>OZ038382.1:89781473-91235902 GCA_964036045.1 Eutreptiella sp. 'Long Island Sound 2002' | reverse complement strand
ATGGTCTAGAGGAGGACGTCGCGGGCATCCTGGACGCCCAGTCGGCCGCGGAGAAAGACATGGAGGAGCTGCGAGCGGAACGGGACCGGTACCGGGAGAATCTGGAGCTGGCCCTGGAGAAGCAGCAGCGAGTGGTGGACAGCCTCCTCCACCTGGTGGAGGACATGTCGGGACGCCTGAAAAGGCTAGAGGAGCTACAGCTCCTCGCCTCGGGTCCGGAGCTCCCGGCAAAGCCGGCCGCGGCAGAGCTCGTGGAGCGGGTTGAGACCCTCAGGAGCGCCATGGATAAACCCATGGGCGGCCCTGCAGAGGCACCATACGCGCCTCCGCGTGTTGACCCGGGTGCGCTGCCGTTTGTTCCCATGTTCAGCGAATCCAAAATGCTCGGGGAACACACGGCACCGGCTGGGTCCATGCGGGAAGGGCACGTAACCACGGACCCGAGGAGCCTGACGGTACAGATGTCCCATGCCGCCCAGGATGTACCGATCACGACGAATATGGTAGTTTTTGCGGAAGAGAAGATCGAGAACCACACCATGCAGGGGCGAACCATGGGAAGCGCCGACGGACATGGTCGAGGTCATCCAGGCGGAAACCTGTGGGCGAAGGACCCCTATACGGGGATATGGACGGCCGATGGAGCAAATCCTTCCCGCATTCCAAACCCCATGGGTTCAGGCCCAACTGGACCGCACTCGATGGAGGAGAGGGATGTACGGGGAGTGTACTCACACCCCCCGGCCACAGGTGGTATCCGTCTCGGTGGAGTGGTGGCTGGAGACGTCGGAGACGCCATCAGGATTGACGACCTCAGGGGAATCAAAATCCCCTACTACGATGGCAACCCCTCCAACCTGGATGACTTCATCCTGGACTGGGAGGACTTCGCCGAGGAGGTCGTCGGCGAGATTCGGGGAGCGCCGCGGGACAAGTGGGTATGCCGGACATTCCCACACCGGCTGGCGCAGGACCTGAAGGAGGAGCTGCGGGATCAGATCCGGGAAGGACTGATCCATACGGAGCAGGCCTGCCTCCAGTGGTTGGAGGATGAGGAGCGGGTGGACGCTCCGAACCAGAAGCTGGAGGACCTGTGGTCCATTCCGCTGCCGCTGGACCGCAGTGAGTTGCGGGTCCGGGAGTGGAACCGGTATCTGCGGAAGTACCGCAGATGCCTCAAGCTGGTGGAAGACTGGAACGAGGCCAGTGAGATCCGCCACTTGCTGAAGGACGTCCTCCCCGGCAACTGGAAGAGGCGAGTGGAGGACGAGGAGAAGAAGCGCGCCAAGAAGCGGGTGGCGGTGAGGCTCATGGCGGCGGAGGATACCCATGCGGGTATCATGGAGTTCTTCAGGAGGAACCTGGGCGAGCCCAACCGGATGTTGGGACTGAAGAACGCCGTGTACGTGGAGGTATTCGGAGACTCCATGGGGCAAAGGTTGCTGCGCCTCAACAACGTGGAGTGGAGGCGCGGGGAGCCGCTGAGGATGCAAGTCATCTTCGCCCGCCTGAGCCTGGACGAGATCGTGAAGTACTTCACGGTGGAGTTGAAGCTCAATGCGAAGAACGAGGCCCACGTGCAGGATCGACATGGTCATGGACAACGAGGCCACCGAGAAGACCGCCATCATCCAGAGATCCAGGAGGACCCGGCCAAATCCGCGGAGGATGGTAGTGGAAGTGGCCAAGACCACTGGACCGGGTCCCGGGAGGATCACGAGGAGGCCCATTTCTTCGCGTTTGTGGCGCACAACGTGAAGAGGTTTGAGGTTTGAGGTTTGATTTTGCGGGTACTAGACGCCTTTCGGCCCCGGGGGGCCACCTGGTCGGGCCAGGTGATATCCTCCCCACCGGGTCCTAGTGGGGGGCCCTCCAAGACGCACCTCCTGCCTGGTGGCGGAGTCCCCCGGGTTCACAGAGCTCGGAGCCTCGTCCTTCACCGGCGTCCCCGTTTCGCCACTCCCCGGTCAGTGCATCAATTCGCAGCCGTGGCTGCGGGCGCTCACCCACTGCGTCGCCCCCCTAATGCGTGGTCGCCCGGGGCGCCGACGCCGCCGGGCCCGTGCTACTGGCTTGTCGCCAGTGGGACCCCCTTGGGCTGGCGCGGAGGCTGCCCAGCCTAGGGGTTGGGGCGTGGCGCTCTGCGCCACTACTGCCTTGGCGGGTGCAGTGTCCCGTCTGTGTGTGCGCGGCGCTCGCGGCCGGTTCGGGGGGGTTCGGGCCGGTGCCTGGCGTTGTGTCTCCCCTTCTTCCCCCTTCCCGCCCCGCGTGTTCCGCGCTGCGTGTGGCGGGCCGTCCCGTCCGGGTGTCCCTTACCCTCGCTCGCTGGTACGCCATTCCATGCGGTCTGTGCGTTCCGCGCGCTCGGTCCGGTTGCCCTTCCGGTAGTCCCCGCGTGTCCTTTTCGTGTGTGTGCGCTCGCGCTCTCGCGGTGTCCGCTCCCCGCTGGGTGGTGTGGCGCGCGCATCTCGCGTGGTCCCGGCACTGGGCGCTGGTAGGGCCGTTCCACGTGGTCTGTACCCCTCCGCGTGTCCTGCCCCGGTCCCGTGCTCCGTCTGGCGTGCTTGGGGGGGGGCGGTCCGGTCCCGGTCCCCCCCTACTTGGCTTGGGGTTGTAGGGGCGGCGGCAGGGCGTCCCCGGGGGGGTGCCTTCGACCGTTGCGTGGGGCGTTTGGGGTCTTCCGCTCCTCCTCCCCCGACTGCCCGTCCACTGGGTGGGCTGTCGGGGTCCGCGCTGTGCGCGCGGGCGTGCGGTTGTGGGGGCCCCGCTCTGTACCCGTGGGGGGGGAGAGAGGTGTCGACTTGGTGTCCAGGCGCCGGTCCGCCGGATTCCCATGACGAGCCCGATGCGCACGGAGCTTCGCCCTGCGGGTTGCGAGGGGGGGTTGGTGTGACCGTGGCTGGTGTGGTGCACCAATGTTCCGGTTCATGGCCCAGCAGAGCACCCCTACTGCAGGTTTACACTTAGCACAGGGGGAGGGGGTTGCGGGCGCGTTTGTTCTGTGAACCGGGTGCCAGTGTATCTCAGAAGGCAGCCGCCCTGGAGGTAGCGCACCCGGCGCGCGCCGCAAAGGAGCTGGTTCGAACCCCGTGATCGGTGGTCTCCCACCGATCCCTTCGAATACCGGACGAGGCCTCCCGTCGACCTGTTCGAGTACAGGTGACAGTGCGCACTGCTGCAGGGGTGGGTGGCTCCCATGTGTTTTGTTTTTCCAGGGTGGGGGGTAAAACGAACGAGACCTCCACCCGATCCACCGGTATCGGTGGTGGCGCGAGCTGCTGGAGGGGGGGGTGGTTCCCACGTCACCAACTAGAGAGCTCTACGTGCAGGGATCCCAGGAGCACCAACGCCCGGGATCGAACCCCCGCACTGGACGATTGAAGACCGACGCTCTCACTACTGGGCCGCGGGAGTCTCTTACGCGACTTAGGGGTGCCGTCGGCTATGAATCCAGTCCCGAGGGTGGGGCTGTGCGTTGTGAAGCGTGTTGCGCGTGCCGGGAGGCCCCAGTCTACGTGTACGGGGCCGGGACAGGGGGGGAGGGGGCTGGGTGGGGTGCGGCACCGTCGGATCGCCGACTGACGTGCACAGGGGTAAGAGGCGGACAGTAGCACCGCCGGATCGCCGACTGACGTGCACGGGGGCAGGGGGCGGACAGAGGCACCGCCGGATCGCCGACTGACGTGCAGGGTGGAAGAGGAGGGACCGCCGCACCGTCGGATCGCCGGCCGCCGCGCCCTTGAGCTGGGGATGTCCCGCCGGGTTGCCGATCTGCCTGTTGGGAGGGAGAACAGGGGAAGACAGGCCACCACGGCCTGTGCTTGCGTTTGTACACCCCTTCCCCGTGGGATGCCCCAAGGTTGACACGCCATCTCTGAGGCGACAGGGCACAGCTGACAGGGGCTGGCTGGGGGGGGGGGGGGGCGTGCGCCGTTTCCTCCGGCTGTGCGGCCGGGGCGGGGCCTGTAGGGCGGGGGGTCGCTCTGCCTCTTTCCGTCCCTCTGCCTTCCCTGGGCAGGCAACAAAGCGGGCGTCACTGGCGTTGTGCTGTCCATGGGGGGCGTGGCCCCCCATACCACTCCGGTTCGTGTTCACCCAGCTTCTCTGGGTACGATCTGTGCGGCGTCCCGGTGCGCAGGCGTGGGCCCGCTTGTTCTTCGCGGCCCCCATGTGAGCCGGCGGCTGGAGCGGGGGGGCGGGTCACACTCCGGCTCCCCTCTCGGGTGGGGGGGGGCCATCCCCCCTGCCTCGGGGGGTGGGGGCCTTGGCCCCCGCGGCTGGCGGGCTGGTGGGGGGGCGGGGGGGGGGGGGTGTCACGCCGCGGCCTCCCTGCTCTCGTTCCGGGCGGCGGCCTGCGGTACTCCTTTCTGGCCCTCTCCGTGTCGCTGGCGCGCTCCCTTCCGGCGCGCGCGTGCGGTCGGGGCTGAAGTGCCGCCCCGGGCTGGGGGGGGGTGAGGGGCGGCCCGTGGACAGCTCCCCTGGGGGACCCAGCTGACCTGCGAACCCCCCCTCTGTCACCTCGGAGTGGGCTGTGGTTACGGGAGGGTCATGTGGGGCGCGGCCTCCTTCGTGTTCCGTTGTGCGCGTTGCTCCGGCACGCCGGTGTGGGTTCGCGGGGGCAGGTCCAGCCGCCGTTGCCCTTACCGCGTCGCCGTTCCTCCTGAGGGTGGGGGCGCCCCCCCGGCCCTGGGGGGGCGGAGGGCCGCGCCTGTGGCTCCCCAGCTGGGGTGGGTGCGGGGGGGGGATGGGGGGGCCGCCCCCCCGCCCGCTCTCGGGCCCGTGTGGGAGGGGGGGGGGGGAGTGGGGGGGGCCTTTGGTCCCCTGGGGATGCCTCCTGTCGGCCAAGGGGGGGGGGGGGGGCGGCTTGGCAGTCCTGGCCCCGGGGGCCAGCCATCGGCCAGGGGGTCGCGCCCTTCCCCCGCCCCCCTCTACCGAGTACCGGATTCTCGCGCAGGCCCTCTCTGGGGCCCCTCATCCCCCGGCCGTTGTCGCGCGGCGCTGGCCGGCTCGGGGTGGCCGTGAGGGTTAGCGGTCAGTGGTTAGCGGGCTGCGGGGCAGCAGGTTTCCCCCCGCGCTTGTTGTCTCCGCACTCTCTCCCGCGGGAGGTGGCGCGCCTCTTTCCCTCGGCAGGCAACAAAGCGGGCGTCACTGGCGTCGTGCTGTCCATGGGGGGCGTGGCCTCCCATACCACTCCGGTTCGCGCCCACCCGGCTTCTCTGGGCACGATCTGCGCGGCGTCCTGGTGCGCAGGCGCGGGCCCACTTGTTCTTCGCGGCCCCCATTTGAGCCGGCGGCTGGGGCGGGGGGGCGGGTCACACTCCGGCTCCCCTCTCGGGCGGGGGGGGGTCCATCCCCCCTGCCTCGGGGGGTGGGGGCCGGGACCCCCGCGGCTGGCGGGCTGGTGGGGGGGCGGGGGGGGGGGGGGTGTCGCGCCGCGGCCTCCCTGCTCTCGTTCCGGGCGGCGGCTTGCGGTACTCCTTTCTGGCTCTCTCCGTGTCGCCGGCGCGCTCCCTTCCGGCGCGCGCGTGCGGTCGGGGCTGAAGTGCCGCCCCAGGGTGGGGGGGGGTGAGGGGCGGCCCGTGGACCGCTCCCCTGGGGGCCTCATCTGACCTGAAACCCCCCCTCTGTCACCTCGGAGTGGGCTGTGGTTACGGGAGGGTCATGTGGGGTGCAGCCTCCTTCTTGTTCCGTTGTGCGCGTTGCTCCGGCACGCCGGTGTGGGTTCGCGGGAGCAGGTCCAGCCGCCGTTGCCCTTACCGCGTCGCCGTTCCTCCTGAGGGGGGGGCGCCCCCCCGGCCCTGGGGGGGCGGAGGGCCGCGCCTGTGGCTCCCCTGCTGTGGTGGGTGCGGGGGGGCGGGGGTGGGGGGGCCGCCCCCCCGCCCGCCCTCGGGTCTGTGTGGGGGGGGGGGGGGGCTGGGTTTGGGGGGGCCCTTTGGTCCCCTGGCGATGCCTCTCGTCGGCCGGGGGGGAGGGGCGGGGGCGGCATGGCAGTCCTGGCCCCGGGGGCCAGCCATCGGCCAGGGGGTCGCGCCCTTCTCCCGCCCCCCTCTATCGAGAGCTGGATTCTCGCGCAGGCCCTCGCCGGGGCCCCTCATCCCCCGGCCGTTGTCGCGCGGCGCTGGCTGGCCGGGGGTGGCCGTGAGGGTTAGCGGTCAGTGGTTAGCGGGTTGCGGGGCAGCAGGTTCCCCCCCGCGCTCGTTGTCTCCGCACTCCCTCCCGCGGGAGGTGGCGCGCCCTCGTACGTCGTGCCATACCGTGGGGGGGGCGTGGATCGGGGGGCCCAGCCCCCCCCCCAAATCTCCAGTACCCGCCGTCTGGGCCTTCACCTGCGCCGCCGCTTGTGTGGGGGCTGGGGCTGCGGCGGCGGCGGGTTGTGCCGGCGGTAGCGCCAGTGGACGAGGGCGCTACGCAAGGCCCGGGGGAGCCAGTTGTTGGCGTCCGCATCCGTGATGCAGAGCACCGCTCCCCCTTCCAGGAAGGCCGGCCACGTCGGCTCTCTGTCGGGCCACGCCGCCCGGATCACTGACCTGAGGACCCTCTCGTGGTCCTCTGGGGCCGCCCACCCCCGGGGGTACCTCTCGGTTTCCTCCGTCCCTCCGGAGGAGCACGGCATCGAAGGGCCGGTTCCTCGACCTCCTGGAGGTCCCCTGGTTGGCCCAGCACAACCACCCGTACACTTCCCCCACCAGGGGGAGGGTCTCCTCCCCCAGCGGGTCCGGGACCGCGCCCCAGTCCCGGTCCCATGGCCGGCCCTCCTCCGCCCCCCGTGCCGGCCCCCCTCGCTGCCCCTGTGCCTGCAGCGCCGATGCCGCGCCCCGTCCCCCCTCCGCCGAGGCCATCCGCGCCGGCTCCGCCCTCGGCGCGGGGGGGGCTTGCTGGTGCTGGTGTCGTGGGGGTTGGGGGGGGACAAGCTCGCCGGCGTCAGGGTCGATGTTGTAGAGGTTGTGGTGGTGGTGGTGGTGGTGGTGGTGGGTGTGGTGTGCCGGCATCTGTTGGATGCCGGGGGGGATGCACCTCACCGGCTGCACGTCCGGCTGCGGGGGCGCTCCGCCCTCTGCCCCCCTCCCTTCGCCCCGCCCTCCTCCCTGGGCTCCCATGCCCTGTCCTGCCTGTCCCTGGGGGCCCGCGGCGCCCTTGCCCTTGCCCTTGGGCCCCTTTCCAGCCCCCTGCCCGTGTCGCAGGTCCCGCCTCCTGTCCCCGACGCCCTCGCCCGCTCGCTCTCCCACCCCCCCTCGTCCTGCCCCCTGCACCTGGGTTCCCTTCCCGCGCCCCTGAGCTCCCTTCCCGTGCCCTGGCCCCTCCCAGGCCCCCTGCCCGTGTCGCGGGTCCCGCCTCCCGTCCACCACGCCCTGGCCCGCTCGCTCTCCCACCTCCCCTCGCCCTGCCTTCTGCACCTGGGCTCCCTGCCCGCGCCCCTGCGCGCCCTTCCCGTGCCCTGGCCCCTCCCCTGCCCCCTGCCTGTCGCGCCGTCCGCTGCTCCCCTCCCCCCCGCCGCTGCGCCCTTCCTGGACCACTCGCCGGGCGTCCCGCTGCCTTTGCAGCTGCGGCAGCGTGACGCCCGGCGGCGAGCGCTCGCGCGTCGGGGGGCGGACGTGCCGCTCCCGCCCCGGGGGGAAGGGCTTGGGGGGGAACGGCTCTGGGGGGCTGGTGTGGGTGTGGGTGGGGTTGGCGTGGGCGCGGTACTTCGCGCTCTCCCTGCCCACTGCTGCTGCTGCGGCGGCCGCCGGCGAGGCGTCTGCGGCCCGTGCGGGGTTCTTCCCCCGCTTGCGCTGCGTGCTGGGGGCCGCGGCGTGGCCGGCCGAGGCGGCGTCGCGGCCCGCCGGGGTCACGGCCGCAGCCCCTCGCGCGCCCCCCTCGCTCTCCTTCGCTGCCGTGGCGGCCGCCGACGGGGCGCCCGTGGCCGCGGTCGCAACCCCTCGCACGCCCTCCTCGTTCTCCTCTGCTGCCGCGGCGGCCGCCGGCGAGGCACCCGCGGCCCGTGCGGGGTCCGTCGCAACCCCTCGCGCGCCCTTCTTGCTCTCCTCTGCGGCTGCGGCAGCCCTCGGCGATGCGTCCGGCTCCTGCGCCGGGGCTGCCCCCCTTGTCGGCGGCGTGCCGGGGGCCGCGGCCGGGGCCGCGGCGTGGCTCGCCGCGGTCTCCGCTTCCTGCGCGTCTGGGCGGGGCGGGGCGGCGGGGCTGGCCGCTTGGGCGGCGGGGGCGGCCGTCTCGGCTGGCCCAGGTTCCCGGGCCGGCGGCGGCGGCCCGACCAGCACCGCCGCCTCCGCCAGCCTCCTCTCCTCGCGCTCCGCGAGGGTCTCCCCCGTCCACTCCGGGGAGGAGACGGGGGAGCGGGAGCGGGTTCGGCGGTGGTGGCGGTCGTCCCGCTGGGGGGACCCATCGCAGTCTGCCATCACTGTTACTCTGGTAGGCATGCGTGGTGGCAGGCGCGCCCTTCCCACTACCTCCTGGTGCATCAGTGCCGTGCCGTGGGCAGTGCCGTGTGGTGTTCTGCGGGGGGGAGGGGGGGAGGGGGTGGGGGGCCGGCTGTGGTGTCAGCCCCGCACGGCCGGAGGCCCGCGGCCATCCAGCGGCATTGGGAGGGGAGGCGGGGGAGCCACGCGGCCCACGCGTCGCGCCACAGCTCCGAGTCTGGGGCGGGGCCCAGGGCCCTGGGCCCCCGGGGGTCGTCGAGCGGTGTCGGGGGCAGCCGCACCAGGTGGACCCCCGTAACGGCGGTGACCTCCTGTGTGCGCAGGAAGGTGTGTAGTCCGTCCCGCGCCGCGGGCGCCGGGAGGGGGGGGCGGGGTACGGGTGTTGCCCCATAGAGCTGGGTGGGGGTGATCCCCAGTATCCGCCCCGGGTCCCCGCGGGTCGCGACGACGAGGAGGAGGAGGGGGTTGCCAGGGCACTCCTGCCAGAGGACCTGCCCCCTGTGGTGGGCACCCCTGGTCCTGGAGAGGGGGGGGGACAGGTCTGGGTTAGCCCAGCCGCGGGGCGCGTGCGTCGCCGGTGGGAGGGCGGGGCACCAAGTGGGCTCCCTGGGGAACGTCTCGCAGACGACGGCGTACGGGGGGGTAGGCCCGGTGCCGTCGTACACCGGGTTGGTCGGCCGGGGGCGGGCGGACGCCTCGTCCGCGCCTTCCACGAACACCGTGACCTCGCCCACCTCCAGGTCCTCGTCCGGCGGGTGTAGAAGGTGGAGCGCCGCATCCAGCTCGGACACTCCTCCCGGGTACGTGGCCCGCGCCTGGTTCAGGTACGGGGCCGCGTCCCCGGGGTAGCGCGTCCTGAGGGCGTGCAGCAGGGCTGGGGCGCTACTGCGGAGGGACATGGCAGACCCCGCTCCCGTCAGCCGGAGGGTGTCCCCCATGGACAGGGGCCGGCCCGACCGATTGGACTCGCGCCACTCCATCCAGTGCCCGTAGAGGGCCGCCTCCGGGCTGATGAGCCCCGGCCGGATGGCGTTCACAATCTGGTGCATTGCCGGGAGCAGCGTAGGGGCCCCCGCTCCGTTCAGGGCGCGGACGGCCGGGAGGGCGGTCTCGTTGAGGAAAGCCCTCGCACTGCCCTCCAGGTCACACCGTGCGGCAGCGTGCGCTTCTTGTGCCTCCGCCACCGCGTCCGCCACCAGGCCCCGGACGGCCGCCTCCTGCGCTCTGCGGCGGGCCCTGGTGTGCCCCGGCCCATCCCCCCGTCGGCGTGGCATGGTGCTGCGGGCTCTGCAAAGGGCGGCAGCGGGTGGGGGTTAGGGGGCGAACACGTGCGACAGGTGCGCAACGGATGTGGGGTCCCGCAGGTGCACGTGGATCCACAGAAGGGCAGCGCCCGCGGGGCCCGCTTGTTCGTGCGAGGGGGTGTGTGCCCCCTCGATGCGCCGGCGCAAGGCCTCCTCCTCTGTGCGCCTGCGCGGGCCTGCGGGAGGTTCGGGCCAGGGGCACGCGGCTACCTGGGTGCACCGCGCGCACCTGTTGGCGCCTGTCGACGCTGTGGAGGACACCGTGTCACATTCTCCTCAGAGTCGGCAGGTGTGTGGGAGGTGGGAGGGGGGCGACCAAGGGTCGAGATGGCGGAGCCAGAGGTCGTCCCACCTCTGTCGGAGGGGGTCCCGGATCTCCAGCAGGCGGGCGTGGACGCGGCGCCGGTAGTCCTTGCCAAGCGTCTTCCGCTGGACCTCCTGCCACGTGTGCCGGGGAGGATCCTGTGGTCGTGGAAGGCGGCGATGAGGTCGTCCCACGTCGGGCGGGGGTGCCCCTGGGGGGGGCTCGCCATGTACACGTGGCGCCCGGTGAGGTGGGGCGTCAGCGCATCCCATTGGCACCCGTTCGCGGTGTCTCTGTGGAGGAGGGCCAGCAGGGTGCCGTCCGCGACTGCCTCCCACCCCACTCGCAGCCCTTCGCAGCCGTCTAGCTCCTGGCGCAGCGCGGCTGCAATGCCGGTGGGGAGCATGAGGAGCAAGGGCCCCTGGGTGTCGCCCAGCCGGGACAGGGCGTCGTCGTATACCGGCCCCCAAGCTTTGAAGTGCGCCACGGTGAGTTGGGTGGCCCCGTCCTCTGGGGGGTGCCACCGGACGGTGGCCGCAGCGTGTCCCCACGTGCGTATCTCCGTAGCCCGGAGCACGTTGGCGGCGTGAAGGACGATGCGGGGCGGGACGGGTGTCCTGACGAGTGAGGACACGTCCCCAGTCCATCCCGTTTGCGGCCCCGGGGCCGCCTGCAGCCATTCCCCCGTCGCCGCATGCCACGGGTGGTCAGGCCCCGCCCCGCGGATCATGGTGGGTCTCAGCCGGGTGTCCGGCCCCCACCACCGGAGCGGGATGGCGGCGTATCGTCGCGCAGGGGTCTCCGGGGCGCGCGTGGCGGCGCACCACCGGCTCCACTCCCGCGCCCACTCCTCCCCCACGATGCGCGCCTCCCATGCGGTCATGGAGCCGCGCCCGATGATCCACGGTGGGAAGAGGGCGTCTTGTAGGTGCCTCGAGAACCCCCCCGGCAGGTCCTGGTACGCGTGGGGGCTCTCTTGGGGCGGGCACTCCAGAGTGCCATTCACAACACGGAGGCAGGCTACGAAGTCCTTGTCAGGGCGCGGGGGAGGGGGAGGGTGGTCGCCCTCCGCCGCAGTGAGCCACCGGTGCGCCCGGGCCGCCGCGCTCTGGGGCTCGCGGAGGAGTTGCTCCAGCCGGTGGTCGCGAAGCTCCCACGCGAAGTCCCCCAGCCGGAGCATGTGGTGGAGGAAATCGTCCACCGAGGTCCCTCCCGGCGGGTCGTATCGGGTTATGGCGCGGAGCTGCGCCTCCGCGTCCTCGGGCACCAGTCCGGAGCAGAACACCTCCGTCCACGTGGCGCCTGCGGAGCGCCACGAGGCCACCCACAGGGCCTTGTCCCCGGGTGGGAGGTGGCGGGCCGCCTCGTGTACCGCCTGGCGGTAGTGGGGCCAGAGGAGCCGTGAGTGGGTGCAACCCACGTGCATGTGCACCGGGGTCTCCTCCGGGCCGCCGCAGAAAAGGCACGGTTGTGGGACGATGGCGACGCCGGAGAGCCGCTCCTTCCGGACGCGGAGCCTGCGCTGCACCGGCGTGTGGCCGTCTCCGGCCCGCAGCGCCCGGCGGTTGGTGGCCGCCGCGGTGAGGTCCCCGGCGTGGACGTAGGCCGTGGCGTGGGCCGCGCCCAAAGGTGTGTGTCTCCGGTGCGTCAGCGCATGGTCCGTCTGCGCCCGTTGCGCGACCTCGCCGAGCACCCGCATCGTGGGGGGCCGTAGATCGAGATGGCCGTCACGGCCGGCGACAATGAGTTCGGCGTGGCCAGGGTCCGGGGGCGTGTTCTGCAAGACGGTGTCCTGGGACGCCGCCCAGTCCGCCTTGTGCAGTAGGGCGTCACTGTGGTGCGAGGTGGCTCGGACGTACCAGAACGGGTGCCCGGCGTGTTGCCCCCGCGCGCACAGGCCGTCCCGGAGCCACCTCAGGGGCATCTGGTTGACCACCTTCGCTGCGCCTGCGGGGACCCCCGTGGTTCGCTCGCGATCTGCGTGCCGCAGGAGGAGGAGGATGACTTCGGCGTCCACCGTGTGGACCCATGGTCTGTGTGCACCGTAATGTAGGGGGGGGGAGGCGGCCACCCCCTCCCCGTCGGGCACCGTGCCCGAGATGGCCACCGCCCACGTGCGGGTGAGGTCGGCGGCGAGAGCGACGCTGGTGGCGTGTTTGCAGGGTCCGCCCCCGGACGCGTCAGAGGAGGTGTGTCCCCAGGCCTCCGGGATCCAGTAGTATCCGGTGGGGCTGAGCCATCCCGCGTTGAGGTCGGCGGAGTGCCACCGGACGTCGGGGTGGCTGGGGGTCAGTTGGTCCACGCTCAGCGCCCTGGTGTCGCCTGGGCTGATCGCCGGGTGGTCGTGCAGCCGGATCTCCGCTCTGGCGACCGTGCTTGCCCAGGACCGTAGCGCCGTCACATGTTCCTTGAGCCACGCCGGCCCCCCGCGCTGGTGCACCACCAGGTGTCCCGTGTCCTCCGGATGGTCCTCCAGCGCGTGCACCGCCATGTGTGGGTCGTGCGGCACCCCCGTAGCCACCAGTAGGGCGGTGCCACGGGGGAGCCCACGGGGTTCGGGCTGGCCTGCCCCCACTTGCACTATTACCCACTCGGCCCGGAGCTGCGCTTGTCCCGTCGCTTGGGTGCATTGGTTGTCCGTGGTCACCAACCACAACGGCGTCGGCGCGTGGAGCCGGGGGCGTAAGGGCTCTGGCCACGCCACGTCTGCGTTAGGCTCTTGGTGCTTGCTTTCCGCGAGTACGTCGCGGAGGATGTACATGAGGGCTGCTGGCGGGTGGTACGCCGCCCCCCGCGTAGGGGGGGATAGGCCGTCCCGGCGGCGGTAGCCCCCGACGTGGAGGTGCAGGCCGTCCGGGGTCACCCGTGGGCCGGTGTGGGCGTCCTGCTCAGCCCTCGTGGGGTGGACGAGTCTCAGGCGGGGGTCCCGTGTGCCGGTGGTGTGGAAGAGGTGGGCCAGGGCGTCGCGCCACCCGGGGTGGTTGGTGGGCTCCTGCTTACGGCGGCAATAATGGAGGTGTTCATCGGCGCATTGGTTGAGGCACTCCCGCACCGCCGTCGGCCACGGATCGTCGTTGTCGGGGAAGGGCTGGCGTGGCCCGTGGTGCCCACGCCACGGCGTTGTGTGTGGCACCGTCAGGCGGCACGTGTCGCGGTGTCGCAGCTTGGCGGTGCGCAGCGTGACGATTTTGCCCGGCGGGGACTGTAGTTGGACATGGGCCGCCCTGGGGCACGCAATGGGGTTGTACATCCCCACTCCCAGGGCGGCCAGGGCCCGGGGTATGCGGTGGACCCAGTCGCCTCCCGCCAGAGTTGCGAACTCCGGGACGGGGTAGTGCACCTCGGGACATATTCCGTGCGCGCCGGCTATCTCCCAGAACATCTTGGTGACCTCGGCGCGCACGGAGGTTGCGCAGTGGTGGACGAGTGTACCCACGAGGGCCACCGCTGCCTGCTGGCACCGCGTGGGCACCCCTGTGACCCCCAGGGTCCGGTCATCCTGCAGGCTGTCCCGCGAGGAGTCGAAGGCGTACCGCGCCCTGTCCTTCGCGACCTGGACCGTGATGTGGTCCAGGTGGCGTGCAGTGTTGGAGTCGTCGGCGATGAAAGGGGCGACGTACTGCGTCACCCCCCCGAGGATCGCCAGGATGACGTCCTGCACCACTTTCGGTGGCGCGAGGGTGTTAAGGCACCAGTGGTGCACTGCCGCCAGGCGTAGCCGGTGCTTGCGCTGCAGGGAGAACTCCCCGTCTGGCTGCAGCTGGAGTCCCAGGTAGGGGACGGAGTCCGCCGCTGGTACCCAGTACCACGGGTTTTCCAGGTGGGGGCAGAGGCGCAGCTGCAGGCCCGGGACCCCCTCCGTGGTTGCCATGGCGCACTTGCGGGGGTTGAGCTCCATGCCCATCATCCCCAGGTACGCGGCCACCGCCTCCACGCCCTCGACGAAGTGCTGCAGCGTGTGGGCCACCACCAGCAGGTCGTCGATATAGGCCTGGATGAGGCCGTGCTCGGCCCCTCCCGGCGGGCGCAGGTGGTGCCCCTACGCCCTGAGCAGGGGCTCCAGGAGGAGCGCGTACAGCAGGGGGCTCTCGGGGTTGCCCTGCCGGACGCCGCGTAGCATGTAGACGGGCTGCGTTAGCCCGTGTGCTGTGACGATGCGCAGCCTGGCGCACGTGTGGAGGAAGAGCAGGAGGTCAATGACGTCCGGCGGCACGGAGAGGTGGCGCAGGATGAGGTGGAGGGCGCCGTGTGGGGCGGTGTCAAAGGCCTTGCGGGCGTCAAAGGAGAAAACGTAGTTGGGCCTTCCCCGCTGGAGCTGCCGCTGCGCCATGAACAGCGGGGGGCCTGTGTTGGAGCCAGGGAGGGCCCCCTGCTGCCAGTCGCTGACCACTCCGTGCCGTGTGAGCACCTCCGTGCTGCGCTGGGTGAGGGGGCCCGTGAGCAGCTTCATGTCCAGCTGGCCCAGGGCTATGCCGCTGTAGTCGTCCAGTCTGGCAGAGCCCGGTACCTTGGGGCTGAGCCAGATGTGCGCGTCCCTCCAGTGCATTGGCGGCGGGGCGCCGCGGAGGATGGCCCGGTAGGAATGGACCAGGAGCCACTGGACAGGTGCCGGGAGGGCCTTGATGAAACGGGCCTCCACGTGGTTAGGACCTGGGGCCTTGCCATCGGCCTTGTCCAGGGCGGACTTCAGGTCCTGCATGGAGTACTGCTGGACCTGTGTCCAGGCCCCCTCAGGGACCCGGGGGACGTGGCGGCCGAGGACCGCCTGGAAACCCGGAAGTCATACAGTTCTCGCCAGAAGGCGCGAACTGCGAACATCACGTCGTGGGCCTCCGTGAGGAGCGTTTGGGTGTTGGGAACCCGCACGTTCCAGAGGCCTGACGGGCCTGGGGCCTCTACCTCTATGGCTCCCCGCACGGCTTTCCATCGCTGGGCGATGTCGGGGGCGTGGCGGCGCCAGAAGTCCTTGATGGCGCGCTTGCGGTCTGCCGCCAGGAGGGCGCTGAGCTGGCGAATGTCCTCCTCGAGGGCGGCTGCTTGCCTCTCCAGCTCCTCCTGTAGCTGGCCCTGCGTGGTCGGGCGGAACCCGGGCGACACACCCTCCAGCTCCTCCGTGAGCCGGAGCGCCGCCTCGGACCGGATGCCATGCCTGGCCGCGTCCGCCTGGTACGCTGCCGGGGCGCGCGCTGCCAGGGTGTCATAGCGGAGGACCGCTGCCTGGAGCTGCTTTCCGCTCTCCGGGAGGTCCCCCTCCGCCGGGTCCGTTCCCGCCGGAGACGGCTGCCGGCGTCCCACCACGCGCGCCAGGGCGTCATGCGTCGCGTGGAGGTGTTCGAACACCTTGTCCACCGCGGCCGCGGGCATGGACCCGTAGTCGTGCTGCTCTGCGGGACCCAGCCAGGGCGCCAGGGAGGGTTCATCCTGCGCGGTGGTGACCGCCGCCCACAGGCAGTGCTGGACGGGCGCGGCCTCGGCGTCGTACGGGAGGAGGCGGCCCTCCGTGTGGCTGTAGGGGGTGGGCATCGCCGCGCGCCCCGCTGCGCTGAGGAGACCCGGCAGGGCCAGGCGGACCGGGAGGTGGTCCGAGCCGACCATCTGGGGGTGTGCCATGCCGCGAGCCCAGACGCTTTCCTGCAGGGACCACGGCAGGAGGGGCTCGTTGACCAGGAAGGTGTCAACCCTGTGCTGGGACGGGTGGAGCGTGGGGGTCATGTCCTCCTCGCCGCCTGCCGCGGCACTTCGGAAGCCGCAGGCCTCCCAGCTCGCTCGGAAATGCTCCGTGGCCGGGTTGGCGGGGACATCCATGTAGATGTTGGTGTCGCCGGCGATGACCACCGGGTGCCTCCCGCCGAGGCTGCGTGCCGTGGCATACATTTGTATGTCGGCCCAGAACGCCGCCCGTCCCGCCCACGGGGAGCAGCCTGCTTGCGGCCCGTGGACGTTGATGAGGGTGAGGCCTCCCCCGTCCGTGCGGATCTCCAGGGCCGCGGCCTTCCCGGGGACAATTTCCGTGAAGCTGAGCACCTCGTGCTCCGCCACAAACTTGCTGCTGACCGCGGTGAGGAGGCCCCCCCCTCTCGAGGTGGAGGTGGCTCCCGTCTCCGCCAGCCGGCTGCTGAAGAAGGCGGCGTACCCCTTCTCCCGGAGCGCCGCGGCCACGTGCATCTCCTGCGCCCTGGTGGCGATCCCCGTTTCCTGGAGCATGATGGCAAAGCCCCCCTCCTGGGGCAGCATGCCGGTGATGAGGTGCTCCTTGTCGGTGCAGGCCGCTGGCCCCCGGCGCCGCCGGAGTGTGTCCCGGAGGGACCGGTCTGGCGGCACGAGGCCGTTGCGCAGGTTCCACGAGAGGAGCCACAGGGCGTCGCCCGTCGTGTCCTCCTGGAGTCAGCTATCCCGCATCGGCATCGCCGCCGGGTTCGCCGGCGCCGCCAGGGCATCTGGGTGCGCCGCATCCGCTGAGCCCGTTCCCAGCGGGGCCCACAGGGGGGCCCGGGGGACCGGGGGAGCCAGGGGGGCCAGGGGGGCCAGCCCCGCGGGGATCGACATGGACCCCGGTGGGGCCGCACCGCCGGCCCCCGGGGCCGCTCCGGGTGCCTCCTCACCTCCATCTGCGTGGTCGGCTGCCTGGGGCGGGGGGCGCCGGGTGTACGGGGCGTGCCACGGGGATCTCCGTGCTCTCCCCTGCAGGATGTTGGCGGCCGCCTCCTTGTCGTCCGCCGGGGCTGCAGCGTGCACCGCGTGCCACGCCAGGTGTTCCAGCATTGCCCCGCTGGTGTAGTACTTGTCCGCACACAGGGGGCATTTCGTCGGCTCCGTGGCCCCTCGCGCCGAGGGGAGCGGCACCGACTTCCGAATGGCGCCCTCCGCCGCTTGTTCGAAGGGCAGGTTGGCCAGCGGCACCGTGTGTGGTGCCAGCGTGCGGCCCGGGGCCGCTGCATCGAGGGCCCGCGTCGCGGGCGCGGGCCCGAGGCCTCGGATGGCATCGCGATGCGCGTCTGCTTGCAGCCACGTTTGCCAGTGCGTGGAGCCGATTTGGCGGTCGGGTTTGCCCCTCCATCGCAGGTCGTGGAAGGCCTGTAGCCAGTGGTACACCGCGGTCGGGACCGCCAGCTGGAGCTCCAGGTCAGCGGGGTGCGCCGCTGCCGGCCACACTCCTGGCCGCGCCGCCCGGGCGTTGTCCTTCAGCCTGACCTGGAGCAGGAGGGCGTGGTGTTCGCCCTCCCGCAGCGCCCTGATGATCATGCGGGTGCAGTCTGCCACGCGGATCACGGCTTCGGGCCCCGGCAGGCGTTCGGGGTCGCAGACGACGATGTGCGCGTCTGCCGGGCTGAACATGCAGACCACCCACTGTGGGTTCTGCTGTCCCCGTTGGGCCACCGCCAGGGTAGCCGCTGGGCGGGCGTGCGTGATTGGCCCCGCGTGGAGGTCCGGGACGTCCGTGGCCCTGATGGCGTCTCCCTGCCACGCGGCCCGTAGATGCTCCTCCTGGTCGGGGCTCCACACCAGTGTGGGGGGGTTGATCCACCCCGGTTCCTGCCTCTTGTTGGGGGCGCTGACAGTGTGTAGCAGGACCGCCAGCGGCCAGGGGTCCGCCGACATATAGTAGGCCTGGGTGGGCCCCTGTCGCCAGTCGACGTGGGGCAGGGGCGGGAAAGCCCCTTGCCTTGCGCTGCTGTGCCAGACCGTCCATCGGCCTCCGGCCAGGACGTGCGACCGGTATCCTCCGGCGTGGCCGTGTATGATGGCTTGGTAGCCTGCCGTCTGCAGTACCAGTGCCTCCCCCTGCTTAGGCCCGGGCGGGGGTGTGCCATCGCCCGCACCCCAGACGCGGGTGCGCCCGCGGAGTGAGGCATGCCACGGGTCTGGTGCATCGCGCTGAGGCCCTTGTATGCATCACGCAATTTGCGCCGGGCCGTGGTGGTGGACGAAACTCTCCCCGCAGTCTGCTAGCAACGCCGCCGCGACGACGTATAGTTGCTCCGCCGTGAGGGGTGCCGTCGGCTCGTGCGTCGCGGCCGGCCATCGGGGCCGCGTGTCGCGGCAGGGGACGTGGGGCAGCAGTTGCGCCGGCCACGCCGCCACGGGACCCATGGTGACGGCCGCGACCGCGGACGCCAGCGCCGTGCGGTCCGTGGGTCTGTACTGCCGGAGCCCCGTGGTATCTCGGGCGAGGTGCCTGCAGGCTGCCATCCAGGCCACCGCTCCGCAGTTCGTGCAGTCCGGTTCGGCACCACTCGCGTCGTCGCTTCCCCTTTGCTGTACCGTCGTGGCGGTGTCGAGCGGGGGGCCCCGCTGTAGCGTTTCCAGGCCCTCTCCCGGCGGGAGGGCGGGCGGGACTGGCTGCCGGTAGTTTTGCGTGCCTGGGCGCTCCGGGTGCGTGTGGTACGGGTTTTGCCGGCGGTGTTCCGGGGCTGCCCGTGGTTGGAAGAGGAGTTGCTGCAGGTACCAGTGGCCCTCCGCGGTGGACGGGTTGCGGAGCGTTAGCCACTGTTCCACCACGCCTCCTGGGTGCGCGGCCTCGACGCGGCGCTGCAACCCCAGACGGCCTAGGCGGTTGGACGTGCCCGCGGGTGGGATGTGGGCTTGCGGGTAGAGCACCCGCAGCGGCTCCAGCGCCAGGTCCAGCACTTCGTCGTTGAGCTGCTTCGTGAGGGCCGACGCCCTGTGTAGGGCGTGGAGGACCCCGGGTGTGGGGGCCGTGAGCTGTTCGAGCACCGGTCCCGGCGGGTACCGCGCACCCGGGTTCGTTAGCCACTCCCTGGTGTGGCTCAGTACGGCCTTCCACACGTCCCTTGTAAAGGCGTGCTGGGGGGCCAAAGAGGGGACCATCCGTAGGAGGCGGTGGCACGCCGGCGGCGATCGCATGGGCTGTGGGGCGGCCGCCGTGATCCACCTGCACGCCGTGCCGGGCACGATCGCCCCCCATTCCACGGTCCCCATGCCCTCGGCGTGGATCAGCGCCTGGCCTTGGACCATGGGGAAATAGGGGCTCGAGCGCCCCTTCCCCTCCTTCCACCGTACCCAGGCGGCCCCGCCTGCAGGCTGCGGAGCAGGGCCACGCCGGGGAGGATCGGCTGCGGGAAAGCCCCCTCGACGGCCTGGGTGGCGTGGGCCAAGGTGCCCATGGGCAAGTACCACAACGGGAGGGTACAGGGGCCCGGCAGCGGCTGCGCCACCCCTGTGTCCCATCGCCACTCGGAGTCTGGCGGGCTGGCCGGGACCGTGCCCGTCTGCAGGAAGTGGCGTGCCTGCTTGTCGGGGTGCCGTTGGAGGGTTGCCGCGAGGCTGAGCCCCTCTGCTGCTGGTGCCACCGGGAGGCCGCCCCGGGGCCTGCGCCAGGGGTATTCCTGGTCGGCC
This sequence comes from Eutreptiella sp. 'Long Island Sound 2002', assembly GCA_964036045.1. NCBI lineage: Eukaryota > Euglenozoa > Euglenophyceae > Eutreptiales > Eutreptiaceae > Eutreptiella > Eutreptiella sp. 'Long Island Sound 2002'. The sequence goes on along the minus strand of OZ038382.1, from coordinate 91,216,526 downwards.
GGCCAGGTGTGGAGGTCCCGGGCGATGTCCTCCGCGGTCCCTGTGGGGGCGTCTTCTGGTGCCAGGTGCCACATGACGGCGAGCACCGCCCATGTGGAAAAGGGCCACGCCCGCGGGGGGGTGTACACCTGGATGGTCCACTGTGGGCACGCCCGCCGCAAGCGGGACGCGTGGAGCACCCCTCGGACCATGTCCGCCGCCAGGACCAGCACCATTCCCGAGGGTTCCACAATGATCCCCTCTGCGGGTCCACCGTGGCGGCCCCGGGTGTGCAAGGCCACTGCCGCCTGTCCCGCGTGGGTGACTCGGTCGACGGCCTCCTGGATGTTCACGCTGCCGCGCGCGGTCTCATCCAGGATCCAGCCCTGCGCCACCCCGTAGCGTAGGGCGGCGCGTGCGGCCGCGGGTTTCACCTCGGGCAACGCTCCGTCATCGGGGCCGGGCTGGGGGTGCTGTTTGGGGCACCAGCCTTCGCCGGTGCAGTGGCCCCGTTTCCACGCGGGGCAGATCGCGGGTACGCTGCCCGCCGGCGGCGCAGGTTCCGCGGGCGCGCCTCCCGTGGGGGGCTCCGGCAATGCCTCCAGGTCGGAGTCCGTGCCCGCGTCCCCTTGTGGGGGGTCTCCTTCGCCGTCTCTGAGTCCCTGCGCCCTGATGACCTCGTGTGCTTCGTCCAGCGTCGGAGATCGGGGGCGTGTCTTGCGTGATGCCGCGGGTTCCGCCATTGCTGTGTCGCTGTGTCTAAGAGCAGGGGGTGGGGTGTGGATGTCCCATGGCTGGTGCGTTGGTGTGCTGGTGCGTTGCTCGGTGTGGGGGTGGTGGATGGGCATCCCCGGGGGGGCGCTTTCCAGCGTTGCGAGGGGCGTCTGGTGTTAGGCGCTGTCCCTCTCCCGGTCGCCCGTCCTCCGGAGCGGGCAGCCAGGGTTCCGCGACCCGTGTGTCCCGGGTGCGGTCGATGCGGGTGTGTGGGCCCAGCACCGGCCCCACAGCGTGCGCCCTTGCGGGCCGGCGTTGCTCGCTGTGGGGGTGGCGGAAGGGCGTCCCCGGGGGGGGTGCCTTCCACCGTTGTGGGGGGCGCCTGGTGTCAGGCGCTGTCCCTTCCCCGACCGCCCGTCCTCTGGAGCGGGCAGCCAGGGTTCCGCGACCCGTGTGTCCGGGGTGCGGTCGATGCGGGCGTGTGGACCCAGCACCGGTCCCACAGCGTGCGCCCTTGCGGGCCGGCGTTGCTCGGTGTGGGGGTGGCGGAAGGGCGTCCCCGGGGGGGGGTGTCTTCCACCGTTGTGAGGGGCGCCCGGCGTCAGGCGCTGTCCATCTCCCGGCCGTCCGTCCTCTGGAGCGGGCAGCCAGGGTTCCGCGTCCCGTGTGTCCCAGGTGCGGTCGGTGCGGGCGTGGGGACCCAGCACCGGCCCCACGGCGTGCGCCCTTGCGGGCTGGCGTTGCTCGCCGTGGGGGTGGCGGAAGGGCGTCCCCGGGTGGTGCCTTCCACCGTTGTGGGGGGCGCCTGGTGTCAGGCGCTGTCCCTCCCCTGGCCGCCCGTCCTCTGGAGCGGGCAGCCAGGGTTCCGCGTCCCGTGTGTCCCGGGTGTGGTCGGTGCAGGCGTGGGGACCCAGCACCGGTCTCACAGCGCGCGCCCTTGTGGGCCGGCGTTGCTCGCTGTGGGAGTGGCAGAAGGGCGTCCCCGGGGGGGGTGCCTTCCACCGTTGTGAGGGGCGCCCAGTGTCAGGCGCTGTCCCTCCCCTGGCCGTCCGTCCTCCGGAGCGGGCAGCCAGGATTCCGCGTCCCGTGTGTCCCCGGTGCGGTCGGTGCGGGCGTGGGGACTCGGCACCGGCCCCCCAGCGTGCGCCCTTGCGAGCCGGCGTTGCCCGCTGTGGGGGTGGCGGAAGAACGTCCCCGGGGGGGCCGCCTTCCACCATTGTGAGGGGCGTCTGGTGTCAGGCGCTGTCCCTCCCCCGGTCATCCGTCCTCTGGAGCGGGCAGCCAGGGTTCCGCGTCCCGGGTGTCCCGGGTGCGGTCGGTGCGGGCGTGGGGACCCAGCACCGGTCCCACAGCGCGTGCGCCCTTGCGGGCCGGCGTTGCTTGCCGTGGGGGTGGCGGAAGGGCGTCCCCGGGGGGGGTGCTTTCCACCGTTGTGAGGGGCGCCCGGTGTGAGGCGCTGTCCCTCCCCTGGCCGCCCGTCCTCTGGAGCGGGCAGCCGCCAGGGTTCCGCGTCCCGTGTGTCCCGGGTGCGGTCGGTGCAGGCGTGGGGACCCATCACCGGCCCCACAGCGTGCGCCCTTGCGGGCCGGCGTTGCTCGCTGTGAGGGTGGCGGAAGGGCGTCCCCGGGGGGGGGTGCTTTCCACCGTTGCGAGGGGCGCCTGGTGTCAGGTGCTGTCCCTCCCCTGGCCGCCCGTCCTCTGGAGCGGGCAGCCAGGGTTCCGCGTCCCGCGTGTCCCGGGTGCGGTCGGTGCGGGCGTGGGGACTCAGCACCGGCCCCACAGCGTGCGCCCTTGCGGGCCGGCGTTGCTCGCTGTGGGTGTGGCGGAAGGGCGTCCCCTGGGGGGGTGCCTTCCACCGTTGTGAGGGGCGCCTGGTGTCAGGCGCTGTCCCTCCCCCGGCCGCCCATCCTCTGGAGCGGGCAGCCAGGGTTCCGCGTCCCGTGTGTCCCGGGTGCGGTCGGTGCAGGCGTGGGGACCCATCACCGGCCCCACAGCGTGCGCCCTTGCGGGGTGGCGTTGCTCGCTGTGAGGGTGGCGGAAGGGCGTCCCCGGGGGGGGTGCTTTCCACCGTTGTGAGGGGCGCCTGGTGTCAGGCGCTGTCCCTCCCCCGGCCGCCCGTCCTCTGGAGCGGGCAACCGGGGTTCCGTGACGTGTGTCCCGGGTGCGGTTGATGCGGGCGTGTGGACCCAGCACCGGCCCCACAGCCTGCGCCCTTGCGGGCTGGCGTTGCTCGCTGTGGGGGCGGCGTAAGGGCGTCCCCGGGGGGGGTGCCTTCCGCCGTTGTGAGGGGCGCCTGGTGTCAGGCGCTGTCCCTCCCCCGACCGCCCGTCCTCTGGAGCGGGCAGCCAGGGTTCCGCGACCCGTGTGTCCCGGGTGCGGTCGATGCGTGCGTGTGGACCCAGCACCGGCCCCACAGCGTGCGCCCCTGCGGGCCGGCATTGCTCGCTGTGGGGGTGGCGGAAGGGCGTCCCCGGGGGGGTGCCTTCCACCGTTGTGAGGGGTGCCTGGTGTCAGGCGCTGTCCCTCCCCCGGCCGCCCGTCCTCTGGAGCGGGCAGCCAGGGTTCCGCGACCCGTGTGTCCCGGGTGCGGTCGATGCGGGCGTGTGGACCCAGCACCGGCCCCACAGCGTGCGCCCTTGCGGGCCGGCGTTGCCCGCTGTGGGGGTGGCGGAAGGGCGTCCCCGGGGGGGGTGCCTTCCACCGTTGTGAGGGGCGCCTGGTGTCAGGCGCTGTCCCTCCCCCGGCCGCCCGTCCTCCGGAGCGGGCAGCCAGGGTTCCGCGACCCGTGTGTCCCGGGTGCGGTCGATGCGGGCCTGTGAACCCAGCAGCGGCCCCCCAGCGTGCGCCCTTGCGGGCCGGCGTTGCTCGCTGTGGGGGTGGCGGAAGGGCGTCCCCGGGGGGGGTGCCTTCCACCGTTGTGAGGGGCGCCTGGTGTCAGGCGCTGTCCCTCCCCCGGCCGCCCGTCCTCTGGAGCGGGCAGCCAGGGTTCCGCGACCCGTGTGTCCCGGGTGCGGTCGATGCGGGCGTGTGGACCCAGCACCCGGCCCCACAGCGTGCGCCCTTGCGGGCCGGCGTTGCTCGCTGTGGGGGTGGCGGAAGGGCGTCCCTGGGGGGGGTGCCTTCTACCGTTGTGAGGGGCGCCTGGTGTCAGGCGCTGTCCCTCCCCCGACCGCTCGTCGTCTGGAGCGGGCAGCCAGGGTTCCGCGACCCGTGTGTCCCGGGTGCGGTCGATGCGGGCGTGTGAACCCAGCACCGGCCCCACAGCGTGCGCCCTTGCGGGCCGACGCTGCTCGCTGTGGGGGTGGCGGAAGGGCGTCCCCGGGGGGGGGTGCCTTCCACCGTTGTGAGGGGTGCCTGGTGTCAGGCGCTGTCCCTCCCCCGACCGCCCGTCCTCCGGAGCGTGCAGCCAGGGTTCCGCGACCCGTGTGTCCCGGGTGCGGTCGATGCGGGCTTCTGGACCCAGCACCGGCCCCACAGCGTGTGCCCTTGCGGGCCGGCGTTGCTCGCTGTGGGGGTGGCGGAAGGGCCTCCCCGGGGGGGGGTGCCTTCCACGGTTGTGAGGGGCGCCTGGTGTCAGGCGCTGTCCCTCCCCCGGCCGCCCGTCCTCTGGAGCGTGCAGCCAGGGTTCCGCGACCCGCGTGTCCCGGATGCGGTCGATGCTGGCGTGTGGACCCAGCACCGGCCCCACAGCGTGCGCCCTTGCGGGCCGGCGTTGCTCGCTGTGGGGGTGGCGGAAGGGCCTCCCCGGGGGGGGGTGCCTTCCACCGTTGTGAGGGGCGCCTGGTGTCAGGCGCTGTCCCTCCCCCGGCCGCCCGTCCTCCGGAGCGGGCAGCCGGGCTTCCGCGACCCGTGTGTCCCTGGTGCGGTCGACGCGGGCGTGTGGACCCAGCACCGGCCCCACAGCGTGCGCCCTTGCGGGCCGGCGTTGCTCGCTGTGGGGGTGGCGGAAGGGGGTACCCGGGGGGGGGTGCCTTCCACCGTTGTGAGGGGCGCTTGGTGTCAGGCGCTGTCCCTCCCCCGGCCGCCCGTTCTGCGGAGCGTGCAGCCAGGGTTCCGCGACCCGCGTGTCCCGGGCGCGGTCGGTGCGGGCGTGGGGACCCAGCACCGGCCCCACAGCGTGCGCCCTTGCGGGCCGGCGTTGCTCGCTGTGGGGCTGGCGGAAGGGCGTCCCCGGGGGGGGTGCCTTCCACCATTGTGAGGGGCGCTTGGGGTCAGGCGCTGTCCCTCTCCCGTCTGCCCGCCCACTGCTGGGTGGGTTGCCGGGGTTCGTTGGGTGTGTGCGGTGTGTCTGGTGTCTGTGCCGTGCGTGTCGTGTTGCGTGGTGCTGCTCTTCCCTTGGTCCTCCGGTGCTCCCCTCTCCGGTGTCTCGGTGCGGTGTTGTGCTCGCCGTGTGCCCGCCGTGTCCCCTCCCCTGTGCGCGCCCCTTGCTTGTTCGCTGGCTACCCCTTGTTCCTTTCCCGGCTTCGTTGCTCTTTACCCTTTCCTCTACCCCTCTCCCTGGCATGCACTTTTTCCCTGCCTCCGCTTTGTTGTGTGTCTCTGTCTTTTTCCTTGTCGGTCCGGGCTTCCTCCTTTGAACCTGCGTAGAGAGAGGAGGGGGCGTAAACGGGCGTGCGGCGGCGGCGGTTTTGTCGCGACACGGCACCTCGAGCAGGCTGGTACGTCATGCGACATGCGTGTGCGACTGGCTTGCGCGTAGGTTTATCGCCCCACTTGCTCCCGTCTTGTCTCCACACCCCTTTGGCCGCTACCTTTACTCGTTGCCCGTTCCGCGTGCGCGGCGTGACATGCAAAATACCTGCTTCTTTCCCCACTACCTTAACGTGTCCTAGTCCTCCCGCCTTGCCGGGCGTTCGCTTATGTGTGACGACGGCACGACGCAATACTTGCCTAAGCGTCTAAGACTACCCTACTTTAGCTCCCGGACGAGGCAGACACGAGCATACGCTTCTCCTTGGGACCTGTGAGGGGAAGAGAACGTGGGTGCATGCACGTGTGTTTGTTGGGACCCGGCACACGTCCGCGCTATGCCATTTGTGTGTATGCTCCCCGTGTCCCCCTCCCTGGCTATTTGTGTGTTCTAATCAACGCAACCAAAAGGGTGGTTGTGCCGTACGAGCAGTTGTCACGGTTGCCCCGCGGTTGGCGACGTGGCACGACATAGTAACATACTTGCGTTCTTGGTGGCGGTGTGTGGCTTGCCTACTATTTGTTTGCATGCGGCGGCATACCTTTTGTCCCCTTTCGCTCCCTTTCGCCTCCTACATAAGCGGGCGTGCGGGTGGGCGGTGGGCACGTCTCGGTTACGCTTCGTGGTCAGCTTTTACTTTTGTTGGCGTGGTTGCCGTTCTCGTCTCGTGTCCGTTGCGTAGCGTAGCGTGGCATGCAACATACTTGGACCCGACTAGTCACGTGTGTATGTTTAGCTTTTGTTTTTTTGTGTGTTGTGCTTCACCTCGGTGGTTTTTTTGTTCCCCCTTGTTTGTCCCTTCATACCATGTTGCTCGTCCGTGGCGGTGATGGCCTTGCGGCGTTCCGGGCACGCGCGTGCGGGCATACCTTTCTTTCCCTATGTGAGCGGGGGTGAGCATAGGCATTCCTTCGGTGCCACCTCTTGTTGGTTTTCCTTGCCGGTGCGGTTTTCATTGCGCTTTTCGTGGCGGCGCACTTTGGCGTTGCTTGACACGTAACTTCCTTGTTTTGCGCTTGTTACGGCGTTATGCATACAACATATGGCATATAACATACTTGCTTTTCGGCGGCCGGTGGCGTTGTTGTTGCTTGTGTGTATTTTTCATGCACGACATGCAACATACTTGGGTACTTGTGCGGCCTCTTTTTCCTTTTGTTGTGATCCCCTTCGCGTGTTACGGCGTCGTCGTATTCCCTACGTGAGCGGGCTTGCATTGCTTGGTCGTGTACTTGTGGTATATCCCCACCGTGGTGCGGTTCGTTACCTACTTATTCTCTCCTTGCCTACCTCTTACCGCGTTGTGCTTGTTTCGTTGGTTTCTAGCGTTGCGCGGCACATAACATACTTGCTTGTCGGCGGCCGGTGGCGTTGTTGTTGTCTATGTGTGGTTTGTTTTGGGGCGCGCACAAGCGCCTAGCGCCTAGGGCACGCACTTTGCTAGGTGGTTTGGGGCAAGCAACGCTCAGCTTCTTCGCCGTCGCGACTCTATTGTTCGTCTTTTTTGGTGGGTGTCCTAAATTTTGCGACCTCGCCAAACAGCGGCGTAAAATTGTTGGGGGGGTTTATGAGGTCGGAAAAGACGATTTTTCGCTTTATTTCTTCTGGCGGTGCGTCGTTTTCTTGGTATTTTATTTTTCTTCTGCTGCGATCGCGCGACCACAGTGGCGGCGGCATGCCCCCTCCCCGCACAACGTGAAGAACCATGGGCAGGATCGGTCCAGATGGAGCCAGCTGGGACCCAAGAAGAGCAGAGAGCCAAGGAGGATCGGGAACCCACCGCTCTCGTTCCGAGAGTACAGGTCTCAGCACGACGGGTGCTGGGTCTGTTATGGCAAGGGAAACAACCATGCACACGACCACCGTCAGTGCAAGGTGTATGAGGCGGACAAGAAGGCCTACTTCGCAGCCCACCACGAGAAGAAGCCCAAGGAGCAGCGGAATTCAGATTGGAAAGCGAAGGGCGGAGACGGGGGAAAAGGCCAAGGCAAAGGCCAAGGAAAAGGCGGAGGAAGAGGCTATGGTGGTGGACCTGGCCAAGACCAACGAGTGAGGTCGATTGAGGAGGTTGCTGAGGACATGTTGAGGACGTTGGAGGAACTCAAAGCCCAGCAACGTGGTGGACAAAGTCCTGGCGGATCGCAGCCGGAAGGGGCTGCGGGAAGCCAAGTCTAGAGGAGCCCCCACGGGAGTGGGACCTCGGAGGTCTCTCCTCCGAAAATCAGTGGAATCCCAGAGAAAGCGAAGGCACATCGGGTGCCGAAGAAGGCTCCAGAAGAGCCAAAACCACTGAGTTTCGCCACTCCCAACCCCTGGAGCGCCCTGCCAAGGGAAGTACATGTGGGTACGGGACATGGCAAGAAGGAAGGAGCGACCAATGAGAGCCACATGGACGGGCAGGACCATCCCAAGATCTACACCATCCGTGACCATACCCTTGAAGTCCTGATGCACCCGGACGTGATAGAGTTGCATGCCGTGAGAGTCGTCCATACACCTCATGGCGACGAGCGGCAGTTGCACTTGAAAGTGCGAGTACGGTGCGGACGAGAGGAGAAGGTGGTGGATGTGTTGGTGGATACGGGTGCCCAGGTGAGCCTGGTCCGGAGAGGGTTGTTCAAGGAGGAACTCCTGCAGCCCAGCCGGAGACCGGTCCGCCTGAAGGTCGCCAACGGAGAGATCATGGGTGGGGGCACCCATGAGGCCACTATCAGTATGGAATTCTGGGAACATGAGCGCTTGAACCGCCCTGATCTGGCGAAGAGAAGCACTCTATCCGGGAACTTCTATGTGGCCGACATCACTGATTGGGATATGATCATGGGGTATGACTTCATGGTGGCAAACGCCATTGGAGCCCTTCCCCATCGCGCAACGCTGGTCCGGAAGGATGATGAATGCCTCACATGGCTGTCCACGGACTATGCATGCGGATCATCCCAATGGAATGCGGAGGAAGAGGATCGGATCGTCCAAGCGGTTCAAGCTGTGGGTGCCAAGTCCAGAGGAGACCGTGGAGTTCAGCTCACAGAGTATGGAATGGCGCCGCAGGTGTATACCAGGATGATCCAGACGCTGGGAGCCGAAGCGCCCGAGACGGACGTCTTTGCTTCCCGGGATGCCCCACTTCTGCGGAAGTGTCGGAGGCATTAGCATCGAGGAGACTCAGCCTGGCACAGGCATTGGGGTTTGAAGGAGTGGGGACCCATGTATTGGCATGGCTCCCTGGACAATACCAGACGTACGGTGGAGAAGATCATCGCGGATAGGGCGAAGGGGATCCTGGTCGTAACCGGCATAGGATCCACCCCATGTCCGCTGGAGGGTCTCAAGTCGACGCTGGACTCCATCACCCTGAACGAGATGTCATTCGGGCCAGAGGAGGAGCTGTTCATCGACGCCAAGGGTGTATCAATGCCCTCCCCGGGTCAAGCGTGGGGTACCAAGGCTTTCCTGGTGGATGGGGCGCAAGCCCAGCCCACGGGTGATGAAGCATTCATCCGTAGGGTGGAGGCGGTGCCCATGAAAGTCATGTTTGAGCCCGAGGAGGGGACGGATCAGCCAATTGATGGCGTTGACGTCCTGTCCCACGCCGAGATCGACGACGTTGTCAACTACATGCGGATGGGGATGTACGACCGTGTGGCAGCCAAGAAGAGGCGGGCCATGGTCACATCTCCGCACTGGTGGGATGACAAGATGTTGGTCACCGGCAAGTACGAGAAGGATGAGTTCGTGGCGAGGGTCAGGGATCACATCGCGGATCAATACGATGGTCCGGTTGGGTCGGACCCACCAACGTGGGGTTTTCCAAGAGTGGGAATCGGTAGCAACGAGCACCCGCCCGAGGCCGCAAACTTCCGAAGATTATCGTTGGGAAGAGCTCCCCACGACGATGAAGACGGCATATCGGACGAGGAGCAGTCGGAATCGGACCCAGAAGAGGCCTATACCGCAGTGCGGTCCGTAGTATCTATACCGAAGCAAGCGGCTGAAGAGGCCCAGAAGAACCCGAAGGTCGCCGAGCTGAAGGAGAGGCTGATCAATACCTATCCGCGGCTATTCAGTGGCGTCGCCAATAAGAACCCTCCAGATCGTGGGAGGTTTGGTACAGCGAAGATCAAGCTGAAACCGAACCCAAAGATCTATCGTCATCGGGAGTACCAACTTCAGGGCGATCGGGCCGAGGCCATGAAGAAGCTGTTGGCCGAATTCATTGAGCAGGGATGGATCGAACCCTCCGACAGTGAGTGGGCCAGCCCAGCCTTCATCGTGCCCGAGAACGAGAAGGGCGAGTGGAGGTTGGTGGTTGATTACAGAGGTTTGAGCGAGCAGATCGAGCACCACTCGTACTCGCTTCCCCTGATCGACTCCATCCTCCAAAAACAACAGAAAAAGCGGATTTTCACGGTGTTGGACCTGATACACGGTTATCACCAGATGCCGCTACACCCGGACTCCAGGCCCTGCACAGCGATGTCGACGCTGCTGGGGCCCATGCAGTGGAAAGTGGTGCCTATGGGGGCCAAGAATGGCAACGCCGCTTTCCAGCGCATGATGGAGGACCTACTCGGTCCTGTCCGGGACTGTGCTGACCCCTTCGTGGATGACATCATCATCGGGTCCGGCACGGAGAACATGACTGAGTACGAGCTCATCGACGCGCATGAGAAGGATCTGCGACGAGTGCTCAGTGAGTTGGACAAGCACAACATGGTGTGCAAGCCCACCAAAGCCTCACTCTTCGTGAAGGAAGTGGAGTTCGCGGGTCACGTGGTTGGTCACGGGGAACGCCGTCCCATGCCTGGGAAGCTGGCGTCCCTGCACCACTGGGAGAAGCCCCAGACCATCAGCGAACTCCGGTCCTTCATGGGGTTCTGCAACTACTATTCGGGCTATGTCCGGATGTATGCGGAACTCTCGGGGCCGCTGCACAAGATGCTGCAAGTGGGCAAGTTCGATGGCCGGAAGGGGAGCAAGAAGAAGCTTGCCTGGACCCCTGAGGCTGAGGATGCGTTCAACCGCCTGAAGGAGCGACTCCTGGGGCAGTTGGGGCTATTCCTGGTGGACCCGGACAAGGGATTCGTGCTACGGACGGATGCCTCGGACTATGCCGTAGGGGCAGTCCTCGAGCAGATCCGGGACGACGGGTCGCACGTACCCGTGGCGTTTTGGGGTCGAATCCTGGCCGAGGGCCAACGCCGCACCTGGACCGCGAGGGAGAAGGAGACGTACGCCATTGTTTGTGCGCTCAGGAAGTGGTCTGGCAACATCGGATTGCAACCGGTAGTGGTTTGCACGGACCATCAGTCCTTGCAGAGCTGGCACAAGGAGCACGTCGACACCCCCTCTGGACTGGCGGCAAGGAGGGCCCGGTGGCACGAGACGTTCGCCAAGTTCGACCTCAGCGTCGTATACGTCCCGGGGAAGGACAACACTGTGGCAGATTGCCTCAGTCGGTGGGCCTACCCCGCGGGCAAGGCTTGGATGGACATATCCAGCCATGAAGACGCCGAGGAGACCGAGGAGGCCAAGCGCATCATCGAGATGGAGAAGGCCATGGAGCAAGAGGGGGTCAAGTGCTTTGTGGTAATGGCAAACCGTACGGACCTGGCCAAGTTCCGGGGTGCCCGCGTCCAAGCTATTCGAGAGGAAACCCTCGAGCAATGGACGGTGGCCCCTGTAGAGCTAGTCAGGTCGGTGCTCACAGAGGACTGGTCGGATGACTATGCGGCATCCGAGCACCGGAGCAAGTACTGGAATGCCGTGAGCGCCCCGTCGGACGACGAATGGCCCGAGGGCTTGACCGAGGATGGGGACAAGTTGTTCCTCAAGGACAAGCTGCTGGTGCCCGAGAACCGAGTGGAGGAGCTCATTGACCATTGGCACAACGCCCAGCTCATGCATCCTGGCCGAGACAAGATGCAGCAGGACCTGGAGTGGCGTTTCAATTTCCCTCCGGGGTACTACGCCATCCTGGATAGGTACTGCAGCGACTGTGCCGTGTGTCGGGCCACGAAGAGCCCTAACCACTCCACAGCGGGCAACCCGGTGTACACGGCTATACCGGAGGCCCCTATGCGGTCCGTGGCCATGGATGTATTCGCCATGCCTGAGGTCACCGTGGAAGGAGAGACCTACCACTGTGTCATCCTGGCGGTGGACAGGCACAGTGGGTATATCGTGGCGGTCCCTGGCAAGAAGTCCAAGAAGAAGGACAAGAAGGACAAGCATGGAGTGGGGCTGCAGGCCAAGACCGTCGCTAATGCCATGATCAGGCATTGGCTGACGATTTTCGATGTCCCGGCTGTCATCTGCAGCGATCGGGGCAGTCAATTCGTGGGGACGTGGTTCAAGACGATGTGCAAGCACATGGGGATTCGGCACTCCAAGACCGTGGCATACCACAGCCGGTCGAATGGTCGGGCTGAGGTGGCCGGGCGGCAGCTGTTCGAGAAGTTCCGCCAGCTGCACATCGACGAACCGGGCCGGAATTGGTACAATTCGCTGTGGAGGGTACTCCAAGCGTATCACGACCTTCCGGGGCCCACTGGACTGTCGCCCCATCGCATCCTGTTCCTACGGGATCGAGTGTCACGCACTCTCCCGTGGTTGAACCATGGCAAGGTGGCCCGAGATTCGAACGCCATGATGGCTGAGGCGGACGACACCGCGGTCAAGGTTTGCAAGGCACTACAGGACGAGCATGACAAGAGGGCCAAGTACTTCAAGCAGGGAAAAGTCCAGAAGTATGCTCTCCAAGACACCATGTGGGTGGAGCGGCACCACAAGGACGTCCTGTCCAGGCATCGGCAGGCATCTTGGTATGTGCCGGGGGTAATCGTGCGGAAGGTCGGACAGGATGTGTATGCGGTTCGTGTGGGGGATAACAAGATCCTGGACCGCGACGATACCCAGCTTCGTCCCCGAGCACCAGACCCCAGCGGACGTCACGTCACCTTCGAGTTCACGGCCGGCGATGTGGACTCGGATGACGAGGGTGAGGACGACGACTTCACCGCCGAGAGAATCCTGGCGGACAAGCCGGACCCGGGGACGCCTGGGGGCAGGCTTTACAAAGTCCGTTGGAAGGGATTCGCCGCATTGAGGGATTCGTGGGAACCTCCGAGCAGTTTGGTGCCGAGGTATACCACGGTCTAGATGGACTACCTAAGGAAAAAGAATATTTCTTTGGATGTCAAGGACGTGTTGGTCCATTTGGTTGCTGCAGTAGCACCGTAATGGATCCCCCTTGGCATTTCTGTTTGTTTTTGTGCTTGGGAGATGGGTGAGGGCGTTCATCCGGGGATTTTTCGGCCTTGATTGGCCATATACCCCCTTCACTCGATCTCCACATATATATTTCATTGTGGTATACTTATTTAGGTCGACCGACGACGTTTCTCTATCTTTGATCCCCTTGGTCCATGTTGTAGATCAAGAGGAGACCGGATATGGCGTAGGGCACCGATTTTCAGTGTCCTCACCCCTCCCTTGGGGCATGGGGGGACGCCTACGACGTGTGTGGGGCCTCCATGTGTCCTTGGGACATGGGGGGGGGGGTTGGAGCCCATTGGGGTTCTCCCGTCCTCTCTTCAATGACTTCCGAGCGGTAACAACGCTCTGAGAAGGGGGGTGAAGCCGGTTCGGACCCCCGTGGCCATCTTGGGGTCACTTCAGGTGTGTATCTATGTGCCGGCAAGCCGCCATTGGCTGATATCATACTCTCCCATCCACCTGATCTAACCCGATGTGATAGTGTGATAGGTTTGGCCATTACGGCTATGAGCGGCCATATTCAGTACCGAGGCGCCGCCAGCGGAGATTTATATATCAGAATATCAGGAATCAACAGGGTTTTATTATCATGATGTTTCCGTAATTTTTCAGCCTTTCGTTCTGATGGTCAATGTATCGGCGACCGTCAGTTGGCTCGCGATTTTGCGTTAACCGATTGGTTAACTGTTATTTACAGATATTTTGGCGGAAACTCCGATGAAGGGTCAGATTTCATCAGTAAAGGGTTCGTTGCTTCCGCAATTTTCTAAATAAGCACTCGAAATTTTAATCTGAATTTTTCGCGATGTTGAAATCGGATTTTCGACTTCGACATCGCCGCACTTGATTTGGTCTTCTTCGAGTGGTCATACTCTTTTCCCTATGCCCGAATCAGGTTTCCCTTATACTTGCCACCCATTTGACTTGGAGATATAGGGGAAACAAAAGTGAATCGTGGGACCACTTTGAAGGGCCATATCTACGAGCGAGTGTGAGGAAAGAGAATAAGGAAAGTTGCGTTGCAAGCGCCTTGGTCTCAACTTAATTGGGGAAGCATCAAACGCCTTTGGTGCGTACACATGCCCGGTGTTGCAAGGGATAATGGTCAAGAGGGTATAAATTGATATATAACTCTTGGACCGTGCAACCGAATATTTTAATGCGACTTTCGAGTGTACCGCATGAGTGTTTGGGTTGTATAGATACTTTCCTTGGGTTCCTACGCATTTTTAACGTGAAGTTATGTCCATGGAGGGACATGGCATATCATGGTGGGAGCCACTTTTGAGGGTATGTTTTATATGCATGGTATATGTCTTGATATGCTCACGCCCATGTTATATATCTTCGTGTGGCCGATGAGATGGGGAGCCATACATGACAAGGGTTTTGCCCATGTCCCAATTGTGGAATTCAAAGCGTTAGACTAAGTCTACCGCATATGTATTGCTCATGGTATGTGTGACAAAGAGAGCCATGAGTGCACTCCCATTTTCATGGGGCATGTAGATATGTGTGGCGAAGGTATCTCCATGCGCCTGATTGGGGATTCAAGTGGGGGAATTGTTGGCAAATGGTTCCAATCATTTGTGTATTGAACCATGAGCGGATATCATGGGTGAGCATAGAGATATAGTATCATGACAACTTTGTATTTGGTCATATTTTCATGTTTTTGACCTCAATTTTTGCTCATTTTTGCGTTTTGTGTACTTACCTGGTCGGCAAACAGCAAGAAGCCTATGGAGAGTCGAACCATGGTATGTAGTTCATATGTTGGCATATGCTTTGGAGTTGAACACCACCATATGCCGGATCGCGTACTCCATTTGGCTTGGCGCACGAAAGATTACAAGATTTGGTCTCAAGATCATGGGCTGACTTGGGCAGTGCGTGGCGCCCATATCCGAAGGGGTTTCGAGGGTAAGGTGGGATGTATATGGGCATTGACCTTTGGTCTATCCCCTCCATGAATATTAGACTTCGATTCCATGCATGCTTTGAGCCTTCGGATAAGTGGTAACTTCAATTTTGAGCATATATGTGATATATGGCCAATATGGTGTGAATAGGCAGTTTTTTGGCATGTTATGAGTTCAAACTCATAGGTCATTTCTCTAAGGCCATTCGACTCCAAGTCCAACCAAGGTTTCGTCAGGGTAGGGCATGGTCCTGAGTGCCACTCTAGGCCATGACACGTCACCTCCCCTATTGGGCTAGGATTTAGAGGTTTGGGAGTGAACCCATTTTTCGGGTTTGTGTAGTGACTTGTGGCACATGGTATTCAGCCAGCTCATTTGACCTGGTTCAGGGCAATATGTTGGTGAGTCAAGGGAAGATCTTGAGTCCAGGGAATGAGGGGTTTATGGCTGTGAATGTGTAAGTTAACCTCTTTCCCCAACCTTGCTTTATTTTTGTTCATATGCCAATTTCAGGGCTTTCTTCCTTGGTGCAATTCTTGTACATGCCCGCCATCGTGAGACCATCGATGTGCTGAACGAAAGCCCGCCATTTGGATTGGATTGTGGATTGGATTATTGCTGTACCTGTGGGATCTGGTTGCTGTTCAGGGTTGAAGGAGGATTGTATATTCTATTTTCTATATTTTTGGATTTGGACCCTGGAATTTGAGGAATGCAATCGTTGATCCGGAGTAAATCAGCAGGGGTTACAGGCGGAAGGGGCACAGCGGGGGCCCGTCCTGGTAGGGACCTTCTTTACGTCAGGCAGCACAGTCCTTGCTGGAGATATTGGACGGCATCGCGGCGCCAGCCAAAGGCGCTCGACACTCAAAGGGTTAAGGCCTGTAAGCGCCAAGTTGCTACCTGAGGCGCTGCATGCGCCAAGCCACGTGCGCCTGTTAGGCGCTGAACACTTTGTTCAGTGCTAGGGTCAGTGGCGAGAGCAGGGCGTCCACGACAGGGCTGCTGCTCTCACAGTGAGAACCGGCGTTGCCTCAAGGCGCCAGAGGCCTGTACGCATCCGTGGCACTGGAGCTGTCACTTCAGTGGGCAGTCCTGGTGTCCCAAGGCGCAAGATGCCTTTTTTTGCTCTGCTCGGTGGCGGCCATGTGCCTTTGGCACACATGTCAGGAGATCTGATGTAGATTTACTGGCATCTCAAAAGGACTTGGTGAACCAAGGCCACAGCACGCTTCATTTTGTTTTCTACGTGCTTGTATATGGCCATGGATAGTCATCTTTGCCTTTATTTTAATTGTAATGCCTTAGGCTGTCTGTTTCGCGCCATTGGCCTCATACAATTATTATAAATTCCCTCCTGGGCGCTACACTGTACGCGCCACGATATATGTGCAGTTTTTAGTGGGTATACACTGCTGTGTGAGTCCCACATAACACAGGGTTCTGTGTATGCATAAAGCATTTGCACTGCACGGCACACTGTGCACCATACAGCAGAGCACCATACACGAAGCACTCAACACCACTCCATCCGCACAGCACTATAGCATATGCATATACCAACCACGGTTTGACGTTCATCTGTACGGGTGTCGGCCTGGTGCCTGAGGCAGCATTGTTTTTGCGCCTTTATGTATGGTCACCCACCCATGTTTATGGGTTATCAGCTTGTCTGCACACTCCTCTAGGGGTCGTGTGCAGAAGCTTAGAAGAGGAGTGTAATGGGACTGTGTCCATATGGCCAAAAGCTGTTGTATTCGACAGCAGAGCACTGCTTTGCAGCGCTGAGGCTATATTCGGCCGCCCTTTGGCGCCAGAAGGACAGATCGCGCACGCATGGATTGCGTGTGAGTTCATGATACCGACAATGAACAGAGCCGGTAAATACCGTTTTATATTGCGTCTGTTATTGTTTTTATTATTGTCTGTGATGCTGCAGTGCCTTCATATTTTTTACAGGCACTTTCAGCATATTTAATGAACTCGTCAGCAACTCGATCAATATTCAACTAAGCAGTTCGTCTTCGTGTGCCGCCATGGTTCTGTGAGGTTTGCTGTGAGTACAGTGCGACTATTTCATTTTACGGTGAAGAGCAAGGTTTTGCAGCTTGGTCAAGAGAGCAGGGTTTTGCGGTGAGATCAACTAAGAAGTTTTGTGTGTTCGGCACTTTGCAGCATATTTCAAGAATCAAAATAAAACAACCTTTGGTCAAACTTTTATAATAAGAAAGAAGACAAGAAGCAAGGCTTTATTACATGACCTTGGTGGATACTGGCACCGCAGGGCGTCTCCAGCTCTGTGGGCACCGGCATGTGCGCTCAGCTGCAACTCCCCGTACCGCACCAAACACATGCAATCCCGCTGAACCACCATTGCGATCAGCAGGTGCCACTCGTGGCCAGGTACACCGACATCCACCGACACCCCGCAGGCAAGATGGCCACGCCACGCCCGGTGGGAGCCACCATCACCATGGTGTACATCAGCCCCACGCAGATGAAAGTCATGGCTGAATGCGGAGCCCACCACGCCCCATTCCCCTCCGACCCGCAACAGCCAGCGCGCGTCATCTTCCAGGCATACCTCCGCACATGCGCCACTAAAGCAGGACGCAGGATGCTAGGACCCAAGGATATCGACGCGGCGTACAAAGCCTTCCAACACCAGTACCCCTGACCCCGCCAAAACGAGCACGAAGCCCCCAGCGGCGGTGACACGAAGCGGGATGAGCCCACCCCATTGGGCGAAGGCTGGGCACCAACCACCATCCTGCTGCTAGCGCCCAACGGGCACAAACGCGCTACCCGCACCATTCAACGGCACCACACCCCCTGGTCCATCCCCAAACACAACGCCCCGGAGACCGATGTGCCACCCGTCAGACACGATGACCAAGGCATACCACGCAAGTGCTGGCACTGCCGTCTGGCAGCCCTCTACACCCCATGGCCCCTAGTGCACCTCATCTCCACGCAGTACGACGAACCCCACCGCCGCAACCAGCGCAGACGGGCATACATGGCTCTTCCCCTGGTGTCACATAGTAGCCCCAGGCTGCCGAGCACACGTAGCCTGTAGTCAAACACCCAGGGCAGAATGGACATTCACCAGCGAGTAGGCAGACTCAGAAAGCATAGCCAAAGAGTACGACCGTTGTGACCCGCACCACGCGGGGCCTCATTCAGCACCCATGCGCCCCCTACAGCACAAATGACCAACACTCTGCGGCGACAAACAAGAGAAGGAACGGCGGCAGAGCATCCTGTGCCAGAGGATCCATCCAAGTATTGGATACCTCTTCCACCTGATGTATGCGTACATCGGCCAGGGGCGCCCTCAGACGGGCCTCCTCCGCCTCACCATAAAGGCCCCGACCATCATTACCCAAGGGATAGGCGTCTACGCGATGCCGCTGTTTCAGCCCACACAAGCCACCACCAGAACCGCCCAAGGGAACCCCGTGTACATCTATCAACGCACAGCAATTGCCCGGCTACCGGTGCCCAGCGACACCAACATCATCTTCTGTACTGACGAATCGGGCACCAAGCAGCGCACCCCCACGGTCGTATGTGCCTCTGTGCGCGTCAGCTGGCGCGCAGAGGGACTTAATGTGGAGCACCACACCGCGGCCACCATCTTTGGGGCGTCCTTTCACACCGAACTACACACCCCGGCAGACGCCGTCAACACAACACCGCCAGTCACAACGATCCGGCCCCGCAACATCTTGGTAGTCACAGACACCACGGTCGACATTCAACCAACAAAGTGTCTTGCAGAACTGTGCCTCCACTGCTCGAATCCGGTCTCACCACAGAGGCGTTGGGGCTGTGGATAGCCTTCAGAGGCATGCACCCCGAGGACGCCCTACACATCTTCAAGCAGGAATTCCACCGCTACACATACGGCAATGGACGTGCGGACACGCATGCCAAACACCAGAACACCAACCACGCTCCAGGGCTCAAACACGTACGACTGGACACCACAGACCACACCTGCAGCACTTGTCCTCGATACCCTCGGCAACACAGCCACCCCACTGGGTACGCAAGGACACCTCATACACGGACAGAGACAAACAGTACCACTGCCCTACACCAATCCAACAGCTCGCCACAACACTGGGCTACCCGGGGAGCACCAAGCTCCTGCGACGCCCCGAGGACTCCGTCTGTGCCCCCCTCTACTACGCAGTCCTTTGCCCGGATAGCCTCCCAGCACACCTGCAAAAACTGGGGCTCCAGCGCGCCCTTGAGCACCTCCAACTCCTCATCTGATACTACCGATGGTACCTACACCGCTCCCTCCACGTCCCTGCGGGGTACACCAAATGCATCTACGGCCAGAAAAAAGGACGAAACCTGGAAGCACTTCACGACATACCCCCGTACCGGGGGCTCAACACCCTCACGGACTGGACCCCAGCCCACATCATCGCACAACACGCTGGGTGGCAGACACGGTCCCCGACGACCCAAAATCTCACAAGCATCCTCCGGCAGACGGAGGTACTCGAGGTAGTCCGCAGCGGGCTCGTCTCACTGCCTTCTACACCCTGCTATGCACCCACGCGGACGAGCCAAGGCCACGGCAACACACATGCAACGGACGGCCATCACCAAAACGGCCACGCAACTATGTACCGCACCCACGTATACCAGCAACCTGCAGCCACCCTACCCCCAACAGACTAGGCCCGGCTCCTCAAACTCCTGTTCTACCAATTGTAAGACCCCCCCCAGCGACCTACCACCCGACGCAGGACCCCCCCCCCCCAGCCCGCGCACCATCCACTGCGCACAACACCAGCACGACACGCACGAGCACCAGAGGCACCGCACACACGCCCGGCAGCATGCGCACACCGCAAGTCCCATGCCTCCACGCCACCATCCATCCATGGGTACCGCCAAACGGCCGGCAACTGCATGCCCCCTCTGTGTACGCCAACGGCTGCCACAGACGGCCCTGCCCTACAAGTCGAACCACTGGGTCTGCCTAGGGGGTGTAATAAAACCCTCCTTGGTCTTGGCTGAGGTCTATTCCTTGACCCTTGTTCCCATGGACACTGAAGCACAGGCACTGATCCAAATACTCCAAAGCATTTTAGATCACTAGACGTGATCTACAAACATGCCTGTGCAAAACACAGCAAACAGTCCTAAACATGCCGAAAAATCTACAAAACACTCAGAATAATTTAAAACCTAGAAAAATTGTAAAATCTGTAGATTTTATCTAAGTTTTCTTCATATCAACGATTTAAATCTTACGCACAATATTCGCGATGCGCGGCTGCTATCTGGCATTTTCCGTCCGCGAGTTTCACGGGCCATTCAGCAGCCCATATCATAGTAAAATTGCACACTCTACAATAAAATTGAAAACAAAATAGATCAGAGTATGTTCTACATTGGTGGACCCATTACACTCCCCCACTAAGCTCAAACTCAGGGTCCGGAGCTGAGGTTGTTGCTGAAAAACATCCATAATGGGGGCAAATGGGTAAGATACACCCAAAGCCAATCTGAGCTTTTTCAGCATAAACGTATACTTTACCTGTGACATGGTATTTACTACAACTATTATGTACAAAACAAAAACTTCTACCGCACCCCAGTGCCCTGAAATGGAAACCCACCAGGTGTCAGGGGCTTTTTGTTCTAATGTACAAAAAACTCCCTGCTCAGGGGTTCGCGAAAAGCCTGAAGCAAAAGGCTATAAAAACCCCATTTCCTTTTTGGAAGGTGTGATAACACACTCACACCGAAACCTGTGTATAATGAAAAAAAATCCTGCACATCTTTCTGAGCCTTCGCGTAACTTGCAGTCATTTCTCATTATACAAAAACCAGCTCCAACAGCCCTAGTCAGTGCAGAAACCCAGCCACAGTTTCAAAATGATTTTCACAACCCAACTGCAATTTCTGCCTAGGGAGCCTGCCCCAGAGTACCCCGCCTAGAGGAGACCCCCAAAAGGACATAACACACAGGCGCAGAGCACAGAGCATGGGCACAAAAATATCGTACAAACAGATTCTGTTATGCCCACTGGGTTCGCACCATCCTGGTGCCGTGCACAGTACTTTACAGAGTGCAGGTGCAGTGCACAACGTGCAGTGCACAGTACTTTTGCAGCATTGAACAAACGAACAACAGAAAAAAAAGAAAACGTCAGAGCAAAAAAAAATCTCAATGCTTCAGGACTCCTCCACCTCTCATCCAGTATCAACCCTCTGACTTGCAACGTCATCTCTTCACTATACCATGCACGCTCACACATACCTCGCAGTCATCAAGCAAAGTGCTCACAGCCAGACACCAGAACTGAGGAACACCCTGCAAATTCAAATGCCAAACCCTTTCCCAAAATAAAAAATGTAAAGTACAGCTCTGCCAGCAAAGCAGAGGTTTCCACTGACCCACCTGCTCTCTGCCCTACCACTGGGCCTGACATCTCACGCACTGGCGTACCTGCTGACCTGGAGGATGGAGGGGGCGTAGGTGGCGTCCCATACCCCAACCCCACTTATAAAAGTATAATGAAGGCTTGCCATGCCCCCTACTACATGTCCTCGGACCACCCAAAAAACTGCAGCAGGTAAAGAGTGTAAAAAAATATCCCCAGGGGTTGTAGAAGTGTTTCAAGAAAAGGCTTTTTGGCTCTGGATCTCCCAAGGGGGCTGCTGCACTGAAGGGGGGGGGTACCTCAAAGGCAAATTGGCCTCCCCTCAACCCATCTTCATTCCCCAACCCGTCTCGTGCAGCCCCTTTCAGCAAAAAAAGCAGAAGAAATCTGGAGAAAAATTACCTGGAAAGACCTGTGAGTGACAAAGAGCCACGTGCAAACCCGTGCCACAAACAGAAAAAATACTGGCGCCCACACAGGGCCCAACAAGGCCAATAGGCCTACAGCCCATAAGAAGGAGCTCACAAAGCATAAAACAGGGCATATCCAAGCCCACAGACAAAACAAAAACAAACCTGAACCTCCATCCCCTACCACAAATAACTTCCCATATTTTTTTCCTATCCTTCGGCGTTTGTTGTCCAAGTCACTTTTCTCATGCAGCTCATTGAGCCTACATTCAACCATATATACGCCAATCACGAATACAAAACGGGAACCACTCGCTCTTAATGAAGGCCTACACACCCAGCACAGACTGCCCTCCAGTTAAACGCAGTCAGGACCCGTGAGCGAAGGGCCGCATCCACCAAGACCATCTCGTGCGCAGCAAACTTCAGGAACACGCCTCCAGCGAGCAGCAAAGGCCGCCTCCACGGAAAAGTCGTCTGCACTGGCAAGAGCCCTCTCAATCGAGATCACAGTCACCCAGGGCACAAATTGCGCCAGCATGCCTGCGCTGCTGCTGCTGTCACGCAGCCGCAGCAGCCAATTATGTACCCCTTCTCAAACGCCGAACAGGTTTCTCCATAGACAACAGGTTCATCACTTCGCCATGCTCCTCAAACTCCAACACATGACGAGCAACTTCTTCAGCAGCATCAACAACTTCAGCAGCCCCACCATACAGCACGTCGTGCGCGCTAAGCCAGGCCCAGTCACAGCGTAACACGGCTTTATCCACCTCACTGACACGCACTGCACTAACACGAAACGACAGTTCTCGCCAGCAGTCCTGTCTTTCACGCCACAAATCACGCGCAACCAAAGGTGCTCGACAGTTGTACACCCAGTTCAACAAGGACAGCTCCTCCAGCACAAAGCAACGCAGCCTAGGACTCCAAGAATCAATGTCCTCAAGCGCGTACGTTTGCAGCAGGCGCTGTACCTCTTCTCCAAGGTCACGCAGAGTCTTCGCGTTGCGGCCAGGTCGATTCAGCCTCAGGGCTTCCCAGAAGACAGCAGAAAGAGGATTATCAGCCAACAAGCTCGCCGGGCGAAGCTGACAGACCTCATACACCCGTACGTCCACTGCCGCACGCCAGTGATCTTCAAGCAGCAACTCCTCAAGGGACTCACAACCCTGATCATCCAAAATGTCGTTGTCCAACAGCCGCGTCTCCGAGTGAACCCTGTTCTTAAAGGCTGCAGTGGCCGGCACCCACGACGGCAGTCACATTCAGCCCAACTGTGCAGCGCAAAAGGAGCAGGTGGCTATGCAGCACACAGGGCGCAACGTGTAGCGCCGTTGAAGCGCTGCGAAGGGTCGCGCCATGCCGAGATGCACGTCAGTGCCATCACTGTGCTTGGGCAGGTCGTTGCGACGCAGGTTTGTAGATTGTAATAAAACTCTTCTTGGTCTTCGCTGAGGTCTATTCCTTGACCCTTGTTCTCATGGACACTGAAGCACAGGCACTGATCCAAATACTCCAAAGCATTTTAGATCACTAGACGTGATCTACAAACATGCCTGTGCAAAACACAGCAAACAGTCCTAAACATGCCGAAAAATCTACAAAACGCTCAGTATAGTATCAAACCTAGAAAAATTATAAAATCTGTAGATTTTATCTAGGTTTTCTTCATATCAAAAGTTTAAATCTTACGCACAATAATCGCGATGCGCGGCTGCCATCTGGCATTTTCCGTCCGCGAACTTCACGGGCCATTCAGCAGCCCATATCATAGTAAAATTGCATACTCTACAATAAAGTTGAAAACAAAATAGATAAGAGTATCTTCTACATTTGTGGACCCATTACAGGGGCCGCATGCCGCCTCACGCACTGCCCCCTCTGCGGGGAAGTCAACCACCACCGTGTGCAGCCCGTAACCCCAGCCGCGCCCCCCCCCGCCAGCCACCCCAGCTTCTTCATGCCACTCACCGACGTTCTCCGCGACTACCTTGGAGGGCATTACGCGGCAGACCCGGCTGACCACGCACGGACCATCGCCATGGCCACGGGCAACACACTCCTGCCCCTCCACAACCCGCCCCTACGCTACAGCGGGGGCCGTTTGAAGGTGTCAGCCCGCCACATCCACCTCGCACTTTTGCTCCACCACCCTGACCTTCAGCTCTCTGACCCACAGCTCCCATCCCCCTGCGCAGCAGCCCCAGCGCCGGAGGCGTGGGCGGAGATGGCACAGGAGGAGGTGGCGGACTATCTCCGGTGCACCTGCCGCCGGTACAACACCACTTTCGCCCGACAGAAAGGAACACCCTACTCCCTCAGTGCACTCCTGTACCCAGCAGACTGCCCCCTTCACACCCAGCTGGGGCCCTCCGAGGGCTTGGCGCTCCTTCGGGACACCCACCTAACCGCCCTGAGCGGAGCCACCACCGCACAGATGGACCACGCAGACCTGCGCGCCTACGTCAGGGGTCTCGAGGCATGCCTCAGAGAGGCGCAACGCTGCCACAGCAACGCCCTGTCAGCCCCACAACGACAGGAGAGACCACCTGCCCCGAAACATCCACCAGGCCAAGAAGGCCAAGACAGGCCAAGGGACCCGCCAGTGCGCCCGCCAACAGGGCGCGGCACCGCGACCAGGATCCGGGCCTAGCCGCGTCGCTACACCCCAGTTCCAAGGCCCCGGGGCACACCATCAGCAACACCCTCCCAAAAACCACAACACCACCGCCGTACCGCGGCACCCCAGCCTGGCGGCCCGGCCAGGGAACGCTGCCCGCACAAATGCACCCCGCACAGTAGCCGCCACTCACCCAGGGGTAGGGAGCGTGGCACCGCCAGCGGCATCAGCAGGGCCCCGCCAACCCCGACCCCCACCCCCTGATGCCCCGATACTTAGCGACCCCCACCAGCTCCATGACCACCCCGCCCCAGCACAGCCGGACCCCACAGGCCATCCACCCCACGCGGCGCACTCGACCGCACCGGATCTTCACGTGTACCATGAACACACCTACCACCACAACCAGCCCTTGCCACCGTTTCCACCAGTGCCAAGGTGCCAGACGCAGCCGGCATACCCTCACCACCACCAACACCACACGGCCCAGCACCACCTGCCGCCCCCACTGCACGGGCCCACCACATTCGGGCCACAATGCGCCCCCATAGACCGACGGGAGGCCGTGCACGCGCACCAACAGCGCCGAGGCCCACACGGAGTACCCCAGCACCACCAATCACCCCCTCAACCGCAAACCCTGCCTGCCAGCACCGCCCTCCAGCAGGTGCCCACCCCCTACGAACCAGTGCGCCGCCCCAAAACGCCGGCAACCACCTTCCAACTCAACACCAGGGCCAGCCAGGGGCCACTAGACCCGCACGAGGCACACACACACACCGCCCAGAAGACCTGGCGGAATGCCCAGATGCCCATCCAGCACAACACCCACCTCCGCCCCCCCCGGCCCCAGCAGTGCATCTCCCACACTTCTCCCCCCCCGGAACTTGAACACCGACACACCACAGAGAGACCCCCACCGAGCCCCACAACCCGCACCCCCCACCGACGCACAGGACCGCGAACCCCCCCTCCCGCGACCACCAATGGAAACCCCATGGCCAAAGCCCGCACGCAGCATCGAGGACCCCCCTCCCCGCCAACACCAGCCCCATCGCCATACGCCGCGCCACCAGCCGCCGCACCGGCCGAACCCTATGCCCTCCACAACCCCACAGCAGTACGGCAGCATCTGCGGGGTCTCGGAGACCAGGAGGTGCGACGCCTCCACACCTGAGGCACCACCCAACGCATCCAGGCGGCCAGCATCGTCCAGGCGGCCACCCTGGGGGAGGGCGTCCGAGACTTCCTCTTCGACGCCCTCTACCAGATTGCCCGACACGAGCGACCCCGCTCCCCACCTCCAACGGCAAGTGCCCAGCCCCCCCAGAGGACCTTGTCTGGGTGTCCCCCGTCAACTGGGGGCGACACCTTGTCAGACAGTTCGAGCCGCAACGGGTGACCAACAAAGGCGGCCCCGCTACTGCCAGCCACACATGGCCCACCCCCCACCCAGCATCACCTCAACAGACACCATGGCGTAGGAAAGGAGGATGTGGGTCGACTGCGTGGCCTCCCTGAGCAACTTCAGGCTCCACGTTGCAGGTGACATCCCCACCCCCGACAACCAGCAGCCGCCCCCCTCCACGTACATGACCCTCATGTACAACAAACACTACACCCTCTCCACCACCCACTACCACGCACCAACAGACACCTGCCTGGTCCAAGGCACCGACTCCCTCCTCCCCGCCGATTACAGCCCCACCCCCCGCACAGCTCCGGCCACGACGAGTACACCAGGAAGGACGAGCCTGACGACCCCCACTTCTGGGGCACGTGGGGACGCAACTCCCTAGACACGCTGCTCTCCATCCGCAGCGGCAATCAGGGCCTTGGCAGGGCAATGTACTGCCTTGCTTAATGGACCCAATGGACCCGGCGGATCCCCGCAGAGCAGTGGGCGTGGAAGGTCACCCTCCGTCCCCAGCAGAGGGAGGCACCCCTGAACGTCACGGGACCCACTCCCCCGCGCCCCATCACCATACAGCTCCGCCCGTACATAGTGGTAGCCCGCCTCATGACCCTGCTGTGGCCGGGCCCAGACACCCTCACCCAACAGTACCCCCACCCCACAGAAGAGGACATCCCCGGCATCGAGCGATGCTTCTTCGGAACCGTCAACTGCCTCCAGCAGGCACACCAACATGTCTTGGAGCTGAAGTGGACAGCGCCCGGATAACTAACCTACCCGCGCATCCAAGACGACTCCACGACGACACCAGGCTCCAAACATGACACTACCCACGGCACCAGCACCTGCACGCACACAGGAAGCCAGGAAAAGCGCGCGCACACACCTGTTGCTCGAACCCGCACCCTCACCTTCATTGCGCACAGCACCCAGCAACCAACGCCTGCCCGCGCCGTCCACGACCTCCCGCCGTCCCCCACGTCTGTCTCCACCACCTCCGACTCCACCCTGGATTCGCCGCCTTCCCCCGTGTTTGTCTCCTCCGCCTCCGACTTTATGACCTCCACTGCTACAACCACCTCGTGCACCTCCACCGCAACACCCTCATCCAGCACACCACCCCCCCAGCCCCGGGCAACGCCATCCAAACTGGCCCCGAAACCCGTCACCACTGCCGGCGCCCCCTCCACAACCAAGGCCCACGCAGCCCCACAACCCGCTACCGGCCAAGGGGGGCGGCAGCGCACCCCAGCCAATCCCGGGCCCGCAGCAGGGCCACAACCCCAATCTGCCGCCACGCCGCAACACAAAACCCGGCCACCACCCAAAAACAACGCCAAGCAGCTACCCAAACCCGTCGCCACACCACGGCCACAACCCACCGTCAAACCCAAGCCCAAGCCCAATTTCTGCACCCCGCGGATAGCGCAAACCCAGCCCCCCGCGGACGTCCTTTACAACCCCCAGCCCCTGCCATACCAGGCCCGGCAACAGCAGCGCCCAGCACGGCGCCCCCCCGCAAGCATCGACGCCGCTGCCAGCACCTTCATGGCAGAACGCGCCACGGCCGAGGCGCGACGCACTTCATCCCTGGGTGACCCAAAACCTGCACCCCTGGCCCACGGACTACCCCTGACTAAACTAGAGCGGCGCCAGGGGCAACCAGCAGAGTCCCCGGCCCCCTACGAGCGCCCGATCTCTGCCCACGTCCAGCAGATGCCCCGTTACCGCCGCCCTCATGGACCCCAACCAAACCCCGAGGCAGAGTCCGTATCCATGTGTCCACGTGTCCGCTTCGCCCGCGCCCTGCCCACTCCCCGCGCAACCCCATGGCACAGGACTACGAGGAGTCGCCCGGGCCAACCGCAGGCGCCAGTCCCCATGATTCCACCACACGCACCCACGCCCACGCCCACACCCACGCCAATGGACCATGGTGGCAGCGCTGGACCCACACGCAGCTGTGGGAGCTGCGAAAGTGGGCCCAGGCGGAGCCCTCCTTCGAGGGCCTGGTCTGCCGGCCCCGCAGGGAGTTGGCGGAGAAACGTCAAATTCGGCCGGCGTGGGGACGGATGCCGCAGGCCGCATGGGAGGCCATGCTGGCCGATGCGCTCCATCCCCAGGGAGTCCCCCCCCGCGAGCTCCCCGCACCCCAGGACCACCCGTATGTCCTCAGGCGCCTGCAAGAGACCCTCCAGGAGACGCGGAGAGAAGGAAGGCGCCTATTGGACATCACTTAAAGCTCAGCCCCACCCACGGACACCCCCTCGCCATCCCACAAGTGCCGACGCACGGATATCGGCAGCACCGATCACGCCCCGACCCGCAGCACCCCGGGAAATCCGCGCGCCACACAACATGACACGCCTGATGCCCCGGCCAGCGGCGCCCCCACCTGACCCCACGGGGGGTTACTCCTTGCGCCGCGCCCCGGCCGCACGCCGGCGATGCTCCCTGCCACCACAGCCCAGCATCTCTTGCTCCGGGCCGCAAACCCATCCGCCCCGCTTGCTGCGGGGCACTGCGAGCCACTGCGGCCCGCACCCGCCCCGACCAAGCCCGACCACGCCCCCGGCACCCGACCGGCCAACGATAGCGCCCCTACCCGAGGGCCCAACACACCAGGGGGTGACCTCGCCGAAAAACCCTGCCTTGCGTCGCCCGCTGTCGTAACTAATCGCTACCCGCTACGCCGCCGGGCACCGCCGGAAAACATGGCGCCAAAACCCGCCCTGAAGAAGCCACGCAAACCTGGAGCCGATGGACGCCAACGCATGCGCCAAGGGGCACCCGCTGCGCCCGAGGGCAGCAAACCCATGCCCGCAGCCGTGTAAAGCGCCTAACCCGCCAAAACCGCCTAATCCGCACATTACGCCCACGGGCCCCAGCCGAAGCTAAACTGGGAGTCGATGAACACAAACCACGCCCCACAACCTCTGACCCTCGGAGCCTGACCCAGCCCACCGGGGCAGAAAAGTAGAGAAAGCCCGCATTCACAGCCAACACGTGCGCATAAACAGCCAGCACCAGCAAACTAACCAAAATGCAAAGAGACACACGACAAGACCCAGCCTGACCCGCACCCATGTACATCAAGACGCGCGTGCCGCATCTGTGGAGCCCCGCCCAAAAAGCAGCAGCGACGCACACCACAATGAGGAACACAGCACTGCTGCACCTGCAATTTTCCCCACAAGCCAGCAGTTTGTTCCATCAGGTCTGGTCATAGGGTTGTAGTCTGTGTATGCAATGCTGTTATTTTAGTTGATAGTTTGAATCGGCGGTTGTGGTACTGATGAGTGTAAGCCGCGCAAATAACGCACGCGCATTGCCCAGATCACAGGAGTTGTACATATAGATCAAGTACTTGCCAGTTTTTCCGTTTTTCTGAGATTAAATTCGTACCACAGAAGTGTCGAATCATTGATTTTAACCTGTGCATCATCAGTATCTTTTTTGTTGCTTAGGCCGCAATGGGTTAGCTCTGAACTCGCTCTGATGGCGTGTTCTTCTGGGACGATTTGGACCTCCGGATCTGTGGACCTCATGTTTACTGTTGTGCCTCCGTTTGAGAAGGGTCATCGTTGAGAAGTCCAGAGGAGTGAAAGTATGAGGATGACGAAAATTTGGATTTCGAAAAATCAAGATGTGTTCTGTGGTTTCAAGGAGTGAGCGGAGTTACGCAAGGATGGAGGAATCAAAATATTACAAGTTTTCAAAATTTTAACCAGTTTCGAAGTCCCAGCAGGTCGTGGCTTTCGCCCCGTGGATCTCGCTTGAGCGTAGCGCAGCAGCCCAAGGGTGTTGGCCAAGCCCATTTTGTCATTTTCCTTTGCAGTTCTCTGCGTATCACCGTGAACACCGTCAAGGTTGGAAATTCTTCCTGAGTGCTGTCTAGACGTTCCTCATGAACGCCGCCAAGCTAATTTCATTGCGCCAAAGTTCCTTGTGAACGCCGCCAAGCTAAATTTGTCGCGCCAAAGTTCCTCGTGGATGCCGCCAAGCTAAATTCGTCGCGCCAAGGTTCTTTCCCAACGCCGCCCAGCTAAATTTGTCGCGCCAAAGTTCCTTTCCAACGCCACCAAGCCGGCCTTGTTGGTGACACGCGCTTGGTCTGTGGACCAGCGTTGTTTTTTACTTGGTCTCCGTATGTGCTTTTAGGCAGTGCAGCTAAATGCACTGCTGTCCACGCTGTTGTATGGCTATTAATTTTTTTGACCATATGCTACTGAGGGTACTGTCCAAGTTTCGGCCATTGTGTGTGTAGTTCCTGCGTCCCTATTCACAGGAATGTAGCCTAAATTTGATATGAATGTGAAAATGACTGTGGTACAGTCAGTAGCTTTTGCGATAAAAAGTACATCAGTTGGTCAGTTTTTAATATTGATATATGGGCTTGACTTGTTTTTTTGAATCAAGTTTGCTTTTTATGTTTTCTGTGTGGGTAGTCAATTTGGTACAGGTTTGTGGGGAAAAGACAGTTATGGATGTTTGGGTTATCACAAAAATGGAAGACTGACCGATACATTTCAGATAACACTTTAAAGCAACTGGGGAGTCCCAAAGATGCATTAATCTTTTAGTAAAATGACAGTTTTTGCATACATTTCCTTGTTTTCTTGGAAGGCCTAGTGTACCCCTGTCGCCCTGTTCTAGTGTTCAAGTGGTGTAAAAGGCATTGTCACCTGGGGGTGTTGGGTTATGGTGACAGTGGCCCCCGCTATAGGTGTGAGTGTGTGAGTAGAGTGCCAAAATTGGCCGTGTGTTACTCCTTTCCCGTGGGGAATTTCCATTGCCCACATGTTAACTTCTGCCTCCGAAACCAAGACCAGGGTGTTTGTTTCCCCCTGAAATGTGTGTGTGCCACAGTTTATCGACACACCAATTGGCGAAGGAATGAGGTATCTCTTGAGGCCAACCGGAAATGAAGCAACTACCACCAGCACTTTTGGGGTATGCTGAGTGG
Organism: Eutreptiella sp. 'Long Island Sound 2002'; assembly: GCA_964036045.1. NCBI lineage: Eukaryota > Euglenozoa > Euglenophyceae > Eutreptiales > Eutreptiaceae > Eutreptiella > Eutreptiella sp. 'Long Island Sound 2002'. The sequence goes on along the minus strand of OZ038382.1, from coordinate 91,186,114 downwards.
TGATGGGGGTCGTGTGGAAACCGGTTGGTGGGATAGTGCATGGGCTATAGCCGGAGGGCACCCCAGAACAAGCCACACTGTATTTTACGGTTACCCGCCCCGTAGCTACAGTTGTAGGGTCCATAGACCAATGGGTGCCCGAGGGTGTTGGTCGGTCCCGGAGCCCCAAAAGCCAGGCCAAGGCAAACACCTTGACCTGGACGCTGAGGTAGTTGGAATACTGATATATGTACCCAGGAGTGGCCGGAGTCGCTGCAGGCGGCAGTGGGTTATTTCGCCAGCTGCGGGCTGAGCGGCGACTTAAATCCCCGCGGCACCAGAAGACGTTGCATACGTAATGTGAGGAACGTTTTCGACAGCTTTTGGCCATTTTTGTTAGATTTTACCTCAAAACTATTCATTAATACCCAACGAAATAATACATTTAATAATATAGCACTTGAGTTTCCTTCTGTCTGTCCCCATCAAACTTCTCAGAGATGCAGCGATACCTCACCAGACGGGAGCCCTCGTCATCCAGTTCGCAGTCCTCACAGTCCCAATCCTCACAGTCCCGGTTTCAGACCTTGCAGAAGTTTGTCACCTCGCAGCCTTCCTTGTCCTCTGTCGCACCAGCGGTAGCACCTCGCCCGAAGCCTCGTCCAAGAGCTCTGCAGTTGGTACCGGGTTCAACGGGGGGTTGGTTGAAGTGGTCCGCAAGTCAGCGTGAGGAGTGTGCCGCCTTTATGGAACAGCAAGGATACCAAGCCATGCGGGTACAATATGGTGTGGATACACCACCAGCCGCTACAGTTAGGACGTGGATGAGTCACCGAAGAGAAGTATGTGCGCCTGTTGCAAGGATATAGGTTGCCGTCAGTCAGTTGACGGCCGCCGCTACCCTCCTCCGACCAGCCGTAGCCCATCGTAGGCCGGTCAAAGTCACGTGAAGGCCGCTTCTACCCTTCTGCTATCTGGCGTAGGCCGCCGTTAGAGTCACCGTCAAGTCGCTGGTACCCTTGCATCACTGGCCGCGGGCACCTCATGCGTTGTCCTTTAGGGCTATTGCCTTCATCAGCGCCGGGGGGGCAGCACCACCCTGAACCCGTAAGAGGAGTGCAAGGTTGCGAAGTATGTAAGGACTCTGGGAACTGAGGCTGTGCCTGTGGACAGTGATACCTTGATGATGGTTGCAGTGCAGATATGCAGCCTCACAAGGCCTATGGGCGAGCAGCGGATCATCACGAGAAGCTGGGCGCAGTCATACAAGCGACGTATGGGAATGAGTCACTTGAGGAGTGTTCAGACAGACCGAATGCCCTTGTCAGCAATGCCATTGTCAGGCCTTGGTCTGATGCTGCCTGACTGCTTTCACGGTGGGCATCTCCCATCCGCAATGGTCTTGGGTGCTAATGAAACACCGCTGCAGTTTTCTCCTGGTGGCTTACGTGGAATGTGCACTCCAGGTGGCCGTGTGGTGGATCGCATGAGCAATGACAAGCGCCAGGCCACGTGCACGCCAATTCTCTCAATGAGCGGTAACATCATCACGGTGCAGATAATCTGGCGTGGCACAACGCAGAAGTGCCGTGTCAAGCTCCCTGATGGAGTTGTAGTAGACCCCAGAATCCATCAGACACACTCAGCTAAGAAATGCCAGACCAGTTCTACCTTTTAGGACCTCCTTGTCAGAGTCCATCAAGACCTCGATGTTGTACGCACCAAGTACTGCCTGGGCTCGCAGCTTCCTGCTCTGATTGTGATGGACCACGTCATGTCCCATAACAAGAACCAACTCGAGAAGGTGCAGGGCTGCACGTTCTGCCCAAAGCTGTTCAAATGGAGCAAGGGACTGTTGTACGTGTACTTCACAATCCGCAACAGGTCACACTTATGCAGTCCGGGCGATCAATTGGTGAACCGGTCACTGCGCACAACAATCAGGTCTGCTTGCCGAAGACGTGAAATCCGTCACCCCATGAACGTTCACGACCGGGCTGCGCCTCCGAGGACGGGTGTTGACAAGTCGTGCAAAGTTCTGAAGAGTCTCCTTCTGCAGTGGATCTCTCGGTGGTGCCAGGACTCGCACACGGAGATGCTCGTTCAATCCTATTTCAAGGTTGTCCTTGAGCAGATGCCACAAACGGATTCTGTGGACGACATTGACGTTCACGCAGGAGTAATCTACCTCCCCCCTGCACTGCAGCCTGTTGCATCTGCCACAGTTGGTGATGATGCTTTGAATGCTGCGGATGCCGCATCCGATCCTTCACTGGACTCTGATGCGGCACTGGCTTCCAGCGCTGAAGAGGAGGATCCCTTTGCACCTGCACTTGTGTTAGACCCACCCGCTGCACGCGTCCATGCACCGCACACCGTCCTAAGCCGAAGCTCAAGCCTGCTCATGCGCCATGTTATAAATCTGTTGCCCTTGTAGCACTGCTCTGTAAGAAATGGCCTGAGGAGGCAGCTGAGGCGCGCAGTGTACGAGCCCAGAAGAGACAGCGGGAACAGGAGGAGTCAGAATCTGAATCTGAACCCGAGGACAAGCCCATGTCTCCTGAGGTGCAGGCCAACAGTGCAGACTGTGCTTAGTTTTGTCTCATGCCTGACTTCTCTTTGTTGTCCTGACATATAGTGCCCACAGTTTCGTGGACTTCTCCCTAAAACGACCAAGCCTGTGTGTCTGTTCTGAGGTACGGGGTACCAGTGCAGGCTGCCTGTGATTGATATAATTATTTTTCCTGTTATGCCTGACTCGTCCACGTTGTACTCACAAACAGTGCGCACAGTTTCGTGGACTTCTCCATAAGACGACCAAGCCTGTGTGTGTGCGCTGGCATTTTTTTCTCCCATTCTCCCCAGCCGCCCGTATCCATATATAGACACTGCAGAAAACTCGACTGTCATTGCTGCTGTTTGCATTTCCACCAACAGTCCGGTAGACCAAGGGAATCTCGGGATCGGTTCAAGATATGAATGAATAAGAATACGCATTCCAGCGCCACATAGAGGACACACTGCTGTGGACTTTGCCACTGAACAGCCCATTATGCTTGGGTTCCCAGGTTTTCTTGTATACGCCGTCATGGTGCAGGGACTCTGCAGGGACAAGACTTTAATGATTGTTTTCTTTTGTTTTTTCAAACTCAGAAATAAACAAGTTGATGCATAAGTGGGAGGTAAACAGTAAACAAAATGAAGCACTGAATGGGAAACAAATTTCAAATTGCAGGAGTTTGATGTTGCAGATTGTGATTGTGATTGTGATTCGTCTTTTTGTCAGAAATAAGCAAGTTCAGGCATAACTGGGTAGTACTCAACAAGAAACGAAATTGAGCAATGAATAGAAAACAAATTTCAGTTTGGAGGAGTTGAATTGTGCAGGGATTGGCGATGGTGTTAGTTATGGTTGTTTTGTGCTTAGAAATAAACCAGTTCAGGCATGAATGGGACAGACCGTTTAGTTTGCAGGGGTTCAATTGTAAGTAGCTAGATGATAGCAGCCTAAAAAAACCAGGATGATAGAGGGTTAGGTGTAAATTGGAGGAGATGGCGTCACCGCCAGCAAGTGGCAGGGGTGTTCTAGGACAAATGTTCATTTTGGTGATGGGTGTGACTTCTGAGACTGCTTAAGTGCACTTTGGAATAGGCTTGGTGATTGCAGTGACTCCTCAGTCTGCTTAAGTGCCCCTTGGGATAGGCATCCGGGTTGGTGCACCAGGGGTGACTCAAATACACAAAAAACCAGTTCAAAATGGGGCTGGCGACTCTGCACACCCGTGACTCCGGGTACCCCCGGGTATTCATTCTCTGCAGTCCCCTGTTGTATTGCAGGGACTTGCAGTGCAGAGAGGCCACCATGGTGGGTTGTGTGGGGTGTTTGTGTGTGTATGGTAGCCATGGTGTGCAGTGCATAGTGACTAGATATAGAAGGTCACAGAGATATTCTGAGATACGGGTTGAGGTATGTATATTATCTGTTGTTTATCTATGGGCGCAGCGAGTCTGGATGACTCAAATCTGTGGTGCATACCTACCTTTTTCCTCATTATTGCTATGAATTTCCATAATTCATTATATGGTAATGGGACAACAATGGAATTGTGCCGGATAATCCCATGCCATTTGTGTTGGCAGGGCACTGCAGACCCCAGACCCGCCACTGGTGTGTGCCTTTTGGGGACAACGGGGCATTTTCTAGATGCCCCTGACCTTCGGGATGCGACATGCAACCCTTAGGGGCTGGCACTGTTGGTGGGGGGCTGCTGAAGTGTCGTGTTATGTTTCACGTTCCACTCTATTGGTTGGATGGTTGATAAACTGCACGCCAGTGTGAGAATATGTCTGTATTTCCGCCAAAACACCCACCTACAGCATTTCAGCCTTTGGCTGGGTGTTTTCGGCCAGAGGTGGGGGTGTAAGGTTCCCCACAAGCCAGCAGTCTGTTCTGTCAGGTGTGAGCATAGGGTTGTGGTCTGTGTATGCAATGCTATTGGTTTAGTTTATGGTCTGAATGGACGGTTGTTCTACTGATGAGTGTAAGCCGCGCAAATCACGCGCGCGCATTGCCCAGAGCACAGGAGTCGTACGTATACATCGAGTGCTTACCAGATTTTACGCTTTTCTGACATTAACTTCGTACCACTGAAGTGTTGAATCATTGATTTTAACCTGTGCATCATCAGTATCATTTGTGTTGTTTAGGCTGCAATGGGTTAGCTCTGAACTCGCTCTGATGGCGAGGTCTTCTGGGACGAATTGGACCTGTGGATCTGTGGACCTCATGTTTACTGTTGTGCTTCTGTTTGAGAAGGGTCATCGTTGAGAAGTCCAGAGGAGTGAAAATCTGAGGACGACCAAAATTTGGATTTCGAAAAATCAAGCTGTGTCCTGTGGTTTTGAGGAGTGAGCGGAGTTACGCACGGATGGAGGAATCAAAATATTTACAAGTATTCAAAACTTTAACAGCACCGCTGCTCAAGTTGCCCATGCCTGTGCCTGCAGTGTACGCGCGCCCCTTTTCTGTTTTTCCTGTTAAAAAAAGGGGTCGGGGATAAGCAAACACAAATAAGCATAAAAGGAAAGCAAAGACAAAAGGAGGACAGCACCAAACAAGAGGATCAGCGCATTAAAAACAAGCACAAACACAAGAAAGGAGAGCAGGGGGCCTACGAGGGCACCAACAACAGGCGTATGCCGCACACAGCGCACGCACGGGTGAATGAGCGCCAAGTGGGCACGGACACCGCGCAGAGATCACACAGGGCGTGCGCACCGGTAAACAAGCAACAAGAGGCCCCGGACACCGCACGCACACACGCACTGAGGGCAGCAGAGGGGCAGGGTGCAACGAACCACACCCCAAGGGTCAGACGTACTGGGGCGACCCAGCCGACCTGCCGAGCCAGTGGCAGGAGCGGTACTTCGAGGCTACTGGTCGGAGCCCGGCCAGGCGGCATCGGGGATAATGGCAAACGTCACCCGGAGCCATGGCAACAACCGGTGCCAGGCGTGCCGGCACACAGCCAAGGAGGGGGTCGCCTGCCAAGCAGCGGGGCCCCGCAAGTTGAGCCAAAGGGGTGAGGCGATTGTACCGTAGACTCGCGGGTGCAATACACCTGTTTCGAGAGGTACTCCGCACGGCTGGGCACACCCAGAAGCTGCCGCCCGCAGTAGGAGGCATGTGACCCTACCCACGGGCACATGTGGGACACCCTCCTTGCCGGGACCCTGGACCGGATGGCCGCAACACTGACTTCCCAAGCACCTCCGGGAGCGGTTTGAGAGGCAGCTGACCTAGGGCAGAGGGAGGGACAGGACGTCCCCTTGATAAGACCTTCCCCCTGCATTGTCAAAGGAGGCATCCTGGGCTCTAGAAGATACCTACCTGCCTACCTTGGATGTCCGTGCTGAAGATGATTTTTGACGGACGGTACTGTTTAGGCTTCATAGAAGGGTCCCTGCTGTCCAAAGGGCCAATGCAGGGGGCTACACAGGAATGCAGTAATTACAAAGATGCTTTGTTAATCGATTGATTGATACGTCACTCAACTTGCACTGTCCTTTGGCCCATCCAGACTGCAGTCCCCTCAGTTGACGCACACGCCAAGATGATGGCGGACAGGATTCTCTACCAAAAATCAGTAGGGTGGTGATCCCAAGGGGTGCCAAAACCAACGGCGGACCAATCAAGGCGTGGCCGTGGCTCAAAGGCAACAGTGGTTGTAGCCCTGGCAGGTCCGGTTCCACCTCCGGAGCGTTACATACTGTGCACGACGGCGCCAGCAGATAGCATATGTCCCTCTTACACTCCAGGCCCAGGAAACCGGACGCGTCAGTGACCGGGTCCACACACGCAACCCACCGCAGCGCACGCAGCCCAAGACCCACGCCGGAGGGACCCTCCAGGGACAACCCCATCGCGGGGCCCCGAACGGGTAAGACGCAGAGCGAGCCCAGCGCTACTGTCTTGGCAGCGGCCAGCGGCAGGCACAAAGAGCCCCGTTTTGGCAGGCCTCCACGTGCCGTGCGCAGCCGCCCAGTAAATCCGGAGCGCAAGCCCCCGGAGGTGAGGAAAAGCACCACGGCGTCCTGAAAGCTGAGGGGAGCACTGAGAGCGACCGGACCAAACGAGGCGCGGCGCACCGACGCGGGGCCACGAGGCACGCCAGAGAGGCACCCCCCCGGCCACAACCAGCGCACACCAACAGGTGCCAGGCAACAACGGCCACCGGGTGCCGCAAACCCGGGCAGCGCACACCATCCACAAGGAACCACGGCACAGGAAGAGGTGCCAGGCAACACCCAACCCACAGACCACAAACCACAGCCAAGTAAGGCCGAGTACAAGCAGAGGGAGCACACCAACACACACACCTCAACACCCCAGCCAGTAGTGGTGGGGAGGCCTGGCCAGCCACAAAAGGCGCCGTTCAGTGCAAAAAAGCCAGTAGTGGTGGGGCGCAGCCGGAACCTGAGCCAAAGCACACACACCCACACCGCACACCCCAGCCAGGAGAGGCGGGGTACAAGCGGAGCGGGCACACAAACACACACAGACCCCAACATCCCAGCCAGGAGTGGCGGGGTGCAGCCGAAACCCGAGCCCAGGCACACAGACCCACAGCGCACAACCCAGCCAGGAGACGCGGGGTACGGGAGGAGCGTGCACACAAACACACACAGACCCCAACGCCCCAGCCAGCAGTGGCGGGGCGGAGCCAAAACCCAAGCCCAAACACACACATCCACACCGCGCACCCCAGCCAGGAGTGGCGGGGTACAAGCGCAGCGCGCACAAAAACTCACACAGACCCCAACACCCGAGCAAGGAGTGGCGGGGCGCAGCAGAAACCCGAGCCCAAGCACACACACCCACAACGCACACCCCGGCCAGGAGTGGCGGGGTACAAGCCGAGCGCGCACGCAAACACACACACACCGGAACACCCAAGCCAGGAGTGGCGGGGCGCAGCCGAAGCCTCAGCCAAAGCACACACACCCACAACGCACAGCCCAGCCAGGAGTGGCGGGGTACAAGGAGAGCGCGCAGACAAAAACTCACAGACCTCAACACTCCAGCCAGCAATGGCGGGGTGCAGCCAAAACCCGAGCCGCAGCACTCACAGCCACACTGCGCAACCCAGCCAGGATTAGCGGGGTACAAGCGGAGCGCGCACACGAACACACACAGGTCCCCACACCTCAGCCAGGAGTGGCAGGGCGCAGCCGAAACCCGAGCCCAAGCACACACAGCCGCACCGCACTCTCCATCCTGGATTGGCTGGGTACAAGCGGAGTACGCACACAAACACACACAGACCCCAACGGCCCAGCAAGAAGTGGCGGGGCACAACCGAAACCCGAGCCCAAGCACACACAGCCGTTCTGCACACCCCAGCCAGGAGTGGCGGAATACAAGCGGAGCGGGCACATAAACACACCCCGACCTGTTGGACCCCAACACCCCAGCCAGGAGTGGCGGGGAGCAGCCCAAATGCAAGCCCAAGCACACACAGCCACACCGCGCACACCAGCCAGGAGTCGCGGAGTACAAGCGGAGCGCGCACACAAACACACACACACCCCAACACCCCAGCCAGGAGTGGCGGGGCGCAGCCGGAGACCGAGCCCAAGCACACACACCCACACGGCGCACCCCAATCAGAAGTGGCAGGGTACAAGCGGAGCCCACACACAAACACACACAGACCGTAACATCCCAGCCAGGAGTGGTAGGGCGCAGCCGGAACCAGAGCCCAAGGACACACACCAACACTGCACAACCGACCTTTGAGTGGCGGGGTACAAGGGGAGCCCGCACACAAACACACACACACACCCCAACATCCCAGCCAGGAGTGGCCGGGCGCAGCCGAAACCGGAGCCCAAAAACACACATCCACACCTCACTACCGAGCCAGGAATGGCGGGGTACAGGCGGAGCGCGCACACAGGCACCGACGCCCCGAAACCCCAGCCAGGAACGGTGGGGTGCAAGCCAAATCCCGAGCCCAACAGCACACCCCCTACACCCCAGCCAGGAGCGGCGGGTTTACCGCGAAACCCAGACCCAAACACCAGTGCCAAACAACAATAGGAAACCCTGTGTCCATAGCCCGGGCACTGAGGCAGCCCGTCCCATGCTGGTGACCCGGTCAAGCGAGATCCGAAGTCCGGGGGTAAGGCTGCAATCCTAAGGCCTGCGCTGCTTTGGGACTTCAGGCGGAGCGTGCGACACCCAAGCACCTCGGAACCCCAGTATCAAGAATGTGCATGCATGCTTTGGGAACGGGATACACCAGGAAGTCCGGTGAACCGCTAGGGTTCCGCCCAAAGAAGGGGACATGCGCAAGCACAGGGGCACACCCTCCCGGCATGACAAGTACCTCACACTGGGTGTGATAAGCCCTCCCGGTGTTGCTTGGGGCCCCTTTGTTGGGGTCCACCAGTCGGGTCTAGCGGGATGTAAGTTGCCTCTCTCCTACAAGCGCGGAGCCTCTTCCTCTTTCTCACAGCAACAACGCCAGCGGGAACCACGGGGCGCCTCTCCAAGACCGAGTGCACCTTTTTGCACTGAACGGCGCCTTTTGTGGCGGGCCAGGCCGCACGACCGAGCGCACCTACCTATCTACCTACCTCCAGGCTGGAGGGCCGACTTGAAGCAAGAAAAAGTGCTTTTCCAATGCCATAGGAAATACTTTAGTTGTATTAGAGGTGCTCCAAGCACTCCTGCATTTTTATCTTAGTATGGGCTCAACCAAAATGGGTGATAACACATTTTGACCTGTGGAACCAAACACTAAATCAGGATGTTGTGTGGACCCCTTTATCCCCAAGCTATAAGCACTAAAACATCTTTTCCTGGGTGACTGAGGCACTGATATACTGAAGGCAGAGCCTATGAATTCATCTATATTTTCTCATGAATTCTTAGCTATTCTAGTTGTATGCACCCTAGGGGGCTGCAGTACCTCTTTTTGAGAGGTCCTGGGTTCAATACCCAGTCAGCCTAGCTAAGTAGGATTATCCTATGTGACATGGCAGTGACCTCAGCGCCACAAGCCATGCCACCTCAGCACCTATGGGACCCAAAAACAAGGAGTGCACATCTCAAGATCGCACTCTGGATGAGAGTGAGCACTTGGGGCAGCTCTCCATTCAGTTTTTCTCAAACATGTAAAATATTTCATCCTGAGTTGCAATGTATGCTAATTGCTGTGGTCTATTGTTGATAGTTGTCTTTATCTAACTCTTTGTGACTGCAGCCCTTCATGCTTTGATCCTGATCTTCTTCTACTTGCTTATCTCTGGCTTGGGTTATCCTGGATTGGTTGTATTTCAACAATAAAACATTTTCCTCATCCAAAACAAGCGGAGGGGGGCTCCACGAGATGGAGAAGGGCAGTGTGCGGGCTGCGATCGCCTCTGAAAGGTATCTGTCGTCCACGGAAGTCAAATTGCACAATATGCACATGCATGATCAAGTATTTATAACAAACAACGTTGAGCATGTTGAGGAAATTGAAATGAAGCAATGATACATGATATGTTGTGGAGGGTGTGGAAAAGTAGGATTAAATGAATCCTTCGTCTTTCGTGCTTGGTCTGGCTCTTCCTTTGCTGGTGCGAAGCACCATCAAAAGAAAAGCCGTATTACGTTTTTAGCCGTTTTCGGGTCACCTTTCTATGTCGGAAGTGGAGCCAGGCGGTGACAAACAAGAGCAAACACACTCCTTTGCCTTGTGTTTAAGCTAGCAGCGCAAAGACAGGGAGGGTGCATTTGGCAAGATTAGCGACAGGGGTTGCAAATAGCATAAAATTGACATATTCATAACTCGGGCCTATTGTATCGGATTTTGACGAAATGAATGGCAATTTCGGTCAATTTGTGGGTATTCCTTTCATTTTTGAGCTTGTAAAGGCAGCCTCATGCGCTGAAAACCGTCAAATTGAAAAGCGCTGCCAAAACAAAATGACGGCGGTTTTTCAACTATACAGCAAGACGAAGCTTTGGAAATCATTTATAAAACTGGTCTTAGATCGAAATTTCGTGCACTGTAGCCCGATTTCACTTTGAACAGTCAAAATGAAAGATCGCAAATGCCGGCGACTGCGAAATGCACGCGTGCACAGCAAACAAATAATATTGGAAATAGATTTCTTGGGATTTGGGGCCTGCGGCTTATATATAGTGTTGTTCGGCACCTCAACTTTGCTGGTGCACCTTTAAATCGCATCCCTAGGTTATATGGAATTAGTGGATGGTGTTAAAGAAGTTAAAACCTTGTAAAGGTCCTAACTTTGCAAAACAGCCATTATTGATCAAAACAAATATGACAGTGCAAATCAGCTCTCTGAGGCGGTCATTTAGAGGGGCTGCATCGTAGACCTTTGAAGTATGTTTCGTTTCGGCGCGCGGACTGTATATAATGGCATAAGGACTGCTTTTAGAGGGGGGCGGGGCCCCATTCCCCGGCCCCCCAATTAAAAGCCCCCCATGGGGGAGGAGGTGAACAAGCAGCAGGAACACCACACCAGCAGCAAGCAGCAGGAGAGGCACAACAATCACACAGTGTTGAAACCACTATAAAACCTTCTGCTAGCAAGAGGCAGACAGTCTCTGCCCACCGGCAGCAGCCCCGTGCTGTACATCCAGTGCGCTGAGATCTGTCATATATAAGCAAGGAGGGCGAATATGGACAGGAAGAAGGAGGACACCGACGTGAGGACGGCGCCTGAGGCAGCAGCAATGCCAGCACCTGGTGAACCTGGACCTTGACCTAGCGCTGTACCTTCGGTGCCCTTACATGAGCCAGTGGACGTGGTTGATGACTCGCTGGAGGGACTTCAGTCGGCCTTCCGGGCCCTCTCAGTCGAGGAGGTGGACACAAACCCTGTGAAGAGAAGGAGAGAGAGAGAGAAGGATGCTGGAGAAAGCATGGCAGACGAAGGAGTAGACCATGGGCATGACCCGACGAGTGAGTCGACCTTCGAGGGCGCACCAAGCACTTCTGGCCTCCACTCATCACCCTCTCTTATGACCACCGCACTTCCAACTCCAGAACCCGCCGCTACAACATCCACACCCATAACCACCCCGCCTACAGCTGAGGGCACAGGCTTTACTGGTATGCCTACCTACCCTGCCTATGGTGTGAACCCACCTACCACTGCGTTTCCAGAGGCAACTACAACCAGTGAGCCGGTGGCCTCCAGTTCCGCGCCGCGAACCCAAGTGGGCAGAAGAAAAACAAGAAGAGGAAGACCCGGCGCCCTGGGGGACGCAGGTCTCAGGAGGCTAAGGCCATTGCCACCTCCAAGATCGTGGTGAACTTGCCTGAGTTCATAGGCAAGGACCTCAGCGAGTTTGCTGAGAATTTTGGCCGGTTTCTCCGATTGACCGGCAAAACCCACGCTGGTGGACCGGTCAACTGCGATCTGCTCCTGCATTGTTGCAAGACCAAGTACCTGGAGAAGCCGGTCAAGCAGATCGTGACTAAGTCCGCCACTTTTGCCGACGTGTCGGTTGCCTTGGAGAGGCAGTACCCGACCTATGAAACCGCCCTCTCCATCAGGGCCGAGATCCAGAACCTGGCCGTGCTGCCCAACAACCCCAAACCTGGCAGGGTCTCTGAGCTGGATCACTGGGCTGGACGATTGACGCCCGATTCCTACAGCAGCGACGACCTGCTTTTCTGGTTGGTGGCTAAGCACCCTCAGGAGCTGTGCGACGAGTGCCGTTCAACGGCAGAGCGCAAGCCTAGAGCCCTCCAACTACAAGGATTTATGTGTACTACTCCTGGAGCTGGCGCTGGAGAAAGAAAGCAACCAGCACCTGAACAACTACCATCCTGGAGGGGAAGGCTCTGGAGGCCATGGCAAAGGGTACCCAGGATCCAGACCTGGACAGGGGACTACCCCCAAGCACGCCCGTATCATGGAAAACGCCAAGGAGCTCTTCTGGGGTGATGCCAGAGATGAGCAGGGCCACCTGCAGCACGTTCCTGACTGCGAGCAGTGAGACTGCTTCGTAGTCCAAGGGAAGGAGCAGGAGACCAACACCGGCGCCCAAGCAAAGATGCCGGATCACTACAGTTGTACCATCACCTGTGCTTTCTGTGGGAAGAGGAGGCGTTACGAGGATGAGTGCTACAACAAGCAGCGCCTGTCGTCGAAGCTGAAGAGTGAGGATCCTGGCAAAGGCTCTGGCAAAGGTGGAGGCAAAGGCAACGGCAACGACTCCGGCAAGGGCAAGTCGAAAGGACGTGGAAAAGGGCAAGACAAGAAGCAAGGTGGATGAGGAGGAGGCGCTAACCGCCAGCCAGACAAGGACAACAAGAACCCGGACAGGAACGGAGGCAATCCCAACCCTAATCCAGGGGGGAACTCCGAGCCCTCTGGAGGGCAGTCTGGTCCCACCACACGCTCGCAAACGCAGGCGCAGCGAGAACAAGGGGCCAAGCGTGAGCATGAAGGTGGTGATGACGGCAACGCTAAGAAGAGATCCGTTTCATGAGGATGGCCTGCAAATTGCGGAACAAGGGGTGCTAGGTGACCTGTCCCAAAGAGTTCTGACGTGGACGCTCCGCTGGGGCACTGGACCTGGTGTTCTGGGTACGTATCCGACTAGGGGGACATGAATACCTGGGGATATTGGATACTGGAGCCACCATATCTATAGTGGCCAAGAGACGTTTACCTTGTGGGAGCCTGAAGAACACCATGACCACCGCGGCTATACGACTCGGGGATGGACATGTGGTGCACAGCTGCGGGGACTGTGAAGTGGAGGTACCTATGGGCTCCCGAATTATCGCCCATCGGTTCTATGTGATGGACACTGCGGCCTTCGACTTTGTATTGGGGACTGACTTCTTCTTGCAGCACTCCCAGATACAATCCCTGACGCTGCAAGCGCCCTACCTCCTCTACGTGGACCACGGCAGTGGCAGAGAGTTCGTACCACTGGAGCAGTCAGAGCATACCTCGAGCTACCTGAGGGTATTGAAGGAGGAGCCCTCGAACATAATGGCGGCCTCCAAAACTGAGGACTATCAACTATTGGGGGAGGTCCTAGACCAAGGTCTGAAGGAGTTGGGTTACTCTACAGAAGACCTGAGTGTGGAGTTGTTCGCCAGCGACAAGCAACGTGTCCTGGACCTTTACTGCAGCAAGGGGAAGAACTGCAGCTATAAATGTTACTGGCCCTCCTTCGGGATGGCCTACGGGAACCCCAAGTTCAGTGACCTGGGGAAAGTCTTGACCAAGGTGGCCTTGGAACGTTCCCGTATGGTCCTGTGTTTCCCCGATCGGGGAGCCCATGGGGGCAACGAGTACTGGCGAACCCTCCTGAACAGGCTGACTATCAGCTCTGTTCCGTTACCTGATGAGGCCATCTACGTGCCTCTGGGGCGTAAGACGCCTATTCAGCAACCCGGATCGGGGAGTATGCTTAGCGTGGTGGACAGAGGTCTTACCTCCATCCCCTGGGAGGACCTGGACTCGACTGTGACCCAGGCTATACAACGATAAAGCGATGGACTCGCCTTGGGTGACTTGAAGGATCCACTACGACCTCAAGATGCTATTGAGACTATACCCAGAGAGGATGAATACGTCATGACTAACACCAACCTTCCCAAATCTCCCTGCCATGTACCTGTTCCTGATGGAGTCTCTGAGTGTGGACTGTCCGAGCTCCCTAGCTCTATTCACTCAGATGACGAAACTGAGCACGACGCCTTCTTCGTGCAGACCTGTGTGGAGGAAGTGGAGAACGCCGAGTATGTCGCCCCACTGAAACCCCTACTCTCCATGAGGGTGGAAGACCCCTTTGATGAAGAGCTGGATCCCCGATCCAGGCTAAGGGAGTATGTGGACTCCAAGAGGAGGTTGGTGGCGAAAAAGCTATGCTAAGCTAAGCCTACCCGCAGCTCATGGTCACTGAAGCAAGGACGTATGGGAGACCTATCCCAATTGAAGTAGGACCTCGAACAGAAGATCACCAACTGGCAAAGGGAGGTAGATCTTAAGCTCATGAAGAGCGTGTGGGGTGCCCATGTGAGGACCCCAGAGGAGGACGACGTCTCGGAGGAATGTGTATGTGAACCCCCTCGAGCGTGCCTATATTGCCATCGTCCACCGGAGATGGTTGAACGAGACCTACTTTATGCTTACTAAAGGGTGAAGGACAATACCAAGGGCGAAGAGGCTGTGGAGGATCACCTCCCGACGTCTATTACTCAGGGGGCAAGCATTTTACACTCTGACGAGGACATGGAGGACAAGATAAAGCTATTGGACCCGCGGGTGCAGACACTTATAAGAACCTATCTAGAGGTGTTCGGGGAACTACCACCCCCAGCCTCATACGACAAGCTGGTGCAGATGGACCTCAAGCTGAAACCCGAGTTCGTGGGTCACAAGATCCGGAGGAGACCCTATCCGGCTCTTAAAGAGCAGGCCGACCAGATTGAGCGACAGATACAAGAATGTATCGACGCTGGCCTAGTCCTGGAGTACAAGGACGGGGAGAACCCCCAACACTGCAGCCCCTGTTTCCTGGTGGCTAAACCTGGGTCTACAGCCAAACGGCTGGTAGTGGACTACGAAGAGCTGAACAAGAAAACATTGAACAACTCAGGGTCCATTCCTAATACGGAGTCTACCCTTGAGAAGATTGCCTCCTGTCGCTACAAGACCAAGATGGACAAGAGCAGTGGATCTGGCAGGTGGACCTGACGCCCAACGCTCAGGAGCTACTAGCCTTCATCACCCCTCAGGGGAGGGTGTTCAACCGGAAGGTCATGCCGTTTGGCGTGGCCAACGCACCCGCTCTGTTCCAAGAGCTGATGAACAAGATCTTGTCCATCCTACGAAGGAGACCTAAGGTGCAGGAACTCATATCCCGCGGGGCCCAGATGGAACCACACATCGACGATGTATGCCTCCGGACCAATACCCAAGAGGACAACCTAATCCTCTTGGGTGATTTCTTTGCGTCCTGCCAAAAGAACCACACACGACTCAAGCTGGAGAAGTGTGAGTTCATGCAGGAGACCATGCAGTACCTGGGGTTGGACGTTGGCTATGGGTGGTGGACGCCAGCGGCCTCTAAGGCCAAACTCCTGATGGACGCTAAGGTACGACACGAAGACCCCAAGAAAGGACTTCATGATGTACGCCGTTTTATTGGGGCGTGCAACTTCTATCGACGCCACATCAAAAACTTCACCTACACCAGCGCCATCCTAACGGACTCGATCAAGAAGAGTACTATGTTGCGCTGGGGCCCACAAGAGCAACAAGCGTTTGAAGAACTCAAAGACAAGGTGGCCAACGCTAAGTGCTTGGGCGTCTAGGGCACAGGGGGAGATTATCCTGGTGACCCACGCCAGCAATGTGGGCGGTGGTGGAACGTTGTTCCAATGGCAAGCACTAGAGAAGGAGGATTTCGACTCCGCTATTTCCCATTGGGGGACTGAAGGTCTCAACCGAGATGGAACTCTCAAGCACAGCTACCCTGACGACAAGTGGGTCCTAGTACCTCTGGGCCACTGGAACTGGAAATGGAACCAGGCCAGGGGGACCTACTCCAGCTATGAGCAGGAATTTCTCGCGGGTATGCTGGTGCTATCCTCACAAGCACGACTGCTGGGGAGTAACCCTGTGGTCTGGCTGTGCGACCAAGAGACGGTCCGCACTTTCCAGAAGGGTCCCCCACCTGAGAAGCCCAAGCTACGGCGCTGGTGGACCTACCTCAGCCAACTACGGCTGACGGTACACCATATCCAGGGAGTGAAGAACGAGTGTGCAGACTACATCAGCCGCAACAACTTCGACGCCCTGATTGGTGCCCGGTCTGAAGCGCTGGCCCAGGAGGCGTTCAGCCGTATGGACATCCACTTGGACCTCAACATGACTATGATACGCCCCCTGGATGGACTCCAACAATCGGAGTACCTGAAGGAGTTTGGGGATATTTACAAGCGCCTGGAGAATCGCCTTGAACCCCTTCTGGTCAACGAAGATCAGTGGAAGAGGGACAAGAGGTACCTCTGGCACGAGGACCGCATCGTGGTACCCAGTGACAGAGTCCCAGCGCTGCTGAAGTGGACCCATGAGTCCAGCGGTCATGTGGGTGCTGACCGTACCCTGAGGCTATTCAAGCAGTGGTTGCACACTACGTGGACTGACGATCAACTGCAGAAAGCCCTCCAGCCTATCGTGGGCAACTGCCCGTGTAGGTCCTGCAAACCGGGGGATATCAGAGACAGGGGTCTCTACTCGACCCTGCCCATCCCTCACTGTGCTAACAGTGTTCTCTACGTGGACTACACGGAGATGCCGAAGTTCAGGGGCTATGACTTTGTCCTCATGGTAACCTGCGGGTTGACCAGGTTCACCAGGGTGTTCCCATGTACCAAGCACATTACCGGGGCAGAGACTATCAAGATTCTCCTGGAGGAGTGGTTTTGTGTCTATGGGGCGCCCAAAGAGATTAACTCCGATGAGGACGTACGAGTACGCTCAGATACCTGCTGGTACAAGAGGGTCCTGAGATCCCTCAATGTCCAGGTGTCTACGGGATTCCCTACTCTCACACGAGCAACCCCCTATGTGAGCGACAGATCTGTGTCCTCAAGGAGAATGTAAGCATATGGTGCAAAACTGAGCGCACCAGAGACTGGGTGAGAATACTCACCGTCATATCCTTGATGATGAACTCCCAAGAGAGTTCGGCGACTGGCTACTCACCCCATGAGCTATTCCTGGGGCGCCCAGCGTGGTTCCTACATGCTCCCTATCCAGAGGACACCCATTCTTCTGTGGGTGAATGGGTCCAAGAGCAACAGGCGAAGGTGGACAAGGCCAAGGCTATGCTCCAGAGAGTGAGGGAGCGTCAGTGGAACAAGAAGAACAAGCACTGAGTACCTGCCACCTACCAAGAGGGGAATTGAGTGCTGGTGCACCACACACCACAGCCGACTACCCGCCTGACCACGCTCTACCAGCGATGACCCATACTTCGGTACCTACAAGATTCTATCTGTGGATGGACACCGTATAACCGTGCGGAGTTCTCCCCGTCTAGGGGGCACCCTGGTGTGCGCTGCTCAACACCTGAAGCGCTACTATGATCCTGAAGACCTCTGTGGGGAAGAGTGGGAGCTGAACGATGAGGAAATTGCCGCCCTAGACCTACAAGGGGCTGCCAGCCCTATGGAAGTTGAAGGGGAACTCCCCGACATGAACGCCAAGGAGATGGCTAAGGAGGGCTTCTACCTTGTGAAGTCTGTCCTACCGCACCGCTATCGCCAGGGTTGGCGCTTCCTCACCCTCTGGGAAGGGTTGGGAGTTGAAGGGGCCACCTGGGAGCCCTTCTCTGCGTTTGTTCTACCCGAGGGACGCCTCAATTCAGTTCTGGTAGACTATTTGTCCCAGAACACCCTTGGTGAGTTGCTGAAGCTCGCTGAGACGCTTGCCTCCAAGACTAAAGCTAGGGACTGAACCTTAACCTTACCTGCCTAAGCGTATGTGTGAGTGTGCTATTCCTAAGGTACTCAGAGCAAGCCGCAGAAGTGGTGTCCTAATTATACCTAAGTCTGCACGCTTGCTAAACCTGACGGGTTGTCTTACCGATGCCACGGGGTATGCCCCGGGTCTCCCCTCCCCTAAGCCCCAGATTTCTGTGCTGGCGCAAAACCTTGGGGGAATACCCAGCGTACTGATCCAGGTATTGTTTTCCCTACCTATCTGGCTACTACAGGCAGGGGAGGCCAAAAGCTCTGAAGGCTTGAAAACGCCTATTTGCTACGATGGCCGAAATCTAGCCTAACCACTGCCACTGCCCACCAACCCCGCTAAAATTGCAGGAAAAGGGTGGGACAGTGACACACGAACTACAGGTCCTACACACCCTGCAGTTGCACCATCCTGGTTGGCGACGACTTCTGCAACTGGCTCAAGCCCCCCCTCAGGACTACCACTCCTACACGCACGCTCTACTGGGTGGCGTTGAAGAAGGAGACAAGAGCCCTAGCGGCTCACCAGTGAGATTGCAAGAAAAGACAGAGCTACTAAGCGTCTCTGGCCTAACAAGGACGCCACAACGCGTTTCCCTGCTTGGGCCTGGAGGGAAGGGGTGCTCTTCTGGCGTGCACAGCGTGAATGTTGAGAATGTCGGGCTACGCTTGCCACTCCTGGCTGAGTCGTAGCTTGAAGTTTTTTGTGATCAGCGCCGTATATTTTAGCACGGCTTGGGACTGCACCAGTTCACCCTGACCTTCCCATTTGAAGAGGAAAGGCGGATGAAGGAGCGTTTGCAGCGGAGGAACCAAGACCATCTCCACGTATAGAAAGATGTCCTTGATTAGTGCCCTATAGACTTTGATGAAATCCTGCAGGTTTTTGATGGTGAAATCCCAAAACCAAAGGAGCAAGTAGAGCAAGAACAGGATGTAGATCGAATCAATGAATAGTTTGAAATCCAGTGTAACACAGAAGGACTGCAGATAGACAAAGCAGGTATAAACACAAAGATTCAATCACAAATGGATAATACAAAAGATTTGATATGAAAACTGGACTGACTCTAGCCTCAAAGATAGCATCAAGCACTTCATGTGCACTCTTTTGGGTGAAATGGTGCTGGTTAGGAATGTGGGGCATAGGTGTCAGGCCAGACACAGAATATGACTTGGCTAAGCAACTGTATTCAAAAATAGTTAAAACGTAGAACCACATTCAGTGGTAGAGACAATTGAGCATAGGGTTCCTGGGCTGGGAGACCACTAGGCTTAACCTCCAAGGCCTAAAGCATGAAATGCCTATTTCTTTTGGGTATATCCTCCATGAAGGAGGATACATCTGCTCAGTTGAGTGGTAGGGGTGAACTTCATGGGGGGCTAGGGTTACAACCCTAGTTACTTTGAGAAAGTGTACTTTAAGCTTCAAAAGAGTGATAAAAATACTTAAGTTAGTCTTAGCATCAACAATAGGGTTTTAAAGGGGGCTTGGCCTGGATCAAACCCTCCAAGAAAGACAAGGCAGTGACTTTTTCTTCCTCTCCTTTGGAGTACCAGTTAGCTAAGCTAGTAGGACCAAGGAAAAAGGCTCAAAAATTCCCAGAATTACCTCAGAAAGTGCATTACACTTACCAAAAACATCCTCATCAGTTCATAGAAGCCTATCACACTGTAGGTACCCTTGAAAAACAGTTTAATGTACCGTGAATGATGTCCCATCGATGGGGCATTCCTCAAACGTCGCCAGCGTGCGACGAAAACCTTTGATAAAAATTTGGGGTAGTGGGGTTTGAACCCAGGACTCCCTCCCTGGAGCACATATGCTTGCCCACTAGGGTACAGTCGAACGCTCTAATGCGGACGGCCATCGCTGTATAAACAGCGTTTTGTTCAACGTCCTGACCAAGGGCCAGGGCGGAGAAATACTCCCAATGGAGGACACAAAACTCCAGGAGCTGAAAAAAATAGAAAATGTATCCAACAGGGAGTGATTCCTGTGGTTTAGCGAAAGGTGTAGCAATTTAAGAAGTCAAATCGCTAAAAATTGACGAAATCACGCGAGAAATCGTCATTTTTACACCAACACTCAAAGTCGCAGACAAGCGCAACAGAAGCAGATTTCAAAAACAGGGTTGCGCAAGTCTAAACGGCTCTTGGAAAAGAAGGTATGAGCCGTAGTTTTTGAAGTTCTAAAGGAAATTTTTGCACAGTTGTATCAAAAATTTTAAAAACTTTAGGGAAACGTATTCAAACTCAACCCACACGACAGAGCAGGTGGACAACCCAGCTCTCAGGCATGCCAGTGTCATTTCACACGCATGCATTGCGTTCCTGTTGGTTGCTTCGTTAAAACGTCAGGGTTGTTAACGCTGTGTTCGTTGGGGGTTCGGGTGCTCCTTTCTCTTGCTCTGCACGGGTCAAAACAGGAATGAAAGGTATGCGATGCGAATGGAGCGCGCAGCGCACGTAGGGTTAGAATATGCACTGTGCTTGCGATGCATGTGCCTAATTGAGGCATTCACACGTTGTGGCGCTTTCCCTGTACCCGAATTCACCCTTGTTCTCTCTTCACAGGTAAGAAAAGAAAGTGCTTGCTCGTGTTTGTGTTGCCGTAGCGCTAAAGTAGGGTTGCTTAAAACGCTTAGGTTTGTTTTGCGCTGTGCAGTGCGCCACTCACTCTCCGCTTTCTGCAGGAAACAAGACAAGAGGAGCATGCATGACACACAGTGCATTAATGGCTTAGAGTGGTTTATAATTCGCCGTAGGTTTGTTTAAGCGCGTAGGGTTGTTTTGCGCTCGTGTTTTTCTCGGCAGTCACATGATGCCCGGTGAGTAAGGTAGGTGAGCCCAGGAGGAGCTCACCTCCTGGTTGAGTCACGCTTGTGATTTGTTATGTTGAGTTAAATTAGGTAAGAACAACAGAAAATGGAGAGATTGTGCATACCTGTGCATGCATATGTCGCATCAAAGGGTAGGCCACGCGAAGTGCGCACGGTAAACCTTGTTTAGGTTACCCAGGGGCTCCACCCCACGTTTTATAAGAGAACGGGTGGAGCTTCCTAAGCTTGCTTGCTTGATAGGGGCGTTTGTAGACAGCGTATTATAGGGCAGACTGAGAAGCGTATAACACGTGGAGCCTGTCTTGGTTCCTCCGCTGCAAACGCTCCTGCATCCGCCTTTGCTCTTCAGCTGGGAAGGTAAGGGTGATTGGTGCAGTCCCACTTGGGCAGCGCTAAACTATGCTGCGCGGATCACAAACAACAAACTGCAACTCAACCAGGAGTGGTGAGTGCAGTCCGACTTCATCGCCATCCACGCTGTGCACGCACGCTGCACACTGCTTCCCTCCAAGCCCTGACAGGGAAACGCGTAGTGGCGTCCCTGTTAGGCCACAGCCGCTTAGGAGCACTGTGTTCTCATGCTTTCTCACAGGAGAGTCAGTAGGACCCGTGAACCCTTCAACAGCAACGCCAAGTAGCGTGTGTAGGTGTTAGGGTCAGCAGGCCTGGCAGGAGTTGAGTGCAAGTGATGAGTGCCCACCCTGCCTTCGAAGGCCGGTGCTGGCGTTAGGGAGTGTAGTGTAGTGGTGTCTCCTGTCCCGCTTGCTTTTCCACGTAGGCAGGGGAGTGCGTTAGCTTTTCGCCTTAGCAAAAATGGGCGTTTTGTATGCCCTTAGCACACTTGGCCACCCCTCCCCTCTAGTCGGTAGGGCTTTTGCCGTCTTCCCTCCAAGGATAGGCGCCAGCACAGAAACTGGGCGCCATAGGAGTGGTACTAGTAACTGACTAGGACCTTCGGTCCGACATTAGCGAAGCCCATTGAGTTAGGAGCCACGCCCGGGAGAGAAGTGAGACACATACAGACATACGTAGCACACATAGGGGTAAGGTAAACCCTGTAAGGAAGGGTAGAACCCCATGGGTCTGGACCAGTCAGAGGTCCTAACTGTGGGCTCGCTTGTCCCCAAGGAGGGAAGGCACACCTTGCCTCATAACACCTTTCTTGTCATCCCCCCCCGGTGTAGTAAGCCACCGTTCTTGGTTGGCTCCCAAGGTCATTACATCAGGGCAGTCCCCATGCAACACATGGTCAACAAGGCATACACCCGCTGGGTGGCTGCAAACCTGATAAGCGGCCACCTGGTCCATGCTGGAAACCATAGGCATGGGTCTGCAGGGCACAGACAGGGTCCGCGCAGTGCTCAGTAAGCAGTAGTCTGTGAAAAACCAATGGCTTTCGGCCAGGGAGTGGTTGTCACGGGGGGCTAACGGTCCTGTCCTGCGATGCAATGTGAGGCAACTGTGACAACTGCTCTTACACCCATACACAGGCAAGTCTGCACAAGAGTGCTCACTGCACCTGTGAGGTTAGAGCAGAGTCAGTAGACTGACACAGGGAAATTAGTTTTTCCTTTTACGCTTGGAAAGAGTCTCAGCACGGGTTAAAAGCTGCCCTTCGTTGTTCTCAACGAGATAGGACCGGGATATGGAGTTGATACTCCCATCTGGTTGTATGAAGGCAGACATAGGTTCCCAGGTCGCCTCAGATAACCCAAAGCCATCACATAGGGTTAGGAATTTCCAGCCCTGTTTATGCTCGTGGCGAGCCATACTTGCAACCACGTAGTAACCATCGACTGCCATCTCATCGGCAGTCATCTCTTCGAGTTCGTCTGCCTCCTCTGGACTGGCAGCGTTCTCTAGGTCTATACGCTCGACCTCACTGTCGCTGAGGCGCCGCTCATCCAAACACCAATCGTCAGGGGAGTGATAGTGCCTCAACTGTTTAGGTCCACACAGCAGTTCACCACCTAGACGTGGACTGCACCTGACATGGATCCTGGATCCATCTATCCTGATGATACAATAGGGTCAAAAATAAGGGTCCTGTAGGCAGTTACGTGGCCAGGAGGGTAGGCGTGAATGGTGAACCAAAACAAGGTCACCAACCTTGAAGCTGACAGGTCGCCGTAGGCGGTTCTGTTGGCTCAGTTCACGGTCACGAATGTGTCTCAGGTTAGTCCCAGCCTGGTTAGCCAGAGACTGCTTGTGTTCCAGCCAATCTCCGGCAGGGCTCTTGAAGTCCTCAGGAAAGGGGGTCTTGGAAGAACCAAGCAGGTCGTCCTCCATGGAACAGTTTGTGGGGGGTGAAACCCGTAGAAGAGCTCCGCTGTGAGTTCATGGTCAGCACTGCCCAGGGCACTAGGCGTACCCAGTCCTTGGTACGCTCCTGTTTCATCAGGATTCTTAAGTTTTGCTCCACCACACAGTTCTGTCCCTCACAGAGAGGATTAGAGGTGTGGTTATAGGGCACACCTGTGGTTACCTCCACGTTGAGGGCATTTAGCACTCGTTTGTACCACCCAGTGTCACTGCGGATGCGTACATCTTCATCAGAGTGCACCTGCTTAGGTGATCCATAGGGTTCGAACCATTGTTCGACCAACATTTTCACAGTCTGCTCACCTGTGATTTTCTTATTGCAAGGGAACACACGGGTGAAGCGCGATAGGCCACAGGTGACCACTAGGCAACTATCATAGCCGCCGAAGCGTGGTAGGCCGTGGATGAAATCCACGTGGAGCAGAGAAGTAGCACAATAGGGTATGGGTAAGCTGGAAATCAGGCCCCTATCCCTACTGTCGCTCTGCTTGCTGGCATGACAGCCACAAGCATCCAGAATGGTCTGCGTACGCGTCCTCAGTTTAGTCAGGGTTAGACTAGAGTAGAAACACTCACGGAAGAAGTCCACTGAGCGATTAGCGCCAGTGTGCCCAGAACTGAGATGGGACCACTGTAGGCACCCATCCAGTGGTGCCTCAGGCACAACAATCTGGTCCTCGTAGAAGAGGTACTGATTTTTTTATACCACTGGTGCCCGTCAATGACACGGGGTTCAAGACCAGTGCTGAGGGTTTGAAGAATTTCTTTATACTCTGACTGATAGTCGGTTAGACTCCAACCCTCCAGGATTCCAGCAGTGCGCATGGACAGGTCAAGTTGGACATCCATACGCCGGAAAGCCTCTTTGGCGAGCGCCTCAGAGCTCTCACCTATAAGCGCATCGAAGTTATTGCGCGATATATAGTCAGACAGTTCATTTTTTATACCAGGGATATGATGAACTGTCAACCTGAACTGGCTCAGGTAAGTCCACCACCGCTTTAGTTTTGCTTTCTCTGGCGGCAGGCCCTTCTGAAAAGACCTCACAGGTTCCTGGTCACATAGCCAGACAATAGGGTTAGATCCCAGGAGTCGGGATTGTGACAAAAGCACCAACATACCGACCAGGAGTTCCTGGTCATAGGTGCTGTAATTGGAACGCGCTTGGTTCCATTTCCAATTCCAGTGTCCCAGTGGCACCAGCCGCCACTCACTGGTAGGATAGTCATGTTTCAACGAGCCATCACGGTTCAGTCCACTAGTACGATAATGGCAGTGGGTTGGTTCAGCGGGGTCAAGCTCTTGCCATTGGTAGATCGTTCCACCCCCCCCTACATCACTGGCATCAGTGATCAGGACTATCTCGCCCTTAGGGCGGGGCACTCCCAGGCAGTTGGAGGAGGCAATTTTCTTCTTCAACTCCTCGAAACATTCCTCCTCTCTGGCTGTCCACCTCCAGGGAGTAGTTTTCTTGATTAGGTCAGTGAGGGGGGCAGAGGAGTAGGTAAAATTGTGGATGTGACGCCGATAGAAATTACAGGCGCCCACCAAACTCCTCACATCGTGTAGACCCTTATTAGGGTCATCGCAAATCTGCATGTCCTGTAGGGGCTGCATCTTGAACGCGGCTGGTTTCCACCAGCCATACCCCACGTCGAAACCCAAATATTCCATCTCCTCTTTCATAAACACACATTTTTCTAGTTTTATTCAGAGATGGTCTTCTTGACAAACAATGAAAAATGCACGGAGGAGAAGGACATGGTCCTCTTGGGTATTAGTACCCAAACTCACGTCGTTGATTCGGGCTTGCATTTCTGCAACCGGAGAAATCAACTCCTGTACTAGAGGCCTGCGCCTCAATATGTACAAAATTTTGCTCATCAGCTGCTGGAAGAGCGCTGGGGCATTAGCCACCCCGAAAGGCATGACCTTCCACTTAAAGACACGACCCTGAAGGTTATAAAAGCGAGCAGCTCCTGAGCTGCGGCGGTTAGGTCCACCTGCCAGAAACCAGAGCGTTTGTCCATTTTGGTCTTGTACCTGCATTTGGCAATACGCTCCAGGGTATTTTTCATGTTAGGAATACTCCCTGAGTGGTTCTGGGTTTTCTTGTTGACCTCACCATAGTCAACAACCAGTCGTAGGGCAGTCGACCCTGGTTTAGCAACCAGGAAACAGGGACTGCAGTGATGGGGGTAGTCCCCCTTCTTATATTCTTCAACGAGGCCAGCATCAATACATTCCTGGATCTGGCGCTTGATTTCTTCAACCTGTTCCTGTGGAGCGGGATAGGCACGACACCTCACTCGCGTCTTTTCAAATTCAGGTTTCAGTTTCAGGTCCATCTGGACCAGTTTTTTACAAGAGAGGGGGGGCGGCAAGGCGCCGAACACCTCCTCATAGGTTATCAGCAGTTTCTTCAGTCGGGGGTCAAGGTTAAGACTCTCTAGTTTCTGCAGGAAATCCTCCTCAGCATGGAGGTTGCTCTTTCCATCTTCTTTCTTTTTCTGCCAATCAGCAGTTTCCGCAGGCACAGAACCACCGTCCCACTCGGGGGGACATTGCTGCCCATAGTGCGGAGAATACACTAGCGGTATCTCAGGATCAGGCAGTGTATAGGAATCATCGTCCTCCTCAGACCAGATGGAGGATTTCCAGGTCTGTCTGAGGCATTGCAGCCGCTCTTGGCGCTCAATACCTTCGGCCTTCAGGTACAACAGCCGCCGGAGTTCCTGAGTGTAATGCTCAGACAGTGGCATGTTATTAGAAACAGGCCGCGCCAGAGCATCAGGACTCCGGGCCACGGGTTCACCTGTGTGCATCGGCTGCATGTGTAGCACTGGCTTCCCAACAGGGGGAGCGGGTTCTGAGGTGGACTCTAGATCTACCCCCTACAGCAACAGCTGGGCTAGGAAGGCACTGTGTTTTAGGTCAACACAGCTGGAATCAACAGCAGGGATAGTGCTGGCGATCTCAGACAGTTGGTCGTCAGCATTCTCCTTAACAGCTGCCTCTTTCAGATCGCCATCGGGAGATTCACACCCTGTAAGTGTGGCAGATAGGTGCTCGGAGATCCGTTTTTACAGATCAGAAAGCGTCAGGCCACGATTTTTGGCCATGACCTCTTTCAGTTGCACCTCCTCTAGGTCACACAGGGGTACAGGGTTGAGAGATCCATCAACGATGGATAAGAAACTGGCCCACTCAGGGGCCTGCATAGCTGTGTCTGAGTCCTCAGGCACATGGATGGGACCGTTGGGGAGTTGCACTGTTCCCACGGTCATTCGATCTAGCATACGGCGCCAGTAAGCGTGTTCACCAGAGCAGCCCCACTCAGGGGTGCACATGACAACCGTTCCTTCCTCATAAGCGATTTTGGTTAGAACCTTCGCGAGCAGGGAGAAGGGAGGGTTGGCATACGCTAGGCACATTGCTTTCCAGAAGAAACGGAAAGCGTTGTTTAAATGTTTCGAGCAGTACAACTGCATGATGTGCTGTTGTCGGCTCGCAAAGAATTGCACCTGGATCTCATCCAGGTTTACCTGAAGGGCCGCCAGTCCCATTTCAAGAACGTGACGGGCCAATTGGTAGTTTTCAGTACGATAGTTAGTCTTGGATGCGTAGCGCAGCCCAGACTCTTTTCCTCCTGACAGCTCCAAAAGTACAGAGAGGAGCCCACTGCCGAAGTGGCAGTGCAAAGAATAGGGGCGCTGGAGAGATAGCATTTTTACCTGGGGGTTTCTTCGTAGGAAGTCGGTACCAATGAAGATGTCAAAGGCGTTAGTGTCCAGCGCTCTGCAGTGTTGGGTCACAGTTTCGTCGCCCAAGCATACAGTCACATCGACTCCCCCCAAGGAATGGATGGTACGCCCATCCCCTACTCTTATGGCCACGGTCTTAGTTTTCTTGAAAGTCCTTAGCAGGCGCCGGGCCACTATGGAAAGTGTTGCACCGGTGTCAAGCACCGCTCGAAAAACTTGATCCCCAATTTTCACGAGGATCCAGAAAACCAAGTCCTCCTCTTCGGAGCCGCCCCCCTACTCCTCATCAGGGAACTTGACATCCAGCCCTGCAGCCATGAAGGACTTGGCCATCCAGGCCAGTCGCCTCTTCTTGGAGTTATTCCCCTCAGGGGAAGCGTTTTTCCCCTGTGGGCGCTTCTTGGGGTCACCTGCGGCAGGAGGGGGAGTAGCAGCGGGCGCTGATGAGCATCTCTGGGGGTTAGGGGGCCCACGTTTGCCACCCCCCTTGCCACCTCCTTTACCACCTTTATCCCCAATCGGGGGATTTCTGGTGGGTGTTTGGGTCTTCTGGCGTTCAGCCTCCTGTCGCTTGAGTTCATCACTCTCACGTTTCTTTATGTGACATTCGTCTTCGTAGTGACGGCGTTTGCCACAATAGCCACAGGTGATGGTACACCTGAAATGATCCTGATGGGTCACAGGTTTCCCATCCTTGGTATGCTGCTGTCGTTTCATCTGCAGCATACAGCTACTGCGGTGATTGCAGTCAGGGGCATGACAAGGCCCCCCCTTGTCATTGACAGGTTTGCAGTAGAACAGAGGGGGTGCACCTGCATCAGGTTTAACCTCATTCATGGCACGTAGGTTACCCCTCCCTTTACCACCTCCCTGGTTGGTGTTAGTGGGATTTTTAGGCCCTTTTCCTTCGCCACGTTCGGGGGTAGGGGTACCACCTCGACCCAAATGCTTCTTGAGGAATTTCTCCGTGTGGGAGTCATTCTCCCTCTCAAGAGCCAGCTCAATCAGCAGGTCCACCAGTTCGTCGTACGAGAGGGTCCGGCTTTTCCTCTCAGAGGTAGCACGGCATTCATCCCACGTACGTTGGGGGATCTTACTCATGAGCCACAAGTGGGGCTCAGTGGCTCCAAAGGAGCCCACGTTCATTCGTGAAAACAGATACTCCAGGTCGCACACATATTCAGAGACTCGCGCAGCGGAAGGAAACTCAGGGAGCATAGGTAGCTCCTCTATCTGTGTGCGCACACTGAGGTCAGTCTCATAGACTGGGAATGTTTTCTCCAATCTTTGGAGTACCTCTACTCAGGTTGAAGAGGTTTTCACAATCTGTTTCACCTGTTTTTGCAAAAATTTCTTTTTTCAGGAGCGTTTCAGCAAGGAGCATTTGGTGGCCACATCCACATGGGATTGGCCAGTGAGCAATAGAAACTCAGCAAATTGTTCTGCCCATTCAGGCAGATTGTTCGGGTCAAACTCTGGCAGTTCTAGCTGGATGTTCACCTGGGCAATAGGTCTGCCCATCTTCCCACCCCCCAGAGTTAGGCCACAAGGAGAAGGAGATACGCCGGCAAGAGGTGCCAGGGCTGACAGCCCCCTTTTCTCAGTTTCCGTCACCGGTACGTCCTGTAGTTCAGCAATAGGGACTGTCCTGGCGCGAGGATGAAAAGGGCTGGGGCAAGTGACCTTGGGTAGCAACCTGGACAGCCTTGATCTTTTGAGATCATCAGCCAACGTGCTCAATCTGGGTGAAGGTGACAGTAGCGCTGGCTTGGGTAAGGGTGCAGTGATACCCAATATAGCCTTGACAGCCTCTGACAGAGCTGTCACATCCGGATCTTCCGATCCGGATAGAAGTTTGGCCAAAAGTTCGTCTGTACGATCCAGAGCCCCATGGGTGGGCTCTGGGCGGAGAGGATCCATTATCGGCAGGTCTGGATGCCTTGCTCTCGGGTGTTCGTGTACTCTTGGTCGTCTCGGTAGTGATACTTTGTCTGCCATGTCTGTAGATGGCCCAGAATAGAGGAAGGAGCCCATCTCAGTTTGGGGCGGCGACCCGAGGGCATCAAGAGGTATTTCTCCATCTTCTCCTACGGTGGACTTGTGGTACTCTTTGTGGAGCATGAACTGGTCCATCCTCCTTCGTAGGTCCTCTTGTTTTTCAGGACCAACTCCAAGTACGGTAGAAGTCGAGGCTGGACAAGCCGACGGTGCGATGGAAGCTTCCACACGCCTGCGGAGCCTTTGCCGGCTGTCTTCACCATGGGCCGCTAAGGTTTCCATGGTTAATGGGATTCTTCTGGGCAGATTTAGTTCCGCCCTTCTGTGCTCTGGATCTTTCTGAGACCCAGATGCTGCTCTGAGTGGCGGTTCACTCTTCGGGCGGGCTACAGTGCCATGTTGCACTGGTACACTTCTGATCGGCCAGGTTCGGGAGGACGATTGAGTGGACATGTTCAATGTGCTTTTCAGTGTGCTTTTCTTGTGCTTTTGCTCAGAGTCGGTTCAAAAGGTTCTCAGGGTTTGCCTCTGCTACCACAAGGATGCCCTTGATTAGTGCCCTATAGATTTTGATGCAATCCTGCAGGTTTTTGATGGTGAAATCCCAAAACCAAAGGAGCAAGGAGAGCAAGAACAGGATGTGGATCGAATCAATGAATGGTTTGAAACTCAGTGTAACACAGAAGGGCTGCAGATAGACAAAACAGGTATAAACACAAAGATGCAATCACAAATGGATAATACAAAATATTTTATATGAAAACTGGACTGCCTCTAGCCTCAAAGATAGCATCAAGCAGTTCATGTGCACTCTTTTGGGTGAAATGGTGCTGGTTAGGAATGTGAGGCATAAGTGTCAGGCCAGACACAGAATGTGACTTGACAAGCAACTGAATTCAGAAACAGTCAAAACGTAGAACCACAATAAGTGGTAGAGACAATTGAGCATAGGGGTTTTGGGGTGGGAGACCACTAGGCTCAACCTCCAAGGCCCAAAGCATAAAATGCCCATTTTATTTCGGTATATCCTCCATGAAGGAAGATACCTCCGCTCAGTTGAGTGGTAGGGGTGAACTTCATGGGGGGCTAGGGTTACAACCCTAGTTACTTTGAGAAGGTGTAATTTAAGCTTCAAAAGAGTGATAAAAATACTTAAGTTAGTCTTAGCATCAACAAACGGGCTTTAAAGGGGGCTTGGCCTGGATCAGGCCCTCCAAGAAAAACAAGGCAGTGACTTTTTCTCACTCGTATTATACGCTTCTCAGATGGCCCTATAATACGCTGTTCACAAATGCCCCTATCAAGCAAGCAAGCTTAAGGAACTCCACCCGTTCTCTTACAGAGTGTGGGATGGAGCCCTCTGGTAACCTAAACAAGATTTACAGTGCGCATTTCGCGTGGCCGACCCTTTAATGCGTGTGTGAATGCACGAGCATGCAGGAGTTTACCGTCAATCTGGGTCAACCACTGTTTCTCTTCCTAATCTTACCAACAATCACGAACTCCACCAGGGGGTGGCCCCACCTGGGCTTACCTACCTTACTCACCGCTGGAGAGTGAAGCAAGGTGAGGGAAAAGCGAGACACAAGCAAAGAACGACGCTATGCATATGTGTGTATGTCTAATCCCCCTGGACTTACCTCTAATCATCTGCAATCTTTCTAATCTATCCCTCTATCGTTTGTTAGCGCTGCTACAAGGCACGTTCACGGAGACACGAGACGAGGAATGTGCATGCTGCATACGAGACGAGCACACCTGTGGTTTATACCTGATTCATTGAAGTCCTTCTGTTGATTTTTGAAATCTTGAATCTTGAATTCTTACTGTCAATGTGGATGTAATCTTTATGTATGTCTCTTTATGTGTGTTTCGTCATTTTTGTCATTCTGCGTAACATACGTTTTTAATATTATTAATTCTTTTTTTTCTGGCGCTTCGCTAGGAGCTGCTCCTGCGAGCCGCCTTTTTCTGCGTAAGAGTTTCTTGATTTGAAAAATCGAGAGATGACTACCAATTTTATAAAAATGTGCATCTGATGCACAAGTGGATTCTGTCCAGGTGTGTGCCTTCAGACAAATTCTAGGCTGTCATTTGACGGATATAGGTGTTGTCGCTTCGCGTTTGCGTGGATTCGTCCCTCATCCTCCCATTCCTCTGTTGTACAGACCTCCTCGCAAAGCCTCCTTGAGTAGGCCGCTGTTCGGGCCGAAAAGCAGCAGCAGGACACTGAACCAGAATCAAGACCCCACCAAGGGGCAATTCTAATTTGATTCGTACGCCCTCGCCCCAGTACCAGGACAGGTGTCTCCATCAGGTTCCATGAGACTTGGGTCGAGCGTCCTATGAGAGTCTGGCGTCGGGCTGTGTTACGCTGCAGCTTGGAGGGAGGGATGCAAATGCATATGGTCTTGGCATGCCCTATTCTAACCCCACCAAGCCACAGGAACCCCGGCAGCGCCAAGAGCGCTAAGTCTTCTGTTGCAAAGTATCATTAACAATGCAGCAAGAGTCGCTGGCCATGGTAAAGCGCTCTTTTCCAGTGTTAGGGAAGCTATAGGTATTCTCAAGTAGGTGTGGAAACCAAGGGAAGGCCAAGAAAAAATCCCTTTTACCTGAACATGCGACAGTGGTGGCCACCACAGCACAAGAGGAGAGTAAGAAAAAGTGTTTTTCCAATGCTATAGGGTATACGTTAGTTGTATTAGAGGTGCTCTAAGCACACTTGCATTTTTATCTTAGTATTGGCCCATCCAAAATGGCTGATAACACATTTTGACCTATGGAACCAAACACTAAATCAGGATGTTGTGTGGACCCCTTTATCCCCAAGCTATAAGCACTAAAACATCTTTTCCTGGGTGACTGAGGCACTGATATACTGAAGGCAGAGCCTATGAATTTATCTATGTTTTCTCATGAATTCTTAGCTATCCTAATGGTACGCACCCTAGGGGGCTGGGGCACCTCTTTTTGAGAGGTCCTGGGTTCAATACTGAAGCGGTACCCAGAACCCCATGGCTAGGTTACGGCATACAACCGGTCTCCGGTCCACTAACCCCATGTACGGAAGGGAAGACGCCCGTTGACGCCCGGTGCGAGCCCGGCGGGAGCGTGTTCCGTGCCGTAAAGACCCGCATCGGCAAATGATGCACCGCCAGCGGAGATTTATATATCAGAATATCAGGAATCAACAGGGTTTTATTTTCATATTGTTTCCGTCAATTTTTACGCTTCCGTTCTGATATTCACTGTTTTGACAGCTGGCGGTTAGCTCGCGACTTTAGCGTAACTGCCAGTTTAACTGTTATATACAGATATTTTAGCGCAAATCATGACGAAGACTCTAAAGTCTTCAGGAATTGCATTGATGCATCCGCAATTTTCATATTAAATACTCGCAACCTTAATCCGAATTTTTCAGGATGTCGAAATCGGATTTTCGACTTCGACATCCCCGCACTTGATTTGACCTCTTTCGAGTGGATCTAGTGCTTCCCTATGCACGAATCAACTTTCCTTTTGTCTTGCCCTCCATTTGTCTTAGAGATATGGGCAAAACAAAGTTGATTCGTGAGGCCACTTGTGAGGGTCATATCTCGTGCCGCTTCCGAGGAATGACAATCAGGAAACGTGGGATATATTCACAATACTCCCGACGTAATTGAGGAAGCTTTATACGCCTTGCGTCTCCACATGTGCGCGCTAGCGTAATGGATCATGGTCAAGAGGGTAGAGTTTGCGTTAGAACTCTTTGGCCATGATATTGCGTGCGTTAAGATAACTTTCGAGTGTAGCGCGCGAGTGTTGGTGTTGCATAGGAACTCTCCTTGAGTTCCTATGAGCGATTGACACAAAGTTATGCCCTTGGAGGGGCATGACATATCGTGGGGGGAGCTACCTTTTTGGGCAGTATGTGGTATGTGCCATGTGTTGTGTTGCGTGCCCATTTGGCGGGTCCATCGCTCCAAGCCAAACCTGCCAATGGACCTCATATTGCACCAGCCCCTTCTGCATACTCACCACAATCAATTGCAAGCCTAACCTTCGTGGAGGGAAGCTTGTTTGGCGATCCCAAAGCGATGCGTTGGGAGCAAGGTGTGTATTTTGCAATTTTCCATATTTTCATGTGCCCACTTGGGAAGTAGCGCTCGTAACCTTTCAAAGCGCCCCAAGTGGAGCACATATGTGGAATCGAAGGTCATTGGTGTCAAGTCATTGTGTTTAGAAGGATTGGTCGATTACTCAATCCAAGCCGAAGATATTATAATATATTTTTGAGCCTTTCAAGGCACCTTTGGGTGTTGTTTTGCCAATATTGCTGTTTTTTGCCCGTCATGATGTCAAGTGGCGACCGTGTCTCTCAAAGTTGCGCTCAATTGACATCATGACTCAAGTATTTTTTGAGGGTACATACTTCGGTGCCCAACATATCTTGAACACGGCGAATAACTCCTCTTGGGCTTGGCATACCGTGGCCGCCATGTTGGCGATTTGGGACTATCCCAAATCATGGGCTCACTTGGCGACCCTGCCATTCCGAAAACCGGAGGAGTTGGGCGACGCCCAAAAGATATGTTGGACACATATGACTTGATACCAATCCTATGGCACACTCCGGTCCAAGTCGGGCATGTGCCTCATTTGCCCAAACCATGAGTGTGCGCATTTTTGGCCATTTTGAGCAATTTTCCACTTTTTCTGCCCGCCGTGCACTATGTTCAGCCCAGCCCGTGCACGCCGGACGCATGGACCAATGGACCATATATGACATGGGTGTTATGTATATTGGTCCCCATGGTTCACACACTAGTGGGCGAAGCGGAGCAACCTTCGTTAAGGTGCTAGCCCAAGGTAAGTGTGGACAATTTTGCCATTTTTGCATTTGTGGACCCAATTGGGATTGTCATCACGCCGAGTGGCATGGAGATCTTTGAGAGCCAAGGGCATGGGAGTCTTTGTTGGACTCCTGGTGGATTGCGTATGGAGTGGCGGATCGGATCTCCAAACCGGCGTGGAGATATACTATTGGGAGCACCCCCGAATTCCGGCTCATTTCGAGCAGCCAAAATGACCCCCTTTTGGGACCCCAATTTCACCCCCCCCGTGTGGTCAATTGGCGGCCCCATATCTCTTTGCCCACAGGGAGCCCGGACCTAATTTTAGGTTGTACACTCAGATATGAGTCCTAGGTCCTGCCTCCTACCCTGTGAGCCATCGTCCTTGCCCTGGCCGGGCGAGCCACGCGTGAGAATGATACCGGTTTGGTGATTTTGGCATCATGACCCCACTTGACGAACCCGTGGTGCCCTGATGCCAAGACCTCAGAGGGAACCAGGTTGGGTGAGGCATCCAGGGAGTTCATACTCGAAAGGCATTGGGTCAGTTGCCTCGTCCCTACATCTGGCGGGTCCGGACGAGGGGTCAATTTTGGAGATTTTTGAGCTAATATCAGTTTGGGCTGAAACAGCCCATTTTCAGCTACCAACTCCTGGGGGATATTGACGGGGCCATATCACTGACTCAGAGGGGAGTTGGGACCTGCCGTTGGGGGAGCACAGGGAGCAACTGTCGATTGGCCCTGGAGCCCCTTGGTTACCAGGAACTCGCCTGTGGCTGGGCGGGACACCCCCCCTATTGGCAGGGTTTCAGGGTCCGGACTGAGCAGGGCATGGGTTGTGTTTGAGCCCCCGCCCCCACCAGCCACTGAGAGGGTCGGACCTGGGATTGGGATATGAGTTGGGACTAAGTGTCTATTGTCCTGTGATGCCCTTAACCCAGTCCAGTCTTAACCCCATGTGTACATATCCTGATGTGTTGTTGTACATACTTTTGTTCCCTCGTTACAGAGTGGCAAGGATTCTGAAACGCTTTGTCACATGACACGAGCGTAATGATGCCCTTGTGAGCGTAGTGCTTTGCCTGCCTGCTCACCTGTGCGTGTCACCCGCAGCGTCCCGTGGCTGGCCCCCCACGGGAACGCGTCAAAAGCGTTTCACCGCCGCGGGGTTACCCATCCCTCGCGTGCCACTCAGGCCACCAACCCCGAGCAGCGCGGCGCAGCAGCTCGCACCTCGCAGCCCGCAGCGCAGCGCAGCGGCTCGCAGCGCCGCCCAGCGACAGCGCCGAGTTCGTCACAGAGCCCGCAGCGCTGTCCAGAGCATCGCCCCGACCGCTCCGCGACCGTGAAGGAAGTGCACAGACCAAGACTCCTGCATCAGCGAGTCCCATCGGCCGACCAGCAAGGCCGCGTCAACCACCTGCACAACCACCGGCTGACCAGCACCAGCCGCACTCCCAGTCCAGTGCTGCAGCACCCGCCTCAACAAACACCACCAGGACCAGTTCGTTGAGCGGAACGAGTGCACACTAAGGACCTCAAGACCAACTACGCCCCCGCTGCCATGGTAAACTGGCAAGAAGCGGGTAAGACGTGGCCGCAGCCCCACCCCCATGCAGTGCGCCTACTGCGTGGGTTGGTTTGGGACCAGCACTACCGCCACAGCCACCCCCAGTGCGAAGGCGGCATGTCGGGAACTTCGAGCTCCGCACGGACATGGCCCCCGACCGCCTGCAGGCCGTGGAGGACTGGCTGCGGGCGGAAGTGTTTGCCTTCCGCTTCCAGCAGAGGCGCTGGAGGACCTGGACCCGGCCGGACAGGCCCGGCGAAGGGCTGCGCCCCGACGGGATTGAGGAGGACGAGAACTCCAACGAGTACCCGTCGGGCGCCTCGATCAATGTCTCCATGTGGGACATGATCGAAAAGAACTTCCCGGAACCGGGGAGCGAGCGCAGGCTGCAGGGCAGCAGCAACAGCGCGTCTCCGGGGAAGGAGAAGCGGTCCGCCGGGGACAGGAAGCGGGACCGGAAGTGGCGGGAGTACCATGAGTCCCTGGCCGCTGAAGCCGCCCAAGGCGCCAAGGGCGGAACCCCAGCCCCCAGTCCCCAACGGGCCAATGGCGGTCGCCACCCCGGCTCCACCACCCTTGGCGACTACTTCCAAGTCGCCAAGCAGACCAAGGCCAAGCCCCGTCCGCTGCTCCTGAGGAAGTCAGGCCCCAGCAGCGACGTGGAGTCGGCCCACCGCGGGAGGATGCCGGCCGACCAGGCCAGCTCCGGCAGCAGCGTCGCTCCCGACCAAAGGGACGTGGCGCGTGCCTGTGAGCGCGCCTGTGGGGTGCCCTGCAACCTTCGGGTTGCCCGGCAACGGGCCACGCAGCGGAACGCTGCCGTGGAGGGCGCCGCGGGCATCGCCCAGCAGGAGGCTGCGGAGTGGGCGCATGGCATGGCCATCCACGCCACCACCGTGGCGGCCATTGCGGCCGGACTCACGGCCACAGCCGCCCGTGAGGCAGCGATTGCCCAGGTCAAGAGTGAGTGGGCGGCAGCCGACGAGGAAGCCCGCCTGACGCAGGAGGCCATTGCCTGCAAGGAGGCCGAGGTGAAGGCACTGGAAGAGGCGCTTGCCCAAGAGAGGGCAAAGAAGGAGGCGGAGGAAAGGGCCCACGCCGAAGCGACGGCTAAGGCCCAGGCGGACGCTGCCAAGAAGGACGCCATCGAGGCCGCGCGACGGAAGGTCGCTGAGGAGAGGGCCAAGACGGAGGCGGAGCTGGCGGCGTTGGAAGCGGACAAGGCTCGGCTGCAGCAGGCCCGGGAAGCCGAAGCGGCTCGTGCCCGGGAGGAGGCCGAAGCGCGAGCTGCCGCGGCCACAGCCGCCGCAATGGAGGAGGCAGAGGCCAAACTCCGCCGCGAGACTTCCCCGGGAGGATCACGAGTGGAGACCCTTCGAAAGCTTTTCGAAGGGGACGCCTCCTCAGAGATGAACCTGGACGAGGCCGACACGGGCAGCAGTGGGAGCAGTGGCCCCACCGCCCAGCGATCGAGGAAGGGCAAGGGGAAGACCCCCGAGAGGCCGCGGAGGCCAGCGGGTGGACACCCCCACGACAGTGACCCCTTCTTCACCGCCAGCGACGGGGATGAACGAGGCCGCCGACATCGCCAGGTGGTAGCTTGGACGGGCGGAGGAGGCGGAGACGTCCCCATGGAGCCAGAAGGTGAGGATGAGGATCTCCCTCCTCCCTACCGGAGCTCGGAGTCTTCCGAGACCGAGACGCCCAGGTGGGGCGACATGGACGAGGATGACGACATGGACTTCGACATCACGAAGAAGGGCCCATCCTCGGACCCACCGAGGCGACCCGGCGGAGACCCACCGGGTCCCCCTGGCGGAGGACCATCAGGACCCCCTGGAGGACGCCCACCAAGTGGACCCCCTGGAGGCGGACCACCCGGCGGGGGAGGACCCCCTGGACCGGGCGGACCCGGCAGAGGCCCTCCTGGAGGACCCCCTGGGGACCCCGACGACCCACCAGGGACAGGCGACCCGGATACCACCTGGCGGTGGATTGTCTACCTCCGCAGGAGGGTCCAGTTGCTCGAGCTGGAGGTAGACACGGGCAAGGGCGAGATGACTCGCATCGCCAGGGTCGCCGCGCGCGCGCAGAGAGAGCTGGACATCGCCAGGGGCGAGACCAGGGGGCTGAACAAGGTCATCAGCGGCCTGCAGCAGAGGCTGGACACGCTGGAAGCCCGTGGGAGCGTGGGCAGCGACCACCCACCCCTGGAGTCTGGCTCGTCGGACGACGGCTGGGGACCCGGACCAGGTCCAGGCAGACCCCACGCCCCCGGCGGAGCCCCCAAGAGTCGCCTCAGCGCCAGTGTCCCCTCTCTCACCGCCCCCTCTCACCACAGCGCGGGCCACCGCAACGAGCGCGTGCCGCCCGGCAGTGGCAGTGAGGATTGGCGTGATGAGTGGCTCAGCGCGGAGTACCGCAACCGCCGTGCTCCACCGCGGACACCGGTACGCCCCCGACGCCCCGCACCAGCCCCGGAGCCAATCCCAATGGCTGGTGGTTGTTATGGTGGACTCAGGGATGAGGTCCCCAGAGGAGACGTGGAGTGGGATGTCGGCGAAGGTGCGGACCTGGACCTGGACCTGGAGGAATTCGACATCAGCCCGCCGCGTGGTGTACGACGGGAGGCCGCTGAACGCAGCCCCCGGCGCCGTGAGGAGGAGGCGTACATGGAAGGAGTACGGCGTGAACATCCAGGTTCAGCGTACATGGAGGAACCGCGGCATAGCCACAGGGATTCCATGGAGGAGATGGACGTGGCGGCCGTGGGAGTACGTGGGCGAGGCCGATGGGAACCTCGGTCGACCTCACGGCCGGCGTTCATGGTCTCTAAGGCCGCCGATGCCGCCGTGTGGGAAGACTTGAAGGACATCAAGCCCCCCATGTACGATGGCAACCCCCTCAACCTCGACCGCTTCTTGGAGAAGCTGGACAATTGGGGGTTGACCGTCACTGAAGACATGCCTCCCGCAGATGCGGAGAAATATGTCTTCAGACGGTTCAGGTACCGCCTGCCGGAAGTGCTCCAAGAGCTATACTTCGTGGCGACCAAAGAGGGGAAAATCAAGACCCTCAAGGAAGCCAAGAGGTGGCTCAACGAGCAGGAGCGGGTAGACGCTCCGCAGGTGGCTGCCAAGCGGTGGAAGTCCATCAAGCTTCAGCATGATGGACGGGAGATCCGCCTACGGGATTGGCGGGACTTCCGAGGGCAATACACCCGCTTCCGCCGCAACGTGGAGGACTGGAACGAGGGTGACGAGCAGGCCCGCCTGCTCTCCATGCTGCCGGAAGCATGGATCAAGAGGGTCACCAAGGAGGAAGCCAAAAGGGCCAAGTCCAACCACACGGTCAAGATGATGCTCCCCAAAGAGTATCATTCGAACGT
The DNA here is from genome assembly GCA_964036045.1 of Eutreptiella sp. 'Long Island Sound 2002'. NCBI lineage: Eukaryota > Euglenozoa > Euglenophyceae > Eutreptiales > Eutreptiaceae > Eutreptiella > Eutreptiella sp. 'Long Island Sound 2002'. The sequence continues at coordinate 91,147,381 of OZ038382.1, read as the reverse complement.
GGTGGCTTGGGCAAGGAGGAACGTGGCCCGGGATGTCAAACGGCACTCCCTGCGGAACGCTCTCCTCATCACCGTCTCGGGCGATCGCGAGAAGACCGCGATGTGGCGCCTTGACGAGTGTGACGTGAGCGGCCAGACCATCTGTCTGCAGGCCATCCCAGCGCGGATGAGCTGCGACGAGATCCTGGAGTGGGTTGGAGAGGAGGTGCTCAAGGAGTACCGGAACCTCCACCACACCCGCGGGTTGAGGCCCGGCGACCGCGACGTCAACTACGTTGGCGAGGGACCTGGCGGGGAAGCTGCCATGGACCCAGCGGGAGCCGACGGCGATGAGACTCTCGTCGACGATGACGACGACGATGAGCCCGCCGAGGTGGCCGTTTGTGCCTTCGTGGCCAACAACCTGAGCGCGGGGAGCAAACCGGGAAACTGGAAGCCCCTGCAGCAGGGTTGGAGGAAGAAGGAGAAGAGGGACCCTCGCCGCATTGGCGACCCTCCGCTGTCTTTTGGGGAGTTCATACGAGCTCACCCGCAGGGCTGTTTCGTGTGTTATGGGAGGAAGAAAGGCTTCAACCATGACCACCGAACATGCCCCACTCACCAGGCCGACACGGAGGCTTACAAGAAAGCGCACGGGTCGAAGAAGCGTGCGCCCGCGGGTATCCGGGAAGCCAAGGCGGAGGTGGACAAGGATGAGCTCTCCAAGCTGGTGTCGCAGGGGACCGAATTGGAAAGAGAGATCCAGGAGATTAAGAGGAACTGGGTCCCCAGGACGGACAACAAGAACAATGAGAACAACCAGAACGACCAGAACAAGGACAAGGACAAGAAGACTACTAGAAGGGGAAGGAAGAAGGGCGTCAACGAGGTTGATGCGGAGGAGAACACCCCTACTTCCACAACCGACGCCCCCTAGCAGAGCCCCTGCAGCCAAGGGCCCCAGCTAGGGCGGTCGCAGGATGGTGACGTGGGAAGCGCCGAACCATCCCTGTCGGGAGTCGATAAGCACAAAGGGACTGCCGCGGGCGGAAGGCCCGGTCCGGCACCCAGTTGCGGAGGCGGGGTGAGGGCAAGTGAAGGCACGAACCCTTGCACCCGTCCGTCCTTCGCGACCAAGAACGTGTTTGATGTACTACAAGATCTTTCCGACAGTATCGGAGGATCACCGTGACCGCAGCTGAATGCTGCAGATCGGCAGCCTGAGCCCATTGTCCACGACCTGCACCAGTCGCTTGTTGAGCTTCTGGAACGGCCGGAGATCCTGAGCTTGCACGCATACGCCGAGTTGGGCGTGAGCGGCAGTTACACCTTAAGGTTCGTGCCCTATGCGGGGAAGTGGAAAAGGTCTTCGACGTGTTTGTCGACACGGGCGCTCAGGTCAGCTTGGTCAAGGCTGGCCTACTTCCGCCAGAGTGTCTGACCGACAGTCGGAAACCTGTCAGGCTGAAGGTGGCGAACGGCCAGTACATGGTGGGAGGCACGAAGGAAGCGGCCATCGGGCTGCAGTTCGTGAACCATCGTGAGCTGAGCCGCCCAGACCTCGGCAAGGAAATCCTCCCGCATGGTCGCTTCTACGAGGCCGAGATGGACTGGGACATGATCGTTGGGTACGACTTCATGATGGAGACGGACTCCGGCGTCCTCCCGGCCCAGGCCTCCATTACCCTGTACCGGGACAACCAGCTCTCGTGGCTCTCGTCATCTGAGCACCATGTGGAATGCCAATGGATCCACCCCGAACGCAATCAGCCTGAAGTAGCCGCACTGGACACTGAGCCAACTGGCCCAGCAAACCAGGAGTACGGCGTAAGGCCGCAAGTGGCGAGCCGAGTGGTCGCGGACCTGGGAGCTTCGGATCTGGCCCTGGATGCGTTCTCTTCAGGAACCTCCGCCCATCTGCGGGTTTGTGAGAAGTACTGGAGCGCACAGGACTCCGCGTGGAAGAAGCACTGGGGTCCGCATCAGGGATTGATGTGGATCCATTGCCCCCGTTGGGACATTCCAAGAGCGATAGCGAAGATTCGCAAGGACCGCTCCAAGGCAGTGCTGGTTGTTCCTATGGGATGCACCGAGGAGGAAAGTACTCGACATTGGGTAGCCCCATTGACCAATATGACCTTAAACAAGGTCGTCCTACCGGCTGGAGAGAGTGTCTATCAGGACGCTAAGGGACAGCCCATGCCACCCCAGAGATGGCCAACGGAATTCCACTATGTGGATGGGGGCCTTGATTAGGCCGACACCACGGACTTCGTCTGTGTCAACCGCATCATAGCAGAGCCATGGCGGCAATGCTTTGCGGTTCCCCCTGTTGACATCGGAGAATCGGAGGACCCCCTCACAGAAGAGGAGCTGGATCTGGTTCAGGGGTATATGGATCAGCCCTTTCGGGACTTGGGTAGCCAGCGTGAGGGCGAGGGCCAGGACAGAGCCTGGTGGGAAGTGGACTCGATCGTCTCTGGTTCCTATGATGGGAACACCTTCGTGCAGAGGGTGCTGGACCACCTATCCAGCCAGGACGAACCAATCGGGGGTAACCCACCCACCTACGGCGACCTATTCCGAGGCAAGACCAGAGATGGCCCTTTGAGCCACCTGGGAAGACCGCCTGAGCCGAAACCGAGCGGGGTCGCTACCCCTCAACTAAGCTCCGTGGTCCAGGTGCCCGGAAAAGCCAAGGCGGAGTCCGATGATTGCCCCAAGATCCAGGCATTGAGGGCCAGGCTGAAGCAGAAGTATGGGGACACCTTCTTCAGCGGAAAGCCTGTGTTTCCTCCACCGGTGCGTGGACCGTATGGCGAGGCCAAGATACGACTGAAGCAGGACCCCCGTGTGTATCGTCACCGGGAGTTTGCCCTGAGGGGCGAGAGGAAAGAGGCCATGGAGAAGATCCTGCGTGACTTCATCGGGAGAGGCTGGCTTGAGCCGTGCCACTCCGAGTGGGCCTCTTCGTGCTTCGTCGTCCCCAAGAAGGTGGCCGGTGAGTGGCGGCTCGTGGTCGACTACCGCGGCCTGAACGCCCAAACGCAGCACGACAGCTATACGCTGCCCCTCATTGAGGACATGCTGCAAAAACAACACCGGCGGAGGATCTTCACGGTGATTGACCTGAAACATGGTTATCATCAGATGCCTCTCGCCGAGGAGTCCCGTGTCTGCACAGCCATGAGCACTCCACTTGGACCTCTCCAGTGGAAGGTGATGCCCATGGGCGTTACCAACGGCAATGCGGCTTTTCAGCGGATGCTGGAGAACCTGCTTGAGCCGGTGCGTGACTGTGCGGACCCCTTCGTGGACGACGTGATCATCGCGTCCGGGGACCCCAGTATGAGCTACGAGGAGCTCCTGGAGGCACATGAAAGGGACGTCACTGGAGTGCTGGACCTTCTGGTTCGGCAAAAACTCACGGGCAGCAGTGACAAGGCCACCATTGCGGTAAGCGAGGTGGTGTTCGCTGGCCACGTAGTTGGGAACGGGCAGCGAAAGCCCATACCTGGCAAGGTGGCTGCGATTGAGCACTGGGAAAAGCCCAAAACGGCCTATGAGCTACGGGCATGTCTGGGGTTCTGCAACTACTACTCGGGGTATATCAAGATGTATGCCGAGTATGCAGCCCCCATGAGGACCATGCACAAGGCCAACCGAGAGGAGACCAAGAAGGGGTCCAAGAAGGCTCTGGTCTGGACTGAAGAGTCCTACCGTGCCTTTCAGGGGATGAAGCAGGCGCTGCTATCCGCAGTGGGTCTGCACCTCGTGGATCCCGACCGAGGGTTCGTCCTGCGCACCGACGCTTCCGACTACGCCGTTGGCGCTGTGTTGGAACAAGTGCTTGACGATGGGAGGCACGTGCCCGTGGCCTTCTGGAGCCGAGTCCTGGCGGAAGGCCAGAGACGGACGTGGACGCCCCGTGAAAAGGAGGCGTATGCCATCGTCATGGCTCTCAGGAAATGGGCTGGGTACATAGCCCTCCATCCCGTCACCGTCTGCACCGACCATCAGAGTCTGCAGTCGTGGCACAAGGAGCACGTGGACACCCCCTCTGGTCCCGCCTCCCGACGGGCAAGATGGCATGAGACCTTGGCCAAGTTCGACCTCACGGTTGTGTATATTCCTGGAAAGGATAACACCGTGGCGGACTGTCTTAGCAGGTGGGCCTATCCCGCCAGCAAGGGCATGACGGACATCTCTGCCCATGGCGATGAGGCTGAGATCGCTGAGGCCAAGAAGATCATTGAAATGGAGCGCCTGATGGAGGAGGAGGGTGTAAAATGCTTCGTCGTCATGGCTGCGGATGCCCCCCTCGGAATGAGGATGGGCAGAGCGGTCAGAGTACTCGCCCCTGATGGAGCTGAGTCCGACAAGCACCTCTTCCCAGAGTCTTGCCTCCAGGACGATTGGACCGATGACTACGCTAAGTCTGAGGCCTTTGCGGCCGAGTATAGGGCTGTGACCGACCCTGATGACGGGCAGAAGTGGCCAAAGGGGCTGACTGAGGAAGATGGCAAGCTCTACCGGAATGGTAAGCTGCTAGTACCGGAGTCCCGAGTGCTCGAGCCTCGTGAAGCTTGGCACCACCACATGCTGCACCCAGGGGTCAAGAAGCAAGCCCTTGACATGCAGCGCCGGTTCGAGATGGACCATATCGGTCTCTACACCACCATCAAGAAGGTCAGGAAGGGTTCCTCGGTCTGCCAGGCCTGCAATCCTGATAACCGGAACGTCAAGGGGGAAGCCGAATGGACCCCGGTTCCTGACTAGCCCATGGAGAGCGTGGCCATGGACGTCTTCTCCATGCCCGAAGTGCACATTGGCAAAGAGACCTTTGACTGTGTGGTTCTTTGCGTGGATCGCCACAGTGGCTACGTAGTAGCCGTTCCGGCACGCAAAAAGGGGTTGCTTGCCAAGGAAGTGGCAGTCATGATGATTCGTCATTGGCTAACCGTCTTTGACATCCCCCGCACCATTTGCAGTGACCGAGGGCCCCAGTTTACTGGTGGCTGGTTCAAGGCTATGTGTTCCCTTATGTGAATACGTCATGCCAAGAGCGTCGCCTATCTCAGCCGGTCTAACGGCCGGGCTGAAGTGGCTGGACGGCAGCTGTTCGAGAAGCTGCGCAAGATTCACATCACCAATCCACGTCGGAACTGGTTTGAGGAGATGTGGCCTGCTCTGAAGGCCCATCACGACACCCCCACGCCGGGTGGTTTGTCCCCTCACCAGATTCTGTTCGACAGGGACCCCTCGGTCGGGGACTTCCCTTGTCTGGTGATGGCATGGCTATGGATGCCAAGGAATTCCTCGCGCGGCAAGAGGCAACGGCGCGTGACATCCGCCAGCAGCTCGAGAAGAAGCATGCTGAGCGTCAGAAGTCCGCCCCAAGCTCGACAGCGCAGAAGTTCAGGGTGGGAGACCCGGTGTGGGTGATCAGACCCCGCCCCATGGGCACCCACCGCACTAAGACCTGGTTCACACCCGGCGAGGTGGTCCGCAGGATTGGTGAGGACACCTACCGCATCAAGGTGGGTCACGGACAGTTCCGGGAGCGCCACGAGAGTCAACTCCGTGTGCGGGAACCCGACCTCCGTGGCCAACATGTGTCCCTGAGCTATGCCGCACATGAGGCTGATTCGCATGATGACTATGCTGAGCAGGACGACTATACTGTCGCGAAGATCCTGGCTCAGCGTCCGAAAGCCTCGGCACCAGGAGGCCTGGAGTTCAAGGTTCGTTGGCGAGGCTATGGGCCGTCCCACGACACCTGGGAACCCGTCTCCTCGTTCGTGCCGCGGGTCAATACTCCCTTCATGGAGTACATCCGCAAGCACAAGACCAAGATCCACGTCTCGGACTTGGCAGCACTCACCCGGGCGATTGCAGCCAGGGGTGCCTGATCAGCGCCCTGGGCTCTCCCCTGATGCATTATGAGCGCTTGTGAGGCCGACGGATCGTCCCTTACTTGCTTGCTCTCTTCCATCTTCCGGTGACCTGCCATCAGAGTGGCCATATACCCCCCCCTGCTGAATCCAGAGGGAGATGGCCCCTCTCTTTCAATTCTATTCGTCACTCCCCACCTGCTGAATCCTTGGGAAACCAGGTAGGGCGACTGACCTTCATATTTTCTGAGCTCCTGGGGCCTTGAAGCCCATACGACGTTGCGCAACGGATACCGCTGTCATCGGCATTGCGATTTTTGAGTGTGTGGTCTGGTCCCATGGCACTTGTGGGATCCAGACCAGTCTACGTGTGTCAGCTGATTATATATGGCCTGAACTCAGGCGTTTTCCTGTCCACCCTCCTGCACATGCCGTATCCTAACCAGGGCGTGGTTTGGCGCTCTGTCCAGAGTGTGCTTACGCGCCTATTACCCCGCTTATTGCTTGTCTTTCTGTTCCCCAGGATATGTGCATCTGTATGTCGGCCCATCACTGAAGTGTGGACTGTTTTCCCCCCCCGACGGGATGCGAATCGACTACCAGCCGCCCTGAGTCGCCGTTTACATGTTCTTACATAGGGTCCAGCTTGGACCAGTACCTAAGTACAGATTCTTCTGTTTGAGTGCCCGTGATACCGTGTGCCCCATTCGCTGTGATTCGGAGATCCTGATGGCGCCAGGTGGGAAGCCCAGTTGCCTGACTACACTCCCAGCGGTCCGCCACTGTCAGTCCCAGTGTGAGCCTACCGACTTGCAGACGCACTTGCAGTCGGATGGTGGCCTCCGGTGCTCCTGACCTCGGTCAGTCTGCCTGGGAAACTGGTGGTTTGAGGAGTCGACGCCTCCGCCCACACTGCATGAGGACTCCCTCTTGTATGGCCTTCGTGGTAATAGGGCGGGGGAAAAGACGGCCTTGACGCCCGATCCCTTAAGGAGGAGCTCGTTCGGCTGTACCACTCTGGACTCGCGTCGTGGATATGGACATGGTGCGCCCGAGGAAGGACCCCTGGGGACTCTCCCCCAGCCGGCGGGCCTTGGGAAGCTTGGGGTAGCCTGATGGATCTTTGTGGTCGCTTTCGACCTGTGGGACCACCTCGGTCGTCGTGTGACGCCTATGTTGGCCGTGTATGCCACTGCCACTGTGGTGGTGACCGTAGCAGCCGGCACCCGGTGCGCCTGGTATGGGTTAACGGGTCCTTTGGATGCCGAACAATCGCCGCCAGGACCCGGGAATTGATACTTGATACTATACATGCAGTTACTAACAGCTACAGCACCATACCTGTCTTACTGTGAGATTTGGGCAGCCTAACCTGCGAATCAGCCTGAAGTGAGGATGTGACACCCCCCCCCCCCTTCAGGAAATGGTCCTGGGTACCCGCTACCATGCGTGGGTGTTATCGAGCCCCCCCCCAGGGTTTGCTCTAAGGAGGGGGGTGATGCGGTACCCAGAGCCCCATGGCTAGGTTACGGCATACAACCGGTCTCCGGTCCACTAACCCCATGTACGGAAGGGAAGATGCCCGTTGACGCCCGGTGCGAGCCCGGCGGGAGCGTGTTCCGTGCCGTAAAGCCCCGCATCGGCAAATGATGCACCGCCAGCGGAGATTTATATATCAGAATATCAGGAATCAACAGGGTTTTATTTTCATATTGTTTCCGTCAATTTTTACGCTTCCGTTCTGATATTCACTGTTTTGACAGCTGGCGGTTAGCTCGCGACTTTAGCGTAACCGCCAGTTTAACTGTTATATACAGATATTTTAGCGCGAATCATGACGAAGACTCTAAAGTCTTCAGGAATTGCATTGATGCATCCGCAATTTTCATATTAAATATTCGCAACCTTAATCCGAATTTTTCAGGATGTCGAAATTGGATTTTCGACTTCGACATCCCCGCACTTGATTTGAACTCTTTCGAGTGGATGTAGTGCTTCCCTATGCACGAATCAACTTTCCTTTTGTCTTGCCCTCCATTTGTCTTAGAGATATGGGCAAAGCAAAGTTGATTCGTGAGGCCACTTGTGAGGGTCATATCTCGTGCCGTTTGCGAGGAATGACAATAAGAAAACGTGGGATGTATTCACAATACTCCCGACGTAATTTAGGAAGCTTTATACGCCTTGCGTCTCCACACGTGCGCGCTAGCGTAATGGATCATGGTCAAGAGGGTAGAGTTTGCGTTATAACTCTTTGGCCATGATATCGCGTGCGTTAAGATAACTTTCGAGTGTAGCGCGCGAGTGTTGGTGTTGCATAGGAACTCTCCTTGAGTTCCTATGAGCGATTGACACAAAGTTATGCCCTTGGAGGGGCATGACATATCGTGGGGGGAGGTCTGGGTTAGTTTGTCGCGCGATCGCAGCAGAAGAATAATACAAAACTAAGAAAACGACGCACCGCCAGCAAAAATAAAGCGAAAAATCGTTTTTTCCGACCTCAGAAACCCCCCTAAAAATTTTACGCCGCTGTTTGGCGAGGTCGCAAAATTTAGGACACTCACAAAACAAAGACGAACAATAGAGTCGCGACGGCGAAGAACCTGAGCGTTGCATGCTCCAAAACACCTAGCAAAGTGCGTGTCCTAGGCGCTAGGGACTTGTGCGCGCTCCACAAACAAAGAAGAAGAAAAGAGGCGAACACCAAAAACCAGCAAGCCACGACGACGAAGACAAGAACAAAGCGAGCGCCGAGCCACCTAGCAAAGTGCGTGCCATAGGAGCTAGGCGACATGTGCGCGTCAAAAAAAAAAAAAAAAGAGAGAAGGAAACGCAACAAAAAGAGAAACACCAAACCACAAACAAAAAAGACGCGACCACGGACCACGGGAAAACGAGGTATGACAACCAAGTATGTTACGGCCCCATGCGTCATACATATCGTATCCACCGCTACGCATACGTGGATGAGAAAACCAAGTATGTTGCGAAGGAGGGCGCCCAAGGGACAACACCGCACGCAAAAAAAAAAAAAAAAAAAGAAGAACGACGAACCGCCACGCACGTCAAAAGGCACGCCCGCAAACACAAACCACAACCATATATCCCCCATATTTATTCCTCCATAGGCCCCGACCGCCGCGAAAAAAAAAAAAAAAAATCCACAAAAGCGCAAAAGGTATGGGGCGGCCACGGACAAAGGGGAAACAATGAAAAGGCGAACAAGAGAACGTTCACCAACCACGAGGAAACAACGGTATGGCGAGCAAGTATGTTAACAATACGAGGGAGGGCGCCAAAGGGACGGACCACGCACACACGCACACACATAAACAAGACCGCAAGGAGCGAGAAGACGGAGACAAGAGCAAGGAAAAACAAGGTATGAACCCCACACCGCCCCGCCCGCAAACACACACGCGCTCTCGCTATAGGGAATGACCACGTACCACGGGGAAACAATGGTATGGAGGTATGACGAACAAGTATGTTAAAAATGCGAGGGGAGGCGCCAAGGGGACGAAAACACAAACGCACACAAAGCCGCAAGATGCACGAAGACGGAGACGAGACAAAGGAAAGTCATGGTATGCAACCCCACCCCCGCCCCACCCACAAACAAACACACGCTTTCTCTATAGGGGACGGCAACAAGAAGCGGCACAAGGTACAACAAGTATGTTGAAAAAAAAAAAAAACACGAAACCGCCTTCCACGCCCTCTCTATAGGGGAAACGCAATGCGGAGAGGTATGTTATCGAAGACGCAGCGAGAAAAAAAAAAAAAAAAACACGAGGGAGGAGACACAAACCACAACACGCAAAAAAAAAAATAAAAAAAAAGGACCTGCGCACGCTCTTTCTCAACAGGGGAAGAAAACATGATGGGACGAAAGGACAGGTACGTGCTACGCATCACACATGCCACGCATCTCTGCTACGCATCTACAGGACCTCTTCTTCTGCCTGTTGAAACATGCCGACGACCGACGACGAGAACCAGCCAAGGTATGACACACCCCACCCCACCAACCACACACCGCGAGCACACACACGCGCACGCACGACAGCCACACCGAGCGCGACCCCCCCCCCCCCCACGCCACCCACACCAACACGAAGGGCCACACAGCGCACACACACACACCAGGGCCAAGGGGAAGGGCACCCGGAAGACACACCCACCGCACCACCACACCACACCACCACCGGCAGCGAAACCCAGCCAGGAGTGGCGGGGAGTAGCACACGGGAACCTCCGCCAGGAGTGGCGAGGGACCAACCACACCAGCCACAAACCCACCACACACGCCACCGCCGCACGCCACACGCCGCACACCACACACCGCACACCACGCACCACCGCCGACAGCGAAACCCAGCCAGGAGTGGCGGGGAACCGCGCCCGGGACCCTCCGCCAGGAGTGGCGAGGAACGCCCACCACCGCCGGCAGCGAAACCCAGCCAGGAGTGGCGGGGAGTAGCACACAGGAACCTCCGCCGGGAGTGGCGAGGAACCAACCACACCACACACCAGCCGCAACCCCACCAGCACACCACCACCGCACACCACACACCACACACCACACACCACACACCACCGCCGCCAGCGGACCCCAGCCGGGAGAGGCGGGGGACCACACACCACCACCGGCACCGAAACCCAGCCAGGAGTGGCGGGGAGTAGCACGCAGGAACCTCCGCCAGGAGTGGCGAGGGACCGACCACGCCACACACCGCCGCCAACGGACCCCAGCCAGGAGTGGCGAGGACCGCCCACCACCACCAGCAGCGAAACCCAGCCAGGAGTGGCGGGGAGTAGCACACAGGAACCTCCGCCAGGAGTGGCGAGGGACCAACAACCAACACACCACCGCCACACACCACACACCACCGCCGCCAGCGGACCCCAGCCAGGAGTGGCGGGGACCGCCCACCACCACCGGCAGCGAGACCCAGCCAGGAGTGGCGGGGAGTAGCACACAGGAACCTCCGCCAGGAGTGGCGAGGGACCAACCACACCACACACCACCCACAACCCCGCCAACACACCACCGCCGCACACCACACACCACACACCACGCACCACCACCGCCAGCAGGCCCCAGCCAGGAGTGGCGGGAAACCGCACACCACCACCGGCAGCGAAACCCAGCCAGGAGTGGCGGGGAGTAGCACACAGGAAACTCCGCCAGGGGTGGCGAGGGACCAACCACACCACACACCAACCACAACCCCACCACACACCGCCGCCGCCAGCGAACCCCAGCCAGGAGTGGCGGGAAACCGCGCCCAGGGCCCTCAGCCAGGAGTGGCGAGGACCGCCCACCGCCACCGGCATCGAAACCCAGCCAGGAGTGGCGGGGAGTAGAACACAGGAACCTCCGCCAGGAGTGGCGAGGGACCAACCACAGCCACAACCCCACCAACACACCACCGCCGCCCACCACACACCACACACCACACACCACGCGCCACGCACCACCGCCGCCAGCAGGCCCCAGCCAGGAGTGGCGGGGAACCGCACACCACCACAGGCAGCGAAACCCAGCCAGGAGTGGCGGGGAGTAGCACACAGGAACCTCCGCCAGGAGTGGCGAGGGACCAAACACACCACACACCAGCCACAACCCCACCACACACCACCGCCGCCCGGAGACCTCAGCCAGGAGTGGCGAGGACCGCCCACCACCACCGGCAGCGAAACCCAACCAGGAGTGGCGGGGAGTAGCACACGGGAACCTCTGCCAGGAGTGGCGAGGGACCAACCGCACCACACACCAGCCACAACCCCACCAACACACCGCCACCGCTCACCACACACCACACACCACACACCACACACCACACGCCACTGCCGGCGGCGGAACCCCAGCCAGGAGTGGCGGGGAGCCGCACAACACCACAGGCAGCGAAACCCAGCCAGGAGTGGCGGGGAGTAGCACACAGGAACCTCCGCCAGGAGTGGCGAGGGACCAACCACACCACACACCCGCCACAACCCCACCAACACACCACCACCGCACACCACACACCACAAACCACGCACCACACACCAACACAGACACCACGCGCGCACGCACCGCGCCACAAACACACACACCGGCGGCGAACCACGACCAGAGGAGGGGGCGACACGCCCGCAAGCAACACAGCCAGGAACAGCGAACACCCCCCCCCCCCCACCACCACCACCCCACCCCGGAGAGACGGGACACCAACCACCGCAAACCGCACAGCGAAAAGGGGGGCGGGACGAAAAGGGCCCACGGGGGGCGCAGGCGAGGGACCCAACCTCAGGGGTTTGGGGCCCCCCCCGGTGACCGTATCGGCCCCACCTGAGCACACGCAATAAGGTGGGATACGCCCGGGACCGTTGGTCAGCGGCCCGCGGTGGCACCGGCCTGGGGGGGTGACCAATGGGCCTGACCAAGAGCACTCCCCACGGCACGTACTGCGGTTCGGGCCCAGCGAGGGGCTGCGGGTAGGGCACACCGTCCATCGGGGCAGGCAAGAGACGCGCCTGTCCCGCAAGGACTCCCCAGCGACCCACAGTGTACCCGACCCCGGTGTGGGGAACGGCTGGAGTACCTGGCTACGGAACAGGTCCATGGACGGCATCCGTACAACAGAGTTACACCCTGACGGGGAGTGCAAGCACCGGCCCCCCCACGGGGAAACACCAGGGGAAGGGACCCGAGCCGGCGACAAGGACCCCCCCCCACACACCACAGCCGGGAAGGCCCGGGCACGACACCGCCCCAAGCGACACGGAAAAGAGACAGAAGGAGGAGGGCACGCAAAGGGGACAGCAAGGGGACGCACCACCAACAGACCCCAGCCAAGGGGGGCGGGGAACCACACAGCCGAGACAGGGGGGGGGGCACGACACACAGCCCCCACACCAAACAGGGCCGCCAAACCACGCCCGCAAAGGCGAGGGCAGGCGCGCAAACGCACCACCAACACACCGCACACACGCCCGAGCGTGCACACAACACACACCCCCACAACCGCCACCGACACGAGCCCCACAAGCGCACACCACACACCAAAGCGCAGGCGCCGCCCGCACCACACACACAACACACACAAACCCAAACAACAGGAACCCAGCAACCCCCCCCCGCCAGGGGGGCTGCAGGGCCGCCAGAAGCCGCTAGGACGCAAAGGAGGACCCACCAACCCCGCAGCCAGGAGTGGCGAACGGCCACACCCAGAAACACCCGAACGGCCACGCCCAACACCAAGACCGGGCACTACGACACCCACACCAGCACCGCCACCAACGCCCAAACCGGACGCCACGACACCCTCACCAGCGGACACACCCGAAACCAGCGGAAGCACCATCGGCAACACCAGCGACCCCAGCACCCACCAAAACACTAGGACAAGGGACACCCTCACCAACAACAAACCAACACAAAAAGCCACCCAACACTGACCAACGACCGCACCCAGCCGATCCGGTCCCCCACCGGCTCGCACCCAGAACCACCGCCACCGGCATCCACGCCATCGGAAACACCAACACCGCCAAAAATCAAGCCAGCACAACACCCTCACCAACACCGTCACCGCCGGCACCAACGCCTACGACACCTACGCATGCCACCGCCGGTTCCAGCACCTACATCACCCACGCCAACGACATCAAGCACACCATCGCCGGCAACACCCCACCATCAGCGTCGCCACCAGCAACCTCTGCCACCGGAGGACACCAAAACCACCACAGCCGGTGAGCCAACAAACCACCAAGCCCCGACCAGGGGAAGCGAGGGCACGCGCCCGGAACCACCATGCAGTCCCCGGCGACACCCACACCACCGGCGCCGCCAACACCACCCTCACCCACGACACCACCCGGAGCAACACCTACGCCACCTACACCAACAGCAGCACCAGCAGACCACACCACCTACTGCACACCCCCCCAGACAGAGCCACAGAAACCGACCACCGCCCTGAACGCAAGCCGCTGACCACCCACACACAGACCCACGCCAACCACCACCAGCATCAGCAGCGTCCGAGACGCCGAGAACCATAGCGACGCCCACAACGACCTCACCATCGGCATCACCGACACCGACACCGGCAGTACGGCCTCAGCACCGACAAACCAGAGCGTCAACAGCAATCGCCACGGCAACACCGCCCGGTACGACACCATCGGCATCAACAACACCAAGGGAGCCAACACACAGACCAGCGACACCCATGGGTACCTCCACCAGGAGTGGCGAGGTCCCACCCCCGCCGTCAGAACACCACCATCCACCAGGGCAACACCCGCAGCGCCCACATCGGCCACAGCTCCACCGGCGGCGCCCTCGCCAGCACCGTCACCAACACCGCGACGGCCGGCCACGAGTGGCACGCCCGGAACCGCCGACCACCCAAACACAGGCCGCGCCCAGCACCAACACCAACAACGCCCACGCCAACAGACCACCACAACACACGCCAACCACCAAGTAACACATAAGGCACCCTCGCCTTCGGCAACACCAACGCCACCAACACCCACGGCACTATCCACACCACCACCAACCCCACCAACGACGGGCCGAGGTGCCGTCACCTACAACGCCCCCAACACCACCACCACGGCCCCGCCACCTAGGGCAACCCCACCAACGGCGTCACCAAGGACGCCAGCACGGCTGGCGAACGAACGCCACCGAGCCCTCAGCCAGGAGAGGCAAACGCCCACACCCAGCAACACCCGAACGGCCACGCCCAGACCCAGGGCCAGGAACTGCGACACCCACACCTGCACCGCCGCCAACACCCAAACCGAACACCACAACACCCTCACCAACGGGGACGACCGGAACCAACAACGGACCAACACAAGCAACCACCCAGCGGCCAAGTTACACCCAAGGCGTTCCAACCGCGCCACCCACCGGCCCGCACCCAGAACCACCACCAGCACCAGCAGCAGCCACTGACAAACCACACACAGACCCACACCAACCACCAGCAGCATCAACAACATCAGAGACACCGTGAACCATAGCAGCGCCCGCAACGACCTCACCACCGGCACCACCGACGGCGCCACCGGCAGTGCGACCTCACCGACAGCAACCCGGAGCATCCCCCATCCCGCATCCCGGTGAGACACCATCGGCAGCAAGGACACCGAGGGGGCCAAGGCCAACCCACCAGCCAACGACGCACGTGGGAACCTCCGCCAGGAGTGGCGAGGTCCCCCCTCCGCCGTCACAACACCGCCAGGGCAGCACTTACAACACCCTACAACGCCAACACACACAGCTGCCCCGGCAGCACCCCCACCAACGCCAACACCGGCACCACCGACAGCGGCAACACGGCGACACCACCACCCAACCGCAGCAAGGTCACCCTAAACCGCAACCGCAGCAACACCTGTCACTACGGACCCACGGACAGCCGACACCACCAGGACCACAGACCGGCCAAACACCAGCCACGAATGGCACGCCCGGAACCACCGAACACCGGCACACAGGCCACCGGACCACCGCGAGACACACCACCGCCAACCCCACCAACGACGAACCAAGGTACCATCACCCACAACACCCCTAACACCACCACCACGACCCCGGCACAGAGTAACACCTAGGGCGCCCCCATCGACGACACCACCAAGGACGCCACCACGGCTGGCGAACAAACGCCACCAGCGCCGCCCACCAGGCCCCCAACCAAGGGTAGAAACAACAACGCCACACGCCATCGCACCCACCGCATCGAAATCACCCGGAGCAACGTCAACATCAACCATGGGTCCCCACCACCCACCCAAGCAGCACAAAACACCACAGCAACACCACCACACCCTCGCCACCAGCGACACCACCGCCAGCACCCTCCGCCAGGAATGGCGAGGAGAAGGCCCAACAGCGCGGACCCACCCAACGTCCCCGGCACCCTCACCATCGGACCGTCACCACCGGCGCCGACCCCCAACACACCACCGTCACCAACGCCACCGACCCCGGACGCAAAAATCACACAGCCCGCACACACGGCACCAGCCAGAGCAACGCCGACACCACTCCCGGCCAACTCACACGAACACCACCGGAAGCACCACCGTCGACCGAACGCCACGGCAACCCCAGGGTACGAGTCCCCCCCACCATCTGCACGGCCAGCGACACCGTCACCGGCACCAACCGGGACACCGACAACGACAGCCTCACCAACAACCGACACCCCCCTACCGCTGCCACCCACCAGTCACGCCACCCGCCGTCAAAGCCACCCACCAATGCCGCACCCCGAACCACACTTACACCCGAAACCGGCACCAGCACGCCCGGCCGAACCGTCAATGGCACCACCGCCATGGCACCGCCTACGCTCACCACCGCCACCACCACCCCACGCGAGACCAGGAACCCCCGGCGTCGCCAACGGCCTCAACGAGCACCGACACCACCAACACCACCACCGCCGGACAGGGACTACCCACAAACCAGGAACATCTCCACCACCAACAACCAATACACCACCCGCGGCACCCCACCATCGCCGACACCACCACGGCACCCATCACACCTCCACCACAGGAGGCGACGTGGGCCACACCACCCGTCAACTACAGCACCCTCGCCACCACCGCCACATCCGGCCCACAAACGTTACCGCCGACAACACCACATACGCCCATACGTCACCCACGCCATGCTCACCGACCATCACCTCGTCATCAGAGACACCAACACCGGCGACGACGACAGCGACAACAGCTGACCCACCAGCTAACCACCATCAACCATAGCCCAGCACCAGCTTCATCTACTCTAACGCCCATACCACCCTCGCCAACAGCGCCGCCACCGACACAATCATCCACTCCGGCGCCCACACCACCCTCACCACCAACATCACCAACACCACCACCCCCAAGGTCAGGGCCCGCGGGAAACAGAACGGCAGAGCGAGCACGCCACCACCCGCACGCGTCGCCCACCCTATCGTACACCGCTCCGCAACACGCCCCCCCCCGCTTCCCCTAACAGGGCGTGCGCTCCAGCCCACTGCTGGGAAGACGACTTCGACATCCTCCCGGCCATCCGACACCTACTGGCAGCCACGGCCCCGCGCCCACAAGCCCACCAGCAACCCACGGAACCGCAAGAGCCCGACCACCCCATGCCACCACGCCCCATATCCCCCGCGTCCACCGCAGACCGGAACGCGGAACACCAGCGAGAGGAGCCCGACCCCGGCCGCGCCGCCACGCCCCCACCGCCCCCCCCCCCCAAAGGACATCTACGCCACGCTGGCCAGCACCCTAGCCCCCATGGACGCCGAGCAGTACTACCAGTCCGTCCAACGAGACCTCCCTGAGGACCACGCGACCCTCCAGGGGTGGAAGCAGGAGAAAAGGTACGACAACGAGTGGGGCACAGAGGAAGACCTTCTCTGGGACGTCACCTGGAAAGGCACCGCGGACGCCTTCCTGGAGGCAGCAGCCGAAACCTACCCCCGCCCGCCCGGGGACACCAGACACGGCCTCCACGCCCTCCTAGCGTTCCACAGCTGGAAACACCGCCACACCGTCACCCTCCACCCCCTCGACCACAATCCGCACCGATGGACACCTGAAGACGACGCCACAGCCACCATCACCGTACAGCAAAGCCCCGAGAACCCGGAGGAATACCACATCACCTGGGACGATCCGGCACCCCAACCCCCCGCCTCCCCCACCCTCCCAGATGTCTTCGCCGCCATCAGTGCAGAGCTCCAGGAGGCCAAAGCCCCCCAGCAACTGGACGAAGACATGCCCCAGGCACCATCACCATCAACCACACAAGACCAACCCCGCACAGAGCCCCTCACCCACCCCATCACCACAATGGAGCTCCCCCCACAACACCGCACCACCCCAGACCGAAACGGGTTTCGAGAGCTGCCGCGGGAATGGGCGGTCCACAACGGCACACTCCGATGGGACGAAATCACACCGGGCCTCCAGGCCATCCGCCTCCACTCAATCGCAGAGCCCACCACCACCTGGGCACTGCCGACGGACCGCCACCACCTCCTCCTCACCGTCCAAGGCGATGCCACGATCACACCCACGGAAGGAGACCCCGTAACAGCAGCCCCCGCCCACGCCGTCCACATACCCCCGCAAGCATCGTCGGCACCTATGACGGTGCATCCAGGCCCCACCCCTTGGCAGGCCATCGTCATCACCTACCCCGCCCCCAATGACCACACACACACCTGGCAGCAACGATGGGAGGACATCCGAGGGGACCTCCTCCAAGAACACCTAGGGCTCACACGCACCCACCACACCCTACAACCGATACGAGGAGTAGGCCAAGCGTCACACGGCATACACGCCCCGGGAGTATGGGCCTACGCCACACCCATAAACCCACAAGCAGCGGAGGACATCAAGACCGCCCTATCCATCCAGCAAGCCCAGACCCAAACCCCGCACCGCAACACCCAACGAGGCTACACAATTTGGTAGGCGTACCAAGACCATGACACCCTCACCCCCCAACCGGGGGCCCCCCCTCTAGACACCAACACCACCGCCCTCCTCCAAGCCGCAACAGCGGCAGCCACACAGGTAGGGGCCCCGGAAACCTGGGGCCCACAATACCTGGTCGAAACCAAAGTGGCGCCCCACGCGAAGGGCCAAGACAAGCCCCCAACACCGAAGCCGCTCCACCCCCCGCTCAAGCTAGACCCGACGGAGCACACCCCCCAGGATGAATGGGCGACCCACTACATCATCCCCCACACCACCACCCGCAAGAACGACGCCGCCAAGATCACCGTCACCCGCCACCTCCCCCACACCACACAGGTGTATGAGCTGACGGCCCCCAACGTCCTCGTCACCCGTCGCCGACACGACGAGCGATACACCATACAGGCGGAAGGGGCCGCCGCGACCACCCTGTACACATGGGCAACACGGGGGGACCTCCCACACCCCACCCTCCACCACGCCCCCTCCTGGCCCACCCCCTTCCACACAGCGGACCGCCCCAACAAGAAGCCCAAACACACGGGTGTGCACACCCACCCCTAGGAGGCCCAGCACCGACACGAAGCGAGGCGCAAGGCCCGCACCCTCCACGACGACCACACCATCCCCCGCATCGGCGCCCCCCCCGCCAGGGTATCAGATACCACCCACAACCGCACGATCACAGGCATCACCACGGACTGCCTGAACCCAGCGGCGTCGCGGGCAGACGCCGTATGGATCAGCGAAGGGCGCTCCCACACACGGGCGGTGGCGCGCCTCCACAACATCCAACCCCACAAACTCCAGCGCGCCGTTGGACCCTTCGCCGTACACGTCACCCCGTACGGCATCGACCACCCCCGGTGTGAGCACCATGACCCGCCCTGCTCCACCCCATGCACCTCGCCCCTACGCCAACCGCTGCCGGCCCCCACCATCACGGGCAACATGTACCTGGGCACCGTACCGGGAGACCCGGGCATATACATCCTGCCCAACAGGTCCAGGGAACACGCCATCCCCCTCCACTGTGTGGAATCCCTCGCCCTGGGACCACCCCCACCAAAACACCAACACCAACACATCCCGGGGGACAAACGGACACAGGCCCCAGACGGGGGAAAAAAGGCCCACCAACGCGCCCTGGCCCACATCACCCTCCACCCCGCAGCCCACCTACCAAAGGACTTCGGCACGGAGCGCCACATCGTCCTGGAGGGCCAAGCCCACCACATCATCACCGCCGCCCTGTACACCCTCGCCGCCCACGAACGCCACTGGGACCCCACAACCATCCAAGCAATGCCCCCACCGCCCCAAGGCCCCAACGATCCCGTCACCCCCTTCCACATCGATCAACTCCTAAGCCGCAAGGCCCCCCCACACCTCCACCCCTCCAGGATACCACTAGCCATTGCATCGTGGGACACCCTGGACACCCCCCCCCAACAACCCGCCATCCACATCCTCAAAGCGGACACCCAATGGTGGGTCCTCCACTGGGCACACGGAGTCCTCATGGCGGCCCAGGCCTATACCCCGGAAATGGACCCGGAAGACCCCCCACGGGGCCAGCAGCGCCTCCTCCAAGCCACCACCCTCACAGGCCGCGAAGGCGCCCCCTGGGAAGCCCTCCACACAGCACTCTACTGGGCTCAAGGCTCCCCCAACGGCCCGGACACACCGGAACCCACAGAGGCCTGGGTCAGGCAGGCCAAGGCCATGAGGAACTACCACCTACACCACCCCTTCGACGACAGCCCCGCCGCACTGCCATGGCCAACAGATCCCCCGGAGACCGTACGCAAGCTCGCCGACATCATACGCAGCCACGCGAAAGCGAAAATGCAAACACCGGCAGAACCCCCACTGAGGGATCCAGACCAGCAAGCAACGCACCCCTTCTTCCAACCCCATGCCCCCCCAGCCCCGCCACCTCCAGTCCCACCCAAGCGAACGAGACGACAAAAGGGCGCACCCGCCCCCAGCCAAGCCGGAAAAGCAGCAACCTCCCGACCCCCCGCATCCCACCCGACCCACCCGACGAACCCAGACCAAGCATCCTCGTCATCCTCCCTCCCACCATACCACCGCCCCACCCGGACCAGGCATCCTCATCGTCCTCCCTCCCGCCACCAGCACAGGCCCCGCCCAAAGCGTACCCAGGGTTCGAAAAAGGTGCGAAGGTCCAACAGCCCTTCCGCAACGACCACACAGGCGACTGGATCTGGTGTGAGGGCACGATCCAGTACCGCCTCAAGGGACCGGGGGACAACGGGGGGCTTCAGATCCGGGTGATCTGGCACCGCCAAAAGGAGCTAGACCAAGGCAACAGCGCCCCGGACAAACCACTCGGCGACACCCTGGAACTCACCAGCGCCCACCCCATCCGGCTCCGCACCGAAGAGAACAAGGCCCACACAGGCACCAAATACACTGGGGAGCTCCCCCCGGAGTGGAGCCAAGGCCTCCCCCCGCCACGCCTACCCAAACGCCCACAAACCGGCAAAAAGTCCCCAACCCCCAGTCCCCCTCCCTGACGGGGCAAGGGCCGAGGGCACAAGCCTCCACAGCCCCGGCCCGCCCCCACCGAGGCCACCGTCAACCTCCTCGACCTCAACCACCCGGCCGTCACATACTCCAAGGACGCCACAACCGCCCTCCAAGAGCTCCCGATGGCACAGGGGCCGGGGTGGGTCCCCCACCTCCTCACCTTCCAGGAACAAGGCCTACAGCGCGACGACCCCCCGGAAACCACCCCCATATATACCCCGGACCACAAAGCGTACAAATGCTACTGGCACAAGGGGACCCCCCTATACGCCCAAACCGGCATCCACGTCCACCTCGTCCACCACCTCAGCGTCCCAGGGAGGCTAGGTGTCTATGAGGTCGTCGGGGACGGATGGCAACTCAACGTCATCAACACCCACGTCCCCTTCGGCGAAGCCACGGAACCCTTCCTCCAGGCCCTGGCCGAGGCGTACCGCCAAATGGCCATGCTCGCCCCCACAGTCATCATCGGCGACATGAACGCCGCCCCCACCCCAGCGGACCGAGGAGGACAGGCCACACCCCAGGACCAAGCAGTCCGCGACACCATCGAAATGCTGGGGCTCGTGGACCTAACAGCCAGCCTCGAAGGCCAACCATCCCACTCCCCCCACCAAACGGATGCCGCCCCATCCCGCATCGACGTATGCTATGGCGACCCCACCACCATCATCCGAGCGGAGGCCCGATATGGACCCCTCCCGCTGGGACCCACAGGCCATAGCCCCCTGCACATCCGCCTCACCATCCCCAACCTTCCCCCCAGCCCCCCAGAAGAGGCGGACCAAGGCCTACCACCCCCCCTGAAGATGCCCCCGCTGCATGACAAGCATGCCTGGTCCCAATATCACAGGGCCATAGACCGCGCCCGGCGCATCCAACCAGACCCCACCGACCTACTCACAGCCATGCGCACGGCCGCCGTCGCCTGCGGCTTCCAGCAACACCCCCACACAGACGACGACCAACCACCCACGGCCCTGGGGGACATGCTCCATGACCTCTGGCATGCGAAGCAACAACTGGCGACCCTCCTCCACACCGACACCCCCCAAACCCGCCGCCAGATACACCACTGCAGGACACATATAGCCCAAATCAGGGCGGACCTGCAGCGGTGGCACATCCACAGGCAACAGCGCATCGCCCAGGAACACGAACGGTATGCGCAACACGAACTCCCCTACAAGGCCATCCGCCACCTCAACGACGCCATGACCGATACCGGCCACCGCACCATCACCGGGGTCCGGCAGGAGGACGGCTCCCTCACCAACGACCCAGCCACAGTGCTCCAAGCCACCCAAGACAGCTTCCTCCGGCAACACACCCCCACCCAAGACACACTGGACCCGGACACCCAGGCCAAAATCGACCGCCTCCCTCGGGTCTTCAACCACGCCCAGAGGAGGCACCTGGAAAAACGCCCCTTCACCATCCCTGAAGTCCGGAAGGCCATCCACAGTCTCCGGCAACACAAAACCCCGGGCTACGACGGCCTCCCTGCAGAGGCATACTACCACCTCCCCGCCCACCTCCTCCGCGTCCTCGCCCACCGCCTCTGGGACATCGTCACGGGGCGGACCCCCCTGCCACCAGACTGGGCAAACGTTGTCCGCCCCCTCTACAAAAAAGGGGACTGGGCGAACCCGGACAACTGGCGCCCCATAGTCTGTGCGGTCACGGAGGTCAAAATCGTCTGGACCATCCTCCTGCGCCGCATCCGCCCCCACCTGGACCCCCACATACCAGCGAGCCTCTGGGGGGCCATCCCAGGCCGCTCCCCACACGAGGCCATCTTCCTCCAGGACACCATCGCGGACATGGACCCGGTGGACCTCATCATCGCCTCCCTCGACGTCAAGGGAGCCTTCCCGAACACCCCCTGGCTCCTTCTAGAAGCGGTGTGGAAACGCCTAGGCCTCCCCTTCTACAACTTCACCTCCGACTACATCCGCACCCGCAAATACACGGTCCGCACAGGAGGAGGCCTCACCCCCTTCCTGGAGCCAGGCAGCGGGGTCCCCCAAGGGGGAGCAGAGGGCCCCTTCCTGTACCTTCTAGTGACGCTCCCCCTTGCCCTCGCAATCGAGCAGGATTACCCGGCCTACGCACCCTACCCCCTCCTCTCCCCCCTGGTCGGCTTCGCGGACGACACCAACCTCACCGTCGCGCACACCCCACACGACCCCCATGCCCCGGACCCCGGACCAACGGTCACCCAACAGGCCAACGACTTACTGGACGTGACCGTCTCCTACCTCTCCCACAACAACCTCATCGTCCACCCCACAAAGTCAGTGGCCATGATCAAGGGGTCTGCCACACCTCCCACCCTGGGGCCACAAGGGCCCCCCATGCAAGTCGTAACGACCACCACCCACCTGGGGGTAGTCCAGGCCGCCAACCCTGAGGACACCACCCTCCCTCCCAAGTTGCAGTCACACCTCGCCCATCTCCCCAGATATGCGTCCCCGACCACCAAGGCCCTCTCCCTGTCCCACCAGAGCCTGGCGTACTACCTCACCGGGGTCTTGAACGCCTCCATAGGCTTCCAAGCACTCCTCCTAACACACCCCACCACCGCCCTCCAGCCGGCCACACGCGCCGTGACCAAGGCATGGGCAGCACACGGGGGCTGGCCCACCTCCATACCCACCCGCGCCATCCGAGCGGCATGGCCCCACTATGGAGACGCCATAGGGGACGAGGTGAAAGCGGCCTATACCAGACACACCGCCCTCCTCCTTCACCGCATGACCCACAACCACTCACCGGAGGTCCGCGAGGTCACCGCCATCCGCCTCCAAGCCGCACAACGGGCCCGCAACACATGCCCGCGCTGGGTACTCCACCAGACGGGCATGCCCACCAACATGAACACCCGCCTGTGGAACCACCTGCAGCTTCTGCTCCCATCCCCACACCACGCCATACTCACCAACCACACGTGCCCAGAGAAAGGGCCACTAGCGGTCCTCTGCGGGGACCTCCACCACCACCCCAAGGGCACCATCCACACCATAGACCTTGTCGGGGCCTCCATCACCGTAGTATACGTCACCCTCGCCCAAATGCGGGTCCTGCACCACAGCGGGGCACACCACACCCCCTTTCTACAGCTTCCCGAATGGCCACAATACCGCCTCTTCCACCAGTACCTCACACAGACGGCACGAACAGCGGGACACACTCTACCGGGCAGCAAAGACATGCGCACAGCCTACCGAGAATTCACAAAGCAACACCCGCGACCCATCCCAGAGACACCGCCCTACGCACCCACCAGATCGAAACACGAACCCGTCCCCCCAGTAACGGGCCCAGTCCCACCACTAACCCTGCTACTGGCCCCGAATGAAGCCAAACCCACGCAGACCACCGTCATCCACCACGGGGCAAAATGGCGCATACCGAAACACCACATGACCGCCCGAGACCTACCAAAGGTCCCCCAAGATTCCCAGAGCATGCCACGCACATGTTGGGCCTGTGACCCCGAGGCACCAACCGCACCATGGCCCGTGCTACACCTCATAGCACGCCACCACACCCACCCCACGACCCACCTACCACCACAGGCCTACGCATGGATAGCCCCATGGTTCCACCGCACCGACACTAACCCCACGGTAGCATGGAACCCCGACCACGCGCCCAAATGGCTCTTCACCACTACACCCACATGCCCCCGCCCCGACCCGGCAGGGGTCGCCATCCGTTACAGCATGTACGAGCCAGGCAGAACGGGCAAGCACGAGCACCCCTACTATCCACTCCACCACTCCTGCCACACACCGGAGCACCGAACACAAACCCTCACATGCCACGGCCTAAACCCCGACACAGCCTACATCCTCCACTACATCTACTCCTACCTCACACAAGGACAGCCGGAGCAGGGACTCATAGCCCTGTCCCCCCAAGCGAAGCACATCATCTCCAAAGGAATAGGGGTGTACGCCACCCCCATCCTACAGCCCACAACCCCAGTAGCCCACCTCGCCACGGGCCTTGCCATATACGCCTACCTGCCCATGAACCCATGCCGCCTCCCACAACCATCACCGGCGGACCGGCTCTTCTTCACCGACGCCTCAGGCGAATCCGCCCTCACGCCCATCACCGGGGGGGCCACCCTGCAGCTAACCCACACCGGGGGACACTACCACATGGACCACCACACGGGCCACACCACCTATGGGGCCTCTTCCCACGGGGAGCTAGGGGCCATGGCCGACGCCATCACCGAGGTCGCGGCCCACCTACCCGCCCACTCCCCGCACATCGTCCGGGTCTGGTTCGTGGTAGACGCCACTGTCGACACGCACCTGCTCCTCCGCATAGCAAGGCAACCACTTCACAAAGCAACCGCGACGAGCCTCGGCACCCAGGCACTGCTACTCTGGAAAGCCCTACGCAGCCTTCCCCCCTACGTCCAACTCCACATCGTGAAACAAGAGTCCCACAGGCACCAATACGGAAATGGTAAGGTCGACAACCAGGCAGTACACCAGCGCACAACACACCTACCAGCCCTCCAGATCCCTGACCTCGGCCGCAACCACACACACCTCCAACACGTGCCCCCTGTACCCGAGCCCCATCAGACCCCGGACTGGGTACCAGAGGACGCCCCCTATTCCTCCCACGACAGAGCGTACCACTACCCCAACTCCGTCCAACATCTCGCCCGCGTGCTCGGCGACGCAGACAGCCGGGCGCACATCCAGGAGCTCCAGGACAGACTGCAAGTCCCCCTCTACCACTCAGCGCTCCGCCCAGCAAACGTCCCAGCCCACCTCCAGAAACGACGCATCCAGCTCCTCAGGGAGCAACTGCCTTTCCTCACCAGGGTCGCCAGATGGCTCGCCCGCAAGCACATCCACGTCCCCGACGAACACACCCGTTGCCCATGCGACCACACCACCCCGGAGGACTGGGAACACTTCAAGAAATGCCCCCTCCATACAGACAGGGACACCCTAGTGGGCTGGTCCCCGGCGGAAACCCTGCGACAACACGAAGGATGGCCAGCCCACAGCCACGCACACCAGGCCACCGAACACCTCTTCCGGGACCCCCTGATCAAAGAAGCCACCATGAGAGGGGCAGTGACACAGGCCCTGCACCGACACCTCACCAAACACACGGAAAGCCCCATGGAGGCAGCAGCACACCTCCAGCTAGAAGCGGTCCGCAGAGCAGCGGCCCAAATGGTACACCGCAAACACCTCCTGCTAACACACGCGGAACAACTCACCGACCCCACCGCCAGGGAACACATGCAGCGTCTCATCCATTACCATGCCGTGCATGACCCCGACGTCCACTAACCCGCTCCGCGCCCCGCACGCGCCCCCCGTCTCCATCCACAGGTCTCCAAGGCACCACCACAGCGCCCCGAGACCCGTCTCGCACCCAAGAAGCCACCCGGCACCGCCCAGTCCGGCCGAACCCAGCCAGGGCCAACCATCCATCGACGTAGACGCGCAAGACACCGGCAGCCCATCCAGCCCACCCCCCCCGGACCCGGGGCACCCCCCCCTCACACCGGCCACCATCCGCGACCCCGACCTCCTCCGAGCGACCCTCCAAGACAGGGCCCCGACCACCCCCCTGGGCTGGTACCGCCTACAAGAGGACTGGACCAAGCTCACCGTCAAAGCCCTCCGGGACCTGACCACCCCAGGCAGCGGCCTCCACGAGACCATAGTAGACCTCGTGCTCTGGCGAGCCCGCAAACACACCCGGGGCCAGCCCATCTGGATCCCCCCCATCGAGTGGGGCCAGGCCCTGACGCACGACACCGGCAGCAACGTCACGCGTCGAGGGACCGTACGCCTACGGCGGGCCCAAGCGGAGACGGACCACCCAGCGGACCCGAACCACCCGGAGCAGTGGGAACAGGCCACCGCGCCCAACCGCGACACCGCCCTCCGCGCCGCCGGCCTGCGCACCCCGGACGACGACCTCCCCCCCCCACCTACAGACAGTGACCACCCCCCGCCGGAGGTCTGGGTTACAGTCCTGGAGCGCGGCCACTACTACGTGATAGCCGCTATGGCTACGTCCCACGGCCCGCAATGGATCATCCAGGGGACAGACACCATGTTCGCCCCGGAGACTGCCCCACCAGGGGCAGTGGGGGACCCCACCACCCAGCACAGGATCCTCAGGGGTCTCCTCCAGCCAGGGGACACGCCCCCAGCCCGCGCCCTGGCCCAAATCACCTCAGGGAAGGCGGGCTACCACCTGGGATTGTCCATGCTCTGCCTAACCCACTGGATCCAGCGCCACTGGCCACCCACGGGGACCGTGCCTTGGGTTTGGGCCATCCCCACCGCCCACACACAAGTCGAAGCAGGCCCGGACACACGACCAAACCCCCCCCCCAGGCCGCAGCAGTCCCTCACCTGCGGGTACCACGCCATCCACAGGGTCCTCAACCGCGCGGGTCTTAGCCCAAAGCTAGCATGCCGCCTTCCCACCACTGACCAAGAGGTCCACCAGATACGAACGCTCGTCTGCGAAATCCTTGCCGCGGCAGCAGAAGACGGCAAGCTTCTCCTCCAAACCGCCCGGCCTACAACTGCCCACGCAAGCGCGCAGCAAGCGGACACATACACCGGCACAGCGCAACCCCCCGCACAATCCCCGCCCATGCCCCCCCCCTCTCGCTGCTCAACCGGAGACCCACACACGCCCACTATCGCGCGCACCCCCGGGCCCCGCGACACGGGCCTCCCCCACCCGCCCGAACACCAGCACACGCCCGCCACACACCCACCCACCGGCCACCCTTCACCGCCCCCCACACTCGACAACCCACACACACCCGCCAAGGGGAGCCCCACGCCCCGCGGCACGCCCACCCCACCCAGTGGCCCGCCCACGCCCCCCACACACACCCCAGAGGACCCAGGCCCACCCCCCCCGGCCCCTGAATGCAGCCCACGCGAACTGTTCCCCCCCGCTGACACCAACCCACACGACCTCGCACATTGCAGGACCCGGGCCCAGCCGAGCCCAGAAAGAGAAGGCCGCAGCCCCGCGCCTCCCTCCCCCGCCGCAGCCGACCAGATCGGCCCGCCGGGCCGCCAGGTCACGACCGGGCCCCCCCAGCCGCCCGCCCCCAACCTACAACCCGGGGACATGCCCTCCATCCTCCCCGCCGTGGCCGCAGCAGAAGCCGCCGCCCGCAAGCCCGCCCGCATCACAGCCCAACCCGCGTCCACCACCTCCTCCTCGTCCTCAGCCTCGTCCACCTCCTCCACCTCATCCTCCGACCCCCCCCTCCCCGCCAAACTCATCCTCAAGGCCACGGCGAAAGCCAAAGCCGCGGCCGCACGCACCAACCCCCCAACCCCCACACAGGCGACTCAGGCACCCCGGCAACCCACCGGGACGACCCCCGACCCGGCATCGACGCCCTCACACCTCCGGACAGAGGTACTCCTCAACCTGGAACCGGACCCCAACCCCAAACCCGACCCCAAACCCAAACCGGACCCCAACCCCAAACCCAACCCCAAACCCAAGCCGGCGCCCACGCGACCACACACAACACCGCATACGCAACGACACAAAACCACCCGATACCACCCCCGCCCGGGCCCTCGCCCAAGCCAGGACCCCCCACCCACCACGACCCGCGCCCCCCTCCCGCCGGCACCCACCACCACCGCGGAGACGGCCACCCAGCACGACCCCGTCCAAACCCTCGTCAAAATCCCCGTCACCAAGCGCCCCGTCATCCATCCCCCACAAACCACCACCACCGCCGGCCAAACCGACCCAGGGACGTGGGACCCCTCAACCATCGTCACCGTCAAGCCCGGCCCCCAACCCTTCCCCCATGCCCACCACATAGTGCAGCCCCGGGGACTGCCCACGATGCCCAACCCCCCACCCCCACAAGGGGGACCGGAAAACCCACAAGGACTCCATGGGCCATACCCGCAACACCAACCCCACCACTACACACACCACCACCACCAGCGGCCCCACCACCACCACTACCAACACCACCCCCACCACTACCACTGCCCACCGCCCTACCCCACCGGGCCACAACCCCCCGTACACCAACAGCACCAGCGGACGGGATGGCAGCCGCCGAACGCCCCGCCCGCATACCCACCCCCCCCGTACCAGCCACCACCCCCGTACCAGCCGTACCCCCGCGGCCACCATCCGATGGCCGAAGGGGCCCCATGGACGACGGGGGACCTCCCCCCCCAACCAGCACCGCGTGACGCCCCGTACCCCCCCGGCCACCAACCGATGGCCGAAGGGGCCCCAAGGACGACGGGGGACCTCCCCCCCCAAGCGGCGCCGCGCGAGGCCCCCCAGAGGCCGCCGACGCTTCCGGACTGGCCCGACTCGAGCGACGAGGGCCGGTCCCGCAAGCGGCGGCGCTCCCGCTCCCCCCCCGCACGGCACACTCGCCCACGGCGCCCACACTCCCACCGCGCCTCAACCACCCACTCGCGCCGCTCCCGCTCCCCCAGGTACCACCACGACCCCCAGGGACCCCGCTGCCGTCGCTCCCGCTCCCCCGGGCACCACCACGAGCGCCACCGCCGCCCCATGTCCCCCTCCCCCTCCCCCCACCGGCCACCCAGCCCCCGCCACCACCACTCCCGCTCCCCCCGACGCAGCCAGGCACGCCGCTGCCGCCCCACGTCCACCTCCCCCTCCCCCCACACGCCCCGCCGGGCTCCCCGTTCCCCCCGCCACCCGTACCCATCCACCACCCCCAGCCCCCGCCACCACCACTCCCGCTCCCCCGGACGCCACCGAGCGCGCCACCGCCGCCCCATGTCCACCTCCCCCTCCCGCTCCCCCCTCCGCCCGTACCCGTCCTCCACCCCCAGCCCCCGCCGCCGCCGCTCCCGCTCCCCCAGGCACCGCCACCCCCGCCACCACCGCAGGTCCACGTCTTCCCCCCGCCGCTCCAGGACCCCAGGCACGGACCCCTCCCCCCCCCGGGCCCCCGCCTACCTCGCCTGGTGGTCTCCCTCCGCTCTGCAGGAGCTCCGCCGCTGGGTGAAATGGGCCGGAGGAGCGGGAAGGCACGAAGGGATGCACATGGTGCATACCTTCGAGGAGGTGCGCACCCGTACCCCCGCAAACCCCAACGAGGCCGCCCCGGAGGCCATCATGCCGCAAGCGGCATGGGAGGCCCTCCTCCGCGATGCGGTCCAGGGCCTCCGCCCCCCCTACACCCCCCAAGCCCTCCGCCAGTGGCTCCCGGCCACCCACCCCCAAGCCTGGGCCACCGGCGCCCCCTCCCCACCCCGCCCCTCCCACCACCACCACACCAGGAAGGGGCAGGACAAGGGCAAGGGAAGGGCAAGGGGCACCAAGGACCACACAGGCAAGAGGGCACGGAAGGGCCCCAAGTGAGGGCAGGCACACGCAGGGACAGGGCGCCGGAAGCGACACCACATGGGGGCAGGACACCACCCAAGAACCAGGAAGGAGCGGGAACGGGGACCAAGACACGGAGGAAAAGGGCACCACGACAGGTACCACGACCCACACCGACGGGGAGACCAGCGCCGCCCCACCCCCACCAAACACCCCAACACACACCACCGAAGCAAACATCGGACGCCATGCGGATCACACCAGCGCACGCCCACCGGCCACCGGAAACCACACGGAGAACGGAGGGCACACCTACACGGGGAGAACGGGCCACACCCACAGAGGAGGCCGCAGGGAACACCGCCGCACGGCACACCACCATGCCCTCACCGCCAGCCGACGACCCCGACCACCACGAAGGCCAACTCACAGGCACCGGAAGAGGACGAAAGCACGGCCGCGGCACCCACGACTACGGACCGACACCCCCAGAGGACACGGGACCAAGGCACAGGCCCCCAGGGAGGGCAACCCCACGGACCGTCACGCGACGACACCATGGGCTATAAGGGCCGGGCTGCGCTACCGTCGCGGTTTGACGCAGAGTATTGCTACGGGGGCTTGATCTCGGCTGGTCTCACGTCCGTGAGGGCGTCCGTCACCAACCTGTTGCGTCCAGAGGAGGAATGGCACTGCGGCGGCACACCGATCCCGTCCATGATGAATATCGAGCACCGCAAGGGGAAGCGAAACGCTGTGATCGATCGCGAAGGCTTTGGTGCTGCTGGACGGTGCCCCCTTCAAGGCCATCTCCGAGCGCCGTGAAGACTGGAAGTGCCAAGAATACTACCGATGCCCCGGACCCCAGCAGTCCAGCACCGGAGATATGGACATCCCCCTGACCCTACAGTGTGAGCTCATCCCTGCCGGCGGCACCGACCCGGACCCTGCCAGCGCAGCCGAGCTGCAGTGATAGCCATTCCCCACTCAAACAGCGTTCGGAAGCCACCTCCACCGTCCGACTCCTGATGTCTGTTTGTCTGCCTTGGAGAAGGAACGCCTTTCCTACACCCCGAGTACACCTGCCTGTTTGCGAGGCCCGGTGAAGATTGAGTCCATGGGTGAGAGTCAGTGTGCACGCCCCAAGGACACCGTGATCATTCAGCAGAATTTCCCGAAGACCTAACCGACCCACACAGGCCAGGCTGACCTCCACTGACCCACCGCGGCACCACGCGAGACCACGGCACACCGCACCACAGCGCGCCACAGAGCAACGCACCACAGCACGACGCGACGCGACGCGGCACAGAGCGGCACAACACGACACAACTGACCCTAACCTGAGGGACTAACCGAAGCCAGCCACCGCACACCCGGGAAGGCGCCGCGCCACCACGCCACACACCAGCACCACAGGCCACACACGGGACCACAGCGCGCCAGGCGACAACGGTGACGGACCACCCAGAAGATTACAGCCGGCACCGCAGAGGGGTAAGGACACGAGCAACCCCAGCCCCCTAACCCAAAACCACAAGCAGCCGCCTGGCGCAGCCGCCCAGCCGGCAGAGCCAGGACCTAACCCAGCAAGAAGGGGCGCCGAGCCCACCGTGTACAGAGCCCACCCGACCCATGGGGCCGGAACATGGCCACACAGAACGCAACTGAAGACAGCAGCCCGGAAGACAACACTGAATACAGGCCAGTGCGTGCGCCAGCCCAGGGAAGGCAGAGGGAGGAACAGGCAAGCCCCCCCCCCCCAAAAAAAAAAGGAGGGGGGAAGGGGAAAAGGCACGAAAACAGCCCACAGCCGCCCAACCACCCGCCAACACAACCACATGCGGCCAGGCCCCCCCCCCAGGAAAAAAAAAAAAAAAAAAAGGGGGACCCCCGCAGAGGCACAGGGGAACCACCCACCCAAAACCGGCAACACCAAGCCAGTAACAGCGGACCACGGGTAAAAGGGACACGGAAAAAAAAAAAAAAAAAAAGAGAGCCACCAGCCCAGCCCACAGAAAGGGGATGGAGGGACAGGGACCACAAAGCCCAGAAAAAAAAAAAAAAAAAAGAAAAGAAAAAACCAAAGCGCAAAAAAAAAAAACACACACCCCGACAACCCAGCCAAGACGGACTGGGCACAGGCGAGACCCGGGCCCAGCACACACGCCCACACCGCGCGCCGGAACCGGAAACGGCGGGGGGCAAGCGGGGCGCCCACGAAACCACACACGTCCCAAAAGCAGGCCGAAACCGAAGCCCAACCACGAACACCACAAATAGCCGACACTAGAGGGACAACACCACAAATCGAGCCCAAAAACACCCACCCTAAACCCCAGCCAGGACTGACGGGGTTAACAAAACCCGCACCCAACCGCCAACCGGACCCAAACACAAACACCACACAACAGTAGGAAACCCAGTGCCCACAGCCCGGGCACTGAGGCAGCCCGTGCCATGCAGGTGACCCGGCCAAACGAGATCCGGAGCCCGGGGGTAAGGCTGCATCCTAAGGCCTGCGCTGCTTTGGGACTCGAGGCGGAGCGTGCGACACCCAAGCGCCTCGGAACCCTAGTACCAGGAACGTGCATGCACGCCTTGGGAACGGGATACGCCAGGAAGTCCGGTGAACCCCTAGGGTTCCGCCCAAAGGAGGGGACGTGCGCAAGCACGGGGGCACACCCTCCCGGCGAGACAAGCATGTCACGCTGGCGGCGATCAGCCCTCCCGGCGTAGCCCGGGGCCGCTTTGTTGGGGGCCAACAGTCAGGTCTAGCGGGAAGTAAGCCGCCTCCCCTCTTCACGCGCGAAGCCTCTTCCTGTTCGTCACAGGGGCGACGCCAGGGGGAACCATGGGGCGCCTCTCCACGACCGAGTGCACCTACCTACCTACCTCGTGGGGGGAGCTACCTTTTTGGGCAGTATGTGGTATGTGCCTTGTGTTGTGTTGCGTGCCCATTTGGCGGGTCCATCGCTCCTAGCCAAACCCGCCAATGGACCTCATATTGCACAAGCCCCTTCTCCATACTCCCCACGATCAATTGCAAGCCTAACCTTTGTGGAGGGAAGCTTGTGTGGCGATCCCAAAGCGATGCGTTGGGAGCAAGGTGTGTATTTTGCAATTTTCCATATTTTCATGTGCCCACTTGGGAAGTAGCGCTCGTAACCTTTCAAAGCGCCCCAAGTGGAGCACATATGTGGAATCGAAGGTCATTGGTGTCAAGTCATTGTGTTTAGAAGGATTGGTCGATTACTCAATCCAAGCCGAAGATATTATAATATATTTTTGAGCCTTTCAAGGCACCTTTGGGTGTTGTTTTGCCAATATTGCTGTTTTTTGCCCGTCATGATGTCAAGTGGCGACCGTGTATCTCAACGTTGCGCTCAATTGACATCATGACTCAAGTATTCTTTGAGGGTACATACTTCGGTGCCCAACATATCTTGGACAGGGCGAATAACTCCTCTTGGGCTTGGCATACCGTGGCCGCCATGTTGGCGATTTGGGACTATCCCAAATCATGGGCTCACTTGGCGACCCTGCCATTCCCAAAACCGGAGGAGTTGGGCGACGCCCAAAAGATATGTTGGACACATATGACTTGATACCAATCCTATGGCACACTCCGGTCCAAGTCGGGCATGTGCCTCATTTGCCCCAACCATGAGTGTGTGCATTTTTGGCCATCTTGAGCAATTTTCCACTTTTTCTGCCCGCCGTGCACTATGTTCAGCCGACCCGTGCACGCCGGACGCATGGACCAATGGACCATATATGACATGGGTGTTATGTATATTGATCCCCATGGTTCACACACCACGTGGGCGAAGCGGAGCAACCTTCGTTAAGGTGCTAGCCCAAGGTAAGTGTGGACAATTTCGCCACTTTTGCATTTGTGGACCCAATTGGGATTGTCATCACGCCGAGTAGCATGGAGATCTTTGAGGGCCAAGGGCATGGGAGTCTTTGTTGGACTCCTGGTGGATCGCGTATGGAATGGCGGATCGAATCTCCAAACCGGCGTGGAGATATACCTTTGGGAGCACCCCCGAATTTTGGCTCATTTCGAGCAGCCAAAATGACCCCCTTTTGGTACCCCAATTTCAGCCCCCCGTGTGGTCAATTGGCGGCCCCATATCTCTATGCCCACAGGGAGCCCGGACCTAATTTCAGGTTGTACACTCAGATATGAGTCCTAGGTCCTGCCTCCTACCCTGTGAGCCATTGGCCTTGCCCTGGCCGGGCGAGCCACGCGTGAGAATGATGCCAATTTTGGTGATTTTGGCATCATGACCCCACTTGACGAACCCGTGGTGCCCTGATGCCGGAACCTCAGAGGGAACCAGGTTGGGTGAGGACTGCAGGGAGTTCATACTCAAAAGGCATTGGGTCAGTTGCCTCGTCCCTACCTCTGGCGGGTCCGGACGAGGGGTCAATTTCGGAGATTTTTGAGCTAAAATCAGTTTGGGCTGAAACAGCCCATTTTCAGCTACCAACTCCTGGGGGATATTGGCGGGGCCAAATCACTGGCTCAGAGGGGAGTTCGGACCTGTTGTTAAGGGAGCATAGGGAGCAACTGTAGGTCGGCCCTGGAGCCCCTTGGTTCCCAGGAACTCGCCTGTGGCTGGGCGGGACACCCCCCCTATTGGCAGGGTTTCAGGGTCCGGACTGAGCAGGGCATGGGTTGTGTTTGAGCCCCCGCCCCCACCCAGCCACTGAGAGGGTCGGACCTGGGATTGGGATATGAGTTGGGACTAAGTGTCTATTGTCCTGTGATGCCCTTACCCCAGTCCAGTCTTAACCCCATGTGTACATATCCTGATGTGTTGCTGTACATACTTTTGTTCCCTCGTTGCAGAGTGGCAAGGATTCCGAAACGCTTTGTCACATGACACGAGCGTAATGATGCCCTTGTGAGCGTAGTGCTTTGCCTGCCTGCTCACCTGTGCGTGTCACCCGCAGCGTCCCGTGGCCGGCCCCCCACGGGAACGCGTCAATACCCAGTCAGCCTAGCTAAGTAGGATTATCCCATGTGACATGGCAGTGACCTCAGCACCACAAGCCATGCCACCTCAGCACCTATGGGACCCAAAAACAAGGAGTGCACATCTCAAGGTGGCACTATGGATGAGAGTGAGCCCTTGGGGCAGTTTTCCAATCAGCTTTTCTCAAACATGTAAAATGTTTCATCCTGAGTTGCAATGTATGCTAATTGTTGTGGTCTATTGTTGATAGTTGTCTTTATCTAACTCTTTGTGACTGCAGCCCTTCATGCTTTGGTCCTGATCTTCTTCTACTTGCTGATCTCTGGCTTGGGTTATCCTGGATGGGTTGTACTTCAACAATAAAACATTTTCCTCATCAAAAACAAGCAGCAGGAACCCCACACCAGCAGCGAGCAGGAGAAGAGCCACAACAAACACACAGTGTTGAAAGCACTATAAAGTTTTCTCTTGAGGCAGGGATGTCCCAGGATGTCTAAACCTTCGGTGCCCCCTTCCGTCTTGCGCCCGGACAGCGTCACCTCATCTGCTGTCGGGTGCTGAGTTACTCCAGCGCTCCGGCCTCAACACCTCACTCACCATTGGTGATGACGTGTTTCCTGGGGCACTCAGCCTGAGCCGCCAAAAGACCAGCATAGCCCTCAAAAAATGATATAACCACAAAGCCTCAGGCCAATGATCTCAGGGCGGGGTCCCATCATCGGGGGGCGCTCTGACAACCGTTACAACTCAAACATTGGGGGTCCGTTGGGCAGATACCTACTCTGGGGTTGGGATACGAGCTCTTTACCCTCGCCAGTCACGTCCGGAAAATCGGGCACCAGGATACTGCCAAAAGCGAACCCTGAAAGGCTGGACAGCTCACATCCTCTGACGGAGGCACAAAAGACATCCCATCCCAGCTGGATCCCATCATATCTAAGCGGCCGAGGCGCTTATCGAAAACCGATCAGCTCTCCTGAAGAACACGGCCGAAAAGAAACACACCCAACAGCTCATGCCAAGAAAAAACAGTCACAAAAGTGCCACAGGAGCAGAGGTCAGCACTGCATTGAACGGCCCAAACAACCATTTTGAAGTGGGCTGAAGATAACCCAAAATGGTGAGAATAAAAGGTAGATAGGGTGGTGTTTTCTGATGGGTAAAAGGCCCTGCCCAGTGAACCCAAGGCTCTGATGGGACTGGTTACCCATCCTGGGTTTTTCCTACAATCTTTTCCAACCCATCCCCAATCTAACTGGAGTGCTGAATTGAGCACACGTACATCACCCCCCAAGCTCAATCCTGAAAAGATCCAGAGAAAAACTGATGCTGCCGGACACTCCCCGCACACGCCTGCGGACACCAGTTCCAAAGACTTGCAACTCTGTGAGAGAGGGGGAATGGCGAGGTGCGGGCTGTGGTTGCCTACAATGGGGAGGGGTCACCATGCCTTCAGCCCTAGCCAAGGACTGCCATACCCAAGGCAGGGTGAGGTGGGGTTAGGGAGAGGCGAAACGAGGAGCGCGATCCCGCCCAAAGATCGTCAGGCTGCAGCAAAGGCACCTGGGTGCAGTCAACATTCTGGTCATGCTATTTGGTCAGGGGCGGCAGAGAAGAAAACCATGCCCTCAGTCAATACAAGTCCACAAGGGATGTGGCAATATAAAGAGTGCTAATGAGCATCAATATTTATGCTGATCTATCCCTTAATGCCTGGGCCTCCTACAACAACAAGCCATGACGCCCCGGCAGAGTGCACCGAGAATATCAGGGCCCTTATGCCCGTACAGCCTAAGGCCGACTCCAAAGGGGGCGATCAATTCAGAAGACAACAACCGCCGCCACCTGCACGGGGAAATCCAGCCCACTGCCACCTCCCTCCCGGGGAACTGTACCCCCAAAGACCCTCATGGGGAAGTCAACGTTCATCCACACATCATCCGCGCACAGCAAGCACTCTGCAACCCACCGTCATGGGGACAGTCGCCCCCAAGCAGTCCAACGATTGACCTGAGCTTCATGACCAACACTTGGGCCTCTAGGAAGGTGAGTAGACATGGGTAGTCATTACCCAGTGTGTTCCTGGGCATATTTGACAGATTTCAGAGTAGGATGCAGAAATGGCTAGATGTAGCATTTTTGGCTGCCTTAAGTGCAGAATAATGCGCCTTCATTTACTGGCCTAGACTGTTATCACATCAAATGGATTGATTGGCTTTTACTCTGCTTTCATAACCGGCGATCATCTGTCGTGCATGGTAGCAGATTAGGTTCTGCCCTGTATCGATCGACAGAAGTTTACGGATTTGAGCCCATTGATGAGAATCGCCGCGGAATATATCTCGCAAGGTATTGGAATTCATTTTCAAAAGGGAGATTTTATTCGACAACTAGAAATCGACCGATGTATCCAATCGGTAATCGAGTTTCGCCGGTGCGGCCGAACGATATGATAGTTCATGATGGGCACGCTCAAGGCACACCAGCGAGGTTCGCATATACTAAGAGCTTTCCAATGCTCGAAAGCTGGTCACGCCAGTTGGCGTTCTCGCAGTTTCAACAAGGAGATAGTGGAGACTGCAACATTTTTGAGCATAGAGCATGGGAATTTGGAGAAGAGCGCGTCAAACAGGTTCCGTTCTTGACTCCGGATGGTGTGCCACTTGAAATTTGCCGCGCGGTTCGCACAATATCCCAATTAGATGGGGCGGCACAAGACCCATTATTGGGTGTGTCTGAGGTTGTGGAGACTTTGGTTCAATCTAATCAATCTATGCAAGCCATCATAAACACGCATTCTGAGGACATTCAACGTGTTGTCACGGTTGGCAACAATATGGGTCAATTTGTGGAGAAAATATCTCAAGTGACTGAATCACATGCCGCGTTCTTGAATGGTGTTCGTTCAAAATTGGATGAGCATGAACAATGCATTGGTCATGTGCAACAAGGCATTCAAGGGCATGAGCGTGATTTACATGGTGCGTGTGAGGAGTATCGCTCTGAAATTGGGGAACTACGAAACCATTTGAATTCATGTGTGACACACGATGCACTTCAATTTTTGTTAAAGGAAGACCGTGTTTATTTGGAGTCACGTTCATCCAGAATTGATTGTATACTTCAAGAGCAAGATAGCAAACTTGAAGAGGGCCAAACACGGTGTTCGCAAGGAATTTCATCCATGCGTGAAGCATTGTCGAATGCTTCTGACGACAATGTAAATACCAAGGTGATTCGACAAGAGTTGGGTGAATTGCAACGCAAATTTGATTCATTGAGTCAACGATTCACCCAAGAGCTGCGCGTCATTTGTTCGGACAAACAGGGGCCTGTCCGGCAATTGACTTCACGAATCGAGGCGTTTGATACGCGTCTTATGGCATTGGAGGCATCATCCTCCAATATTCCTTCAACTCAATTGCTACAGGAATTCAAGGAAAAGATTTCTTCAATGCCGAGCGCGCACCAAATTCTACGCATGGATGATAAAATGAAAAAGTATGATACCATTCCATCTAACATTGAGGAGCTGTGTCGTAGAATGGATATGGCTGGTTCTTGCTTCAACATGATTCATTCAAACTCGAATTCCATTGGTGAATTGCAAAAAAATATCCCATTGGTTGATGGTAATTTGCAGAAAGAAATTCACAACTTGCATTCTCGTTATGGGTCATGTGTGGCCTCAAATGATTTCCATCGCTTCAAATTAGAGGTTGACACACGTGCTTCTTTGTTGAATTCCACAAGGGGTGTTGAGAAGGAACCAGTAGACGGTGACCCGTTTTCACATGGAGAGACATGGGTTTTGGATGAGTTTGGTCGTGAGTTAAGTAGGATTCGGCATATGATTGATTGTGAATTGGGTGATGATGCACTTGTGAGGAGGAAGGAATTATTCGAACATGTCTCTGATGTTGTCTCTCCACTTTCGGCAGCCATCGCCGAATGTGTGGAGGATATCAAAGGAGACGCAGTGAGCCATCGATCCTCCAAACGAGTGCCAATTGCAACAGCTAAGGAGGTATGTGTTCGTTTTCGTGATGAGGATAGTGATGATGAAGTAAGTCCTGCACCATACTCCTCATTACAAGGTCTATTGGGTAAAAGCACCAAACACTCTCAATCAGTCGATGGTGCACCCTCACGGGTAGCTTGGAGTAGTATTGGTGGTTTGTCTCCATGTGGGCTGCAAGGTAAAACTAACAGCTATGCTTTCAATGCATTTTCCTTTGATGATGACAGCAATGCTAGTGATGTGGGGGAGGCAAGCTTCCCCTCCTTGTCTCATCAACGGAAAGACAGCGCCCATGATCAATTGCGGAAGGATGCTCAGAAGATACGGTCTTTTTTCAATTCAGTGCATGAGGGTAGGCATGTTGAAGTGGACCAATTGGCTGACCTCATGGGTGATACAGTCGGAAAAAGAGAAGGGCGTGTGCGAGGAGTCCTTAGAGATCACTTTGCTCCTAGCGAATTGAGGTTGCTTGATGAACAGGCCAAGAAGGAGATTCGCAGGTTTTTGCCACGTCCCAAGTTGGACGCTGTTTTTTTGAATTGGCATGTGTTTCGAAAGCAGTGGAAGTATTATATGGAGTTTTGGGGCTCGGTTATGAGCCCGCATTTGCGAACTTTGACTTTGTTGTCTTGTTTGCCAGATGAATCCACTGACTCATACTTGAAGTGCCTTTGTGAATTGGGTGGGACATATACCGATATTTGGCATGAGATTAAGAGTGAAGCTAAGATGTTGTCGAATCCTGTTTCTTTGCAAACTGAATGGCAGAAATCCCGGCCGGAGTGCAGTTACTTGCAAGATTATAGGGACTGGAATCTGCAGTGGTCGGTGCTTTTGAAGCGGTTGGGGGGAGTGCCCCCAGAAATTGCCAAGACTCAGTATTTGCACGCTTTGCTATCTTGTGGGTTTGCTGATTCGCAGCTTGAGAAGCTGTATGAGTTTGAGGACACACAGCAGAAAGCATTGATTTTGGAGGCTTGTCATAACTTCATCATGCCTTTGTTGCGCACTCATAGGCATTTCACGGTATCCATAAAGCGGCAGGGCGCGAGACCACAGAGACTCACTCTGACGAGGCGCCGGTGCGAGAATCCACCCAGATAGTCGGGGTAGAACACGTGGCGATGAAGCAAATAGGCGTGGACCATCACGTGACCGTGAGCGGGGGGGGGGGGGGGGCAAGCGTACGGCTTCCGACCCTGGTCTCCCCCCTTGCACACACTGTGGTAAGGCACACAACCCAAAGACCTGCTGGGTTGGTTCTTCTACTCACTGGCCCCCATGGTTGAAGAACCAGAAATCAGTTGGGGAGTCAGACGTGAAGGACTGAGTACGTTTGAATTTGTGCGTGTGGTGTGGTAAGAAGCGTCATCAGGGTAAGGAGAAATGCCCTGAGCGCAAGCCACGCGCGTCACCCAAGACTGACAGTGAGTCCAAGAGTGCTGATCGCCCCATGTTTAAAGGGTGTGGTAAACAGGGACACACTGAAGATAAGTGCTGGTCTCTGCACCCTGAGCTGACGCCGCAGAAGAAGTAGGTGGTTAGGGAATTCCTGGCATCCCGCTCAAAGCCCCAAGTCCCAGGCACACTGGACCGCCAGTCACAGATGCCCCCCTACAGTGGATTTTCTTTGAATTTTGTCACGCCAAGGGGGGTAGA
The DNA here is from genome assembly GCA_964036045.1 of Eutreptiella sp. 'Long Island Sound 2002'. Taxonomy (NCBI): domain Eukaryota; phylum Euglenozoa; class Euglenophyceae; order Eutreptiales; family Eutreptiaceae; genus Eutreptiella; species Eutreptiella sp. 'Long Island Sound 2002'. The sequence goes on along the minus strand of OZ038382.1, from coordinate 91,106,402 downwards.
AAGTGAGGCGCAGTGTGAAGAAGCTTAGTGAGGCCCAGATGCAATTGATGCTGCCTGCGAAAGCGCATTTTTGGGCTTTGAATTAACAGCGGACGTCCAAGCATTGGCAGCCATTGGTTGCACCGTATTTGCTGTTGCGAACCCCAGATTTCTCGCCACAGGTACATTGGTTCGGGCTACAAGGCCACTGCGACTGTCCAGTGTTACCTCTGATGGCATTTCGGGAGGAACACATGGGGCGTGGACTGACCTTGATATCCCTACTTGTGACAGGCTGTCGGGGCAGTGGATACGGTGCCCCTGAATGTTTGTCTACTTTGCCGGTGTCACGGACACTTTGATTTTTGGGTTGTCATTTTTCTGTGCGTTTTGGCTTATTATTGATCCTGTACAAGGCTGTTTGCTTCCATGTGAGTGTGTCGCAGTACAGTCCACCAATTTGGTGGAGCACAGGGACATACAGCAGGTTTCAGATGGTGTTGTGCACCGCCAGTGTTGGTTCACAGCAATGCTGCCAGGTGCCGGGTGCCTCAGCACCATTGGACCACGATGCCAGAGATGATCCACGTGAATGTGCATTCATAATTTTCTTTGTCGCTGTATTTTTCTGCATGGGTGGTCCCTTGGGAATGCTCTTGTGTCAAATTCAGGACGCAATGAGACAAGCCGAGGACGTTTCAGCCACGGATTTACGAGCAGCAGGTAGTCCAGTCTGCGCAGGCTTGTCTGTGTGTGATGTCTCCTGTAAATGTGTTCATGATTGCACTGCAAAGGGGGTGCAACCTCAGGGGCATCCCCCTTTACTCAACGAACAACGGGACATCTGGATTTTCATTGCTGCAGCTGACAGATGCCCATGCACACTGGCAATGCCATGTACAGGTGCAGAAGAAACGCCTGAAATCACTGAAGTTATGATCCAGCAGACAACACCTGTATTGCCGGCGCAACCGGTGTTAAAAAATTAATACCAGAACGGCACGATGAAGCCTGGTGTGACCAGTTTTTGGAACTCCTGTTGCGTGACGCGAAGGGTCGTCTGATGGAGTTCCACAGTGGCCAGAATGTACTTAGGGTCAGGCGTTGGACACCAGAAGCACGAATACCGCGCAGGGTAACACAGGGCTCTGTGAGTTATGATTTGGCATTTGCATACGCCTGCACTGTCCCGCCTTTTGGGAAGGCATGCATTCAGACCGATATTGCTGTAGCTGTACCCCGTGGCACGTATGCTCGAGTGGCGCCAAGGTCAGGGATGGCTTGAAAGTCACACATAGCAGTAGGCGCTGGTGTAATTGGTCAGGACTACCATGGTTGTAGAGGACTGGTGTTTGTTAATCACAGCGATCAGCCATTTGAAGCAGCTCCTGGAGATCACGTGGCCCAGTTGATACTTGAACGTATATCACTTCCTGTAGTACAGGAAGTTGAGCAATTTCCTGAGACGCTTCGGGATGGTAAAGGTTTTGGCAGTTCAGGGACAGCAACTGTTCGATCACAGCGGCATCAGGAAAAATGCCAATTATGTAAATTGCATTCGGTGACTGCTGATGAATTGCCATTGAAAAATGGCCTCGATAAGGATGAATTTGAGGCTGGTAGCTGACCTTTTGAGGTTGAGTTGAATGATTGTACATGTCAGGAGGAGACTGCATCTGCCGTGTGCTCAGAGGATGTTCGGTCTGAAGGTACAGCTTGTACATGCACCTCACAGCCGCCTGAGTGTTTCGCAGGTGGATAGGGCTATGAACGAGAATATGAGTCCCCCTCCCCCGCCTCCCCCCTGCATTAGATCCCCCCCACAGCACCCGGCAGCTTAGAAGTAGTGCACCCCCCTTAACTGATGTTCTTTGTTTGCCCCCCCCTTGAAATCGTGGTTACCGGTCCGGAGGGTAAGGAGGTGCAGTGTCTGGTCCGAAGGCTTCGATATCAGGATGAGCCCACGCGCATGCAACGATTGGTAGCACGTTTATTGCATTCGCGCCGTCAGCGACAGAAATCAAGACTCCGTCCTGACATATTTCATTCCCTTGTGCTCTGGGAGCAAGAGTGCCCACAGGTTGATGTTTTTGCGTCCCCTGAGACAAGGCATGTTAGGAGAATTTGGCATCGTCATCAAGACCGCCCTTGGGCTGAATTCTGGGGTGACAAGTTTTTGTTTGTGCATAATCTGCCTCATTCTCGTTATAAGGATGCAGTTGCGAAGATTGTAGGTGATGGGGCCCGTTGGATAGCAATTTTGCCTGTGGATAAGGCCCAAAGCTGGTTCTGGGCCCTGCGTGAAATTGCGGATGACTGGGTTGATTTTCCTCAGGCCTCTCAGATATTTCAAGATGCTGACAGAAATTCTGTGCCGTCGCTGAGTCCGTTTGGTATGCGTGCTGTTTTGTTTGATGCGCATGATGCACCGGGTTGCGGTGGGGGGGGAGACGTGGCATGGGATGATGATGAAGTCCTGAAGGTCCCTGAGGTCCAGGTGACAGATGGGCAGCAGAAAGTTGTATGGCGCAAGCAGATGGAATCCACTATCAGTTATTCCCCTGCAGTACCTGGTTTTGGCAGGCATGTGCGAGACCGGTCGGTCAGAGCTGTCATTGAATCTGACCTGGAGCATCCTATGTGTGACAAATATCGACAAATGCTTGAGGAAGAATTTGCGGATATTTTTCGCTTTCAGCCACATACGGAGCTTGAAAAGTTCCCAGGCTGCGAGAGCTATTGCAGCGGGTGGGGCGGTACAGTGGCGACGTGTAGGGCCGGGCAGGAGCAGGAACGGGAAGCGCTAGGTGCAGGGGGCCAGGGGCGTGCGGAGGGATGGGCAGATGGGAAGCGGGGAGGCGGACGCGGGGGGTCGGCGGAGGTGAAGGAGGGTGAGGAGGGTATGTGACAGACACGAGGAGAGGAGGAAGGGAGCGGAGAGGTGCAGGTGCGCAGAGGAGGGCAGGGACACGCCTGAAAGTGGAGGGGGATGTGGTGATGGCAGACGCGGACAAGAACCCCAAGCGGAGAGCACAGGACCAGCGGCGGGGGAGAGGGGAGATGGGGCGGCGGAGTACGGGGGCGCAGGCGAGTGCGGAGGAAGCAACCGGGCAGTGGGACGCGAGACGTATCGTTGGTACGGCGAGCAGTGTGGGGCAGAACGAGAAGCAGACGGGAAGCAGTATCGTAATGTGGTACAGTGACGGTCGTGACTGGCGAGAACGGCCGGACATGGCGTGGAGCAGCGCTGTGCCCTTCGGGTGCAGCACGGTGCCAGGGCTCTGACTTACAGGAGAGGCGAACGGGCAGACGCATCCAATACTTCGACAAGTTGGTGCCAGGGTCTTGGCTGATGGTGTGATCGGAGAGATTGCTGGGATGGGCAGGTGGCAGTGCAGGTGTACTCGAGTCCGGTGCAGTGGGGCCACGTCTCGGTGGCGCCCCTGTGGACTGGCAGCCGGAGTGTGCGGGCTATCCGCCGACTTGGTACATGGCGGCAAAGCTCTCTGCAGGACAGGATGGTGCCGCATGGAAAGCATTGGACTTACGTGCGCCCTGCTCTGAGGGGTTGACCACGCCGGGCCCTGGTGGCCACCGGCGCCATGGGACACCTGCGAGGTGCAACGGAACTTTTGTCTATGCGGCTGGGCTCCACAGTGCAAATGCAGCGACGGGAATTTGACAAGCGTCTCCCTGACGTTCTCTCTGTGGTCCTTCGGCACATGCGGTGGCTCATGGTGCGAAGGAAATCAACGGCCATGCCAGTCCTTGGGCAGGGCCACAGTCCAGTCCGCAGATACTACCCCCCCCCCCCCACACAGGGCACCAGGCTACCAGGATGGGGTGAGAGGCGGGGACCGAGGGAGCACTAGGGTGGGGGAGACCCCAGGGGAAAGGGTAGGGGCAAGGGGGAGGGGCAGGGGTAGAGCACGCGGGTGGCACACACGAGTGACAGCGCGGCTCAGACAGGGAGGGCAGACGTACAGGCAGGGTCGACAGCGAGAAGGAGAATGGGAGGGGAGACAGGCAAGAGAGGGGGCGTGGGGCAGCGGGACAGGGGTAGCGCGGTGAAGAGCAGAGGGCACACGCAGGGCGCGCGGGAGCAGTGGGGAGCGCGAACACGGAAAAAAAAAACAACAGCAGGACAGGCGGACACACAGGAAGGGCACATAGAGGAGGCAGGGCGCGGGAGGTGGGGGGAACAGGGGGCCAACAAGGGCGCAAAGGAACACAATGTCTCTCAGAGAGAGACGCACCATGCCGATGACCCGCATAGAGTCGTACCGGCCGCCCCGCCCGACCATCAGGGAACTGATGGAGGGGCAGCCGGCGGGAGAGGGCGACGGGGGAGTCCCCCCGAAGTGGTGTCTGGGGAGGCCGCCCAGGTCGGCTTACAGGTCGGAAGACAGGGCAGAAGCCCGGAGGCGCGTGAGGGCGCGCGAGATACAACCATGGCGCGGGGACGACCAGCGGCGAGCACACGGAACAGGAGAACAACACTAAGAGGGCGGGCAGGAGACAGAGGGGAGGGGAGGGTAGAGAGGAGAGAGAAAATATACATGTACAACAACACGGGCTAAAAGGCTGGGTCGCCTGGCATGGCCGGGGACCGCCAAGGGCCGCGCCACAGGATAGCGGTGGGACTGGACGAGAGCACCCAACGGAACCGAGACAGATGGCGATGCAGTTTTGTTGTGCGTGCATGCAGGGAGGAGGGAACCACGCGGAAAAAAGCGCGGCAAAAAAAAAAAAAAAACCCGGACAACACCGCGCAGCACCACAAGGAGACGGGACAGAAAAGGACGTGTGGCTAGGGCCACGCGATGACTCCAGGGGACTAGGACAGCATGGGAGGCGGCACAGGAGTGAGAGGCGGGGGCGGGAGGGGAGCGACCCGTGCTAGGTGCACAAAACGGTCCCCGGATGGATGAGGATCCAGTGGGCCCGCGCCACAGGGTTGCTGGCGGCCCGGTGGGGTAGAAACACGGGATGAGGGGATGGGGTCGGGCCGCACAACAACCCAGGGGATCGGGCCGGGGCCGCGGCACAGGGGAAAAGGGCGGGAAGGGAGCGACCTGTGCTAGGCGCACGAAACGGTCCCCGGATGGATGAGGATTCAGTGGGCCCGCGCCACAGGGTTGCTGGCGGCCCGGTGGGGTATAAACACGGGATGAGGGATGGGATGGGGCCGCACGACAGCCCAGGGGATTAGGCCGGGGCCGCGGCACAGGGGAGAGGGACGGGGTCGGGAAGGGAGCGACCCGTGCTAAGCGCACGAAGCGGTCCCCGGAAGGAAAAGGCTGCAGTGGGCCCGCGCCACAGGGTTGCTGGCGGCCCGGTGGGGTATAAACACGGGATGAGGGATGGGATGGGGCCGCACGACAGCCCAGGGGATTAGGCCGGGCCCGCGGCACAGGGGAGAGGGACGGGGTCGGGAAGGGAGCGACCCGTGCTAAGCGCACGAAGCGGTCCCCGGATGGATGAGGATCCAGTGGGCCCGCGCCACAGGGTTGCTGGCGGCCCGGTGGGGTAGAAACACGGGATGAGGGATGGGGTGGGGCCGCACGACAGCCCAGGGGATTAGGCCGGGGCCGCGGCACAGGGGAAAAGGGCGGGAAGGGAGCGACCCGTGCTAGGCGCACGAAACGGTCCCCGGATGGATGAGGATCCAGTGGGCCCGCGCCACAGGGTTGCTGGCGGCCCGGTGGGGTACAAACACGGGACGAGGGATGGGATGGGGCCGCACGACAGCCCAGGGGATTAGGCCGGGGCCGCGCTACATGGGAGAGGGACGGGGTCGGGAGGAGGGCGACCCGTGCTAAGCGCACGAAGCGGTCCCCGGAAGGAAAAGGCTCCAGTGGGCCCGCCCCACAGGGTTGCTGGCGGCCCGGTGGGGTATAAACACGGGATGAGGGATGGGATGGGGCCGCACGACAGCCCAGGGGATTAGGCCGGGGCCGCGGCACAGGGGAGAGGGACGGGGTCGGGAAGGGAGCGACCCGTGCTAAGCGCACGAAGCGGTCCCCGGAAGGAAAAGGCTCCAGTGGGCCCGCGCCACAGGGTTGCAGGCGACCAGGTGGGGTATAAACACGGGATGAAGGGACAAGGGGACGGGGCGGGGAAGGGCGTGTGGCTAGAGCCACACAACGGCCCGGCAGGATAGGGAGTCCATGGGACGCTGGGAACGGGCCGGTGCCGGGATGAGGCAAAGAGGAATGGGACATGGGATGGGCAGGGAGGCCGAAAGCGCCAAGCAACAGCCCCATGGGATTGGGAAACCAGTTGCCATGAAGTGGTGAACCATGGGCCAACCATGGGGAACCTGACCACGGGAAGTCGGGAAAATGCCCTGAACTCCGGGACGGGCGTGAGGTGTCCGCAGGGGTGAGGGTTGACCTTGAGATCCCCGGGTCAATGGCCTGAGTACACGTAGGTTCACGCGTGAGCGGGACCAGGGGGAACGTGGAAAGGGTCGCCCCCTGGCCTCCAGCCGTGGATGAACGACAACCAAGTGCATCCGGGAGCCGGGGGGGTACTCCAACCCGTGAGGGATGGGGAGTGGTGGAATGTGGTTGACAGAGAGAAATGCTCCGCTGTCGGCGAGGGCTATCAACAGGAAACCCGCCTGCAGGCGCCCAATAGGCTCTGCTAGGGGGGGAAGGCCGGGGGATCCTTCAAAGGGTGACCGGAAGGAGCTGAAACCATGAGGGCAGCAACTGAAGGGAGTTTACCGCTGGTCATGCCCCAAGGGAACCTGGTTGAAGTTCTCGGCCGTGAGGTGAGACAGGGGTCGCCAGGGGAACTGATGGTGGAGAGCTTTCCTTCCCGCCAGAGGCAGCCACCATGTAAAACAAACAGAGAGAAGTCAGATGAGGCTGCGGACGCGGCCGCCCTTACTTACTTACTTACTTACTCTCCTGTAAATGTGTTCATGATTGCACTGCAAAGGGGGTGTGACCTCAGGGGCATCCCCCTTTACTCAACGAACAACGGGACATCTGGACTTTCATTGCTACAGCTGACAGATGCCCATGCACAGTGGCAATGCCATGTACAGGTGCAGATGAAACGCCTGAAATCACTGAAGTTATGATCCAGCAGACAACACCTGTATTGCCGGCGCAGCCGGTGTTAAAAAAATTAATACCAGAACGGCACGATGAAGCCTGTCGTGACCAGTTTTTGGAACTGCTGTTGAGTGACGCGAAGGGTCGTCTGATGGAGTTCCACAGTGGCCAGAATGTACTTAGGGTCAGGCGTTGGACACCAGAAGCACGAATACCGCGCAGGGTAACACAGGGCTCTGTGAGTTATGATTCGGCATTCGCATACGCCTGCACTGTCCCGCCTTTTGGGAAGGCATGCATTCAGACCGATATTGCTGTAGCTGTACCCCGTCGCACGTATGCTCGAGTGGCGCCAAGGTCAGGGATGTCTTGAAAGTCACACATAGCAGTAGGCGCTGGTGTAATTGGTCAGGATTACCATGGTGGTATAGGACTGGTGTTTGTTAATCACAGCGATCAGCCATTTGAAGCAGCTCCTGGAGATCGCGTGGCCGAGTTGATACTTGAACGTATATCACTTCCTGTAGTACAGGAGGTTGAGCAATTTCCTGAGACGCTTCGGGATGGTAAAGGTTTTGGCAGTTCAGGGACAGCAACTGTTCGATCACAGCGGCATCAGGAAAAATGCCAATTATGTAAATTGCATTCGGTGACTGCTGATGAATTGCCATTGAAAAATGGCCTCAATAAGGACGAATTGACTTGAATGATTGTACATGTCAGGAGGAGACTGCATCTGCCGTGTGCTCCGAGGATGTTGGGTCTGAAGGTACAGCTTCTACATGCACCTCACAGCCGCCTGAGTGTTTGGCAGGTGGATAGGGCTATGAACGAGAATATGAGTCCCCCCCCTCCCTCCCCCCTGCATTAGATCCCCCCCACAGCACCCGGCAGCTTAGGAGTAGTGCACCCCCCTTAACTGATGTTCTTCGTTTTGCCCCCCCCTGAAATCGTCCTTACCGGTCCGGAGGGTAAGGAGGTGCAGTGTCTGGTCCGAAGGCTTCGATACCAGGATGAGCTCACGCGCATGCAGCGATTGGTAGCACGCAAACGCGTGGCGCATCCTTTATTGCATTCGCGCCGTCAGCAACAGAAATCAAGGCTCCGTCCTGACATATTTCATTCCCTTGTGCTCTGGGCGCAGGAGTGCCCACAGATTGATGTTTTTGCTTCCCCTGAGACAAGGCATGTTAGAAGATTTTGGCATCGTCATCAAGACCGCCCTTGGGCTGAATCCTGGGGTGACAAGTTTTTGTTTGTGCATAATCCCCCTCATTCTCGTTCTAAGCATGCAGTTGCGAAGATTGTAGGTGATGGGGCCCGTTGGATAGCAATTTTGCCTGTGGATAAGGCCCAAAGCTGGTTCTGGGCCCTGCGTGAAATTGCGGTCGACTGGGTTGATTTTCCTGAGGCCTCTCAGATATTTCAAGATGCTGACAGAAATTCTGTGCTGTCGCTGAGTCCGTTTGGTATGCGTGCTGTTTTGTTTGATGCGCATGATGCACCGGGTTGCGGTGGGGGGGGGAGACGTGGCATGGGATGATGATGAAGTCCTGGAAGTCCCTGAGGTCCAGGTGACAGATGGGCAGCAGAACGTTGTATGGCGCAAGCAGATGGAGCCCACTGTCAGTTATTCCCCTGCAGTACCTGGTTTTGGCAGGCATGTGCGAGACCGGTCGGTCAGAGCTGTCATTGAATCTGACCTAGAGCATCCTATGTGTGACAAATATCGACAAATGCTTGAGGAAGAATTTGAGGATGTCTTTTGCTTTAAGCTACATACGGAGCTTGAAAGGTTCCCAGGCTTGAGGGGTGAACATGGGACATGTAGGATTGAATTGAGGGATAATGCACAGCCCAAGTCAGTTCAGCCCTACAGATGTGTGGGTAGAAGGGCTGCAGCATTTAAGGCCTTAACGGAGAAATTTTAGGGTCGTGGTATGCTGCGCGAGGCCAAAGGGCACCCTCAGTGGGTATCCTGGGCCTTTGTAGTTCCAGAGCCTGGGGGTAAATGGCGATTAGTGATTGACTAATGTCATTTGAACTGCCAAATTCGGGATGTTATTTATCCTCTGCCCATTATAGAGGATTAAATTTTAGATGAAGGGCAAAATGTCTTGTGGTCCATTTTCGACTTAGAAGACGGTTTCCACCAAATGCCGCTGGAGGAAACCTCCAAGCATTTGACGGCATTTATGACACCATGGGGGGTTTCTGAATGGGACATATTGCCAATGGGGCTGAAAACAGCCCCTACAGCATACCAGAGAATGGTGTTATGGTGCCTGGCCAAGGATCCTGAATTTAAATGTCGGCCTTACATTGACGACATACTCCACGGTACCAAGGGTAATGCCCAGGGACAGATCGATGAGCAGGTCCTGGAGGAGCACTATCAATCTCTTCGACGGTTGTTTGCTTGTTTCAGAAAGTATCAGTTGACTGTGAAGAGAGAGAAGTGCTTCCTCTTCAGGCAGAGGGTGAAATGTTGTGGGCATATATTGGAGAAGGGTACCAGGAGGTCAGCGCCTGATAAGCTGCAGACTATCAGCAGGTGGCAGCCTAAGCACATTCGCACGCCAACTCAGATGAAGGCGTTCGTAGGGCTAACTTAGTGGTATGCCATCTATATGAAGGACTATGCAAAAGATGCTGCAGTCCTGAGTAATGCATTGACTGGCATGGAACCCCATGTGAAGCCCAGTCAGCGTCAGCGTGCATATAGGGTCCATAAGGGAGAAATAAACCTATGCATTGATCGCTACTTTGCATTAGTGGCCCGATAGGTAGGCGTGGGAGATGGCATGAATTCCTCTCTCGGTTTAATATAGAGGTTGTATATACTCAGGGTAAACATTACATTGTCCCTGATGTGATGTCGCGTTTGGCATATCCAGCGTGTGAATATGCACCTGATGCATGCATGCATGGCAGTGAAGCCGATTTGACAGGACTTCAGCAAGACAAAGCTGAGGTGAAAAAACGGAAAGAACATGAGATAGCTGGCAAGGACTGTGGTCGCTCCCAGCAGGTTCGTGCAGTGGGAGATACTGTTGTAGGTCTGCAGGATAGGGTTCGTGCGTTGTTTGCTTGTGCCCCAGAGATTGGAGGTCCAGATGACCGTTGCTCACGGGGACAGCCCCCACTGCAGCCTCAGTTGCATCAGAATTTGATTTTGCAGCGGATGCAGTCCCAGTCCTGGGGCTTGGAAGCTGCAGCAAGTATCGCCTGCATTTCAGCGCGCACACATAGCAGGGGTGAGCAGAATGTGGGGAACTCCGTAGCTGGAGCCCGCAGGGATTTGGCAGTACAGGCTGATTCTGCAGACAGAACTCCGTCTCAGCAAACTGACGTTCTGTCACAGGCAGGCAATCAGCCGGAAGTGACCTCAGTTGCCGAGGCCCACTTGAATGTTGCTGTACAGGTTGCAGCCAGGCCTCAGCAGCCTGGAATTCTGTCGCAGGCAGGGAAGGATGCGCAGGATGCACAGGATGCGCAGGATGCACAGGGTGCACAGAATTCACAGAATCCGTTGCCAATTTTCAGCATTGATGTGCTTTTCTCAGATTGCAGTGAAGCTTACAAAGCAGATCCAGTCTGGAAAGATGCCTTTGAAGGTTTGCAGCGAGGGGAATTACAGAAGGGCCTGGGTTTGTGTCACGGAAAGATTAGACAAGGGGGTAATACTGTTGTTCCTGAGTCACCGGTTGACCCAGTGCTTGAATCCATGCATTGGTACACGCATCCTGGTGCTGAGAAGTTGGTGCATCTTTGTAAGCGCAGATATGTGTTCCCTGGTGACATTGAGCCTGGGGTCAAAGAGCTGCTTCAGGGCTGTACTACATGCCAGACCTGCAAGGCTCGCAGCACACCCTCGCCGAATTCTTAGGAATTCTGGCCCATTCCTGACACTGCATTCACCAGTCTGGCAATGGACCTTGTGAAACTGGAGTGATGTGAGGCAGGGGGTGTGATGTATGACAGTATATTTGTAATAGTTGCCAGACTGACGGGGTATGTGATGGGTATACCCTGTGGGAATGAAGGCCTAACTGCCGAGAAACCAGCAGGTTTGTTCTTCAACAGATGTGTCCATTTTGTGGGACTGCCGCATGAGATCATGTGCGATAACGACAAGTTGATTTCAAAATCATTTTTTCAAACATTATGCAGCATGAGCGGCATAGAACAGCACAAGGGCTTTTTAAACGTCCACAGTCCAATGGACGTGCTGAGGCGGCAGTGAAGGCTGTCATAAATAGTCTGAGGCGCTTCTTGGATCAGCGGTCCAAAAAGTGGGTACATTCTCTCCCACTTGCGCTGTGGGGGCTGAATGACCTGCCAGTTGTAGTGGCACTGTATTCGCCCCACACGCTGGTGTTTGTGAGGGATCCTGTAGGGTTTGACGACTGCCCTCGGCTGGACCTAGTGGAGCGCAATGAAGATGCTGTGCAGTTTTTTGAAAGGGTTAGCCATGAGCGGAGGTTGGTTCAGGATAAGCTGACGAAGATACATGCAGCGGAGCGCAGGGCATGGCTGCAGAATCATCTGCCACAGGAAATGTTTCCGGGGCAAGAGGTTTGGGTGCGTAAGTTGCCGGGAGGCTCGAAGCTCAATCGGCTGTGGGTTTGGCCCTGCGAGGTCATGGGCGTTCTGAGTGAGGCCCGTATTGAAGTGGACACGGGGCCTGCTGCGTTACAGGTACTGCCGTCGACTAGACTGAAGCCATATATGGCATCATTTGGGAGTCAGGAGATTGAATGCCATCATTTTGAGGCGGCGGGTAGAGGCCCCCGAGAGGAGAAAGAAAATGTGGTGAAGGAAGTCCTGGAGGTGCGAAAAAACGGACCTCCCCACAAGTGGAAGTGGCATGTGAAACTCCGGGGTTATCGTGAAACAGAGTGGTATGATAGCTGATGTTTTGTGCATCATGTGAATGATGTGTGGCACAAGTTCAATAAGACTAAGGGCTTTGAACTGTCAATTGCTGACATTATGCAGGCACAGAAGTGATTAGCTTTGGATCCAACTGTTGCAGCACCCCCTGCAGCCCCATGATTTTTCTTTGTCATTACGATCACTACGCCTTATTTGCTGTAGGTTAGCTCACAAACAGGCCAGCGGCACCATTGTAGTCCCCCCCTATGCATGTGTGTAGGGCAGGCCACCAAGGGCCGTGGGACAGAACCAGATCTTGTGTTTTTGTTTCCTATTCCCTTGTTCTCTTCTCTTCCTTTTCTTGTCCACAGATGCCAGTCAAAATTTCAGGTACGGAGAGTCTGGTATGACGCTGAGTATCATCTTTGTGAGGTGTTGGGCAGTTTGTCTTTCTCTTCAGCCTGCATACTTCCAGCCTCACTAGTTACACAAGGAGACATGAGTTTTTGCTACGTCAGGGTTCAGGGTAGGCTGATCGCGGGTGGTGGACATGGGCGGAGGGATCGTAGATTGGTGAGGGCCCACGGGCACTCGCGGGAGCTGCACCCCACCCCCCCCCATGATACCCAGGGCTGCCCCAGTCCGATGGCACTGTATCTTCCTGATCACTGTAGCCTATGTTGTTGCATGTGTGGTTTACATTTCTTTCAGGTGCATTTAATTCAATTCAATTATGCAATGCAAGCCGGGTGCCAGGGTCAGTTGATCAGTGCTTCTCAGGGTTTGAAAGGTCTGTACTGTGATATTTGGTGTCTGTGCTCAGTCAGTGTCAGGGTTTCATTCCAGATCTCCAATGCAACCTGAAGCTAGGAATACCTTTCATTGATCCAGTCCTGAGCTTCTGACTGTGTTTCAGCGCTGCTTCTGATTCTGCAGGACATATGGCTGGCCAGTTCTGAAGGTCGCCTGTGCCAGGCCATATCCTGAGTTTAATTGCGTTTCAGTAACACCATTTGCTTGCTATTTTTGACCAACTCATGGCAAATGAGCCCTTCCTTCCTTGTAAATACAGGAAGTGGAAAGCCATTGCGCTGCTTGCAGCTCTGTGTTACTACCTCTGTGCTATGTCTTCCTTCCCCTCTACTCTCTTCCATTCCTTCTCCTTTGCAGATGTGGTTCAGAATTCAATGCAGGATGAATGCTGATGTTGATAATTATATGGTGGATCTTGGACAGTGTGTGGTTGCATTAGTTAGTCTGTTTTTCCTTGCTTTCCTGACAGTACATGCCATGATCTGGCGTTGGCGCATTGATTCCGATTTGACCTGTATGTATATTTCTGATTGGGGTGATGATCGGCAGGCGAGGGCTGCAAGTTGCCGGCCCCATGGCTGATACCCAATTTGATTGTCTTGTGCGGCTGCTGTCTGCCAGAGTCATTGGGAATAGATTGCATGGCGGGCAGATTAATTATAACAGTGGCCATTGTCTTGTGTAGTGTCAGTCGTGTGTTAAGGTTCAGTTAAGCTGCCTGTTTTGTTTTCTGGGGGGGGGGGGGGGGGGCTGACCCACTTGGTTTGAGATTGAAGGGACGCCTGATCTCTCCTGTACTATATTAGGTATGTATGTATGTATTGTTTATCCAGTGTTAGGCAACTGCTGCTGACTGCTGCCATGTACTTTCTCCCGTTCCCTTTACTTGCAGATCCCAATTCTCGCTTCTGTATTCCACAGATCGAATCAAGTGGGGTGAATGCAGACATCAGACAGCAGGATTTCAATCCACGTGAATCGGGATTCGGAATGTTTCCTGGTATGCCGCCGTTTCAAGGTTCCACATTTTTTTTTGCTTGGAAATCAGCCGCTGCGGATTTCTGCTGCAGGGCTTCAAAGAATTCAATGAAGGATCCATCTCAGAATCTCCGAAGTAATCGCCAGTCATTAGTTCAGAAGAAGGGGCCTGTGTACATTAGCATTAAGGGCTGCAGGACCCAGTGGGTCATTCTGATTTGCGTGAATTTTCTTCTGTGGTGCCTTTTTGCTTGGAGCCCGCCTGAAGCAGACTTCTGAGATTTTTTTCCCCTTTCATCGATGGATCCCATACAAGGAATGAATTTGTGGGACTGGTGGTGTACGAATTCCCCTGTTTGTTTTCTCTGTGTCCTTATCTCCTGAGGGACAGCCAGACCAATTCCCACTGGGCTTTGAGCATTAGAATGATTTCCAGCTTTCTCAGTTTTTTTTTCCTGAGGTATCTTGGGTTTTTGGGGTGAAACGGGCCTTGTTGTGCTGACAGGTTTGCTTGCCTAGCCCTGAATGGGCTTCTGTATATGGCCTGTGCCTCCCAGCTCTGTCTTTTCGGCCTCAGCTGGCCTAGGAGGGGCGTGTAGGAGGCCCAGGCATTTAGGGATAGATCGACATCGATATTGATGCTCATTAGCACTCTTTGTATTGCCACATCCCTTGGGGACTTGTATTGATTGAGGGTAGGAAGGTGAGTAGACATGGGTGATCAATACCGTGTGCGTTCTTGGGCATAATTGACAGATTTCGAAGTGGGATGCAGAAATGGCTAGATGTAGCATTTTTGGCTGCTTTAAGTGTAGAATGATGCGCTTTCATTTACTGGCTCAGACTCTTGTCACATCAAATGGATTGATTGGCGTTTACTTTGCTTTGATTACCGGCGATCATCTGTCGTGCAGTTGTCCTTGGCCATCTCCTCTGGGTGCTGTGGAACTCGTGCCACGCAGTGCCACACAGTGCCACGGGGGAAAGGGTCGAGCACGTATACGGGGGTGCGCGGGCTCGCCTACGTACACCCAACACTCAGGTTAAGGGGGAGGGATATTAGATGTACCCACCCCATATAGCGGGGGTGTCGCTCTAGGGTTCCCACTCCGGAAGGAGGGCCAACCCGCTCGTGGTTGGTGAAAAAATAGAAATATGAAGATCTGGGAAAGAGAGAGGATCGAGGAACATCAAGTGCCAAAGTCTAACAAGTCATAATGGGAGGGAAACTGTCGGCTCAAGGTGGCCTTAAACAAGCGGAGGTGCATGGGGGTTTTTTGGGGTATTGGGGCTGACTGCCTACCACCGGTTTCCTCCACTAGATCCTCTGAGCGACGGGTGGTGGGCCGCGCATGTGCGCTGGGTTCGGGCTCTTAAGCCCAGTAAAGTGTTGGAAGGAACTACAAGGGAAAATGGAAAACATTCAATGTGACGCAGGCAAGAGAATGGAAAGGGGGTACATCCCCTCTCACCATGAGTTGTGGTCCCGCATGCGACCTCGACGGGTTGTGGGGGTGCGGTGGGTACCTTACTGGTAACAGAGTAAAGTGGGGTGGGGTGATACCCTTGATGGGGGGTAGGGTGATGTAACCCATTGCCCTCGGTCACCCAAAAAAACTCAATGCAAAATTCACCTCACAAATGCCGGCAGAAGAGAGCACACTTCCGTCCGCCGGCCACTAATGAAATAGTAACTCTCGAGGTGAAAATAAAAAAAAACTTTTTCATAGAGGTTCAGACCCCACTCAAATTTTTAATGTTGTTCCCTCCTTGGGCTGCAAAACGTTGAATGACTTACTTGGGTGGGGGCTTTTCCTCCCAAGGGGGAAGGTCAGTAATTGTCCCCACACCGGGAAACCCTTGAAGTGGAGGGGGAGGGTATGTATGGGTATGGAGGGAATGAGGGGGAACATCTCTGATGGATAAAAGAGAACGTTCTGTCGGTGTTCATTGAGAGTGGCAAGTGTCCACTCACCCATACTTGGTTTTCATCCACCTACTCATACCCCTGCTCCTTCACCAGGAGCAAATGCTCTTGACAGGTAGAGCCCAGAAGGGGGGGGGGGGTTCTTGAATTGGAGAGGGAATGGAAATAGGAGGGTGAAATGGGGGAAAACATTTGGAACTGCCCAACCCTCCTTAAAAAGTTTGGGAAAAATACGCTGCTGGCGCACTAGGAATTGAACCGAGGTGGTCAGCGCCGCAACCCAGTGACTTAGCCACTGAGGTACTCCGTCTCTGAGTGGCTCTGTCCAAAAACCCATTATCGGGGGATAAAACCTTCAAGAACCCGAAGCCAGTCCAAATGCTGATTACTCAATGTGCAGGGAGACATCTCTGAAGATGTTATTGCTGTTTGAGATGAAGCCAAGGGTCCAGGAGATTGGGGAATAGGGTCAGGTAGGAAGGTCCACTGAGCGTTGTTTGCATTCCCAGGCAGGCATCCAGCTGCTCTCGAAGGTAATTTGTGGTTGCACCTACCCCTGTCCAGCACCACGACCCACTACACAAAACATACCCACAACTCTCATCAGCTAGCACGGCTGCACAGCAGAAATACGCGCACCCAACTGGCACATTCTACACACGCCAAACACACAGTTCGCGCGCAGAAAACACACACAAAGAGCGCGCGCAGCACTTAAAAACAATTACGCCTAGGGTCAGAAGGTTAACATTAAACTGGTTTCGAACCGGGGTATAAAAACTGGGGTCAAAGCCTCTACCAATCAGCAGCCGGCCAGCTGATTCTGCCCGCTATCGCCACATAAGCAGCCTATCCCCTACACGCTACACACACTCCTACAGCTTGCCTACACACGCTGCGCGCTTACGGACACACGCCGAGCGTACTAACACGCAATACACAACACAAACACACACTGGGCGAGGCGAGCGAGCACAAAAAGCGCCCAGAACACAGAGAAAACAAGCGCCGGCGGCGCCATAACACTGCCGCCCCCGGAATTGGAACCCACGCCAGAGAAATCGGGCCTAACACTGTAACCAATAGTCCACTGCCGCTCTTATCCATTCCGCAGCAATCAACGCACATCTAAGGCGCAGCCTACACTCTACACACACTGGTTTGAATATCCTACACGCACTGCGCGCTAACGGACCCACGCCGAGTGTACATACACGCAATACACCACACAAAAGCACACTCCCCAACACAAGCGAACACTGACAGTCCGCCTAACACCGGAAAACCGACTTGCGCCGGCGTTCAGGGAATGCCCAGCCAGGGGTTCGGACCCAGGACTTAGCGGTGATGGCGCAGCTCTTTGACCGCTGGGCAACACGGCTTACGGACTTGGCTGCCGCGTGAAAAAAGACAAGGGACTAAACTACACACACACTGTAATAAATTTTGAGCAACACCACCGCCGCTCGCCGCTTTTGAATACACACACGCACTCTAACACATGTACACTTGCCTGCAAATACACACACAGACGGCACGCAAACTCACTACACAAACTCGACTTCACTCGACAAAAAACGCAAAACAAGGTACTAACTCAATAAAGGACTTACCCATGGTACCAAACACAACTAAACTCAAACAAAACTCAACAATAATGACCAACCACGACCGAGCTTCGCGCTTGAGTGCGCAAATAAACATCAGCACCCAAATGAAAGCACCGAAGCGCTGGAAAACTCGAGGCGCCCCTAGCAACGAAACTCAAACAACAAGGAACTTGAAAACACAAACACAACCGTAACGCAGCAAAACATGACTCCTTGGTGAAAAATGCAACCCAATTTAACAGAATGGAAACAAAGTTGGCACAAACAACCAAAACAACAACCAAACTCCTCAACATAAACGATTTGAAGCAAAAACCAAGCTGGGCCTCAAAACTCCACACTATAATCATTGCTAACCAAAACAAGAACAATACATGCATGTAAAGTAACATCTACAACTCCACAACAAATACAACACTCATATAGATATGAACACACTACTTACATCCACAGTATGACACAATATGACACCAACATTCCAATCTCATTGTAAATTCGAATTCAATGTTCTTGACCATGTCCTTGAAGTCGATCAACCTGATTTGAACTCCATTGAATTGAACTCAATGACTTGAATGATTCAAATTTGATAAATTGATATAACAAAGGACGGATACCTGTGAGAAGGAAGGATTGGGGAAAGGAGGACCTTGTAATAACCTTTGATAATTCTTGAACTCCAAATGCTTGAACTCCAATTCATTGAACTCAATCCAATGACACACATTGATTCAAAATTTGATAAATGGATTGAATGATTGATGAGTAGAGGAGAATTGAGGAGAAATGCATGCAATAAATTGAATTGGGTTGGACTGGGCAAGAAAAGCACAATGCAATGCACTTCAAAAGGTTAGTTGGGGAGGTATTTACCAATACCAAAAATCACCAAGACAACAAACCCATGCAAAATAAAAACAAATGCCCTGCAATTGGTTAGAATGGACTTGATGGAAAGATATTGAGTCAAAAAAGGTTACATGAAAATTGAAATAGAAAGTAAAAGTAACAGTAAAAGTAGAAGAAAAAAGTACAAGTACAAAATACTCTAGGAAATGAGGTTCCCACCTACAATGCCCCTAGAGGGGGGGGGAGCATGGTCGCAACCTAAACTGCTACCATGTAACAAGCTACATGGTATAGATGAAAAAAAAATGAAGAGCAAATGGGCACTCATCAAAATTCCAACCACACGGGGGGCAACAATTTCATACACTTTAAATTTAGGCACCCGCCCATTTTCCCCCGTTTCATCACCTACAATTCATATCACTTTGCCCTCAAACTGCTAGTTTCGTCACCAAAACTTCATGCTAGGCTTCTTTTTTGAGAGGACATCGGAATGCTCTTGCCTCAGTTTTGAACAAAGCAAATTACCAAATACTTTGAAAGTTAGGAAAAGCTTTCAAAACGGTTCTCCTTTTTTAGAAAATGTTCCCTACTTCTTACAACTATTTGCAATGTTTCCGTCTTCTTTGGCAAAAGGTGTTGAACTACACCACCTTTGACATTACAATGCAGACCCTTTAGTGTTCTTTGTAAAGTCACCCCACCCCAATTTCCATGCTGATTTTAACTCCTCTTTATTCTGCCCCCCTATAATGTAGGCAGAGGGAGACTGCTTTTGCACCTAAAATTCAGGCCCAAAAATGGCTCCGAAATTTTGGTGTCCGGAATTAAAGTGGTCTGAAATTGGTGCCTCCCTTGTATGGGGGGGATCCAAACTATGAAGCTACCATGTAATAAGCTAGTCCCTAAGGGGGCAGAGCAAATAGCTCAATATGTAATCTCCCGGCTAGGGAGGAATCTCCTAAGAGTCTTACCCAATCCCGGGCGTAGCCTAGGGGCTCATGACTAAGCTACAGAATCAAAAAACATAAAATTTAAAAATAAAATCCAAAATCCCTTCAAATACTAAACCTAAACCCGAATCCCTACACACACACAGTGGAAGTGCAAAAGACCATGATCACCATGTCTCCGCTGGCTGCCAGACTTTGCCACGGGCATTCGGTTCCTTGCTTGGCTTAGCGATTGCCAAGCGGCCATGGTCGGGGGGTGGCTTACAAAACCCTCATATCTACGAGACAAAGAGGGTGTGAACACATGCATTTGCACTATTACACTTAACATTATACAAACAGGTATGACACACGCATAGGTAGCTCTAAGAAGCATAAAATCTCACCTGAACGTAACACTATCACCTCAGAGCGTCTTTTTAATGCCGTAACATTGGCACAGGCCTAATACCGACAAATCTACATTAACGTCCTACAGAACTAAATGGAATGGACTTTCACTGGAACACAGAACAGGCGACAACAACGAAATCCAGCACATCCCGGATTCAAGCGAGAACAGACACAGCAAGGACACAGAAAATGCAATTCTAAATCTAAACACTGAAAAATTGAAAACTTGTATACCTATGTAAAACTACAACCCTTACGCACACATGTGACCTATTTGCCGTTCTAGAGCGTTGTACTCTCTTTTCATTGGACCGGGAACAGGACACGTAATCCCCAAAAGGCACGCGTGGAGCAAGCAACAAAGATCTCAAACAAGTTCAACAGTCCGACTTGAAACTTAACTAGTCTCGAAGCATCCTAAATAAAAACAAATAAGCAAACAATTAATATACAGATATATCAAATGCACATGCACAAACAAACAGAATGTTCAATGTCATTTCCTACCTTAAATTGTTTGACCTTCTTGACCGTGGTTTTTTACCCCTTAACCTTTTCTCTGTTAGAGGAAGGGAACTGAGGAAACAATACTCGTGGTTTGTTAATCACCCAACCTTGTTCTACTCTGGTTCGACACTTTGAATGAAGTGTGGAGGAGGATAAAGAGACAGGAGGCGCAAATTGACACCAATTGCACAAATGAAAGATGCCAGAATTCGGGGGATTGCGGTCAATTTTCAGAAATTCTGATTTGATAATGTGAGATCGCAAGATTAGTGCACCATTGAAAAGAAAAAATAGAAATCAGAAATTCCAAAATTGATTAGCAATCGAAGATGGCTCATGAAATCCTGAAATTCAATAGCGATCGAAGATCGCGCATGAAACTCACAAGTGTGCACCTGTGCAATTTCACTGCTAAGCCTGAGGCTGTTGCACTCCCCTCAGAAGCTCTTGCAACTTTAAAAGCAATGGCTGAAAAATTAACAGATAGCCTTAAGCTTAGGGGAGGGGCTTTCCCTATTTTAATTACACCCACACCCATTGCAATGCCTCAACCCGCATTGCAGTGGGATGGAGCAACGTGTGGGTATGACGAAGTTCATGCAAGTGCTTTGGCACAAGGAGGCACCCTCACACGTGAGAGGAAAGCCGCCGGAAGCGTCTCATGACACACCACTGGCGCCCGGGTAAAAGGGAAGAACACAAATGCAGGCGGAAGAGACACAATGCAGAATGCAGGGAGAATGATGGGTGGAGGAACACAATGCAAAACAATTCGTGAGGGAGAAAACTCTTTTCTTTTTCCATTTTTTTTTTTTTCAAACGCGACCAGCGCTCTAAATTTTTTCAGCTGCTCTTTTGAACCAGGTGCAAGCTGGAACCTGACTGGTGTCACCGTTGTGTCAGGCACCCATTTTGCATGGTCACAGATGCTGACGGTTTCTTCCAACTCCTTGAATCGTTTGCATGACAGCCAATTAGGGTTTGTAACCCTCATAACCCTACCCTAACCCTACCTTAATGGCCAGGCGCTACGAATCGGCAACAAATTGTCAATGTATTGCGTACGGCAGCCACGGTTGTGTCAAGCAACCACAAAATAGGGGACTGTGTGCCAACATTGAGCTAAATTTCCACACTGTGTCCCTGTCACGCATAACTGTTATGGAGTCCCTCCGGAAATCTGCTATGTTTTTCCGAGGGAGCGCCCAAAAGTTGGGGTTTTTGACCTCATCATCAAAATTTGCATACACCAGTGAGACCGACACCTTCAAAATAGGGGGGGTATAGGGTATTACTTACCTTTGGGGGGCCGACATGTCTTTTGAATAGAAATTGTGAAAATTTGTGAAAAATGGTCTAACCCCCAAATCGGAACCCTAGCGTATGACCGTTCCACACTGCCGCCCTGGTGCAAATATATCGCAAATGGAAGTCATCGGTGCGTCCTGCTACCTTGAAATAGGGGGGGATATGCGGTCGACACCAACAAGTTCCACGACATCTCAAAACCTGCTTCACCTTTTTATTGGGGAGTTGTTAGGCCAAAAAGTGCTTAAAAAATGGCCTATTTCAATCTTGTGACTGGAATGGCAAAAAACTGGGGAAGATTCAGGAACAGTTTTGCAAGGATTGAAAGGGGGAATTTCAGAGAACACACAGCAATTTTCAGATTGAAAATTGCTCACACGATGTGTGCGTGGCTCGCATTTTGGGGATGCAGGTTCAAGTTCGCACAAACCCCCTCGAATTCAGATTCGCACCGAATTCGCACGAATTCGCGGAACCCTCCGAATTCGAATTCGCAACTTCAAATTTGAATTTCTCCTGAATCAACTTGAACGAACCCGACCATGACAACCCATAGGCGGACCTAATGTTTACCTACCATTTTGGAAATTCCCTCTTTGCATAAACGGATTTCATAGGGAACTGGTTGTCCTACGACAACGACCAATGAAAACCAAGAATACCAAATAAACACCTACAAACCCTTCCTTGCGTCCTTCAAAGGCCTTTTGGCAAAAAAGCAGCAAAGTGTGCATCAATCACCAAGCCAAATACGAACAATCACATATGAATAACTTGTTGCCCTTATTGGGCCTTCATTCATTGCAATCTTCAATTCAACCATTGCACTAGAGATGGGCTAAGAAAAGAAATACCAAATAGAAGAGGAACAAAAAGCTTGATTCATGGCGCCAGCGCGGTCGTGGACATGGCAGCATATGTAATTTTGGAACTTTTGTTTGCCGGATTTCTTCAAACTCTTTGAGAGTTGGAGGCTGTTACTTGATACAATCATTGTTCATGATAAAAATCAACTGTCAATAGTCCCAGATCTGTTCCGGCGAGGTTTGAGGTTTGAGGTTGGATTTTGCGGGTACTAGACGCCTTTCGGCCCCGGGGCGCCACCTGGTCGGGCCAGGTGATATCCTCCCCACCGGGACCTAGTGGGGGGCTCTTCATGACACACCTCCTGCCTGGTGGCGGAATCCCCCGGGTTCACGGGGCTCGGAGCCCTGTCCCTCCCCGGCTTCCCCATTTCGCCACTCCCCGGTCAGTTTATCGCTTAGCAGCAGTAGCTGCAGGCGCTTACCCACCGCGTCGCCCCCCTGATGCGTGGTCGCCCGGGGCGCCGGCGCCGCCGGGCCCGTGCTACTGGCTTGTCGCCAGTGGAACCCCAGTGGGCTGACGCGGAGGCTGCCTATTTCTGGGGCTGGTGCCTGGCGCGGGGCGCCACTACTGCCTTGGCGGGTGCAGTGCCCTGGTCGTGTGTGCGCGGCGCTTGCGGCCGGTTTGAGGGGGTCGGGGCTGGTGCCGGGTGTTTTGTCCTCCCCTGTTTCCCCCTTCCCGCCCCGTTTTTTCTGTGCTGTGTGTGGCGGGCTGTCGCGTCCGGGTGTCCCTTATCCTCGCTCGCTGGTACACCATTCCATGCGGTCTGTGCGTTCCGCGGGCTCAGTCCGGTTGCCCTTCTGGTATTCCCCACGTGTCCTTTGTGTGTGTATGCGCTAGCGCTCCCACGGCGTCCGCCCCCCCCCCCTCCCCTGGTTGGTGTGGCGTGCGCCCTTCGCGCGGTCCCGGTGCTGGGCGCTGGTAGGGCCGTTCTACTCGGTCCGTGACCCTCCGCGCTTCCTGCCCCGGTCCCGTGCTCTGTTTGGTTTGTTTCTTTGGGGGGGGGGGGGGGGGCGGTCGCGTTTCCCCCCTACCTAGCTTGGGGCTGTGTGCTCCCGGTGGGGTGGGCCTTCGGATCTGGGGCGTTTCAGCGGGCGTGGGGTGGGGGGTGGGGGGCAGCCTGTGTGCCGTTCCCCCGGTCTGTGCGGCCGGGGGGGCCGCTGGGGCTGGGGCTCGCCTTGCCTCCGTCCGTCCCTGTGCCTTCCCTGGGCAGGCAACAAAGCGGGTGTTCTGGACGTCGCTCTAGCCATGGAGGGCGTGGCCCCCATACCGTTCCGGTTCGTGTTCGCTTGCTGTCTTGGGGCGCGGTCCGTGTTGCGCCCTGGTGTGTTGGCGCGGGTTCGCTGGTCCATCGTGGTTACTGCGGGAGCAGGCGGCTGGGGCGTGGGGGAGGGCCCTGCTCCAGCCTCCCTCCCGGGCGCCGGGGTCCTGCGGGGGGAGGGGGGATCACCTTTTTCGCCTCGGGGGGCGTGGAGGCGCGCGCCCCCGTTGCTTGCGGGTCGGTTGGGGGGGGTGGGGGGATAGGGGGGGGGTCGCGCCATGGCTCCCCTCCTCCCTCTCTGGGGGGGGCGGCCTGCGGCCCTCTGCTCAGCCCCCCTTTCGTCGCCGGCGCATCCCTTCCAGGTGTATGCATTCGTCCGGCGTTGTGGGGCAGCCCCGGGCGCCGGGTGCGGCCTGCCGCCAGCGGGCCAGCCTGGCGGGGGGAGGGGGGGTGGCGGCCCGTGAGCCGCCCCTCTGGGGGGGTGACCAGCGGGCCGGGGGGCCGGGGGGTTGTGTTGCCTCGCTCCGTCCCTCCGCCCTCCCTGGGCGGGCAACATTGCAGGCGTCATTGGGGACCCTTGGGTCATGGGGGCGCGGCCCCCATACTGCTCCGGTTCGTTCTCGTGCGCCGCCCCCGGGGTGTGGCTCGTGCGCCGTTCTTGCGCGCTGGTGCGGGGTTACCCGCCTGCCGCGACCCCCGCGGGGGCAGGCAGTGGGGGGCGCGGGGGCGCGCGGCATGCGGGTCCAGCTGCGTCCCCCCCCTGGGCGTCACGGTCCCTTCTGGGGGAGGGAAGACGCCCCCTCGGCCGCGGGGGGGGGTAGAGGGTCGGCGCCCCCGTGGCCCGCAGGCCGGGGGGGAGTGGGGGGGAGAGGGGAGGGGGGGCCGCGCCGCTGTTTCCCTCTCATTCGTCCGGGGGGGCGACCCGTGGGCCCCGGCCCTGTCCCCCTTCCTCTCCGGCGCACCCCCCCTGGGTATACACGGGTGTCTGGGCGGTCGTGGGCGCCAGGCGCGGTCCGGTCGGCTGCCGGTGGGTAAGTGCGGGGGGCGGGGGGGGAGAGGTATCCTCGCTACGGCCTGCTCCCCTGCCTTCCCCAGGCGGGCATCAACCCAGGCTGCCTCGTCTGCGCTTTCCCGGGCGCCAGCGTGCTGTTGCGGCCCACGGCGCCGGCGCGGAGCCGCTGGCAGGCAGCAGGCTATGCGGGAAAGAGCGGGCAGCCGACCAGGGGCGCTTGGCGCGCGGCTGCGTTCGCCGCGGCTGTGGCGTCCCCCCCCTGGGTGCAGCGGCCCCTCTGGGGGGGTGGAGGGCCGCCGTCTCTCTGGCCGGCCCCCGGCCGCCCACGGGCCTGGGGGGGGGGAGAGGGGGGGGGGACGGGTGGGGGGGAATGGGGTTCCCCGCTGTCCCCCTCTGGCCCCCTGGCGCCGCCCCTCGACGGCCGCAGGGGGGCCGGCCTGGTGGTTCCGGTCCCGGGGGGCCAGCTGCTGATTGGGGGGGCGTACTCTTTGCTCGCCTCCCCCCAGCCCTTGGGCGCCGGACCCTCGCACAGGCCCTCGCTCGGGTCCCCTGCTCGCCATGCTGTCGCCGCGCGGTGCCGGCTGGCCAAGGGGGGGGGGGCAAGGGGGGGGGGGGGGGGGGGCGATGTGTGCTGGGGGCGGTGGTCCGGGTCAGCGGTCAGCGGTTAGTGGGCTGCGGGGCAGTGGGCCTCCCCTCCCGCTCGGTGCCCCTGTCCTCCCTCCCTCTGGAGGTGGCGCGCACCCCTCCGCCGCACTGTACAGTGGGGGGGGTGTGGGTGGGGGGCCTGGCTCCGCCAGGGGGGGCGTCCCGCGGCACTGTCACCTGCCCCCCCCCCCCCCGCGCCCATCGCCTGGCCCGACGGGGCGCGGCCGTCACCGTCGTCGTCGCTTGTGTGGGGGCTGGGGCTGCAGCGCCGGCGGGTTCCGCCGGCGGGTAGGCCAGTGGCCGAGGGCGTTGCGCAACGCCCGGGGGAGCCAGTTGCTGGCATCTGCATCCGTGATGCGGAGCACCGCCCCCCCTCTAGGAAAGCTGGCCACGTTGGCTCCCTGTTGGGCCAAGCCGCCCAAATCACCGTCCGAAGGACCCTCTCGTGGTCCTCCGGGGCCGCCCATCATCGGGGGGGCACCTCCTGGCTCCCCCCATCACCCCGGAGGAGCACGGCATCGGAGAGCCGGTTCCTCATACCCCTGGTGGTCCCCGAGCAGGCCCAGCTCAGCCACCCGTACACCTCCATCACCAGGGAGAAGGCCTCATCCCGCAAGGGGTCTTGGACCGTGTCCCAGTCCCAGTCCCAGGGCCGGGCTGCCTCTGCCCCTCTCGCCGCCCCCCCCTGCGGCCTCTGTGCCTGCAGCGCCGGCGCCGCGTCCCGCCCCCCTGCCGCCGAGGCCGCGCCCATCTGTGCGGGCTCGGCCCTCGGCACGGGGGGGGCGGCTGGTGCTGCGGTCTTGGGGGTTTGGGGGGGGATGAGGTTTCCTGCGTCACAGTCGATGTTGTAGAGGTGGGCGTCGTGGTGGTGGTGGTGGTGGGTGTGGTGTGCCGGCATTTGTTGGATGACGGGGGGGATGCACCGCACTGGCTGCACGTCTGGCTGTGGGGGCGCCCCGTCCCCCGTCCCCCTCCCTTCGCTCTGCCCTCCCCCCGCGGCTCCCGTGCCCCGTCCTGTCTGTCACTGAGGGACCACGGCGCCCTTGCCCTTGCCCTTGGGTCTCTTCCTCGCCCCCAAGCCTTTGTCCCCCTGTCCGCGCTGCGGGTCCTGCCCCCTGTCACCTGCGCTCTGGCCTGTCCTGCTGGCGCCCGTATCATTCCCGTGCCCGTGTCCATGCCCTTGGCTGCGCCCACGCTCGCTGACCGCGCCTCGCTCCGCTCCATGCCCTCCGTGGCCGCCCGCCTTGGCGCCCTGCTCGCGCCCCTGCGTGCCCCTCCCGTGCCCTTGCCCTTTCCCGGCTCTTTGTCCTGCGTCGTGCCGTCCGCTGCCCGCGCTCTGTCCCCCCCCGCTGCGCTGGCCTCCGTACCTTGTCCGCGCTTTTGCCCTCGCTCCTTGCCGCGTGCGCCCAGGCCTGCCCCCTGCGTGCGTCACTGGGCACTCCCCCTGTCGCCTCCTGCCTCCCGCTCCGCGCTCCTGTGGCCGGCACCCTGCCCCGCTTGCACGCTGTCCGCCCGCCCCCGGATCACGCGCCGGGCGTCCTGTTGCCGCCGCAGCTGCGGCAGCGTGACGCCGTGCAGCGTACGCTCGGGTGCCGGGGGGCGGACGTGCCGCGTCCGCCCCGCAGGGAAGGCGGCCTTGGGGGGGAACGGCTTGGGGGGCTGCCGTGGGTGTGGGTGGGGTTGGGGTGGGCGCGGTACTTGGCGCCCTCCCTGCCCACTGCTGCTGCTGCGGCGGCCCCCGGTGAGGCGGCCTGGGCCCGTGCGGGGTCTGTCGCCCGCGCTCACGGCGTGCTGGGGGCCGCGGCTTGGCTGGCCGGGGCAGTGGCGCGGCTTGCCGGGGCCGTGTTCTCGGCTCCTCGTGCAGCCTCTCTGCTCTCCTCTGCGGCTCCGGCGGCTCCTGGCAAGGCGCCCGGGGCCCCCGCCGGGGCCTCGCCCCGCGCTGACGGTGCGCCGGGGGCCGCGGTCGGGGCTGCGACGCGGCTTCCTGGGTCTGCGGTTGCAGCCCCCTGTGCGCCTGGGGCCCCCTTTGGGGGCGGGGCGGCAGGGCTTGCAGCCTGGGCGGCAGGGGTGGTCTCTTTGGCCGGCGAAGGTCCCCTGGTCGACAGCCGGGTGTCGGCAGAGACTGCTCGGGGCTGCCCAGCCAGCGGCCCGACCGGCATCGCTGCCTCCGCCAGCAGCCGCACCTCGCGCTCCGCGAGGGTCTTACCCGCGCATCCCGGGGGGACGGGAGAGCGGGAGCGGGACCGACGGTGGTGGCGGTCGTCCCGCTTGGGCGAGGCATCGGAGTCCGACATCTTGTTATCCTGGTAGGCATGTGTGGTGGCAGGTGTGCCCCCCCCATCACCTCCTGGTGTATCTGTGTTGTGCCGCAGGCAGTGCTGTGCATTGCTCCGCAGGGGGGAGGGGGGGAGGGGAGGGGGGACCGGCGGCGGCGTTATCCCCGTCTGGGCGGGGGCCGGCGGCCATCCATCGGCACTGGGCTGGGAGGCAGGTGAGCCACGCGGCCAACACGTCGCGCCAGAGCTCCCAGTCTGGGGCGGGCCTCAGGGCCCTGGGCCCCCAGGGGTCGTCGGCTGGTGCCGAGGGGAGCCGCACTAGGTGGACCCACGTAACGGCGGTGACCTCCTGTGTTCGCAGGAAGGTGTGTACCCCGTCCCGCACCGCGGGCGCCGGGAGGGGGGGCCGGGGTACGGGCGCTGCCCCGTACGGGTTGGTGGAGGTGATCCCCAGGACCCGCTCCGCGTCCCCGCGAATCGCGACGACGAGGAGGAGCAGGGGGGTGCCCGGGCGCTCTTGCCAGAGGACTTGCACTCTGTGGTGGGCACCCCTGGTCCTGGAGAGGGGGGGGGGATAGGTGTGGGTTGGTCCAGCCGCGGGGTGCGTGCGTCGCTGGCGGGAGGGTGGGGCACCAGGCGGGCTCCCTGGGGAACGCTCAGCACACGACAGCGTACGGGGGGTTCCGCCTGGCGCCGTCGTACAGCGGGTTGGTCGGGCGGGGGCGGGTGGGCGCCTCGTCTGCGCCTCCCACGAATACCGTGATTTTGCCCACCTGCAGGTCCTCGTCCGGCAGATGTAGGGGGTGGAGTGCCGCGTCCAGCTCGGACGCTCCTCCTGGGTATGTGGCCCGCGCCTGGTTCAGGTACGGGGCTGTGTCCCCAGGGCAGCGCGTCCTGAGGGCGTGCAGCAGGTCTGGGGCGCTGCTGTGGAGGGACAGGGCGAACCCCGCGCCCGTCAGCTGCAGGGTGTCCCCCATGGTCAGGGGCCGGCCTGACGGGTTGCACTTGCGCCACTCCATCCATTGCACGTAGATGGCCGCCTCTGGGCTGATGAGCCCCGGCTGGGCAGCGTTCACGCTCAGCTGCATCGCCGGGAGCAGCGTAGGGGCCCCTGCTCCGTTCAAGGCGCAGACGGCCCGGAGGGCGGTCCGCTGAGGAAAGCCCTTGCACTGCTCGTCGGGTCGCGCTGGGCGGCAGCGTGCGCCTCGTGCGCCTCCTTTACCGCGTCCGCTACTAGGCCCCAGACGGCCGCCTGCTGCGCTGGGCGGCGGGCTCTGACGTGCCCCGGCCCGTCCCCCTGTCGGCGAGGCATGGTGCTGCGGGCTCTGTAAAGAGCGGCGGCGGTAGGGGGTCAGGGCGCGAACACGTGCGACAGGTGCGCGACGGACGTGAGGTCCCGCACGTGGATCCACAGGAGGGCGGCGCCCGCAGGGCCCGCGCGTTTGTGTGAGGGGGCGTGTGCCCCTCCAATGCGCCGGTGCAAGGCCTCCTCTTCCGTGCGCCTGTGCGGGCCCGCGGGGGGTTCGGGCCAGGGGCACGCGGGCATCCGGGAGCACTGCGCGCACCTCTTGGCGCCCGTCGGCGCTCCGGAGGACACTGTGTTGCATTCCCCGCAGAGGCGGCTGGTGTGTGGGAGGTGGGAGGGCGGTGACCAGGGGCCGAGACGGCGGAGCCAGAGGTCGTCTCACCTCTGGCGGAGGGGGTCTCGGAGCTCCAGTAGGCGGGCGCGGATGAGGCCCCGGTAGTCCCTGCTGAGCGTCTTTTGCCGGACCTCCTGCCACGTGTTCTTCGGCGAGAACCCCGTGGTCGTGGAAGGCGGCGATGAGGTCATCCCATGCCAGGCAGGGATGCCCCCGGAGGGGGGATTGCCATATATACGTGGCGCCCGGTGAGGTGGGGCACGAGCGTGCCCCATCGGCACTCGTCCGCGGCGTCCCAGTGGAGGAGGGCCAGTAGGCTGCCGTCCGCGACTGCCTCCCACCCTACCCACAGCCCGTCGCAGCTGTCCAGCTCTTGGCGCAGCGCGGCTGCAAGGTCGGTAGGGAGCATGAGGACTAAGGGCCCCAGTGTGTCGCCCAGCTGGGGCAGGGCGTCGTGGTACACAGGCCCCCCAGTTTTGAACTGCGCCACGGCGAGCCGGGCGGCTCCGTCCTCCGGGGAGAGGCGGCGAATGGTGGCCGCGTCGCGTCCCCATGTGTGTATCTCTGTGGCTTGGAGTACGTTGGCGGTCTGGAGGACGATGCGGGGGGGGGATGGGCGCTCGGATGAGCGAGGATACGTCTCCATTCCACCCCGCTTGTGGCCCTGGGGCCGCCTGTAGCCATTCCTTTGCCGCCGCGTCCCACGGGTGGTCGGGGCCCGCCACGCGGATCATGGTGGGCGGCAGTCAGGTGTGCGGCCCCCACCCCTCGAGCGGGATGGCGGCGTACCTCTGTGCGGGGGTCTCTGGGGCGCGCGTGGCAGCGCACCACCGGCCCCATTCGCGCGCCCATTCCTCGCCCACTATACGGGGCTCCCGTGCGGTCATGGAGCCGCGCCTGATGATCCACGGTGAGAAGAAGGCGTCTTGTAGGTGCTTCGAGATACCCGCCTGCAGGTCCCGGTACGGGTAGGGGTCCTCTTGCGGCGGGCACTCCAGGGTGCCATTCACGACACGAAGGGAGGCTACGAAGTCCTTGCCAGGGCGCGGGGGAGGGGGGGGGGCAGCTGCCATCTGCCGCGGTGAGCCATCAGTGCACCCGGGCCGCCGCGCTTACGGGGCTCGTGGAAGAGTTGCTCCAGCTGGTGATTGCGAAGCTCCCATGCGAAATCCCCCAGCCTGAGCATGTGGTGGAGGAAATCGTCCACGGAGGTTCGTCCCGGGGGATCGTAGCGGGCTATGGCGCGGAGCTGCGCCTCTGCTGCCTCGGGCACTAGCCGAGAGCAGAAGACTTCCGTCCATGCGGTGCCCGCGGAGCGCCACGAGGCCAGCCATAGAGTCTTGTCCCCGGGCGGGAGGTGGCGGGCCGCCTCCAGCACCGCCTGGCGCTAGTGGGGCCAGAGGAGCCGTGAGTGGGTGCACGCCACGTGCATGTGCACCAGGGTCTCCTCCTGGCCGCTGCAGAGGAGGCACGGCTGCCGGAGGATGGCGATGCCGGGGAGCCGCTCCTTCCAGACGCGGAGCCTGCGTTGCACAAGCGTGTGGCCTTCCCTGGCCCGCAGCGCCCGCTGGTTGGTGGCTGTCGTGGTGAGGTCCCGGGCGTGGGCATAGGCTGTGGCGTGGGCCGCGCCCAGAGGTGTGTGCCCTCGGTGCGTCAGCACATGGTCCGTCTGTGCCTGCTGCGCGATCGCGCAGAGCGTTTGCATCGTGCGGGGTCCTAGGTCGAGGTGGTCGTCATTACCGGCGACGATGAGCTGGGCGTGGCTGGGGCCCCGGGGCGTGTTCTGTAGGACGGTGTCCTGGCACGCCGCCCAGTCCGCCCTGTGTAGTAGGGCGACGCTGTGCTGGGAGGTGGCTCGGGCATACCAAAATGGGTGCTCGGCGTGTTGCCCTCGCGCGCGCAGGCAGTCCCGGAGCCATCGCAGGGGCATCTGGTTGACTACCTTTCCCCCGCCCGCGGGGACCCCTGTAGTCCGCTCGCAATCCGCGTGTGGCAGGAGGTGGAGGATGCCTTCGGCGTCCACCGTGTGGACTTATGGCCGGTGGGCGCCGTATTGCAGGGGGAGGGAGGCGGCCACCCCCTCTCTGTCGGGCACCGTGCCCGAGATGGCCACCGCCCACGTGCAGGTGAGGTCGGTGGCGAGAGCGACGCTGGTGGCGTGCTTGCAGGGTCCGCCCCCGACACATCGGAGGAGGTGTGGCCCCAGGCCTCCGCGATCCAGTAGTACCCGGTGGGGCTGAGCCAATCCCTTTGAGGTCAGGGGAGTGCCACCGGACGTCAGGCTGGCTGGGGGTCAGTTGGTCCATGCTCAGCGCCCTGGTGTTGCCGGGGCGGACCTCTGGGTGGTCGTGTAGTCGGACCTCTGCTCCAGCCATCATGCCTGCCGTGGACCAGAGCGGCGTCACATGTTCCCTGAGCCACACCGGACCCCCGCGCTGGTGTACCACCAGGTGTCCCGTGTCCTCCGGTTGGTCCCCCAGCGCGTGCACTGCCATGTGTGGGTGGTGCGGCACCTCCGTAACTACCAGCAGGGCGGTGCCGCGGGGGAGCCCACGAGGCCTGGGCTGGCCTACCCCCACCTGTACCATCACCCACTCGGTCCGGAGCTGCGTGTGCTCCTTCGCTCAGGTGCACTCGTCGTCCGTAGTCATCAACCACACCGGCGTCGGCGCGTGGGGCCGTGGGCACAGGGGCTCGAGCCACGCCACCTCCGCGTTCGTGCTTG
Source organism: Eutreptiella sp. 'Long Island Sound 2002' (assembly GCA_964036045.1). Taxonomy (NCBI): domain Eukaryota; phylum Euglenozoa; class Euglenophyceae; order Eutreptiales; family Eutreptiaceae; genus Eutreptiella; species Eutreptiella sp. 'Long Island Sound 2002'. Next base: position 91,074,717 of record OZ038382.1, on the reverse strand, counting down.
CTGCTCATTCTCCGCGAGTACATCGCCGAGGATGTCCAGGAGGGCCGCAGGTTAGTGCTATGCCGCCCCTTGCGTGGGGGGGGGACAGGCTGCCTTGACAGCAGTAGCCCCCGACGTGAAGGTGCAGGCCGTCCATGATCACCCGTGGGCCAGTGTGGGCGTCCTGCTTAGCCCTCGTGGGGTGGACCAGCCGCAGGTAGGGGTCCCGCGTGGCGGTGGTGTGGAAGAGATGGACCAAAGCGTAGCGCCATCCGGGGTGGTTGGTGGGCTCCTGCTCGCAGCTGCAATAGTGCAGGTGTTCATCGGCGCACTGGTTGAGGCATTCCCGTAGCGCCCTTGGCCACGGGTCGTCGTTGTCGGGGAAGGGGTGGTGCGGCCCGTGGTGCCCATGCCACGGTGTCATGTGTTGCACCGTTAGGCGGCACGTGTCGCGGTGTCGTAGCTTGGCAGTGCGCAGCGTGACGATGCGGCCCGGTGGGGATTGTAGTTGGACGCGGGCCGCCCTGGGCCACGCGATGGGGCTGTAGAGCCCCACTCGTAGGGCGGCCAGGGCCCGGGGTATGCGGTGCACCCAGTTGCCCCCCACCAGGGTTGCGAATTCCGGGACAGGGGAGGGCACCTTGGGGCATATTCCGTGCGCGCCGGCGATTTCCCGAAACATCCTGGTGACCTCGGCGTGCACGGAGGTGGAGCGGTGGTGGACGAGTGTGCCCAGAAGGGCCACTGCTGCCTGTTGGCACCGCGTTGGCACTCGCGTGAGTCCCAGGGTCCGGTCATCCTGCAGGCTGCGTCGAAGGCGTATCGCGCCCTGTCCTTCGCCACCTGGACAGTGATGTGGTCCAGGTGGCGCGCGGTGTTGGAGTCGTCGGTGATGAAGGGGGCGACGTATTGCGTCGGTACCCCTAGGATCGCCAGGATGCGGTCCTGTACCACTTTTGGTGGCGCGAGGGTGTTGAGGCACCAGTGGTGCACCGCCGCCAGGCGCAGGCGGTGTTTGCGCTGCAGGGAGAACCCCCCGTTCGGCTGCAGCTCGAGCCCCAGGTAGGGGACAGAGTCCGCCGCCGGCACCCAGTGCCCTGGGTTTTCCAGGTTGGGACAGAGGCGCAGCTGCAGGCCCGGGACCCCCTCTGTTGTGGCCATGGCGCACTTCGGGGGGTTGAGGTCCATATCCATCATCCCCAGGTATGCGGCCACCGCCCCCACGCCCTCGACGAAGTGCTTTATCGTTTTGGCCACTACCAGCAGGTCGTCTATGTAGGGCTGGATGAGGCCCCGTTCGGCCTCTCCGGGCGAACGCAGACGGTGCCCCTGGGCCCTGAGCAGGGGCTCCAGGAGGAGCGCGTAGAGCAGGGGACTTTCGGGGTTGCCCTGCCAGAGGCCGCGCAGCATGTGGACGGGCTGTGTCAGCCCCTGCGCGGTGACGATGCGCAGCCTGGCACACGTGTGGAGGAAGAGCAGGAGGTCGATGACCTCTGGCGGCACGGAGAGGTGGCGTAGGATGAGGTGGAGGGCGCCGTGCGTTTCTGGTCGGTGAGTTTTTTTTCGCTGATCTGGCACTTGAAAATTGGACTGGAATCGAAAGTCGAACGATGGATAGTTGGTTCTTATGATGAAGTACAATTCTGCCACGTTTCAGCCTTGAACTCCAAAAGAATGTTCAGAAATCGGCCGAACAAAACTCCAAAAAATCGCCGATGCGGCGTCGGCGCCGCCGATGCGACTTTCAGGGAATTTGTTGACCGAATTCGCAACCACTTCGCAATGCTGTGAATTTCACTGCGAAATCGCAGCAAATTTGCAGTCCAAACAAATTCACAGCGAATTTGCCAAATTCAAATCAGATTGGCTGCAATTCAGCATCCCTATCGCATTTTATCATTTTTTGACTTGCGTGGTAAAAAAATTGATGAAATACCCTCGTATGGTGAACTGAAGGGGGCGGGGGTTGGATGACATCCCATGACACGCCGTGACCCAATAGGGGTCGTTGCCTTGCGTTCGGGGTATCCCGGATAGATGCCTGTTAAGTGATGTGTTAAAATTCTATGAATGAGCAACAATTTCTCAAAAGATTGGTTTCATTTGGAGCAATGGTATTATGCTTTATTGGAGTTTCGTTGGGACATTGGGAGAGATTTTATCCATGGAGCTTGATCATTTCCAATACGGGTGAAAGACACTTAATGGCTTAACTTTAATTCAAAAGAGGGTTTATCTATTGTATTATATGCCATGAGTTACTGTTTGTTATTCCATTGTTTCTTCTTTGAACACTATGTTTAATATAGCACAACATGGGTGTTGGCCTTTGCTTTATCTATTTCTTTTGGCTAGTCTCATTGAGATTGAGCTGTTCAGTAATCTGCATTTTTCTCACACATATTGTTGTTTCAGAGAAAAAGAATATGACTTTCAGACTCAGCATAAAATTCTGCATCTATATAGTGGTCATAAGACTATTTCATTTTTTGACCATTTTTGCCCGTGAGCGCGCCGCTTCCACTATGGGCGATTCCTACTGAATTCTGAGGTCATCAGAGAGTTCCCACTGAGTTCAACAGACATGAATGAATTATTTCCTGAGCTACAGAAAACTCCTGGAAGACATTTAAAGTGATTTTGTATCGTTTTTTTTATCATTGAGAGACCATATTTTTTGCGACTGTTTGACTATCTTTGCAGGAAGCCTGATTTCTGAGATATACCATTTTCGCCCTGATTTAAAGTCACTGTTCACTGTTGCAGGGTGCAGACTGAAGTCGCTTCGCTATTCCTGACTGCTGCCCAACATCACCCATTGTGTGTCTGTTCATTGTAAAGCCCCATCAAGTTCTTTATTTATTTTATTGATCCCAGTTCTGCTCGTCTTGGAGTCTTCGGCTGGTTTCTTTTTCATCCAAATCTTTGAGTACCTGAAATGGAGCAGGAGGAAACACCAAGGCAAGTGCAACCAGAGGAAACTGGGACTATTCAAATAGAGGAACGAGATGCAAAGCGGGAATTGAACAGTGGTAGCAGAAGTATGGATGCTACTGTGCACGATATCGAGTCCACTTGTCGAAGCGTCGACCTTGCGAGTTCTAGCAACGTCAACGATCAACAAGCGTCACTGGGGTCTTTTGTTCACGGAGCACAAAAAGACGATGGGCCGAATCAAGAGAGGCAACCTTTATCTCAATCATATTCAAGTTATCCACCAATGGGAAAACAAGAATTGGATTCTATTGGTGATCCTTATGCTTTATTTTTGGCTGGTTTGGTTGAACGCGAGCGTGTTTTACGCGTCGAAGAAGAGAACATGCAGAATTTTTTTTTTTTACAAGAGACGCTGGTTTTGAACAAGACGGCAGCTTGAATTCAAGACAGCGACGGGCGCAGTCGCTTGACCAGATCGATTCCAGGTAGGAGTTCGCCGAGTTTTCCGTCAGGATCTACTACGACACCTGTTCCCTTCAGTCCGCCGACCATTAATCTGGAACCTACGTCGTCACCAAAGGATCACTGTTCCGGAGACGATCACAGAGTACCTGTTTGGACGTCGAGTTCCGAAGTTGGGCATGATTTCTCCGAAGGTTCTTACGAATTACCTGAGACAAAATTTGCAAAGGAGCTAAAAGATCAAATTGGTGAACTGACAGAGAAAGAGCACAAAGAAATGAGCGGCCGGCTGAAAGACTATTTTTTGACGGATCTCAAGGAGAAAATGAAGCACAAAGCTACCGAAGTACGAGAGAAGGGTACCCGTAAGACGCTTAAGGGAAAATCCAAAGTAGAATTCCACAAGACACTCTCTGACGATTCTGAAGAAGAAATCCTGGAAACAGATGACCCACTTCTTTTGAAGGTGCTCCAGCGCATTGGTCGGATGAACGCGAAGATCTCTAAGACGTCCGAAAACATTCGGCCTATGCCAACCTCCAGTCGTTCACCACCTACTAAGAAAAGTCCCTTTGTTACGAGAGAATCATCGGCTTTTGCCGCGCTCACAGTAGTTTGCGGAGGTGTGACCAAACATGAGTGGTCTGATGACAGTGGAGAGGATAAGACCAACGCGCTGAAAATGGAAATTCCACTGTTCCATGGGCGCAACGTTGAGAGGTATGCAGAAAAATTTGGAAGATACCTGTACTCACTGGCAAGGCCAAAGCCAAAGATCGGGTGAAAGCTAACCTCATCGTTCTGGGCATCAAGGATCCAGAACTTCAAGAAAGAGTCTCGAAATTCCTCAAAACTGCCACAAGCTTTGAGGACTTTCTGAAAAACCTCCAAGACCTCTATCATACGCTTGAGACGGACCTCTGAATTTGGGGCGAGATTTTGAAGGTGTCTGATTTACCCTACGACCCAAAACCGGAGGAAATAGGCAAATTGTTGGAAACACTGGAAAGGCTGTTCGACAAGTTGAACCCGGGAGTTATGACGGAGGAGCGCAAGCTTATGGAACTTTCTTCGAAGAACAATGATAAACTATTTGTTGAATGGACCAAGGACGATAACCTTTTTGCAAGGATGCACTCTTATGGTTGATTGAAGGATCTCATGAAGAAGCGCGCACAGCCTTCTGTCGATTTCAAACATCTTGCCGCTTCTCGTGGTTCTGCATCCAGGTGCACTGCTTCGAGTCGATACCAGGAAAAACAGAGAGATAAGGAAACGGACACCTCTTTCTCTGGAGGACCATCGTCTGGAAGTTCCGTTCCCAAGGTGGACATCTCTGAACTCCTCTCCCAATGCCACTCGATGATTGCAGAGCTAAGAGTCTCTGAAAGAGAAGGCAAGGGTGACAAAGGACAAAATAGCTCCGGCAAAGGAAAAGGTCGGGGAGTGAAGCGGTACCGTGGGGCCTCGCGGAGTGTGAGGCCTTCGATTCTTGAGACCCACGGGACACTGCGCTGAACTTGTTTCTTTGATCTCTGCCTTGCCCTGATTTTCCCTTTCTTGCAACACTTTTTTGTCTGCCATTTTGCTATCACAGCTTGTCTTGGCCTTGCTTTGCTTTGACGTGAGAAAAACAAGCCTTGCTTTGCTTTGACGTGAGAAAAACAAAATGCTGATCCCTTGGTATTTCACCATACTTTGCCGCCGCACTCTTGGTCCTGCTTTGTTTTCACGTGAGAAAAGCTGAACCCCTTACAAGCTTTTTTGAACCACAGGTTGGTTTTGATAATAAAATATCCTGCTGCTGATGCAAAGATACAAAACCCTTGGATCGTCCAAGCCTTGCTGGCACCCAATAGCAAACGCAGCGCACCCAACCCACAGGAGGTCTAACCTGTATCGAGGGTTTCTTTCAGTGAATCCATCATAGGCTGAGACCTTCCAGTTTTCAGCTTCCGCGATTCTGAGCGCCTTGGCCAGTAGCCGTACGCCCTCAACGAGGGCGCTCTTGCCACGATGCTGAGCGCCACCGGTGTATTTCACCTTTGGCCCTCAACGAGGGCGTTGCTTGCGTCCACGATGCCCTGGCATGCTGCCTCAGGACAAGGGATGCGGCGTTCAGGCCAGTGTCGGCCTAGAAATAATTCTGAGAACCTTGGACGGTCCTCCCATATGACACAAACCTGAACGTCAACGACAAACAGATTCCGTAACAAACGGAGTTAACATACACGACGCAAATCGCATATATTATGCTACAGAATTTAACTATATAAAGAATAAATGCCAAATAAAAACACGTGACGGCAGCTATTGGCTGCCTTCAGTCACTCTCCTGACGCCAAATTGCGTCATTTGCGTGGACTTCGCGCTCTGCGCCAGAAGCCTTACGACACTAAGCTCTGCTACAAAAATGCAAACGCGGGGATCGTTACCAATTCCGCTTCAGGAGGAGGAAAAGGCCAAGGAGGCAGAGGAGGCAAAGGGCAGTTAGACCACAACGCGTTGATCGCCGAATTCAAGGCACGCATCCAGTGTAAACACTGTGGCAAAACGAATCATTTTAGCGATCATTGCTTTGAAATCCAAAGAAAAGAGAAAGAGGATCGACTCAAGACCTTCCTGATCCAATCCGGTCTCAGTGAGGAGGCAGCCCAAAAGGCAGTGGAAGACGCCAAGAAGAAATGGAAGGACCAGAAGCAAACGGGACCAAAAGCACACCCAAGGCAGAAAGATGCATCTGGCCCCTCCGCAGCAAGTGCTGGTGCTGGCGCCCCCTCAGCAGAGACCAAACCGATGCAGGAGGACACTGAGAGTCAGGCCAAGAAGAGGAAGAGAGATCTGGCATTTTCAGAGGTTGAGAAAATCGTGGACCTGCTTCGAGCCGCTGCCAAGGACGGTCTCACGTTGTGACTACGCGTAGTTATGGAGGAGGAGATGTGTGACGCTGTTTTGGATACTGGTGCAACCGATTCCATTGTGCCTTCATCATTGGTGTCAGATCCGAATCACAGGGGTTACTGTGCAGTCAAGGTGGGAGATGGGCACTACACGTACAGTGAAGGAGAAAAGTCCGTGGATGTGTGCATGGGCAGTTTCAATCTTCCGCATGTTTGTATCGTTATGGAGACTTCAGCTTTTCAGGTATGCGTGGGCATGAATTTCATCCTTCAAAACGCCAAGACAATTCTGGGTTTGATTTTTACTCCATCGAACCTAATTGTCAAGAATCCACAGACTGATGAATTATCCTTGGTATAGTTATCTGAGAAGTCCTGTCAGAAGGAAGGAGGAAACGTATTGCCACCTGCACAGTCCTCTTTGAGAATTTCCGGGAGAGAAGCCTACAGTTTGTTACCCTCACTGAGGGAGCAGGTCCTCATCCACCTTGATGATTTGAGACCCACCCTGGACTTGTACGCCAACCCCAAAAATCATACCGAACCGTTGTATTGCACTCCCCTCAATTCATGTTATGCCTAGAACTGGCACGACGTTCAGTTATGCTGGGCCAACCCAACGTGGTCACACTGCGAGAAGATGGTCACCAAGGCCGTGCTTGACCGAGCGCAAGTTATTTTTTTTTCACCTGATGGGGGCCAAACCGGGGAAGCTGCCGCATGGCGACCATGTTTGGATTGCATGAGGAAGGTTCGTGTACCTATCCCAGATGTACCCCTCAATCTCCCAGATGGGGCGACCAGCCCATTACGAGCCCCACGCTGGGGAAGCATTGCATCCCTCATCCATGGCAATGATTGTGATATTTCGTTGGATGAACTGAATCCCCAAATGGTCAACGTTCTCCATCAAGTGAACCGTGGTTCAACCTGGTCTCATTTACTGAAGCGATACGGTCACGAAACACCTGCAACAACACCGAAGGACGAGTCTGAAGTCCCAGAAATTCACCCTCCAACCGAATCAGTTGAAGACCAGGACGCTGGCGTTCGAGATGCTGAAGTTGACAAGGTCGACATTTAGTGGGAAGGCGTCAGTGAGGAACCTGCAGAAGTGCAATGGGATGCAGTCAGTGAAGACAGCTATTTAGCAGATCTCAATATCGCTCAGCTTCTGAAATACGACGCATTCCCAAGCATTCAGGAAGATTATTCGGACCGAATCGAGGATTTACTGAACGAAGTCGATCTCGAAGATTCGGTTATGGGAGGTGTACAAAAAGTTACCATGTCGTGTCTGGCCCTACATGCTATGCAAGAGTATGGCGTGACCACACAAGTCGAGGAGGACGAGGCAAGAATTGCCAACCTAAGCGGATGGCCGGTCTCCAAGGACGACTTACGCTCTTTGAAGGAGGACATTGAGCTCCAAATCTTCCAGATATCTGAGGGACAACAAAGGCTAGAGCTCAAGAAGAGATGGAAGAGCCATTACAACTAGTTCACGGGCAGGTGTGTTGACGGAGATGAAACAGACTTGTTCTACCAATACCTGGATGACGACCGCTCTATCGTGGATGGCAATGACGTTTATCTCAATGTCTCGGCCCTACTCAGTGAGTGTTACTCTGTATCCAGGGATGAGTATGAGAAATCAAATTTGGCAGCCGCGGACGATTTTGAGGAGAACATCAAAAATTTGCCTTCCAAAATTCAAGAAGTCCTACGTCGAAGGAAGGTTGCTTTTGTACCGTTGAAGGCACATGGTTCATGTGAGAAGTTGGTTACCATGGACTTGGAATTAATGGATGAGTACAAAAATACCACAGTGTGTTTAAAGCCATTTCCAGCTAGCAAGGCCGACAGTGAGGAGATAATGCGTCAGATCACTGAATGCATTGCAGCCGACCTCGTGGAAAAATATGAGCAAGCAGAATATCAAAAACACTGCTCTCCACCTTTCCTGGTAGACAAACCAGAGAGCAACACAAAAAGACTGGTTGTCCACTACGGGAAGTTGAACAAGCTCACAAAAAAACATTCAGGGAGTCTACCAAGACTGGAACAAGCGCTGGAAAGAGTTTCTCAGTGCCGTTTCAAATCCGAATTGGATAAGCGGAGTTGTTTCTGGCAAGTGGAGTTAACAAAACGAGCGCAGGATCTATCAGCATTTATTGCTCCTAATGGTCAAGTGTTCAAAAAAGAGTTATGCCGTTTGGGTTGAGAAATGCTCCGGCAACGTTGCAGGAGCTCATGAACCACGTCGTAGTTTGGATGAAGCTGAAACCTACGGTACAGGCACCACTGAAAAAGGGGGCAGTAATTGAGGTTCATATAGATGATGTCCCATTGGGGGTCGATGACGCTGACGACGATTTACGTTTGTTGGAGGAGTTTCTACGCACTACTGAGGAATGCAATGCCCGCGTGAAGTTGGAAGAATGTGAATTCATGCAGGAGGAAACTGAATATTTGGGTTTCCAAGTTGGTTGGGGATGGTGGCGACCTGTGAAGGAAAAAGTTGCCCCAATTGCGAAGGCTTCTATTCGTGATGACAAGACCCGTGGCGTCAAGGACATCAGAGCTTACCTGGGATCCTGTAATTTTTACAGGAGGCACATCCCCACTTTCACATACAGTAATCAGTTTCTCACGCACTTGACCAAGAACACTGTACCTTGGAAATGGACAACAGAGCATGAAGCTCAGTTTCAGGAGATCAAGGAAAATCTGAGTTCAGTGAGGCTGTTGGGCACACCTGCATTTGACGGCGAGTTCCTGATCATCACTGATGTTTCTCTTGTGGGAGGCGGAGGTACATTTCTGCAGTGGCAACAAATTCCAGGAGCAGCTGCAAGGAGAATAGCGGATGAATTGCGGACAGTCAGAGTCAATCGTGACGGTCCACTCAAGCACAACTATGATTCGCAAGAGATCCATCTCGTACCCATTGGCCACTGGAATTGAAAATGGTGCTCAACTAGAGCTAACTACAGCACATATGAACGTGAATTACTCTCTGGAATTTTGCTTATCTTTGGACAAAGCCGACTGTTTGGCAGCAATTCCGTGGTGTGGTTATGTAATCAGGAGTCCACGGAGACTTTTCTCAGGGGGGCCCCTCCTGAAAGCCGAAAGCTTAGACGTTGCGGGACGTTTCTGGCTCAGCTGAAGCTCAACATCTACAGGGTACCGGGTCTGAAAAATGAGCTATGTGGTTGGCTATCACATGAAAATTTTGATGAGGAAATTTCTGCAAGCTCTGAAGCTCTCTCTCGAGAAGCTTTTCAGAAAATGGATGTCTATTTGGATCTCAGTTTGAGCAAAGCTGAACTGGTCAGTTCTCTACGGAAGTCTGACTATGTGGAGGAGTATGAAGATGTTTTGAAAGCCCTAGGAGATGTATCTTATGCACTGATGGACAAGGAGCTGTGGTCGTTATCCTCAAGGGGTATTCTAAGGAAGGAAGTGCGAACATGCATACCCAAGAAGGCGCTGGGCGCAGCCCCGCAGTGGACCCACAATGTCGTCGGTCATCCTGGACCGGATTCCTGGCTCTGGGCTTTCGAGAAGATGTTCCACACTCGCGTACCCGACACAGAGTTGACAAAGAAAATTTCGGACATGAACAGGACATGCAAGGAGTGTGTCATGAGCAAGCGGAACCAACCCAGCGACCGAGGCTTACTTGGCATCTTGCCACTGCCACACATGGTCAATGCACTGCTGTATGTGGACTTCATTGACAGACCCAAGTATCATGACTACGACTATGCCTTGATGATTCTGGACGCTCGGAGTGCTTTCTGCCAAGTTGTACCATGCAAGAAGACTATTGATGGAGAAGGCATGCTGAAGCTCATCGAACACCATTGGATTCGTTTCTATGGCCCACCTGTCTGCATCCTCAGTGACGAGGATTTTTGCCTCAAGGGAGACAATGGCTGGTATTGCAACGTGGTTGATGCAATGGGCGTGGAAGTATCATTCTCACAACCTTACCGCCCTCAATCAAACGGACTATGCGAGCGTATGAATGATGAGTACCAGGAAGAGCTCCGTATTCTGAGGCAGAGTATTAAAACCAGCAATTGGGTCCAGTTGATCGACTACGTGGTCATATGTATCAACCACAAGCAGAGAGAAAAATCTGGCCATATACGAGGAGACATTTTCCTTGGAAGACCTACTCTACGTTTGGACCTACCCTCTCCACACGAAGGCAACGTTCAAGTGCAGGACTGGGTCAAAGAACAAAACAAGATTGCCCAAGTTGTTCAAGCCCACTTGAGGAAAGAAAGAGCGAGTCGGCTTGAATGCGTCAACGGAAGGAGGAAATCTGCAGTTTTCAACGTCGGCAACTACGTGCTTGTGAGCAGAAAGAGGTTCAAACAATTGGAGGTGCCTAAGGGCGCCGCGAAAGATGTTATGTGGTATGGTCCTTACCTTGTTACTGGAGTCAGCAGCGGCAGTATTACGGCTTGTTGCAGTCCTACTTTGGGCGGCGAAGTACCTGTTGCCTTTGAGTTCGTGAAGCGCTTCACATTTGAGCTGGTGGATGACTATGGCGAAGACACAATCGAAGAAGGAGACACAGACATGCTGAATGACGACGAGCGAGCAGCGTTGGCGGATGAACGGGACATTGTGGCGAATGAGCAGGATATACCATTCTACAATCAGACTTAGATGGAGAGAATTGGGGCTTATCACGTTGAACAGATCCTGACAGGACAACATAGGCAAGGCCTGCGCTTTTTGACGACGTGGGAAGGCTATGGCACAAGGGAGAGCACTTGGGAACCAGTTTGTGCATTCTTGCATGATGATGGGAAGCTGAATTCTGCTTTTGTGGATTACTGTCTGGCACAAGCACCTCGCTTTGACACAGCGCTAAGGCAGGCTGGACGGATCAGCAGCACCCTGAAGAAGAAGTCCAGCGCGGAGGAACCCAACGAAGAGACTGCCACGAACAACAAGGAACCAGGAGAGGTCAGTACCAAGAAGGTCTCAGGGCAGCGCGGAGGCAAACGGCGACGTACAAAAGAGCCTACAGTTGGTGGTGTGGCAGAAGACTGGTTACCTTGAGTGATTACCAGGATGCCGAGGAGGAAAAAGTACCTTGAAGTCTGTTTTCATGCTTTTTATGCTTCCACTGGCGGACCAAGGTGAAAACCTGCAGGAATTCACTTCATTCTGCAGAACAATCATTGAAGTTCAGGAAATATCCGGAAATCCACAGTTTAAGGCATGGAAGAGCCCACACCTTATTTGGTCTCCATTATTTCTCGTGGGAATTTTGGAGGGACTGCGGGCTTTCTGCGCTCTGAGCCGCTGCACCGCCAGCAAGGTCAGCAGGACAATTTTGGGAACCAGAAAGAAAGGAGTTGGAAGAAGTTTCAAGGTCAAATATTGAACAGTTTTAAGAGGCGGATATGACTGGCATAACCGCAAGTTCTGGAGTTACGACAAGTTCTGGAGGGAGTTGAGTTGGAGGGAACCAAGTATCAAGGAACCCTGGGTTATTGAGGTTCCCAAAACCTTTTGGTTAAATCATGGTTGGAATGTATTTTGAATATTACTTGATCCTGGCCTTACTTAGCAGCACCTAGGGTCAACTTGAAGCCACGTTTAAGTAACTATAAGTTGAGTATTGGGGCTTCGGAGGGAGTTATTCCCAGGGCACCTACCTGACTTGAACCACTGGTACACATGTTGAGGCGAACACGTAAAGCAACGCGTTAGAAGTCTGGACGCGCCGTTGTACACGTGCAGCGAGGAGCTGAGTGCTCAGGCCCTGGCATTTGTGTTATGACAGGCTGATTCATGTGGCTGGATTGGGGCATCCTGGTACATTTATGATGTCAGATCTCGAGCTCAAGTTCATATGCTGGAGTTTCATGCCTGTGAGTGCAGGCCCCCAGAAACACCTACGACCACCTGACAGCTGAGGTACTGGCCTGATATCTATCGTGCCTACTTCACTGAATCTATGGCTCAATTACTGTGTTCATCTGCCCGGATGGATTGGATTTGCTGACATTTATTGGGTCAAGCGTCTGGATCAGAGGTGGACCTCTGACTACTTCGGCCAGGAACATCGTTCACGAGTACGAGAGCGTACGAGGATGACACTGGAGTATCCAGAGACTGTTTGAAGGACTCACCTTGGTCTACATTTGGTAATTTATGGTTGGTTCTACTCCCAATCTTTAGTACAATTGGACCCCATTGACGCTGGATTGATGTGAAATTCGTTGGTCACATGGAACATGGGAGTCATTCTTGGACGACACCCTCACACACAGCGTGTATTCAGGCTGGGAGGGGTGTGAAAATCCATGAATGGACAACATTTTCTCAAAATATTGGTTTCATATGGAGCAATGGTATTATTCTTTATTGGAGTTTGGATGGGGCATTGCGGGAAATTTTATCCATTGAACTTGATCACTTCCAATATTGGTGAAAGATACTTAATGGCTTAACTTTAATTCAAAAGAGGGTTTATCTATTGTATTATATGCCATGACTTATTGTTTGTTATTCCATTGTTTCTTCTTTGAACACTATTTGTAATATAGCACAACATGCGTGTTGGCCTTTGCTTTATCTATTTTCTTTGGCTAGTCTCATTGACATTGAGCTGTTCAGTAATCTGCATTTTTTTCCAACGTATGGTCGTTTCACAGGAATAGAATATGATTTTCAGACTCAGCATAGAATTCCGCATCTATATAGTGGTCATAAGACTATTTCATTTTTTTGACCATTCTTGCCCGTGAGCGCGCCGCTTCCACTATGGGCGATTCCTACTGAGTTCTGAGGTCATCAGGGAAGTTCCTACTGAGTTCTGCAGACATGAATTAATTATTTCCTGATCTACAGAAAATTCCTGCAAGACAGTTAAAGTGTTTTTCTTTCCTTTTTTATCATTGAGAAACCATTTTTGTTGCGACTGTTTGACTATCTTTGCAGGAAGCCTGATTTCTGAGATATACCATTTTTGCCCTGATCTGAAGTCACTGTTCACTGTTGCAGAGTGCAGACCGAAGTAGCTTTAAAATTCCTGACTCCTCCTGATGCATGCGTGCATGCATACGAGCAATCACAAGGCCCAACATCACCCATTGCTTGTCTGTTCATTATACAGCCCCATCAATTTCTTTATTTTTTTTTTTGATCCGCGTCCTGCTCGTCTTGGAGTCTTCGTCTGTTTTTTTTTTTCCCACCAAAATCTTTGAGTACGTGAAATGGAGCGGGAGCAAACACCAAAGCAAGTGCAACCAGAGGAAACTGAGACTATTAGAATAGAGGAAAGAGATGCAAAGCGGGAATTCATCATGATGAAGCGGGGCGGTCCATCCGAACACCGGCCAAGACCTGTGAGATGGAAGCAAGTTAAGAGGGCAAGGACACATATGTAAAGGAGGGAGAAAAGAGGGGGGGGGAGGAGTTTTGGGGTTTTTTGTCATGCACCAACACTCGTCAGAACATTTCTGCTTGGCTGTGCCAAGTGGGTCCGAGTTTGATTGTTCATGACCCCTAATTCCCTTGTTGAAAGCTTGAATCCCGTGAAAAAATGAATTCTTGATCCGTAATTAAAATGCGTGTTGTGAGAGAGCGGGTGGAGAGTACTTTGGGATCCTGAATGCCCTTGGAGCCCATGTGTGAAATCACCAGCAGTCACCGACTGTCCGTGCCAACACCGCCACTTGGACTTGTCTGACTGGGGTCCAGCCCGCCTGCCGGTGTGACGTGACGTAGTAGAGAGTCATCGATATCCAAACCCTACCACCACGGCAAAGAAAGATGTCCTTAATTAGTGCCCTATAGATTTTGATGAAATTCCGCAGGTTTTTGATGGTGAAATCCCAAAACCAAAGGAGCAAGTAGAGCAAGAACAGGATGTGGATCGAATCAATGGATAGTTTGAAATCCAGTGTAACACAGAAGGGCTGCAGATAGACAAAGCAGGTATAAACACAAAGTTTCAATCACAAATGGATAATACAAAAGATTTTATATGAAAACTGGACTGACTCTAGCCTCCAAGATAGCATCAAGCACTTCATGTGCACTCTTTTGGGTGAAATGGTGCTGGTTAGGAATGTGGGGTATAGGTGTCAGGCCAGACACAGAAAATGACTTGGCCAAGCAACTGAATTCAGAACCAGTTAAAAGGTAGAACCACAATAAGTGGTAGAAACAATTGAGTATAGGGGTCTTGGGGTGGGAGACCACTAGGCTTAACTTCCAAGGCCTAAAGCATGAAATGCCTTTTTTATTTTGGTATATCCTCAATGAAGGAAGGTACCTCCGCTCAGTTGAGTGGTAGGGGTGAACTTCATGGGGGACTAGGGTTACAACCCTAGTTACTTTGAGAAGGTGTACTTTAGGCTTCAAAAGAGAGATAAAAATACTTAAGTTAGTCTTACCATCAACAAAAGGGTTTTAAGGGGGGCTTGGCCTGGATCAAGTCCCCCAAGAAAGACATGGCAGTGACTTTTTCTTACTCCCCCCTGGAGTACTAGTTAGCTTAGCTAATGGGACCAAGGAAAAAGGCCCAAATATTCCCAAATTTACCTCAGAAAATGCATCAAACTTACCAAAACCATCGTCATCAGTTCATAGAAGCCTATCACACTGTAGGTACCCTCGAAAAACAGTGTAATGTACAGTGAATGATGTCCCTTCGATGGGGCATTCCTCAAAAGTCGCCGGCGTGAGACGAAAACGTTTGGTAAAAATTTGAGGGTAGTGGGGTTTGAACCCAGGACTCCCTCCCTAGAGCACATATTCTTGCCCACCAGGGTACAATCAAACGCTCTAATGCCGACAGCCATCGCTGCATAAACAGCGTTTTAGTAAACGTCCTGACCAAGGGCCAGGGCGGAGCAATACTCCAAATGGAGGACACAAATCTCCAGGAGCTGAAAAAAAAAAGAAAATGTAACCAACAGGGAGTGATTCCTGCGGTTTAGCGAAAGGTGTAGCGATTTAACAAGTCAAATCGCTAAAAATTGACGAGATCACGCGAGAAATCGTCATTTTTACACCAAAACTCAAAGTCGCAGACAGGCAGAACGGAAGCAGACTTCAAAAACAAGGTTGCGCAAGCGTAAACGGCTTTTGAAAAAGAAGGTATGAGCCGTAGTTTTTAAGGTTCTAAAGAAAACTTTTGCACAGTTGCATCAAAATGTTTATAAACGTTAGGGAAAAGTATTCAAACTCAACCCAGACTACAGAGCAGGTTGACAACCCACCTCTCAGGTATGCCAGTGTCATCTCACACGCATGCATTGCCTTTGTGTTGGTTGCTCCGTCAAAAAGTTAGGGTTGTCAACGCTGTGTTCGTTGGGGGTTCGGGTGTTCCTCTCTCTTGCTCTGCACAGGTAAAAAGAGGAATGAGAGGTATGCGATGCGAATGGAGCGCGCAGCGCGCACGTACGGTTAGTATATGCGCTTTGCTCGCGCTGCATGTGCCTGCTCGAGGCATTCACACGCTGTGGCGCTTTCCCTGTACCCCAATTCACCCTTGTTCTCTCTTCACAGGTAAGAAAAGAAAGTGCTTGCTCGTGTTTGTTTGCTCGTGTGTAGCCGTAGCGCTAAAGTAGGGTTGCTTAAAACGCTTAGGCTTGTTTTGCGCTGTGCAGTGTGCCACTTTCCCCCTCTTTCTGCAGGAAACAAGACAAGGGAAGCGTGCATGACACACAGTGCATTAATCGCTTAGGGTGGTTTAAAATTCGCCGTAGGTTTGTTTAAGCACCTAGGCTTGTTTTGCGCTCCTATTTTCCTCGGCATTCACATGATGCGTGGTGAGTAAGGTAGGTAAGCCCAGGAGGAGCTCACCTCCTGGTTGAGTCACGCCTGTGATTGGTTATGTTGGGTTAAATTAGGTAAAAACAACAGGAAATGTAGTGATGGTGCATACCTGTGCATGCATATGACGCATCAAAGTGTAGGCCACACGAAGTGCGCATGGTAAACCTTGTTTAGGTTACCCAGGGGCTCCTTGGTACGTTCTTTAAGAGAACCTGAGGAGTCTCCTAACGCTTACTTGCTTGACAGGGGTGTTTGAGGACAGCGTATTATAGGTCACACTGAGAAGCGTATATTACGTGGAGTTTGGCTTGGTTGCTCAGCCGCAAACATCCCTTCATTGGCCTTTGCTTTACAGGTGGGCAGGTAGGGTGATTGGTGCAGTCCCTCTTGGCAGCGCTAAACTATGCTGCGCGCATCACAAACAACAAACTGCAACTCAACCAGGAGTGGTGAGTGTCGTCAACCAGATGGCCCTACGGTGGTTCCGGGACGGCCTGTGCGCGCGAGGGCGACACGCCAGGCACCCGTTCTGATATGTCCGAGCCACCTCGCACCACAGTGACGCCCCACTGCACAAGGCGCACTGAGCGGAGTCCCAGAACACCGTCCTGCCCATCACGCCCCCGCACCCTAGCCACGGCCAACTCATTGTTGCTGGTCATGACGGCCACCTCGATCTACGGCCCCCCAACGATGCGGACGCACGGCGAGGTCGCGCAGCGGGAGCAGACGGACCATGCGCTGACGCACCGAGGGCACACACCTCTGGGCGCGGCCCACGCCACAGCCTATGTCCACGCCCGGGACCTCACCGCGACAGCCACCAACCGCCGGGCGCTCCGGGCCAGAGACGGCCACACGCCGGTGCAGCGCAGGCTCCGCGTCGGTAAGGAGCGGCTCTCCGGCGTCGCCGTCCTCCCACAACCGTGCCTCCTCTGCGGCGGTGCGGTGGAGACCCGGGTGCACATGCACGTCGGGTGCGCCCGATCACGGCTCCTCCGGCCCCACTACTGAAGAGGTTGGGGGGAGGGCAACCTCCAAGCTTCCCTTGGCACGCACGACCCCGATCCCATGAAATTCAAGACTTCCTCTTGAAATTCTTACTGATCTTCCATCAGTCTTGGTTTCTCCAAAGAATTCTGTGATCCTTGCCTCAGCCGTGACACAATCTGGCGTCCTAGGCAAAGAGATGATGGTATATGTTGACAATACAAACATGTAGACAAGTAATATGTATATGTAACACTTCTATACTATAAAATAGCTTAGAAGAGAGGACAAAATGTTGGCGGCGGCGTCGCCGCCATCAGAAAAACTGACGGCTACGCGTTGTCGCCATCAGGATATCCACTGAGATCCTGCCCAAACTGGGCCAAACAGTGGTTTTTGGGCGGAAAACAGTGAAATATAGTGATTTTTGAGCCAAAAACACTCATTTTGCGTGTCTCCCCCCAAAGCGTCGCGTAGCCGACACGACGCGTTTCTTGTCCAATTCAAACTATATATGAAGAGGGCCACTGTTGGGCCACACCATGGGCGCCTGGCTGATTCCTGGGATCGCCTCAGGACTTTTTAAAAAAATCGTGAACGTGACTGATTTCGCAAAAATTGACCTTCGCGGAACGCCGCGAAAAAGGTCACGTTATATTCCTATATTTCTAAAAACGATAAATCAATAATAAAATTGATTAAAATCTTCAGAAATCGAGAAATAAAACTTCGATCTGGGGCTGCGTCGCGCAGGCGACGAAGGTCGGCTCCAGCCCAAAAATGACGAAAAATGACAATTTCTGGGGTATTTTACAGAAGATCCACAGAAATCGGGATGCCATAAGGCTGGGAATCAGCCCAGGAGAATTCCTGATGAGAAGAGCGCCACAGGCTGGGCAGCATGTATGGGTGAGGCACCCCATACCGCTTCACCCCCCTCCTTAGAAGCCTTGCCTATATCCAAAGGAAGGCAAGGCCAAGGAGGCGCTCTGACCCCTGCACTGCCCTGGTTTCAAAACTGATTCAGCAGGACAGTGGGGGAGTTGGGGCTTCGTAAGTAATTTACATTCCACTTACATGTAGGTCTGCAATAATCTTTGATATATTCATAGGGCAATTGCCCCCCAGGCGACCACACTGGTCCCTGGCACTCCCTTTAGCCTCTGGTGACCAAACCAGGGGCGCTGCAGGTCCTTCCGACCTGACTGATGGCGCTGAGGCGCACATATTGGCCCTTTTTCTCCATGGGCATGGAAACATAATAATTCAATAAATTCAAATGCGGAAAAAAAACTTATTTAGGGTCGAACCGGAGGCAACGAATTCCTCGTGCCTGAATTTAGGGTCATTTCCTACCCAAGGCGACGAATTACTCGTGCCTGTTTAGGGTCGATTACCAACCCAAGGCGACGAGTTAACGCGCCTGCATTTAGGGTCATTTCCTACCCAAGGCAACCCGCGCCTGTTTAGGGCTGTTACCAGCCCAAGGCGACGGATTAACGCGCCTGCAACGTGGTAGAGGTTGTGGTGGTTTGCAGATGGCGTCGTCGTCGCTGCCGTCGTCGCCCAGAGCTGAGGTAGACTTGGGGGCTCCATAGGGTCTTCCACCCATCGTAGGACCATCAAGGAATTCCTCCTTCATCATGTTGATGCCCTTGACCTTGACCACTGCAGAGTAGCAGACGCTACTACCAGGACCTGCTGTGGCGCGACGTCGTCGTTGTCCGCAAACGTGGGCTTGGCGTTGGCAGAATTTTTTTGAAGAGGTTGGGGGGAGGGCAACCTCCAAGGTTCCCTTGGCATGCACAACCCCAATCCCATGAAATCCAAGACTTCCTCTTGAAATTCTTACTGATCTTCCATCAGTCTTGGTTTCTCCAAAGAATTCTGTGATCCTTGCCTCAGCCGTGACACAATCTGGCGTCCTAGGCAAAGAGATGATGGTATATGTTGACAATACAAACATGTAGACAAGTAATATGTATATGTAACACTTCTATACTATAAAATAGCTTAGAAGAGAGGACGAAATGTTGGCGGCGGCGTCGCCGCCATCAGAAATACTGACGGCTACGCGTTGTCGCCATCAGGATATCCACTGAGATCCTGCCCAAACTGGGCCAAACAGTGGTTTTTGGGCGAAAAACAGTGAAATATGGTGATTTTTGAGCCAAAAACACTCATTTTGCGTGTCCCCCCCCAACGCGTCACGTAGCCGACACGACGCGCTGCTGTCCCAATTCAAACTATATATGAAGAGGGCCACTGTTAGGCCACACCATGGGCGCCTGGCTGATTCCTGGGATCGCCTCAGGATTTTTAAAAAAAATCGTGAACGTGACTGATTTCGCAAAGTTTGACCTTTGCGGAACGCCGCGAAAAAGGTCACGTTATATTCCTATATTTCTAAAAACGACAAATCAACAATGAAATTGATTAAAATCTTCAGAAATCGAGAAATAAAACTTCGATCTGGGGCTGCGTCGCGCAGGCTACGAAGGTCGGCTCCAGCCCAAAAATGACGGAAAATGACAATTTCTGGGGTATTTTACAAAAATTCCACAGAAATCAGGATGCCATAAGGCTAGGAATCAGCCCAGGAAAATTCCTGATGAGAAGAGCGCCACAGGCTGGGCAGCGGGTATTGGTGGGGCACCCCATACCGCTTCACTACCGCCAGGCGGTGCAAGAGGCGGCCCGCCACCTCCCACCCGGGGACAAAGCCCTGTGGGTGGCCTCGTGGCGCTCCGCAGGCGCCACATGGACGGAAGTCTTCTGCTCTGGGCTGGTGCCCGAGGAAGCAGAGGCGCAGCTCCGCGCCATAGCCCGCTACGATCCGCCAGGAGGGACCTCTGTGGACGATTCTCTCCACCACATGCTCCGGGTAGGGGACTTTGCATGGGAGCTTCGCAACCACCCGCTGGAGCAACTCCTCCGCGAGCCCCTAAGTGCGGCAGAAGGCGACTGCCCCCCCCCTCCCCCGCGCCCTGACAAGGACTTCGTAGCCTCCCTTCGTGTCGTGAATGGCACTCTGAAGTGCCCGCCACAAGAGGGCCCCCACCCGTACCGGGACCTGCCGGGGGGTTTCTCCAGGCACCTGCAAGACGCTGTCTTCCCACCGTGGATCATCGGGCGCGGCTCCATGACCGCGGGGGGGGAACGCATAGTGGGTGAGGAGTGGGCGCGCGAGTGGGGCCGGTGGTGCGCCGCCACGCGCGCCCCGGAAACCCCTGCGCAACGATACGCGGCTATCCCGCTCGAGGGCTTGGGGCCGGACACCCGTCTGAGACTCACCGTGATCCGCGGCGCGGGACCTGACCACCCGTGGGACACGGCGACGGAGGAGTGGCTGCAAGTAGCCCCAGGGCCGGAGGACAGGGTGGACGGGGGACGTGTTCTCACTCGTCAGGACGCCCGTCCCCCCCCGCATTGTCCTTCACGCCGCCAACGTACTCCGGCCTACAGAGATACAAAAATGGGGACACGACACGGCCACCGTCCGACGGCACCCCCCGGAGGACGGGGCCGCCCGGCTCGCCGTGGCGCACTTCAAAACTGGGGGGCCGGTGTACGACAACGCCCTGTCCCGGCTGGGCAACACCCAGGGGCCCTTGCTCCTCATGCTCCCCACCGACCTTGCAGCCGTGCTGCGCCAGGAGCTGGACGACTGCGACGGGCTGCGAGTGGGGTGGGAGGCAGTCGCTGACGGCACCCTACTGGCCCTCCTCCACCGGGACGCCGCAGACAGGTGCCAATGGGATACGCTGGCTCCCCACCTCACCGGCCGCCACGTGTATATGGCGACCCCCCCCCAGGGGCACCCCCGCCCGGCGTGGGACGACCTCATCACCGCCTTCCACGACCACGGGATTCTCCCCGACGGCACGTGGCGGGAGGTCCAGCGGAAGACGCTCGGCAGGGACTACCGGCGCCGTCTCCGCGCCCGCCTGCTGGAGATCCGACAGAGGTGGGACGAACTCTGGCTCCGCCATCTCGACTCTTGGTCGCCCCCCTCCCACCTCCCACACACATGCCGACTCTGCGGGGAATGCAACACAGTGTCCTCCGCAGCGTCGACAGGCGCCAACAGGTGCGCGCGGTGCGCCCTGGTGGCCGCGTGCCCCTGGCCCGAGCCTCCCGCGGGCCCGCGCAGGCGCACGGAGGAGGAGGCCTTGCACCGGCGCTTCGAGGGGGCACACAGCCCCTCACACAAACGAGCGGGCCCCAGCGGGCGCTGCCCTTCTGTGGATCCACGTGCACCTGCGGGACCCCACATCCGTTGCGCACCTGTCGCACATGTTCGCGCCCTGACCCCCACCCGCCGCCACCCTTTGCAGAGCCCGCAGTACCATGCCACGCCTACCGGGGGATGGGCCGGGACACCCCAGGGCCCGCCGCCAGGCGCAGGAGGCGCACGCTGCCGCACGACGTGACCCGACAGGCAGTGCGAGGGCCTTCCTCAGCGAGACCGCCCTCCCGGCCGTCTGCGCCCTGAACGGAGCAGGGGCCCCTACGATACTCCTGGCGATGCACCGGATCGTGAACGCCATCCAGCCGGGGCTCATCGGCCCGGAGGCGGCCCTCTACGGGCACTGTATGGAGTGGCGCGAGTCCAACCGGTCGGGCTGGCCCCTGTCCATGGGGGACACCCTGCGGCTGACGGGAGTGGGGTCTGTCATGTCCCTCCGCAGCAGCGCCCCAGCAGTGCTGCACGCCCTCAGAACGCGCTACCCCGGGGACACGGCCCCTTACCTGAACCAGGCGCGGGCCACATACCCGGGGGGAATGTCCAAGCTGGATGCGGCACTCCACCTTCTACACCCGCCGGACGAGGACCTCGGGATTGGCGAAATCACGGTGTTCGTGGAAGGCACGGACGAGGCGCCCGCCCGCCCCCGGCTGACCAACCCGGTATACGACGGCACCAGGCCGACCCCCCCGTACGCCGTCGTGTGCGAGGCATTCCCCAGAGAGCCTGCCTGGTGCCCCGCCCTCCCGCCGGCGATGCACGCGCCCCGCGGCTGGGCCAACCCAGACCTGTCCCCCCCCTCTCCAGAACCAGGGGTGCCCACCACAGGGGGCAGGTCCTCTGGCAAGAGCGCCCTGGCACCCCCCTGCTCCTCCTTGTCGCCGCGACCCGCGGGGACCCGGAACGGGTCCTGGGGATCACCCCCACACAACTCTATGCGGCAGCACCCGTACCCCGCCCCCCAGTCCCGGCGCCTGCGGCGCGGGACGGGGTACACACCTTCCTGCGAGCACAGGAGTTCCCCGCCGTTACCGGGGTCCACCTAGTGCGGCTCCCCCCAGCACTACCCGACGACCCCCGGGGGTCCAGGGCCCTGAGCCCCGCCCCAGACTGGGAGCTGTGGCGCAACGCGTGGGCCGCGTGGCTCCCTCGCCTCCCCTCTCAATGCCGATGGATGGCCGCCGGCCCCCGCCCGTACGGAGCTGTCGCCACAGCCGGCCCCCCATCCCCTCCCCCTCTTCCCCCCGCAGAGCACTGCACAGCACTGCCCAGGCAGGACACTGATGCACCTGGAGGTAGTAGGAAGGGCGTATCTGCCACCACGCCTGCCTACCAGGATAACAGTGATGTCAGACTCCGATGGCTCCCCCAAGCGGGACGACCGCCACCACCGCCGGTCCCGGTCCCGCTCCAGCTCCCCCGTCTCCCCGGACTGGGCGGGGGAGACCCCCGCGGAGCGCGAGGAGCAGAGGCTGGCGGAGGCGGCGGTGCCGGTCAGGCCGCGTGCTGGACAGCCCCGGGCGGCCTCCGCTGACACCGGACCGTGGACCCAGGAGCCTGAGCCGGCCGAGGTGACCGCCCCCATCGTTCAAACAGCAAGCCCTGCCGCCCCGCCTCGGGAGCGAGCCCCAGACGCGCGGGGGGCGGAGACCGCAGCCCCGGCGAGCCACGGCGTCGCCCCGACCGCGGCCCCCGGCACGCCGCCGACACGGGGGGTAGCCCCGGCGCAGGAACCGGGCGCATCGCCGAGGGCTGCCGCAGCCGCAGAGGGGAGCGGGGAGGGTGCGCGAGGGGTTGGGACCGCGGCCCCGGCGAGCGGTGCCACCGCCTCGGCCGGCCACGCCGCGGCCCCCAGCACGCCACGAAAGCGGGGGGCGGATCCCGCACGGGCCACGGGTTCCTCGCCGGCGGCCGCCGCAGCAGCAGCAGTGGGCAGGGAGGGCGCGAAGTACCGCGTCCACGCCAACCCCACCCACACCCGCACCAGCCCCCCGAAGCCGTTCCCCGTCAAGCTCTTCCCCCCGGGGCTGACGCGGCACGTCCGCCCCCAGACGCACGAGCGCTCGCCGCCGGTCGTCACGCTGCCGCAGCTGCAAATGCAGGGGAACGCCTGGCACGTGATCCAGGAAGGAGGGGACGGCGCGCAGGCAGAGCAGCGTGCCAGCCAGCGGAGCGCGGAGCGGGGGACAGGAGGCGACAGGAGAAGTGCCCAGGGGCACGCGCAGGGGGCGGGCCAGGGCACACGCGGCAAGGAGCAAGGGCGCAAACACGGAAGGGGCACCGAGGCCAGCAGCAGCGGAGGGGGACAGAGCGCGGGCAGTGGACGGCGCGACAAGCGGCAGGGAGCCGAAAAGGGGCCAGGGCACGGGAAGGGCGCGCAGGGGCGCGGGCAGGGCGCCCGGGTGCATGGGGCCGGAAGGGGGCCCAAGGGCAAGGGCAAGGGAGCCACGGGCCCCGAGAGCAGGCAGGACAGGGCATTGGAGCCCGGGGTGGAGGGCGGGTCGAAGGGAGGGGGGCGGGGGGCGGGGCGCCCCCGCAGCCGAACGTGCAGCCGGTGAGGTGCATCCCCCCCGGCATCCAACAGATGCCAGCGCACCACACCCACCACCACCACCACCACCACCACCACCTCTACAACCTCGACGCCGACGCCGGAGAACTCAACCCCCCCCAGCCCCCACGACCCCAGCACCAGCCAGCCCCCCCCCGGCACCGAGAGCGGAGCCGGCACGGATGGCCTCGGCGGGGGGGGGGGGCGGGGCGCGGCGCCGGCGCCGCAGTCACAGGAGCCACAGAGGGAACCGGTGCGAGGGACAGGGGGGGCCCAGCCCTGGGACCGGGACTGGGGCACCGTCCCGGACCCTCTGGGATATGAGGCCCTCCCCCTGGTTGGGGAGGTGTACGGGTGGTTGAGCTGGGCCAACCAGGGGACCACCAGGGGGATGAGGAAGCGGCCTTTTGATGCCGTGCTCCTCCGGAGGGACGGAGGAAACCGGGAAGTACCCCCGGGGGGCCTTGGCAGCCCCAGAGGACCACGAGAGGGTCCTCAGGTCAGTGATCCGGGCGGCGTGGCCCGACAGGGGGCCAACGTGGCCGGCCTTCCTGGAAGGGGGGGCGGTGCTCCGCATCACGGATGTGGACGCCAACAACTGGCTCCCCCAAGCCTTGCGCAGCGCCCTTGCCCACTGGCGCTACCGCCGGCGCAACCCGCCACCGCCACAGCCCCAGCCGGACGGGACGGCCCGCAACACGCGGCGCGGGACACGCGGGGCGGGAAGGGGAAACGGGAGAGACACAACACCAGGTACCGGCCCGACCCCCCCCAACCGGCTGCGAGCGCCGCGCACACACGGACGGGGCACTGCACGCGTCAAGGCAGTAGTGGCGCACTGCGCCACGCCCCAGGCCCTAGGCTAGGCAGCCTCCGCGCCAGCCCAAGGGGGTCCCACTGGCGACAAGCCAGTAGCACGGGCCCGGCGGCGCCGGCGCCCCGGGCGACCACACATTAGGGGGGCGACGCGGTGGGTAAGCGCCCGCAGCCACGGCTGCGAATTGATGCACTGACCGGGGGGTGGCGAAACGGGGAAGCCGGGGAGGGACGGGGCTCCGAGCCCCCTGAACCCGGGGGACTCCGCCACCAGGCAGGAGGTGCGTGTTGGAGGGCCTTCCACTAGGACCCCGTGGGGAGGATATCACCTGGCCCGACCAGGTGGCCCCTCGGGGCCAAAAGGCGTCTAGTACCCGCAAAATCAAACCTCAAACCTCAAACCCCAAAACCAAAGGAGCAAGTAGAGCAAGAACAGGATGCGGATCGAATCAATGAATAGTTTGAAATCCAGTGTAACACAGGAGGGCTGCAGATAGACAAAGCAGGTATAAACACAAGGTTTCAATCACAAATGGATAATACAAAAGACTTTTTATGAAAACCGGACTGACGCTAGCCTCCAAGATAGCATCAAGCACTTCATGTGCACTCTTTTGGGTGAAATGGTGCTGGTTAGGAATGTGGGGTATAGGTGTCAGGCCAGACACAGAAAATGACTTGGCCAAGCAAATGAATTCAGGAACAGTTTAAAATTAGAACCACAATAAGTGGTAGAAACAATTGAGTATAGGGGTCTTCGGGTGGGAGACCACTAGGCTTAACCTCCAAGGCCTAAAGCATGAAATGCCTTTTTTATTTTGGTATATCCTCCACGAAGGAAGGTACCTCCGCTCAGTTGAGTGGTAGGGGTGAACTTCATGGGGGACTAGGGTTACAACCCTACTTACTTTGAGAAGGTGTACTTTAGGCTTCAAAAGAGAGATAAAAATACTTAAGTTAGTCTTAGCATCAACAAAAGGGTTTTAAGGGGGGCTTGCCCTGGATCACGTCCCCCAAAAAGGACATGGCAGTGACGTTTTCCTACTCCCCCCTGGAGTACTAGTTAGCTAAGCTAGTAGGACCAAGGAAAAAGGCTCAAATATTCCCAAAATTAGCTCAGAAAATGCATCAAACGTACCAAAAACATCCTCATCAGTTCATAGAAGCCTATCACACTGTAGGTACCCTCGAAAAACAGTGTAATGTACCGTGAATGATGTCCCTTCGATGGGGCATTCCTCAAAAGTCGCCAGCGTGAGACTAAAACGTTTGGTAAAAATTTGGGGGTAGTGGGGTTTGAACCCAGGACTCCCTCCCTAGAGCACATATGCTTGCCCACTAGGGTACAGTGGAACGCTCTAATGCGGACGGCCATCGCTGCATAAACAGCGTTTTAGTAAACGTCCTGACCAAGGGCCAGGGCGGAGCAATACTCCCAATAGGGGACACAAATCTCCAGGAGCTGAAAAAAAAAAGAAAATGTAACCAACAGGGAGTGATTCCTGCGGTTTAGCAAAAGGTGTAGCGATTTAACAAGTCAAATCGCTAAAAATTGACGAGATCACGCGAGAAATCGTCATTTTTACACCAAAACTCAAAGTCGCAGACAAGCGGAACGGAAGCGGACGTCAAAAACAAGGTTGCGCAAGCGTAAACGGCTTTTGAAAAAGAAGGTATGAGCCGTAGTTTTTAAAGTTCTAAAGAAAATGTTTGCACAGTTGCATCAAAATTTTTATAAACTTTAGGGAAACGTATTCAAACTCAACCCACACCACAGAGCAGGTGGACAACCCACCTCTCAGGTATGCCAGTGTCATCTCACACGCATGCATTGCCTTTGAGTTGGTTGCTCCGTTAGAACGTTAGGGTTGTCAACGCTGTGTTCGTTCGGGGCTCGGGTGTTCCTCTCCCTTGCTCTGCACAGGTCAAAACAGGAATGGGAGGTATGCGATGCGAATGGAGCGCGCAGCGCGCAGGTACGGTTAGTATATGCACTGTGCTTGCGATGCATGTGCCTAATCGAGGCATTCACACGCTGTGGCGCTTTCCCTGTGACCACATTCACCCTTGTTCTCTCTTCACAGGTAAGAAAAGAAAGTGCTTGCTCGTGTTTGCTTGCTCGTGTGTAGCTGTAGCGCTAAAGTAGGGTTGCTTGAACTGCTTAGGCTTGTTTTGCGCTTTGCAGTGCGCCACTTTCTCCCTCCTTCTGCAGGAAACAAGACAAGGGAAGCATGCATGACACACAGTGCATTAATCGCTCAGGGTGGTTTAAAATTCGCCGTAGGTTTGTTTAAGCGCGTAGGGTTGTTTTGCGGTCGTATTTTCCTCGGCATTCACATGATGCGTGGTGAGTAAGCCAGGTAAGCCCAGGAGGAGCTCACCTCCTGGTTGAGTCACGCCTGTGATTGGTTATGTTGGGTTAAATTAGGTAAAAACAACAGGAAATGTAGTGATGGTGCATACCTGTGCATGCATATGACGCATCAAAGTGTAGGCCACGCGAAGTGCGCACGGTAAACCTTGTTTAGGTTACCCAGGAGCTCCTTGGTACGTTCTTTAAGAGAACCTGAGGAGTCTCTTAACGCTTGCTTGCTTGACAGGGGTGTTTGAGGACAGCGTATTATAGGTCACACTGAGAAGCGTATAATACGTGGAGTCTGGCTTGGTTCTTCAGCCGCAAACATCCCTTCATTGGCCTTTGCTTTACAGGTGGGCAGGTAGGGTGATTGGTGCAGTCTCTCTTGGCAGCGCTAAACTATGCTGCGCGGATCATAAACAACAAACTGCAACTCAACCAGGAGTGGTGAGTGCAGTACAACTTCGTCGCCATCCAGGCTGTGCACGCACGCTGAGCACTCCCTCCCTCCAAGCCCTGACAGGAAACGCGTAGTGGCGTCCCTGTTAGGCCACAGCCGCTTAGTAGCGCTTTGTTCTCTTGCTTTCTCACAGCAGGGTCAATAGGACCCGAGACCTCATTGACAGCAACACCAAGTAGCGTGTGTAGGTGTTAGGGTCAGCAGGCCTGGCAGGAGTTGAGTGCAGGTGATGAGTGCTCACCCTGCCCTCGAAGGCCGGTGCTGGCGTTAGTAAGTGTAGTGTAGTGGTGTCTCCTGTCCCGCATGCTTTTGCACGTGGGCAGGGGAGTGCGTTAGCTTTTGGCCCTTAGCACAAATGGGCGTTTTGTATGCCCTTAGCACACTTGGCCACCCCTCCCCTCTAGTAGGTAGGACCTTTGCCGCCTCCCCCCAAGGATAGGCGCCAGCACAGAAATTGGGCGCCATAGGAGTGGTAATAGTACCTGATGGGGACCTCTGGTCCGACGTCAGCGAAGCCCGGTCTCCGGGAGCTACGCCGGGGAGAGAAGTGAGACACACACAGACATACGTAGCACACATAGGGATATGGTAAACCCAGTAAGGAAGGGTAGAACCCCATGGGTCTGGACCAGTCAGGGGTCCTAACTGTGGGCTTGTTTGTCCCCAAGGAGGGAAGACACACCTTGCCTCATAACACCTTGCTTGTCATTCCCCCCTGATGTAGTAAGCCACCGTTCTTCGTTGGCTCCCCAAGATCATTACATCAGGGCAGTCCCCATGCAACACATGGTCAACAAGGCATACACTCGCTGGGTGGCTGCAAACCTGATAAGCGGCCTCCTGGTCCACGCTGGAAACCATAGGCATGGGTCTGCAGGGCACAGACAGGGTCAGCGCAGTGCTCAGTAAGCAGTAGTCTGTGAAAAACCAATGACCTTCGGCCAGGGAGTGGTTGTCACGGGGGGCTAACGGTCCTGTCCTGCGATGCAATGCGGGGCTACTGTGACAACTGCTCTTACACCCATACACAGGCACGTCTGCACAAGAGCGCTCGCTGCACCTGTGAGGTTAGAACACAGTCAGTAGACTGACACAGGGAAATTTGTTTCGCTTTTTACGCTGGGACATAGTCTCAGCACGGGTTAGTAGCTGCCCCTCGTTGTTCTCAACGAGGTAGGAGCGGAAAATAGGGTTGATACTCCCATCTGGTTGTATGAAGGCAGACATAGGTTCCCAGGTCGCCTCAGATAACCCATGGCAAACCCACAGGGTTAGGAACTTCCAGCCCTGTTTCTACTCCTGGCGAGCAATACCTGCAACCACATAGTAACCATCAACTGCCATCTCCTCGGCAGTCATCTCTTCGAGTTCGTCTGCCTCCTCTGGACTGGCAGCGTTCTCTAGGTCTATACGCTCGACCTCATTGTCGCTGAGGCGCCACTCATCCCAGGAGAAATCGTCAAAGGAGTGATAGTGCCTCAACTGTGTAGGTGCACACAGCAGTTGACCACCTAGACGTGGACTGCACGTGACATGGATACTGGATCCATCTATCCTGATGATACGATAGGGTCGAAAATAAGGGTCCTGTAAGCAGTTACGTGGCCAGGAGGGTAGGCGTGAATGGTGAACCAAAACAAGGTCACCAACCTTGAAGCTGGCAGGTCGCCGTGCGCGGTTCCGTCAGCTCAGTGCGCGGTCACGAATGTGTCTCAGGTTAGTCCCAGCGTGGTTAGCAAGAGACTGCTTGTGTTGCAGCCAATCCCCCACAGGGCTCTTGAAGTCCTCAGGAAAGGGGGCTTTGAAGAACCATGCAGGTCGTCCTCCATGGAACAGTTCGTGGGGGGTGAAACCCGTAGAGGAGCTCCGCTGTGAGTTCATGGTCAGCACTGCCCAGGGCACTAGGCGTACCCAGTCCTTGGTACGCTCCTGTTTCATCAGGATTCTTAAGATTTGCTCCACCACACGGTTCTGTCTCTCACAGAGAGGGTTAGACGTGTGGGTATAGGGCACACCTGTGGTTATCTCCACGTTTTGGGCATTTAGCACTCGTTTGTACCACCCAGTGTCACTGCGGATGCGTACATCCTCATCAGAGTGCACCAGCGTAGGTGCTCCATAGGGTTCGAACCATTGTTCGACCAACATTTTCACAGTCTGCTCACCTGTGATTTTTATTTTGCAAGGGAACACACGGGTGAAGCGAGATAGGCCACAGGTGACCACTAGGCAACTCTCATAGCCGCCGAAGCTTGGTAGGCCGTGGATGAAATCCACGTAGAGAAGGGAGTTAGCACAATAGGGTATGGGTAAGCTGGAGATCAGGCCCCTATCCCTACTGTCGTTCTGCTTGCTGGCATGACAGCCACAAGCATCCACAATGGTCTGCATACGCGACCTCAGTTCAGTCAGGGTTAGACCAGAGTGGAAACACTCACGGAAGAAGTCCACTGAGCGATTAGCGCCAGTGTGACCAGAACAGAGATGGGACCACTGTAGGCACCCATCCAGTTGTGCCTCAGGCACCACAATTCGGTCCTCGTAGAAGAGGTACTGATTGTTTTTATACCACTGGTGCCCGTCAATTACACGGGGTTCCAGACCAGTGCTGAGGGTTTGGAGTATTTCTTTATACTCAGACTGATAGTCGGTTAGACTCCAACCCTCCAGGATACCGGCAGTGCGTGGGGGGAGGTCTGGAGTAGTTTGTCGCGCGATCGCAGCAGAAGAATAATACAAAACTAAGAAAACGACGCACCGCCAGCAAAAATAAAGCGAAAAATTGTTTTTTCCGACCTCAGAAACCCCCCCAAAAATTTTACGCCGCTGTTTGGCGAGGTCGCAAAATTTGGGACACTCACAAAACAAAGACGAACAATAGAGTCGCGACGGCGAAGAACCTGAGCGTTGCATGCTCCAAAACACCTAGCAAAGTGCGTGTCCTAGGCGCTAGGGACTTGTGCGCGCTCTACAAACAAAGAAGAAGAAAAGAGGCGAACACCAAAAACCAGCAAGCCACGACGACGAATACAAGAACAAAGCGAGCGCCGAGCCACCTAGCAAAGTGCGTGCCATAGGAGCTAGGCGACATGTGCGCGTCAAAAAAAAAAAAAAAGAGAGAAGGAAACGCAACAAAAAGAGAAACACCAAACCACAAACAAAAAAGACGCGACCACGGACCACGGGAAAACGAGGTATGACAACCAAGTATGTTACGGCCCCATGCGTCATACATATCGTATCCACCGCTACGCATACGTGGATGAGAAAACCAAGTATGTTGCGAAGGAGGGCGCCCAAGGGACAACACCGCACGCAAAAAAAAAAAAAAAGAACGACGAACCGCCACGCACGTCAAAAGGCACGCCCGCAAACACAAACCACAACCATATATCCCCCATATTTATTCCTCCATAGGCCCCGACCGCCGCGAAAAAAAAAAAAATCCACAAAAGCGCAAAAGGTATGGGGCGGCCACGGACAAAGGGGAAACAATGAAAAGGCGAACAAGAGAACGTTCACCAACCACGAGGAAACAACGGTATGGCGAGCAAGTATGTTAACAATACGAGGGAGGGCGCCAAAGGGACGGACCACGCACACACGCACACACATAAACAAGACCGCAAAGAGCGAGAAGACGGAGACAAGAGCAAGGAAAAACAAGGTATGAACCCCACACCGCCCCGCCCGCAAACACACACGCGCTCTCGCTATAGGGAATGACCACGTACCACGGGGAAACAATGGTATGGAGGTATGACAAACAAGTATGTTAAAAATGCGAGGGGAGGCGCCAAGGGGACGAAAACACAAACGCACACAAAGCCGCAAGATGCACGAAGACGGAGACGAGACAAAGGAAAGTCATGGTATGCAACCCCACCCCCGCCCCACCCACAAACAAACACACGCTTTCTCTATAGGGGACGGCAACAAGAAGCGGCACAAGGTACAACAAGTATGTTGAAAAAAAAAAAACACGAAACCGCCTTCCACGCCCTCTCTATAGGGGAAACGCAATGCGGAGAGGTATGTTATCGAAGACGCAGCGAGAAAAAAAAAAAACACGAGGGAGGAGACACAAACCACAACACGCAAAAAAAAAAAACAAAAAGGACCTGCGCACGCTCTTTCTCAACAGGGGAAGAAAACATGATGGGACGAAAGGACAGGTACGTGCTACGCATCACACATGCCACGCATCTCTGCTACGCATCTACAGGACCTCTTCTTCTGCCTTTTGAAACATGCCGACGACCGACGACGAGAACCAGCCAAGGTATGACACACCCCACCCCACCAACCACACACCGCGAGCACACACACGCGCACGCACGACAGCCACACCGAGCGCGACCCCCCCCCCCCCACGCCACCCACACCAACACGAAGGGCCACACAGCGCACACACACACACCAGGGCCAAGGGGAAGGGCACCCGGAAGACACACCCACCGCACCACCACACCACACCACCACCGGCAGCGAAACCCAGCCAGGAGTGGCGGGGAGTAGCACACAGGAACCTCCGCCAGGAGTGGCGAGGGACCAACCACACCAGCCACAAACCCACCACACACGCCACCGCCGCACGCCACACGCCGCACACCACACACCGCACACCACGCACCACCGCCGACAGCGAAACCCAGCCAGGAGTGGCGGGGAACCGCGCCCGGGACCCTCCGCCAGGAGTGGCGAGGAACGCCCACCACCGCCGGCAGCGAAACCCAGCCAGGAGTCGCGGGGAGTAGCACACAGGAACCTCCGCCGGGAGTGGCGAGGAACCAACCACACCACACACCAGCCGCAACCCCACCAGCACACCACCACCGCACACCACACACCACACACCACACACCACACACCACCGCCGCCAGCGGACCCCAGCCGGGAGAGGCGGGGGACCGCACACCACCACCGGCACCGAAACCCAGCCAGGAGTGGCGGGGAGTAGCACGCAGGAACCTCCGCCAGGAGTGGCGAGGGACCGACCAAGCCACACACCGCCGCCAACGGACCCCAGCCAGGAGTGGCGAGGACCGCCCACCACCACCAGCAGCGAAACCCAGCCAGGAGTGGCGGGGAGTAGCACACAGGAACCTCCGCCAGGAGTGGCGAGGGACCAACAACCAACACACCACCGCCACACACCACACACCACCGCCGCCAGCGGACCCCAGCCAGGAGTGGCGGGGACCGCCCACCACCACCGGCAGCGAAACCCAGCCAGGAGTGGCGGGGGGTAGCACACAGGAACCTCCGCCAGGAGTGGCGAGGGACCAACCACACCACACACCACCCACAACCCCGCCAACACACCACCGCCGCACACCACACACCACACACCACGCACCACCACCGCCAGCAGGCCCCAGCCAGGAGTGGCGGGAAACCGCACACCACCACCGGCAGCGAAACCCAGTCAGGAGTGGCGGGGAGTAGCACACAGGAAACTCCGCCAGGGGTGGCGAGGGACCAACCACACCACACACCAACCACAACCCCACCACACACCGCCGCCGCCAGCGAACCCCAGCCCGGAGTGGCGGGAAACCGCGCCCAGGGCCCTCAGCCAGGAGTGGCGAGGACCGCCCACCGCCACCGGCATCGAAACCCAGCCAGGAGTGGCGGGGAGTAGAACACAGGAACCTCCGCCAGGAGTGGCGAGGGACCAACCACAGCCACAACCCCACCAACACACCACCGCCGCACACCACACACCACACACCACGCACCACCACCGCCAGCAGGCCCCAGCCAGGAGTGGCGGGGAACCGCACACCACCACAGGCAGCGAAACCCAGCCAGGAGTGGCGGGGAGTAGCACACAGGAACCTCTGCCAGGAGTGGCGAGGGACCAAACACACCACACACCAGCCACAACCCCACCACACACCACCGCCGCCCGGAGACCTCAGCCAGGAGTGGCGAGGACCGCCCACCACCACCGGCAGCGAAACCCAACCAGGAGTGGCGGGGAGTAGCACACGGGAACCTCTGCCAGGAGTGGCGAGGGACCAACCGCACCACACACCAGCAACAACCCCACCAACACACCGCCACCGCTCACCACACACCACACACCACACACCACACACCACACGCCACTGCCGGCGGCGGAACCCCAGCCAGGAGTGGCGGGGAGCCGCACAACACCACAGGCAGCGAAACCCAGCCAGGAGTGGCGGGGAGTAGCACACAGGAACCTCCGCCAGGAGTGGCGAGGGACCAACCACACCACACACCCGCCACAACCCCACCAACACACCACCACCGCACACCACACACCACAAACCACGCACCACACACCAACACAGACACCACGCGCGCACGCACCGCGCCACAAACACACACACCGGCGGCGAACCACGACCAGAGGAGGGGGCGACACGCCCGCAAGCAACACAGCCAGGAACAGCGAACACCCCCCCCCCCCCACCACCACCACCCCACCCCGGAGAGACGGGACACCAACCACCGCAAACCGCACAGCGAAAAGGGGGGCGGGACGAAAAGGGCCCACGGGGGGCGCAGGCGAGGGACCCAACCTCAGGGGTTTGGGGCCCCCCCCGGTGACCGTATCGGCCCCACCTGAGCACACGCAATAAGGTGGGATACGCCCGGGACCGTTGGTCAGCGGCCCGCGGTGGCACCGGCCTGGGGGGGTGACCAATGGGCCTGACCAAGAGCACTCCCCACGGCACGTACTGCGGTTCGGGCCCAGCGAGGGGCTGCTGGTAGGGCACACCGTCCATCGGGGCAGGCAAGAGACGCGCCTGTCCCGCAAGGACTCCCCAGCGACCCACAGTGTACCCGACCCCGGTGTGGGGAAC
The DNA here is from genome assembly GCA_964036045.1 of Eutreptiella sp. 'Long Island Sound 2002'. Lineage (NCBI taxonomy): Eukaryota > Euglenozoa > Euglenophyceae > Eutreptiales > Eutreptiaceae > Eutreptiella > Eutreptiella sp. 'Long Island Sound 2002'. Next base: position 91,040,353 of record OZ038382.1, on the reverse strand, counting down.
GGCTGGAGTACCTGGCTACGGAACAGGTCCATGGACGGCATCCGTACAACAGAGTTACACCCTGACGGGGAGTGCAAGCACCGACCCCCCCACGGGGAAACACCAGGGGAAGGGACCCGAGCCGGCGACAAGGACCCCCCCCCACACACCACAGCCGGGAAGGCCCGGGCACGACACCGCCCCAAGCGACACGGAAAAGAGACAGAAGGAGGAGGGCACGCAAAGGGGACAGCAAGGGGACGCACCACCAACAGACCCCAGCCAAGGGGGGCGGGGAACCACACAGCCTAGACAGGGGGGGGGGCACGACACACAGCCCCCACACCAAACAGGGCCGCCAAACCAGGCCCGCAAAGGCGAGGGCAGGCGCCCAAACGCACCACCAACACACCGCACACACGCCCGAGCGTGCACACAACACACACCCCCACAACCGCCACCGACACGAGCCCCACAAGCGCACACCACACACCAAAGCGCAGGCGCCGCCCGCACCACACACACAACACACACAAACCCAAACAACAGGAACCCAGCAACCCCCCCCCGCCAGGGGGGCTGCAGGGCCGCCAGAAGCCGCTAGGACGCAAAGGAGGACCCACCAAGCCCGCAGCCAGGAGTGGCGAACGGCCACACCCAGAAACACCCGAACGGCCACGCCCAACACCAAGACCGGGCACTACGACACCCACACCAGCACCGCCACCAACGCCCAAACCGGACGCCACGACACCCTCACCAGCGGACACACCTGAAACCAGCGGAAGCACCATCGGCAACACCAGCGACCCCAGCACCCACCAAAACACTAGGACAAGGGACACCCGTCACCAACAACAAACCAAAACAAAAAGCCACCCAACACTGACCAACGACCGCTCCCAGCCGATCCGGTCCCCCACCGGCTCGCACCCAGAACCACCGCCACCGGCATCCACGCCATTGGAAACACCAACACCGCCAAAAATCAAGCCAGCACAACACCCTCACCAACACCGTCACCGCCGGCACCAACGCCTACGACACCTACGCATGCCACCGCCGGTTCCAGCACCTACATCACCCACGCCAACGACATCAAGCACACCATCGCCGGCAACACCCCACCATCAGCGTCGCCACCAGCAACCTCTGCCACCGGAGGACACCGAAACCACCACAGCCGGTGAGCAAACAAACCACCAAGCCCCGACCAGGGGAAGCGAGGGCACGCGCCCGGAACCACCATGCAGTCCCCGGCGACACCCACACCACCGGCGCCGCCAACACCACCCTCACCCACGACACCACCCGGAGCAACACCTACGCCACCTACACCAACAGCAGCACATGCAGACCACACCACCTACTGCACACCCCCCCAGACAGAGCCACAGAAACCGACCACCGCCCTGAACGCAAGCCGCTGACCACCCACACACAGACCCACGCCAACCACCACCAGCATCAGCAGCGTCCGAGACGCCGAGAACCATAGCGACGCCCACAACGACCTCACCATCGGCATCACCGACACCGACACCGGCAGTACGGCCTCAGCACCGACAAACCAGAGCGTCAACAGCAATCGCCACGGCAACACCGCCCGGTACGACACCATCGGCATCAACAACACCAAGGGAGCCAACACACAGGCCAGCGACACCCATGGGTACCTCCACCAGGAGTGGCGAGGTCCCACCCCCGCCGTCAGAACACCACCATCCACCAGGGCAACACCCGCAGCGCCCACATCGGCCACAGCTCCACCGGCGGCGCCCTGGCCAGCACCGTCACCAACACCGCGACGGCCGGCCACGAGTGGCACGCCCGGAACCGCCGACCACCCAAACACAGGCCGCGCCCAGCACCAACACCAACAACGCCCACGCCAACAGACCACCACAACACACGCCAACCACCAAGTAACACATAAGGCACCCTCGCCTTCGGCAACACCAACGCCACCAACACCCACGGCACTATCCACACCACCACCAACCCCACCAACGACGGGCCGAGGTGCCGTCACCTACAACGCCCCCAACACCACCACCACGGCCCCGCCACCTAGGGCAACCCCACCAACGGCGTCACCAAGGACGCCAGCACAGCTGGCGAACGAACGCCACCGAGCCCTCAGCCAGGAGAGGCGAACGCCCACACCCAGCAACACCCGAACGGCCACGCCCAGACCCAGGGCCAGGAACTGCGACACCCACACCTGCACCGCCGCCAACACCCAAACCGAACACCACAACACCCTCACCAACGGGGACGACCGGAACCAACAACGGACCAACACAAGCAACCACCCAGCGGCCAAGTTACACCCAAGGCGTTCCAACCGCGCCACCCACCGGCCCGCACCCAGAACCACCACCAGCACCAGCAGCAGCCACTGACAAACCACACACAGACCCACACCAACCACCAGCAGCATCAACAACATCAGAGACACCGTGAACCATAGCAGCGCCCGCAACGACCTCACCACCGGCACCACCGACGACGCCACCGGCAGTGCGACCTCACCGACAGCAACCCGGAGCATCCCCCATCCCGCATCCCGGTGAGACACCATCGGCAGCAAGGACACCGAGGGGGCCAAGGCCAACCCACCAGCCAACGACGCACGTGGGAACCTCCGCCAGGAGTGGCGAGGTCCCCCCTCCGCTATCAGAACACCGCCAGGGCAGCACTTACAACACCCTACAACGCCAACACACACAGCTGCCCCGGCAGCACCCCCACCAGCGCCAACACCGGCACCACCGACAGCGGCAACACGGCGACACCACCACCCAACCGCAGCAAGGTCACCCTAAACCGCAACCGCAGCAACACCTGTCACTACGGACCCACGGACAGCCGACACCACCAGGACCACAGACCGGCCAAACACCAGCCACGAATGGCACGCCCGGAACCACCGAACACGGGCACACAGGCCACCGGACCACCGCGAGACACACCACCGCCAACCCCACCAACGACGAACCAAGGTACCATCACCCACAACACCCCTAACACCACCACCACGACCCCGGCACAGAGTAACCCCTAGGGCGCCCCCATCGACGACAGCACCAAGGACGCCACCACGGCTGGCGAACAAACGCCACCAGCGCCGCCCACCAGGCCCCCAACCAAGGGTAGAAACAACAACGCCACACGCCATCGCACCCACCGCATCGAAATCACCCGGAGCAACGTCAACATCAAACATGGGTCCCCACCACCCACCCAAGCAGCACAAAACACCACAGCAACACCACCACACCCTCGCCACCAGCGACACCACCGCCAGCACCCTCCGCCAGGAATGGCGAGGAGAAGGCCCAACAGCGCGGACCCACCCAACGTCCCCGGCACCCTCACCATCGGACCGTCACCACCGGCGCCGACCCCCAACAAACCACCGTCACCAACGCCACCGACCCCGGACGCAAATATCTCACAGCCCGCACACACGGCACCAGCCAGAGCAACGCCGACACCACTCCCGGCCAACTCACACGAACACCACCGGAAGCACCACCGTCGACCGAATGCCACGGCAACCCCAGGGTACGAGTCCCCCCCACCATCTGCACGGCCAGCGACACCGTCACCGGCACCAACCGGGACACCGACAACGACAGCCTCACCAACAACCGACACCCCCCTACCGCTGCCACCCACCAGTCACGCCACCCGCCGTCAAAGCCACCCACCAATGCCGCACCCCGAACCACACTTACACCCGAAACCGGCACCAGCACGCCCGGCCGAACCGTCAATGGCACCACCGCCATGGCACCGCCTACGCTCACCACCGCCACCACCACCCCACGCGAGACCTGGAACCCCCGGCGTCGCCAACGGCCTCAACGAGCACCGACACCACCAACACCACCACCGCCGGACAGGGACTACCCACAAACCAGGAACATCTCCACCACCAACAACCAATACACCACCCGCGGCACCCCACCATCGCCGACACCACCACGGCACCCATCAGACCTCCACCACAGGAGGCGACGTGGGCCACACCACCCGTCAACTACAGCACCCTCGCCACCACCGCCACATCCGGCCCACAAACGTTACCGCCGACAACACCACATACGCCCATACGTCACCCACGCCATGCTCACCGACCATCACCTCGTCATCAGAGACACCAACACCACCGGCGACGACGACAGCGACAACAGCTGACCCACCAGCTAACCACCATCAACCATAGCCCAGCACCAGCTTCATCTACTCTAACGCCCATACCACCCTCGCCAACAGCGCCGCCACCGACACAATCATCCACTCCGGCGCCCACACCACCCTCACCACCAACATCACCAACACCACCACCCCCAAGGTCAGGGCCCGCGGGAAACAGAACGGCAGAGCGAGCACGCCACCACCCGCACGCGTCGCCCACCCTATCGTACACCGCTCCGCAACACGCCCCCCCCCGCTTCCCCTAACAGGGCGTGCGCTCCAGCCCACTGCTGGGAAGACGACTTCGACATCCTCCCGGCCATCCGACACCTACTGGCAGCCACGGCCCCGCGCCCACAAGCCCACCAGCAACCCACAGAACCGCAAGAGCCCGACCACCCCATGCCACCACGCCCCATATCCCCCGCGTCCACCGCAGACCGGAACGCGGAACACCAGCGAGAGGAGCCCGACCCCGGCCGCGCCGCCACGCCCCCACCGCCCCCCCCCCCCCAAAGGACATCTACGCCACGCTGGCCAGCACCCTAGCCCCCATGGACGCCGAGCAGTACTACCAGTCCGTCCAACGAGACCTCCCTGAGGACCACGCGACCCTCCAGGGGTGGAAGCAGGAGAAAAGGTACGACAACGAGTGGGGCACAGAGGAAGACCTTCTCTGGGACGACACCTGGAAAGGCACCGCGGACGCCTTCCTGGAGGCAGCAGCCGAAACCTACCCCCGCCCGCCCGGGGACACCAGACACGGCCTCCACGCCCTCCTAGCGTTTCACAGCTGGAAACACCGCCACACCGTCACCCTCCACCCCCTCGACCACAATCCGCACCGATGGACACCTGAAGACGACGCCACAGCCACCATCACCGTACAGCAAAGCCCCGAGAACCCGGAGGAATAACACATCACCTGGGACGATCCGGCTACCCACCCCCCCGCCTCCCCCACCCTCCCAGATGTCTTTGCCGCCATCAGTGCAGAGCTCCAGGAGGCCAAAGCCCCCCAGCAACTGGACGAAGACATGCCCCAGGCACCATCACCATCAACCACACAAGACCAACCCCGCACAGAGCCCCTCACCCACCCCATCACCACAATGGAGCTCCCCCCACAACACCGCACCACCCCAGACCGAAACGGGTTTCGAGACCTGCCGCGGGAATGGGCGGTCCACAACGGCACACTCCGATGGGACGAAATCACACCGGGCCTCCAGGCCATCCGCCTCCACTCAATCGCAGAGCCCACCACCACCTGGGCACTGCCGACGGACCGCCACCACCTCCTCCTCACCGTCCAAGGCGATGCCACGATCACACCCACGGAAGGAGACCCCGTAACAGCAGCCCCCGCCCACGCCGTCCACATACCCCCGCAAGCATCGTCGGCACCTATGACGGTGCATCCAGGCCCCACCCCTTGGCAGGCCATCGTCATCACCTACCCCGCCCCCAATGACCACACACACACCTGGCAGCAACGATGGGAGGACATCCGAGGGGACCTCCTCCAAGAACACCTAGGGCTCACACGCACCCACCACACCCTACAACCGATACGAGGAGTAGGCCAAGCGTCACACGGCATACACGCCCCGGGAGTATGGGCCTACGCCACACCCATAAACCCACAAGCAGCGGAGGACATCAAGACCGCCCTATCCATCCAGCAAGCCCAGACCCAAACCCCGCACCGCAACACCCAACGAGGCTACACAATTTGGTGGGCGTACCAAGACCATGACACCCTCATCCCCCAACCGCCCCCCCCCCCTCTAGACACCAACACCACCGCCCTCCTCCAAGCCGCAACAGCGGCAGCCACACAGGTAGGGTCCCCGGAAACCTGGGGCCCACAATACCTGGTCGAAACCAAAGTGGCGCCCCACGCGAAGGGCCAAGACAAGCCCCCAACACCGAAGCCGCTCCACCCCCCGCTCAAGCTAGACCCGACAGAGCACACCCCCCAGGATGAATGGGCGACCCACTACATCATCCCCCACACCACCACCCGCAAGAACGACACCGCCAAGATCACCGTCACCCGCCACCTCCCCCACACCACACAGGTGTATGAGCTGACGGCCCCCAACGTCCTCGTCACCCGTCGCCGACACGACGAGCGATACACCATACAGGCGGAAGGGGCCGCCGCGACCACCCTGTACACATGGGCAACACGGGGGGACCTCCCACACCCCACCCTCCACCACGCCCCCTCCTGGCCCACCCCCTTCCACACAGCGGACCGCCCCAACAAGAAGCCGAAACACACGGGTGTGCACACCCACGCCCAGGAGGCCCAGCACCGACACGAAGCGAGGCGCAAGGCCCGCACCCTCCACGACGACCACACCATCCCCCGCATCGGCGCCCCCCCCGCCAGGGTATCAGATACCACCCACAACCGCACGATCACAGGCATCACCACGGACTGCCTGAACCCAGCGGCGTCGCGGGCAGACGCCGTATGGATCAGCGAAGGGCGCTCCCACACACGGGCGGTGGCGCGCCTCCACAACATCCAAGCCCACAAACTCCAGCGCGCCGTTGGACCCTTCGCCGTACACGTCACCCCGTACGGCATCGACCACCCCCGGTGTGAGCACCATGACCCGCCCTGCTCCACCCCATGCACCTCGCCCCTACGCCAACCGCTGCCGGCCCCCACCATCACGGGCAACATGTACCTGGGCACCGTACCGGGAGACCCGGGCATATACATCCTGCCCAACAGGTCCAGGGAACACGCCATCCCCCTCCACTGTGTGGAATCCCTCGCCCTGGGACCACCCCCACCAAAACACCAACACCAACACATCCCGGGGGACAAACGGACCCAGGCCCCAGACGGGGGAAAAAAGGCCCACCATCGCGCCCTGGCCCACATCACCCTCCACCCCGCAGCCCACCTACCAAAGGACTTCGGCACGGAGCGCCACATCGTCCTGGAGGGCCAAGCCCACCAAATCATCACCGCCGCCCTGTACACCCTCGCCGCCCACGAACGCCACTGGGACCCCACAACCATCCCAGCAATGCCCCCACCGCCCCAAGGCCCCAACGATCCCGTCACCCCCTTCCACATCGATCAACTCCTAAGCCGCAAGGCCCCCCCACACCTCCAGCCCTCTAGGATACCACTAGCCATTGCATCGTGGGACACCCTGGACACCCCCCCCCAACAACCCGCCATCCACATCCTCAAAGCGGACACCCAATGGTGGGTCCTCCACTGGGCACACGGAGTCCTCATGGCGGCCCAGGCCTATACCCCGGAAATGGACCCAGAAGACCCCCCACGGGGCCAGCAGCGCCTCCTCCAAGCCACCACCCTCACAGGCCGCGAAGGCGCCCCCTGGGAAGCCCTCCACACAGCACTCTACTGGGCTCAAGGCTCCCCCAACGGCCCGGACACACCGGAACCCACAGAGGCCTGGGTCAGGCAGGCCAAGGCCATGAGGAACTACCACCTACACCACCCCCTCGACGACAGCCCCGCCGCACTGCCATGGCCAACAGATCCCCCGGAGACCGTACGCAAGCTCGCCGACATCATACGCAGCCACGCGAAAGCGAAAATGCAAACACCGGCAGAACCCCCACTGAGGGATCCAGACCAGCAAGCAACGCACCCCTTCTTCCAACCCCATGCCCCCCCAGCCCCGCCACCTCCAGTCCCACCCAAGCGAACGAGACGACAAAAGGGCGCACCCGCCCCCAGCCAAGCCGGAAAAGCAGCAACCTCCCGACCCCCCGCATCCCACCCGACCCACCCGACGAACCCAGACCAAGCATCCTCGTCATCCTCCCTCCCACCACTACCACCGCCCCACCCGGACCAGGCATCCTCATCGTCCTCCCTCCCGCCACCAGCACAGGCCCCGCCCAAAGCGTACCCAGGGTTCGAAAAAGGTGCGAAGGTCCAACAGCCCTTCCGCAACGACCACACAGGCGACTGGATCTGGTGTGAGGGCACGATCCAGTACCGCCTCAAGGGACCGGGGGACAACGGGGGGCCACAGATCCGGGTGATCTGGCACCGCCAAAAGGAGCTAGACCAAGGCAACAGCGCCCCGGACAAACCACTCGGCGACACCCTGGAACTCACCAGCGCCCACCCCATCCGGCTCCGCACCGAAGAGAACAAGGCCCACACAGGCACCAAATACACTGGGGAGCCCCCCCCGGAGTGGAGCCAAGGCCTCCCCCCGCCACGCCTACCCAAACGCCCACAAACCGGCAAAAAGTCCCCAACCCCCAGTCCCCCTCCCTGACGGGGCAAGGGCCGAGGGCAAAAGCCTCCACAGCCCCGGCCCGCCCCCACCGAGGCCACCGTCAACCTCCTCGACCTCAACCACCCGGCCGTCACATACTTCAAGGACGCCACAACCGCCCTCCAAGAGCTCCCGATGGCCTACAGCGCGACGACCCCCCGGAAACCACCCCCATATATACCCCGGACCACAAAGCGTACAAATGCTACTGGCACAAGGGGACCCCCCTATACGCCCAAACCGGCATCCACGTCCACCTCGTCCACCACCTCAGCGTCCCAGGGAGGCTAGGTGTCTATGAGGTCGTCGGGGACGGATGGCAACTCAACGTCATCAACACCCACGTCCCCTTCAGCGAAGCCACGGAACCCTTCCTCCAGGCCCTGGCCGAGGCGTACCGCCAAATGGCCATGCTCGCCCCCACAGTCATCATCGGCGACATGAACGCCGTCCCCACCCCAGCGGACCGAGGAGGACAGGCCACACCCCAGGACCAAGCAGTCCGCGACACCATCGAAATGCTGGGGCTCGTGGACCTAACAGCCAGCCTCGAAGGCCAACCATCCCACTTCCCCCACCAAACGGATGCCGCCCCATCCCGCATCGACGTATGCTATGACAACCCCACCACCATCATCCGAGCGGAGGCCCGATATGGACCCCTCCCGCTGGGACCCACAGGCCATAGCCCCCTGCACATCCGCCTCACCATCCCCAACCTTCCCCCCAGCCCCCCAGAAGAGGCGGACCAAGGCCTACCACCCCCCCTGAAGATGCCCCCGCTGCATGACAAGCATGCCTGGTCCCAATATCACAGGGCCATAGACCGCGCCCGGCGCATCCAACCAGACCCCACCGACCTACTCACAGCCATGCGCACGGCCGCCGTCGCCTGCGGCTTCCAGCAACACCCCCACACAGACGACGACCAACCACCCACGGCCCTGGGGGACATGCTCCATGACCTCTGGCATGCGAAGCAACAACTGGCGACCCTCCTCCACACCGACACCCCCCAAACCCGCCGCCAGATACACCACTGCAGGACACAGATAGCCCAAATCAGGGCGGACCTGCAGCGGTGGCACATCCACAGGCAACAGCGCATCGCCCAGGAACACGAACGGTATGCGCAACAAGAACTCCCCTACAAGGCCATCCGCCACCTCAACGACGCCATGACCGATACCGGCCACCGAACCATCACCACGGTCCGGCAGGAGGACGGCTCCCTCACCAACGACCCAGCCACAGTGCTCCAAGCCACCCAAGACAGCTTCCTCCGGCAACACACCCCCACCCAAGACACACTGGACCCGGACACCCAGGCCAAAATCGACCGCCTCACTCGGGTCTTCAACCACGCCCAGAGGAGGCACCTGGAAAAACGCCCCTTCACCATCCACGAAGTCCGGAAGGCCATCCACAGTCTCCGGCAACACAAAACCCCAGACTACGACAGCCTCCCTGCAGAGGCATACTACCACCTCCCCGCCCACCTCCTCCGCGTCCTCGCCCACCGCCTCTGGGACATCGTCACGGGGCGGACCCCCCTGCCACCAGACTGGGCAAACGTTGTCCGCCCCCTCTACAAAAAAGGAGACTGGGCGAACCCGGACAACTGGCGCCCCATAGTCTGTGCGGTCACGGAGGTCAAAATCGTCTGGACCATCCTCCTGCGCCGCATCCGCCCCCACCTGGACCCCCACATACCAGCGAGCCTCTGGGGGGCCATCCCAGGCCGCTCCCCACACGAGGCCATCTTCCTCCAGGACACCATCGCGGACATGGACCCGGTGGACCTCATCATCGCCTCCCTCGACGTCAAGGGAGCCTTCCCGAACACCCCCTGGCTCCTTCTAGAAGCGGTGTGGAAACGCCTAGGCCTCCCCTTCTACAACTTCACCTCCGACTACATCCGCACCCGCAAATACACGGTCCGCACAGGAGCAGGCCTCACCCCCTTCCTGGAGCCAGGCAGCGGGGTCCCCCAAGGGGGAGCAGAGGGCCCCTTCCTGTACCTTCTAGTGACGCTCCCCCTGGCCCTCGCAATCGAGCAGGATTACCCGGCCTACGCACCCTACCCCCTCCTCTCCCCCCTGGTCGGCTTCGCGGACGACACCAACCTCACCGTCGCGCACACCCCACACGACCCCCATGCCCCGGACCCCGGACCAACGGTCACCCAACAGGCCAACGACTTACTGGACGTGACCGTCTCCTACCTCTCCCACAACAACCTCATCGTCCACCCCACAAAGTCAGTCGCCATGATCAAGGGGTCTGCCACACCTCCCACCCTGGGGCCACAAGGGCCCCCCATGCAAGTCGTAACGACCACCACCCACCTGGGGGTAGTCCAGGCCGCCAACCCTGAGGACGCCACCCTCCCTCCCAAGTTGCAGTCACACCTCGCCCATCTCCCCAGATATGCGTCCCCGACAACCAAAGCCCTCTCCCTGTCCCACCAGAGCCTGGCGTACTACCTCACCGGGGTCTTGAACGCCTCCATAGGCTTCAAAGCACTCCACCTAACACACCCCACCACCGCCCTCCAGCCGGCCACACGCGCCGTGACCAAGGCATGGGCAGCACACGGGGGCTGGCCCACCTCCATAGCCACCCGCGCCATCCGAGCGGCATGGCCCCACTATGGAGACGCCATAGGGGACGAGGTGAAAGCGGCCTATACCAGACACACCGCCCTCCTCCTTCACCGCATGACCCACAACCACTCACCGGAGGTCCGCGAGGTCACCGCCATCCGCCTCCAAGCCGCACAACGGGCCCGCAACACATGCCCGCGCTGGGTACTCCACCAGACGGGCATGCCCACCAACATGAACACCCGCCTGTGGAACCACCTGCAGCTTCTGCTCCCATCCCCACACCACGCCATACTCACCAACCACACGTGCCCAGAGAAAGGGCCACTAGCGGTCCTCTGCGGGGACCTCCACCACCACCCCAAGGGCACCATCCACCCCATAGACCTTGTCGGGGCCTCCATCACCGTAGTATACGTCACCCTCGCCCAAATGCGGGTCCTGCACCACAGCGGGGCACACCACACCCCCTTTCTACAGCTTCCCGAATGGCCACAATACCGCCTCTTCCACCAGTACCTCACACAGACGGCACGAACAGCGGGACACACTCTACCGGGCAGCAAAGACATGCGCACAGCCTACCGAGAATTCACAAAGCAACACCCGCGACCCATCCCAGAGACACCGCCCTACACACCCACCGGATCGAAACACGAACCCGTCCCCCCAGTAACGGGCCCAGTCCCACCACTAACCCTGCTACTGGCCCCGAATGAAGCCAAACCCACGCAGACCACCGTCATCCACCACGGGGCAAAATGGCGCATACCGAAACACCACATGACCGCCCGAGACCTACCAAAGGTCCCCCAAGATTCCCAGAGCATGCCACGCACATGTTGGGCCTGTGACCCCGAGGCACCAACCGCACCATGGCCCGTGCTACACCTCATAGCACGCCACCACACCCACCCCACGACCCACCTACCACCACAGGCCTACGCATGGATAGCCCCATGGTTCCACCGCACCGACACTAACCCCACGGTAGCATGGAACCCCGACCACGCGCCCAAATGGCTCTTCACCACTACACCCACATGCCCCCGCCCCGACCCGGCAGGGGTCGCCATCCGTTACAGCATGTACGAGCCAGGCAGAACGGGCAAGCACGAGCACCCCTACTATCCACTCCACCACTCCTGCCACACACCGGAGCACCGAACACAAACCCTCACATGCCACGGCCTAAACCCCGACACAGCCTACATCCTCCACTACATCTACTCCTACCTCACACAAGGACAGCCGGAGCAGGGACTCATAGCCCTGTCCCCCCAAGCGAAGCACATCATCTCCAAAGGAATAGGGGTGTACGCCTCCCCCATCCTACAGCCCACAACCCCAGTAGCCCACCTCGCCACGGGCCTTGCCATATACGCCTACCTGCCCATGAACCCATGCCGCCTCCCACAACCATCACCGGCGGACCGGCTCTCCTTCACCGACGCCTCAGGCGAATCCGCCCTCACGCCCATCACCGGGGGGGCCACCCTGCAGGTAACCCACACCGGGGGACACTACCACATGGACCACCACACGGGCCACACCACCTATGGGGCCTCTTCCCACGGGGAGCTAGGGGCCATGGCAGACGCCATCACCGAGGTCGCGGCCCACCTACCCGCCCACTCCCCGCACATCGTCCGGGTCTGGTTCGTGGTAGACGCCACTGTCGACACGCACCTGCTCCTCCGCATAGCAAGGCAACCACTTCACAAAGCAACCGCGACGAGCCTCGGCACCCAGGCACTGCTACTCTGGAAAGCCCTACGCAGCCTTCCCCCCTACGTTCAACTCCACATCGTGAAACAAGAGTCCCACAGGCACCAATACGGAAATGGTAAGGTCGACAACCAGGCAGTACACCAGCGCACAACACACCTACCAGCCCTCCAGATCCCTGACCTCGGCCGCAACCACACACACCTCCAACACGTGCCCCCTGTACCCGAGCCCCATCAGACCCCGGACTGGGTACCAGAGGACGCCCCCTATTCCTCCCACGACAGAGCGTACCACTACCCCAACCCCGTCCAACATCTCGCCCGCGTGCTCGGCGACGCAGACAGCCGGGCGCACATCCAGGAGCTCCAGGACAGACTGCAAGTCCCCCTCTACCACTCAGCGCTCCGCTCAGCAAACGTCCCAGCCCACCTCCAGAAACGACGCATCCAGCTCCTCAGGGAGCAACTGCCTTTCCTCACCAGGGTCGCCAGATGGCTCGCCCGCAAGCACATCCACGTCCCTGACGAACACACCCGTTGCCCATGCGACCACACCACCCCGGAGGACTGGGAACACTTCAAGAAATGCCCCCTCCATACAGACAGGGACACCCTAGTGGGCTGGTCCCCGGCGGAAACCCTGCGACAACACGAAGGATGGCCAGCCCACAGCCACGCACACCAGGCCACCGAACACCTCTTCCGGGACCCCCTGATCAAAGAAGCCACCATGAGAGGGGCAGTGACACAGGCCCTGCACCGACACCTCACCAAACACACGGAAAGCCCCATGGAGGCAGCAGCACACCTCCAGCTAGAAGCGGTCCGCAGAGCAGCGGCCCAAATGGTACACCGCAAACACCTCCTGCTAACACACGCGGAACAACTCACCGACCCCACCGCCAGGGAACACATGCAGCGTCTCATCCATTACCATGCCGTGCATGACCCAGACGTCCACTATCCCGCTCCGCGCCCCGCACGCGCCCCCCGTCTCCATCCACAGGTCTCCAAGGCACCACCACAGCGCCCCGAGACCCGTCTAGCACCCAAGAAGCCACCCGGCACCGCCCAGTCCGGCCGAACCCAGCCAGGGCCAACCATCCATCGACGTAGACGCGCAAGACCCCGGCAGCCCATCCAGCCCACCCCCCCCGGACCCGGGGCACCCCCCCCTCACACCGGCCACCATCCGCGACCCCGACCTCCTCCGAGCGACCCTCCAAGACAGGGCTCCGACCACCCCCCTGGGCTGGTACCGCCTACAAGAGGACTGGACCAAGCTCACCGTCAAAGCCCTCCGGGACCTGACCACCCCAGGCAGCGGCCTCCACGAGACCATAGTAGACCTCGTGCTCTGGCGAGCCCGCAAACACACCCGGGGCCAGCCCATCTGGATCCCCCCCATCGAGTGGGGCCAGGCCCTGACGCACGACACCGGCAGCAACGTCACGCGTCGAGGGACCGTACGCCTACGGCGGGCCCAAGCGGAGACGGACCACCCAGCGGACCCGAACCACCCGGAGCAGTGGGAACAGGCCACCGCGCCCAACCGCGACACCGCCCTCCGCGCCGCCGGCCTCCGCACCCCGGACGACGACCTCCCCCCCCCACCTACAGACAGTGACCACCCCCCGCCGGAGGTCTGGGTTACAGTCCTCGAGCGCGGCCACTACTACGTGATAGCCGCTATGGCTACGTCCCACTGCCCGCAATGGATCATCCAGGGGACAGACACCATGTTCGCCCCGGAGACCGCCCCACCAGGGGCAGTGGGGGACCCCACCACCCAGCACAGGATCCTCAGGGGTCTCCTCCAGCCAGGGGACACGCCCCCAGCCCGCGCCCTGGCCCAAATCACCTCAGGGAAGGCGGGCTACGGCCTGGGATTGTCCATGCTCTGCCTAACCCACTGGATCCAGCGCCACTGGCCACCCACGGGGACCGTGCCCTGGGTTTGGGCCATCCCCACCGCCCACACACAAGTCGAAGCAGGCCCGGACACACGACCAAACCCCCCCCCCAGGCCGCAGCAGTCCCTCACCTGCGGGTACCACGCCATCCACAGGGTCCTCAACCGCGCGGGTCTTAGCCCAAAGCTAGCATGCCCCCTTCCCACCACTGACCAAGAGGTCCACCAGATACGAACGCTCGTCCGCGAAATCCTTGCCGCGGCAGCAGAAGACGGCAAGCTTCTCCTCCAAACCGCCCGGCCTACAACTGCCCACGCAAGCGCGCAGCAAGCGGACACATACACCGACACAGCACAACCCCCCGCACAATCCCCGCCCATGCCCCCCCCCTCTCGCTGCTCAACCAGAGACCCACACACGCCCACTATCGCGCGCACCCCCGGGCCCCGCGACACGGGCCTCCCCCACCCGCCCGAACAACAGCACACGCCCGCCACACGGCCACCCACCGGCCACCCTTCACCGCCCCCCACACTCGACAACCCACACACACCCGCCAAGGGGAGCCCCACGCCCCGCGGCACGCCCACCCCACCCAGTGGCCCGCCCACGCCCCCCACACACACCCCAGAGGACCCAGGCCCACCCCCCCCGGCCCCTGAATGCAGCCCACGCGAACTGTTCCCCCCCGCTGACACCAACCCACACGACCTCGCACATTGCAGGACCCGGGCCCAGCCGAGCCCAGAAAGAGAAGGCCGCAGCCCCGCGCCTCTCTCCCCCGCCGCAGCCGACCAGATCGGCCCGCCGGGCCGCCAGGTCACGACCGGGCCCCCCCAGCCGCCCGCCCCCAACCTACAACCCGGGGACATGCCCTCCATCCTCCCCGCCGTGGCCGCAGCAGAAGCCGCCGCCCGCAAGCCCGCCCGCATCACAGCCCAACCCGCGTCCACCACCACCTCCTCGTCCTCAGCCTCGTCCACCTCCTCCACCTCATCCTCCGACCCCCCCCTCCCCGCCAAACTCATCCTCAAGGCCACGGCGAAAGCCAAAGCCGCGGCCGCACGCACCAACCCCCCAACCCCCACACAGGCGACTCAGGCACCCCGGCAACCCAGCGGGACGACCCCCGACCCGGCATCGACGCCCTCACACCTCCGGACAGAGGTACTCCTCAACCTGGAACCGGACCCCGACCCCAAACCCGACCCCAAACCCAAACCGGACCCCAACCCCAAAGCCAACCCCAAACCCAAGCCGGCGCCCACGCGACCACACACAACACCGCATACGCAACGACACAAAACCACCCGATACCACCCCCGCCCGGGCCCTCGCCCAAGCCAGGACCCCCCACCCACCACGACCCGCGCCCCCCTCCCGCCGGCACCCACCACCACCGCAGAGACGGCCACCCAGCACGACCCCGTCCAAACCCTCGTCAAAATCCCCGTCACCAAGCGCCCCGTCATCCATCCCCCACAAACCACCACCACCGCCGGCCAAACCGACCCAGGGACGTGGGACCCCTCAACCATCGTCACCGTCAAGCCCTGCCCCCAACCCTTCCCCCATGCCCACCACATAGTGCAGCCCCGGGGACTGCCCACGATGCCCAACCTCCCACCCCCACAAGGGGGACCGAAAAACCCACAAGGACTCCATGGGCCATACCCGCAACACCAACCCCACCACTACACACACCACCACCACCAGCGGCCCCACCACCACCACTACCAACACCACCCCCACCACTACCACTGCCCACCGCCCTACCCCACCGGGCCACAACCCCCCGTACACCAACAGCACCAGCGGACGGGATGGCAGCCGCCGAACGCCCCGCCCGCATACCCACCCCCCCCGTACCAGCCACCACCCCCGTACCAGCCGTACCCCCGCGGCCACCATCCGATGGCCGAAGGGGCCCCATGGACGACGGGGGACCTCCCCCCCCAACCAGCACCGCGTGACGCCCCGTACCCCCCCTGGCCACCATCCTATGGCCGAAGGGGCCCCAAGGACGACGGGGGACCTCCCCCCCCAAGCGGCGCCGCGCGAGGCCCCCCAGAGGCCGCCGACGCTTCCAGACTGGCCCGACTCGAGCGACGAGGGCCGGTCCCGCAAGCGGCGGCGCTCCCGCTCCCCCCCCCGCACGGCACACTCGCCCACGGCGCCCACACTCCCACCGCGCCTCAACCACCCACTCGCGCCGCTCCCGCTCCCCCAGGTACCACCACGACCCCCAGGGACCCCGCTCCCGTCGCTCCCGCTCCCCCGGGCACCACCACGAGCGCCACCGCCGCCCCATGTCCCCCTCCCCCTCCCCCCACCGGCCACCCTGCCCCCGCCACCACCACTCCCGCTCCCCCCGACGCAGCCAGGCACGCCGCTGCCGCCCCACGTCCACCTCCCCCTCCCCCCACACGCCCCGCCGGGCTCCCCGTTCCCCCCGCCACCCGTACCCATCCACCACCCCCAGCCCCCGCCACCACCACTCCCGCTCCCCCGGACGCCACCGAGCGCGCCACCGCCGCCCCATGTCCACCTCCCCCTCCCGCTCCCCCCTCCGCCCGTACCCGTCCTCCACCCCCAGCCCCCGCCGCCGCCGCTCCCGCTCCCCCAGGCACCGCCACCCCCGCCACCACCGCAGGTCCACGTCTTCCCCCCGCCGCTCCAGGACCCCAGGCACGGACCCCTCCCCCCCCCGGGCCCCCGCCTACCTCGCCTGGTGGTCTCCCTCCGCTCTGCAGGAGCTCTGCCGCTGGGTGAAATGGGCCGGAGGAGCGAAAAGGCACGAAGGGATGCACATGGTGCATACCTTCGAGGAGGTGCGCACCCGCACCCCCGCAAACCCCAACGAGGCCGCCCCGGAGGCCATCATGCCGCAAGCGGCATGGGAGGCCCTCCTCCGCGATGCGGTCCAGGGCCTCCGCCCCCCCTACACCCCCCAAGCCCTCCGCCAGTGGCTCCAGGCCACCCACCCCCAAGCCTGGGCCACCGGCGCCCCCTCCTCACCCCGCCCCTCCCACCACCACCACACCAGGAAGGGGCAGGACAAGGGCAAGGGAAGGGCAAGGGGCACCAAGGACCACACAGGCAAGAGGGCACGGAAGGGCCCCAAGTGAGGGCAGGCACACGCAGGGACAGGGCGCCGGAAGCGACACCACATGGGGGCAGGACACCACCCAAGAACCAGGAAGGAGCGGGAACGGGGACCAAGACACGGAGGAAAAGGGCACCACGACAGGTACCACGACCCACACCGACGGGGAGACCAGCGCCGCCCCACCCCCACCAAACACCCCAACACACATCACCGAAGCAAACATCGGACGCCATGCGGATCACACCAGCGCACGCCCACCGGCCACCGGAAACCACACGGAGAACGGAGGGCACACCTACACGGGGAGAACGGGCCACACCCACAGAGGAGGCCGCAGGGAACACCGCCGCACGGCACACCACCATGCCCTCACCGCCAGCCGACGACCTTGACCACCACGAAGGCCAACTCACAGGCACCGGAAGAGGACGAAAGCACGGCCGCGGCACCCATGACTACGGACCGACACCCCCAGAGGACACGGGACCAAGGCACAGGCCCCCAGGGAGGGCAACCCCACGGACCGTCACGCGACCACACCATGGGCTATAAGGGCCGGGCTGCGCTACCGTCGCGGTTTGACGCAGAGTATTGCTACGGGGGCTTGATCTCGGCTGGTCTCACGTCCGTGAGGGCGTCCGTCACCAACCTGTTGCGTCCAGAGGAGGAATGGCACTGCGGCGGCACACCGATCCCGTCCATGATGAATATCGAGCAACGCAAGGGGAAGCGAAACGCTGTGATCGATCGCGAAGGCTTTGGTGCTGCTGGGCGGTGCCCCCTTCAAGGCCATCTCCGAGCGCCGTGAAGACTGGAAGTGCCAAGAATACTACCGATGCCCCGGACCCCAGCAGTCCAGCACCGGAGATATGGACATCCCCCTGACCCTACAGTGTGAGCTCATCCCTGCCGGCGGCACCGACCCGGACCCTGCCAGCGCAGCCGAGCTGCAGTGAAAGCCATTCCCCACTCAAACAGCGTTCGGAAGCCACCTCCACCGTCCGACTCCTGATGTCTGTTTGTCTGCCTTGGAGAAGGAACGCCTTTCCTACACCCCGAGTACACCTGCCTGTCTGCGAGGCCCGGTGAAGATCGAGTCCATGGGTGAGAGTCAGTGTGCACGCCCCAAGGACACCGTGATCATTCAGCAGAATTTCCCGAAGACCTAACCGACCCACACAGGCCAGGCTGACCTCCACTGACCCACCGCGGCACCACGCGAGACCACGGCACACCGCACCACAGCGCGCCACAGAGCGACGCACCACAGCACGACGCGGCGCGACGCGGCACAGAGCGGCACAACACGACACAACTGACCCTAACCTGAGAACTAACCGAAGCCAGCCACCGCACACCCGGGAAGGCGCCGCGCCACCACGCCACACACCAGCACCACAGGCCACACACGGGACCACAGCGCGCCAGGCGACAACGGTGACGGACCACCCAGAAGATTACAGCCGGCACCGCAGAGGGGTAAGGACACGAGCAACCCCAGCCCCCTAACCCAAAACCACAAGCAGCCGCCTGGCGCAGCCGCCCAGCCGGCAGAGCCAGGACCTAACCCAGCAAGAAGGGGCGCCGAGGCCACCGTGTACAGAGCCCACCCGACCCATGGGGCCGGAACATGGCCACACAGAACGCAACTGAAGACAGCAGCCCGGAAGACAACACTGAATACAGGCCAGTGCGTGCGCCAGCCCAGGGAAGGCAGAGGGAGGAACAGGCAAGCCCCCCCCCCCCAAAAAAAAAGGAGGGGGGAAGGGGAAAAGGCACGAAAACAGCCCACAGCCGCCCAACCACCCGCCAACACCACCACAGGCGGCCAGGCCCCCCCCCCCAGAAAAAAAAAAAAAAAAAAAAAGGGGGACCCCCGCAGAGGCACAGGGGAACCACCCACCCAAAACCGGCAACACAAAGCCAGTAACAGCGGACCACGGGGAAAAGGGACACGGAAAAAAAAAAAAAAAAGGGGGGGGGCCACCAGCCCAGCCCAAAAGAAAGGGGATGGAGGGACAGGGACCACAAAGCCCAGAAAAAAAAAAAAAGAAAAGAAAAAACCAAAGCGCAAAAAAAAAAAACACACCCCGACAACCCAGCCAAGACAGACTGGGCACAGGCGAGACCCGGGCCCAGCACACACGCCCACACCGCGCGCCGGAACCGGAAACGGCGGGGGGCAAGCGGGGCGCCCACGAGACCACACACGTCCCTAAAGCAGGCCGAAACCGAAGCCCAACCACGAACACCACAAATAGCCGACACTAGAGGGACAACACCACAAATGGAGCCCAAAAACACCCCCCCTAAACCCCAGCCAGGACTGACGGGGTTAACAAAACCCGCACCCAACCGCCAACCGGACCCAAACACAAACAACACACAACAGTAGGAAACCCAGTGCCCACAGCCCGGGCACTGAGGCAGCCCGTGCCATGCAGGTGACCCGGCCAAACGAGATCCGGAGCCCGGGGGTAAGGCTGCATCCTAAGGCCTGCGCTGCTTTGGGACTCGAGGCGGAGCGTGCGACACCCAAGCGCCTCGGAACCCTAGTACCAGGAACGTGCATGCACGCCTTGGGAACGGGATACGCCAGGAAGTCCGGTGAACCCCTAGGGTTCCGCCCAAAGGAGGGGACGTGCGCAAGCACGGGGGCACACCCTCCCGGCGAGACAAGCATGTCACGCTGGCGGCGATCAGCCCTCCCGGCGTAGCCCGGGGCCGCTTTGTTGGGGGCCAACAGTCAGGTCTAGCGGGAAGTAAGCCGCCTCCCCTCTTCACGCGCGAAGCCTCTTCCTGTTCGTCACAGGGGCGACGCCAGGGGGAACCATGGGGCGCCTCTCCACGACCGAGTGCACCTACCTACCTACCTACCTACCAGCAGTGCGCATGGACAAGTCAAGCTCGACATCCATACGCTGGAAAGCCTCTCTGGCGAGCGCCTCAGAGCTCTCACCTATAAGCGCATTGAAGTTGTTGCGCGATATATAGTCAGACAGTTCATTCTTTATTCCGGGGATATGATGAACTGTCAGCCTGAACTGACTCAGGTAAGTCCACCACCGCTTTAGCTTTGCTTTCTCTGGTGGCCGGTCCTTCTAAAAAGACTTCACCGGGTCCTGGTCACAGAGCCAGACAATAGGGTTAGATCCCAGGAGTCGGGATTGTGACGAAAGCACCAACATACCGGCCAGGAGCTCCTGGTCATAGGTGCTGTAATTAGAATGCGCTTGGTTCCATTTCCAATTCCAGTGTCCCAGTGGCACCAGCCGCCACTCACTGGTAGGATAGTCATGTTTCAATGAACCATCACGGTTCAGTCCACTAGTAAGATAATGGCAGTGTGTTAGTTCAGCAGGGTTAAGCTCCTGCCATTGGTAGATCGTACCCATCCCCCCTGCATCACTGGCATCAGTGATCAGGACTATCTTACCCTTAGGGCGGGGTACTCCCAGGCAGTTGGAGGAGGCAATTTTCTTCTTCAACTCCTGGGAACACTCTTCCTCTCTGGCGGTCCACCTCCAGAGAGTAGTTTTCTTGGTTAGGTCAGTGAGGGGGGCAGAGGAGTAAGTAAAATTGTGGATGTGATGCCGAAAGAAAGTACAAGGGCCCACAAAACTCCTCACGTTTTTTTAGACCCTTCTTAGGGTCGTCGCAAATCTGCATGTCCTGTAGGGGCTGCATCTTAGACGTGGCTGGTTTCCACCAACCATACTCCACGTTGAAACCCAAATATTCCATCTCCTCTTTCATAAACTCACATTTTTGGAGTTTGATTCGGAGTGGTTTTCTTGACAAAGAATGAAAAATTCACGGAGGAGGAGGACATGGTCCTCTTGGGTATTAGTACCCAAACTCACGTCGTCGATGTGGGCCTCCATTTCTGCACCCCGAGAAATCAACTTCTGTACTAGAGGCCTGCGCCTCAGTATGTACAAAATTTTGTTCATTAGCTCTTGGAAAAGCGCTGGGGCATTAGCCACCCGGAAAGGCATAACCTTCCACTTACAGACACGGCCCTTAGGGGTTATAAAAGCCAGCAGCTCCTGAGCTGCAGCGGTTAGGTCCACCTGCCAGAAACCAGAGCGTTTGTCCATTTTGATCTTGTACCTGCATTTGGCAATACGCTCCAGGGTATTTTCCATGTTAGGAATACTCCCTGAGTGGTTCTGGGTTTTCTTGTTGACCTCACCATAGTCAACAACCAGTCGTAGGGCAGTCCACCCTGGTTTGGCAACCAGGTAACAGGGACCGCAGTGATGGGGGTAGTCCCCCTTCTTATATTCTTCAACGAGACCAGCATCAATACATTCCTGTATCTGGCGCTCGATTTCTTCAACCTGTTCCTGTGGAGCGGGATAGGGAGGACGCCTCACTCGCGTCTTTTCAAATTCAGGTTTCAGTTTCAGGTCCATCTGAACCGGTGTTTTACAAGAGAGGGGGGGCGGCAAGGCGCCGAATACCTCCTCATAGGTTATGCGCAGTTTCTTCAGTCGGGGGTCAAGGTTAAGACTCTCAAGTTTCTGCAGGAAATCCGCCTCAGCATGGAGGTTGCTCTTTCCATGTTCTTTCTTTTTCTGCCGATCAGCAGTTTCGGCAGGCACAGAACCATCGTCCCACTCAGGGGGACATTGCTGCCCATAGTGCAGAGAATACACCAGCCGTTTCTCAGGATCAGGCAGCGTATAGGAATCATCGTCCTCCTCAGACCAGATGGAGGATTTCCTGGTCTGCCTGAGGTATTGCAGCCGCTCTTGGCGCTCAATACCTTCGGCCTTCAGGAACAACAGCCGCCGGAGTTCCTGAGTGTCATGCTCAGACAATGGCATGTTAGTAGAAGCAGGCCACGCCAGAGCATCAGCAATCTGGGTCACGGGTTCACCTGTGTGCATAGGCTGCATGTAGAGCACTGGCTTCCCAACAGGGGAAGCGGGCTCAGAGGTTGACTCTAGATCTACCTCCTCCAGCAACAGCTGCGCTAGGAAGGCGCTGTGTTTTAGGTCAACACAGCTGGGATGAACAGGAGGAATAGTGCTGGCGATCTCAGACAGTTGGTCGTCAGCATCCTCCCCTACAGCTGCAGGTTCGGGAAAGCCATGGTCACACAGCCAGACAATAGGGTTAGATCCCAGGAGTCAGGATTGTGACGAAAGCACCAACATACCAGCCAGGAGTTCCTGGTCATAGGTGCTGTAATTGGAACGCGCTTCGTTCAATTTCCAATTCCAGTGTCTCAGTGGCACCAGCCGCCACTCACTGGTAGGATAGTCATGTTTCAATGAAACATCACGGTTCAGTCCACTAGTGAGATAATGGCAGTGGGTTAGTTCAGCAGGGTTAAGCTCCTGCCATTGGTAGATCGTACCCACCCCCCCTGCATCACTGGCATCAGTGATCAGGACTATCTTACCCTTAGGGTGGGGTACTCCCAGGCAGTTGGAGGAGGCAATTCTCTTCTTCAACTCCTGGAAACACTCCTCCCCTCTGGCGGTCCACCTCCAGGGAGTAGTTTTCTTGATTAGGTCAGTGAGGGGGGCAGAGGAGTAAGTGAAATTGTGGATGTGACGCCGAAAGAAATTACAAGGGCCCACAAAACTCCTCACGTTGTGTAGACCCTTCTTAGGGTCATCGCGAATCTGCATGTCCTGTAGGGGCTGCATCTTAGACGCGGCTGGTTTCCACCAACCATACCCCACGTCCAAACCCAAATATTCCATCTCCTCTTTCATAAACTCACATTTTTGGAGTTTGATTCGGAGATGGTTTTCTTGACAAAGAATGAAAAATTCACAGAGGAGAAGGACATGGTCCTCTTGGGTATTAGTACCCAAACTCACGTCGTCGATGTGGGCCTCCATTTCTGCACCCCGAGAAATCAACTCCTGTACTAGAGGCCTGCGCCTCAGTATGTACAAAGTTTTGTTCATTAGCTCTTGGAAAAGCGCTGGGGCATTAGCCACCCCGAAAGGCATAACCTTCCACTTAAAGACACGGCCCTTAGGGGTTATAAAAGCCAGCAGCTCCTGAGCTGCGGCGGTTAGGTCCACCTGCCAGAAACCAGAGCGTTTGTCCATTTTGGTCTTGTACCTGCATTTGGCAATACGCTCCAGGGTATTTTCCATGTTAGGATTACTCCCTGAGTGGTTCTCGGTTTTCTTGTTGACCTCACCATAGTCAACAACCAGTCGTAGGGCAGTGGACCCTGGTTTGGCAACCAGGAGACAGGGACTGCAGTGATGGGGGTAGTCCCCCTTCTTATATTCTTCAACGAGGCCAGCGTAAATACATTCCTGGATGTGGCGCTCGATTTCTTCAACCTGTTCCTGTGGAGCGGGATAGGGACGACGCCTCACTCGCGTCTTTTCAAATTCAGGTTTCAGTTTCAGGTCCATCTGGACCAGTTTTGTACAAGAGAGGGGGGGCGGCAAGGCGCCGAATACCTCCTCATAGGTTATGCGCAGTTTCTTCAGTCGGGGGTCAAGGTTAAGACTCTCAAGTTTCTGAAGGAAATCCTCCTCAGCATGGGGGTTGCTCTTTCCATGTTCTTTCTCTCTCTGCCGATCAGCAGTTTTGGCAGGCACAGAACCATCGTCCCACTCAGGGGGACATTGCTGCCCATAGTGCAGAGAATACACCAGCGGTTTCTCAGGATCAGGCAGCGTATAGGAATCATCGTCCTCCTCAGACCAGATGGAGGATTTCCAGGTCTGCCTGAGGTATTGCAGCCGCTCTTGGCGCTCAATACCTTCGGCCTTCAGGAACAACAGCCGCCGGAGTTCCTGAGTGTCATGCTCAGACAATGGCATGTTATTAGAGGCAGGCCGCGCCAGAGCATCAGCAATCCGGGTCACGGGTTCACCCTTGTGCATAGGCTGCATGTATAGCACTGGCTTCCCAACAGGGGAAGCGGGCTCAGAGGTTGACTCTAGATCTACCTCCTCAAGCAACAGCTGCGCTAGGAAGGCGCTGTGTTTTAGGTCAACACAGCTGGGATGAACAGGAGGAATAGTGCTGGCGATCTCAGACAGTTGGTCGTCAGCATCCTCCCTTACAGCTGCAGGTTCCAGATAGCCATCGGGAGACTCACACCCTGTAAGTGTGGCAGATAGGTGCTCAGGAGATCATTTTTTGAGACCAGAAAGGGTCAGGCCACGACTTTCGGCCATGACCTCCTTCAGTAGCACCTGGTATAGGTCACACAGGGGTACAGGATTGAGAGATCCATCAACGATGGACAGTAAACCGGCCCACTCAGGGGCCTGCATAGCTGTGTCTGAGTCCTCAGGCACATAGATAGGGCCGTCAGGGAGTTGCACTCTTCCCACGGTCATTCGATCCAGCACACGGCGCCAGTAAGCATGTTCACCAGAGCAGCCCCAGTCAGGGGTGCACATGACAACCCTTCCTCCCTCATAAGCAATTTTGGTTAGAACCTTCGCGAGCAGGGAGAAGGGAGGGTTAGCATACGCTGGGCCCATTGCTTTCCAGAAGAAACGGAAAGCATTGTTCAATTGTTTCGAGCAGTACAACTGCATGATGTGCTGTTGTTGGCTCGCAAACAATTCCACCTGGATCTCATCCAGGTGTACCTGAAGGGCCGCCAGTCCATTTTCAAGAACGTGACCCGCCAATTGGTAGTTTTCAGTACAATAGTTAGTCTTGGATGCGTAGCGCAGCCCAGACTCTTTTCGTCCTGACAGCTCCAAAGGTACGGAGAACAGCCTACTGCCAAAGTCGCAGTGCAAAGAATAGGGGCGCTGGAGAGACAGCATTTTTACTTGGGGGTTTCTTCGTAGAAAGTCTGTACCAATGACGATGTCAAAGGTGTCGGTGTCCAGCACTCTGCAGTGTTGGGTCACGGTTTCGTTGCCCAGGCATATAGTCACATCGAAACCCCCCAAGGAATGGATGGTACGCCCATCCCCTACTCTTATGGCCACCGTCTTAGTTTTATTGAAAGTCTTTAGCAGGCGCCGGGCCACTATGGAAAGTGTTGCACCGGTGTCAAGCACCCCTCGAAAAACTTGATCCCTGATTTTCACGAGGATCCAGAAAACCAAGTCCTCCTCTTCGGAGCCGCCCCCCTACTCTTCATCAGGGAACTTGACATCCATCCCTGCAGCTATGAGGGACCTGGCCATCCAGGCCAATTGCCTCTTCTTGGAGTTTTTCCCCTCAGGGGTAGCGTTATCCCCCTGTGGGCGCTTCTTGGGTTCACCTGCGGCAGGACGGGGTGTAGCAGCAGGAAGGAGTGTAGCAACGGGCGCTGATGAGCGCCTCTGGGGGTTAGGGGGTCCACCTTTGCCATCCCCCTTGCGACCTCCTTTACCACCTTTATCCCCATTCTGAGGGTTCTTGGTGGGTGTTTGGGTCTTCTGGCGTTCAGCCTCCTGCCGCTGGAGTTTATCACTCTCGCGTTTCTTTTTGTGACATTCGTCTTCGTAGTGACGACATTTGCCACAATAGCCACAGGTGATGGTACACCTGAAATGATCCCGATGGGTCACAGGTTTCCCATCCTTGGTATGCTGCTGTCGTTTCATCTGCAGCATACAGCTACTGCGTTGATCGCAGTCAGGGGCATGACAAGGCCCCCCCTTGTCATTGACGGGTTTGCAGTAGAACAAAGGGGGTGTACCTGCATCAGGTTTAACCTCATTCATGGCACGTAGGTTACCCCTCCCTCTACCACCTCCCTGGTTGGTGTTAGTGGGACTTTTAGGCCCTTTCCCTTCGCCACGTTCGGGGGTAGGGTTACCCCCTCGACCCAAGTGCTTCTTGAGGAATTTCTCCATGTTGGAATTATTCTCCCTCTCAAGAGCTAGCTCAATCAGAAGGTCCACCAGTTCATCGTACGAGTGGGTCCGACTCTTCCTCTCAGAGGTAGAGCGGCAATCATCCCACGTACGTTGAGGGATCTTACTCATGAGCCACAGGTTGGGCTCAGTGGCTCTGTAGGGGCCCACGTTCATCCGTGGAAACAGATACTCCAGGTCGCACACGTATTCAGAGATTCGCGCAGCGGAAAGAAACTCAGGGCGCATAGGTAGCTCCTCTATCTGTGTGCGCACACTGAGGTCTGTCTCATAGACTGGGAACGTTTTCTCCAACCTCTGGAGTACCTCTGCCCAGGTGGAACAGGTTTTCACAATCTGTTTCACATGTTTTTGCCAAAATGTCTTTTTGCATGAGCGTTTCAGCAGTGAGCATTTGGTGGCCACATCCACATGGGATTGGCCAGTCAGCAAAAGAAACTCAGCAAATTCCTCTGCCCATTCTGTCAAGTTTTTGGGGTCGAACTCCGGCAGTTCCAGCTGGATGTCCGCCTGGGCAATAGGTCTGCCCGTCTTCCCAACCCCCGGAGTTAGGCCAGAAGGAGATACGCCGGCAAGAGGTGCCAGGGCTGACAGCCCTCTTTTCTCAGTCTCCGTCACCGGCACGTCCTGTGGTTCAGCAATAGGGACTGTCCTGGCGCGAGGATGAAAAGGGCTTGGCCAAGTGACCTTCGGTAGCAATCTGGACACCCTTGATCTTTTGATATCATCAGCCAACGTGCTCAATCCTGGTGAAGGTGAGAGTGGCGCGGGCTTGGGTAAGGGTTCAGTGATACCCAAATTTGCCTGACAGCCTCTGAAAGAGCTGTCACATCTGGGTCTTCCGATCCGGATAGAAGTTTGGCCAAAGGTTTGGCCGTACGATCCAGAGCCCATGGGTGGGCTCTGGGCGAAGAGGATCCATTATCGGCAGATCTGGATGCCTTGCTCTCGGGTGTTCGTGTACTCTCGGTCGTCTCGGTAGTGATACTGTGTCCGCCATGTCTGTGGATGGCCCAGAATAGAGGAAGGGGCCCATCTCAGTTTGGGGCGGCAACCCGAGAGCATCCAGAGGTATTTGTCCATCTTCTCCTACGGTGAACTTGTGGTACTCCTCGTGGAGCATGAACTTGTCCATCCTCCTTCGTAGGTCCTCTTGTTCCTCAGGACCAACTCCAAGTTTGGAAGAAGACGAAGCTGGACATGCCGACCGGGCGATGGAAGCTTCAACACGCCTGCGGAGCCTTTGCAGGCTGTCTTCACCATGGGTCGCTAAGGTTTCCATGGTTAATGGGATTGTTCTGGGTGTATTTAGTTCCACCCTTCTGTGCTCTGGATCTTGCTGAGACCCAGATGCTGCTCTGAGTGGCGGTTCACTCACTGGGTGAGATAGTTGAACTTGTACACTTCTGATTGGCCAGGTTCGGTAGGACATGTTCAGTGTGTTTTTCGTGTGCTTCTGCTCAGAGTCGGTTCAAAATGTTCCCAGGGTTTGCCTCTGCTACCAGAAAGATGTCCTTGATTAGTGCCCCATAGACTTTGATGAAATCCTGCAGGTTTTGGATGGTGAAATCCCAAAACCAAAGGAGCAAGTAGAGCAAGAACAGGATGTGCATCGAATCAATGAATAGTTTCAGATCCATTGTAACACAGAAGGGCTGCAGATAGACAAAGCAGATATAAACACAAAGTTCTAATCACAAATGGATAATACAAAAGATTTTATATGAAAACTGGACTGACTCCAGCCTCCAGGATAGCATCAAGCACTTCATGTGCACTCTTTTGGGTGAAATGGTGCTGGTTAGGAATGTGGGGTATAGGTGTCAGGCCAGACACAGAAAATGACTTGGCCAAGCAACTGAATTCAGAAACAGTTCAAACGTAGAACCACAATAAGTGGTAGAAACAATTGAGTATAGGGATCTTGGGGTGGGAGACCACTAGGCTTAACCTCCAAGGCCTAAAGCATGAAATGCCCATTTTATTTTGGTATATCCTCCATGAAGGAAGGTACCTCCGCTCAGTTGAGTGGTAGGGGTGAACTTCATGGGGGACTAGGGTTACAACCCTAGTTGCTTTGAGAAAGTGTACTTTAGGCTTCAAAAGAGAGATAAAAATATTTAAGTTAGTCTTAGCATCAACAAAAGGGTTTTAAGGGGGCTTGGCCTGGATCAAGTCCCCCAAGAAAGACATGGCAGTGACTTTTTCTTACTCGGCAATGTCGCTTCGGTTCGCGTCGACCAGAGCCGGGTGGTGGCTGTACTCATGCGCCTTGATGTACTCATTCCTGCATAGAGGGGGTAGGGGGGGGGGCGGTGGACGTAACCGATTACCAACTAGGAAAACCTAGAAATAGTTACAAACATACATTGTGGTGTTTCTTTTCCTGTTGTAGGTTGGCCCGCCCTGGCTGCGCCACGGTGGCCGTCTGCGCCCGAGGCGCGGGAATCACTCGCCCTTGCACTCAGTGGGCGCCCCAATTAACGTTGTAGATGGCCTGCACCACGTACACCGGTGCAGGCATCCACGCGATTGAGTGCTGCACAGACTCCCATGTCTGGCAAGATGGGGTAGAGTACTTGTGTACTGTTTCCAACTCGTAGTCGAAGATGTTGCCCCACTCGAACGCAATGCGGTGCGGCGGAGTACGCGGGGTCCGGGGCAGCAACGCCACGGCAAATCCCTCATCACGCTCCATGTGTGTGTGCCGCTGATGGCAACACGGTGGAACTGCCACGATGAACCCGTCCTCCACTTGAAAGACCTGAATACTCATTTCAGGCACGAGGTCCACACCAAGCTTGACACGATGCTCCAGGCACAAGTCAATGGCGTCCGGCACATCAAAGCTCCAGCTCCAGCACCGATATGTGACGTTCATCCCCGTATGGTCTGCCCCTTCTGATCGCAACACAGAGTGCCAGAAAGCAGGGCTGAACAACACAATCCAGCCCGGGATCAACGGAAGCCGGATAGGGTACTGGCCTCGTACACGCTTGTATTCACCCCACTCATACAAGTTGGTGACGTACACGAATGGCTCAAGGCCGAGCAGCTCGATTTCCTAGCGCCGCTGGCGGTTAAGCACGTACCACAACAAACAATTGTCCATGTGGCCACCCAACATAGGGTCGGAGGCCTGGTAGGGTCGGGAATGTATGGCAGGGATATTGACTACAAAAGAAACACACAAAACTACAACGTACTCCCCTCACAAAGCACTTGAACGAGAAAGTATGTGCTTGACGTGCGTCACCCACTGCAAAGCAATGTTGCTGCTCACAGAGTGGACCAGAACCTGGTTGTTGGCGACATTCACTCAGTGATGAGAGGCCTACACCGGAAAATTGGGTCGGGTGTGTGTAGACGATACAAGTACAAGCGTTGTTACACACATATACTTAAAGATACATAACACAACGATCTCCTCACAAACTGAATGACACCATGAAAAATGAAAATGTGAGGGGTTGAACGGGGGGGGGGCTAAGATATTTTTCCTGAGGTCGTCAACAGTTCCTCCAAGAGCTCGGTGTAGCACCGCTGAACCCAACGTGGCATGGTCAACACGTTACAAAAGATAGACGGACGGACATCCTTCTGGCCGATGTCTAAACCTTGAGCCTTATTGTACTGACGGCAGTGGTCCGTGATGTCATGCATAAAGGCTGTTGCCGGTTGCCACTCAGGCTTGTTATGACCCTTATACTTGACACGCCACTTAATGTGAGTGTTACCTTTCTTATCTTTTACTTCCCTGTGAGTGAGCATCTTCTCGACCTCATACGTAGGATCCTCTACCAAACCTGTGACATTCTGGTACAAATGAACCGGATGGGTGCCACCGTCAACAGGTTCTACACACGGCTTGAAGTCCAAGGTGTGATACACCCGTTCACCCTTTTCTGTGTGGACGCGATATCGGCCCTTACCTACGCGCTGCAGAGTTTCCACTAGACCCTTCGACAAGCGGCTAAGTTTGGTTGCCTTCTTGTCATACCCTTTTCGTTCACCTTGACCCAAACCTTCTCACCAGGCTTGAACACCTGCCGAGGGTGCTTGGCACAGAAACGCTCCATCTCACGCTTGTGGATAGCAGGCAATCACTTTTGGACCCATTCCCGCTCCTCAGTTAACTGCCTAAAGAGGTCAAGAGCATCTTTGCATTCACTGCAGGGCAAAATAGGGGGGCCATCGCCAAGGCCAATGGGATGGCGTCCAAAAACAAGGCGGTAAGGCGCATATACGGTTGTTGGACCTGGAGTGTCATTTAAGCTCCATAACGCCAAAGGCAACAGCTGGACCCAATCCTTGTTGTGTTTCTGGTTAAGCAGTTTCCTAAAACTATTGACCACCAATTGGACGGCATTCTCTGCGCGTCGATTAGATTTTGGCCGATACACTGGACTCTTGCACTCATCAATGCCCGTTAACTTGACGAATGCCTTGCAGAACTCTGCATTCATCAACTTGGCCCAATCAGAGCAAATGGCAGCAGGCAAACCAAAGTGTACGAAAAGGCGCCCGACAAACATTTGAGCCACATCCGAGGATGTGAGTCCCTTCTTTACACAGGGAACGGCTACAACGTAGCCGGTTAGGCGCCATACAACACGGAAGGCATAGTCGTACACAATGCCTTACTTGACGAGACATTGGATTCGGGCCCCGCGTCGTTTGAGATCATCCTGACGCCATCCTGAGGCTAAATTGTCCTGACGCCTTCATGACGCCACCCTGACACCTTCCTGACGCACCCTGACGCTTCCTGACGTGCTTCTGACGCCAACACCACTACCCTGACACACCTCCGACACCTGCCTGACGCCATCCTGACGCATCCTGACGCCATCCTTACGCCATCCTGACGCCATTCTGACGCATCATGACGCCTTTCTGACGCAACTTGAGAATCTTGACGTTCCCTGACGCCATCCTGACGCCATCATGACGCTTTCCTCACACTTTCCTGACGCTATCCTGACGCCATCCTGACGCTACCCTGACGCTTCGTGACGCATACGTGAACCATTCGTGACGCCATCCTGACGGCATTTTGACGCCTTCCTGACGCCATCCTGACGCATCCTGACAACATCCTGACGCACCCTGCATCTCATCTAGCTCGGGGCCCAAACCTAACATTTGGGTGTAACCCTAACGCTAACCCTAGTTGAATTGCTGCAAAAATCATTGATTTCAATGAGAAAATTATCTTTTTGCGAACCAAGGAACCTGTTCTATTTCTGAAGCTTATCAATTATGTTGCTTTTTTCCGCCCATGCTTTTGCCAATGCAAAATAGGTTTCAATCTACATTCCATACGTCGTCATTTTATCCTTTTTTTTGGGCGCCCTGGATCTTACCAATGCAAAAACAGTTTGAACATACAATCTACCTCTGCCACTGCCCAGGCAGAAAATGTCCAATCATACATTCAATACCCAAGCTATTCGGAAGCTTTCAAACATGTGGTTTTGGCAGCCCAAACTTTTGCCAGTGCAAAATAGGTTTAGGGTTTGGGTGAGCTGGTCCTGAGATTTTTTTGTTTTGTTTTTTCTTCGGACTGTTCTTCTTCTCCTTCCTCTTCACTTGCTTCTTGTGTCCCTCTGCACACACAGAACAGACAGAAAAATCCACCCACTAATCTTAATGAAACGGAACAAACACAAAATGAAATTGAATAAACCGTTTTCTTCATATCGGGATCCCAGATGGGGTTTGGGGTTACGCGTGGCCTTCCTCGCTGCTCCTCAGTGCTAGCTATTCACTTAAACCATCATTATGTCAGAAAGCAAAGATATTGTTCTGTTGAAAAACAATTTTGGGCTTTTCCTGCCTTAAAGCCTTCTCAAAGATGTTCAAAACATCTCATTAGGTTCGTACCTGATACAGCGTTTTTTCTTTTATGTGTAACCTATTTCTGGTAAGTATCAGCTCAAAGGCCTTCTTGGGCCATTGAGATGCCCTCAGGTCCTGGAGGCGTCATCCTGACGCCATCCTGACGCTATCCCGACGCTTTTCTGACGCCCTCTTGACGCCACCATGATATCCTGACGCCATCCTGACGCCATCCTGACGCTACCCTGACGCTCCCTGACGCCATCCTGATTCTATTCTGGCGTTTTCCTGGTGCCATCCTGAACCATCCTGACGCAACCTGACGCCATCCTGACGCCAAACTACCCATCATCCTGACGGCATCCTGACGGCGATGCTGACGCATCCTGAAGCCATCCTGACGCCATCCAGACGCCATCCTGACGCCATTCTGACGCCATCCTAACGTAATCCTGACGCTATCCTGACGCTATCCTGACGTCTCTACGTCGCTGGGCCCGAATCAAATCGGTGAATTCCAGAAAATCCACCGGAACACTTTGGAAGATGTGTTCAGGGACGGGAGCGCTATGCAACGTATCAGGTTGACGGCCGCAACGCAGCTTAGTTTGTTGACATACAGCACAAGAATGCACCAATGACTGACAAGCATCAGATACAGATCTTAGGCAACGCAAATTCCACCCTGTTATGCGCATCGAGCGCGCAGAGAAGGACTGGTTCACAACGGTGCAAAAAAAAAAACACATTTGTTTTGGATATTTGGTGAACGTTTCCTTGGGCATTGTGAAATAAATACTTTTTTTGGCATTATGCACTTCCGTGTTCCCAAATGGGACGTTTTGTAATATTGCACTATACTCTCAGTGCGCGCGGCCTCGCGCACTCGAGATGTTCGAGGTACGTTTACTACGAAACCATAAAAACCCTAAGGACTGGAGGTTGTAGAAGTATTCAGCTTTCACACGTTATTGAAACCCATGTTGTATTCACGAAGGAGCATTGAAAATGTATGACGGCCAGACTTCCCATGTTCGGTGAAATGCATACACTCTAAAATAAAAATGAAATACAAATTCAGGCATCAGCAGTGCCCGATGTCTCGCGCACTCTGATCACCTGATGTCATGGTTTGGTTTCTGCCGGCATAAACCAGTAGTATATAAGTATGTGTAATGGTTTGGTGTGAATTTGACTGTGTGCTTGCGTTTCCCCTCACCCACTCGAACACCGTCAAATTGGTTCAAAGGTGTCCAACCGTGCTTAACCGTGTGGCTGAGTACGGTTGAAAACCTGTGGGCGGCAACAGAAATGTGGGGCAAAACCCTAGGAATCCGTTTCCCCCAGGTAGAGTTGCACAGGAAGATTGATGTTTCCACGCAGTTGCACTAAAAATTTTCGGGTTGCACAGAATTGCACCACAGTTGCACAGTGCAATCCCTGTGCAACCGCGCTGGCGCCGTCGTCGCGTCTGCCATTGTTGCTGCCGCATCTTAAACTCACGAGAAATTTACTAGCCATTTGCCGGATTTGCAATGGTTTTGCAAGGAAATGCTATTTCCAAGTTCATTAGAACTACTTACGGTAGTTGTAGTAGCGAGGACTTGATGGATGACCTTGTGGGACTATTTACCTCAACAGCACCGGCTACCGCCCTATTGGATCGCCTCAATGAACAGATCAGTAAGCAAAAACGATACAAGAAACGTTCAAAGGACGCCATTTGGCAGGTTTATACACCTAACGACGCTGTCTGCCTGGTTTTGGAGCTTGAAATGCCAAATAAAAGGTAATGGGTATTGCTATGCCTCTTTCTTGCGTTCTTCATGTGTTGTGCAACCGCACTTCGTGGTGTGCATGTGGCCACTTGCACACTTTTGAAGCCATATGATTCTCATACATCGTCTAATGTGGTCATTCACTCCATTCGGCATACTTACATACTCTAACCTGCATAATAGAACACCCTATAACACCAGATTGATAAAAATAGTGTGATAATGGCGATGTGAAGCTTTGTGCAAACATGTGTGCAAGTAGTGTGTTGCACCGTTTGCACACCGTTGCACTTGTGCAACCGTTAATATATACCTTTTGCTTTCTAGGTACAAGAACCTTATCTGTTGGGTATCCAACCTTCGCAACGATGGGAAGGAGCGCCTCCCCTCAAATTGGGAGCACCCCTTTCCATCGTTTGAGTCTTTCAAGATGGCTTGGTGGGAGCTAGGGAGCAACCAAATCTTAGTCCCAAGGGACTTTAATGGGAAGGTAGGTGTATGTTGGGATCTTGATGAGTTTTTTAAAACATATCTCAACTCAAGATGATATACTTGATACAATGAAGTTCCCTCTTTTGGACGGGGAGCGTCCATATGTTATGATCCTTAGGGGTGATGGATTCCCTTGTGAATCTCTTCTTGGGTGCAATTGGCTATTGGGTTTGCCAACCATGGCCAAAGGGCGCGCACCCTAGCATATGATTGGACCATCGATGTCGCCCTCGCAAGTGAGCACGGCATCGATGCTCTATGTGAAATTTTTTCAAAGACTTTGGAGGCATTCCAAAGTATTTTGAACACTGGATGGATCCTTATTCGTGAAACGTCCTGGTGCCCGAGTCATGTTAGTTGGTGACTCCCCATGGCTCCGAGAAGTGCTAGGAATTTCAGCCTACTTTGATATTGGGAGTATTTATACTTATGCGGTGTGGTGCGACCTCAAGGGAAAGTGGGTGGACCGAAAGTGGCGGCGTTCACCCCAGAGTGACGAAAAATTATATAAACTTTATAAGAAGCGGTTGGATTGTACCAGCGCCAAAGAATGTGTGAGTGAACCCTTGTTGCATATAGAGGAACAGCTCAAATTTGTGGTTATGTGCATATTGCACCTGGTTGTTCGGGTTGGTGACTACCTCACGAAATTTATTAGGAAGAAGTATAAGGACCTTCTACCGGCCACTGGGGATCGTGTTCCAGATCGCCTGAATTGTGCAAAGACAGAAATTAGTCTCAAGGCCATGCCTCTCCGGATGGGGAGGAGACATGTGCAAATTGACGTCATATTGGCAAGGCCATGAAGGTTCCAAACCATGTCATTGATGTGATAGTAGAAAGGGCTTTTTTGGGTACGCCACTGCAAAGTTGGGAGTTCAATTTGAACGCCGTCAATTGTATATCCATCGCGAAGAAGTTCAAAAGGACAAATTGTCCTACCATTCGATCCCCATATTTGTTATGGCTACAATATGATGCTCCCGAGGTTCTGAAAAATTGGCATCCTTGGGGTTGCCGTATGTTTAGCGGCAACATTGTCGAGTCGCTAAACTACCTCTTCAGGGACCATTTTTGGTGCTCTTTGGCAAGGGGAGGAGGGAGAGGCACTCCAACCGAACGTTACATGCGCTTTGTGACGCAAGCACTAGAAAGTCTTTTTCTCGCCAAGGAGATGCCTCGATGGCAACTTCCAAATGATGAATAGGTGTGTGTTTTCATGTTGCATGTCATCTAGTCGCCGGTTGGACCGACGTGTGTTTGGAGATGTGCGTGTGTGCCGTACCCCGAGCTTGTGCAAGACTTGTGCAAGTGGTGTGCAACTTGTGCAAGGGGGTTGTGGCATTGTGCAACCGCAAGCTGCACACTCGGTTCCCATCTTTCTTTCCGTGGCCGTTGTGCATGGGCAACCATGGACCAACAACCACAACAACCGCAACAACTCCTACAACTCGTTGTTGGTCCACCATACTTGTCACATGGATGCCCCGCTCGCGGATGAATGTTTGGAGTGGCGGTGGCTCCGGAATGTGAACCCAAAATATTTGTATAGGCGCTCGTTGTATCATTGGCTCAGGCAGTGCCGCCAAGTGGACCCCTCAGGACTTATCACGTATCCGTGGCAAGGCTCCGCCCTCACTGCCACGTGATGGAGTGATTCGAAAATTGTGAGGATTGGCCTCCAAGGCAATGCGCAAGCATGCATGGTGCTTAGCGAGGCCGCCTTGTATGCCCCATTCACGGTGTGGCAAAAGGCTGGGTTGGGAGACGCCATTGCGGCCCAGTGGGTCAGCAGCAACAACCCCAAAGCCCGTGCGAGCGGCCAGAGACATGGGCACGGCCGACAATTTTTTTTCCACCATGTCAGAGGAATTTCGGAGGAAGTATATGATGTTCACAACGATGGGGCCTACAGCGTGTCACCCGCGTCATTATTGGAGGCCGGCGCAACATTTCTGAAGGCAATAGGGGCACAGCGAAAGCGGTTACAGCCGTAGCACATTCAAGTGGACCGCCAACAACACCCATTCCTCTCGGTGCCATGGTGCGGACCTACACCTGTGTTGAAAAAGTCTGCAACCGGTGTGCAACTGTGCGCAAGTGCAATGTTGCTCACGCTCCATATGACAATGGTTGTAGGAGGTGTGGGTAAGGCGCCCATGGTGCAACGACGGCGATGTTTAGCATTTACTTGTTTGTTGGACGTGCTTGGAATGCCCCATTTAGGCACCCACACATAAATTTGTTAATTTTCGCTATGGTTTTGCCGAGTGTTTGTCAACGCAACGTTGTTGTGCAACCACACGCTTGCACACCTTGCACTTGTGCAACCGCGCTTCATAGCTCACAGCGATGGACGTGCCGACCGCCATGTTGGTTTGCGACAAGCGTGGCCCTGGTGTGATTGTGAGTGGAGTGTGGCCACCGATCCCAATAGATGAATGGCAGCTCACCATGCCTCCAAGAAAGGCGGAGGAATTTAGGAAGAAGTGGAAGAAAGATATGAGGGCTGCTCTACGGGAGTTGGATGGGAGCGTGGGAAGCCCCGATCAAGTGACGAAAATGCAACGACGGGTCCGGTTGGAGAAGGCCGCGCCTCACTTGCCTTCTCTACATGAGTTCCAATTGGATTTGGCAACGGTTGCCTCGGCGCACATGCACACCCCAATGAAGCTGGAGGAAAAGTTCGAGAATGAGTCCGTCCTCGATAGTGAGTTGGGCAACCCCATTGTTGATGAGAGTGAATCAGCACCCACTACGGAACAAAAGCCAATGAAGATAGAAAAGCAAGGGAAGCACGCACCCCCACAGCCACCGCCGGTTCCGCAAGCAGAAAGTCAAAAAGCATCCCTCGTGTCGCCGAAGATGATGTTGCTCAAAGCCCAACATGCATTGAAGGAGCATGTGGCCAACAACAACCACAAGAAGACCAAGAAGAAGAAAGATGGGCGTGGGGCGAACTCTAC
This sequence comes from Eutreptiella sp. 'Long Island Sound 2002', assembly GCA_964036045.1. Lineage (NCBI taxonomy): Eukaryota > Euglenozoa > Euglenophyceae > Eutreptiales > Eutreptiaceae > Eutreptiella > Eutreptiella sp. 'Long Island Sound 2002'. The sequence goes on along the minus strand of OZ038382.1, from coordinate 91,002,622 downwards.
CAAACGGGAGAGGCTCGAGGCGGAATCGCATAGCGATACCACGACCGAAAGTGAGGCACTTGAGCAGAAGCCCGCACCGAAGAAAAAGAAAGGAGACGGAGGCAAGAGCCTATAACCAAAAGCGCCAAAGAAGAAGAAAAACGCAAAGGGGAAAGTACCGCCGGAACCGCAGGGACGGCAAGAAAATGAGGACCAAAACCAAAATCCAACAGAAGTCAAGAGCCCCAACGAAGCAAGTGATCGTGGTGCTCCACATGCAACTGAGCCGTCCGCACTCAAAAAAAGACAAATCGGCTGCTGAGGTGTGACACTGTGATGGTTAATCGCATTCCATGTCACATAGCTTGTGCAACTAGTGTGCAACCCTTGTGCCATTTGTGCAAGCGGTCATATTCGCGCGGTTGCACACACTTGCACACCGGTTGCACATCTTACCTTCGTAGGACACAGCGAGGCAACGGTGGAAGGAGGCCGCGGACAAGCGTGCGGAGGTGTGCCAGAAGTTTGGCCTTCCGCCCGGTTGCTGTGTACGCTGGTGTCTGTTGGAAGGGCTGAATCGAGGCTACCGACTCGCTCTCGCTGGCAAAAGCCAACCTCAAAAAGGCTCTCTGAAACCGAAGAAAGGCCAAGACTTGGTCCGCATCCCGCCGCAATGGGAAGATGATGACAAGGTGGCGGCAGACGTCATGTGGTCCGTATCCGTTGTCCCGGGAAAGACCTCATTTACAATCGAAGACAACGCAGTGCAAGCACTCAAAACGATGACTGAGAGGCACGAGGACAAGGGCGTTAACAAGGAGGACAATGTGAATGACAAGGTGACGGATACCACCAAGGACAATGAAAAAGACAAGGTGACTGATGCCGACGCAAAGGGTGGTGGTGACGAACCTGATGGCGATTGCATTGCCGAGTCAAGTGGGGCCGGCGACCCTTCAAATGGCGAAGGCGTGATGGAGCCCAATGGTGACGGTGACGGTGACGCCGGAAAAATGGACGAAGGGGAGTCCCGGCCCAAGGCCGATGAGGTAATGGTGCGCACCGACGAAAGGGAGGGCACCAAGGAAGTGGATCAACCCATGGAAGAGGGAGAGCAAGGAGGAGAGGCAAAACCCAGCGAGAATGTCAACGACAAGCCCGCCTCCCCAGTGATGCAAGTGTTGCCGTGGTGCAAGAGGGGAAGAGCGATGAGGCACCGGATAAGGTAACGCCGAACAAGGAGGATCTTGCAGGCAACACAAAAGCTACGGAACTCGCCGCCTCGGCAATGACTAGCCGACACGTCCGTTGAGAACCTACGTCATGCAAGGGGTTGGGAGAAGATTGAGAGACATGGCACTCACTATCAGAGTCTTCCCCCTGGGGCTGTTAGGGCATTTCAAAGCTTTTGCAAGGAGATTGCAATTTCCGCACGGACCTCCGAAATGAAGACATTGATGCGATGTATAAGCGAATTTGTGCGACTACACCTCCCCCCTTTGTCCTACACAAGCATTGCTCCTTTGCATGGTGCGAGGAGAGCCCACATGAACCTTTGTACTCATGGCCGCGACAATCGTGCTCTAACCGGCAAAATCACCATTGGTGAGTTCGATGGGGGATACCTTTTCACGACGGGTTATTTGGGAAGGGGGAAGTCAAGGCCCGTGCATGGGCCCTTTGTGGGGAGCAAATCATGTGGGGACGCTTGGTTGATGCAGGAGCTGGCGTCCTCTCCAATGCATATCATTTGCATGGACCTACGCGTTGCTGTGGGGAAGGCTATGCTATTGTATGCTACACCAGTGCATCGTGGACATGCTTGATGCCCGCCATCGGACAAGAACTCCTTGAAATGGGGTGGTATTGTGGTGATGACATGTGATTCCCATTATGGAGGATGCGTCTTTGCTCCTGCTGTGTGTCATTTGTAGTGCATTGTCCAAATGTGCTCGCATTGAATGGATTCTTCTTTTTTTGCAGTACGGCCCGCCGCGCGCAGCATGGTGATTGCACACGATTGCACACGGTTGCACAAGTGCAACCGGTGAAAATGGGTGGTTGCACACACCTTTGGGGGTAGACCCAATCGGTTTTAATGTGAAATGTTGTGGTGTTTGATGGCAAACAACATGGTTCTCCTTTCTCTACAACCTATTCATTACAAGGAAACCGTGAAAGCAAGGTCCCTTTTGTTAGGATGGCATGTCCAAGGGGATAGTTGTGCAAGGGGGCGGTTGCACGACCCCCAGATTTGTGAATTCTGGGGGGAGGTGTTACGTAGGTATGGGACACACTTATGCGGCATGTGAGAGCTTTGTATCATAGTACACTAATGGAATATGCCATGGGGGATTCGACGGCACCCCAAAACCACCAAAACCGAGGGTGAAATGGGAGTTTGCGTTCGGTGTGCAAGGCGTGTGCAACTGGCCTACCTCACACTTCATCACACGAGTTGCACACTAGTGTCGCCATCTACGCCTGCAAAACGGGTTCCAAGGGAAGTCATGGTTTTGTGGTGAAACATGGTGTGGATAAGGCAGGTGAATAGTACAAAAACCTCTAATAGCAACCCTGATCGAATAGAACCGAAACGACCACAATCAAGGTGTAACTTTAAGTTGGTGTCACGACGGGTATTCAACCGCCTAGTTCAACCCCAATGACCCTTCCGAACCATGCTTGGACGTGACTTAAAGGATGGACGGTGCGAGGGCCAATTATGGAATAGGGCATTAGTGTAATAAGGACGTCCCATTCAGGCCAGATTGCACTTCATGCTTCAGCAAACGTGCAATCGCCTCAAGCGTAACACTGAAATTGCACAGGTGCTCACTTGTGAGTCTCATGCCCGATCTTTGATCACTATTGAACTTTGGGATTTCATGAGCGATCTTCGATCGCTAATCAATTTCGGAATTTCTGATTTCGGTTTTGTTTTCAATTGTGAACTAATCTTGCAATCTCATGTTATCAAATCAGAATTTCTGAAATTGACCCCCATCCCCCGAATTCTCACATGTTTCATTTGTGCAATGGCTGTCAATTTGTGCAATGTCTCCTCATCCTCCTCCACACTTCATTCAAAGTGTCCAACCAGAGTAGAACAAGGTTGGGTGATTAACAAACCAAGAGTATTGTTTCCTCTCCTCCCTTCCTCTAACAAAGAGAGGTTGAGGGGAGAGGAACCACGGTCAAGAAGGTCAAAACGTTTAAGGTAGGAAACAACATTGAACATTGTGTTTGTTTGTGCATGTGCATTTGATATGTTTGTATATTAAATGTTTGCTGATTTGTTTATATTTAGGATGCTTCGCGACTACTTGGGTTTCAATTCGGAGTGTTGAACTTGTTTGAGATCCTCTTTGCTTGCTCCGCGCGTGCCTTTTGGGGTTTACGTGTCCGTACCTGGTGCAATCAAAAGCGAGTGCAATGCTCTGGAGTTGCGAAACCTAACTTGAGGCACCAGAGCACATCGGGATGGCAGTAGTCCATGACGGGGCCTTGATGCACGAAGGTGTAGTTGATGAACAGCAGAAACAGGGCCATCATGATCAACACGTACGTAGGCAGGGGCAACCAGAGGCATCCCGTTCGTATGTGAAACGTGGCCACGTGCGGGCTACCGCCGACCAATCCGACTGGAAGACCGGGGCTTCGATGTCGGCTAGTGCAACCAGGGACGATGGCATTACCTTCAAGGAGATAGGTGTCCTAGGACAAGGCCGGGAACCAGACAATTATGTACAACCCGTACGCAGCAAAGGGAAGCAGGCAGCATCCCTGTTGCACCTGGCATCTAGTCATGTGTATGCTGCCCACGACTCAATCGACTTGAAGACTGGGGGATCGTCTTCGTCTAGGGCAACGAGTGAAGAAGCTTTACCTCATGTTGCAGAATTTAAGGTTGGGCTAAGCAGGGAGCACGCGCAGCTTCCGTGTCTTAGTAAATCTCAACCCTGACACCGTAATGGTGGGCAGCTGACAATCGGCATGAAGGACATCTACGAGGTGACCTTGTTCCGCATGCAGAAGTTCGAGAACAAAAACGTCTCTCACATGGAGGAGTTAGAGAAAACCATCACCAACAAAACCCGCACAATCTTAAGCGACGATCAGATTAGTCAGTTAATTACTGCGCAATTGCAGTCACTCCTCGCTCGCATTGCGGGTCCAGAGTCGGACTTGCAATCTTTCAAGACAAGTGCGCACGAAGCCAAAGAGCGAGCAAAAAGGGAACAAGCCTCCGATAATGCCCGGATGGAAGCCACGAAACAAGAGTTGGCGATGCAAATTGAATCCCAAAACCGAAAAATTCAAGTAGTGAAGCAAACCAGAAACACCCAAATGTCCAGGATGCGAGAGGATTTTTTTACCCTCCAAGCTTTCGAGCCTTCAACAGCCACCACTTCCACATCAGAACTGGGTTTGATCGTCAAACAAAAAATTGAAGACTTCGTGAGGGTACAAGTTCCAATGCATTGCTTCTCCAAACTCTTGAACAACATATCACTTCAATGGAAGCAGAAACCCATGTGAAACAGAACCTCCAGGAACACGAAATGGGCATTATGGGAGTCAAAGTCGAGTAGATGCAATTGAAAGCATGGGTGTGTCACACGGTGCTAGCTGCACAACCCCGCATCCCCCAGTGGATGTCTCCCCAAGGATCAGAGAGATTCAAGCACAAGTGATGGAGCTAGGCGCCAAACACTCCTGTGCCAATTCCTCCCTCTTCCCCTTAGATGGTAAGTGTGTTCGCATGGAGCAAGAATCCACTGCGGGTTATCAACACATGGTTTCAACTATTGATGACTTAGAGGTGCGGGTTCAAAGGCGTCTCACCAAAATGAAGTCACAACCCGGCTCCGCTGAGGATTCGATGAGTAATTTGGAAAAGAATAGGCGAGAAAAAATGGTCACACAAGATCAGGTGACCGCCTTGCTCTCCTTCTTCACCCAACACTTCACAAAAATGGAGGCCCATTTGGGATCTCATGAGGAGCAATGAACAACCATGCACTGTGGAGCACGAGAGAAAATGGCAATTGAGGACCATGTCGCCCTCACAAAATTGCCCCCCTTGTCCAGCCAATCACCATATTGGAATCCCCATTGGGTTCTCATGAAGAATGGTTGAGCCACCTATGGAGGTGGAGAGGAACTTCGCTGCGTCGCGTGATCGCAGCAGAAGAAAAATAAAATACCAAGAAAATGACACACCGCCAGAAGAAATAAAGCGAAAAATTGTCCTCTCCGACCTCAGAAACCCCCCCAAACAATTTTACGCCGCTGTTTGGCGAGGTCGCAAAATTTAGGACACTCACCAAAAAAAACGAACAATAGAGTCGCGACGGCGAAGAAGCTGAGCGTTGCTTGCCCCAAACCACATAGCAAAGCGCGTGCTCTAGGCGCTAGGGACTTGTGCGCGCCCCAAAACAAACCACACATAGACAACAACAACGCCACCGGCCGCCGACAAACAAGTATGTTATATGCCGGGCAACGCTAGAAACCAACAAAACAAGCACAAGGCGGTAAGAGGTAGACAAGGAGAGAACAAGTAGGTAACGAAACGCACCACGGTGAAGACATAATACCACAAGTACACGACCAAGCAATACAAGCCCACTCGCATAGGGAATACGACGACGCCGTAACACGCGAAGGAGAACACAACAAAGGAAAAAAGAAGGCGCACAAGTATGTTGCATGTCATGCATGAATAACACAATAGCAATAGCAATTGTCCTATCAATAACACACAAGCAACAACAACGCCACCGGCCGCCGAAAAACAACTATGTTATATACCATATGTTATATGCATAATGCCGTAACAAACGCAATACAAGGTAGTTACGTGTCAAGCAACGCCAAAGTGCGCCGCCACGAAAAGCGCAACGAAAACCGCACCGGCAAGGAAAACCAACAAGGGGTGACACCGCATGAATGCCTATGCTCACCCCCGCACACATAGGGAAAGAAAGGTATGCCCGTACGTGCGTGCCCGAAACGCCGCAAGGTCATCACCGCTACGGACGAGCAAAATGATATGAAGGGACAAACAAGGGTGAACAAAAAACCAACAAAGGAGAGAAGAACGCGTGAAGGAGACCACGCACCAGCGAGGTGAAGCACAACACACAAAAGAAGCACACAAACAAAAACCAAACATACACAGGTGGCTAGTTGGAACCAAGTATGTTGCATGCCACGCTACGCTACGCAACGAACACGAGACAAGAACGGCAACCACGCCAACAAAAGGTGACCACGAGGCGTAACCGAGACGTGCCCACCCCCCACCCGCACGCCCGCTTACGTAGGAGGCGAAAGGGAGCGCAAGGGGACAAGAGATATGCCGCCGCATGCAAACAAATAGTAGGCAAGCCACACACCGCCACGAAGAACGCAAGTATGTTACCATGTCGTGCCACGCCGCCAACCGCCCGGCCCGCGCCACCAACCGAGACGAAGAAAAAAGAAATGGCCTTCGGCCAGGGAGTGGTTGTCACGGGGAGCATACACACAAATAGCATAGCGCCGTCGTGTGCCGGGTTCCGACAAACACACGTTGCCACGCTACCTACCTTGTGCATGCACCCAAGTTCCCTTCCCCTCAGAGGTCCCAAGGAGAAGCGTATGCTCGTGTTTGCGTCGTTTGGGCGTTAAAGTAGTGTTGTCTTAGACGCTTAGGCAAGTTTTGCGTCGTGCCGTCGTCTCTCATTAGCGAATGCCCGGCCCGCGCCATACACACGTAGGCAAGGCGAGAGGACTAGGACACGTTAAGGTAGTGGGGGAAGAAACAGGTATGTTGCATGTCACGCTGCGCGCGCGGAACGGGCAACGAGCAAAGGTAGCGGCCAAAGAGGTGTGTGGAGCCAAGACGAGAGCAAGTAGGAAATAAACCTACGCACACGCCAGTCGCACACGCATGTCGCATGACGTACCAGCCAGCTCGAGGTGCCGTGTCGCGACAAAACCGCCGCCGCCGCACGCCCGTTTACACCCTCTCCTCTCTCTACGCAGGTTCAAAGGAGAAAGCCCGGGCCGACAAGGAAAAAGACCGAGACACACGACAAAGCGGAGGCAGGGAAAAAGTGCATGTCAGAAAGAAGGGTAGAGGAAGGGGTAAAGAGCAACGAAGCCGCAAAAGGAACAAGGGGTAGCCAGCGGCCGAGCAAGGAGGGCGCACAGGGAAGGGGACACGGCAGGCACACGGCGAGCACAACACCGCACCGAGACACCGGAGAGGGGAGCACCGGAGGAACAAGGGAAGAGCGGCACCACGCACCACGACACGCACGGCACAGACACCACACACACCGCACACACCCAACGAGCCCCGGCAACCCGCCCAGCAGTGGGCGAGCAGTCGGGAGAGGGACAGCGCCTGACCTCAGGCGCCCCTCACAATGGTGGAAGGCACCCCCCCCGGGGACGCCATTCCGCCACCCCCACAGCGAGCAACGCCGGCCCGCAAGGGCGCACGCTGTGGGGCCGGTGCTGGGTCCACACGCCCGCATCGACCGCACCCGGGACACACGGGTCGCGGAACCCTGGCTGCCCGCTCCAGAGGACAGGCGGCCGGGGGAGGGACAGCGCCTGACACCAGGCGCCCCTCACAACAGTGGAAAGCACCCCCCCCCGGGGACGCCCTTCCGCCACCCCCACAGCAAGCAACGCCAGCCCGCAAGGGCGCACGCTGTGGGGCCGGTGCTGGGTCCCCACGCCCGCACCTACCGCACCCGGGACACACGGACCCGGAATCCTGGCTGCCCGCTCCAGAGGACGGGCGGCTGGGGGAGGGACAGCGCCTGACACCAGGCGCCCCTCACAATGGTGGAAGCTACCCCCCCCGGGGACGCCCCTCCGCCACACCCACAGCGAGGAACGCCGGCCCGCAAGGGCGCACACTGTGGGGCCGGTGCTGGGTCCCTACGCCCGCACCAACCGCACCGGGGACACACGGGACGCGGAACCCTGGCTGCCCGCTCCAGAGGACGGGCGGCTGGGGGAGGGACAGCGCCTGACACCAGGCGCCCCTCACAACGGTTGAAAGCACCCCCCCCGGGGACGCCCTTCCGCCACCCCCACAGCGAGCAACGCCGGCCCGCAGGGGAGCACGCTGTGGGGCCGGTGCTGGGTCCCCACGCCCGCACCAACCCCACCCGGGACACACAGGACGCGGAACCCTGGCTGCCCGCTCCAGAGGACGGGCGGCCAGGGGAGAGACAGCGCCTGACACCAGGCGCCTCTCACAATGGTGGAAGGCACCCCCCCCGGGGACGCCCTTCCGCCACCCCCACAGCGAGCAACGCCGGCCCGCAAGGGCGCACGCTGTGGGGCCGGTGCTGGGTCCACACGCCCGCATCGACCGCACCCGGGACACACGGGTCGCGGAACCCTGGCTGCCCGCCCCAGAGGACGGGCGGCCGGGGGAGGGACAGCGCCTGACACCAGGCGCCCCTCACAACAGTGGAAAGCACCCCCCCCCGGGGACGCCCCTCCGCCACCCCCACAGCAAGCAACGCCAGCCCGCAGGGGCGCACGCTGTGGGGCCGGTGCTGGGTCCCCACGGCCGCACCGACCGCACCCGGGACACACGGGACGCGGAACCCTGGCTGCCCGCTCCAGAGGACGGGCGGCTGGGGGAGGGACAGCGCCTGACACCAGGCGCCCCTCGCAATAGTGGAAGGCACCCCCCCCCGGGGACGCCCTTCCGCCACCGCCACAGCGAGCAATGCCGGCCTGCAAGGGCGCACGCTGTGGGGCCGTTGCTGGGTCCCCACGCCCGAATCGACCGCACCCGGGACACACGGGTCGCGGAACCCTGGCTGCCCGCTCCAGAGGACGGGCAGCCGGGGGAGGGACAGCGCATGACACCAGGCGCCCCTCACAACGGTGGAAAGCACCTCCCCCGGGGACGCCCTTTCCGCCACTCCCACAGCGAGCAACGCGAGCCCGCAAGGGGGCACGCTGTGGGGCCGGTGCTGGGTCCCCACGCCCGCACCGACCGCACCCGGGACACACGGGACGCGGAACCCTGGCTGCCCGCTCCAGAGGACCGGCGGCCGGGGGAGGGACAGCGCCTGACACCAGGCGCCCCTCACAACGGTGGAAAGCACCCCCCCGGGTACGCCCTTCCGCCACCCCCACGGCGAGCAACGCCAGCCCGCAAGGGCGCACGCTGTGGGGCCGGTGCTGGGTCCCCACGCCCGCACCGACCGCACCCGGGACACACGGGACGCGGAACCCTGGCTGCCCGCTCCAGAGGACGGGCGGCTGGGGGAGGGACAGCGCCTGACACCAGGCGCCCCTCACAATGGTGGAAGGCACCCCCCCCGGGGACGCCCTTCGGCCACCCCCACGGCGAGCAATGCCGGCCCGCAAGGCCGCAAGCTGTGGGGCCGGTGCTGGGTCCCCATGCCCGCACCGACCGCACCCGGGACACACGGGACGCGGAACCCTGACTGCCCGCTCCAGAGGACGGGCGGCTGGGGGAGGGACAGCGCCTGACGCCAGGCGCCCCTCACAACAGTGGAAAGCACCCCCCCCGGGGACGCCCTTCCGCCACCCCCACAGCAAGCAACGCCAGCCCGCAAGGGCGCACGCCGTGGGGCCGGTGCTGGGTCCCCACGCCCGCATCGACCGCAACCGGGACACACGAGTCGCTGAGCCCAGGCTCCCCACTCCAGAGGACGGGCGGCCGGGGGGGGGACAGCGCCTGACACCAGGCGCCCCACACAACAGCCGCAGGCCACCCCCCCAGGGGACGGCCCCCCACCAACCCCGCGGCACGCAGCCCCCACAGGGCATGCAGGGAAAGGGGACAGTGTTGGGCCCCCACACCCACACACCCGCGCCCACGGCACGTGGGTGGCGGACCCCCACAGCCCGCTCAATGGGCGGGCAGTCGGGGGAGGGACAGCGCCTGACCCCAGACGCCCCTCACAATGGTGGAAGGCACGCACCCCCCAAGGGGACGCCCTTCCGCCACCCCCACAGCGAGCAACGCCAGCCCGCAAGGGCGCACGCTGTGGGGCCGGTGCTGGGTCCCCACGCCCGCACCGACCGCACCCGGGACACACGGGGCGCAGAACCCTGGCTGCCCGCTCCAGAGGACGGGCGGCTGGGGGAGGGACAGCGCATGACACCAGGCGCCCCTCACAACGGTGGAAAGCACCTCCCCCGGGGACGCCCTTTCCGCCACTCCCACAGCGAGCAACGCGAGCCCGCAAGGGGGCACGCTGTGGGGCCGGTGCTGGGTCCCCACGCCCGCACCGACCGCACCCGGGACACACGGGACGCGGAACCCTGGCTGCCCGCTCCAGAGGACCGGCGGCCGGCGGAGGGACAGCGCCTGACACCAGGCGCCCCTCACAACGGTGGAAAGCACCCCCCCGGGTACGCCCTTCCGCCACCCCCACGGCGAGCAACGCCAGTCCGCAAGGGCGCACGCTGTGGGACCGGTGCCGGGTCCCCACGCCCGCACCGACCGCACCCGGGACACACGGGACGCGGAACCCTGGCTGCCCGCTCCAGAGGACGGGCGGCTGGGGGAGGGACAGCGCCTGACACCAGGCGCCCCTCACAATGGTGGAAGGCACCCCCCCCGGGGACGCCCTTCGGCCACCCCCACGGCGAGCAATGCCGGCCCGCAAGGCCGCACGCTGTGGGGCCGGTGCTGGGTCCCCACGCCCGCACCGACCGCACCCGGGACACACGGGACGCGGAACCCTGACTGCCAGCTCCAGAGGACGGGCGGCTGGGGGAGGGACAGCGCCTGACGCCAGGCGCCCCTCACAACAGTGGAAAGCACCCCCCCCGGGGACGCCCTTCTGCCACCCCCACAGCAAGCAACGCCAGCCCGCAAGGGCGCACGCCGTGGGGCCGGTGCTGGGTCCCCACGCCCGCATCGACCGCAACCGGGACACACGAGTCGCTGAGCCCAGGCTCCCCACTCCAGAGGACGGGCGGCCGGGGGGGGGACAGCGCCTGACACCAGGCGCCCCACACAACAGCCGCAGGCCACCCCCCCAGGGGACGGCCCCCCACCAACCCCGCGGCACGCAGCCCCCGCAGGGCATGCAGGGAAAGGGGACAGTGTTGGGCCCCCACACCCACACACCCGCGCCCACGGCACGTGGGTGGCGGACCCCCACAGCCCGCTCAATGGGCGGGCAGTCGGGGGAGGGACAGCGCCTGACCCCAGACGCCCCTCACAATGGTGGAAGGCACGCACCCCCCAAGGGGACGCCCTTCCGCCACCCCCACAGCGAGCAACGCCAGCCCGCAAGGGCGCACGCTGTGGGGCCGGTGCTGGGTCCCCACGCCCGCACCGACCGCACCCGGGACACACGGGGCGCAGAACCCTGGCTGCCCGCTCCAGAGGACGGGCGGCCGGGGGAGGGACAGCGCCTGACACCAGGCGCCCATCACAACGGTGGCAGGCCACCCCCCCCAGGGACGGCCCCCCACCACCCCCGCGGCATGCAGCCCTCACAGGTCATGCAGGCCAAGGGGACAGTGTTGGGCCCCCACACCCACACACCCGCGCCCACAGCACGTGGGTGGCGGACCCCAACAGCCCGCCCAGAGGGCGGGCAGTCGGGGGAGGGACAGCGCCTGACCTCAGACGCCCCTCGCAATAGTGGAAGGCACCCCCCCCAGGGACGCCCTTCTGCCACCGCCACAGCGAGCAATGCCGGCCCGCAAGGGTGCACGCTGTGGGGCCGGTGCGGGGTCCCCACACCTGCACCGACCGCACCCGGGACACACGGGTCGCGGAACCCTGGCTGCCCGCTCTAGAGGACGGGCAGTCGGGGGAGGGACAGTGCCTGACCTCAGACGCCCCTCACCATGGTGAAAGGCGCCCCCTCCCGGGAACGCTCTTTCGCCACCCCTACAGCGAGCAACGCCGGCCCGCGAGGGCACACGCTGTGGGGCCGGTGCTGCACCCCCACGCCCGCACTGACCGCCCCCGGGACACGTGGGTCACGGAGCCCTGGCTGCCCGCTCCAGAGGACGGGCGGCCGGGAGAGGGACAGCGCCTAACACCAGACGCCCCTCGCAATGCTGGAAAGCGCCCCCCCCGGGGACGCCCATCCACCACCCCCACACCGAGCAACGCACCAACGCACCAACGCACCAGCCACGGGACATCCGCACCCCACCCCCTGCTCTTAGGCACAGCGACACAGCAATGGCGGAACCCGCGGCACCACGCAAGACACGCCCCCGATCTCCGACGCTGGACGAAGCACACGAGGTCATCAGGGCGCTGGGACTCAGAGACGGCGAAGGAGACCCCCCACAAGGGGACGCGGGCATGGACTCCAACCTGGAGGCAGTACCGGAGCCCCCCACGGGAGGCGCGCCCGCGGAACCTGCGCCGCCGGCGGGCAGCGTACCCGCGATCTGCCCCGCGTGGAAAAGGGGCCACTGCACCGGTGAAGGCTGGTGCCCAAAACAGCACTCCCAGCCCGGCCCCGATGACGGAGCGCTGCCCGAGGTGAAACCCGCGGCCGCACGCGCCGCCCTACGCTACGGGTTGGCGCAGGGCTGGATCCTGGATGAGACCGCGCGCGGCAGCGTGAACATCCAGGAGGCCGTCGACCGAGTCACCCACGCGGGACAGGCGGCAGTGGCCTTGCACACCCGGGGCCGCCACGGCGGGCCCGCAGAGGGGATCATTGTGGAACCCTCGGGAATGGTGCTGGTCCTGGCGGCGGACATGGTCCGAGGGGTGATCCACGCGTCCCGCGTGCGGCCGGCGTGCCCACAGTGGACCATCCAGGTGTACACCCCCCCGCGGGCATGGCCCTTCTCCACGTGGGCGTCGCTCGCCGTCCTCTGGCACCTGGCACCAGAGGACGCCCCCACAGGGACCGCGGAGGACATCGCCCGGGGCCTCTACACCTGGCCGGCCGACCAGGATTACCCCTGGCGCAGGCCCCGGGGCGGCCTCCCGGTGGCACCCGCGGCAGAGGGGCTCAGCCTCGCGGCAACCCTCCAACGGCACCCTGACAAGCAGGCACGCCACTTCCTGCAGACGGGCACGGTCCCGGCCACCCCGCCAGACTCCGAGTGGCGATGGGACGCAGGGGTGGCGCAACCGCTGCCGGGCCCCTGGACCCTCCCGTTGTGGTACTTGCCCATGGGCACCTTGGCCCACGCCACCCAGGCCGTCAAGGGGGCTTTCCCGCAGCCGCTCCTCCCTGGCCCGGCCCTGCTCCGCAGCCTGCAGGCGGGGGCCGCCTGGGTACGGTGGAAGGAAGGAAAGGGGCGCTCGAGCCCCTATTTCCCCATGGTCCAGGGCCAGGCGCTGATCCACGCCGAGGGCATGGGGACCGTGGAATGGGGGGCGATCGTGCCCGGCACGGCGTGCAGGTCGATCACAGCGGCCGCCCCACAGCCCATGCGATCGCCGCCGGCGTGCCACCGCCTCCTACGGATGGTTCCCATCTTTGGTCCCCCAGCACGCCTTTACGAGGGACGTGTGGAAGGCCGTACTGAGCAACACCAGGGAGTGGCTAACGAACCCGGGTGCACGGTACCCGCCGGGACCGGTGCTCGAACAGCTCACGGCCCCCACACCCGGGGTCCTCCACGCCCTGCACAGGGCGTCGGCTCCCACGAAGCAGCTCAACGACGAAGTGCTGGACCTGGCGCTGGAGCCGCTGCGGGTGCTCTACCCGCAATCCCACATCCCACCCGCGGGCACATCCAACCGCCTAGGCCGCCTGGGGTTGCAGCGCCGCGTCGAGGCCGCGCACCCAGGAGGCGTGGTGGAACAGTGGCTAACGCTCCGCAACCCGTCCACCGCGGAAGGCCACTGGTACCTGCACCAACTCCTCTTCCAACCACGGGCAGCCCCAGAACACTGCCGGCAAAACCCGTACCACACGCACCCGGAGCGCCGAGGCGCGCAAAACTTCCCGCAGCCAGTCCCGCCCGCCCTCCCGCCGGGGCAGGACCCGGAGGCGCTACAGCAGGGCCCCCCGCTCGACACCGCCACCAAGGTTCAGCAAAGGGGAAGCGACGGCGCGGATGGTGCCGAACCGGACTGCACGAACTGCGGAGCGGTGGCCTGGATGGCAGCCTGCAGGCACCTCGCCCGAGATACCACAGGGGCTCCGGCAGTACAGACCAACGGACCGCACGGCGCTGGCGTCCGCGGTCGCGGCCGTCACCATGGGTCCCGTGGCGGCGTGGCCGGCGCAACTGCTGCCCCACGTCCCCTGCCGCGACACGCAGCCCCGCCGGCAGGCTGCGACGCACGCGCCGACGGCACCCCTCACGGCGGAGCAGCTATACGTCGTCGCGGCGGCGTCTCTAGCGGACGGCGGGGAGAGCTTCATCCACCACCACGGCCCGGCGCAGATTGCGGGATGCATACAAGGGCCTCAGCGCGATGCACCAGACCCGTGGCATGCCACACTCTGCGGGCGCACCCGCGTCTGGGGTGCGGGCGATGGCACGCCCCCACCCGGGCCTAAGCAGGGGGAGGCACTGGTGCTGCAGACGGCAGGCTACCAGGCCATCATACACGGCCACGCCGGAGGGTACCGGTCGCACGTCCTGGCCGGAGGCCGATGGACTGTCTGACACAGCACCGCCAGGCAAGGGGCATTCCCGCCCCTGCCCCAGATCGACTGGCGGCAGGGGCCCACCCAGGCCTACTATATGTCGGCGGACCCCTGGCCGCTGGCGGTCCTGCTACACACCGTCAGCGCCCCAAACAAGAGGCAGGAACCGGGGTGGGTCAACCCCCCCGCACTGGTGTGGAGCCCCGACCAGGATGAGCATCTACGGGCCGCGTGGCAGGGAGACGCCATCAGGGCCACGGACGTCCTGAACTCCACGCGGGGCCAATCACGCACGTCCGCCCAGCGGCTACCCTGGCGGTGGCCCAACGGGGACAGCAGAACCCGCAGTGGGTGGTCTGCATGTTCAGCCCGGCGGATGCGCACATCGTCATCTGCGACCCCAAGCGCCTGCCGGGGCCGGAAGCCGTGATCCGCGTGGCAGACTGCACCCGCATGATCATCAAGGCGCCCTCCTGCTCCAGGTCAGGCTGAAGGACAACGCCCGGGCGGTGAGGCCGGGGGTGTGGCCGGCAGCGGCGCACCCCGCCGACCTAGAGCTCCAGCTGGCGGTCCCGACCGCAGTGTACCACTGGCTACAGGCCTTCCACGACCTGCGATGAAGGGGCAAGCCCGACCGCCAAATCGGCTCCACGCACTGGCAAACGTGGCTGCAAGCAGACGCGCAGCGCGATGCCATCCGGGGTCTCGGGCCCGCGCCCGCGACACGAGCCCTCGATGCGGCGGCCCCGGGCCGCACACTGGCGCCACACACGGTGCCACTGGCCAACCTGCCCTTCGAAACAGCGGCGGAGGGCGCCATTCGGAAGTCAGTGCCGCTCCCCCCGGCGAGAGGGGCCACAGAGCCAACGAAATGCCCCCTGTGTGCAGACAAGTACTACACAAGCGGGGCAATGCTCGAACACCTGGCGTGGCACGCGGTGCACGCTGCGGCCCCGGCAGACGAGAAGGAGGCGGCCACCAACATCCTGCAGGGGAGAGCACGGAGGTCCCCATGGCACGCCCCGTACACCCGGCGCCCCCCGCCCGGGGCAGCCAACCACGCAGACGGAGATGAGGAGGCACCCGGAGCGGCCCCGGGGGCCGGCGGTGCGGCCCCACCAGGGTCCATGTCCATCCCCGCGGGGCTGGCCCCCCTGGCCCCCCCGGTCCCCCGGGGCCCCCTGTGGGCCCCGCTGGGAACGGGCCCAGCGGATGCGGCGCACCCAGATGCCCTGGCTGCGCCGGCAAACCCAGCGGCGATACCGATGCGGGGTAGCTGACCCCAGGAGGACATGGCGGGCGACGCCCTGTGGCTCCTCTCGTGGAACCTGCGCAACGGCCTCGTGCCGCCAGACCGGTCCCTCCAGGACACACTCCGGCGGCGCCGGGGGCCGGCGGCCTGCAACGACAAGGAGCACCTCATCACCGGCATGCTGCCCCAGGAGGGGGGCTTTGCCATCATGCTCCAGGAAACAGGGATCGCCAACCGGGCGCAGGAGATGCACGTGGCCACGACGCTCAGGGACAAGGGGTACACCGCCTTCTTCAGCAGCCGGCCGGCGGAGACGGGAGCCACCTCCACCTCGAGAGGGGGGGGCCTCCTCACTGCGGTCAGCAGCAAGTACGTGGCGGAGCACGAGGTGCTCAGTTTCACGGAAATTGTCCCCGGGAAGGCCGCGGCCCTAGAGATCCGCACAGACGGAAGAGGCCTCACCCTCATCAACGTCCACGGGCCGCAAGCAGGCTTCCCCCCGTGGGCGGGACGGGCGGCGTTCTGGGCCGACATACAAATGTATGCCACGGCACGCAGCCTCGGCGGGAAGCACGCGGTGGTCCCCGCCGGCGACATCAACATCTACATGGATGTCCCCGCCAACCCGGCCACGGAGCATTTCCAACCGGGCTGGGAGGCCTGCGGTTTCCGAAGGGCCGCGGCAGGCGGCGAGGAGGACATGACCCCCACGCTCCACCCGTCCCGGCACAGGGTGGACACCTTCCTGGTCAACGAGCCCCTCCTGCCGTGGTCCCTGCGGGAAAGCGTCTGGGCGCGCGGCATGGCACACCCCCGGGTAGTCGGCTCGGACCACCTCCCGGTCCGCCTGGCCCTGCCGGGTCTCCTCAGCGCAGCGGGGCACGCGGCGATAGGCACCCCCTACAGCCACACGGAGGGCCGCCTCCTCCCGTACGACGCCGAGGCCGCAGCCGTCCAACACTGCCTGTGGGCGGCGGTCACCACCGCGCAGGATGAACCCTCCCTGGCGCCCTGGCTGGGTCCCGCAGAGCAGCACGACTACAGGTCCATGCCCGCGGCCGCGGTGGACAAGGTGTTCGAACACCTCCACGCGACGCATGACGCCCTGGCGCGTGTGGTGGGACGCCGGCAGCCGTCCCCGGCGGGAACGGACCCGGCAGGTTGGACCTCCCGGAGAGCGGAAAGCAGCTCCAGGCAGCGGTCCTCCGCTATGACACCCTGGCAGCGCGCGCGCCGGCAGCGTACCAGGCGGACGCGGCCAGGCATGGCATCCGGTCCGAGGCGGCGCTCCGGCTCACCGAGGAGCTGCAGGGTGTGTCGCCCGGGTTCCGCACGACCACACAGGGCCAGCTACAGGAGGAGCTGGAGAGGCAAGCAGCCGCCCTCGAGGAGGAGATTCGCCAGCTCCGCACCCTCCTGGCGGCAGACCGCAAGCGCGCCATCAAGGACTTCTGGCGCTGCCACGCCCCCGACATCGCCCAGCGATGGAAAGCCGTGCGGGGAGCCATGAAGGTAGAGGCCCCGGGCCCGTCAGGCCTCTGGAACGTGCAGGTCCCCAACACCCAAACGCTCCTCACAGAGGCCCACGACGTGATGTTCGCAGTTCGCGCCTTCTGGCGAGAACTGTATGACAAACGCCCGGTGGACCTCCCAGGCTTCCAGGCAGTCCTCGGCCGCCACATCCCCCGGGTCCCTGAGGGGGCCTGGACACAGGTCCAGCAGTACTCCATGCAGGACCTGAAGTCCGCCCGGGACAAGGCCGACGGCAAGGCCCCAGGTCCCAACCACGTGGAGGCCCGTTTCATCAAGGCCCTCCCAGCACCCGTACAGTGGCTCCTGGTCCATTCCTACCGGGCCATCCTCCGCGGCGCCCCGCCGCCGATGCACTGGAGGGACGCGCACATCTGGCTCAGCCCCAAGGTACCCGGCTCTGCCAGACTGGACGACTACAGGCCCATAGCCCTGGGCCAGCTGGACATGAAGCTGCTCACGGGCCCCCTCACCCAGCGCATCACGGAAGTGCTCACAAGGCACGGAGTGGTCAGCGACTGGCAGCAGGGGGCCCACCCTGGCTCCAACACAGGCCCCCCGCTGTTAATGGCGCAGCAGCAGCTCCAGCGGGGAAGGCCAAACTACGTCTTCTCCTTCGACGCCCGCAAGGCCTTCGACACCGCCCCACACATCGCCCTCCACCTCATCCTGCGCCACCTCTCCGTGCCGCCGGACGTCATCGACCTCCTGCTCTTCCTCCACACGTGCGCCAGGCTGCGCATCGTCACAGCACACGGGCTAACACAGTCCGTCTACATGCTACGCGGCGTCCGGCAGGGCAACCCCTGAGAGCCCCCTGCTGTACGCGCTCCTCCTGGAGCCCCTGCTCAGGGCACAGGGGCACCGCCTGCGCCCGCCGGGAGGGGCCGAGCACGGCTTCATCCAGGCCTATATCGACGCCCTGCTGGTGGTGGCCCACACGCTGCAGCACTTCGTCGAGGGCGTGGAGGCGGTGGCCGCGTACCGGGGGATGATGGGCATGGAGCTCAACCCCCGCAAGTGCGCCATGGCCACCACGGAGGGGGTCCCGGGCCTGCAGCTGCGCCTCTGCCCCCACCTGGAAAACCCGTGGCACTGGGTACCAGCGGCGGACTCCGTCCCCTACCTGGGACGCCAGCTGCAGCCGGACAGGGAGTTCTCCCTGCAGCGCAAGCACCGGCTACGCCTGGCGGCGGTGCACCACTGGTGCCTTAACACCCTCGCGCCACCGAAAGTGGTGCAGGACGTCATCCTGGCGATCCTCGGGGGGGTGACGCAGTACGTCGCCCCTTTCATCGCCGACGACTCCGACACTGCACGCCACCCGGACCACATCACGGTCCGGGTCGCGAAGGACAGGGCGCGGTACGCATTCGACGCCTCGCTGGACAGCCTGCAGGATGACCGGACCCTGGGGCTCACGCGGGTGCCCACGCGGTGCCAGCAGGCAGCGGTGGCCCTCGTGGGTACACTCGTCCACCACCGTTCAACCTCCGTGCGCGTCCAGGTCACCAAGATGTTCTGGGAGATAGGCAGCGCGCACGGAATATGTCCCGAGGTGCACTACCCCGTCCCGGAGTTCGCAACTCTGGCAGGGGGCAACTGGGTCCACCGCATACCCCGGGCCCTGGCCGCCCTGGGAGTGGGGCTGTACAACCCCATCGCGTGCCCCAGGGCGGCCCATGTCCAACTACAGTCCCCGCCGGGCAACATTGTCACGCTGCGCACCGCCAAGCTGCGACACCGCAACACGTGCCGCCTGACGGTGCCACACACGACGCCGTGGCATGGGCACCACGGGCCACGCCACCCCTTCCCCGCCAACGACGATCCGTGGCCGAAGGCGGTGCGGGAGTGCCTCAACCAATGCGCCGATGAACACCTCCACTATTGCCGCCGTGAGCAGGAGCCCACCAACCACCCCGGGTGGCGCGACGCCCTGGCCCACCTTTTCCACACCACCGGCACACGGGACCCCCGCCTGAGACTCGTCCACCCCACGAGGGTTAAGCAGGACGCCCACACCGGCCCACGGGTGACCCCGGACGGCCTGCACCTCCACGTCGGGGGCTACCGCCGCCGGGACGGCCTATCCCCCCCTACGCGGGGGGCGGCGTACCACCCGCTAGCAGCCCTCATGTACATCCTCCGCGACGTACTCGCGGAAAGCGAGCACCAAGAGCCTAACGCGGACGTGGCATGGCCAGAGCCCCTACGCCCCCGGCCCCACGCGCCGACACCGTTGTGGTTGGTGACCACGGACGACCAATGCATCCAAGCGACGGGGCAAGCGCAGCTCCGGGCCGATTGGGTAATAGTGCAGGTGGGGGCAGGCCAGCCCGAACCCCGTGGGCTCCCCCGTGGCACCACCCTGCTGGTGGCTACGGGGGTGCCGCACGACCCACAGATGGCGGTGCACGCGTTGGAGGATCAGCCGGAGGACACGGGACACCTGGTGGTGCACCAGCGCGGGGGCCCGGCTTGGCTCAAGGAACATGTGACGGCACTTTGGTCCTGGGCAAGCACGATCACCGGAGCGGATATCCGGCTGCACGACCACCCGGCGATCAGCCCAGGCGACACCAGGGCGCTGAGCGTGGACCACCTGACCCCAAGCCACCCCGACGTCCGGTGGCACTCCGCCGACCTCAACGCAGGTTGGCTCAGCCCCACCAGATACTGGTGAATCCCCGAGGCCTGGGGACACACCTCCTCCGACGCGTCCGGGGGCGGACCCTGCAGACACGCCACCAGCGTCGCTCTCGCCGCCGACCTCACCTGCACGTGGGCGGTGGCTTTCTCAGGCACGGTGCCCGATAGGGAGGGGTGGCCGCCTCCCTCCCCCTACAATACGGTGGCCACTGACCATGGGTCCACACGGTGGACGCCGAAGTCATCCTCCACCTCCTGCGGCACGCAGATCGCGAGCGGACCACGGGGGTCCCCGCGGGCGCGGCGAAGGTGGTCAACCAGATGCCCCTGAGGTGGCTCCGGGACAGCCTGTGCGCGCGAGGGCAACACGCTGGGCATCCGTTCTGGTACATCCGAGCCACCTCGCACCACAGTGACGCCCTACTGCACAAGGTGTACTGGGCGGCATCCCAGGACACGGTCCTGCAGAACACGCCCCCGGACCCTGGCCATGCACAGCTCATTGTCGCAGACCGTGACGGCCATCTCGATCTACGGCCCCCCACGATGCGGGTGCTCAGCGAGGTCGCGCAACGGGCGCAGACGGACCATGCGCTGACGCACCGGGGACACACACCTTTGGGCGCGGCCCACGCCACGGCCTATGTCCACGCCCGGGACCTCACCGCGACGGCCACCAAACGCCGGGCGCTGCGGGCCCGAGACGGCCACATCCCGGTGCAACGCAGACTCCGCGTCCGGAAGGAGCGGCTCTCCGGCGTCGCCATCGTCCCACAACCGTGCCCTTTATGCGGCGGCCCGGAGGAGACCCCGGTGCACATGCACGTGGGATGCGCCCACTCACGGCTCCTCTGGCCCAACTACCGCCAGGCGGTACACGAGGTGGCCCGCCAACTCCCACCCGGGGACAAAGCCCTGTGGGTGGCCTCGTGGCGCTCCGCAGGCGCCACATGGACGGAGGTGTTCTGCTCCGGACTGGTGCCCGAGGACGAGGAGGCGCAGCTCCGCGCCGTAGCCCGATACGACCCGCCGGGAGGGACCTCTGTGGACGATGCCCTCCACCACATGCTCCGGCTGGGGGACTTCGCATGGGAGCTTCGCAACCACCGGCTGTAGCAACTCCTCCGCGAGCCCCAGAGCGCGGCGGCCCGGGCACACCGGTGGCTCACTGCGGCGGAGGGCGACCAACCTCCCCCTCCCCCGCGCCCTGACAAGGACTTCGTAGCCTCCCTTCGTGTCGTGAATGGCACTCTGGAGTGCCCGCCCCAAGAGAGCCCCCACCCGTACCAGGACCTGCCGGGGGGGTTCTCGAGGCACCTACAAGACGCCCTCTTCCCACCGTGGATCATCGGGCGCGGCTCCATGACCGCATGGGAGGCGCGCATCGTGGGTGAGGAGTGGGCGCCCGAGTGGAGCCGGTGGTGCGCCGCCACGCGCGCCCCGGAGACCCCTGCGCAACGATACGCCGCCATCCCGCTCAAGGGATGGGGGCCGGACACCCGGCCGAGACCCACCATGATCCGCGGGGCGGGGCCTGACCACCTGTGGGACGCGGCGACGGGGGAATGGCTGCAGGCGGCCCTGGGGCCGCAAACGGGATGGACTGGGGACGTGTCCTCACTCGTCAGGACACCCGTCCCGCTCGCATCGTCCTTCACGCCGCCAACGTACTCCGGGCTACGGAGATACGCACATGGGGACACGCTGCGGCCACCGTCCGGTGGCACCCCCCAGAGGACGGGGCCGGCCAACTCGCCGTGGCGCACTTCAAAGCTGGGGGGCCGGTATACGACGACGCCCTGTCCCGGCTGGGCGACAACCAGGGGCCCTTGCTCCTCATGCTCCCCACCGGCATTGCAGCCGCGCTGCGCCAGGAGCTAGACGGCTGCGAAGGGCTGCGAGTGGGGTGGGAGGCAGTCGCGGACGGCACCCTGCTGGCCCTCCTCCACAGAGACACCGCGAACGGGTGCCGATGGGATGCGCTGACGCCCCACCTCACCGGGCGCCACGTGTACATGGCAAACCCCCCCTGAGCACCCCCGCCCGGCGTGGGACGACCTCATCGCCGCCTTCCACGACCACGGGATCCTCCCTGACGACACGTGGCAGGAGGTCCAGCGGAAAACGCTTGGCAAGGACTACCGGCGCCGCGTCCGCGCCCGCCTGCTGGAGATCCGGGACCCCCTCTGAGAGAGGTGGGACAACCTCTGGCTCCGCAATCTCGACCCTTGGTCGCCGCCTTCCCACCTCCCACACACCTGTCGACTCTGCGGGGAATGTGACACGGTGTCCTCCGCAGCGTCGACAGGCGCCAACAGGTTTGCGCGGTGCGCCCAGGTGGCCGCGTGCCCCTGGCCCGAGCCTCTCGCAGGCCCGCGCAGGCGTACAGAGGAGGAGGCCCTGCGCCGGTGCATCGAGGGGGCACACACCCCCTCGCACGAACGAGCGGGCCCCGCGGGCGCTGCCCTTCTTTGAATACACGTGCACCTGCGGGACCCCACATCCGTTGCGCACCTGTCGCACGTGTTCGCACCCTAACCCCCAGGCGCCGCCGCCCTTTGCAGAGCCCGCAGCACCATGCCACGCCGACGGGGGGATGGGCCGGGACACACCAGGGCCCGCCGCAGAGCGCAGGAGGCGGCCGTCCGGGGCCTGGTGTCGGACGCGGTGGCGGAGGCACAGGAAGCACACCCTGCCGCACGGTGTGACCTGGCGGGCAGTGCGAGGGCTTTCCTCAACGAGACCGCCCTCCCGGCCGTCCGCGCCCTGAACGGAGCGGGGGGCCCTACGCTGCTCACGGCAATGCACCGGATCGTGAACGCCGTCCAGCCGGGGCTCATCACCCCGGAGGCGGATCTCTACGGGCACTGGATGGAGTGGCGCGAGTCCAATCGGTTGGGCCGGCCCCTGTCCATGGGGGACACCCTGAGGCTGACGGGGGCAGGGTCTGCCATGTCCCTCCGCAGCAGCGCCCCAGCCCTGCTGCATGCCCTCAGGACACGCTACCCCGGGGAGTCGGCCCCGTACCTGAACCAGGCGCGGGCCACGTACCCGGGGGGAGTGTCCGAGCTGGATGCGGCGCTCCACCTTCTACACCCACCGGACGAGGACCTGGAGGTGGGCAAGGTCACGGTGTTCGTCGAAGGCGCGGACGAGGCGTCCGCCCACCCCCGGCCGACCAACCCGGTGTACGACGGCACCAGGCCTACCCCCCCGTACGCCATCGTCTGCGAGGCATTCCCCAGGGAGCCCACTTGGTGCCCCGCCTTCCCGCCGGCGACGCACGCGCCCCGCAGCTGGGCTAACCCAGACCTGTCCCCCCCCCTCTCCAGAACCAGGGGTGCCCACCACAGGGGGCAGGTCCTCTGGCAAGAGTGCCCTGGCACCCCCCTGCTCTTCCTCGTCGTCGCGACCCCCGGGGACCCAGGGGGGGATCCTGGGGATCACCCCCACCCACCTCTATGGGGCAACACCCGTACCCCGCCCCCCCCTCCCGGCGCCCGCGGCGCGGGACGGAGTACACACCTTCCTGCGAACACAGGAGGTCATCGCCGTTACGGGGGTCCACCTCGTGCGGCCCCCCCCGACACCACTCGACGACCCCCGGGGGCCCAGGGCCCTGGGCCCCGCCCCAGACTGGGAGCTATGGCGCGAGGCCCGGGCCGCGTGGCTCCCCCGCCTCCCCTGCCAGTGCCGGTGGATGGCCGCAGGCCCCCGGCCGTGCGGGGCTGACGCCACAGCCGGCTCCCCAACCTCTCCCCCCCTCCCCCCCGCAGAGCACCACGCGGCACTGCCCACGGCACGGCATTGATGCACCAGGAGGTAGTGGGAAGGGCGCGCCTGCCACCACGCATGCCTACCAGGGTAACAGTGATGGCAGACTCCGATGGGTCCCCCCAGCGGGACGACCGCCACCACCGCCGGTCCCGCTCCCGCTCCCCCGCCTCCTCCCCGGAGTGGAAGGGGGAGACGCTCACGGAGCGCGAGGAGCGGAGGCTGGCGGAGGCGGCGGTGCTGGTCGGGC
The DNA here is from genome assembly GCA_964036045.1 of Eutreptiella sp. 'Long Island Sound 2002'. Classification (NCBI taxonomy): domain Eukaryota; phylum Euglenozoa; class Euglenophyceae; order Eutreptiales; family Eutreptiaceae; genus Eutreptiella; species Eutreptiella sp. 'Long Island Sound 2002'. The sequence goes on along the minus strand of OZ038382.1, from coordinate 90,978,588 downwards.
CGCCGCCGCCGACCCGGGGGCCTGAGCCAGCTGAGATGACCGCCTCCGCCGCCCAAGCAGCCAGCCCTGCCGCCCTGCCTCGGGGAGGGGGCCCCAGACGCGCAAGAAGCGGAGACCGCAGCCCCAGCGAGCCACGCCACGGCCCCGACCGCGGCCCCCGGCACGCCGCCGACACGGGGGGCAGCCCCGGCGCAGGAACCGGGCGCATCGCCGAGGGCTGCTGCAGCCGCAGAAGAGAGCAAGAAGGGCGCGCGAGGGATTGCGACCGCGGCCCCGGCGGGCCGCACCACCGCCTCGGCCGACCACGCCGCGACCCCCAGCACGCCGCGAAAGCGAGGGGCAGACCCCGCACGGGCTACAGGCGCCTCGTTGGCGGCCGCCACAGCAGTGAGGGAGAGCGAGGAGGGCGCGCGAGGGGCTGCGACCGCGACCCCGGCGAGCCGCGACACCGCCTCGGCCGGCCACGCCGCGACCCCCTGCACGCCGCGCAAGCGAGAGAAAAAACCCCGCACGGGCCACGGACGCCTCGCCGGCGGCCGCCGCAGCAGCAGCAGTGGGCAGGGAGAGCGCGAGGTACCGCGCCCACGCCAACCCCACCCACACCCACACCAGCCCCCCCAAGCCGTTCCCCCCCAAGCCCTTTCCCCCGGGGCGGGAGCGGCACGTCCGCCCCCCGACGCGCGAGCGCTCGCCGCCGGGCGTCACGCTGCCGCAGCTGCAAAGGCAGCGGGACGCCCGGCGAGTGGTCCAGGAAGGGCGCAGCAGCGGGGGGGAGCAGAGCGCAGGCAGCGGACGGCGCGACTCGGGGCAGGGGGCTGGGAAGGGGCCAGGGCACGGGAAGGGCGCGCAGGGGCACGGGCAGGGAGCCCAGGTGCAGGGGGCAGGGCGAGGGGAGGTGGGTGAGCGGGCGGGCCAGGGCGTGGGGGACGGGAGGCGGGACCCGCGGCACGGGCAGGGGGCTGCAAAGGGGCCCAAGGGCAAGGACAAGGGCGCCGCGGGCCCCAAGGGACAGGCGGGACGGGGCATGGGAGCCCAGAGGGGAGGACGGGACGAAGCGAGGGGGGCAGAGGGCGGGGCGCCCCCGCAGCCGGACGTGCAGCCGGTGAGGTGCATCCCCCCCGGCATCCAACAGATGCCGGCACACCACACCCACCACCACCACCACCACCACCACCACCACCTCTACAACATCGACCCTGACGCCGGGGAGCTCGTCCCCCCCGAACCCCCACGACCCCGGCACCAGCCAGCCCCCCCCGCGCCGAGGGCGGAGCCGGCGCAGATGGCCTCGGCGGAGGGGGGGCGGGGCGCGGCATCGGCGCCGCAGGCGCAGGGGCAGCGAGGGGGGCCGGCACGGGGGGCAGAGGAAGGCCGGCCATGGGACCGGGACTGCGGCGCGGTCCCGGACCCTCTGGGGGAGAAGACCCTCCGCCTGGTGGGGGAGGTGTACGGGTGGTTGTGCTGGGCCAACCAGGCGACCTCCAGGAGGTCGAGGAACCGGCCCTTCGATGCCGTGCTCCTCCGGAGAGACGGAGGAAACCAAGAGGTACCCCCGGGGGGTGGGCAACCCCAGAGGACCATGAGAGGGTCCTCAGGTCAGTGATCCGGGCAACGTGGCCCGACAGGGAGCCGACGTGGCCGGCCTTCCTGGAAGGGAGAGCGGTGCTCCGCATCACAGATGCGGACGCCTACAACTGGCTCCCCCGGGCTTTGCGCAGCGCCTTCGCCCACTGGCGCTACCGCCGGCACAACCCGCCGCCGCCACAGCCCCAGGCCCCACACAAGCGGCGGCGCAGGTGATGGCCCAGACGGCGGATACGAGAGAGTGTGGGGGGGGGCTGGGCCCCCCGACCCACGCCCCCCCCACGGTACGGCACGACGCATGAGAGCGTGCCACCTCCCGCGGGAGGGAGTGCGGAGACAACGATCGCGGGGGGGAACCTGCTGCCCCGCAGCCCGCTAACCACTGACCGCTAGCCCTCACGGCCACCCCCGGCCGGCCAGCGCCGCGCGACAACGGCCGGGGGGATGAGGGGCCCCAGCGAGGGCCTGCGAGAGGTTCCGGCTCTAGGTAGAGGGGGGCGGGGGAAGGGCGCGACCCCCCAGCCGATGGCTGGCCCCCCGCGCCAAGACTGCCATGCCGCCCGCCCCCCCCCGGCCGTCAGGAGGCGTCGCCAGAAGACCAAAGCCCCCCCCCCACCCCCCCCCCCCCTCCCGCACAGGCCCGAGAGCGGGCGGGGGGGCAGCCCCCCCACCCCCCCCCCCCGCACCCAGCCCAGCTGGGGAGCAACAGGCGCGGCCCTCCGCCCCCCCGGGGCCGGGGGGCCGCCCCCCCCCCCAGAAGGGACGGCGACGCGGAGGGGGGAGCGGCGGCTGGACCTGCTCCCGCGAACCCACACCGGCGTGCCGGAGCAACGCGCACAATGGAACAGGAAGGAGGCTGCGCCCCACATAACCCTCCCGTAACCACAGCCCACTCAGGGATGACAGAGGGGGGGTTCAGGTCTGCTAGGGCCCCCAGGGGAGCGGTCCACGGGCCGCCCCTCACCCTCCCCGACCCCGGGGCGGCACTTCAGCCCCGACCGCACGCGGACGCCAGAAGGGAACACGCCGGCGACACCGAGGGGGCCAGGATGGAGTACCGCAGGCCGCCGCCCGGAAGGACAGCAGGGAGGCCGCGGCGCGACACCCCCCCCCCCGCCACCCCACCGGCCCGCAAGCCGCGGGGGCCCCGCCCCCCACCCCCCGATGCAGGGGGGATGGTCCCCCCCCGCCCGAGAGAGCAGCTGGAGTGCGACCCGCCCCCCCGCCCCAGCCGCCGGCACCCATGGGGGCCGCGAGAAACAAGCGAGCCCACGCCTGCGCACCGGGACGCCGCACAGATTGTACCCAGAGAAGCCTGGTGAGCAGGAACCGGAGTGGTATGGGGGGCCACGCCCCCCATGGACAGCACAACGCCAGTGACACCCGCTTTGTTGCTTACCCAGGGAAGGCAGAGGGACGGAATGAGGCAGAGCGACCCCCCGCCCTACAGGCCCCGCCCGGGCCGCACAACCGGGGGGTACGGCGCACGCCCCCCCCCCCCCCCAGCCCGCCCCCGAGCATGTGAACGCCACGGACCCCCCCCTGCGGCGCGCAGCCCCCACAGGGACAGAGCAGGGCCCCGACACCCGCACGCCCGCGCCCACAACACGTGGATTGCGGACCCCGACAGCCCGCCCAGTGGGCGGGCAGTCGGGGGAGGGGGAGCGCATGACCTCAGACGCCCGACGCAACGGTAGAAGGCAACCCCCCCGGGGACGCCCTGCCGCCACCCCCACAACCCCAAGCCAAGTAGGGGGGAACGGGGACCGGACTGCCCCCCCCCAAGCACACCAGACGGAGCAAGGGACCGGGGCAGGACACGCGGAGGGGCACGGACCACGTGGAACGGCCCTACCAGCGCCCAGTGCCGGGACCACGCGAGATGCGCACGCCACACCACCCAGGGGGGGGGGGGGGACACCACGAGAGCGCGAGCGCACACACATGAAAGGGACACGCGGGGACTACCGGAAGGGCAACCGGACCGAGCGCGCGGAACGCACAGACCGCGTGGAATGGCGTACCAGCGAGGGAGGGTAAGGGACACCCGGACGGGACGGCCCGCCACACGCAACGCGGAACACGCGGGGCGGGAAGGGGGAAACCAGAGAGACACGACGCCAGGTACCGGCCCGAACCCCTCGAACCGGCCGCGAGCGCCGCGCACAGACAGACGGGGCACTGCATCCGCCAAGGCAGTAGTGGCGCACAGCGCCACGCCCCAACCCCTAGGCTAGGCAGCCACCGCGCCAGCCCAAGGGGGTCCCACTGGCGACAAGCCTGTAGCACGGGCCCGGCGGCGCCGGCGCCCCGGGCGACCACGCATTAGGGGGGCGACGCAGTGGGTAAGCGCCCGCAGCCACGGCTGCGAATTGATGCACTGACCGGAGAGTGGCGAAACGGGGAAGCCGGGGAAGGACGGGGCTCCGAGCTCTGTGAACCCGGGGGACTCCGCCACCAGGCAGGAGGTGCGTCTTGGAGGGCCCCCCACTAGGACCCGGTGGGGAGGATATCACCTGGCCCGACCAGGTGCCCCCCCTGGGACGAAAGGCGTCTAGTACCCGCAAAATCAAACCTCAAACCTCAAACCTCATGAAGAATGGTTGACTTCCATGGAAAGGAGCACAAGAGAAAAATGGCAACCGAGGAACAGGTAGCAACCAGCGTGTCTACCCTTTCCCAACAGATTGCCACCTTGGAAAGCTGTGCGGCCAAGGATAGAGAGTAGATGGTGAAATTGGAGAGAGCTGAAATAGAAACAGAAGCACGTGTCAGTGAGTTGAAGGTTAGTCTCCAATCCTTGTCTCCTTCCCTTGATTCCATCAAGGGTGACATAGCTAGTCTGACCGATGGTCTTCCAGATTGCAGCTCCAAGGTTGATCAAGCTGCAACGCGGCAATCATATGATTCCGATATGCTTACGTTAAGTTCTCAGCAGGTATCATTGAGTGACCCGGTAACGAACCTTGGTATTAAACTCAGTTGGTACCAGGCAAAGTCTCAAGAAACAACTTTGGGCTCAACCGAGGACGCAGGTGCATTAAAGGCTTTGTATGACAAGTTGCGTGATGAGGTGTCTAGAATGAACCAAACGCTACAAAAGTGTGACGACCACATGGGTGAGCCAGCACGCAGTGGAAAGTTGGTTGCGGAGTTGGTGTCACAAATCAAGGACAAATTGAAAAGTAATGTGTCTCAAATTAAGGATAAAGTGGTTGCAGTGCAACAAGCACTTGAGAAAGTCAAGAGCTTGGTCGAGCAGGTAGAAACAATGTTTACTCTTCGAAATCACGGTCTCCTCCCCACACCATGGGAAGCTTCACATCAATCCAATCCGTCACCTTCACCTTTGCTCCGGTCTTCCTCTGGCAGTGGCGTTGCTTTTGGTGAGGGTGTTAAAGCTTCACATGAATCCGATGATCCGGCACCCTAACCCTTGCTCCGGCCCACTCCTGGTAGTGGCGTTGCCATGGGTGTGGATGTTGCGGGGCACCAGCAGGACAAGAGGTACGGTCTTAGCGAACGTACTTCTTCCTCTCAGACGCACGGTGCTAGATCAACAGAGCGGCCAGCACATGAATCTGAAAGCGACAGGATTCCGTTTACTGCATATTGAGCTGAGAATCAGTTAATAGACCATCCACTTACGCCAACTCGGCAGCCGATCAACAACTTCTGTACAAGTCAACCACACCCCTCCTGCCCTTCTTCCTCTCCCTCTGCGCACGATGCATCTCGTTCCACCACCCCTCCTTTCCCGCAAGACGCACCTGGTGGTTTAACTGGTACTCCACAAGGGTCGTTCCCCCCTTTTTTCCAAGAACCCCCGCCTTTCAGGACATTTTTGTGGTGGGATTACGTCGTTTGTAGGTGGTGCCGTGTACGCCCATGGCAAGGATAAAGGTAAGGGCAAAGTGAAAGGAATTCCCCACCCCCTGCATACTGGTGGGGTGCCGAGCTACTTCAAGCGGCCCAGAAGTTCTTAAACGGGCACTCACAGACATAGTATTGGCAGGTGGGGCAGTCACAGTGTGCTGAGCAGTCCATGGTGGCAAGGCACCTAAGCCGGTGTCAGTGTATGATGTACGGGGTTTGAGTGGCATGGGTGTCACCGGTGATGGCTTCCGGCAATGATCGCTGTCAGGGGCACAAGACACATGGGCGCCCGAATGGGGTGGTGGAGCAACAGATCCGATGGCATGGGAGCAAATCCACTGGTGCCATGATGAGGATCAGTATTTTATTCCTCATCTTGCCCTTTACCCGCCAGCTTCTCTCTCGGAGATCCGGCCGACAGGCATTAGTCGGGGTCTCGTATTTTTTGAAGTGCGACCTGAAGGGGACACAGCTGCCAAAAGGCAACAGGCGGCGGTTGCTGGTGACACCCCGTCCAATGCCATCCATAAAGATAGGCACGATGTTTTTGATCCGAAGTCACGGCACTGGGTGCAAGCGAAGTAAGAAAAAGTCACTGCCATGTCTTTCTTGGAGGTCTTGATGCAGGCAAGGCCCCCCTAAAACCCTTTGGTTGATGCTGAGAATTACTTAAGCATTTTTATCTCTCTTTTAAAGCTTAAAGTACACTTTCTCAAGGTAACTACGGTTTTTAACCTAGCCGCCCCATGAAGTTCACCCCTACCACTCAACTGAGCGGAGGTATCTTCCTTCATGGGGGTTACACCGAAAAAGAGTAGGCATTTCATGCCTAAGTCCTTGTAGGTTAAGCCTAGTGGTCCTCCACCTCAAGACCCCTATACTCCACTAATTCTATCACTTATTGTGGTTCTACGTTTTAACCGTTTCCGAATTCAGTTGTTTGGCCACTTCATATTCTGTGTCTGGCCTAACTCCTTTGCCCCACATTCTCAACCAACCCCATTACATCCAAAAGAGTGCACATGAAGTGCCTGATGCTAACTCGGAGGCTAGAGTCATGCCAGCCTTTACATGAAATCATTCGTTTTATCCAATTGTGATTGAATCTTGGTACTTAAGCCTGCTTTGTCAATTTGCAGCCCTTCTATGATACACTGGATTGCAAAACTATTCATTGATTCCATCCACATCCTGTTCGTACTCTACTTGCTGCTTTGGTTCTGTTTTCCAACACCAAAACCTGCAGGATCTCATCTAAACCATTGGGGCACTAATCAAGGACATCGTTCCGGTAGCAGAGGCAACCCTTGAGAACCTTTCGAACGGACTCTGAGAAGTGGGGAAAGTCAAACCCAGCAAACAATATGTCCACACCATCAGTACAACCGTCCGCCAGGACTTGGCCAATTCGGAGTGTACATGTACAACTGGCCAGCAGTGGGCCCATCTCAATGAGTGAACCCAAGCTCAGAGTTGCATCTGGGTCTCAGGAAGATCCAATTCACAGAAGGGCGGAACAAGAAGCGCCCAGAGAAATAACAATACCCTTAACCACAGAGGCCTTAGCGGCCCGTGATGACAGTCTGCAGCACCTTCGCCGAGGAGTTGCTGTCTCCATCTCCCGTTCAGCCTGCCCTGCACCTTCGTCTGCGGCAGTTGGAGCCTCTGAGGAACAGGACGAACTGAGAAGGAGAATGGACGAGTACATGCTCCACGAAGAGTACTACAAGTCCGTCCGAGGGGAAGATGGAGAGGAACCACTCAAAGCCTTGGGATCCCCACCATATACGGACATGGGTTCCTACCTTTACTCCGGCCCACCTACGGACCTGGCTGACACTGTATCTCTACCCAGGCAACCGAGAGGGCCAGCATGGCGTCCAGAGGTGCCAACCACTAGCAGGAACGCTGAAGTGTGTCCAGCTTATGTGGAGGATTCCCATCTCCAAGAGCCAACTTATGGTGCCCTGGACCGTACGGCCGAACTACTGGCCAAACTACTGTCTGGGTCCGGAGATCCAGATGTGACAGCCCTGTCTGAGGCTGTCAAGGCAAAATTGGTATTACTGAACCCATACCCAAGCCAGCGCCGGCCTCACCCTCTCTCGGATGAAGCACACTTGCTGAAGATCACAAACGATCAAGAGTGTCCAGGTTGCTACCCAAGGTCACTTGCCCCAGCCGTTTTCGTCCCCGTGCCAGGACAGTCCCCATCGCTGAGCTACAAGACGTGCCAGTGACAGAGACTGAGAAAAAGGGGCTAACAGCTCTGGCACCCCTCGCTGGCGTACCTCTCCCCCCTTCAGGGCTAACCCCTGGGGATGGGAAGAGTGGCAAACCAATTGCCCAGGGGAAAATCTAGCTGGAATCGCCGGAGTTTGACCCGAAAAACCTCTGAGAAACAGGACGAACTGAGAAGGTGAATGGACGAGTACATGCTCCACGAAGAGTACTACAAGTCCGTCCGAGGGGAAGATGGAGATGAGGCACCCAAAGCCTTGGGATTCCCACCATATACGGACATGGGTTCCTACCTTTACTGCGGCCCACCTACGGACCTGGCTGACACTGTGTCTCTACCCAGGCGACCGAGAGGGCCAGCATGGCGTCCAGAGGTGCCAACCACTAGCAGGAACGCTGAAGTATGTCCAGCTTATGTGGAGGATTCCCATCTCCCAGAGCCAACTTATGGTGCCCTGGACCGTACGGCCGAACTACTGGCCAAACTACTGTCTGGGTCCGAAGATCCAGATGTGACAGCCCTGTCTGAGGCTGTCAAGGCAAAATTGGGTATTACTGAACCCATACCCAAGCCAGCGCCGGCCTCACCCTCTCTCGGATGAAGCACGCTTGCTGAAGATCTCAAATGATCAAGAGTGTCCAGGTTGCTACCCAAGGTCACTTGCCCCAGCCGTTTTCGTCCCCGTGCCAGGACAGTCCCCATCGCTGAGCTACAGGACGTGCCCGTGACAGAGACTGAGAAAAAGGGGCTAACAGCTCTGGCACCCCTCGCTGGCGTACCTCTCCCCCCTTCAGGGCTAACCCCGGGGGATGGGAAGAGTGGCAAATCAATTGCCCAGGCAAATATCCAGCTGGAATCGCCGGAGTTTGACCCGAAAGACCTGCCCGAAGGGGCAGAGGAATTTGCCAAGTTTCTTTTGCTTACCGGCCAATCTCATGTGGATGTGGCCTCTAAATGTTCTCTTTTGAAAGGCTCATGCAAAAAGAAATTTTTGGAAAAAAAGGTGAAGCAGATTATGAAAACCTGTTCGAAATGGGCCGAGGTTCTCCAAAGACTGGTGAAAACCTTCCCGGTCTATAAAACTGACCTCAGTGTACGCAGACAGATTGAGGAGCTCCCTCTGCTCCCTGAATTTCTTTCTGCTGCGCAAGTCTCTGAATAGGTGTGCGACCTGGAGTATCTGTTCTCACGAATGAACGTGGGTTCCTATGGAGCCACAGAACCCAACCATTGGCTCATGAGTAAAATCCCTACACGTACATGGGACGATTGCCGCACCACCTCAGAGAGAAAGACTCGGACCCACACGTAGGATGACCTTGTGGACCTGCTGATCGAGCTGGCCCTTGAGAGGGAGAATGACTCCCATATGGAGAAATTCCTCAAGAGACACCTGGGTCGAGGTGGCCCCCTACCCCTGAACGTGGGAAAGGGAAGGGACCTAAAAATTCCACTAACACCAACAAGGGTGGTGGTAAAGGGGGGGGTAACCTGCGTGCCATGAATGAGGTTAAACCTGTAACAGGTACACCCCCGCTCTTCCACTGTAAGCCTGTCAATGACAGCGGAGGACCCTGTCATGCCCCTGACGGCGACCACAGCGGTGGTTGTATGCTGCAACTGAAACGACAGCAGCACACTATAGATGGGAAAATAGTGTCCCATCAGGACCATTTCAGGTGTACCATCACCTGTGGTTACTGTGGCAAACATCGTCACTACGGGGACAAATGTCACATAAACAAACGTGAGAGTGACAAACACAAACAGCAGGAGGCTGAACGCCAGAAGGCACAAACGCCCTCCAGAACTCCCCAGAATAGGAACAAGGGTGGTAACGGAGGAGGCAAGAGAGCTGACAAGGCCGGAAACCTTAACCCCCTGAAGGCGCTCATCAGCGCCCGCTTTTTCTCCCTCTCCTGCTGAGGTTGACCCAAAGAAGCGCCCACAGGGGGATAACCCCTTCCCTGAGGGGTCTAACTCCAAGAAGGGGCAACTGGCCTGGATGGCCAAGTCCCTCATGGCTGCAGGGGCTGATGTGAAATTCCCTGCTGAGGAGTAGGGGGGCGGCTCTGAAGAGGAGGACTTGGTTTTCTGGATCCTCGTGGAACTCGGGGATCAATTTTTTTGAGCAGTGCTTGACAACGGCGAGAGACTCTCTCTATAGTGGCCCGGCGCCTGCTGAAGACGTTCAGGAAAACTAAGAAAATGGCCATAAGAGTAGGGGATGGGCGTACCATCCATTCTTTGGGGGGTGTCGATATGACTATTCGTCTTGGCAACGAAACTGTGACCCAACACTGCACAGTTCTGGACACTGACGCCTTTGACATCAGCACTGGCACCGAATTCCTACGAAGAAACCCCCAGGTAAAACTGTTGTCTCTCCAAGGCCCCTATTCTCTACACTGCAACTTTGGCAGTGGGCTCTTCTCTGTACCTTTGAAGCTGTCAAGACGAAAAGAGTCTAGACTGCGCTACACAGCCAAGACAAACTATCGTACTGAAAACTACCAATTGCCTGTCACATTCTTGAAAATGGACTGGCGGCCCTTCAGGTATCCTTTGATGAGATCCAGGTGGAATTTTTCGCGAGCCAACAACAGCACATCATGCAGTTGTATTGCTCGAAACATTTGAATAACGGTTTCGTTTCCTTTGGAAAGCAATGGGCCTAGCGTATGCTAACCCTCCCTTCTCCCTGCTCGTGAAGGTTCTAACCAAAATCGCTTATGAGGGAGGAAGGGTTGTCATGTGCACCCCTGACTGGGGTTCTTCAGGTGAACACGCTTATTGGCGCAAAATGCTGGACCGAATGACTGTGGGAAGAGTGCAACTCCCGGACAATCCCATTTATGTGCCTGAGGACTCAGACACAGTTATGCAGGCCCCTGAATGGGCCAGTTTCTTATCCATTGTCGATGGATCCCCCAACCCTGTACCCCTGTGGGATCTGGATCAGGTGCTACTGAAAGAGGTCATGGCCGAAAATCGTGGCTGGACCCTTTCTGATCTCAAAATACGATCTCCTGAGCACCTATCTGCCACACTTACAGGGTGCGAATCCCCTGATGGCGATCTGGAACCTGCTGCTGTGGAGGTGGATGCTGACGTCCAACTGTCTGAAATCGCCAGCTCTATCCCTCCTGATGATCCCAGCTGTGCTGGACTCAAACACAGTGCGTTCCTGGCCCAGCTGCTGCTGGAGGAAGTCGACCTAGGGTTGACCTCAGAACCAACTTCCCCTGTTAAGAAACCTGTGCTGCACATGCAGCATACTTGCTCAGGTGAACCCCATACTCAGAGTCCTGATGCTCTAGCGCGGCCTGCTTCTAATAACATGCCATTGTCGGAGTATGACACCTCATGAACTCCGACGGCTGTTGTACCTGAAGGCTGAAAGTTTTGAGCGCCTAGAGTGGCTGCAATACCTCAGACAGACCTCGAAATCCTCCATCTGGTCTGAGGAGGATAGTGATTCCTACACGCTACCTGACCCTGAGATACCCCTAGTGTATTCTCTGCACTGTGGGCAACAATGTCCCCCTGAGTGGGATGATGGCTCAGTACCTGCCGAAACGGCTGATCAGCAGAAAGAGAAGGATCATGGTAAGAGCAATCTCCATGCTAAGAAGGATTTCCTGCAGAAAATCGAGAGTCTGAACCTTGACCCCCGACTGAAGAAACTGCTCCTAACCTATGAGGAGTTGTTCGGCGCCCTGCCGCCTCCCCCGTCCTGTACAAAACTGGTCCAGATGGACCTGAAACTGAAACCTGAATTTGAGGAGACACGAGCGAAGTGTCATCCCTACGGCGCTTCTCAGGAACAGGTTGAAGAAATCGAGCGCCAGATCCAGGAATGTATTGATGCTGGTCTCGTTGAGGAATATAAGAAGGGAAACTACCCCCACCACTGCAGTCCCTGCTTTCTGGTTGCTAAACCAGGGTCGACAGCCCTACAACTGGTTGTTGAGTATGGTGAGGTCAACAAGAAACCCAAAAACACTCAGGAAGTATTCCTAACATGGAAAACACCCTGGAGCGTATTGCTAAATGCCCGTACAAAACTAAAATGGACAAACGCAGTGGTTTTTGGCAGGTTGACTTAAGAGCCGCAGCTCAGGAACTGCTGGCCTTTATAACCCCTAAGGGTCGTATGTATTAGTGGAAGGTCATGCTTTTTGGGGTTGCTAATGCCCCAGCACTCCCCCAAGAACTGATGAACAAAATGTTGTACATACTCAGGCGCAGACCTCTAGTACAGGAGTTGATTTCCTGAGGGGCAGAAATGGAGGCCCACATTGATGACGTGAGTTTGGGTACCAATACCCAAGAGGACCATGTCCTTCTCCTCCGTGAGTTTTTCATTGATTGTCAGGAAAACCTTCTCTTAATTAAACTCGTTCAGGTTAAAGTCGTTCATGAGAGAGGAGATGGCGTATTTGGGTTTCGACGTGGGGTATGGCTGGTGGAAACCGGCCGCGTCTAAGATGCAGCCCCTACAGGACATGCAGATTCGGGATGACCCTAAGAAGGGTCTACACGATGTGAGGAGTTTTGTGGGCGCCTGTAACTTCCATGGGCGACACGTCCACAATTTTACCTACTCTTCTGCCCCTCTTACTGAGCTACTTCCTGGAGGTGGACGGCCAGAGAGGAGGAGTGTTTCCAGGAGTTGAAGAAGAAAATTGCTTCCTCCAACTGCCTGGGCGTACCCCGCGCTAAGGGCGAAATAGTCCTGATCACTGATGCCAGTGATGTAGGGGGGGGTGGAACGGTATACCAATGCCAGGAGCTTAACCCAGCTGAACTAACCCACTGCCATTATCGTACCAGTGGACTGAACCGTGATGGCTTCTTGATTCACAACTTTCCTTCCAGTGAGTGGCGACTTGTGCCACTAGGACACTGGAACTGGAAATGGAACCAGGCGCGTTCCAATTACAGCACCTACCACCAGGAGCTCCTGGCCGGTATATTGGTGCTCTCCTCACAGTCCTGACTATTTGGCTCTAACCCTATTGTCTGGCTCTGTGACCAGGAACCAGTGAAGTCCTTTCAGAAGGGCCCACCACCAGAGAAAGCGAAACTAAAACGGTGGTGGACTTCCCTGAGCCAGTTCAGGCTGTCAGTCCATCATATCCCTGGTATAAAAAATGAAATGTCTGACTATATATCGCGCAACATCTTCGATGCGCTTATTGGTGAGGGCTCTGAAGCACTTGCCAAAGAGGCCTTCCAGCGTATGGATGTCCAGCTTGACCTGTCTATGCGGACCGCTGGAATCCTCGAGGGTTGGAGCGTAGCTGACTATCAGTCAGAATATAAAGAAATTCTCCAGACCCTCAGCACTGGTCTCGAACCCCGTGTCATTGACAGGCACCAGTGGTATAAAAATAACCAGTACCTCTTCTACGAGGACCGTGTAGTTTTGCCTGAGGCACGACTTGATGTGTGTCTACAATGGTCCCATCTCAGGCATGAAAGTCCAGCAGCCTTTCAGCAACAACCACACGGGCGACTGGATCTGGTGTGAGGGCACAATCTAGTACCGCCTCTGGGAACTGGGCCCCAACAATGGGGTGCAAATATGGGTGACCTGGCACCGCCAAAAGGAGCTAGACCCAGACAACAGCGTCCCGGACAAGCCAGAAGGCGAGACTTTGCAGCTCAACAGCGCCGACCCCATCTGGCTCCTCACCTCCGACAACAAGGCCCACAGAGGCACCAAGTGCACCAGGGTGCTCCCCTCTGAGTGGAGCCAGGGCCTCCCCCCACCGCGTCTACCCAAGCGTCCACCACCAGGCAAAAAGTCCCCGGGCCCCAATCCCCCTCACTGACTGGGCAAAGGCCAGGGGCGCAAGCCTCCACAGCCCCAGCCCACCCCCACCGAGGCCACCGTCAACCTCCTGGACCTCAACCACCCGGCCATCACATACTCCAAGGACGCCACAGCTGCCCTCCAGAAGCTCCAGATGGCACAGGGGGCGGAGTGGGTTCCCCACCTCCTCACCTTCCACAAACAAGGCCTACAACGCGACGACCCTCCAGAAACCACCCCCATATATACCCCGGACCAGAAAGCGTACAAATGATACTGGCACAAGGGGACTGCCCTATATGCCCGAGCCAGCATCCAGGTCCACCTCGTCCACCACCCCAGCATCCCGGGGAGACTAAGCGTCTGCGAGGTCGTCGGAACTGATGGCAACTCAACGTCATCAACGTCCACGTCCCCTTCAGCGACGCCACGGAACCTTTCCTCCAAGCCCTCGCCGAAGCATACCGCCAGATGGCAATGCCCGGTCCTACTATCATTGTCGGCGACATGAACGCCGCCCCCACCCAAGCGGACCGAGAAGGGCAGGCCACAACCCAGGACCATGCAGTCCGCGACACCATCGAAATGCTTGGGCTTCAGGCCAGCACCCTCAACGACGCCACGACCAACACCGGCCACCGCACCATAACCAGGGTCAGGCAGGAGGATGGCTCCCTCACCAACAACCCAGCCACCGTGCTCCAAGCCACCCAAGACACGTTCCTCCATCAACACCGTCCCACCCAAGACACATTGGACACGGACAACCAGGGGAAAGTCGACCGCCTCCCTTAGGTCTTCAACCACGCCCAGAGGAGGCAACTAGAAAAGCGCCCCTTCACCATCCACAAAGTCCAGAAGGCCATCCACAGTCTCCGGCAACACAAAGCTCCAGGCTACAACGGCCCCTCTGCGGAGGCCTACTACCAACTCCCCGCCCACCTCCTCCGCATCCTCGTCCACCGCCACTGGGACATCCGCACGGGGCAAACCCCCCTGCCACCAGACTGGGCAAACGTTGTCCGCTCCCTCTACGAAAAAGGGAACTCGGCCAACCCGGACAACTGGCGCGCCATAGTCTGTGCAGTCACGGAGGGCCAAATCGTCTGGACCAGCATCCTGCGCCGCATCCGCCCCCACCTGGACCCCCACATACCCACCAGCCTCTGGGGGGCCATCCCGGGCCGGTCCCCACACTGGAGGCCATCTTCCTCCAGGACACCATCGCCGACATGGACCTGGTAGACCTCATCATCGCCTTCCTCGACGTCAAGGGGGTCTTCCCAAAGACCTCCTGGTCCCTTCTGGAGGCAGTGTGGAAACGCATGGGCCTCCCCTTCTAAATCTTTGCCTCCGACTAGCTCCGCACCTGCAAATACACAGTCCGCACCGGAGCAGGCCTCACCCCGTTCCTGGAGCCAGGCAGCGGGGTCCCCCAAGGAGGAGCGGAAAGCCCCTTCCTGTACCTCCTCGTGACACTCCTCCTAGCCCTCACAATCGAACAGGATTACCCGGCCTACGCACCCTACCCCCTCTTCACCCCGCTGGTGGGCTTCGCGGACGACACCAACCTCATGGTCGCAGACACCCCACAGGAACCCCACACCCCACAGCCCGGACCAACGGTCACCCAGGAAGCCAACGACTTACTGGACGTGACCATCTCCTACCTCTCCTGCAACGACCTCATCGTCCACCCCACAAAGTCGGTGGCCATGATCAAGGGGTCTGCCACAGCCCCCACCCTAGGGCCACAAGGGCCCCCCATGCAAGTTGTGGAAACCACCACCCACCCTGGGGGTGATCCCGACCGCCAACCCTGAGGATACCATCCTCCCTCTCAAGTGGCAGTCACACCCCGCCCATCTCCCAAGAGATGCGTCCCTGGCCACCAAGGCCCTCTCCCTATCCCACCAGAGCCTGGCGTACTACCTCACCGGGGTCTTGAACGCCTCCGTGGGCTTCCAGGCACTCCACCTGACACATCCCACCACCGCCCTCCAGCTAGCCACACGCGCTGTCACCAAGGCATCGGCAGCACACGGGGGCTGGCCCACCTCCATACCCACTCGCGCCATCCGGGAGGCATGGCCCCACTAGGGGGACGCCATAGGGGACGAGGTGTAAGCGGCCTACACCAGACACACCGCCCTCCTCCTTCACCGCATGACCCACAAGCACTCGCCGAAAGTCCGCGAAGCGGCCACGATCCGCCTCCAAGCCGCACAACGGGCCCGCAATACATGCCCACGCTGGGTACTCCACCAGACGGGCATGCCCACCAACATGAACACGCGCCTGTGGAACCACCTGCAGCTTCTCCTCCCTTCCCCGCACCACGCCATACTCACCAACCACACGTGCCCGGAGTAAGGACCCCTGGCGGGCCTCTGCGGGGACCTCCACCATCCCCCGGAAGGCACCATCAACAGCATAGACCTCGTCGGGGCTTCCATCACAATAGTATATGTCACTCTCCCCCAAATGCAGGTCCTTCACCGCAGCAGGCCACACCACACCCCCTTCCTACAACTTCCCAAATGGCCTCAATACCGCCTCTACCACCAGTACCTCACACAGATGGCACGAGCAGCGGGGCACACTCTGCCGGGAAGCAAAGACATGAAGGCAGCCTACCAGGACTTCGCAAAGCAGCACCCCCGTTCCATCCCAGCGACACCACTCTATGCACCCAACGGCTCCAAACACGAACCCTTCCCCCCGGTGACGGGCGCAGTCCCACCGCTAACCCTACTACTGGCCCCAAACGAAGCCAACCCGACGCAGACCACCGTCATCCACCAGGGGGCAAAATGGCGCATACCGAAGCACCCCATGATCGTTCGGAGACCTAGCGAAGGTCCTCCACGACTCCCAGAGCATGCCACGCACATGTTGGGCCTGTGACCCCAAAGCACCCACCACACCATGGCCCGTATTGCACCACATAGCATGCCACCACACCCACCCCACAGCCCACCTACCACCACAAGCGTACGCATGGGTAGCCCCATGGTTCCACCGCGCCGACGCGAACCCGACGGTGGTGTGGAACCCCGACCACAAACCCCAATGGCTCTTCACCACAACGCCCACCTGGCGCCGCCCCGACCCAGCAGGAGTCACCATCCGTTACAGCATGTACGAGCGAGGCAGAACAGGCAAGTAGGAGCACCCGTAGTATCGGCTCCACCACTCCTGCCACACACCGGAACACTGAACTCAAACCCTCACATGCCGCGACCTTAACCCGGACACGGCCTGCATCCTGCACTACATCTACTCCTACCTCACACAAGGACAGCCAGAACAGGGACTCATAGCCATGTCCCCCCATGCGAAACACATCATCTCCAAAGCAATAGGGGTGTACGCCATCCCCATCCTGCAGCCCACAACCCCGGTGGCCCACCTCACGACGAGCCTCGTCATATACGCCTACCTGCCCATGAACCCATGCCGCCTCCCACTCCTGCACGAGGGTCGGACTCCAGGTAGAGGGGGGCGGGGGAAGAGTGCGACCCCCCAGCCGACGGCTGGCCCCCGGGGGCCGCGACCGCCATGCCGCCCCCCCTCAGCCGTCAGGGGGCGGTGCCAGGGGACCAAAGGGCCCCCCCCCACCCCCCCCCCCCTCCCCCTCAGGCCCAAGAGCGGACGGAGGCAGGCCGAAGAAACGGCGGCCCCGCACCCCCCCCAGAGAGGCCGCTGCACTCGGGGTGAGGGGGCACCACGGCCGAGGCAGACGCCCGCACGCCCTGCCCACTGCTGACCGACGGCGGACTGGCGGCGCCCAGGACGGCGCAAACGGAGCCGCCCCTTCAGAGGCCGGCTCAGGGAAGACGGGGGCGCGAACCAGGGCGGGGGGTTTCCCCCCCTCCTCCCCCCCCCCCCCTGCCGCACTGACCCATTGGCGGCCGACCGGACCGCGCCCGACGCCCGCGGCCGCCCGGCAACCCCGACGGCACGAGTATACTCCGGGGTGCCACGCCGGAGACAACGGATGGCAGGCTGACGCCCGACGGGGCGGGGGGCCGCCCCCCCCACCCCCCCCCCCCGCTCCCCCCCCACCAGCTTTGGAGCCACATGAGCGACCCTCTGCCCCACCAGAGCCGAGGGGACGCCCCCCCTCCCCCAGAAGGGACCGCGACGCGGGGGGGGGGGGGGATGCGGCTGGACCTGCACACCGCGCGCCCCAGCGCCCCCAGCTGCCTGCTCCCGAGGGGGTCGCGGCCGACGGGCGAGCCCAAACAAGCGCGCCGGAGCAACGCGCGGACCTAGCCTGGAGGCGGCGCACGGCGGCGCACCAGAACAGTATGTAGGCCGCGCCCCCCATGACCCTCCCATGACCGCAGCCCACTCAGGGAGGGCAGAGGGGGGGTTCACATCTGCAGGGGCCCCCAGGGGAACGGTGCACGGGCCGCTCTTCATCCTCCCCCACCCCGGGACGGCCCCGCGACCCCGACCGCACGCGCACGCCAGAGGGGAGTGCGCCGACGACACGAGGGGGGCCAGGATGGGGAACCGCAGGCCGCCACCCAGTGGGGGAGCAGGGAGGCCGCGGCACGACCACCCCCCCTCCACCCCCCCAACCGGCTCGCAAGCCGCGGGGGCCCCGGTCCCACCCCCTGAGGCAGGGGAGATGGTCCCCCCTCCGCCCGCCCGAGAGAGGAGCCGGAGCGCGGTCGGCTGCCCCGCCCCAGCCGCCGGCTCCCACAGGAATCGCGGGGAACAAGCAAGCCCGCGCCAACGCGCCAGCACGCCGCACAGATCGCGCCAAGTGAAGGCGGGCGAGCACGAACCGGAGTCGTATGGGGGGCCAAGCCCCCCATGGATAGAACGACGCCAGTGACACCCGCTTTGTTGCCTGCCCAGGGAAGGCAGAGGGACGGAATGAGGCAGAGCGACCCCCCGCCCTACAGGCTTCCCCCGGCCGCACAAACGGGGGGCACGGCGCACCCCCCCCCCCCCCCCTAGCCCGCCCCCCGGCACACGAACGCCACGGACCCGCCCCGCGGCACGCAGCCCCCACCGGGCGTGCAGGCCAGGGGGACCGTGTAGGGCCCCCACACCCACACGCCCGCGCCCACAGCACGTGGGTAGCGGACCTCAACAGCCCGCCCGGTGGACGGGCAGTCGGGGGAGGGGGAGCGCCTGACCCCAGACGCCCCTCGCAACAGTGGAAGGCACCCCCCCCGGGGACGCCGTTCCGCCACCGCCACAACCAATAGCCAAGTAGGGGGGAACCGGGACGGGACAGCTCCCCCCCAAGCACGCCACACGGAGCAGGGGACCAGGGCAGGACATGCGGAGGGGCACGGACCACGTGGAACGGCCCGACCAGCGCCCAGTGCCGGGACCGCGCGAGGTGCGCACGCCACACCACCCAGGGGGGGGGGAGCGGACGCCGCGGTAGCGCGAGCGCATACACACGCAAAGGGCACGCGGGGACTACCAGAAGGCCAACCAGACTGAGCTCGCGGAACGCACAGACCGCGTGGAAGCGAGCGAGGGTAAGGGACACCCGGACGGGACGGCCCGCCACACGCAGCGCGGGACACGCGGGGCGGAAAGGGGGAAACAGGAGAGACACAACACAAGGTACCGGCCCGAACCCCCCGAACCGGCTGCGAGCGCCGCGCAGACATGGACGGGGCACTGCACCCGCCAAAGCAGTAGTGGCGCACTGCGCCACGCCCCAGGCCCTAGGCTAGGCAGCCTCTGCGCCAGCTCAAGGGGGTCCCACTGGCGACAAGCCAGTAGCACGGGCCAGGCGGCGCCGGCGCCCCGGGCGACGATGCATTAGGGGGGCCACGCAGTGGGTAAGCGCCCGCAGCCACGGCTGCGAATTGATGCACTGACCAGAGAGTGGCGAAACGGGGAACCCGGGGAAGGACGGGGCTGCGAGCCCTGTGAACCCGGGGGACTCCGCCACCAGGCAGGAGGTGCGTCTTGGAGGGCCCCCCACTAGGACCTGGTGGGGAGTATATCACCTGGCCCGACAAGGTGGCCCCCCGGGGCCGAAAGGCGTCTAGTACCCGCAAAATCAAACCTCAAACCTCAAACCCATGCCGCCTCCAAAAACCATCACCAGCGGACCTACTCTTCTTCACCGACGCCTGAGGCGAATCGGCCCTCACGCCCATCACTGGGGGGGCCAACCTGCAACTGACCCACACCGGGGGACACTACCACATGGACCACCACACGGGCCACACCACCTACGGGGCCTCCTTCCACGGGGAAGTGGGGGCCATGGCCGACGCCATCGCCCAAATGCCAACCGACCTACCCGCCCACCTCCCGCACGTCGTCCGGGTCTGGCTCGTAGTGGACGCCACTGTCAACACACAGCTACTCCTCCGCATAGCAAGACAACCACTCCACAAAGCCACCGTGACGAGCCTCGGCACCCAAGCACTGCTACTCCGGAAAGCCCTCTGCAGCCCTTCCCCCTACGTCCAACTTTACATCGTGAAACAAGAATCCCACAGGCACCAATACGGAACTGGTAAGGTCGACATCCAGGCACTACACCAGGCACTACGCACCTGCCGACCCTCCAGGTGTCCAACCTCGGCCGAAACCACACACACCTCAAACACATGCCCCCCAAACCGGAGCCCCATCGGACTCCGGACTGGGTACCGGAGGACGCTGCCTATTCCTCACACGACAGATCATACCATTACCCCAACCCCATCCAGCATCTCGCCTGCGTGCTCGGCGACACAGACAGCCGAGCGCACTTCCAAGAACTCCAGGAGGAACTGACGGTCCCCCTCTACCACTCAGCACTACGCCCAGCGAACGTCCCAGCCCACCTCCAGAAATGACGCATGCAGCTCCTCAGCGAGCAACTACCACTCCTCACCAGGGTCGCCCGATGGCTGGCCCGCAAGCACATCGAGGTCCTGAAAGAACACACCCGCTGCCTGTGCGACCACACCACCCCGGAGGACTGGGAACACTTCAAGATGTGCCCCCTCCATACAGGCAGGAACAGGCTAGTGGGCTGGTCCCCGGCAGAAACCCTACAGCAACACGAAGGCTGGCGAACCAACAGCCACGCACACCAGGCCACCGAACACCTCTTCAGGGATTACCTGGTCAAGGAGACCACTATGAGAGGGGCGGTGACACAGGCCCTACACGCATACCTCATCAAACACTCGGCGAATCTGATGCAGGCAGCAGCGCACTACCTGCTAGAAGCAGTCCGCAGAGCAGCGGCTCAAATGTATGCCGCAAACACCTCCTGTTGACACACACGGAACAACTCACCGACCCCACCACCAGGGAACACATGCAGCGTCTCATCCATTACCATGCCGTGCCTGACCCAGAAGTCCACTAACCTACCCCGCGCCCCACACAAGCCCCCCATCTCCCGCGGCAGTCCTCCAAGACACCACCAGAGCACGCCAGAAGGCCTGGAGGCCCCACCACAAGACCCCCCCGCCACAAGCACCCACGGCACCCCAGAGCCCACCTCTTACCCATGGTGCCACCTGGCAGCGCCCAGCCCAGCCAAGCCTGCCCAGGGCCACCCATACATCGATGTGGACGCGCAGGAACCCGGCAGCGCACCCAGCCAAGGCCCCCCGGACCCGGAGCACCACTCCCTCACACCGACCACCATCCGCCTCCCCGACCTCCTCCGAGCAAGCCTCCAAGGCAGGGCCCTAAGCACTCCCAACGGCTGGTACCGCCTACAAGAGAGCTCAACCAAGCTCACCGTCAAAGCCCTCGAGGACCTAGCCACCCCAGGCAACGGCCTCCACGAGGCCATCGTAGACCTCGTACTCTGGCGAACTCGCCAACAGGCCCAAGGCCAGCACGTCTGGATCCCCCCAATGAGTGGGGCCAGGCCCTGACACACAACACCGACACCAACGTCACACGTCGAGGGACCACACGACTACGACAAGCCCCAGCGGAGAAGGACCACCCAGCAGACCCAAACCACCCGGAACAATGGGAACAGGCCGCCGCACCAATGCGCGACACCGCCCTCCGCGCCGCCGGCCTCCGCACCCCAGACGACAACCCCCTTCCCCAGCTACAGACAGCGACCACCCCCTGCCGGAGGTCTGGTGTACAGTCCTCGAGCGCGGGCACTACTACGTAGTGGCCGCTACAGCAACGTCCCCCAGCCCACAATGGCTCCTCAAGGGGACCGACACCATGCTCGCCCGGGGGCCGCCCTACCAGGGGCATTAGGGGACCCCACCACCCTGCACAAAGTCCTGAGGGGCATCCTCCAGCCAGGCGACAAACCCCCAGCCCGCGCCCTGGCCCAAATCACCTCAGGGCGGGCAGGCTACCACCTGGGACTGGCGATGCTCTGCCTGACGCAATGGATCAAGCTCCGCTGGGCATCCACGGGGACGGTGCCCTGGATATGGGCCATCCCCACTGCCCACACACAAATGGAGGCAGGTCCAGACACGCGGAAGGACCCCCCCCCCCAGGCCACAGCACTCCCTCACCTGCGGATACCACGCCATCCGCAGGATCCTTTTTTTTTTTTTTTTGTAATACAAGTCCAAAGTCACTGCTCAAGAGTCCTCAGGAGGCCAGCCCATCATACAGAGTATCACCCACATCCCAGGTCACGGTCAGTGGGTGGGGCAGCAGGGAGGAAAGGGGAGCTGTGGACAGTGGGTTTGCGTTTGTGCAGAATAATTGAAAATGTGGATAACACAGAAGTGGTCGCCCCGCACTCCACACCCGGGGGTGGTGGCAGCGTGATAGGGGGTACTGTCCGCGCGGGTGCCAATCCAGGGCATTTCCCCAGGAGAGAGAAGCAGGAGGGATTCGGGCCGGTGGCCAGGAGGAGGGAGAGAGCGGCATTCCACTCACACGACAGTGATGTGGGCGTGTAAGGGCCATGTGAGGGCGAACCTGCCAAAGGTTGGTGAAAAAATAGTGACGCTGCAAGCAAAAACACAGAGACAGGGTACAGGGTATGGTTGAAAAAGAAATGACAGTGCAGATAAGGACACAGGGGCAGGTCATGGGGGACTTGCACAGGCCGATCAGGCTGAACGCGGCCGCCCGGGGTGAAGTCAAGGACTCAGGGGGGGGGGGGGGGTTCCACCGTGTACTGGCCTTCGGAGCAGGGCAACGCAAAGCAAGGACTGAATCAGGATGAGGGCCCAGAATACAGACAGTGAAGGTCGCCTGTGATCTGTATGTACAGGCCATGAGGGCACGACCAAGTTAGATTAACGAGTTCGTCAGCGAAATGCCCCGAATCGACGTTCCCTGTGAAGGAGAGTGAGGGCAGGGGAAGGGGGTGGTCACAGTGGCAGTGGGCCCGTCCAGTCTGCAGAGGAGAAGGGGTTGGGTCTGTTGGGGGGGCGTTTCGGGACGGCGTGTTCCAAGACCGCAGTGACAGAATCCAGCACCTTGTTTTGATAGTGCCCTACTTCCTTTCGGACAGCTCGAAGTCCACCCAGGCGTGCTCGGAGGTATCTATACAGGGACCGCGGGACTGCCAGCCGGCCTACAATGCGGAGGTCTTTGCGGCAGGCAGCCTGGCGCCATGTCTTGACGAGGTTACTGGCAGTCCAGCTGGACAGCCACGCGCAGACCAGGGGGTGGGAGGGGGTGCAGTAAGCGAGGACACCATGCAGACTGGGATTGTGACGGCGGTGGCAGTGTGGGCAGTCTGCCTTGCCCGGGGCATCACTCCAGAAGGTGGCATAGTGGGCATACCCCATGCGGGATTGCAAGCCGAAAAGCCACTTGTGCCACGCCAAGCGCCTGAATCGCAGCGGCCGCCAGGAGAGTGGGTGGAGGGAGTCGTGAGAGTGAGAGGGAATGGAATCGTGGGACCACACTTTATGGGGGGGGTAGCAGGCGCTCACCGTGCCAGATTACATCCCAAGGGTGCTGTCGACGCATGGGGGCAGGGAGGGGGAGGACTGTGCCGATTTTGGCATACTCATCGGCCGCCTCATTGTGGGTGTCACCCGTGTGGCCTTCGACCCACTCAAGGGTTCGCCTTTTTGAGGAGAGGGACGAGCGCACCTCTTGTACCAAGTGACCTTGGCGTACCGGGCGTTTCTGCTTTTGTGCAGAAGCAATAGCTCCTTTGCAGTCAAGGCGGATGTTCTCGTGTGCAGGGGAGAGGTGTGACCCCAGAAGGACGCCAATTAGCTCTGCCTTATAGGAGTTGGGAACTCCTGGCACTCGGCAAACTGCTATCCTGCCATCCCTGAGGACAACTGCGGCACCGGCCGAGGGTGGGCTTCCGAGTTTGCTGCCATCAGAGTAGGCCGACCCAGGGTGGAGGTGTGAGGGCACCAGGTAGACCGACAAGCCAGCGATATGGACAATCGCAGTGGCGTCGCGCATCAGCTTATTGGCGGCCCATGTGGTGGACACTGGGGGCTGTTGTGCTTCTGGACTGGGGTTCAGCAAGGCAATCGCTACTTTAAATGTGTTGTATGGGGAGAGTGGGTGCTGGGATCGCGTGGACATGGTGTGGAGGTAAGGATTGCGGTGCAGTGTGTCTAGAACTCTCGTGGGGTGGAGTACTGGGAAGTAACCCATGCCGAGGCCATGGCTTCTGTGGGTGTACAGAGTTTTCCTGGCAACGACGGAGGGCAGCCCTAGCACTCCGAAAATGAATTTTTCAATCAGCGAGTTTAGTGAGTGTAGCTGTGTGACAGTGAGGGGTATGCATTCTGTGCGGTATAGTAGGCGTGGCAGTACCATGGTGTTTACCAAGAGGACCCTATCCAAGACTTGGATCGGTTGTGAGTGCAGCTCGGTGAGTTGGCTTCTCAGTTCCTCTAGGACGATAGACAGCGCTCTGTCGACACAGAGCCCCGGGGCCAGGGGATGGCCCAGATGCATGATGTATCTGGCCCTGACGAAGGGATGATTTACCTGTGAGCTCCATTCTGGCGGGAGTTCGGCTGGAACTGATTGCCAAAGCGATTCACTGGAAGCCTGAAGCGCGCATGGCGGGTGCAAATTTTTCGGGAGGAGAGGCAGATCAGTGGGGGAATGGAGCATAGGGAGGGACTCGCTCTTGCCCACATTCAGCTGACATGCGATGAGGCTGAGGGCACACTGGACAAGTTGTGCCTGATGCTGGCTGTGCTTGGGGGGGGTCGGGGAGCATATGTCATCAACATACGCAGAGAAGGTGATGCCATGCTGGTCGAGCACGCGCAGGGGGATGTCAAAAATGACGACGAAGAGGAAACAGGAGAGTGGACACCCTTGTTTCACCCCGTGCGTTGTGCAAAAAATTTCCTGTTCGGCCCCCCTGAGAAAAGTGGAGCCCCTTTCCATTACCAGGGTGATTATGCGCAGTAATTTCAGGGGATTTCCCATTTTGTCAAGGACGGCACGGATCAGGATTTTCGGGGGGCTGTCAAAGGCATGGTAGACATCAAAGGCCAGAATGGCCTCTACCTGTCCTAGTTTGTCGAGGTCATCGAGGAAAATTTACGTGGCGTGGGCTGTGGATATACCCTGCCTACCGCCGAATTGTCTGTGGTGCAGGTGTGGGGATATTAGGGGGTACAGCTGTGAGTAGACCCATCGCATGAATAGCCGGTAAATTGAATTACTCATTGCGATGGGCCTCCAGCGGTCGCGGTCTTGCCACTTACCCTTCCCTTTAAAAAGACAAAAAGTCTCAGAAACCAACCAATCATCTGGGATGGTGCCCTCCCCGTAACAGAGGGTGACACAGGTGTGTACCAGACTGAATGTCTCATCGGGGAGTACGTGGAGCAGGTACGGGGGTACTTTGTCAGGACCAGGGGATTTTTTGCGTGACGCGCGGGCCAGTTCGCGCAGTGCAGCTTGCGTGGGGGGCGGCACATCCTGATGTCTGGGGCGCTGGGGTACGTGAGACAGTGCGTGCGCAGACCATGGGGTGTTGCGTTGGAGGATACGTTGTATTTTTCGTGTGGGAGTGGGGAATGTTGATTGGGCGGGGGGCGATAAGAGGGTGTGTTTAACTCTGCGGTAAAATACCTTGGATCTTCGCTTGGCCTGTTTGGCCAATTGCCGGATCACAGAGGCCCAGTCGCTTGGATCCTCAGTAACAGGGGTGATCGGGGCCTTAGACGCGTTAACCTCACGCATGGCGGTCAGCATGTGCGACGTGAGCTGTGTGTATGTGAGCGCGCAGTCATGTGCAGAGACTGGGGGAGGCATGTCGGCAGTCAGGGCTGCGATACGCTTTTTATATGCTGTGACATCACGGCGGTTCCACATGGCACAGCGCATTTCGGGGAGCACTTGCTGTGACCACGGCGCCGTGTGGACGAGGATGGGGTCATGGTCCTGAATCCCGGCGACACTGGAGAAGTCAGGTACCTGGGCCCCTGATGTCTTATAGAGAGCCTGGAACAGCCGGGACCCATAGGCTCTGTCAATATAGCTCTTGGTGCCCCCATACCGACGTACTCTGGTGTAGGGGACAGAATCGTGGTGCGGGGTTAAGAGGTCAACCAGGGTGCCGGCGCGCTCCTTTGCCACTAGCCAAGGCCACATGGGCGCCCGGAGGGCTGTAGTGTGGCTGGGGTGAGTTACGGCGTTATAGTCTCCTAGTATGATGGCACACTCCTGGGATAATCCCGCAAGGGCATTTTCACACAGGAGCCTGGCGGCAGCCGTGTGTGGCCCATAGTACGAGGCGATGGACAGGGAGGGCATCGAGGGATCGCTGTGCAGTGATATGGAGGCAAAGATCAGCCTACCAGGGATGTGAACGCGTATTGTCGGAGGAGCTGGTGCAATAGAAGTGTGTATGAGGAGGGCTACTCCTTCTTTAGACGTAGGAGAGCTAGCATGCAGATGGTATCCCCAGTACATCGCCACACGCTCGTGATCCCGCAACGTTGAGGTGGAGCTGGGCCGGAACTCTTGGAGGGAAAGGGTGTGGGGCAATGGCGTAAATCCGGATAGTAGGTGACACAATCTGTTTGGCGTCACCTCCACGCCGCCGACATTGAGTGATCCGAATGTCAGTGTGTCATATGTGAGTGTGCGTGCGTGTGGTGTGTGTGGTGTGCCCAAGGGCTGGTGCATACTTGATGGATCATCAGAGCCGGGGCTGAAGCATCCATTCAGTGGGGTGCAGGGTGGGACTCCCTGATGTTGTTTGGAAATGGGGAAGACCGGCGCAGCAGGATTGTAGCAGGGTGGAACACTCTGACGTCCACAATCTGCGGATAGGGAGTGTCTTATAAGCGCATAGAGCAGGATAGCCTGGCGCATGAGGATTAAACGAATGAGCGCAATTATGACGGCACTAATGTTACAGAAAGGAACGATGACTGTGTGGAGGGGGGCACTGTTACCTCTCGAGATAGGCACAGGACACACTGTAGACAGATTCACGTATGTCACATCAGCCGCCCCATCAGGTGGGACCTGTAGTGGTGGAGACGCCACAACGTGAGCCAGCGGTGGGGGGGCAGCGATACACAGTGTGTGACGGTGTAGTAGCCGGCACATTCTGGTCATGCAAATTCCTGTAACACTGACTGCGATTGCGTAGTGCATGCGGAGAACGCGATGCGTGGCTATGCAGACGGCAGTAGCAACATGAGTGTAGTGTAGGGCAAGGGAGTGTCGCCGTAACAATTTCATGAGCATGCCTGTCGTGCAAGCCGAGGTAGAGGACCATTAGCACTGTGAAACCAACGAGGGTAG
Source organism: Eutreptiella sp. 'Long Island Sound 2002' (assembly GCA_964036045.1). Taxonomy (NCBI): domain Eukaryota; phylum Euglenozoa; class Euglenophyceae; order Eutreptiales; family Eutreptiaceae; genus Eutreptiella; species Eutreptiella sp. 'Long Island Sound 2002'. The sequence goes on along the minus strand of OZ038382.1, from coordinate 90,951,376 downwards.
CTTCATGCAGCGATGAGTCTGTTGGGGTGTATCATCATGGTTGCTGGAGAAAAGAAGAGGAGTTGGAGACGGAGGGTGGTGCTGTTGGTACAGGAGAGGGTGTATGGGCGGAGTTTATGTCGGGCATTTGGAATTCACTGAGCGCATTTGTGGCAGCAGCAAGGTTAGCCTCGTTGAGAAAGGGATCCGGGAGGGGAGCGAGGCGAACTTGTTCCAGGCGATCCGCAAGGGACATGTTGACATCTTTGGATGTGTCCCCCGACGAGAAGTACACGGTCCAGGCAGTGTAGCGCCGTATGAGGCAACAGCGGACTGTGTGGCTTGGTATTTAACCATGACCAGTCCCGATTGCTGAAAAATTTGGTGGTCTTCAACCGGCCCGAAAGCGGCGGCTGACAGCAGCACATCACGTGTGTCCAGCGTAGGGGGGAACCGCACAATGGAGAAAGGGGGTGCCACCTCTCTGGCGAAGTCTTTCGCGAAAATCCTAGCGTTAGTGTGCGCAGACACACACATCATGTCACCCAGATTTTCTATTTCTTGCACTGCAGGCTGTATGAGCATGGGGTCATGCACCATGCCGAAAACGTCATACTTGTTGAGGAGAACAAGGAAGGCGAATTTGCGGAAAAGTTGGGGGTTCATTTCAATGGCAGTGCGGACTTCATCCGAGGGGAACTTGCGTTTGCGTGCCGCACCCTTTTGAAACCGGGGCTGGTGTGTAATTATGATGGAGGACTCCTTGACGGAGCGATCAAGGAGTCCTATGGACACACCCATGTCCATGAGGGCGGGCTGTTAGTCAGAAAAATTGCCCAAGACATTAAATGGGACGAAAAAATCAAATAGGCGATAGCCATCAGGGGCGGAGTTGGCAATTACGGGCCAAAAAGGTTTAGTTATCCTAGGTATGGTAAGCTCCTTTAATACTGTGGACGTGTCGTCGGGGTTGAGTCCATTGAGCATCAGCATCAGCGGCAATGAGCCGGAGATGTGCCATTTCACCTCAACCCCGTCAACTTCCGGCGTGATGTCGATGGGGACGTCTAGACGTACTTGAAAAAGAGAGGCTTGTGGCGTGTGTACTTGCGGGGGAATGGGCTGTGTAGAGTCGACATTCCTTGGGAAGTACCCGATGGTTTGAGGGACATGACCTTTTGGTAGGGGAACGGAAGTAAGCTGAAAGATAATGAGTGGTTGGTCCAAAGGGCTGGGAGAGGTGTGGATGTCGTGGGAGTCCGGGGTGCGGGTTCCCATGTGGATGACTTGGCATACGACGGACAACCATAGGAAACCCAACGAGGGAACAAGGTCGATTCTTCTATCTAGGACAGTGGCGAGTTCAACATCGGCCACATTGCTACGTGCCTGATACGCAAGCCAAAAAGTGGTTGGTTTGTCTTGTTTCTTAGCCGCCCGCAACATTGCCACTATTTGTTTAACAATGGTGCGATGAGATAAAAACGGGGGTTCATCTTGAAAGGGCGCAAAGCTCGGGAGGATGGCAAAGGAAACGAGGCCAATGAGTTTTGGCCACTCAAAATTAGTCATGTCTGCAATTGAAAAACTCCGTAGAAATCCCGAATAGGGAAGCCCGTCTCCAAATAGGAGTATTTGTGGCGTGGGCACCAAGGCTGACAAGAGGTCGGTGGGTGGAAGAGGCGAGGTGTCATGGTAGACCGTAGGCGAAGATGAGAGTACATCTATTTTTGAGAAACGGTTTTGGCCTTTGACCGGGATTTTGCCGCCTTGAACATCCTTGGTGAGGTCGCAAGGTTCGGGGAAACCGGTTGGCAAGGCTCCGTTTGGCCGAAAATTGCGTTGTGCAAGCGCCCGAATTGGATTTTTTTCCAAGGCCATTTGTTTGGCGGGGAGAGGGTCTACCGACGCTTGCATCTCCATGTCATCTTGTGCACCGGGTTCTGATTGGTGTGGCAATCTTTGAGGTGTGATGGGTGTCTTGTTGGGGGAAGGAGAGGTAAAGGCATGCCTTATGTCGGGAAAGTCAACGATGGACACATCATCTTCGTCTCCCAAATTGGAACCCCGTCCATGGTGAGCCTTTGAAGAAGGAGCAACGGATGGGGCACGAGTTGAAGGAAGAGACGGTGCATTGCTCCTAGTAGACGAGTCTTCACTCCTCTTCGGTGGCTCCTTTCTCTCGGCCGCTTTTTTTTCTTTGGCTTTTTTTTGTTCTTCCATTTTTTTTGTTTCCGCTTCGTTTTCGTCCGCCTTTTTTTTCCCATCTTCTTTTTCTGCATTGTTCCTTTCTTCCGCCTTTTTTTTCTCCGCTTCATTTCCTTCCGTATTGCTCTCCAAAGTGTTGCTTGGCGCCACACTTGATGAGGAAGAGCTACGGGATGGGGACAAGGCGGGTTGGCCGACTCGGTTGGTGCGAGGAGAAGGGGCAACAAATATCTCATCGGTTAATTTTTTTTGAGATCCATCATGTTTACTTTGACCACTAGGGTCACTTTGAGTTGATTGAGGAGGGAAAGGGAGAGGAATGGACGAGATAGAAGCCGTAGATGCGGAGTCCACATCAATTTGGACGGATATACGACTAGAATTTAGCTTCCCGAAAATGGTGTTACGAGGGTCAGGAGCCTTAGGTAGGTAGGTAGGTGCACTCGGTCGTGGAGAGGCGCCCCATGGTTCCCCCTGGCGTCGCCCCTGTGACGAACAGGAAGAGGCTTCGCGCGTGAAGAGGGGAGGCGGCTTACTTCCCGCTAGACCTGACTGTTGGCCCCCAACAAAGCGGCCCCGGGCTACGCCGGGAGGGCTGATCGCCGCCAGCGTGACATGCTTGTCTCGCCGGGAGGGTGTGCCCCCGTGCTTGCGCACGTCCCCTCCTTTGGGCGGAACCCTAGGGGTTCACCGGACTTCCTGGCGTATCCCGTTCCCAAGGCGTGCATGCACGTTCCTGGTACTAGGGTTCCGAGGCGCTTGGGTGTCGCACGCTCCGCCTCGAGTCCCAAAGCAGCGCAGGCCTTAGGATGCAGCCTTACCCCCGGGCTCCGGATCTCGTCTGGCCGGGTCACCTGCATGGCACGGGCTGCCTCAGTGCCCGGGCTGTGGGCACTGGGTTTCCTACTGTTGTGTGGTGTCTGTGTTCCGGTCCGGTTGGCGGTTGGGTGCGGGTTTTGTTAACCCCGTCAGTCCTGGCTGGGGTTTAGGGTGGGTGTTTTTGGGCTCGATTTGTGGTGTTGTCCCTCTAGTGTCGGCTATTTGTGGTGTTCGTGGTTGGGCTTCGGTTTCGGCTTGCTTTACGGACGTGTGTGGTTTCGTGGGCGCCCTGCTTGCCCCCCGCCGTTTCCGGTTCCGGCGCGCGGTGTGGGCGTGTGTGCTGGGCCCGGGTCTCGCCTGTGCCCAGTCCGTCTTGGCTGGGTTGTCGGTGTGTTTTTTTTTTTTTTTTTTTGCGCTTTGGTTTTTTTTTTCTTTTTTTTTTTTACCTCTGGGCTTTGTGGTCCCTGTCCCGCCATCCCCTTTCTTTCGGGCTGGGCTGGTCGCTCTCTTTTTTTTTTTTTTTTTTTTTTCCGTGTCCTTTTTCCCCGTGGTCCGCTGCTACTGGCTTGGTGTTGCCGGTTTTGGGTTGGTGGTTCCCCTGTGCCTCTGCGGGGGTCCCCCTTTTTTTTTTTTTTTTTTTTTCCTTGGGGGGGGGGCCTGGCCGCCTGTGGTGGTGTTGGCCGGTGGTTGGGCGGCTGTGGGCTGTTTTCGTGCCTTTTCCCCTTCCCCCCTCCTTTTTTTTTTTTTGGGGGGGGGGGCTTGCCTGTTCCTCCCTCTGCCTTCCCTGGGCTGGCGCACGCACTGGCCTGTATTCAGTGTTGTCTTCCGGGCTGCTGTCTTCAGTTGCGTTCTGTGTGGCCATGTTCCGGCCCCATGGGTCGGGTGGGCTCTGTACACGGTGGGCTCGGCGCCCCTTCTTGCTGGGTTAGGTCCTGGCTCTGCCGGCTGGGCGGCTGCGCCAGGCGGCTGCTTGTGGTTTTGGGTTAGGGGGCTGGGGTTGCTCGTGTCCTTACCCCTCTGCGGTGCCGGCTGTAATCTTCTGGGTGGTCCGTCACCGTTGTCGCCTGGCGCGCTGTGGTCCCGTGTGTGGCTTGTGGTGCTGGTGTGTGGCGTGGTGGCGCGGCGCCTTCCCGGGTGTGCGGTGGCTGGCTTCGGTTAGTCCCTCAGGTTAGGGTCAGTTGTGTCGTGTTGTGCCGCTCTGTGCCGCGTCGCGTCGCGTCGTGCTGTGGTGCGTTGCTCTGTGGCGCGCTGTGGTGCGGTGTGCCGTGGTCTCGCGTGGTGCCGCGGTGGGTCAGTGGAGGTCAGCCTGGCCTGTGTGGGTCGGTTAGGTCTTCGGGAAATTCTGCTGAATGATCACGGTGTCCTTGGGGCGTGCACACTGACTCTCACCCATGGACTCGATCTTCACCGGGCCTCGCAGACAGGCAGGTGTACTCGGGGTGTAGGAAAGGCGTTCCTTCTCCAAGGCAGACAAACAGACATCAGGAGTCGGACGGTGGAGGTGGCTTCCGAACGCTGTTTGAGTGGGGAATGGCTTTCACTGCAGCTCGGCTGCGCTGGCAGGGTCCGGGTCGGTGCCGCCGGCAGGGATGAGCTCACACTGTAGGGTCAGGGGGATGTCCATATCTCCGGTGCTGGACTGCTGGGGTCCGGGGCATCGGTAGTATTCTTGGCACTTCCAGTCTTCACGGCGCTCGGAGATGGCCTTGAAGGGGGCACCGTCCAGCAGCACCAAACCCTTCGCGATCGATCACAGCGTTTCGCTTCCCCTAGCGGTGCTCGATATTCATCATGGACGGGATCGGTGTGCCGCCGCAGTGCCATTCCTCCTCTGGACGCACCAGGTTGGTGACGGACGCCCTCACGGACGTGAGACCAGCCGAGATCAAGCCCCCGTAGCAATACTCTGCGTCAAACCGCGACGGTAGCGCAGCCCGGCCCTTATAGCCCATGGTGTGGTCGCGTGACGGTCCGTGGGGTTGCCCTCCCTGGGGGCCTGTACCTTGGTCCCGTGTCCTCTGGGGGTGTCGGTCCGTAGTCGTGGGTGCCGCGGCCGTGCTTTTGTCCTCTTCTGGTGCCTGTGAGTTGGCCTTCGTGGTGGTCGGGGTCGTCGGCTGGCGGTGAGGGCATGGTGGTGTGCCGTGCGGCGGTGTTCTCTGCGGCCTCCTCTGTGGGTGTGGCCCGTTCTCCCCGTGTAGGTGTGCCCTCCGTTCTCCGTGTGGTTTCCGGTGGCCGGTGGGTGTGCGCTGGCGTCCGATGTTTGCTTCGGTGGTGTGTGTTGGGGTGTTTGGTGGGGGTGGGGCGGCGCTGGTCTCCCCGTCGGTGTGGGTCGTGGTACCTGTCGTGGTGCCCTTTTCCTCCGTGTCTTGGTCCCCGTTCCCGCTCCTTCCTGGTTCTTGGGTGGTGTCCTAACCCCCATGTGGTGTCGCTTCCGGCGCCCTGTCCCTGCGTGTGCCTGCCCTCACTTGGGGCCCTTCCGTGCCCTCTTGCCTGTGTGGTCCTTGGTGCCCCTTGCCCTTCCCTTGCCCTTGTCCTGCCCCTTCCTGGTGTGGTGGTGGTGGGAGGGGCGGGGTGGGGAGGGGGCGCCGGTGGCCCAGGCTTTGGGGTGGGTGGCCTGGAGCCACTGGCGGAGGGCTTGGGGGGTGTAGGGGGGGCGGAGGCCCTGGACCGCATCGCGGAGGAGGGCCTCCCATGCCGCTTGCGGCATGATGGCCTCCGGGGCGGCCTCGTTGGGGTTTGCGGGGGTGCGGGTGCGCACCTCCTCGAAGGTATGCACCATGTGCATCCCTTCGTGCCTTCCCGCTCCTCCGGCCCATTTCACCCAGCGGCGGAGCTCCTGCAGAGCGGAGGGAGACCACCAGGCGAGGTAGGCGGGGGCCCGGGGGGGGGAGGGGTCCGTGCCTGGGGTCCTGGAGCGGCGGGGGGAAGACGTGGACCTGCGGTGGTGGCGGGGGTGGCGGTGCCTGGGGGAGCGGGAGCGGCGGCGGCGGGGGCTGGGGGTGGAGGACGGGTACGGGCGGAGGGGGGAGCGGGAGGGGGAGGTGGACATGGGGCGGCGGTGGCGCGCTCGGTGGCGTCCGGGGGAGCAGGAGTGGTGGTGGCGGGGGCTGGGGGTGGTGGATGGGTACGGGTGGCGGGGAGAGCGGGGAGCCCGGCGGGGCGTGTGGGGGGAGGGGGAGGTGGAAGTGGGGCGGCAGCGGCGTGCCTGGCTGCGTCGGGGGGAGCGGGAGTGGTGGTGGCGGGGGCTGGGTGGCCGGTGGGGGGAGGGGGAGGGGGGCATGGGGCGGCGGTGGCGCTCGTGGTGGCGCCTGGGGGAGCGGGAGCGACGGGAGCGGGGTCCCTGGGGGTCGTGGTGGTACCTGGGGGAGCGGGAGCTGCGCGAGTGGGTGGTTGAGGCGCGGTGGGAGTGTGGGCGCCGTGGGCGAGTGTGCCGTGCGGGGGGGGAGCGGGAGCGCCGCCGCTTGCGGGACCGGCCCTCGTCGCTCGAGTCGGGCCAGTCCAGAAGCGTCGGCGGCCTCTGGGGGGCCTCGCGCGGCGCCGCTTGGGGGGGGAGGTCCCCCGTCGTCCTTGGGGCCCCTTCGGCCATCGGATGGTGGCCGGGGGGGTACGGGGCGTCACGCGGTGCTGGTTGGGGGGGGAGGTCCCCCGTCGTCCATGGGGCCCCTTCGGCCATCGGATGGTGGCCGCGGGGGTACGGCTGGTACGGGGGTGGTGGCTGGTACGGGGGGGGTGGGTATGCGGGCAGGGCGTTCGGCGGCTGCCATCCCGTCCGCTGGTGCTGTTGGTGTACGGGGGGTTGTGGCCCGGTGGGGTAGGGCGGTGGGCAGTGGTAGTGGTGGGGGTGGTGTTGGTAGTGGTGGTGGCGGGGCCGCTGGTGGTGGTGGTGTGTGTAGTGGTGGGGTTGGTGTTGCGGGTATGGCCCATGGAGTCCTTGTGGGTTTTCCGGTCCCCCTTGTGGGGGTGGGGGGTTGGGCATCGTGGGCAGTCCCCGGGGCTGCACTATGTGGTGGGCATGGGGGAAGGGTTGGGGGCCGGGCTTGACGGTGACGATGGTTGAGGGGTCCCACGTCCCTGGGTCGGTTTGGCCGGCGGTGGTGGTGGTTTGTGGGGGATGGATGACGGGGCGCTTGGTGACGGGGATTTTGACGAGGGTTTGGACGGGGTCGTGCTGGGTGGCCGTCCCCGCGGTGGTGGTGGGTGCCGGCGGGAGGGGGGCGCGGGGCGTGGTGGGTGGGGGGTCCTGGCTTGGGCGAGGGCCCGGGCGGGGGTGGTATCGGGTGGTTTTGTGTCGTTGCGTATGCGGTGTTGTGTGTGGTCGCGTGGGCGCCGGCTTGGGTTTGGGGTTGGGTTTGGGGTTGGGGTCCGGTTTTGGTTTGGGGTTGGGTTTGGGGTTGGGGTCCGGTTCCAGGTTGAGGAGTACCTCTGTCCGGAGGTGTGAGGGCGTCGATGCCGGGTCGGGGGTCGTCCCGGTGGGTTGCCGGGGTGCCTGAGTCGCCTGTGTGGGGGTTGGGGGGTTGGTGCGTGCGGCCGCGGCTTTGGCTTTCGCCGTGGCCTTGAGGATGAGTTTGGCTGGGAGGGGGGGGTCGGAGGATGAGCTGGAGGAGGTGGACGAGGCTGAGGACGAGGAGGAGGTGGTGGACGCGGGTTGGGCTGTGATGCGGGCGGGCTTGCGGGCGGCGGCTTCTGCTGCGGCCACAGCAGGGAGGATGGAGGGCATGTCCCCGGGTTGTAGGTTGGGGGCGGGCGGCTGGGGGGGCCCGGTCGTGACTTGGCGGCCCGGCGGGCCGATCTGGTCGGCTGCGGCGGGGGAGGGAGGCGCGGGGCTGCGGCCTTCTCTTTCTGGGCTCGGCTGGGCCCGGGTCCTGCAATGTGCGAGGTCGTGTGGGTTGGTGTCAGCGGGGGGGAACAGTTCGCGTGGGCTGCATTCAGGGGCCGGGGGGGGTGGGCCTGGGTCCTCTGGGGTGTGTGTGGGGGGCGTGGGCGGGCCACTGGGTGGGGTGGGCGTGCCGCGGGGCGTGGGGCTCCCCTTGGCGGGTGTGTGTGGGTTGTCGAGTGTGGGGGGCGGTGAAGGGTGGCCGGTGGGTGGGTGTGTGGCGGGCGTGTGCTGGTGTTCAGGCGGGTGGGGGAGGCCCGTGTCGCGGGGCCCGGGGGTGCGCGCGATAGTGGGCGTGTGTGGGTCTCCGGTTGAGCAGCGAGAGGGGGGGGGCATGGGCGGGGATTATGCGGGGGGTTGTGCTGTGCTGGTGTATGTGTCCGCTTGCTGCGCGCTTGCGTGGGCAGTTGTAGGCCGGGCGGTTTGGAGGAGAAGCTTGCCGTCTTCTGCTGCCGCGGCAAGGATTTCGCAGACGAGCGTTCGTATGTGGTGGACCTCTTGGTCAGTGGTGGGAAGGGGGCATGCTAGCTTTGGGCTAAGACCCGCGCGGTTGAGGACCCTGTGGATGGCGTGGTACCCGCAGGTGAGGGACTGCTGCGGCCTGGGGGGGGGGTTTGGTCGTGTGTCCGGGCCTGCTTCGACTTGTGTGTGGGCGTTGGGGATGGCCCAAACCCAGGGCACGGTCCCCGTGGGTGGCCAGTGGCGCTGGATCCATTGGGTTAGGCAGAGCATGGACAATCCCAGGTGGTAGCCCGCCTTCCCTGAGGTGATTCGGGCCAGGGCGCGGGCTGGGGGCGTATCCCCTGGCTGGAGGAGACCCCTGAGGATCCTGTGCTGGGTGGTGGGGTCCCCCACTGCCCCTGGTGGGGCGGTCTCCGGGGCGAACATGGTGTCTGTCCCCTGGATGATCCATTGCGGGCCGTGGGACGTAGCCATAGCGGCTATCACGTAGTAGTGGCCGCGCTCGAGGACTGTAACCCAGACCTCTGGCGGGGGGTGGTCACTGTCTGTAGGTGGGGGGGGGAGGTCGTCGTCCGGGGTGCGGAGGCCGGCGGCGCGGAGGGCGGTGTCGCGGTTGGGCGCGGTGGCCTGTTCCAACTGCTCCGGGTGGTTCGAGTCCGCTGGGTGGTCCGTCTCCGCTTGGGCCCGCCGTAGGCGTACGGTCCCTCGACGCGTGACGTTGCTGCCGGTGTCGTGCGTCAGGGCCTGGCCCCACTCGATGGGGGGGATCCAGATGGGCTGGCCCCGGGTGTGTTTGCGGGCTCGCCAGAGCACGAGGTCTACTATGGTCTCGTGGAGGCCGCTGCCTGGGGTGGTCAGGTCCCGGAGGGCTTTGACGGTGAGCTTGGTCCAGTCCTCTTGTAGGCGGTACCAGCCCAGGGGGGTGGTCGGGGCCCTGTCTTGGAGGGTCGCTCGGAGGAGGTCGGGGTCGCGGATGGTGGCCGGTGTGAGGGGGGGGTGCCCCGGGTCCGGGGGGGGTGGGCTGGATGGGCTGCCGGGGTCTTGCGCGTCTACGTCGATGGATGGTTGGCCCTGGCTGGGTTCGGCCGGACTGGGCGGTGCCGGGTGGCTTCTTGGGTGCGAGACGGGTCTCGGGGCGCTGTGGTGGTGCCTTGGAGACCTGTGGATGGAGACGGGGGGCGCGTGCGGGGCGCGGAGCGGGTTAGTGGACGTCTGGGTCATGCACGGCATGGTAATGGATGAGACGCTGCATGTGTTCCCTGGCGGTGGGGTCGGTGAGTTTTTCGCGTGTGTTAGCAGGAGGTGTTTGCGGTGTACCATTTGGGCCGCTGCTCTGCGGACCGCTTCTAGCTGGAGGTGTGCTGCTGCCTCCATGGGGCTTTCTGTGTGTTTGGTGAGGTGTCGGTGCAGGGCCTGTGTCACTGCCCCTCTCATGGTGGCTTCTTTGATCAGGGGGTCCCGGAAGAGGTGTTCGGTGGCCTGGTGTGCGTGGCTGTGGGCTGGCCATCCTTCGTGTTGCCGCAGGGTTTCTGCCGGGGACCAGCCCACTAGGGTGTCCCTGTCTGTATGGAGGGGGCATTTCTTGAAGTGTTCCCAGTCCTCCGGGGTGGTGTGGTCGCATGGGCAACGGGTGTGTTCGCCGGGGACGTGGATGTGCTTGCGGGCGAGCCATCTGGCGACCCTGGTGAGGAAAGGCAGTTGCTCCCTGAGGAGCTGGATGCGTCGTTTCTGGAGGTGGGCTGGGACGTTTGCTGGGCGGAGCGCTGAGTGGAAGAGGGGGACTTGCAGTCTGTCCTGGAGCTCCTGGATGTGCGCCCGGCTGTCTGCGTCGCCGAGCACGCGGGCGAGATGTTGGACGGGGTTGGGGTAGTGGTACGCTCTGTCGTGGGAGGAATAGGGGGCGTCCTCTGGTACCCAGTCCGGGGTCTGATGGGGCTCGGGTACAGGGGGCACGTGTTGGAGGTGTGTGTGGTTGCGGCCGAGGTCAGGGATCTGGAGGGCTGGTAGGTGTGTTGTGCGCTGGTGTACTGCCTGGTTGTCGACCTTACCATTTCCGTATTGGTGCCTGTGGGACTCTTGTTTCACGATGTGGAGTTGGACGTAGGGGGGAAGGCTGCGTAGGGCTTTCCAGAGTAGCAGTGCCTGGGTGCCGAGGCTCGTCGCGGTTGCTTTGTGAAGTGGTTGCCTTGCTATGCGGAGGAGCAGGTGCGTGTCGACAGTGGCGTCTACCACGAACCAGACCCGGACGATGTGCGGGGAGTGGGCGGGTAGGTGGGCCGCGACCTCGGTGATGGCGTCGGCCATGGCCCCTAGCTCCCCGTGGGAAGAGGCCCCATAGGTGGTGTGGCCCGTGTGGTGGTCCATGTGGTAGTGTCCCCCGGTGTGGGTTAGCTGCAGGGTGGCCCCCCCGGTGATGGGCGTGAGGGCGGATTTGCCTGAGGCGTCGGTGAAGAAGAGCCGGTCCGCCGGTGATGGTTGTGGGAGGCGGCATGGGTTCATGGGCAGGTAGGCGTATATGGCAAGGCCCGTGGCAAGGTGGGCTACTGGGGTTGTGGGCTGTAGGATGGAGGTGGCGTACACCCCTATTCCTTTGGAGATGATGTGCTTCGCTTGGGGGGACAGGGCTATGAGTCCCTGCTCCGGCTGTCCTTGTGTGAGGTAGGAGTAGATGTAGTGGAGGATGTAGGCTGTGTCGGGGTTTAGGCCGTGGCATGTGAGGGTTTGTGTTCGGTGCTCCGGTGTGTGGCAGGAGTGGTGGAGTGGATAGTAGGGGTGCTCGTGCTTGCCCGTTCTGCCTGGCTCGTACATGCTGTAACGGATGGCGACCCCTGCCGGGTCGGGGCGGGGGCATGTGGGTGTAGTGGTGAAGAGCCATTTGGGCGCGTGGTCGGGGTTCCATGCTACCGTGGGGTTAGTGTCGGTGCGATGGAACCATGGGGCTATCCATGCGTAGGCCTGTGGTGGTAGGTGGGTCGTGGGGTGGGTGTGGTGGCGTGCTATGAGGTGTAGCACGGGCCATGGTGCGGTTGGTGCCTCGGGGTCACAGGCCCAACATGTGCGTGGCATGCTCTGGGAATCTTGGGGGACCTTTGGTAGGTCTCGGGCGGTCATGTGGTGTTTCGGTATGCGCCATTTTGCCCCGTGGTGGATGACGGTGGTCTGCGTGGGTTTGGCTTCATTCGGGGCCAGTAGCAGGGTTAGTGGTGGGACTGGGCCCGTTACTGGGGGGACGGGTTCGTGTTTCGATCCGGTGGGTGCGTAGGGCGGTGTCTCTGGGATGGGTCGCGGGTGTTGCTTTGTGAATTCTCGGTAGGCTGTGCGCATGTCTTTGCTGCCCGGTAGAGTGTGTCCCGCTGTTCGTGCCGTCTGTGTGAGGTACTGGTGGAAGAGGCGGTGTTGTGGCCATTCGGGAAGCTGTAGAAAGGGGGTGTGGTGTGCCCCGCTGTGGTGCAGGACCCGCATTTGGGCGAGGGTGACGTATACTACGGTGATGGAGGCCCCGACAAGGTCTATGGTGTGGATGGTGCCCTTGGGGTGGTGGTGGAGGTCCCCGCAGAGGACCGCTAGTGACCCTTTCTCTGGGCACGTGTGGTTGGTGAGTATGGCGTGGTGTGGGGATGGGAGCAGAAGCTGCAGGTGGTTCCACAGGCGGGTGTTCATGTTGGTGGGCATGCCCGTCTGGTGCAGTACCCAGCGCGGGCATGTGTTGCGGGCCCGTTGTGCGGCTTGGAGGCGGATGGCGGTGACCTCGCGGACCTCCGGTGAGTGGTTGTGGGTCATGCGGTGAAGGAGGAGGGCGGTGTGTCTGGTATAGGCCGCTTTCACCTCGTCCCTTATGGCGTCTCCATAGTGGGGCCATGCCGCTCGGATGGCGCGGGTGGGTATGGAGGTGGGCCAGCCCCCGTGTGCTGCCCATGCCTTGGTCACGGCGCGTGTGGCCGGCTGGAGGGCGGTGGTGGGGTGTGTTTGGTGGAGTGCTTGGAAGCCTATGGAGGCGTTCAAGACCCCGGTGAGGTAGTAGGCCAGGCTCTGGTGGGACAGGGAGAGGGCCTTGGTGGTCGGGGACGCATACCTGGGGAGATGGGCGAGGTGTGACTGCAACTTGGGAGGGAGGGTGGCGTCCTCAGGGTTGGCGGCCTGGACTACCCCCAGGTGGGTGGTGGTCGTTACGACTTGCATGGGGGGCCCTTGTGGCCCCAGGGTGGGAGGTGTGGCAGACCCCTTGATCATGGCCACTGACTTTGTGGGGTGGACGATGAGGTTGTTGTCAGGAGCCTTAATACTAGATCCATGAGTCTTTTTTTTCAATCCGCCACTCGATCTGGACGTGGCATCAGAAGAAGGTCGGGATTTGGGTTGAGTTGGAGCCATCAGTACCAAGAAAACACGTAAGTAGTACGAAAAAAAATAAAGAACAAGGCGATAAGCGACTGATGCGTCAGAATATCGAGAATTCTTTAAAAAGACGTAAAGCGGACAGAAAAAATATAGTCCAGTCGAAATGAGATAGACGGCACTGTCTGTGGTCTGATCTCGTGAGTCAAGCGCCCGGAGTCACACACGCGCACGTCGCATGAATATCATCCGCAGGATCCTCCGCCGCGTGGGCCTTAGCCCAGAGCTAGCATACCCTCTTCCCACCACTGATCAAAAGGTGCATCAGATACACACGCTCATCTGCGAAGTCCTTGCCGCGTCTGCAGAAGACGGCAAGGTTCTCCTCCGAAACGCCCGGCCTACAACAGACCACACAGGCGCGCCGCTGCAAGCGGACACATACACCGACACAACAGCCCCCCGCGCAAACCTCGCCCCTGCCCCTCCCCCCCTGCTTTTCACCTGGCGGCCCACACACGCCCACCATCGCGCGCAGCCCCGGACCCCGCCACACGGGCCTCCCCCACCGGCCCAACCAACCGCACACGCCCGTCACGGACCCACCCGCCGAACACCCCTCACCACTCCCCACACCCGGCAACCCGCACACCCCCAGCGCAAGGAGCCCCACGCCCCACGGCACACCCACCCCGCCCAGTGACCCGCACACGCCCCCCGCACACACCCCCGGAACCCCAGGCCCAGCACCACCGCCCCCCGGATGCAGCCAGTGTCGTGGACTGGCCTGCTGCACCTCTCCGCGCCCGCGCCGTGGAGGCTCAGCCGGTCGGACGGAGTAGCACTGGCCAAGGTGGTGCTGGCGCGGATGTCGTGTGACGTCCCTCGGGACGAAATGCTTCAGCAAGCTCCCCGCCGGGCCCCGTTCGTGGAGGGTTGCAGGGTGCGGACAGATGGAGCAGGCTTCGAAGGGTACAGTGTGGGGATCCGGGCGAGGGCCCAGGTGTCAGTCTCAGTTCAACGGCTGGTGGCGTGGCTCCTGCATGTGGTGCCTGGTGCCACGCTGCCCTGGGTAACAGATCTGTCTATACGCGTGCCACCTCGGGCACTGCGACGGGGCGGCCAGTACACGTTGCAAGTACTGTACTGTGATGTCTTGCGGTGCCAGGCGGCAGAAGCGGGACCGAAGTACAGGAACGCCTGTGTCGTGTGCCCATGTGAGCGAGGGCACGCTCCGCACTGGGACTTATATGCCCTGTATGATACAGTGGCTCTTTACGTTTCCCGCGGATTCACTGTACCGGAGTTGCAGCTGTTTTGATGAGTGTAGTATGATGTAGCGTGCTGTGCCTTGGGACAGGTAGGGATCACGGATACGCTGGAGTTCGGAGATCGCCCGAGCACTTTACCTTTACCTTTACCCCCGGATGCAGCCCACGCGAACTGTTTCCCCCGCGGACGCCAACCCACACAACCTCACGCATTGCAGGACTCCGGCCCAGCCGAGCCCAGAAGGCGAAGACCGCAGCCCCGCGCCTCCCGCTCCCACCGCCGCCGACCAGATCGGCCCGCCGGGCAACCAGGTCACGGCAGGGCCCCTCCAGCCACTCACCTCCAACCTGCGGCCCGAAGACGGGCCCTGCATCCTCCCCGCTGTCTCCGCAGCAGAAGCCGTCGCAACCCACAAGCCCGCAACTGCCCGCATGACAGCGCAACCCGCGTCCCCCAGAACCACAACTTCCTCCTCGCAATCATCCTCATCGACGTCCTCCACCTCATCCTCCGACCCCCGGCTTCCCGCCGACCTCATCCACACAGCCACGGCCAAAGCCAAAGCTGCAGCCGCACGCCAGGTTGCCGGAGGCCCCCCAGACCCCAACACAGACGATTCAGGCACCCTGGCAGCACACCGGGAACCGCCCCCACCCGGCATTGGTGCCCTCGCACCTCCGAGACGAGGTCCTGAACCTCGAAACGGACCCCAACCCAAAACCGGACCCCAAACCCAAACAGTAACCCAAACAACAATACCACCCGCAGCAGCACCACCACCACAACCACTACCAACAACAACACCAACACCACCCCACACAGCTCCCAACACCACAAAGGCTACGACGGCAGCACAAGCGACCCCACCCTACCCAAAACCCTAATCCAACCCAGGACCCCCCACCCAGCACATCCCGAGCCCCCCTCCCCCCAGCGGCCGCCGCCACCAAAGAGACGTCCAGATAAACGACCCCGTCCAACCCCTCGTCAACATCCCCATCTCCAAGCGCCCCATCATCCACCCCCCACAAACCACCACCACCGCCGGCCAGACCAACCAGGGGACGTGGGACTGCTCGACCTCGGTCACCGTTCAGCCCGGTCCCCAGCCCGCCCCCACTACCCACCAAGCCGTACGGCCCCAGAGGCTGCAAAGGATGCCCGACCCCCCAGCCCCAACGGAGGGACCGGAATATCCACGAGCGATTGTAGGGCCATACCCGCAGCACCATCACCACCACAACCAGCACCACCGCCACCAACGCCCCCACCACCACCACCACCAACACCGCCACCACAACTACCACTGCCCACCACCCTACCCCACCGGGCCACAACCCCCCGTGCACGAGCAGTACCAGCGCTTGGGATTGCAGCATCCGGGCGCTCCAACCCCATACCCCGCCTACCACCAGGAGCCACCCCCCCCGTACCAGGAACTGTATCAGCCCGGCCACCACCTCCACGCCGAACGGGCCCCCCGGGCCCACCCCCACCCGGGACAGTCACTCAACCCGTACCACCAGCCGCCACCGCTGCCGCACCCCTATGCGGCAGATCCATGGAGGGTGGGGAATTTTCCCCCCTCCCTCGTACCAGGCAGCACTACGCGAGGCCCCCCAGGTCCCGCCGACGCCTCCTGACTGGCCAGGCGCGCCCCAGGACGACGCCCGGTCCCGCAAACGGCGGCGCTTTTGCTCTCCCCCCACACGGCGCACCTAATTCTTGCGCTCATCTCCCCACAGCGCCACCGTGCCTCAGCTGCCCACTCGCGATGCTGCTGCTCTCCGAGGCGCCAGCACGACCCCCCAGATCCCCGCTCCCGCCGCTCCCGCTCCCCGAGGCGCCGCCAGGCTCGCCATCGCCGTCCCATGTCCACATCCCCCTCCCCCCGCGAGCAGCACCGTGCGTCCCGTTTGCCGCGCCGCCCGTACACATCCTCCACCCCCAGCCCCCGCCACCGCCGCTCCCGCTCCCCTGGGCGCCGCCACGCACGCCATGTAATAGATCTCTAGTTGTATCCAAATCCATGCCTCTTTGATGTTTCAGATTATACTAGAAACCAGCAGAGCAACAAGGCGGTGCTCACCAGATGATGATCGATCAACTAGTCCCAATCGTGTAAGAACAAGGCCGTGCGGAACAGTGCAGCAATACTGCAATCAGGGCCAACAAAATCAGTGTTATTGATTTCTCATTTATCCTCGCACTGTCGCCGTCGCTCGCAATGCTCGCAATCTCTGCGACAGTCCTATTCAGTTACACTCCCCTTCTAAGACAGGAGAGGGACGAAACTGTCTGATGAGGCAAACTGCTCCGTGGACCCACACTGGCTTTCTTTTGCTTGAAGGGACCCGGCACAGAGCAAACACCTGCATACAAACTGACTGTCACCTGCGGGGCAGGGACGACCGGTCCAAGGACCTGAAATGCACTACAGTACACCCCTGGGGGTGGCTCACAATGTTTTACACTGGAGCTCCAACCAACATGCATTGTGCACTGCATCCCTTGTTGCTGTCTATGCTGTCCGGCTTATCCACACAGTGCCACACACAAAAACCAGTTTCAGAATTCTGCACCGACGCACTGGACCTGAGCTGTTGAAGCTGCACTGACACCTGGGCCTGCACCTGCGCTGGCAGCGCCTACGAGCATCCAAAAAAAATGAAGGGCCCGACTGCCGGCAAAACCAAACAGAAATCCAAAAAACAAATCCTGAAGCCGTACCCGAATTTCCGTGCAAAGCATGGCCATTCAAATTCCCAAATGTCAGTGATCCCAATTCTTGCAGTACTCCTTCGGTTCAATTGAATTGAATCTGTCAGTTGGCAAAAAAAATAGGGAACGTGCACCAGTGAGGCTTCGTGTAAATTCGCGCACTGAGATGCGTACTTGTTATTCACCTCACTGTAAATACATGGTCAAAACACACGCATGTCAAAGAAACAGAGTCAGAAGTAGGTGAGGTTTGTGTCAATGGTCGCCATGCCACAGGCAATGGTCTTAGTTGCCTGGTGATACACATGCCAGGCATATTGGCAGAACAAACAAAGAGGAGGCAGACAAACAAGAGGGGGGACACTCTGGCTGGCTGACTGGATGACAGGTAGGCACACCAGTGCTCCAGACTGCCACTGCACTGCTGCACCTCTGCAGGACCAGCCTGTGAACTCAGATGCCTGCCATGTATGACTGTCTGTCTGGAACGCCTGCAGGACCTGTCTGCAACACACAGGCGCCTGCATGACCTGTTGACTATGTACAGACATGTGCAGGCCTCTGCAGACCTCTACAGGCCATGTCTGTATGTCTGTATCTGTTATCTGACGTCCCTGTGATCCATCGGCTCTGTGATCTGCCATCTGTCATCTGACATCCCTGTGATTTACAGGCCCTGTGATCTGTTGGCTGTGATGAGATAGGGAGGGGGGCAGGGCATGTACATCCCTGTCAGAGGCCGCCATTCTCACAAAAAAAGGAACCCAGAGGCCTATTGGGGAACTAACCCAGGCATTGGTCTGCCGGTCTCCCTACAAAAAAATAGGGACGTAAACAGTTTCAGAAGCCTGCGAAAAAATAGCTAAACTGACTAGGCTGGTCTTCGAAATGACAGAGAAACATGCATAAATCACACTCCCCTTCTGAGACAGCTAATCTGGAGCTGTCCTGAATCACTGTCATGCACTGGGGGGGGGGGGGGGGGGCAGGAACTGTGAATTCTGCACTGAGGGGAGTGGCAGGAACTGTCAATTCTGCACTGAGGGGGGGGGGGCAGGAACTGTCATATCGGTCATATCTGTCATGTCTGTCATATCTGCACTGTCACCTGCACCCTAACCTGCTCCCAGGCAACCCCAATCCTGCTCCCAGACAGCCCAAATCCTGCTGTACACAGCCCCTGGAAACCTGAATGGCATTTTTCAGGCAGTCCCATGCCTGTACACACTGCCAACACGTGCCCTGAGCCTTAATTAGCAACCCTGCATCTCCCACCTTCCTCTGATCTCTGATCTTATGATATCGGGATATCCTGATGTCCGATCTCCGGATCCCGTGATCTCTGGATTGCCTGATTTCCATTCCGTGGATTCCTTGATCTCTGGATTGCCAGAATTCAGTTCTCTGGATTTGTTGATCTCTGGATTGCCTGATCGCTGGAAACTCATGTCTTGCCTGCAGACAGAAAGGAGGAACACTGACGACGCCATGACAGAAAAAAGGAATGCACAGATGCCATAACATGCGACCCATCCCGGATACCCACATCCAACCCGTGTCGGCGGCAGTATTTCAGCCAGTTCTCGTTAATATCATGTAAAAAATCACTGGCCTCATGCCACTCCGGCTTGGGGTATTCCTTGTATTTAACGAACCATTTTACAATTTTTGGACGTGTTCGTTTATCCCGACCCCGATTCGCAAATTCCTGGTGCTTTAAGACTTTTCCAATGATGAACAACAATGAGCAACAAGGCGGTGCACATCAGAACAGTGCAGCAATACTGCAATCAGGGCCAACAAAATCAGAGTTATTGATTTCTAATTTATTTTCGCACAGTTGCCGTCGCTCGCAATGATCGCGATCTCTGCGACAGTACTATTCAGCTACAGCCACCGCTCACAGGTGCGCGTCCCCCTCCACCCGCGAGCAGCACCGAGCTTCCCGTTCCCCGCGCCGTTCGTGCGCATCCTTAACCCCCAGCCCCCGTCACCGCCGCTCCCGCTCCCCAGGGCGCCGCCACGCCCGCCACCGCCGTCCCATGTCCACGTCTTGCATCCCCCACGAGCCCCACCGAGCTTCCCCTACCGCCCGCCGCCCGTACGCATCCTCCACCCCCAGCCCCCGCCACCGCCGCTCCAGGACCTCAAGTTCGGAGGCCTCCCCCACCCAGGCCCCCGCCCACCTCGCCCTAGGGGTCTGCCCCTGCTTTGCGGGAGCTCCGCCGCTAGATGAAGTGGGCCAGGGGAGCGGGAAGGCGAGAAGGCGTGCACATGGCGCATACCTTTGAGGAGATCCGCACCCGCACCCCCGCCAACCCCAGGGAGGCCGCCCCAGAGGCCGCCATGCTGCAGGCGGCAGGGGAAGCCCTCCTGCGGGACGCGGTACAGGGCCTCCGCCCCCCCTACACCCCCCGAACCCTCTGCCGGTGTCTCCAGACCACCCACCCCCAGGCATGGGCCATCAGCGCCCCACGGGGCCCCACCCCCACCCCACCACCACCACACCGGGAGGGGAAAGAGCACAGGCAAGGAGAGGGCAAGGAACGGGAAGGGACACCCCGACAAGGCGGCGAGGAGGGGCCCAAGGTAACAGGCAGGCGCCCACAGGGACAGGGCAACGGGGGCGACACAACACGGGAGCAGGAACCAAAACCGGCCAGATAGGGGACGGATCAGCCCCTGCCATAGTGCGAGCTCTACCGCCTATACCCGATTTCTCCACCCTCTTTCCCGTGACTCCGATCGTCCTTGACCTCACCATTGCTTCCATGTTTCACCAAATCCAAAGTCCAAAGTTCCTGCAAGTACCCTTGGTAGCCCCTGGCCACAAAATCCAAATAAATCCCGTAGGTACACCCTTGGCAGTAAAAAGCAAACATTTGATGAATAAAATCGAGTGAACTTGACCAGTGCAGTCCAAATACTTGATCACCAAATGGAGTTGAGTGTGACCTCATAAATACATGGACATGATCATGGAGAAGGGAACAAATGAGACAATGTCGGACAAAGGGAGAGGAAGAAACAGAAGTATAAGTGAAGCCCTGGAATAGAGTATGCATATATCGAAGACGATGTTGCATTCCTACCCCAAGGATTGATTTTATATACCATGCACATTCGAACTACGGACATATGACGCCATGCTAACAACCTCGATTCACCACACTGAGGAAAATGACATTGAGGGCATGCGCAAAAAAATCGCATCAATGAGGTCCATATGGCACATGGCGGAACACAAAGAAATGAGACAGGGCACAATGGCATCATCGGATTCAACATTAGTGTGGCCCACATGGCCCATCCTCACGCTTGCCTACAAGACGGCAAAAACTGGAATTGAGAAACATGAGGTCCAAATATGAGGAATGCCCCACCGTGGATCAAGTGTGACATCATGGCGTCCATGAACACAAAGTACGGCATGGCCACAAACATGACTTGTCCACACTCATGAATCACCAATGATCACAAGTAAAGAGCTTGCAATGAGGATCACGAAATATGAGTCAGGAGAGTGACCTCATGGCAATAACTGACACCTGGCATGTTTGACACAGTCCATATATCATCATGCTCGCAATGCCTTGGTACTTCACACCGGACGCGGGGTGCCTATCACTTTGCAATTACATACACAATGGCCAGCGAATGAATAGACTTGGCGGGTCTACTTGCTGCTCGCGAACAAGACATCAAGAAGGGCCAGCCCACCAAACCTCACCTGTTTAGTGTATGCGGCATACCAATTCCTGGGCTCCAGCGGTTGGAGTATCGCAAACCAAAGGCAAAAACAGAATGTAAAGCCAACACACGACATACGTCTCATGCCCTCACATGCTTGGACATGCCACTCGGTCCCACCACTTGGTGCCTAATTGCTTGGGACCCGATGGCATAGGCAACTACACCCATCATGTGCACTAGAAACCATCCACACATAGACATGTGAAACCAATATTGCCTAATTGCATGTTCGTATGACCCCGAACCAATTCAATGCATGCTACTTGGAGAGAGATTGGGCAAGAGTGCTTGGGTAAGAAGATGCCCCGGGTCACATGAAGAGACCTAGACCCGGCCCACAGGGAGAGTGCACATGGAGAGATATCCCGGGTTCAATGAGAGCACATCTGACACATGGTGAGATTGTTCCATCCCAAGGAGAGATGGTCCCGCCCCAATCCAGGCCTTGAGAGAGATGGTCGTGCCCCAGTCCATGCCCTGAGAGAGAGACTCTCACCCACCCATGCCCAGGAGAAGGAACCTAACCAATCCATGGTTGAAGAGAGATAACCCAACCAATCCATGGCCCAGGAGGGAGAACCTGACCTCACCAAAACCCAATCCCGAGCGCATAGCCTAGCCATGACCCATGGGAGCATACATATGGCGAGGGACTTTCGCCTAGCCATGACCCATGAAGGCATGCATGCACTTGAAGTGAAAGTCTCCGACATGAGGATTATCCATACACCCAATTGCCAATTCCAATGAGCTATCCTCATGCCACGACATACATCATGTGGACAACGGAGGGATAGTGTATCACCAACCGTGTTCGACGAATGACATTGATTCACCGAAGGTCACCGGAGTGAGACAGCAAATGAGAGGTTAACAACCAGGGCATAAGTGCGATTTTCCACCTTTAGCATGTTCACCCATTGCACGTGCACACACCATGTTCAACACACACAATCACCAAAGATTGACCCTCTTTGATTCCATGGGAGATCACGTTGTCATGACACATGCAAAGCAAACAAATGATAGGCCAAGGAATGAAGAATTGCTTTGCCTTGCGGAGCAACGACCGAGTTACTTTCTTCCCTTCCGGTGCGCCTACCTCAGCCACATCCACTTCCAGTTCACTTCCACTAGGGCTCCTCCAGACTCAAGAAACTCGTGGTCCCCCATGCACGTAGGCGTGGCACTGCCGAAGCAGATGCGCCCATCAACGTGCACCGGTGTCCTCCCAAGTGCAGCAATGCACCCAGGGTGGACAGCCAGTGTGGACGGAGGCACCACACCAGGGTTTAGCCAGATCCTTAACTCCGGGCCTTCTATCATCTACTGGAGTCGCCCTAGCTTCGTATTCGTTTCCATTTCCGTAACAGTGTAGAACTAACACTATTAGCACCAGTTGGGAGAAATTTTCAAACGATCAGCCCACATTGAGGAACACAGAGCACGCGCACGCCAACAGAGACACGAGAAGGGCGCGCGCACACACAACAGGCCTGGTCCGAACAAGAAATGTTAAATCCTCCATCCTGTGGTTTAAAAATAATATAATTTCGGAATTCTCCTGAAATTATATCCGAAATCGCTGAAATCGCAGAAATCGCTCAAATTAAGAACACTGCAGCCAATTGGATCCGAACCGGCTTCAACCCCCTTCCCAGAGCATTGTCACCTGCTCGACAAGACAAAAAGAGGACGGGAGGATCCTGGTTGTTCTGTTGGCGCCTCACTCATTGTGGGAGAATACCACATACACCGTGGGCACCGGCCCAAGGAATTCGGGGGGGGAAGGATTCAAAAGAATGAACTCCCTCCTGTCACCACTAAGCCTAAAAGCATAGGCCCAGCAGATCAATGATAGACAAAGACAACGTCGTCAACCGGTCTACATAAGAAGACCACAAACAGATATATGAATCTTGACATGCACAGCATGAACCCCTCACATGACCCGCAGTCCCACCAAGAGACATGAGAGTACACATAGGATTTTATGACGTTCAAAAATCCCAAAACCTGCAGCATGAAAAGAAACCCCCTTTTAAGTAGTTGGCATGCTATAAATTGTGTTTGGGCGATCCGTGTGTCCATACAACATGCAGATTTCGCATCCAGCACCCTCAAGGGAGGGGGGGACGGGTCGTCAACTGCTTGTCTAAGGCAAAAAAACTTGATTTCTGACCAACAAGCGGCAATTTTTGGCCATTTTTTCTTGAAAAATGGCAAAATTTGGTGCATACGCATGCCGTAAATCGTGTTTTTCTGATCTGTATGCCCCTAAAACCTGCTTGTTCGCATCCAGCACGCTCAAAATAGGGGAAGGGGTCCTTCAACTGCTTGACTGAAGCCAAAACAAATCAATTTCTGACCAAAAAAGGCCATTTTTAGTAAGAAAAAGTGCTTTTCCATTGCTTTGAGGCATACTCTAGTTGTATTAGAGATGCACTGAGCATCCATGCATTTTTATCTTAGTATTGGTCCAATCAAAAATGGTGATAACACATTTTGACCTATGGAACCAAACACCCAATCAGGATATGGAGTGGACCCCTTAATCCCCTTTCAATCAGAAGTAAAACATCTTTTCCTGAGTTGACTGAGCACTGACATACCTAAAGTAGAGCCTATGAATTTATCTATGTTTTTCCATGAATTCTTAGCTATCCTATTTGTATGCACCCTAGGGGGCTGGGCACCTCTTTTTGAGAGGTCCTGGGTTCAATTCCTGGTCAGCCTAGCTAAGTAGGAAGATCCCATGTGACATGGCAGTGACCTCATCGCCACATACCATGCCACCTCAGCACATATGGGACCCAAAACAAAGAGTGCACATCTCCTAAGATGGCACTATGGAGAGAGAGTGATCCTGAGGCAGTTTTCTAACTCTTTTCCTAAAACATTTCAGCTATCGTTGTGAATATGCATTCATTTGTGACCTGAGCTGTAGTTTCTGTGAATATCCAATCATCTGTCACTGTTTACACTGCAGCCCTTCATGCTTTGATCCTGAATTACCTTCTCCTTGCATACTATTGGCTTGGGCTATCCTGGATTGACTTGGCTTTACTGTATTTCAACAAACAAAAGCTTTTCACCATCCAAAACAAGCAGCAGGACACCCTACAGCAACAACAAGCAGCAGGAGAAGCAAAAACACAGTGCTGAAAACACTATAAACTTTTCAGGTAGCAGAGGCAGCCTGTCTCTGTGCACCGGCAGCGACCCCACGCCGTACAACCAGTGCTCCGAGCAGGCAAACATAAGCAGAAGGGCGGATTAAGATGGACCCAGGAAGAGTGGACGCCGACGTGAAGACAGCGCCAGCGCCTGAGGCACCGGCAAGGCCGGCGCCTGACGCTGCACCTTCGGTGGAGCCCTTACATGGGCCAGTGGATACGGCGGAGGACTCCCTGGATGGCCTCCAGACGGCCTTCGGGGCCCTGACGGTCGAGGAAGTGGTCTCTCAGCCTCAGCCTGTGAAGAGGAAGAGAGAGAACGAGAGCGAGAAGGATGCTGGAGAAGGAGCAGACGAAGGAGAGGAGCAAGGGCAAGACCCGACGGATGTCCCTACCTTCGAAGGCGCACCAAGCGCTTCTGGCCTCCAAGCATCACCCTCTCCCATAACCACCACACTCCCAGCCGCCGCAACATCCACCTTTACAACCAACCCACGTATGGCAGAGGGCACAGGCTTTACTGGCATGCCTCACTACCCCGCCTATGGCATGGGCCCACCTACCACTGCGCTCCTTGAGGCAACTACTGCCAGTGAGCCGGTGGCTTCCAGCTCTGCGCCGCGATGGTATGCCGCTGACCATCTCCATCCACTCCACGCCACTGGAACCTACATGGAAGTTCCTGGGTATGCTCCTGGGTATGCACCTGGGTATGCACCCTTGAGTGGGTTGAGGAGAGGACCAGAGTCTCTGGGAGGCAGGAGTAGAGGATCGGGAAGATCCTCCAACAGGTCCCTGACGCGGTCGGAGATCAACGAGGTGCTCCGAGGAGCCACTCCGCAAATCGTGAGCGACCTCACGCAAGAGATCGGGGAGAAACTGCAGCCCCTGATGATCCCGTCCCATGCGTCACCTACGACGGTGGGAATGTCACCCCACCGAGTACAGGCAAACCACCTGGCGGCAGGGTTGACAAATACCCTGGGGAGCCTGAGGAGCCGACCGATGCCGACTCCTGCAGCAGTACCGAGAAGTCCATTCGTCCCGAGAACGGCCCAGCCGCCCTACAGCCACGTGACGAACTCGACGAGGGCCGAGCTGGACCAGCTGGGGCTGACAGCCCTAAGGGCTATGGTGGACGTGGAGCCTTATGGCTCCAGTGATCTAGGCGGAGACCCCTCCGACGACGAGCCGATGTCGATGGATTCTTCTTCGCCATCGGATGACGAAGACCCTGAGGACCCCGAGGACCCCAAGGGTAAGAAGAAGAAGAGGAAGAAGAAGAAGACCCCACGCCCTGAAGGACGCCGAGCTCAGGAGGCGAAGGCTATTGCCACCTCCAAGATAGTGGTGAACCTGCCTGAGTTCACAGGCAAGGACCTCAGCGAGTTCCCTGAGAACTTTGGCCGGTTCCTACGACTGACCGGCCAAACCCACGCGAGTGGGCGAGTGAAGTGCGATCTGCTCCTGCAGTGCTGCAAGACCAAGTACCTGGAGAAGCAGGTCAGGCAGATCGTAACAAACTCCGCCACCTTTGCCGATGTGTTGGTTGCCCTGGAGAGGCAGTATCCAACCTACGAAACCGACCTCTCCATCAGGGCCGAGATCCAGAACCTGCCCGTGCTGCCCAACAACCCCAAACCTGGCAGGGTCTCCGAGCTGTTGGCTGACCTGGATCACTGGGCTGGACGACTGACGCCCGGTTCCTACAGCAGCGACGACCTGCTGTTCTGGTTGTGCGCCAAGCTCCCCCGAGAGCTATGGGACGAGTGCCGTTTGACGGCTGAGGGCAAGGCTAGATCCCTCCGCTACGAGGATCTATGCGTGCTGCTCCTGGAGATGGCGCTGGAGAGGGAGAGCGACCAGCACCTGAACAACTACTGTCCTGGTGGTGGAGGTTCTGGAGGCAAAGGGTACCAAAGGGTCCCGACCTGGGCAGGGGACTACCCCCAAACACGCCCACGCCCGCCTAATGCAGAACGTGAAGGAGCTATTCTGGTGTGATGCCAGAGATGAGCAGGGCCACCTGCAGCACGCCTCCGACTGCGAGCAGCGAGACTGCTTTGTAGTCCAGGGGAAGCAGCAGGAAAAGATCACTGGCGCCAAAGTGAAGCTGCCGGATCATTACCGCTGCACCATCACGTGTGCATTCTGCGGTAAGCGGAAGCACTACGAGGATGAGTGCTACCATAAGCAACGCCTATCGGCGAAGCTTAAGGGGGAGGATCCTGGCAAAAGCTCAGGCAAAGGTGGAGGCAAGGCCAAAGGCAACGACTCCGGCAAGGGCAAGTCGAAAGGACGTGGTCAAGGTGGTCAAGACAAGGGTCAAGGTGGACGAGGAGGAGGCGCTAACCGCCAGAACGACAACAAAAACAAGGACAAGAACGGAGGTAACCCCAACCCTAATCCAGGGGGGAACTCCGAGCCCTCTGGAGGGCAGTCTGGACCTACCACACGCTCACAGACGCAGGCCCAGCAAGAACAAGGAGCCAAGCGTGAGCATGAAGGTGGTGATGACGGCAACGCCAAGAAGAGAAGCCGTTTCATGAGGATGGCCCGCAAATTGCGGAACAAGGGGTTCGAGGTGACCTGTCCCGCGGAATTCTGACGGGGACGCTCTGGTGGCACCCAAGACCTGGTGTTTTGGGTACGTATCCGACTAGGGGGACGTGAATACCTGGGGGTACTGGATACTGGCGCCACAATATCTATAGTGGCCAAGAAAATTTTACCTTGTGGGAGCCTGAGGAACACCATGACCACCGCCGCTATACGCATGGGGGATGGAAATGTGGTGCACAGCTGCGGGGACTGTGAAGTGGAGGTACCTATGGGCTCTCGAACTATCGCCCATCGGTTCTATGTGATGGACACTGAGGCCTTCGACTTTGTACTGGGTACTGACTTCTTCGTGCAGCACTCCCAGATACAATCCCTGACGCTGCAAGCGCCCTACCTCCTGTACGTGGACCACGGCAGTGGCAGAGAGTCTGTGCCACTGGAGCAGTCGGAACATACCTCGAGTTACCTGAGACTATCGAAGGAGGAGCCCTCGAACATGATGGCGGCCTCCAAAACTGAGGACTATCAACTATTGGGGGAAGTCCTAGACCAAGGTCTGAAGGAGTTGGGTTACTCTCGAGAAGACCTAAGTGTGGAGCTGTTCGCCAGCGACAAGCAGCATGTACTGGACCTATACTGCAGCAAGGGGAAGAACTGCAGCTACAAATTTTACTGGCCCTCTTTCGGGATGGCCTACGGGAACCCCAGATTCAGTGAACTGGGGAAGGTGCTGACCAAGGTGGCCATGGAACGTTCCCGTATGGTCCTGTGTTCCCCCGATTGGGAAGCCCACGGGGGCAACGAGTAGTGGCGAACCCTCCTTGACAAGCTGACTATCAGCTCGGTGCGATTACCTGATGAGGCCATCTACGTGCCTCTGGGACGCAAGACGCCTATTGGGAAGCCCGGATGGGGGAGTATGCTCAGCGTGGTGGACGGAAGTCTTACCACCATTCCCTGGGAGGACCTGGACCCGACTCTGGTCCAGGCTATACAACGTGAAAGCGATGGACTCGCCTTGGGTGACTTGAAGGATCGTCTACGACCTCAAGATGCTGTTGAAACTACACCCGGAGGAGATGAGTACGTCGTGACTGACACCAACGCCCCCAACTCTCCCTGTCATGTACCTGTACCTGATGGAGTCTCTGAGTGTGGACTATCCGAGCTACCTAGCTCTATCCACTCAGACGACGAAACTGAGCACGACGCCTTCTTCGTGCAGACCGCGGTGGAGGAAGTGGAGAACGCCGAGTACGTCGCCCCACTGAAACCCCTACTCTCCATGAGGGTGGAAGACCCCGTTGATGAGGAGCTGGACACTCGATCCAGGCTCAGGGAGTATGTGGATTCCAAGAGGAAGTTGGTGGCGAAGAAGCTATGCTACGCGAAGCCTACCCGCAGCTCATGGCCACTGAAGCGAGGACGTATGGGAGACCTATCCCAACTGAAGGAGGACCTCGAACAGAAGATCACCACCTGGCAAAGGGAGGTAGATCTCAAGCTCATGAAGAGCGTATGGGGTGCCCATGTGAGGACCCCAGAGGAGGACGACCTCTCGGAGGAATGTGTATGTGAACCCCCTCGAGCATGCCTATGTTGCCATCGTCCACCGGAGATGGTTGAGCAAGACCTTCTGTATGCCTACCAAGGGCTGAAGGATGCTACCGCGGGCGAAGAGTCGGTGGATGACCACCTCCCGACGTCTATTCAAGGGGCAAGCAACTTACACTCCGACGAGGACATGGAGGACAAGATCAAGGTACTGGACCCGCGGGTACAAAAGCTGATAAGGACCTATCTGGAGGTGTTCGGAGAACTACCCCCTCGGGCCTCATGTGACAAGCTGGTACAGATGGACCTCAAGCTAAAACCGGAGTTCGTGGGTCACAAGATCCGGAGGAGACCCTATCCAGCTCCTAAAGAGCAGGCCGACGAGATTGAGCGCCAGATACAAGAATGTATCGACGCTGGCCTAGTCCTGGAGTACAAGGACGGGGACTACCCCCTACACTGCAGCCCCTGTTTCCTGGTGGCTAAACCTGGGTCTACAGCCAAACGGCTGGTAGTGGACTATGGAGAGCTGAACAAGAAGACGCTGAACCACTCAGGGTCCATTCCCAATATGGAGTCTACCCTGGAGAAGATAGCCTCCTGTCGCTACGAGACCAAGATGGACAAGCGAAGTGGATTCTGGCAAGTGGACCTGACGCCCAACGCGCAGGAACTACTGGCCTTCATCACCCCTCAGGGGAGGGTATTCAAGTGGAAGGTCATGCCATTTGGCGTGGCTAACGCACCCGCTCTGTTCCAAGAGCTGATGAACAAGATCTTGTCCATCCTACGAAGGAGACCTAAGGTGCAGGAGCTCATATCCCGTGGTGCCCAGATGGAGGCTCACATCGACGATGCATGCCTTGGGACCAATACCCAGGAGGATCACCTAATCCTCTTGGGTGAGTTCTTTGCGGTCTGCCAGGAGAACCACACACGACTCAAGCTGGAGAAGTGTGAGTTCATGCAGGAGACCATGCAGTACTTGGGGTTTGACGTTGGCTATGGGTGGTGGACCCCAGCGGCCTCTAAGGCCAAACCCCTGATGGATGCCAAGGTACGACACGGAGACCCCAAGAAAGGACTTCATGATGTACGCAGTTTCATTGGGGCGTGCAACTTCTATCGCCGCCACATCAAAAACCTCACCTACACCAGCGCTGTACTGACTGACTTGATCAAGAAGAGTACTACTTGGCGCTGGGGCCCACAAGAGCAACAAGCGTTTGACGAGCTCAAAGACAAGGTAGCCAACGCTAAGTGCTTGGGCGTGCCTAGGGCACAAGGGGAGATTCTTCTGGTGACCGACGCCAGCAATGTGGGCGGTGGTGGAACGTTGTTCCAATGGCAAGCACTAGAGAAGGAGGAGTTCGACTCGGCTATTTCCCAATGGGGGACGGAAGGTCTCAACCGAGATGGAACCCTCAAGCACAGCTACCCTGACGACAAGTGGGTCCTAGTACCTCTGGGCCACTGGAACTGGAAGTGGAACCAGGCCAGGGGGAACTACTCCACCTATGAGGAGGAACTGCTCGCGGGTATGCTGGTGCTATCCTCACAAGCACGACTGTTGGGGAGTAACCCTGTGGTCTGGCTATGCGACCAAGAACCGGTCCGCAGTTTCCAGAAGGGTCCCCCACCTGAGAAGGCCAAGCTACGTCGCTGGTGGACCTACCTCAGTCAACTACGGCTGACGGTACACCATATCCAGGGAGTGAAGAACGAGTGTGCCGACTACATCAGCCGCAACAACTTCGACGCCCTGATTGGTGCCCGGTCTGAAGCGCTGGCTAAGGAGGCGTTCAGCCGTATGGACGTACACCTGGAGCTGAACATGACCATGATACGCCCCCTGGATGGACTCCAACAATCGGAGTACCTACAGGAGTTTGGGGATATCTACCGGCGCCTGGAGAAACGCCTTGAGCCCCTCCTGGTCAACCAAGACCAGTGGAAGCGGGACAAGAGCTACCTCTGGCACGAGGACCGCATCGTGGTGCCTAGTGACCGAGTCCCAGCGCTGCTGAAGTGGACCCATGAGTCCGGTGGTCATGTGGGTGCTGACCGTACCCTGAGGCTGTTCAAGCAGTGGTTCCACACTACGTGGACTGACGACCAACTGCGGAAGACGCTCCAGCCTATCGTGGACAAGTGCCCGTGCAGATCCTGTAAACCAGGGGATATCAGGGACAGAGGTCTCTACTCGACCCTGCCAATCCCACACTGTGCCTACAGTGTTCTATACGTGGACTACACGGAGATGCCGAAGTTCGGGGGCTATGACTTCGCCCTCGTGGTAACCTGTGGGTTGACCATGTTTACCAGGGTGTTCCCATGTACCAAGCACATTACCGGAGAGGAGACTATCAAGATACTCCTGGAGGAGTGGTTTTGTGTCTATGGGGCGCCCAAGGAGATCAACTCCGATGAGGACGTACGACTACGCTCAGATACTGGCTGGTACAAGAGGGTCCTGAGATCCCTCAATGTCCAGGTGTCTACGGGGATTCCCTACTCTCACACGAGCAACCCCCTATGTGAGCAACAGATCCGTGTCCTGAAGGAGAATGTCAGGATATGGTGCAAAACTGAACGCACCAGAGACTGGGTGAGACTACTCCCCGTCATATCCTTGATGATGAACTCCCAAGAGAGTTCAGCTACTGGCTACTCGCCACATGAGCTATTCATGGGGCGCCCGGCATGGTTCCTACATGCCCCCTATCCAGAGGACACCCATTCTTCTGTGGGTGAATGGGTCCAAGAGCAACAGGCGAAGGTGGACAAGGCCAAGGCTATGCTCCAGAGAGTGAGGGAGCGTCAGTGGAACAAGAAGAACAAGCACCGTGTACCGGCCACCTACCAAGAGGGGGACTGGGTGCTGGTGCACCACAGTCGACTACCCGCCTGGCCACGCTCTACCAGCGATGACCCCTACTTCGGGCCGTACAAGATCCTATTTGTGGATGGACACCGTATCACCGTGCGGTGTTCTCCCCGTCTAGGGGGGACCCTGGGGTGCGCTGCTCAACACCTGAAGCGCTACCATGATCCTGAAGACCTCTGTGGGGAGGAGTGGGAGCTGAACGACGAGGAAATTGCCGCTCTGGACCTACAAGGGGCTGCCAGCCCTATGGAAGTTGAAGGTGAACTCCCCGACATGAACGCCGAGGAGATGGCTAAGGAGGGCTTCTACCTGGTGAAGTCCGTCCTACGCCACCGCTATCGCCAGGGTTGGCGCTTCCTCACCCTCTGGGAAGGGTTTGGAGTCGAAGAGGCCACCTGGGAGCCCTTCTCTGCATTTGTCCTACCTGAGGGACGCCTAAACTCAGTTCTGGTTGACTACTTGTCCCAGAACAACCTTGGTGAGTTGCTGAGGCTCGCTGAGACGCTTGCCCCGGAGACTAAAGCTAGGGACTGAACCTTACCCTTACCTGCCAAAGCGTATGTGTGAGTGTGCCAGTCCTAAGATCCTGAGAGCAAGCCGCAGAAGTGGTGTCCTAATTATACCCAAGTCTGCGCCCTTGCTGAACCCGGAGGGTTGGCTTATTGATGCCACGGGGTACGCCCCGGGTCTCCACTCCCCTATGCGCCCAATTTCTGTGCCCGCGCAAAACCTTGGGGGAATACCCAGCGTGCTAATCCAGGTTTTGTTTTCCCTACCTATCTGTCTACTACAGGGAGGGGTGGCCAAAAGCTATGAAGGCATGCAAAACGCCTGTTTGCTATGTGGCCAAAACACTGACCTAACCACTGCCACAGCCCACCAACCCCGCTAAAATTGCAGGAAAAGGGTGGGACAGTGACACACCCCCTACAGGTCCTACACACCCTACATTGGCACCATCCTGGTGCGCGAGCACTGGGCAACTGGCTCTAGCCCCCACTCAGGACTACCACTCCTACACGCACACTCTACTGGGCGTTGCGAAGATGAAGGTCTCTTGGGTCCTAGCGACCCTCCTGTGAAATGGCAAGAGAACACAGCGCTACCAAGCAACTGTGGCCTGACAGGGGACGCCACAACGTGTTTCCCCTGTTAAGGCTTGGAGGGAAGGAGTGCTCTCGTGTGCAAGGCGCAGATGTCGATGAAGTCGGACTCCCTGCTCTGCCACAGGCGGAGCGGAGTTACTTGTTTGTGTGATCTGCGCCCCTGTTTAGCAGGGCATAAAAAATGCTGCTGCACCACTCACCCTACCTGCCCACCTGTAAAACAAAGGCAAATGGAAGGGCGTTTGCGGCGGAGGAACCAAGGCACACTCCAGGTATTATACCCTTCTCAGTGTGCCCTATAATACACTGTCCGCAAACACGCTGCAGGAGCAGCTACCCTTATCAAGCAAGCAAGCGTTAAGGGACTCCTCAGGTTCTGTTAAGAACGTACCGAGGAGCCCCTGGGTAGCCTCAACAAGGTTTACCGTGCGCACTACGCGTGGCCTACCCTTTAATGTGTGTGTGAATGCACGAGCATGCACGTCCCACTTGGGCAAACCTGCCCATCTCAGCCACGATCTTGACTCCACCAGGGGGTGGCCCCGCCTGGGCGTACCTACCTTACCTACCGCTGGGAAGTGAAGCAAGGTGAGAGGACAAAAGGGGCGCACGCGAAGAACGTTGCTATGCACTTGTGTGTATGACTAATCACCCTGATCTGACCGCTAATCATCTGCAATCTTTCTAATCAATCCCCCTACCGCATCCTATCGTGGTTATCGTTGTTAGCGCTGCTACACGACTCGTTCACGGAGACACGAGACGAGCAATGCGTATGCCGCATGCGAAACAAGCATACCTGTAGTTTATACCTGATTCATTGAAGTCTCTTCGATTGATTCTCGAATTCTTGAATTTTTGAAGCTTCTATTAGTGTGGGTGGAATCTGTATGTTTATTTATTAATGTGTGTCTCGTCATTTTCATGAGTACGTGAGACATACGTTTATAATTCCATTATTTCTCCATTTTCCGGCGCTTCGCTAGGAGCCGCTCCTGCGCGCCGCCATTTTATGCGTATGAATTTCTGGATTTAAAAAATCCAGAGATGACTATAATTTCTATAAAAATGTGCTTCTAATACACAATTGGATTCTGCTCAGGTGTGTCGTTTCAGAAAAATTCTACGCCGTCATTTGACGGATTTTGGTGTCGTCGCTTCGTTTTTGCGTGGATTCGTCCATAATTCTCCCATTCCTGCCTCTGCAGATACCCACGCGCAGCCTCGCCGAGTAGGCCGTGTTCGGGCCGAAACGCAGGTGCCTGGAGAGACTGAGCAGAACCAAGACCCCACCAAGGGGCAATTTTAATTTTCTTTCGACTCCCTTCGCCCTAAGATAGGTCACAGGTCGCCAGCAGGTCTACGAGAACCCATGCGAGTGTGTATAATGTGTCTTGCGTTTGGGTTGTGTCGACGCTGCGTCTTGGAGGGAGGGATGCATATGCACATGTTTGGCATGCTCCCATACTAACCCAACCAAGCCACAGTAGCCCCGGCAGCGCCATGAGCGCTGAGTCTTCTGTAGGAAACTGTACAATCAGAGCAGCAAAAGGACACCAGCCATGGTGAGCGCCCATTTTACAGTGTGAGGGAGACTGTAGGTATTTTAAAGTAGATGTGGAAACCAAGGAAGAGCCAAGGAAAATTCCCTTTTTCCTAAAATGCGACAGTGGTGGCCACCACAGCACAGGGGGGGAGTAAGAAAAAGTGCTTTTCCATTGCTTCGAGGCATACTCTAGTTGTATTAGAGATGCACTGAGCATCCATGCATTTTTATCTTAGTATTGGTCCAACCAAAAATGGTGATAACACATTTTGACCTATGGAACCAAACACCCAATCAGGATATGGAGTGGACCCCTTAATCCCCTTTCAATCAGAAGTAAAACATCCTTTCCTGAGCTGACTGAGCACTGACATACCTAAAGTAGAGCCTATGAATTTATCTATGTTTTTCCATGAATTCTTAGCTATCCTAGTGGTATGCACCCTAGGGGGCTGGGCACCTCTTTTTGAGAGGTCCTGGGTTCAGTTCCTGGTCAGCCTAGCTAAGTAGGAAGATCCCATGTGACATGGCAGTGACCTCATCGCCACATACCATGCCACCTCAGCACATATGGGACCCAAAACAAAGAGTGCACATCTCCTAAGATGGCACTATGGAGAGAGAGTGATCCTGAGGCAGTTTTCTAACTCTTTTCCTAAAACATTTCAGCTATCTTTGTGAATATGCATTCATTTGTGACCTGAGCTGTAGTTTCTGTGAATATCCAATCATCTGTCACTGTTTACACTGCAGCCCTTCATGCTTTGATCCTGAATTACCTTCTCCTTGCATACTATTGGCTTGGGCTATCCTGGATTGACTTAGCTTTACTGTATTTCAACAAACAAAAGCTTTTCACCATCCGAAACAAGCAGCAGGACACCCTACAGCAACAACAAGCAGCAGGAGAAGCAAAAACACAGTGCTGAAAACACTATAAACTTTTCTTTTTTGGCCAACTTTTCATGAAAAATGGCAAATTTTGGTACATACGGATGCTGTAAATGGATTTTTCGTGTTCCCTGTGCCTCCACAACCTGTTTTTTCTCATCCAGCACCCCCGAAATAGGGGCGGGGGATCTTCAACTACTCGTCTGAAGCGAATAAACTCAATTTTTGACCAAAAAACGCCCATTTTTGGCCGTTTTTTTCATGAAACATGGGAAATTTTCGTGCATACGCATGCTATGAATTGTGTTTTCGTTGTTCGGATCCAGCACCCTCAAAATAGGGGGGGGGTCTTCAACTGCTTGTCTGAAGCCGAAAAACTCAATTTGTGACCAAAAAACAGCCATTTTTGGCCTTTTTCTCATGAAAAATGGCAAATTTTTGTGCACACGCATGCTGCAAATTTCGTTATCTGCCTATGCCTCCAACCTGTATTTTTGCATCCAGCACCCTCAAGATAGGGGGGGGGGTCTTCAACTGCTTGTCTGAGGCCAAAAAACTCAAAATTTGACCAAAAAACGGCCATTTTGGGCCGTTTTCCTCATGAAAAGTGGCAAATATTGGTGCATACGCATGCTGTGGAGTGTGTGTTTGTGATCTGTGTATGCCTACCACCTGCTTCTTCGCATCCAGCACCCTCAAAATAGGGAGGGGGGGTCTTCAACTGCTTGTCTGAGGCCAAAAAACTCAATAGTTGACCAAAAACGGCCATTTTTGGCCGTTTTTTCATGAAAAATGGCAAATTTTGGTGCATACGCATGCTGTAAATTGTGTTTTCGTGATCTGTATGTGACTACAACTCTCTCCTTCACATCCAGCACCCTTAAAATAGGGGGTGGTCTTCAATTGCTTGTCTGAGGCCAACAAACTCAAATTTTGACCAAAAAACGGCCATTTTTGGCCGCTTTTTCCATGAAAAGTGGCAAATCTTGGTGCATACGGATGCTGTAAATTGTGTTTGCGTGGTCTCGGTGTCCCTACAATCTGCTTTGTCAAATCCAGCACCCTCGAAATAGGGGAGGGGGGTCTTCAACTGCTTGTCCGAAGCCAAAAAAAAATCAATATTTGACGAAAAAACGGCCCTTTTTGGCCGACTTCGGAAAGAAGATGGCAGATTTTGGTGCATACGGATGCTGTAAATTGTGTGAGTCACGATCTGTGTGTCCCTGCAATGTCTTTCTTTGCATCCAGCACCCTCAAAATAGGGGAGGGGGGTCCCTGACCTGTTCCTCATGGGGCAAAGGCAACATTTTGGACCCATGGTACAGCCTGAAATATGGGGGGGGGGGGGCTTGGGATAATCTTTTTTTCAAACGCAACACTGAAAACACCTCCGCCAGGCTGAACCACTCGTTTTTGTGGACTGAAAACTGTGAACAAACTCTGAGCAATGAATCTTGAATTTGGGACCTGGTCTACCTATGTTGACCAAGCACCTGAAGACATTTGGAATGCGCAAAGGGCAAATTGTGCACTCTCTGAGTAGTGCCTGAAACCAACCTCTTCCAGGCAATCGACTTGTCTGTCTGCACTGAGTAATGCATTTGCCCCATGGGGTCCCTCCCTCCTCCAAGGAGCACAGCATTGCTGCACCCAAGGCCAATACTCATACTGCATTGGACTGTATGCACTGGCTAGCAGAGGTTTGCTCAACGGCTTGCCAAACAAGATGATCTGCAACACCAGAATTCAATTAAAGACCACGGTCTCCATGCTCCCCAACAGGAGTGGGATTTGTTTTCAGATCCAGGAGGCCTCCATGGAGTAGACACCACCTCCGGGAGACATTGGCGTTGCGAAGTGGGTCATCATGCATCATGACAAGTGTAGACACAAACAATGCGGGGAGAAGAAACGTTTTTTTTTCCTTCGGAAAAAAAATTTTAAAAAATTGTTTTCTGACAATTTTCAGAGTCATCGGACTCTAGGTGTAAGATGAGCTCGAACGGACGTTGCCATCGCGTTTGGCTCGCGGAAAAATTGTCGTGGATCTGGTCGGATGGTCCCAAGGTGCCCAAAATGCGGAGAAATGAGAAAACAATTTGCTACTAAAAATTGTAACATTTATTACTAAAAATAGCGCAGGCGAAAAATTGAGATGTCCAAACTGAGGGACTCTGGAAGAAATACGACCTCACCAATGCAACAACGACAGCTCTCGGGTAGCTGCGGATTCGGACAGAACGCAAAACGAAGCCGGTAGCACCAAGTTCTAAAGATAGAAATTTTGTTACTAAGAATAGAACAAATGTTCTAAAAATAGAACGTGGTGTGCTAAAAAAGGAAATGGCACTCGGAGAGGGGTTTAGCACATCTGATTGTCTCCATTGCTCCCCGCAACCCCCCAATAGGTCAAATTGCACCAAAGAGTAGCAAAAACAAAGCAACAACACAACGTGGGTAGGGTGAGTTCGTGTTGTCGCGCGCGCTGGGTCCCTGTTCCAGAACGAAATAAAAAGATAAGAAAAACACAACAAAAAATGTTTCTGAATAGCTGAAAATAAAGCTAATTAGCATAAGAAACGCTTAGGCCAAAAAGCGCGCTGCGAAAGGCGTAAAAACGCGACGAAAATTCTTTCGACGTGAAATGGGTGAATAGTTAACGCTGTAAGCAGCGTAACGCTCGTAGGACCCCAACGCCGTCCTTGCCGTCGTCTAACCCGCTATAGGCGCAAGGAAAAACGCGTCGCGAGCAGCGCGTAAAACTCGAAAATTTTTCATAACTAACAACGACCCCTCACGTCGCGCCCTGCCGCCTTTTTCTTCTTCTTCTCCATGCTCCTCCCTCCCCACCCTCGTGCCCATCACTCCCCTTGCCCTGCAGCTCGGGCGGCGGCCCTGGGGGAACGCGGTCAACCCTTAGCAATGGACACCAACACCCTCCACGACGCCAGGCACAAGTACAAGGCCAAGAACATCAAGAACCACGGGTAGCACATAAGGCACTGCAGCGTACATGGTCTTGCTGCACGCGAGTGTGTTGGGTCGTGTATAATTACGTTTTTTTTAAAAAAGCAAAAAAAAGAGGAAAAAATATTTTACGAAATTTTGCAGCTGATTTTGTAGTAGGTACAACCACACCCACGCAAGAAACAAACCCAACAAGGCGGCAGGACAGGACACCACGGCACCACGCGGCAGCACAGCACCACGGGGCACAGCAGAGGGAGGCAGGGCACGGAGGGGGAGCGGGCCACACAGCAACACCGCACAGGGCAGAGACGACAAGAAACGCACAACACGACACCCCAGGGCGCACACGGCACAAAGCACAACGGCGAACAACACCGGCAAGCAACACACCACAGCAAAACACACACAGCGCGGGGGGACAAGACAAAACACGGCGCCAGAAGGCACAGGACCCCAAGACGACAGACAGCGCCCCAGGACACAATACAGCGCGCGGCAGCACAAAACGGAGCAAAACGAAACAACACAGCGCACAACAACGCAACGCCAGGCGGCACAACGCGGAGCAACACGGCGCAGCACAGCACCCAGGGACACACCACAGCACGCGACGGAGACACGACACCAGGAGCCACCAGGACCCACCAGGAGACAACAGAGGACAGCCAGGCCCAACAGCAAACACACAGACACAACAGGCAACAACACAAAACACCAGCCAGCCCCGCGAGGGCAAGAGAGCACCGAACAGGGAGCAACGACGCAGGCACACCAGCACAGCACCGCACAGGCAGAGCAAAGAAACAGAAACGACCCAGAACCAGCCCGGAGCGAAGAATTAACAGGAGAACAACAAGAAAACCAGCGCCACCAGCAGGGAGGAAAACAAAACAAGAAGACAGGGCAGCACAGCACAGCACTACACGGCAGCACAGCGCCACAGGACACAGCACAGGGGAACAGGACACCACAGGGAAGACGCCCGGCGACGGCCAGACCAGACACGAGCACCAGAGCCGACACACACCCCCAAACGACAACGCCGGGCAACCAGAGCCACCAGCAGACCCCCAACAAAAGGCAGCGTCACCAGGAACCAACAACACCAGCCACCAGAAACAGGACAGACGACGCGCACAGCACAACGAACGGGCAGGACAGGGAACACACAGCACAACAGCCCAGAACACACACAGCAGACGCGCGGCGGCAAGAAACAAACAACAGGCAAAAGAGAAAGGGGGGGGTCAACAAGACGCCAGGGCCCAGGGCACCCCATGCCGGAAAACACGCAAAGCAGGAGACAACGGGGCGCACGGAGGGGGGGGAGGGAAAACAAAAAAAAAGGGGGGGGGGATAAGACGCCAAGGCCCAAGGCACCCGGGGCCTGAAAACACGCAAAGCAGGACACAACGGGGGCGCAACGAGGGGGGGAAAGGGGAAAAGGAACAAAGAAAAAACCCAACAAGAACCACAAACGGGGCAACCCCAGCCTGGAGGGGGCCGAACAAGCAAAAAGCAAACCAAGAACGGCCAAGGAAAAGGTGAGGCGCACCAAAACTCGCCCAGGAGGCCAGCCCGCCAGACCCGGCCAAGCAGGGCGGGCACACGCACACATGCGCGGGACCCGGGCGTGGCGTCCTCCGACCTGAAAGGGGCGGTGTCGGCGTCCACACTAAAAAGCCCCGGTGCACCGGACCGAGTCCGTCATCGCAAGACGGACGGTACGGGAAACCGGGAGGGTCAGTGACCGGGTCCACACACGCCAAAGCACCGCAGCGCACGCAGCCCAAGACCGAAGCCGGAGGGACCCGCCAGGGACAACCTCATCGCGGGGCCCCTGAACGGGTACGACGCGGAGCGCGTCCAGCACCCTTGCCTCGGCAGGGGCCAGCGGCAGGCACAATGAGCCCGGTACTCTGCCGGCCTCCACGTGCCCCGTGCAGCCACCCAGTAAAGCCGGGAGCGACAGCCCCCGGGGTGGGGGAAGGCACCACGGCAACAGGAAAGCCGACCGGAGCACCGAGAGCGACCGGACCGGACGAGGAGCGGCGCACCAACGCGGGGCAACGAGGCACCCCAGAGAGGCACGCCGCCGGCCACAACCACAGCACGAGGACAGGTGCCAAGCCACAACGGCCAGCGGGTGCCGCGAACCCGGGAAGCGCGCA
Organism: Eutreptiella sp. 'Long Island Sound 2002'; assembly: GCA_964036045.1. Taxonomy (NCBI): domain Eukaryota; phylum Euglenozoa; class Euglenophyceae; order Eutreptiales; family Eutreptiaceae; genus Eutreptiella; species Eutreptiella sp. 'Long Island Sound 2002'. Next base: position 90,912,091 of record OZ038382.1, on the reverse strand, counting down.
CAACACACAACGAACAGCGGCACGGGACAAGGTGCCAAGGACAGCCGGGCCCCAGGGCCCGCACACCGCACCCATGGCCAGTGGGAAGCGGGCCCCGGCAGCCCGCCCAGAGGGCGGTCAGTTGGGGGTGGGAGAGCGCCCGACCCCGGCCGCCCCACACCCAGGCAGAAGCCCCCCCCCCTGGGCGCCCTCGTGCAAAGCCAGCTCGCAAGAGCGCGCACTGTGGGATTGGTGACGGGTCCCCACGCCCGCACCCCCCCGCACCCACAGCCAGTGGGTAGTGGGCCCCGGCAGCCCGCCCAGAGGGCGGGCAGCCGGAGGTGGGAGAGCACCCGACCCCGGAAGCCCCACACCCAGGCAGGAGGCGCCCCCCCCGGGCGCCCTCGTGCCGCCCCTGCAGTGCGCAAAGCGAGCTGGCAGGAGAGCGCGCTGTGGGGTCGGTGACGGGTCCCCACGCCCGCACCCCCTCGCACCCACAGCCAGTGGGTAGTGGGCCCCAGGAGCCCGCCCAGAGGGCGGGCAGTCGGGGATGGGAGAGCGCTCGACCCCGGACGCCCAACAGCCAGGCAAGAGACCGCCCCCCTGGGCGCCCTTATGCCGCCCCCAGAGCACGCAAGAGCGCGCGCTGTGGGGTAGGTGGGGGGTCCCCACACCCGCACCCCCCGCACCCACAGCCAAGGGGTAGTGGGCGGGCTGCCGGGGTTGGGAGAGCGCCCGACCCCGGACGCCCCACACCCAGGCAGGAGGCGCCCCCCCCGGGCGCCCTCGTGCCGCCCCCGAAGCGCGCAAAGCGAGCTGGCAAGAGCGCGCGCTGTGGGGTTGGTGACGGGTCCCCACGCCCGCACCCCCCCGCACCCACAGCCAGTGGGTAGTGGGCCCCGGCAGCCCGCCCAGAGGGCGGGCAGTCGGGGCTGGGAGAGCGTTGGACCCCGGACGCCCCACACCAAGGCAGGAGGCGCCCCCCCCGGGCGCCCTCGTGCCGCCCCCACAGCGCGCAAAGCCAGCTCGCAAGAGCGCGCGCTGTGGGGTTGGTGACGGGCCCCCACGCCCGCACCCCCCCGCACCCACAGCCAGTGGGTAGTGAACCCCGGCAGCCCGCCCAGAGGGCGGGCAGTCGGGGGTGGGAGAGCGCCCGACCCCGGACGCCCCACACCCAGGCAAGAGGCGCCCCCCCCGGGCACCCTCATGCCGCCCCAATAGCACGCAAGAGCACGCGCTGTGGGGTTGGTGACGGGCCCCCACGCCCGCACCCCCCCGCACCCACAGCCAGTGGGTAGTGAACCCCGGCAGCCCGCCCAGAGGGCGGGCAGTCGGGGGTGGGAGAGCGCCCGACCCCGGACGCCCCACACCCAGGCAAGAGGCGCCCCCCCCGGGCACCCTCATGCCGCCCCCATAGCACGCAAGAGCACGCGCTGTGGGGTAGGTGACGGGTCCCCACGCCCGCCCCCCCCCGCACCCGCAGCCAGTGGGTAGTGGGCCCCGGCAGCCCGTCCAGAGGGCGGGCAGTCGGGGGTGGGAGAGCGTTGGACCCCGGACGCCCCACACCCAGGCAGGAGGCGCCCCCCCCGGGCGCCCTCTTGCCGCCTCCACAGCACGCAAAGCCAGCTCGCAAGAGCGCGCGCTGTGGGGTTGGTGAGGGGTCCCCACGCCCGCACCCCCCCGCACCAACAGCCAGTCGGTAGTGAACCCCGGCAGCCCGCCGAGAGGGCGGGCAGTCGGGGGTGGGAGAGCGCCCGACCCCGGACGCCCCACACCCAGGCAAGAGGCGCCCCCCCCGGGCACCCTCATGCCGCCCCCACAGCACGCAAGAGCGCGCGCTGTGGGGTAGGTGACGGGTCCCCACGCCCGCACCCCCCCGCACCCACAGCCAGTGGGTAGTGGGCCCCGGCAGCCCGCCCAGAGGGCGGGCAGTCAGGGCTGGGAGAGGGCCCGACCCCGGACGCCCCACACCCAGGCAGGAGGCGCCCCCCCCGGGCACCCTCATGCCGCCCAGACAGCGCGCAAAGCCAGCTCGCAAGAGCGCGCGCTGTGGGGTTGCTGACGGATCCCCATGCCCGCACCCCCCCGCACCCACAGCCAGTGGGTAGTGGGCCCCGGCAGCCCGCCCAGAGGGCGGGCAGTTGGGGGTGCGAGAGCGCCCGACCCCGGACGCCCCACACCCAGGCAAGAGGCACCCCCCCCGGGCACCCTCATGCCGCCCCTGCAACACACAAGATTGCGCGCTGCGGGGTTGGTGACGGGTCCCCACGCCCGCACCCCCCCCGCACCCACGGCCAGAGGGTACTGGGCCCCAGCAGCCCGCCCAGAGGGCGGGCAGTCGGGGGTGGGAGAGCGCCCGACCCCGGACGCCCCACACCCAGGCAAGAGGCGCCCCCCCCCGGGCACCCTCATGCCGCCCCCACAGCACGCAAGAGCGCGCGCTGTGGGGTCGGTGACGGGCCCCCACGCCGGCACCCCCCCCGCACCCACAGCCAGAGGGTACTGGGCCCCGGCAGCCCGCCCAGAGGGCGGGCAGTCGGGGGTGGGAGAGCGCCCGACCCCGGACGCCCGACACCCAGGCAAGGAGCGCCCCCCCCGGGCATCCTCATGCCGCCCCCACAGCGCGCAAAGCCAGCTCGCAAGAGCGCGCGCTGTGGGGTTGGTGACGGGTCCCGACGCCCGCACCCCCCCGCACCCACAGGCAATGGGTAGTGGGCCCCGGCAGCCCGCCCAGAGGGCGGGCAGTCGGGGGTGGGAGAGCGCCCGACCCCGGACGCCCCACACCCAGGCAAGAGGCGCCCCCCCCGGGCACCCTCATGCCGCCCCCGCAGCACGCAAGAGCGCGCGCTGTGGGGTTGGTGACGGGTCCCCACGCCCACAGCCCCCCCGCACCCACAGCCAGAGGGTACTGGGCCCCGGCAGCCCGCCCAGAGGGCGGGCAGTCGGGAATGGGAGAGCGCCCGACCCCGGACGCTCCACACCCAGGCAAGAGGCGCCCCCCGGGGGCACCCTCATGCCGCCCCCACAGCACGCATGAGCGCGCGCTGTGGGGTTGGTGACGGGTCCCCAAGCCCGCACCCCCTCGCACCCACAGCCAGTGGGTAGTGGGCCCCGACAGCCCGCCCAGAGGGCGGGCACTCAGGGTTGGGAGAGCGCCCAACCCCGGACGCCCCACACCCAGGCAGCAGGCGTCCCCCCCGGGCGCCCTCGTGCCGCCCCCACAGCGCGCAAAGCCAGCTCGCAAAAGCGCGCGCTGTGGGGTTGGTGACGGGTCCCCACGCCCGCAACCCCCCGCAGCCACAGCCAGTGGGTAGTGGGCCCCGGCAGCCCGCCCAGGGGGCGGGCAGCCGGGGGAGGGGGAGCGCCTGACCCCATACGCCCCTCACAACAGCGGACGGCACCCCCCCCGGGGACGCCCTTCCGCCGCCCCCACAGCGCGCAACGCCAGCCCGCAAGGGCGCGAGCCGTGGGGCCGGTGCTGGGTCCCCACAACCGCACCGACCGCACCCGGAACACACGGGTCGCGGTACCCCGGCTGCCTGCCTCAGAGGACGGGCGGTCGGGGGAGGGACAGGGCCTGACACCAGACGCCCCTCACAACAGTGGCAGGCCACCCCCCCCGGGGACGGCCCCCCAACACACCACCCTCGCGGCACGCAGCCCCCACAGGGCGTACAGGCCAAGGGGACAGTGTTGGGCACCCACACCCACACAGCCGCGCCCACAGCACGTGGGTAGCGGACCCCAACAGCCCACCCAGTAGGCGGGCAGTCGGGGGAGGGGGAGCGCCTGACCTCAGACGCCCCTCGCAACAACAGCCCCAAGCCAGGTAGGGGGGAACCGGGACCGGACGGCCCCCCCCCAAGCAAGCCACACGGAGCAGGGGACCGGGGCAGGACACGCGGAGGGGCACGGACCACGTGGAATGGCCCTACCAGCGCCCAGTGCCGGGACCGCGCGAGGTGCGCACGCCACACCACCCAGGGGGGGAGGGAGCGGACGCCGCGGGAGCGCGAGCGCACACACACGCGAAGGGCACGCCGGGACTACCAAAAGGGCAACCGGACCGAGCTCGCGGAATGCACAGACCGCGTGGAATGGCGTACCAGCGATTCAGGATAAGGGACACCCAGACAGGACGGCCCGCCACACGCAGCGCGGGACACGCGGGGAGGGATGGGGGAAACGGGAGAGACACAACACCAGGTACCGGCCCGAGCCCCCAGAACCGGCCGTGAGCGCCGCACACAGACGGACGGGGCACTGCACCCGCCAAGGCAGTAGTGGCGCACTGCGCCACGCCCCGACCCCTAAGCTAGGCAGCCTCCGCGCCAGCCCAAGGAGGTCACACTGGCGACAAGCCAGTCACATAGGTTTTTAAATTCCAATTTGTCTGTAGATTCAGAAATGCACAATTTTCGAATTCCAATCATCAGTGCTGATGTGCCTGTCGAGAAAATCTGGAAAATAATTGTCAATTTCTTGCTGCCCAAATCACTGTGGTTTGAGTTCCATCGCCAGAGCCAGACTGTACCCGCATGCAACTGCCGCGGCACCGATCGCCGCAAAATGAAAGTCAAAGAAATGCCATTTTCGCAAAATCTGCCACTGGGAGAGTAGCGGTGAATTACTAAATAGTATTGATCGTAGCGCATCTCTAGATCTGACTATTCAAATTTCCCCAGATCCAACCTCCCAGTGGAATTTTGACGAAATTAAGCCCTTTTTGAGCCTCTTTGGCCTTCTTCTTTTGCATAAAATGCTCACACTATGCCACCCAGCACCTTGGAAGAGGTGGCCATGTAGTTCATATGTAGGACACATTAAGTAAGATGACTTTGTTGCACATCTTGGCTATACAATTGACGGAACTAAACCCCACCGGAGACTCTATATTGGGCACGAAATGGCCATTTTTTGAGCCTTGTTCTCCGAGAAGGAGGAAGTATGATGCTGGTGTTACTAGTGTTAACCCTATCCGGTAGCACTCTTTGATTCGAATTGAACAATTCCAACATGAAGGTGATTCCGGTGGAAAATAATGTGTATCCCAAGGTGCCCACTTGCATTCGTAACTACTGTGAGGTGGAGCGAGGGCTGGCGCTCTCGTGATGACGCCCGGTAGTAGGATACTAAACCCAGAGTGGGATATCTTGCCAATATCTCGGGGGAAGCTCTGGGGGAGTCACGACTCCTCGAAGCCGGAAGAACCTAAGTGAAGGAGGCGTTGATGAGGATGACGGGGGTGAGGCCTGAGGTAGGTGCACCACTCATACATCTTCCATTATCCGCAAACTTTTTTTTGCAATTTTTTGCATTTTGAGGGGACCATTTTTAGGTTTTACGATTCCATGGCCATTTTTGGAGCATTATTCTCGGAGAAGGACGAAGTATGATGCTCGTGTTACTAGTGTTAACCCTATCCGCTAGCACTCTTTGATTCCAAGTTAACAATTCCAACACGAAGGTGATTCCGGTGGAAAATAATGTGTATCCCAAGGTGCCCATTTGCATTCGTAACTACTGTGAGGTGGAGCGAGGGCTGGCGCTCTCGTGATGACGCCCGGTAGTAGGATACTAAACCCAGAGTGGGATATCTTGCCAATATCTCGGGGGAAGCTCTGGGGGAGTCACGACTTCTCGAAGCCGGAAGAACCTAGGTGAAGGAGGCGTTGATGAGGATGACGGGGGTGAGGCCTGAGGTAGGTGCACGACTCATACATCTTCCATTATCCGAAATGCAATTTTTTGCATTTAGAGGGGCCCATTTTCGGGTGTTCCCATGCCAACTATGCCAACCATGCCAGCCATTTCAACCATAATGCCAACGAGGTGGCATGAATCAACGGACATCACTGAAGGATAAACGTGATGTGTTCCTTCTTTTGCATTTGCTCACGTCGCTTTTACATGGTGTTGATTTGGCGTGTTTACTTGATCTAATCGTCGATTCATGACACCCATTTCACAGGGAAGATTTCGAAATGGCCCCGGCAAAGAAGAATATTTTTACAAAAGAACTCCCCGAGGAATGTGGAAAGGTACCAAAGCTGACAAGTTTCAACCAGAGTGGTTATGTTTTGTGGGATGAAGTTAATTCGGACCTTCAGGCGTTGGTCAACAAACACATGGAAACCATGTCTGCATCAATGACAGTTGGCAATGTGTTGTTTGTGCTGTGCGGCCAAGCAGACGAGAAGGCAAATGGAAACCAAACCCAAAACAGATACATCATGTTTTGGGTGGAAATGGTCTGCGACCACAAAAATCTTGCGCCTGGGAAAGAATTCAAGATCAGGTTTCGCGATGGCGAAACATTTTTTTTTACGGAAAGACAAGGTGCTCTCGGACCCTCCATAAGAAGCACCAATAATCATAAATGAGGATGTGCCAGTACCCTCCGAAGCATCCACTGACAATGAGCACGAGGCGTCCAGCAGTGATAGTAGTGATTCCGATGGTGACTTGGAGGTTGATGGCAACATGAACGAAAACCAGAAAGGGGAAACCAAGACCAAGGAGAAGAAGAAGACACACGCAGAGAAGAAGCAAAAGAAGAAGAAAAAATTTACCAAAAAGATTGTGCCCAATACTTGCCCAGACGTGAGCGCAGAAGCCTTGGCACAGATGGTCAAAGAGTCTGAATGCCATGAGGAGCGCAAGAAGCTCTTCCAGCAAGCAAGCACCCGGGGCAAGGCGTATCTAGTTTCGGTCTCCAATTGCCTATCGGTACCTGCGTCGGGACACAAAACAATCAGTGAGATTCTCCGCCTCTTGGACGACCGAAGTGCAGCAGGCAACATGACTCTGAAAAAATTGTTCACAGACAATACAAAGAATGTCTCGTTCCTTCCAGTATCATTGGTATGTAGTCGGGTGCCATCACTCTTTGAATCATGTTGTCATTGACATGTGTGCTCGTCTTGATTGAGTTCTGATTATCTTAGGTCCTTTTGCTTCTGCCTCTCGCGACCTCAATTTGCAATTTCCGAGCAGTGTTCATGCTTGCTTGGATTGCATGATTGACTTGTAGGGTCTGAAGAAACCAAAAGAAGTAGCGCCCAGAAGTGAGAGCACCCAAATGGTGGAAGACCAGAGCGACCAACAAGCACAAAGCAGCCAAGAAACAAAAGGAACGAGCAACATGGGGACAGAAGAAGATGGCACCCACGGGACCACGGAGCCAACAGAAGATGGATCCCACAAGAACACACAACAATTGGTATGTCTATCTCATGGGACGGAGTGTCACATAGTCTAAGAGCCGCACCGTCCGCTAAGCTTATGCATTGGTGAGCTAGCACCTTTTCTTGTTTGCTCGTGGTGCCCTCGTCCTAGTGATTCTCATGGTCCACTTGTAGGGATTGGTACTAGCAGTTTTGCGGGCATTTCGAGCAAGCAGCATGGCGAAGACGGGAACATACGTGCCTGGGGCTGGTGTACCACAAGCCGAGGGGGTGGGAAGCAAAGAGAAACCCGTTGATGCAGACGATCCACAGATTTTTTCGTGCCATGTTGTCATGTCTGCAGCACTAATTGCTATAGATTGAGATGGTTCTTCACGTCAGACTTGAGAACAACATGTGTATTGACTTTGCTAGCATCCCTTTTGTCATGTTGAATGTGCTCGTGTACGAAGATGATTATTCAGAGTTAAATATATTGTGTGCTCTTAGCCAACCCTGGAGTCCCACCGAGCAAAGGAAAGCAACACCATGGAGGAGGCCAATGCTCATGCAACCGTGGCACAGGTACCGAGCATTACTTTGTCATTGTGCACGATTCGGAGGTGTTGGTGGGGGGCACATTTCTTGATAGCCTATGATGCATCAATGAGGAGTTACTTGCCTGTTGAGGGGTTTGACTCATAGAAAGCGGGGGCATCCTAGCTTGGCCGGCAACGCATGAAGGTGGTCCACATTGGTGTCGTTTGTGTTGAACGAAATATTTGGCGTTTCTCCAGCCTAAAAGTGTCAATGAGGCAAGCGGGGCGGAGAAAGACCACGCAAGTGTGGAGGAACCCAGGCCAAAAGTAGTTTCAATCGCCCCCACAGGTGTGATCCTTCACTTGATGCGGCATCCTTGGCGAGCGTTGCATGCAGCGGAATATGATAGCATTTAAGTTCCGCGTTGTTTGTGTGTGGCTTCTTTGATTGCTGTGGTGAAGAAAATGTTTGGTGCCTTCACAGCCAAAAACCGAATCAAGCGGGGCGGTGAGAAGCAATGGAACTCATGAAGCCGAAGACACACCACCCAAATCCCCGCAGGTTTGTGCATGCAGTGGACGTTTCTTTGGAACCATCTGGTTGCCTTTACCAATGTGTATTGTTGTACACACCCACCCACGCACCCACCCACACACACACACACCCCACACGTACACACGCACACACACACACACACGCGCGCGCTAAATGTCCTTCATATCAATCTTCCGACTAGCATTGGTGTTTGTGTCATATGTATGCAAAATGACACGTGGACCTGGCCGACCACGACTACCCATCTGGCAACGTACGCCAAGAACACGACGGTGGAAACAATGGAAAATTCGGAAGAATGCACGAATTGAGGGTTGTGAATACATGCTGGCCACTCGGAAGATTGTTGAGAAGGTGATTCAACGAGATCGAATTCGTGGGGTTCGATCAAATCCCGAAATCGTCAAATCTGTGCTTCTCAAGAAATTCAGCACCTTTGATACATGGTCTGAGTTTGCAAAGACACGTGGCAATAAAGACGTGTATCGTAATGCAGTTACCGCCATGGAGCAAGACTTAACAAGGGACCTTGACCTAGCCGAGACACAGAAAGGGGCTTTCCTAGATCCCAACCAGGTCCTACCATTATATCTACACCTTGCCCATCGTGACGGTCTTGTCCCCCTTGACGTGGTTATACCACACCTTTGTATGTTCTGGGACGCCAATGAGCTTTATGGCCGATCTAAGTGCCAGCTCCTTAGCTTCTTTCTCCCCGACGCAAGGCAACCCCATGCGGTTGATATGCAAGCACCCATTGGAAGATATTTAGATGGAGATGGTCACGTCACCACAGCCGCATATATGGATGCCATTGATTTGCCTCGTGCACTTGAGAATGTGTTGGATACAGGTTGGAATGGGGGCCCTCTAGAGTTCTGTAAAACCCTGGACTATGCTGCTCTTCGTGCCATCACCAACGTTGCGGCACCAAATGCCACATTTTGTTGTGTCAAATGTTGGGCAGGCAAACCCGATTTTCGTTATCCTGACCATGAACGCCAACCACTTCGTACTTTGGATTCATATGACACAAAGATGAAATGGTTACTCCGCCTTCTAAAGCGGCAAGAGAATTTGATTTACGACCCTTATCATGCAAACAATCATGCAATCGGCATCGGTGTCATCCATGCATTTTACATTTGGGTGGGCCGTCATTTGCCGAACAAATACATGCTGGGTTTGCAGGATATCTACACCGCACATTTGTCTAGATGCCCATACCACCCACCACTCAACGAATCTTTGGCAAGAAAGATTGGATGCCATCCAATTCTTTGACAAAAGAAATCCTCGAGAACGATGAATTTTGGTGTGCCCTCAAAAGACTATTGCCGACCACTGCAGACAATTTGACCATCAAGTACAAAGGCCAGGTCTTGCAAGATCCCCTGCAAAGGCCCCTCGTGATGTTCATCTACCAGACCAAAAATGCAAAGAAGCCAATGAGCTTTTCCATGCCATCGACTTGCCAAAAAGGAGGTTTGGTGTAACCATGCATTACTCCTTCGAACATTACACCCCTCATCTCTGCTACCGCAAGAACCTTCTATCAGTGTCATGCGAAGGTGGGGAGCACTTGCATCAACCTCACACCTCCATCGTAGCGCGAAGGCCCTCCAGGCCCCGCTACAAATGCCCAGTGGAGTTGCGTGAGGTGATGAAGAAGGTCCGATTGGGGCAAGCATTGTGGCGACAAGGGTGGTCCACGCCTGCCATTTGGAACACCAAACACAGCAATGCAACTGTCAAGCGCGTGAAGGCGCTAAAAAAGTCCCAATGTATGTGGTGTGCCAACACACACACACACACGCACGCGCACACACACATAGGATATGTGCTCCTTACGTTGTGTAGCCTTTGATCTTGTTCATTGCTTAATTTGCATTGAGTTTTACACCACGGCATGTATGTATACAAGTTCCATCCACGTATTAGTCACCCTCCTTTGCCTCAGACAGGACATTATGCAATTGCCTAAAAGAAGAAGGAATGCCATCTTCCCTGGCCTGCTGGACATTGCTGGACATTGTCCGGAAGTTGAACAAGGCGCATGGGAAAACTTTACCATGTGGAGCACGTTGCTTCGGTGTCATGTGTCCTGATGTCAATTCCCAAATTGAAGATGCTTCGCCTATTGTTGGGCTTCGGCCTGCTGGTAATGAAGTTGTCCTCCTTCGGAGTGAGCCAGTTGTATTCCATCTCAAGGAAATGGGCCCTGTTCAGTCGGTTTGTTTAATGCCTCTTGGTGTGCCGAAGAAATCCATCGTGCTGCACACTACATCGGTTGCAAAGGAGGCAACTGATTGGGAGATGCAATCCTCTGATGCCCTCTTCTTGCATACGAATACACATTTTGTATTGCCACCTGCCAATAGTCATATGTCGCATGTGCTTGTCACCCCACTTGCGGCTGTAAGAGGCTGCTTTGTTGAAGAAGGTCAACCATGGTTGCAGAACCATGTTGAGCATCCTTATCAATGGTGTGATTTGTCTCATGGAAAAACCATCTCATGTCGCGATGTACCGCCAACCAGTGCTCATTCATATAGATTTTCTGTGGAGGCCTGTGGTGCACTGCCCTGGGGCCACGCGTAGTGGGTTGCCTGTGACACGCGGGAAGTGGAGTATCACCACTTTCAGGGCCGCAGAGTTTCAGAGTGACTCAAAAAAGTGGGTGGAATATTGTTGCCATGTGTCGTGGATGCATGTCTGATTCTCTCTTCCGCATCCCCGAGGGACAGGTGAAAGCCATCTCCGCCAGTTGTGCAGAAGCCCTGGCTGCAGGTGATGAATGGCGATGTGATTTATATGCTGGAATGTTTCTTTCTTTCTGCGCTGCGCCCTACGAGGACTGTTGTGGGGGGCACGAGAAGGCATCACATGGTGATGTGAAGGCTACCCAGCCTATCCCTAGCCTCGCTGGCCCCCAACAGAGGTCTGGCCGTACAGTGAAGGTGGAGCAAGCACGGGAGCAAAAGGCGGTGAAGGTGGAGCAAGCCAGCAAGCCAACACGCAACCCGAAACCACCACCCAAAAAAAACCCAAATGCGAAACCCAAAGGCAAAAAGCAAGGCGCAAACCACCTGTAAAGCCACCACGAAAGAACTCCATCAAGCGAGAGCAGGGTACCGATGACAGCAAGGGCAACGCTGCACCAAGCAAGCTTGAGAAAATGCTGGAGCAGTTCCTTGCAAACAATATGAGTGCGCATGTGCAGCATGATGAGGGTGCTCCGCCTGCCAAGCACCGAAAACTGAAACGTGAGGGGCAGCAAGCGCAGCAGCAGCAACAACAGCAACAGCAGCAGCAGCAGCAGCAGCTACAACAGCTGCAGCAGCAACAACAACTGCAGCAGCCGCAGCAGCAGCGGCAGCTGCCGCCGCCGCAGCAGCTGCAGCAACCGCAGCAGCCGCCGCCGCCGCTGCAGCAACCGCAACAACCGCAGCAGCAACAAGAGCAGCAGCAGCAGCAGCAGCTGTTGCCTCTGCAGTACCCGCACATGCAAGTGCACCACCCACAGCTGCAGTTGCAGCAACCGGCACACCAATATGGCCAACACCATCAGCACCCGCTCGTGCAGCAGCAACAACTGCAGCAGCCATTTGTACTGCCGCCACACCTGCAGGCACAACCATTGCCACCACCACAAGCAATGTCAATGCAACCTCATGTGCTGCCGTGGCAGTATGCACCACCTTATCCCTTCCGCCAGTTTGGCTTTTGAATCCTTTTGTTAGAGGTGGTGTGAGCATCGTCTGAGCATCCTTTGAGCATCCTCTGAGCTCTAGCATCCAACCTAGCCATACTCGGCACATTTTATATCGATTCCACCCTTTTGGCTTCATTTTGTTCAAATTGTAGAATGTTAGAGGTGGTTTGATACCACCACTATGCAGCTTTTCTTTCTGTCTGCATTCTGTGCGCATTTGTTCGTCCCTCAAGTTCTTCATCCATAAAGTTAGAGCAAGTGTGAAATGCTGATCCAATATCAAGATTTGAAGCCTTTGCCAAGCACAAGGCAATGTTCGTCAATTCTGCCGCTTTGGTCCTGTCCATACTTGATATGTTGCATTTCTTTTGCATTTTCAGAGATTGTTGTGGAGCATTACATTGTCCTTGTCCAAGCTTCGCCTTCCATATGATCTTGCTTTCCGCAAAAGTCACAAAGGATGGTAAAAACCAGGGTATGTCTTTGGTGTGGCTACGTGCCCCCCCCCCCCCCCGCCCGGGCGCTTTGTCATTTTGGCCTAAAAATGCCAATTCTGGGCCGAAAACAGTGTTTTCTGGGATCGGGTGGTCAATTCCACGCTCCCCCATCCTATTTCGCAGGTGCTCGACTCAAAGAAACATGTGTTGCAGGGTTAGGGAGCCGGAAAATGGGTGATTCAGGGCCGCCCCCCCCCAAAAAAAGGCCATTTTTTGCTCAAAAATGGCTTAAAAATGCCAGATTTGGGCCAAAAACAGTGTTTTTTGGGCTCGGATGGTCAGTTGAACGCTCCCCCATCCTATTTCGCAGGTGCTCAAATCAAAGAGAACATGTGTTGCAGGGTTAGGGCCCCGGACAATGGGTGATTCAGGGCCGCCCCCCCTAAAAAATCGCCATTTTTTGCCCAAAAATGGCTTAAAAATGCCAATTTTGGGCCAAAAACAGTGTTTTTTGGGATCGGGTGGTCAGTTTGACGCCCCCCCACCCTATTTCGCAGGTGCTCGACTCACATAAACAATGTGTTGCAGGGTTAGGGAGCCGGAAATGGGTGATTCAGGGGCGCCCACCCTCAAAAAATGGCCATTTTTTGCTCAAAAATGGCCCAAAAATGTCAATTTTGGGCCAAAAACAGTGTTTTTTGCGCTCGGGTGGTCAGTTCGACGCTCCCCCATCATATTTCGCAGGTGCTCGACTCAAGAAAACATGTGTTGCAGGGTTAGGGCCCCGGACAATGGGTGATTCAGGGCCGGCCCCCCTAAAAAATGGCCATGTTTTGCTCAAAATGGCTTAAAAATGCCAATTTTGGGCCAAAAAAGGTGTTTTTTGGGCGCGGGTGGTCAGTTTGACGCTCCCTTATCCTATTTAGCAGGTGCTCAACTCAAGACAACATGTGTTGCAGGGTTAGGGAGCCGGAAAATGGGTGATTCAGGGCTGCCTCTCCTAAAAATGGCCATTTTTTGCTCAAAAATGGCTTAAAAATGCCAATTTTGGGCCAAAAACAGTGTTCTTTGGGCTCGGGTGGTCAGTTCGACGCTCCCCCATCCTATTTCGCAGGTGCTCAACTCAAAACAACATGTGTTGCAGGGTTAAGGCCCCGGAAAATGGGTGATTCAGGGCCGCCCCCCCTCAAAAATGGCCATTTTTTGCCCAAAAATGGCTTAAAAATGACAATTTCGGGCCAAAAACAGTGTTTTTTGGGATGGGGTGGTCAGTTCGACGCCCCCCCACCCTATTTTGCAGGTGCTGGACTCAAAGAAACATGTGTTGCAGGGTTAGGGAGCCGGAAAATCGGTGATTCAGCCCCCCCCCCAAAATAGGCCATTTTTTGCCCAAAAATGGCTTAAAAATGCCATTTTTTGGCCGAAAACAGTGTTTTTTGGGATAGGGTGGTCAGTTCGACGCCCCCCCACCCTATTTCGCAGGTGCTCGACTCAAAACAACATGTGTTTCAGGGCTAGGGACCTAAAAAAAAGTTGATTCAGGGCCGCCCCCCCTAAAAATTGGCTATTTTTTGCCCGAAAATGGCTTAAAAATGCCATTTTTGGGCCGAAAACAGTGTTATTTGGGCTCAGGTGGGCAGTTCAACACCCCCCCACCCTATTTCGCAGGTGCTCAACCCAAACATACATGTGTTGCAGGGTTAGGGAGCCGGAAAATAGGTGATTCAGGGCCCCCCCCCCCCCAAAAATGGCCATTTTTTGCCGCAAAATGGCCTTAAAATGCCATTTTTGGGCTGAAAACAGTAGTTTTTGGGGTCGGGTGGTCAGTTTGACGCCCCCCCACCCTATTTCGCAGGTGCTCGACTCAGAGAAACACGTGGTTCAGGGCTAGGAATCTAAAAAATGGTTGATTCAGGGCCGCCGCCCCCCAAAAATCGCCATTTTTTGCTCAAAAATGGCTTAAAAATGCCATTCTTGGGCCGAAAACAGTGTTATTTGGGCTCAGGTGGGCAGTTCAACACCCCCCCACCCTATTTCGCAGGTGCTCGACCCAAGCATACATGTGTTGCAGGGTTAGGGAGCCGGAAAATAGGTGATTCAGGGCACCCCCCCACAAGAATTGCCATTTTTTGCCGCAAAATGGCCTTAAAATGCCATTTTTGGGCTGAAAACAGTAGTTTTTGGGGTCGGGTGGTCAGTTTGACGCCCCCCCACCCTATTTCGCAGGTGCTCGACTCAAAGAAACACGTGTTTCAGGGCTAGGAATCTGAAAAATGGTTGATTCAGGGCCGCCCCCCCCAAAAATCGCCATTTTTTGCTCAAAAATGGCTTAAAAATGCCAATTTTGGGCCAAAAACAGTGTTTTTTTGGCTCAGGTGGGCAGTTCAACACCCTCCCACCCTACTTCGCAGGTGCTCGACTCAAAAAAACATGTGTTTCAGGGTTAGGAACGTAGAAAATGGTTGATTCAGGGCTGCCCCCCAAAAAATGGCCATTTTTTTGCCCAAAAATGGCCTTCAAATGCCATTTTTGGGCCGAAAACAGTGGTTTTTTGGGGTCAGGTGGTCAGTTTGACGCCCCCCCACCCTATTTCGCAGGTGCTTGACTCAGAAAAACATGTGTTGCAGGGTTAGGAAGCCCAAAAATGGGTGATTCAGGGCCGCCCTCCATAAAAAATGGCCATTTTTTGCCCGAAAATGGCCTAAAAATGCAGATTTTGGAGGAAAATAAGTAATTTTTGGGCTTGGGTGGTCAGTACAAGCCCCCCCTACCCTTTTTTGCAGATGCCTGACGCAAGAGAACATGTATTCAAAATCATTGGAGACAGCAAACAGGTGTTTCAGGGCCTCTTCGACCTGAAAAAGCACATCATGTGTCAAAAAATGGCCTGAAATTGACAGTATTTTGTACAAAATCGGTATGTTTTAGGCTTGGGGGCTCCCTTCAAGGCCCCCCCACCCTATTTTGGAGGTGCCTAACTCACCAAAATAGGTTTTGCAGCATGGTTGGCATGATATCCAAGCCCCAAAACAAGTCCTTCCGCCATTTTCTTAGTTTTCGGAATAAACTAACACTTTTGCCTTTAAAAACCTATGTGTAGCACGGGCCCGGCGGCGCCGGCGCCCCGGGCGACCACGCATTAGGGGGGCGACGCGGTGGGTAAGCGCCTGCAGCCCCGGCTGCGAATTGATGCACTGACCAGGGAGTGGGGAAACGGGGAAGCCGGGGAAGGACGGGGCTCTGAGCCCTGTGAACCCTGGGGACTCCGCCACCAGGCAGGAGGTGCGTCTTGGAGGGCCCCCCACTAGGACCCGGTGGGGAGGATATCACCTGGCCCGACCAGGTGGCCCCCCGGGGACGAAAGGCGTCTGGTACCCGCAAAATCAAACCTCAAACCTCAAACCTCACAACGTGGGTAAGCAGAGCAAAGCAAATAGAAATCCACTTCGTATCCCCCCCAAACTCTGGAATTCCAACCCAGAAGTCCGCGAACGATCCCATATAGCGGGGGTGTCGCTCCCGCCGATGCACTTACCAAAGGCTGCACCAGAAACAAAAAGCGAAGATGACTGGGTCTTGACAATTCTTGATCCGTAGGAATCTCCTGAGCAAGCGGCGACCGATTGTGCACACAAAAAAATATGGACAGAATCCAAAGACTGATCTTGGTTCCATATGCCGGTCTCAGCTCAAGTAAATTCGGATGGGGGGTACTTCGGAGGTATTGAGCCATGGTATGTGCATCCCTGCGGCAAATAAAGCAAAAACAAAAAGTCGTGTCAAGGGTGAAGGGAGAGGCACTCAATCCCGCTCGTGCATGATCAAATGCACCACGACATCCTTGACATCTGGACTAATCCCCTTTTTCCTGAGATAGTGCAGCCACACCCCGGTATACCTCGGCACAAAACTGCTTGGAGGCTCCCACGAGTCTCACGAAGCGGCAAATCCTTTCCATCGAACCTTGTATAGCCTCCCCCGCGGCGTGGCAGGGTCCCGCTTGTCAGTTAGGATTCGCTCCGCGGTATAGTCATCCTCCTCACCGTCATCGTCGGAGTCCAGGTCTCCCGCCGTGAACTCAAACGTCACTGCTCGCCCGCTGGGATCCGGCGCCCGTGGTCGGAGTTTTTGTATGGTTCCGATCCAAGATTTTGTTGTCTCCCACCTGGACGGCATACACGTCTTGCCCGATCTTGCGCACGATGAACCCTGGGATATACCACCATTGTTGGCGATGGCGGGTTGGCACGTCCTTGTGATGGCGCTCCACCCAAACAGTGTCCTTGAGTGATTACTTGTTCATCTTGCCTTTCTTGAAGTACTTGGCCCTCCGCTCATGCTCATCATGCAAAGAGTTGCTCACCTTGGCCGCTGTGGCATCTGCTTCACTCATCATGGTGCCCGCATCCCGAGCAACCTTGCCATGGTTCATCCACGGAAGGGTTCGAGACACTCGATCCATTTGGAAGAAAATGCGGTGCGGAGACCATCCCGTGGGCCCCGGTAAGTCATGGAAGGCTTGTAAAACCCTCCAAAGAGAGTGAAACCAATTCCTCCCCGGCTCCTCGATGTGCAACTGGCGGAACCCCTGGAACATTTGCCTCCCGGCGATCTCCGCTCGGCCGTTTGACCGGCTACGATACGCCACGGTCTTGGCATGTCGAATACCCATGTGCCTGCACATGCTCTTGAACCAGAAGCCCAAAAATTGACTCCCCCCGTCGCTGCAAATGACAGCGGGGACGTGGCAGATGGTCAGCCAATGCCAAATCATGGCTTTGGCGACAGTCCTGGCTTGAAGGCCCACTCCATGCTTGTCTTTCTTGTCCTTCTTCTTGGACTTCTTACATGGAACCGCCACGATATACCCGCTATTTCGGTCCACCGCGAAAATAATACAATCATATTTTTCCCCTAAACCGTGACCTCAGGCATGGCAAACCTGTCCATGGCAATTAAGCGCATCGTTGCTTCCAGGATCGCTGTGTACACCGGGTTCTCCGCTGTGGAGTTGTTGGGGCTTTTGGTGGCCCTACACCCGGCACAATCGTTGCAATAACGATTTAAGATTGCGTAATATCCCGGAGGGAACTCAAACCTCCACTCAAGATCTTGTTGCACCCCGTCGCGGCCCGGATGCATAAGTTGGGCGTTGTGTCAAGGGTCAATGAGCGCCTCAACCCGGTCTTCCGGCAGCAATAGCTTGTCGTTGAAGAAGAGCTTGTCGCCGTCCTCCGTCAAGCCTTTGGGCCACTCATCGTCCGAGGCGGCACTCACGGCGGTCCAATACCTGTTCAAATGCTCCGAGGCGGCAAAATCCTCCAACCAATCCTGCATTAGCACCGACTCCACGCACTCAATGGGTGCCATGAGAAATTTGTCCAAAGTGTCTTTCATCAGAACTTGAACTCCCGTCGTTGACTCCACGCCGCCTTTGATGCCATGACCACAAAGCACTTGGTGTTGCCCTCTTCCATGGCATTCCCGAGCTCAATGATGTAATTGGCCTCCTCTGTTTCCTCGGCGCCTCCATGACTAGATATGTCCATCCAAGCCTTGCCCGCGGGATAGGCCCAACGACTGAGGCAATCGGCTACAGTGTTGTCCTTCCCGGGGACATAGACGACACTCAAGTCGAACTTCGCAAAAGTCTCGTGCCATCGGGCTTGCCTTGCCGCTGGACCCAAGGGAGTGTCCACAGGCTCCTTGTCCCAACTGTGAAGTGATTGATGATCGATACATACCACCACAGGTTGAAGTCCGATGTGGCCCGATCGCTTCTGGAGAGCGCACACAATGGCATAAGTCTCCTTCTCCCTCGTGGTCCGGGTCCGACGTTGGCCTGCCGCCAGGATTCAACTCCAAAAGGCCACCGTGACATGGGTTCCATCGCACTGGACTTGCTTGGGAACTGCCCCAACGGCATAGTCCGAGGCGTCCGTGCGCAGCACAAATCTCTTGTCCGGGTCCACCAACAAAAGACCCAATGGACCCAATAGTCGTTCCTTCAACTTGTCGAACGCTTCTTCAGCTTCCGTTGTCCATGCCAGTTTCTTCTTGCCTCCCTTGCGACCATCGAACTTGCCGACCTGTAGCATCTTGTGGAGACGCCCCAGGAGATGCCCATACATTCGTACATATCCCGAAAAAAAATTGCAAAATCCCATCAAGGACCTGAGTTCACTGATGGTTTGGGTTTTTCCCAGTGGCGTAGTGCTGCCAATTTCCCAGGGCATGGGTCGGTGTTGCCCCTGACCAACCACACGTCCAGCGAACTCCACTTCTCTCACAAAGAGGGAGGCCTTTATGGGCTTGCACACCATGCTGTGCTCGTCCCAGACCCCAATACAAGGCGCCTCGATGAGCTAGTCGTCAGTCATGTCCTCCGTGCCCGACCCAATAATGATTTTATTGATAAAAGGGTAGGCACAATCCTGAAGGGGTTGAAGGAGATCCTCCATCATGCTTTGAAAGGCAGCATTCCCATCCTTGGCTCCCATCGAACTATCTTCCATTGTATGGACCCCAGCGGACCGGACATCGCTGTGCATGGCCTGGAGTCCCCAGCAGCGGCATTTGGTGGTACCCGTGCTTCAGGTTCAACACCGTGAAGATGCGCCTCTCCTGCACCTTTTGTAGGATGGAGTCAATCAGCGGTAACGAGTACGAGTCATGCTCGGTTTGTTCCTTCAATCCCCTCTAGTCGACAACCAATCTCCATTCACCCTTCTCCTTCTTTGGGACGACGAAGGCCGGGCTTGCCCACTCACTATCGGAGGGTTCAATCCAAGCAAGCTCAATAAATTACATCAAAAGCTTCTTCATCGCTTCCGCTCGTTCCCCTTGGAGTTGATATTCCCGGTGACGATAAATTTTCGGGTTCGGTTTCAGCTTAATCTTGGCTGTACCATATTTCCCGCGATCCGGAGGATTCTTGTTGGCAACTCCACTAAATAGCCGAGGATAGGCCTCAATAAGTCTATCCCTGAGCTCGGCTACCTTTGGGTTCCCGTTGGCTTCTTCTGCTGCTTGCCGGGGTATTGAAACTATCGACTTCACGGCGCTGTATGCCTCTTGTGGATCAACGTCCAACATCTCCTCGTCCGATATGCCCTGTTCATCGACGTGGGCGGCCGTTCCCACTGAAAATCTTCGGAAATTTCGGGCCACGTGCTGGAATTCGTCGAATTTGTCACCCACTCTTGGAAAACCCCATGTCGGAGGGTCGGACCATATGGGACCATCGTATTGGTGGGCTACATGGTCCATAACTCTTGCCACGAAATCATCCTTCTCAAACTTCCCGGTCACCAACTCCACGTCGTCCCACCACTGAGGTGACTTGGCCTGCGCTCGCTCCTTCCGAGCAGCCACTCGGTCATGCATACCCATTCGCATGTAGGCAACAACCCGATCGATCTCTGAGTGAGAGAGCATGTCAACACTCTTAGACTCCGTAGGGTCACTCTTTTCTTCAAACATGACCCTCATGGGAGCGGCCTCTACCCTCCTGATGAACGCCTCATCACCAGTGGGTCTGGCATTGTGAACGGTAAACCAAGAAAGCCTTGGGACTCCATGCTTGTCCCCGGGCGGGCATCAGTATACCCTTGGCGTCGATGAACAACTG
Source organism: Eutreptiella sp. 'Long Island Sound 2002' (assembly GCA_964036045.1). Taxonomy (NCBI): domain Eukaryota; phylum Euglenozoa; class Euglenophyceae; order Eutreptiales; family Eutreptiaceae; genus Eutreptiella; species Eutreptiella sp. 'Long Island Sound 2002'. The sequence goes on along the minus strand of OZ038382.1, from coordinate 90,892,069 downwards.
CTCCTGAGGTCCGAATGGCATCTCATTGAGGGAGATGGAGTCCAAAGTTGGTTTGAGATCCTCCAACGGACATGAGCTTGATCCTATACAAGTCACGACAAAGATACCCATTGCTCTATCTGCAAAAATCTTGTTCACCGTACGTCTGGTGTCTTCTTGAGCACCATGCCAGTACATGGACCCCCACTCTTACAATCCTCAATGCTTTGACCACGCAGAGTCCCACTTGTGCCAATGCCTCGTACACTTTCTTAGCTGCGGGGCACCCCGGGAAGCAAACACGTCCGACAATTTGGGTTTTTCGCCTCCAACTTGGAGGTGGGGGGGGCACAACCGCCGGCGGGCGCGCCACACCCATAAGCAAAGGGGGGGGCAGAAGACAGCAAGCGGAAGAGCTGGGTGGTGTGGGGGGGGGGGGACAGCAGCAGGCGGCGACAAACACCAGCGCAAGGCCAGAAACCGCACAGACAGGAGCGTGCAAGGGAACAGGAGCGGCAAGGCGACGACACCCGCGAAACAAAAAAATGGGTTGGCGCATCGCACGCGCTCGGGAGGCTGGCCCGTCTGACCCCGCCATAGCAGGGGGGTGGCGCACCACACGCGCTGGGGAGGCTGGCCTGTCCGTTCCGGCCAGGAAAACACCACAAACCACCAACACCCGACAACGCCGGCCGTACTGAGTCGGAGACAACAGCACACCAACAAAACAAGCCGAGCATCCAGCCGGCTACAACACCACGAACCGAAACCCGGACACGCCGACACAGCACGCCCCACCAAGGGGGGGGGCACGCACAAGCACGGCACGCCCCAACAGGGGGGGGGGGGGCACGCACCAACACAGCACCAACCCCGGCCAGGCAAACACCACAGACAACCAACACCCGACAACGCCGGCCGTACGGCGGGGGAGACAACAGCGAACCAACGAAACAAGCCGGGCATCCAGCCGGCTACAGCACCACGAACCGAAACCCGAACACGCCAACACAGCACGCCCCACCAAGGGGGAGGGCCACGCACAAACCCGGCACGCCCTAACGGGGGGGGGGGCATGCACCAGCACAGCACCAACCCCGGCCAAGCTAACAACACAACCGCAACCACAACCCGGCCAACAGACGATGACAACCCAAACCAAACAGCACAACCGCAGCAGGCCGGCACCGACACGGCACGCCCCAGCAAGAGGGGGGCCACGCACCAACAGAGCACGCCCCACCATGAGGGGGGCCACAAACCAACGCAGCACGCCCCACTAGGGGAGGGGGCACGCACCAGCACAGCACCAACCCTGGCCAGGCAAACACCACGGAGAACCAACAACCAACAACGCCGGCCGTACGGCGGCGAAGACAACAGCGAACCAACAAAACCAGTCGGGCATCCAGCCGGCTATAAAACCACGAACCGAAACCGGAACACGCCGACACAGCACGCCCCACCAAGAGGGGGCCACGCACAAACACGGCACGCCCCAACAGGGGAGGGGGCACGCACCAGCACACCACCAACCCCGGCCAAGCCAACAACACACCCGCAACCACAACCCACCCAACAGATGACGACAACCCAAACGACAAACCACCACCGCGGCGGGCAAGCGCCGACACAGCATGCCCCACCATGAGGGGGGCACGCACCAACACAGCACGCCCCACCAATAGGGGGACCACAAACCAACGCAGAACACCCCACCACGGGGGGGGGGCACACACCGACACAGCACGCCCAACCATGAGCGGGGCAATCACAAACACAGCACGCCCCATCAAGAGGGGGACCAGAAACCAACGCAGCACACCCCACCATGGGGGGGGCCAAACAGCAACACAGCACACCCAACCAAGGGGGGGGGCACGCACCAACACACAACGCCCAACCATGAGGGGGGCCGCGCACCAGCACAACACAAACCCCGGCCGGGCAAACACCACAGACAACCATCACCCGACAACGCTGGTCATACGGTGGCGGAGACAACAGCGAACCAACCAAACCAGCCGGGCATCCGGCCGGCTACAACACCACAAGCCGAAACCCGAACACGCCGACACAGCACGCCCCACCAAGGGGGGGGGCACGCACAAACACGGCACGCCTTAACAGGGGAGGGGGCACGCACCAACACAACAACAACCCCGGCCAAGCCAACACCACAACTGCAACCACAACCCACCCCGCAGATGTCGACAACCCGAACCCCACACCACCACCGCGGCGGGGAGGCACCGACACGGTACGCCCCACTGAGAGGGGGGTCTCGCACCAACACAGCACGCCCCACCACGAGGGTCGGGCACACACCGACACAGCACGCCCCACCATGGGGGGGGGCAGGCACCAACACAGCACGCCCCACCACGAGGGTCGGACACACACCGACACAGCACGCCCCCCCATGGGGGGGGGCACGCACCAACACAGCACGCCCAACCATGAGGGGGGCCGCGCACCAGCACAGAACCCATCCTGGCCAGGCGATCAACACAACCACAACCGCAACCCAACCGCCGACCACACCCACCCGAACACGCCGACTCTAAGGCGGCGAAGACAACACCGGACAAACAAAACAAGCCGCGCATGGCGCCGGCTAAAACACCACCACAAGCACCACCAACCCGAACCCAATGCCGGCCGCCAGGCGGCACACACGACAACAACCCAAGCCAAACACCACCACACCACGCACCACCACCGCGGCGGACAGGCACCAACACAGCACGCCCCACCATGAGGGGGGCCACGCAGCGGCACAGCACGCCCCACCAAGAGGGGGGCCACGTAGCGGCACAGCACGCCCCACCAAGAGGGGGGCCACGCAGCAAAGCAGCACGACGACCATGCGACGGGCCGCACGCCAGCACAGCACGCCCGACCCGGGGAGGGGCCACACACCAACACAGCACGCCCCACAGTGGGCAGGGGGCGCGCACCAACACAACACGACCTACCATTGAGGGGGCCAAGCACCAACGTAGCAAACCCCACCAATAGGGTGGCCACGCACCAGCACAACACCAAGCCCGGCCAAGCAAACAGCACAGCCCCAACCGTAATCCGACGCGGGCGCGACCAACCAACACCGAAACAAGCAGGACAACTACACAAACAACATCCGACCGCGCAAGCGCCCGCAGCAGCGCCAAGGAACCAACGCCGAATAAGCCGACCATGAGGCGGCTAACACAACTGTGCACGAACAAAACCACTGCAGCGGCCACCACACGACCATAAACAGACCACACGCAACCCAGCCAACACCGAACTAGCCTTGCATGCAGGGGTCGAAACGGGAACGGCGTCCAACAGGTTGGCGACACCGTGGTGCGCCACGCCCGCCGACCACCATACCCACGAACACAACAGAACACCGCGACTCTACCATTACGAACCCGACCAACCAACGTTGACAAACTACACTACACTACACTTGGACAGACCAAAACGGGACTAACCAGCACCGACACTGACGTGCCGGCTACACAAACAACATTCGGCGATACGACGACCGGCAGCAGCGCGGCAGAACCCACGCAAACCAAGCCGACCATGAGGCGGCCAAGACCACCGCGCACCAACCACACCGCAGCGGCATGTGGCCACTTGGCCGTAAACAGACCACACGCAAGCCAGCCAACACCAAACCAGCCAGGCGTGCACGGGTCAAAACGGGAACAGCGTCCAACAGGTTGGCGACACCGTGGTGCGCCACGCCCGCCGACCACCATACCCACGAACACAACAGAACACCGCAACTCTACCATTACGAACCCGACCAACCCACGTTGAAAAACTGCACTACACTACACTTGGACAAACCAAGACGCAACTAACCAGCACGGACACGGATGTGCTGGCTACACAAACAACATTCGGCGATACGACGACCGGCAGCAGCGCGACGGAACCCACGCAAACCAAGCCGACCATGAGGCGGCCAAGACAACCGCGCACCAACCACACCGCAGCTGCAGCCGCCACTTGGCCCCAAACAGACCACACGCAAGCCGGCAAACACAAAACCAGCCAGGCGTGCACGGATCGAAACGGGAACGGCGGCCAACGGGTTGGAGACACCGTGGTGCGCCACATCAGCCGACCACCATACCCACGAACACAACAGAACACCGCAACTCTACCATTACGAACGCGACCTACCAACGTTAACAAACTACACTACACTACACTTGGACAAACTAAGACGCAACTAACCAGCACGGACACGGACCTGCGGGCTACACAAACAACATTCGGCGATACAACCACGGGCAGCAGGGCGACGGAACCCACACAAACCAAGCCGACCATGAGGCGGCCAAGACAACCGCGCACCAACCACACCGCAGCTGCAGCCGCCTCTTGGCCGTAAACAGACCACACGCAAGCTGGCCAACACCGAACAAGCCAGGCGTGCACGGGTCGAAACGGGAACGGCGTCCAACGGGTTGGCGACACCGTGGTGCGCCACGCCCGCCGACGACTATACTCACGCACAAAATCGTGACTCTACCATCATGCAACCCACCAACCAACATTAACAAACTACGCCTAACCGTTGAACGACCGATCAACCAACCACAACGACCTACTTCGAACCCCCAGCCCCCCGGGAGAGCGCAAGCTCGACCGAGTCAGGAGACGTGAGTGTGCGCCACGGCATGCGAGTCCCGTAGCACGTGCTTCTTCAAGTTGCCTCACGCCTACTGAAAACCAACCCAGGTGGGGCTGCCTGCAGGACAGGGCCTATGGCCTGGCTCCCTGCCACTGGGCCCCAGAATTCGGAGGTTGATGAGGATGTGCGATCAGACCCCACCCACCGTATCATCTGCCCGGAGGAGAGGAATGTGAGACTTCGGTCGAACATGGGTTACCTCTCTGGGCAGAACGTGCTGTAGAGTACTGCTCGCGGCAACCGCGCCCTTCCCCCATGTGGGGGAGCCGCTTTGTCAGGGCACGAGCACTAGGGCCGTGGGTGGGTGAGCAAAAGCCCTTTGGTAAGTCCCCCCTGTCCCCAGTCCCGAGTTGACCTACCTACCTACCTTGTTCCCCTTGGAGTTGATATTCCTGGTGACGATAAATCTTCGGGTTCGGTTTCAGCTTGATCTTGGCCGTAACATTATTCCCGCGATCCGGAGAATTCTTGTTGGCAACTCCGGTAAATAGCCGCGGATAGGCTTCAATAAGTCTATCCCTGAGCTTGGCTAACTTCAGGTTCTCGTTGGCTTCTTCTGCCGCTTGCCAGGGTATTGACACTACCGACTTCACGGCGCTGTATGCCTCTTGTGGATTAACGTCCGACGTCTCCTCGTCCGACATGCCCTGTTCATCGACGTGGGCGGCCGTTCGAACCGATAACTTTCGAAAATTTCGGGCCACGGGCTGGAATTCGTCGAATTTGTCACCCACTCTTGGAAAACCCCATGTCGGAGGGTCGGACCATATGGGACCATCGTATTGGTGGGCTACATGGTCCATAACTCTTGCCACGAACTCATCCTTCTCAAACTTCCCGGTCACCAACTTCCGGTCGTCCCACCACTGGGGTGACTTGGCCTGGGCTCGCTCCTTCCGAGCAGCCACTCGGTCATGCATACCCATTCGCGTGTAGGCAACAACCCGATCGATCTCTGAGTGAGAGAGCATGTCAACACTCTTAGACTCCGTAGGGTCACTCTTTTCTTCAAACATGACCCTCATGGGAACGGCCTCTACCCTCCTGATGAACGCCTCATCACCAGTGGGTCTGGCATTGTGAACGGTCAACCAAGAAAGCCTTGGGACTCCATGCTTGTCCCCGGGCGGGCATTGGTATACCTTTGGCGTCGATGAACAACTGCTCCTGGGGTCCGACTTGCATCTCATTGAGGGTGATGGAGTCCAAAGTTGGTTTAAGATCCTCCAACGGACATGAGCTGGATCCTATGCCAGTCAAGACAAGGATACCCATTCCTCTATCCGCAATAATCTTGTTCACCGTACGTCTGGTGTCTTCTTGAGCACCATGCCAGTACATGGGCCCCAACTCCTACAATCCTCAATGCTTTGACCACGCAGAGTCCCCCTTGTGCCAATGCCTCGTACACTTCCTTAGCTGCGGGGCATCCCGGGAAGCAAACACGTCCGACTTGGGTTCTTCGCCTCCAACCTGTTGAACCATGCGATTGTACACTTGTGGCGCCATGCCATATTCCATGAAGTGACCTCCGCGGTCCCCATTGATCTTGGTACTCACGGTCTTGACCGCCAGCACGATTCCTTCTTCCTCATCTCCGGTCCACTGAGATAATCCTGGGGTATAATCCGTGGATAGCCGAGTAAGATGCTCCTTGGCCTTCCCGAACCAACGTTGCACGGTGAAGAAGAGCTCCAATGGCATTGCTGTCCATAAAATCACACCCCGTAATAATATCCCAATCAGAAATATCCGCGGCATAAAAATTCCCAGAAAGAACGATACGCTTCGACAAATCAGGTCGGTTCAAGCGATCGCATTCCGAAAATTCCATGCCCATTGTGCAATCATGGGTACCCCCACCCATATTTTGCCATGGGCGACCTTCAAGCGCACCGGTCGTCGGCTGCGCTTCAGAAATTCTTCCAAAAGTAATCCCTTCCAAACCAAGCTCACTTGGGCACCAGTATCCACCAATGCATCCGCAATCACCTCTTTCTTTCCACACGGTACTCGCACTTTTAAGTGCAATTGCCGTTCTTCGCCACGTCCCCGCGCGCCCACTTGGTCCCTAGTTTCATCTTACCAGAACCCGATGTTCATCTTAAAATGTTCAAGACGAAAATCTTGAAATTGAAACTTATTCATCATGCCTTCATTTTTTCGGTCATATTCGTTCCAAATCTGTGTTTGGGTTCCTGCTGCAGATGCCGTGCGCGTGTGTGCCGCTCTTTCTGCCTGTCGGTGTAACTTTTTGCACAGAATGTTTTTTCACAGAAAACTCATCGTACGAGGAAGAATTGCGTCGTACGATGAAGGTTTACGATGAATTTGGCGCGACAGAAGCAACATGCAAAAATCCGCACCAGAATCGGACACAGTAACAGTGAAAGTCGTAACAGTCGCTTCCAACAGTCAATGGCAATCAAAATAGATACATTCAGTTGCCCTCTGCACCGTCAGGCGCTGCACCGCTCGCACCTGCACCTGCTGACACCTTGTGTGTTTGTTCCTTGGGCCTTTCAAGATCTGCAGCTGGTGCTGGTGGTGCAGCTGGTTCTGCAGCAGCTGCTGCCTGGCGTGCCTTGCGGGCTTCGCGCTCCTTCTGCTGCTGTTCTTTCATCTTGTGCTTCCTCAGTGCCAGCGTCATGCCTTTGCACTATTGCGCGGCTTCTCTGGGAGTGCAAAACGCGATGCGAGCAGCAAGGTATTGACCTTCCACGTTCCAGCTCTTGTCGATCGCTTCGTCAGGAAGCCAATAGATAGTGCTCTTAGTCTGCTCCGCTTCCGCCACTAGTTCGTCAGATACTTTCGTTCCTCCAGGCTCATGAAATCGACGAGCAATCCCTGGTGCCACCTTCCATTTGTCAGTGGCCTCTGCCTGCTATGGAACATACGACCAGTTCATGCCTTTGCCTGGAGTTGTTTTGGAGACACCTTCATCACTGGCATCACTGTAATCTTCCTCTTCCTCGTCTTCACCTTCATCCTCCTCAGGTTCTTCCGACTCCTCTCAGTGTTCGTTTTCAGACTCAGATTCTCACTTGCGTTTTCTTGTGGCTCGTGGTGCTGCATTTGTCGGTTCGCTTTTTTCATTACTTTTTGCATTACTCTTTGGTGTGCCCGCCCTTGTGTCTTGTTCCCCGAGGGCAAGCAGTGTCCGCATGGCATTGAGGTTAATGGGCTTTGCAATTTTCACGGTTGTTGTTGCCGTTTTCACTGGGCTCTGCCAGGGCTCCCAGTGAACAGCCTCTTTCTGCTCGCGCTGCATTGCTCTTGCTGTGTTCTCATCGGTCTCCAATGCTTGCAGCATCCCGAATGCTCGAGCGGGTGCAAGTCTCAGTGAATTTAGGATGCCTCCTGCAGTGCAAGGATGCTGAACCCCAAGGTCAGTACCAATATTGCCAACAACAAATCGAACTCCTACAGCTGAGCGCTCAACAGCCTCAACCTGAGGAAGGAGCACCCAAAGAACGACATTTTTGGTACCGTTTCATCGTACGACGAATTGCTTTCTTCTTACCATGAATTATTCGTCTTACGATGAATTTTTTAGATGAATGGTCGCACGTTACGCACGCACCTATTCACAGGTTGCCTGCCTAATATTGGCGCTGCTTTGTGACGTTCTCCTGGAGTCCAGCAGTCACGGCTGCCATCAACGTCGCGCTCCAATTTGGGGCTGCTGCTACTGGTGATGGAGGCTCAAATGGTTCTTGTACTGGTGCAGATGTTGATCTCATAGCAGGTGGTGGCGCAGATGTCACTGGAGGTCTCCCTTTTTCGCTTGCCCTCAGGGCTAGGAAAATTGGACCGGTTATTATTATCATTGTTAGTATCATCATTATTTTCACAGCATACCTCTTTCCACTTCTTGAAGTCCAGAAATTCTTTGAAATCTTGGTCCATTTCGGCTTCTGTATTGAGCAATCCGGTGATACCAGACGTGATGTGCAGGGTCGTGGCACCCCATGGGCTTCCAGATGTGCATGATTCAGTAGAAAAACATGCACAATGGTCTGCCTTAGTGCAAAGGCTTCGCCCCATTCATAGTCTGTTGCAGAACCAACCCCCCTGCTGCTGTGCTGGAGGTATATTCCCTTCATAATTGCATTCATGGTTTCTGTCAGGTTGTTTGAAAACATCGTCAAACCCACTCCCAAGTTGCGACATTTGCTGATGATGGTTTTCATGTCATGGATGAGGATGTACAGATACGGCGATTTGGAATGGGGAACACAATGCAACTGGAAGTTACCTGCCCCTAGCTCCACCCGATCTTCCAAGCCGTCAACCGGGGGCCCAGAGTGATACAGTTCGCGCGGTACCTCACCCAGCTGCCGCACAGCCTGATCTGCTGCAGATCTGTGAATGCTCAACACGTGTGCCACTGTATCCCAAGCACAAATCTGGACTTCCTGGCCATCTGGTGCAGACTCCTTGTGCAACCCTCTCCATCGGATATTGGCAGCCTTGAACCCGGCTTTCAGCAGCCGCACCCTGTCGTTGGGAACGTCCAGTGCAACGCTGCGTGTAAAGGATAAGATCAGCCTACCACAGATCATCATGATGTGTAGAATACAGGGGAAAACTGATGATCTATCAGTGTCAAACATGGGTTCATATTTGACTTCCTTTCCGGCCTGTACAACAGGCAGTTTGCCTCTGCATTGTGCGTCCTCCTCAGGCTGTTCTCTGCCCTTCCCACCCAATGAATTCTTGGTGCACATCAGACCAAATACCAAAGGAGAATGGGGAAGGAACCATCCAAGTTGTACTGAGTCCGACGATAGCACAGAGAAATGGTAGGTTGCCACCAAACTTGCAGGTATCCGGCACCATGCCACACCGCAGAGAAATGCAACCAGTCCTCAAGATTTGCTGAATGGCCTGCAGGGAAGAGAGAATTTTTTCTTCTCAAAGTTTCCTCTTACGATAAAAAATTCATCTTACGATGAGACATTCATCTTACAATGAAAGATTAGGAAGAATTCAGCGCAGCACACCTCCACATTGGTTCTTCAAAGTATCTTCAGGTCCTCCACGTCCTTGTCCCTTGCATAGGCCAGTGAAATCACCCACATGTGGCTGGTTGTCCTTGCATGGCAACCATGTTCCATGATGGACACATTTAACAGCATCCAACTACATCCCGCAACCGGATAATCATCGCCTCGGATAATCAATGTGATACCATCCTGCGGGTCTGCAACAGTGTTCCAGATAGCATCCTGGGACTGCACATATTCCAACCATTCTTTGAGTGGCCAGGAAATGGAGACGGTGTTGTTGTACCATGTAGGTGACTCCAATGCCCAAAGGCTTGTGAGACATTTCCATGTATCCTCCACAGTCCGTCGACCCGGGACCGAATTGGGAACACAAATCCCTGTGGCATTGAAGTAGGCCTGCTGCTTGGCACTTGCAAAGGACAGGAGGTGCCTGTATTGTGCCCAAGAGGAGCCTCTTGTCATACAAGGCGGCAGCTCTCCGGAAACCCGCGCGACTTGCCCCTTGGGTGAGTCTTGGGGCTGGAATGGGTAGAAGCCCCGTGGACTATTGCTCCTTAATATGATTTCCTTCCTGTATTGTGCCCAGGAGAGGCCAAGTGCCACAATCAAGCACACAGCATGTAAAGGACTACACCAGCTTCCTGTGAAATCGTGCACCTCAACATTTTTTGCAGTGAGTTGCATTTTCTTGTTGATCTGGTGGAATAGGGAGCGACTAAGAGTAGAACCATCAAAGAAAGCCGCTAGTAACGTGGCAGCATCGTCACCATAAGCTGAGTATTAATGTGTTATCTTCTTGATTGCTGTTTGTAGTTGTTGAATTGCGGTTTCCATCGCTCTGAGAAAAACGGGCAAACAAAAGGCAGATGTGCCCAATAATAGGGGGTGGATTTTTGATTTGGGCAAATCCTAATGATCAATCAAGCAAGCCATCAACTTCATAGCTGTGTCCGTGCAATGATAAATGTGAACATTTACAACTGCAAACGTGCAAAGAGTCCCCAGAACTGTAAAACTACAAGATCGTGTAGGCAAAAAGGTAGAACCCAAAAGAAATAGTTCAGCAGACTTTTTTTCTTATCTTTCTTCTTAGGTTTCATCTTAAGATGAATGTTTCATCTTAAGAAGATAAATTTCTTAAGATGAAACTAGGGACCAAGTAGGTGTGCGGGGGTTGAGTATGAACAACTCTCACGGCATGCAACTCTAGTACGCTTGGATGCATCAATACTACGAGCGTTCCATCCCAGATGGTGTAGATCTTGGGTTGGTCATGCCCATCCAAGAGGCTCTCCGTGGTCTCTCTATTATTTATTTGTGTGCAACCCAGATCCATATGTACTTCCCTTTGCAGGGTGATCCTCGGCTGAAACCTGCAACGTTCAGCTTTCTTGGCTCTTCTAGAGCCCTCTTTGGTACCATGGGTACCTTCTTTCTTTCGATTTTGCTGATTTGTGGCGGAGAGACCTCCAGTGTCCCATCTCCGTGGGGGATTCTCTAGGTTCGGTTTACCGCAGCACCATCATGCTGCAGATCACCTGGCCCTTGACTTCCCAATCGTTCTTGCACATTTTTCAAGTCGTTTCTGGCCTTCCTTATCGACTCGGCAACCTCATCAATTTGCGGAATCAGCCGATTGCTACCATGGCTTGATCCCACATGTCGACCTCCATCAGCTTGTCTCTTTTTCCTCTCATCAATCCCCTTCTCCTTGGGGACTTTTTCGGGATGGGCTTGGAAGTATGCCCTCTTGTCCTCCTCGTACACCTTGCACGTTTTGTGGTCGTGCTTATGGGGTCACCCTTTCCCATAACAGACCCAGCAATCACCATTTTCCCACCAGTACTCGGTAAAGCGCAACCAGGATTTCCAATTCTTCGCGGCTCCTTGCCTTGACGGGGTGGTGCTTTCCTCTCCTTGCCCTTGTCATGACCATACGCTTTCGTGTTGTGGGCCACGAACGCGAAGAAGTGTGCATCTTCATGATCTTCCGGAGTCATGTACTCCCCGCCGAATGACGTCTTTCCATCCTCGTACCCTGGATCTTCACTTCGGTCTCCGCCGATGGTTGGATCTTCTTGGATGGCGCGATAATTCCGATCGTCGCGGCGGTCGCGATTCCCATTGCCATGACAGTCGTCAATGTGAGCCTCGTTTTCGGAATTAAGCTTCGATTCCACGCTCATATTTTGGACTATTGAGTCCAGGCTCATGCGGGCTTGGATCATCTGCATCCTCAGCTACTCCCCACGTCTGCACTCAGCGTTGTTGAGCCTCAGCAAACGTCCTCCGGCCGTGCCCCCGAACACCTCCGAGTAGACCGAATTCTTCATGGGGATCATCTGGTCGGGCTCTCCCAGGTTCCTTCGAAAATATTCCATGATACCAGGGTGCTGATCTTCCGGCGACATAATGCGTACAGCCAAGCGCTTCTTTGCCCGTTTCTTTTCTTCCTTCTCCACACACTTCTTCCAGTACGATGGCAGTTCATCTCCCAAGAGATGGCGAATCTCGCTTGATTCGGACCAATCTTCCACTTGCTTCAGAAGCCGGCGTTACTTTCGGAGATACCTCCTCCAATTCCTCAATCACAATTCTCGACGCTCTAAGTTGAGGGGTATTGACAAAAGGTCGTCCAACGTTTGGTGTGGAGCATCAACTCTTTCTTCTTGCTCCAACCAATTGAGACATTGCTCAACCAGGCTGATCCTTCTCTCCCGAATTTGATCACGTAAATCCGCCTTTAGCTCTGAGGCCAAACGGTGTGGGAAAGTGCAACATGCCCACTTGTCACAGGCATCCTGCCGCATCTCACCCACGACCTCCTCGGCAAAATCTTCTCGGTCGAGGATGAAGTCGTCGAGGTTGGCAGATTTGGCGTCGTAGTAAGGAAATTTTCGTACCCGGAAGGTCTTCGACCCTCCCGGCATCCCCAACGTCCGAAGCAATGACGCCCCCAAGGCAGATTCCTCCAAAACTCCCATTGCCTGGGGAGTGGGAATATACGGCCCTGATCTCCATGTCCTCACGCAGTCAGGGCACAGCTTCAGCCTCGCTCGGACCTCCCATAGTCCATATTCCCGACCGTGGGTCCATCATCCATGGATCTTCCGCTCCTCCACTTGAACCATCTCGGCGAGCCGCTGACCTCGGGCTTCTTCGTCCACACATGCCGCATAGGCAGCTCTGGCGTCAAACATCACCGCAGCTGGAGGCCTACTCATGTCGATCTCAACAGTCTCCTCACGGGCATCCCGCTTGGGCGTACCAATCCCGAGCCTTTTTCTGGCGTCTTCTCCCCCAGCATGACACTTGCCAAAAATGGTGGGATGTGCCTCAATAGCCACCGTTCAACCCGTGGCGGCCCATAAGGCGCCAACTCCATGGGACCCTCCATGGGCGCCACTCCTTCTGCCGCTGTCCTCAAGGTCGTCAGCCGTCTCAGCAACCACTCTGGGGCAGGATCCCGTGGCAGGTCGGGGCCAGGTCCTGGAACGGGCGTTGGGATTCCTCCACGCTTCTCCAACCCCCTCATCCTGTTCTCGACTGTCTCCAAGTACTTGATCATGTTGTCCACCGACCGTTGCTGCTGTACCAACATGCTCTCCAACTTGGCCTCGTAGTCCCCTCGATGTGATCGAATTGTCTTCAGATCGTTGTCGAAGATGGCCTGGTCCTCAAGGATTCTAGAGGTGGTGTCATCCAACTTGTCGATCTTCTGAATAAGGGCAAAATTGCCCACCCGGGGATAACTTCTGATGAGGAAGTCCACATAATGGCAATGGCAGTGATCTCCACTCCCCGCTTGCCCGCGCGCCGCCTTCTTGATGTCCTCGTGAGAATGACGGTCATCTCCTACACGATCCCGTTGCAGCTTCCCCGGAGCTCCACGCTCTTCGCCTCCACCCATGACGTGTGTCACCTGTCCCGTCACCGTCCACCCTGACTCCTTCACCATCGCCCGTGTGTCTCGGGACGATGGTGGTGGCTGGCCTTCGCGGCAATGATTCTTGTTGTGCATCATGAGCAAGTTCAGGATTTGGGGCGGTATGTGACCGGCCTGCCGGGAAATCTGCCTCTGCGCCGGCATCATCCGAAGGATAACAAGTATGATACCCCTCGGAGTCCGACGGAGCACTGAACATCCAGGGGACGGGGCTCGGCGTCCTTTCCATCGCCGTTTCCGCATCCCCCTTGGACGGTTTTGGCGAACCACGTTTGCGGTAGCGCTTAGTCTTTGAGCCGCTGCTGGAAGTCGTGACCTCGTCTGATTCTTCCGCGGGTACTCGGGGATGACAATGTTTTCCACATGATCCTTCAAAAATGGTGACGATGTCCTCCATGTCTGTACCCACTCTTCTCTCCGAGTGTCTTTCTTCTTCTCGGGCTTCAACATTCGTGACCCGGGGTCCACTGGGGCAGGGCTCATGAGGGCCCAAGCTCCCCGGGTGGCGGTAGGCGGCAGGTACTCCTCTCCTACCATAAAGAAGGTTTTTAGGACCAGCTCCTGCCATAGTGCAAGCTCTGGACACCGTCCTACAGAACACGCCCCCGGGCCCCAGGCACGCGCAGCTCATTGTCGCCAGTGATGACGACCACTTCGACCTACGGCCCCCAACGATTCTGAACGCCCGGCGCGATCGCGCACCGAGCACAGACGGACCATCCGCCTACGCACCGAGGGCACACACCTCTGGGCGGGGCCCACGTCACAGCCTATGTCCACGCCCGGGACCTCACCGCGACAGCCACCAACCACCGGGCGCTGCAGGGCAGGTACGGCCACACGCTGGTGTCAGCAAGGAGCGGCTCTCCGGCATTGCCATCCTCCCGCAGCCGTGCCCCCCCTGGGGCGGCCAGGATGAGACCCCGGTGCACATGCACGTGGGATGCGCCCACTCACGGCTCCTCTGGCCCCACTACCGTCAGGCGGTGCAAGAGGCGGCCCGCCACCACCCGCCCGAGGACAAGGCCCTGTGGGTGGCCTCGTGGCGCTCCGCGGGCGCCGCATGGACGGAAGTCTTCTGCTCTGGGCTGGTGCCCGAAGCGGCAGAGGCACAGCTCCGTGCCATAGCTCGCTACGACCCGCCAGGAGAAACCTCTGTAGACGATTTCCTCCACCACATGCTCCGGCTGGAGCAACTCCTCCACAAGCCCCTAGGCGCGGCGGCCCGGGTGCACTGATTGCTCACCGCCGCAGAGGGCAGGTGCCCCCCCCCCTCCTCCGCGCCCTGACAAGGACTTCGTAGCCCCCCTCCGTGTCGTGAATGGCACCCTGGAGTGCCCGCCGCAAGAGGACCCCCGGCCGTACCAGGACCTGCCAGGGGGCTTCTCAAAGAACCTACAATACGCCCTCTTCCCGCCGTGGAGCATCGGGCGCGGCTCCATGACCGCATGGGAGGCCCGTAGAGTGGGCGAGGAATGGGCGCGCAAATGGGACCGGTGGTGCGCCGCCACACGCGCCCCGGAGACCCCGGCACAGCGGTACGCTGCCGTCCCGCTCGAGGGGTGGGGGCCGCACACCCGGCCGCGGCCCACCATGGTCCGCGGGGCGGGCCCCGACAACCCGTGGGACACGGCGGCAAGGGAATGGCTACAGGCGGCCCCCGGGGCAACAAGCGGGGTGGACTGGGGACGTGTCCTCACTCATCCGAGCGCCCATCCTCCTCTGCGTCGTCCTCCACACCGCCATAGTACCCCGGGCCACGGATATACACACATGGGGACGCGACGCGGCCACCATCCGGCACCTCCCCCCAGAAGATGGAGCCGCCCGGCTCGCCGTGGCGCCCGTCAAAACTGGGGGGCCTGTGTACGACGACGCACTGTCCCGGCTGGGCGACAGACTGGGGCTTTTATTCCTCATGCTCCCGGCCGACCTTGCAACCGCGCTGCGCCAAGAGCTAGAAAGCTGCGACGGGCTGTGAGTAGGGTGGGAGGCAGTTACAGACCGCAGCCTACTGGCCGTTCTCCACCAGGACGCCGCAGACGAGTGCCGATGGGACAGCCTGATGCTCCACCTCACCGGGCGCCACATATACATGGCAACCCCCCCCCAGCTAGCTTGCGGCACCCCCGCCCGGCGTGGGATGACCTCATCGCCGCCTTCCACGACCACGGGCTTCTTCCCGACGACACGTGGCAGGAGGTCCGGCAGAAGACGCTCAGCAGGGACTACCGGCGCCGCGTCCGCGCCCGCCTGCTGGAGCTCGGAGACCCCCTCCGCCAGAGGTCGGACGACCCGTGGCTCCGGCGTCTCGGCCCCTGGTCACCGCCCCCCGTCGTCCCACACACCTGCCACCTCTGTAGAGAATGCGACACTGTGTCCTCCGCAGCGCCAACGGGGGCCAACAGGTGCACACAGTGCTCCCAGGTGGCCGCCTGCCCCTGGCCAAAACCCCCCGCGGGCCCGCACAGGCGCACGGAAGAGGAGGCCTTGCACCGGTGCATCGGGGGGGGCACACACCCCCTCACACGAACGCGCAGGCCCCACGGGCGCCGCCCTCCTGTGGATCCACGTGCACCTGCGGGACCCGACGTCCGTTGCGCACCTGTCGCACCTGTTCGCACCCTGTCCCCCGACCGCCGCCGCGCTTTACAGGGCCGGCAGCACCATGCCTCGCCGACGGGGGGACGGGCCGGGGCACGCCAGAGCCTGCCGCCGAGCGCAGGAGGCAGTTGTCCGGGGCCTAGTAGCGGACGCGGTGACAGAGGCGCACGAGGCACACGCTGCGGCCCAGAGCGACCCGATGGGCAGTGCGAGGGGTTTTCATCAGCGATGCCGCCCTCCCGGCGGTCCGCGCCCTGAACGGAGCAGGGGCCCCTACGCTGCTCCCAGCGATGCACCGGATCGTGAAAGCTGCTAAGCCGGGGCTAATCAGTCCGGAGACGGCCCTCTACGGACACTGGATGGAGTGGCGCACGTCCAACCGGTCAGGCCGGCCCCTGTCCATCGGGGACACCCTGCGGCTGACGAGCGCGGGATCCGCCATGTCCCTCCACAGCAGCGCCCCAGCCCTGCTGCACGCCCTCAGGACGCGCTGCCCCGGGGACACGGCCCCGTACCTGAACGAAAGACTGGCCACATACCCAGGAGGAGTGTCCGAGCTGGAGGCGGCACTCCACCTCCTACATCTGCCGGACGAGGACCTGGATGTGGGCAAAATCGCGGTGTTCGAGGAAGGCGCGGACGAGGCGCCCACCCGCCCCCGCCCGACCAACCCGATGTACGACGGCACCAGGCCGACCCCCCGTACGCGCTCGTGTGCAAGGCGTTCCCCGGGAAGCCCGCCTGGTGCCCCGCCCTCCCGCCAGCGACGCACCCCGCGGCTGGGCCAACCCGCACCTGTCCCCCCCCCCTCTCCAGGACCAGGGGTGCCCACCACAGAGGGCAGGTCCTCTGGCAAGAGCGCCCTGGCACCCCCCTGCTCCTCCTCATCGTCGCGACACGCGGGGACCCGGAGCGGGTCCTGGGGATCACCCCCACCCACCTGTACGGGGCAGTGCCCGTACCCCACCCCCCCCTCCTGGCGCCCGCGGCGCAGGACGGGGTACACACCTTCCTGCGAACACAGCAGGTCACCGCCGTTATGGGGGTCCGCCTAGTGCGGCTCTCCTCGGCACCACCCGACGACCCCCGGGCGCCAAGGACCCTGAGTTCTGCCCCAGACTGGGTGCTGTGGGGCGACGTGTGGGCCGTGTGG
Organism: Eutreptiella sp. 'Long Island Sound 2002'; assembly: GCA_964036045.1. Taxonomy (NCBI): domain Eukaryota; phylum Euglenozoa; class Euglenophyceae; order Eutreptiales; family Eutreptiaceae; genus Eutreptiella; species Eutreptiella sp. 'Long Island Sound 2002'. The sequence goes on along the minus strand of OZ038382.1, from coordinate 90,874,676 downwards.
CTCACCGGCCTCCCAGCCCAGTGCCGATGGATGACCGCCGGCTCCTGCCCGCACAGGGATAATGCCACCGCCGGCGCCCCCTCCCCTCCCCCCCCCCCCCTGCGGAGCACTGCACAGCACCGCCCACGGCACAACACAGAGACACCGGGAGGTGATGGGGGGGGCACGACCGCCACCATGCATGCCTACCAGGATAACAGGATGTCGGACTCCGTTGGCTCCCCCCAGTGGGACGACTGCCACCACCGCCGGTCCCGCTCCCGCTCCCCCGTCTCCCCGGGATACGAGGGGGAGACCGTCGCGGAGCGCAAGGAGCGGCGGCTGGCGGAGGCGGCGGTGCCGGTTGGGCTGCCGGCCGGGCAGCCCCGGGCAGCCTCAGCCGACACCGGGTCGTCAACGCGGGGACCTGCGCCGGCTGAGGAGACGGCCCCCGCTGCCCAGGCTGCCAGCCCTGCCGCCCCGCCCCCAGAGGGGGCCCGTGGCGCACAGGGGGCCGCGACTGCAGCCCCAGCAAGCCGCGCCGCAGCCCCAACCGCGGCCCGCGGGCGGGCCCGGGGCGCCCCAAGAGGAGCCGCCGCAGCCGCAGAGGAGAGCGGAGAGGGTGCACGAGGAGCCGAAACCAGGGCCCTGGCGAGCCGCGCCACCGCCCCGGCCGGCCATGCTGCAGCCCCCAGCACGCCACAGGCACGGGGGACAGACCCCGCGCGGGCCCAGGGCGCCTCGCCCGGGGCCGCCGCAGCAGCATCAGTGGGCAGGGAGGGCGCCAAGTACCGCGCCCACGCCAACCCCACCCACACCCACACCAGCCCACCCAAGCCGTTCCCCCCCAAGGCCGCCTACCCTGCGGGGCGGACGCGGCACGTTCGCCCCGCGGTGCCCGAGCGTTCGCCGCCCGGCGTCACGCTGCCGCAGCTGCGGCGGCAACAGGACGCCCGGCGCATGATCCGGGAAGGGAGGGCCAGCGCGCAGGCGAGGCAGGGTGCCGGCCAGGGGAGCGCGGAGCGGGGGGCAGGGGGCGACAGGGGGAGGGCCCAGGGACAAACGCAGAGGGCAGGCTCGGCCGCACGCGGCAAGGAGCGATGGCAAAAGCGCGGGCAAGGTACCGAGGCCAGCGGCAGCGGAGGGGGACAGAGCACGGGCAGCGGGCGGCACGATGCAGGACAAGGGGCCGGGAAAGGGCACGAGCACGGGAAGGGCACACAGGGGCGCGAGCAGGGCGCCAAGGCTGGCGGCCACAGGTGGCATGGAGTGAAACAAGGCGCGGTCAGCGAGCGTGGGCGCAGCCAAAGGCATGGACACGGGCACGGGAAAGATATGGGCGCCAGCAGGGCTGGCCAGGGCACAGGTGACAGGGAGCAGGACCCGCAGCGCGGACAGGGGGGCAAAGGCGTGGGGACGGGAAAGGGACCCAAAGGCAAGGGCAAGGGCGCCGTGGGCCCTTGGGGACAGACAGGACAGGGCACGGAAGCCGTGGGGGAAGGGCGGAGCGAGGGGAGAGGGCCGGGGGGCAGTGCGCCCCCGCAGCCGGACGTGCAGCCGGTGTGGTGCATCCCCCCTGGCCTCCAACAAATGCCAGCGCACCACACCCACCACCACCACCATTACGACGCCCACCTCTACAACATCGATCCCGACACCGGCGACCTCATCCCCCCCAACCCCCCCGACCCAAGCACCAGCCGGCCCCCCCCGCGCCGAGGGCGGAGCCGGCGCGGATGGCTGCAGCCTCAGCGTCTCGGGGGCGGGACGCGGCGCCAGCGCTGCGAGCGCAGGGGCCGCAGGGGGGGCTGGCGAGTGGGGCAGAGGGAGCCCGGCCCTGGGACCAGGACTGGGACACGGTCACAGACCCCCTGGGGGGTGAGGCCCTCCCCGTGGTGGTGGAGGTGTACGGGTGGCTGAGCCTGGCCTGCTCAGGGACCACCAGGGGGATGAGGAACGAACCCTTCGATGCCGTGCTCCTCCTGAGGGACGGGGGGGACCGGGAGGTCTCCCAAGGGGCAGTGGGCGGCCCCGGAGGACCACGAGAGGACCCTCCGGACCATGATTCGTGCGGCGTGGCCCGACAGGGAGCCGACGTGGCCAGCTTTCCTGGAGGGGGGGGCGATGCTCCGCATCACAGATGCGGATGCCAACAACTGGCTCCACCTGGCTTTGCGCAACGCCCTCACCCACTGGCGCTACCGCCGGCAGAAGCCGCCACCGCTGCAGCCCCAGCCCCCGCACAAGCGAGGACGGCGGTGACGGCCGCGCGTTATTGGCCCAGGCGATGGGCGCGGCGGGGGAACAGGAGACAATGCCGCGGGACGCCCCCCCCAGCGGAGCCGAGCCCCCCGACCCACATCCCCCCCCACCGCACAGTATGGCGGAGGGGCACGCGCCACCTCCAGTGGGAGGAAGAACGGGGGCACCGAGCACGAGAGGAGGCCCACTGCCCCGCAGCCCGCTAACAGCTGACCGCTGACCCCAACCACCGCCCCAAGCACACACCGGCCCTCCCCCCCCTCCCCAGGCCAGCCGGCACTGCGCGGCGATGGCGGGAAGAGCAGGGGACCCGAGCGAGGGCCTGCAAGAGGGCCCGGCACCCAAGGGCTAAGGGGAGGCGAGGCAAGAGTACGCCCCCCCCGGTCAGCGGCTCGCCCCCCGGGACCAGGACCACCAGGCTGCCCCCCCAAGGCCGTCGGGGGGCGGCGCCAGGGGGCCGGGGGGGGACAGCAAAGAACCCCCCCCAGCCCTCCCCCCCCCTATCCCCCCCCCCAAAGCCCGTGGGCGGCCGGAGGCCGACCAGAGACACAGCAGCCCCGCACCCCCGCGGAGGGGCCGCTGCACCCAGGGGGGAGACACCGCAGCCGCGGCGAACGCAGCCGCGCGCCAAGCGCCCCTGGTCGGCCGCCCGCTCATCCCCGCATAACCCGCTACCGCGCGGCGGCTCTGCGCCGGCGCCGTGGGCGGCAACGGCACGGTGGCACCCAGGAATACGCAGACAAGGCGGCCCGCCTTGATGCCTGCCTGGGGAAGGCGGGGGAGCAGACCATAGCGAGGAAACCTCTTCCCCCCCCCGCATTGACCTACCGGCGACCGACCAGACCACAGCCGGCGCCCACGACCGCCCCGCGACCCGTGTATACCCAGGGGGGTTGGGCCGGAGAGGAAGGGGGACAGGGCTGGGGCCACAGGCCGCCCCCCAGGACAGCGGAGAAGGGAACAGCGGCGCGGCCCCCCCTCTGCACTCCCCCCGACTCTCCCCCGGCCCGGCCCTCTACCCTTCCCGCGGCCGAGGGGGACGGGCCCCCTCCCCGAGAAAGGACCGTGACGCCCGGGAGGGGGACACAGCTGGACCTGCGCGCCGCGCGTCCCGGCACCCCCCCCTGCATGCCGCCGCGGGGTCGGGGCAGGCGGGCAAACCCGCACCAGCGCGCAAGGATAGCGCACGGGCCATGCCCGGGGGGGCGCACCACAACGAACCGGGGCAGTATGGGGGCCGCGCCCGCATGGCCCGAGCATTGCCGGTGACGCCCGCAATGTTGCCCGCCAAGGGAGGGCAGAGGGACGGACCGGGGCAACACGACCCCCCGGTCCACCGGCCCCCTGGCCACCCCCCCCAGGGGGACGGCTCACGGACCGCCCTTCCTCCCTCCCCCCCCTGCCAGGCTGGCCCGCCGGCGGCAGGCAGCACCCGGCGCCCGGGGCTGCCCGACGACCCCGGCCGAACACATACACCGGGGAGGGATGCGCCGGCGGCGAGAGGGGGGCTGAGCAGAGGGCCGCAGGCCGCCCCCCCCAGAGAGGGAGGGGGGGAGCCACGACGCGATCCCCCGCGATCCCCCCAGCCCCCCAACCGATCCGCAAGCCACAGGGGACGCCGGCCCCCACCCCCCCCGAGGCAGGAGCAATGATCCCCCCTCCCCCTGGCAGGACCGCAGCGCCCAGGAGGGAGGCCAGAGCAGGGCCCGCCCCCATGCCACAGCTGCCTACTCCGGCAGGAACCACGACGCGCGGACGAACCCGCGCCAGCACACCAGGGCGCAGCACGGACCGCGCCCGAAGACAGCAAGCGAGCAAGAACCGGTACGGTATGGGGACCACGCCCTCCATGGCCAGAGCAACTACCAGAACACCCGCTTTGTTGCCTGCCCAGGGAAGGCAGAGGGATGGACCGAGGCATGGCGACCCCCAGCCCCACTGGCCCCCGGCTGCACAGACCGGGGGAACGGCACACAGGACGCCCCCCCCCTCCAACCCACCCCCCAGCGCGGGAACGCCTCAGACGCGCGGGCCCACCTGACTGGGGGTACACAGCCCCAAGCCAGGTAGGGGGGAAACGGGACCGGGCGCCCCCCCCCCCCAAAAGAAAAAACCAAACGGAGCAGGGGACCGGGGCAGGAGGCACGGAGGGGCTAACGGACCGAGTGGAACGGCACTACCAGGGGCCAGCACCGGAACCGCGCGAAGTGCGCGCGCCACACCAGCCGGGGGAGGGGGGGGGAGTGCGGACGTCGCGGGAGCGCGAGCGCACACACACACAAAGGACGCGCGGGGAATACCAGAAGGGCAACCGGACCGAGCCCGCGGAACGCACAGACCGCATGGAATGGCGTACCAGCGACCGAGGGCAAGGGACAACCCGGCGGGACGGCCCGCAACACACAGCGCAGGACACACGGGGCAGGAAGGGGGAGACGGGGAGGACACAACACCAGGCACCGGCCTGACCCCCTCGAACCGGCCGCGAAAGCTGCGCACACACGACCAGGGCACTGCACCCGCAAAGGCAGTAGTCGCGCACCGCGCCACGCACCAGCCAGAAGGCTAGGCAACCTCCGCGCCAGCCCACTGGGGTCCCAGTGGCGGCAAGCCAGTAGCACGGGCCCGGCGGCGCAGGCGCTCGGGCGACCACACATCAGGGGGGCGACACGGTGGGTAAGCGCCTGCAGCTACAGCTGCCAAGCGATGCACTGACCGGGGAGTGGCGAAATGGGGAAGCCGGGGAGGGACGGGGCTCAGAGCCCCGTGAACCCCGGAGGACTCCGCCACCAGGCAGGAGGTGTGTCATGAAGGGCCCCCCAGTAGGTCCTGGTGGGGAGGATATCACCTGGCCCGACCAGGTGGCCCCCCGGGGCCGAAAGGCGTCTAGTAGCCGCAAAATCATACCACAAACCTCAAACCCCATAGTGCGAGCTCTACCGCCTAAGCCTGATTTCTCCACCCTCTTTTCTGTGACTCTCATCGTCCTTGACCTCAACATTGCTTCCATGTTACACCAAATCCAAAGTCCAAACTTCCTGCAAGTACCCTTGGTAACTCCTGGCCACAAAACCCAAACCAATCCCGTAGGTACACCCTTGACAGTAAAAAACAAACATTTGATAAATAAGACCGAGTAAAATTGACCAGTGCAGTCCAAATAATTGATCACCAAATGGACTTGAGTGTGACCTCATCTCTACATGGCCATGATCATGGAGAAGGGAACAAATGAGACAATGTCGGGCAAGGGGAGACGAAGAAACAGAAGTATAAGTGAGTCCCTGGAATAGACTATGTGATTATCGAAGACAATGTTGCATCCCTACCCCAAGAATCGATTTTATATACCATGCACATTGGAACTACGGATATATGACACCATGCTAACAACCTCCATTTACCACATTGAGGAAAGTGACATTGAGGTCATGCGCAAAAAAATAGCATTAATGAGGTTCATATGGCACATGGCAGAACACAAAGGAATGATACACGGCACAATGGCATAATCGGATTCAACATAAGCGTGGCCCACATGGCCCATCCTCACCCTTGCCTACAAGACAGCAAAAACTGGAACTGAGAAACATGAGCTCCGAATATGAGGAATGCCCCACCGTGGATCAAGTGTGACATCATGGCCTCTATGAACACAAAGTTCGGCATGGCCACAAACATGACTTGTCCACACTCATGAATCACCAATGATCACAAGTAAAGAGCTTGCAATGAGGATCACCAAATATGAGTCAGGAGAGTGACCTCATGGCATTACCTGACACCTGGCATGTTTGACACAGTCCATATATCATCATGCTGGCAATGCCTGGGTACTTCACACCGGACGCGGGCTGCGTATCACTTAGCAATTACATACACAACGGCCAGCAAGCGAATAGACTTGGCGGGTTTACTTGCTGCTCGCCAACAAGACATCCAGAAGGGCCAGCCGACCAAACCTCCCCTGTTTAGTGTATGCGGCATACAAATTGCTGGGCTCCAGCGGTTAGAGTATCGCGAACCAAAGGCATGAACAAAATGTAAAGCCAACACACAACATACGTCTCATGCCCTCACATGCTTGCAAATGCCACTCGGTCCCACCATCTGGTGCCTAATTGCCTGAGACCCGATGGCATAGGCAACCACAACCGTCATGTGCACTAGGAACCATCCACACATGGACATGTGAAACCAATATTGCCTAATTGCATATTCGTATGACACCGGACCAATTCAATGCATGTTACTTGGAGAGAGATTCGGCAAGAAGGCTTGGGTAAGAAGATGCCCCGGGTCACATGAAGAGACCTAGACTCGGCCCGCAGAGAGAGTGCACATGGAGAGATATGCCGGGTCCAATGAGAGCACATGTGACACATGGTGATATTGTTGTCCTATCCCAAGGAGATATGGTCCCGCCTGAATACAGGCCTTGAGAAGGATGGGTGCGCCCCAGTCCATGCCCTGAGAGAGAGATCGTCACCCATCCATGCCCAGGAGAGAGAACCTAACCAATCCATGGTCGAAGAGAGAAAATCTAACCAATCCATGGCCCAAGAGGGAGAACCTGACCTCACCAAAACCGAATCCCGAGCGCATAGCCTAGCCATGACCCATGGGAGCATACATATGGGGAGGGACCCCCGCCTAGCCATGACCCATGAAGGCATGCATGCACTTGAAGTGCAAATCTCCGACATGAGGATTATCCCTACACCCAATTGCCAATTCCAATGAGCAATCCTCATGCCATGACATACTTCATGTGGACAAAGGAGGGACAGTGGATCACCAACCATGTTAGACCAATGACATGAATTCACCAGAGGCCACCGAAGTGAGACAGCAAATGAGAGGTTAACAACCAGGGCATAAGTGCCATTCTCCACCTTTAGCATGTTCACCCATTGCATGTGCACACACCATGTTCAACACACACAATAACCAAAGACGGACCCTCTTTGATTCCAAGGGAGATCAAGTTGTCATGAGACATGCAAGGCAAACACATGATAAGCCAAGGATTGAAGAATTGCTTTGCCTTGCGCAGCAACGACCAAGTTACTTTCTTCCTTTCTGGTGCGCCTACCTCAGCCACATCCACTTCCACTTTACTTCCACTAGGGCTTCTCCAGCATCAAGAGACTCGTGTTCCCCCATGCATGTAGGCGTGGCACTGCCGAAGCAGATGCGCCCATTAACGAGAACCGGTCTCCTCCCAAATGCAGTGATGCACCCAGGGTCGACAGCCAGTGTGGGCGGAGGCACCACACCAGGCTTTAGCCAGATCCTTAACTCTGAGCCTTCTATCATCCACTGGAGTCGCCCTAGCTTCCGATTCGTTTCCATTGCCGTAACAGTGTAGAACTAACACTATTAGCAACCGTTGAGAAGAATTTTCAAACGATCGGCCCGCATTGAGGAACACAGAGCACCCGCACGTTAGCAGGAACACAAGAAGGGCGCGAGCACACACAACAGTCCTGGTCCGAACAAGAAATGTTAAATCCTCCGTTCTGTGGTTTATGAATAATATAATTTCGGAATTCTCCTGAAATTATATCCGAAATCGCTGAAATCGCGGAAATTGCTCAAAAATTAAACACTGCAGCAAATTGACATCCGAACCGGCTTCAGAACCGTGGCGCAGAGAGGGAGGATGTAACGGCGGGCACCAGGGCGCACACACAGGAAGGGCATGCCACCACGGAGGGACCAGCACCGCCTGACCCCCAGCAGACACCGCGTGACCCCCGGAGCCGCACGCCTGCCAACACACGCCGCCGAAGCACGGACCTGACGCCGTACGGACCGCACCGGCTCACGCCTACCGGCCACCGGAACCCGCACAGGCGAAGGAGGGCACCCACACACGGGGAGAAGGGGCTACACCCACCGAGGGGGGGCCGCCGAGGACACCCCCGCGCAGCCCACCACCACGCCCTCACCGCCAGGCAACGACCCCGGCCACAGCAAGGGCCACCACACAGGCACCAGAAGAGGAAAAGGACACGGCCGCAGCACCGAGGGCTAGAGGCAAGGACCCCAAGAGGACACAGGACCAAGGCACAGGCCTCCAGGGAGGGCAACACCGGGGCACCTACCTGACCCACCAGCCCGAGCAGCACACCTGGACCCCCGCAGCACGGATCCAGCGAGCCACCCCAAACCTAACCGCACTCTCCAGCCACCAGCCAGCCACAAAACCTCAACCCGCGTCCCCCACAACGACACGGGCCAGTCTAACCACCACACACCCCACCCCACGCCCCCACCACGGCAAAACACGAAGCAACATGGCACAGCGCACCACAGCGCACCGCCGTGCAACGCACCACGACAAGGCACCCCAGGACCCGGCACACCAGAACACGGCGCGGCGCGAAGCGGCACAGCGCCGCACACCGCGGCACGACACGGCGCAACACGGCACGACAAAGCAGGGCGCACCATAACACAGCACGGACCAGCACGACGCAGCACGGCAAAACACGGCACGACACACCACGGAGCACCAAAGCACACCACAACACCAAAGCAAGGGACACTAACCAAGAGTCCAACATGAGCAAGCCGATGCACACCCCGGAAGACGCCGCACCAGCCCGCCGCACACGGGCAAGGGGCCACCGCACAGCTGGCAACAACGGCTGCGGCCCACCCAGACAAACCGCCACCAGAAAAAGAAAAGCCGGAACCGCGGAGGCGGGGGGACACGGAGAACCCAGCCCCCCTAACCCAGGGCCTCAGAAAACCGCCTGGTGCAACCGCCCAGCTGGCAGAGCAAGAACCTAACCCGACAGGAAGGGCCACCGAGCCAAGCGTGTACATTACCCCCCCGACCCATGGGGTCGGGGCAAGGCTCAGCAAAACACAACCACCAACAGCAACCCGGTTAACCACACTGAAAGCCGACTAGTGCGTGCACCAGCCCAGGGAAAAGGGAGGGAGGAACAGGCAGACCCCCCCACGAAAAAAAAGGGGGGGGGCACGAGATAGGCCCACAGCCATGAAGCTGCCCACCCACACCACAAGAGGCGGGCAAACCCCCCAGGCCAGACGGCACCGAAGACGGCACCCACGGGGCCCGCGAAAGGAACACCGGAGGACCACCGAGCCACAACCGCCGACACCCAACCGGAAGCAGCAGCCCACGGGAAGGAAGGACACCCTGCACACGCCAACACACACCTCGCTGGGGCAGAGACCGGCCAAAAAAAAGGGTCAAAATAAAACACGAAGGCGCAGGCCGTAAGAGAGGGGGAGGGGGGATGGAGACCATGAGACCCAAGACCGGGACAGCCAGCGACGGACACCACAAAGCAACGACACGACAGCGCCGAACACCACACCCCCCCGCAGCCAGAGAAAAAAAAAAGGGGGGGGAGGGGGGGGACAAACCCCACTCACGGCGACTCCCGCACACCTCCATGCCACAGGCGGCCCCCCCAGAAGGAGACGCGAAACGGACGCGGCGCACCCAAAGGCCACACGCCCCAGCATCCAAGCCAGGAAAAATCCGGGAAGCAGACAAAACCAAACCCACACACGAACACACCACCCCGCTAGGAATGGCGGGGTAGAAGCAGGGCACACGCACAAACACAAACACACACCCTGACGCCCCAACCAGGAGTGGCGGGGCACGGCCGAAACCCGAGGCCAAGCACACACGCCCAAACCGCACACCCCAGCCAGCAGGGACGGGGTACAAGCCAGGTGTGCACACAAACACACACACGCCCCAACACCCAAGCCAGGAGTGGCGGGGTGCGACAGCAACCCAAGCCCAAGCACACACCCCCGCACCGCACCCCCAGCCAGGAGGGGCAGGGGACCAGGCGGGACGCGCACACAAGCTCAGACACACGCCAACACGTCAGCCAGGAGTGGCGGGGCGCAGCCGAAACCCGAGCCCAAGCACACACACCCACACCGCACACCCGAGCCGTGAACGGCGGGGTACAGGCGGAGCGCGCACACAACCACGCACGCCCCAAAGCCCCAGCCAAGAATGGTGGGGTACAAACCAAAGCCCAAGCCCAACCGCACACACCACAAACCCCAGCCAGGAATGGAGGGGGGAAACCACAACCCGTACCCAAACACACCCACCGAAGACCCCAGCCACGGTTGGTGGCGTTACCGAGCTCCGAGGCCATGCACAACCCGGACCCAAACACAAACGCGACAAAACAGTAGGAAACCCAGTGTCCATAGCCCGGGCACTGAGGCAGCCCGTGCCATGCAGGTGACCTGGCCAAACAAGATCAGAAGACCGGGGATAGGGCTGCTTCCCAAGGCCTGCGCTGCTTTGGGACTCGAGACCTAGCGTGCGACACCCAAGCGCCTCGGAACCCCAGTACAAAGAAGATCCATGAATGCCTTGGGAACAGGACACGAGAGGAAGTCCGGTGAACTTCTAGGGTTTCGCCGGAAGGGGAAGACGTGCGCAAGCACGGGGGTACACCCTCCTGGCGAGACAAGCAAGTCACGCTGGCGGCGATCAGCCCTCCAGGTGTTGCCTGGGGCCGCTTTGTTGGGGACGACCAGTTAGGTCTAGCGGGATGTAAGCCGCCTCCCCTCTTCATGCGCGGAGCCTCTTCCTGTCCGTCACAGGCGCGACGCCAGGGGGAACCATGGGGCGCCTCTCCACGACCGAGTGCACCTATCTACCTACCTCTTCTACGAGGACGGTATAGTCATGCGTGAGGCACAACTTGATGTGTGTCTACAATGGTCCCATCTCAGCTCAGGTCACACTGGCGTTAATCGCTCAGTTGACTTCTTTCGCGAGTGTTTCTACTCTAGTCTAACCCTGACTGAACTGAGGTCTCGTATGCAGACCATTGTGGATGCTTGTGGCTGTCATGCCAGCAAGCAGAGCGATGGTAGGGATAGGGGACTGATTTTCAGACTACCCATACCCTATTGTACTAATCCTCTTCTCTACCTGGATTTCATCCACAGCCTACCTCGCTTCCACGGGTATGATAGTTGCCTAGTGGTCACCCGTGGCCTGTCCCGCCTCACCCGTGTGTTCCCTGGCAATCAGAACATGTTGGTCGAACAATGGTTCGAACCATATGGAGCACCTAAGCATTTGCACTCTGATGAGGATGTACGCATCCGCAGTGACACAGGATGGTACAAACGAGTGCTGAATGCCCTGAACGTTGAGGTAACCACAGGTGTGCCCTATACCCACACGTCTAATCCTCTTTGCGAGAGACAAAACCGTGTGGTGGAACAGAACCTGAGAATCCTGAGGAAACAGGAACGCACCAAGGATTTAGTACGCCTAGTGCCCTGGGCAGTGCTGACCATGAACTCTCAGAGGAGCTCTTCTACAGGTTTCAACCCCCACGAGCTGTTCCATGGAGGACGACCTGCTTGGTTCTTCAAAATGCCCTTTCCTGAGGACTTCAAGAGCCCTGTTGGGGATTGGTTGGAACACAAGCAGTCTCTGGCTAACCAGGCTGCGACTAACTTGAGACATATCCGTGAAGGTGAACTGAGCCGACGAGATCGCCTACGGCGACCCGCCAGTTTCGAGGTTGGTGACCTTGTTTTGGTTCACCATTCACGCCTACCTTCTCGGCCCCGTAACTGCCTACAGGACCTTTATTTCGGGCCCTATCGTATCATCAGCATAGATGGATCTGGAATCCATGTCGGGTGCAGTCCACGTCTAGGTGGTGAACTGCTTTCTGCGCCTAAGCAGTTGAGGCACTCTCATTCCCCTGACTATTTGTCCTGGGATGAGTGGCGTCTCAGCAACAGTGAGGCCGAGCGTATCGACCTAGAGAACGCTGCCAGCCGGAACTCAAAGAGAGTACTGCCGATGAGATGGCAGTCGATGGCTACTACGTGATTGCAGGTATTGCCCGCCACGAGTATAAACAGGGCTGGAAATGCCTAACCCTGTGAGATGGCTATGGGCTATCTGAGGCGACCCCGGAACCCATGTCTGCCTTTATACAGCCAGATGGGAGTATCAACCCGATCTTTCACTCCTACCTCGTTGAAAACAGGGAGGGACAGCTACTAACCCGTGCTGAGACTCTGTCTCAGCGGAAGAAGAAAAACTAATCTCCTTGTGCCTACATATTTACTGTTTCAAACCTCCCAGGGGCGATGAGCACTCTTTTGCTGAATAGCTAGGCGTACTCATTGTGTGCCAGGACAGGTTCAGAACTCCTGCGGAGCTCCAGTTACGGTGAATGTAGGTAAGTAGGTAGGTGCACTTGGTCGTGGAGAGGCGCCCCATGGTTCCCCCTGGCGTCGCCCCTGTGACGAACAGGAAGAGGCTTCGCGCGTGAAGAGGGGAGGCGGCTTACTTCCCGCTAGACCTGACTGTTGGCCCCCAACAAAGCGGCCCCGGGCTACGCCGGGAGGGCTGATCGCCGCCAGCGTGACATGCTTGTCTCGCCGGGAGGGTGTGCCCGCGTGCTTGCGCACGTCCCCTCCTTTGGGCGGAACCCTAGGGGTTCACCGGACTTCCTGGCGTATCCCGTTCCCAAGGCGTGCATGCACGTTCCTGGTACTAGGGTTCCGAGGCGCTTGGGTGTCGCACGCTCCGCCTCGAGTCCCAAAAGCAGCGCAGGCCTTAGGATGCAGCCTTACCCCCGGGCTTCGGATCTCGTTTGGCCGGGTCACCTGCATGGCACGGGCTGCCTCAGTGCCCGGGCTGTGGGCACTGGGTTTCCTACTGTTGTGTGGTCTTTGTGTTTGGGTCCGGTTGGCGGTTGGGTGCGGGTTTTGTTAACCCCGTCAGTCCTGGCTGGGGTTTAGGGTGGGTGTTTTTGGGCTCGATTTGTGGTGTTGTCCCTCTAGTGTCGGCTATTTGTGGTGTTCGTGGTTGGGCTCCGGTTTCGGCCTGCTTTTGGGACGTGTGTGGTTTCGTGGGCGCCCCGCATGCCCCCCGCTGTTTCCGGTTCTGGCGCGCGGTGTGGGCGTGTGTGCTTGGCCCGGGTCTCGCCTGTGCCCAGTCCGTCTTGGCGTGGTTGTCGGGGTGTGTTTTTTTTTTTCTTTGCCCTTTGGTTTTTTCTTTTCTTTTCTTTTTTTTTTTCTTTCTGGGCTTTGTGGTCCCTGTCCCTCCATCCCCTTTCTTTCGAGCTGGGCTGGTGGCTCTCTTTTTTTTTTTTTTTTATTTTTCCGTGTCCCTTTTCCCCGTGGTCCGCTGTTACTGGCTTGGTGTTGCCGGTTTTGGGTGGGTGGTTCCCCTGTGCCTCTGCGGGGGTCCCCCCCCCCTTTTTTTTTTTTTTTTTTCCTGGGGGGGGGGCCTGGCCGCCTGTGGTGGTGTTGGCGGGTGGTTGGGCGGCTGTGGGCTGTTTTCGTGTCTTTTCCCCTTCCCCCCTCCTTTTTTTTTTTTTTTTCGGGGGGGGCTTGCCTGTTCCTCCCTCTGCCTTCCCTGGGCTGGCGCACGCACTGGCCTGTATTCAGTGTTGTCTTCCGGGCTGCTGTCTTCAGTTGCGTTCTGTGTGGCCATGTTCTGGCCCCATGGGTCGGGTAGGCTCTGTACACGGTGGGCTCGGCGCCCCTCCTTGCTGGGTTAGGTCCTGGCTCTGCCGGCTGGGCGGCTGCGCCAGGCGGCTGCTTGTGGTTTTGGGTTAGGGGGCTGGGGTTGCTCGTGTCCTTACCCCTCTGCGGTGCCGGCTGTAATCTTCTGGGTGGTCCGTCACCGTTGTCGCCTGGCGCGCTGTGGTCCCGTGTGTGGCCTGTGGTGCTGGTGTGTGGCGTGGTGGCGCGGCGCCTTCCCGGGTGTGCGGTGGCTAGCTTCGGTTAGTCCCTCAGGTTAGGGTCAGTTGTGTCGTGTTGTGCCGCTCTGTGCCGCGTCGCGTCGCGTCGTGCTGTGGTGCGTTGCTCTGTGGCGCGCTGTGGTGCGGTGTGCCGTTGTCTCGCGTGGTGCCGCGGTGGGTCAGTGGAGGTCAGCCTGGCCTGTGTGGGTCGGTTAGGTCTTCGGGAAATTCTGCTGAATGATCACGGTGTCCTTGGGGCGTGCACACTGACTCTCACCCATGGACTCAATCTTCACCGGGCCTCGCAGACAGGCAGGTGTACTCGGGGTGTAGGAAAGGCGTTCCTTCTCCAAGGCAGACAAACAGACATCAGGAGTCGGACGGTGGAGGTGGCTTCCGAACGCTGTTTGAGTGGGGAATGGCTTTCACTGCAGCTCGGCTGCGCTGGCAGGGTCCGGGTCGGTGCCGCCGGCAGGGATGAGCTCACACTGTAGGGTCAGGGGGATGTCCATATCTCCGGTGCTGGACTGCTGGGGTCCGGGGCATCGGTAGTATTCTTGGCACTTCCAGTCTTCACGGCGCTCGGAGATGGCCTTGAAGGGGGCACCGTCCAGCAGCACCAAAGCCTTCGCGATCGATCACAGCGTTTCGCTTCCCCTTGCGGTGCTCGATATTCATCATGGACGGGATCGGTGTGCCGCCGCAGTGCCATTCCTCCACTGGACGCAACAGGTTGGTGACGGACGCCCTCTCGGACGTGAGACCAGCCGAGATCAAGCCCCCGTAGCAATACTCTGCGTCGAACCGCGACGGTAGCGCAGCCCGGCCCTTATAGCCCATGGTGTGGTCGCGTGACGGTCCGTGGGGTTGCCCTCCCTGGGGGCCTGTGCCTTGGTCCCGTGTCCTCTGGGGGTGTCGGTCCGTAGTCGTGGGTGCCGCGGCCGTGATTTCGTCCTCTTCCGGTGCCTGTGAGTTGGCCTTCGTGGTGGTCGGGGTCGTCGGCTGGCGGTGAGGGCATGGTGGTGTGCCGTGCGGCGGTGTTCCCTGCGGCCTCCTCTGTGGGTGTGGCCCGTTCTCCCCGTGTAGGTGTGCCCTCCGTTCTCCGTGTGGTTTCCGGTGGCCGGTGGGCGTGCGCTGGTGTGATCCGCATGGCGTCCGATGTTTGCTTCGGTGGTGTGTGTTGGGGTGTTTGGTGGGGGTGGGGCGGCGCTGGTCTCCCCGTCGGTGTGGGTCGTGGTACCTGTCGTGGTGCCCTTTTCCTCCGTGTCTTGGTCCCCGTTCCCGCTCCTTCCTGGTTCTTGGGTGGTGTCCTGCCCCCCTGTGGTGTCGCTTCCGGCGCCCTGTCCCTGTGTGTGCCTGCCCTCACTTGGGGCCCTACCGTGCCCTCTTGCCTGTGTGGTCCTTGGTGCCCCTTGCCCTTCCCTTGCCCTTGTCCTGCCCCTTCCTGGTGTGGTGGTGGTGGGAGGGGCGGGGTGGGGAGGGGGCGCCGGTGGCCCAGGCTTGGGGGTGGGTGGCCTGGAGCCACTAGCGGAGGGCTTGGGGGGTGTAGGGGGGGCGGAGGCCCTGGACCGCATCGCGGAGGAGGGCCTCCCATGCCGCTTGCGGCATGATGGCCTCCGGGGCGGCCTCGTTGGGGTTTGCGGGGGTGCGGGTGCGCACCTCCTCGAAGGTATGCACCATGTGCATCCCTTCGTGCCTTCCCGCTCCTCCGGCCCATTTCACCCAGCGGCGGAGCTCCTGCAGAGCGGAGGGAGACCACCAGGCGAGGTAGGCGGGGGCCCGGGGGGGGGAGGGGTCCGTGCCTGGGGTCCTCGAGCGGCGGGGGGAAGACGTGGACCTGCGGTGGTGGCGGGGGCGGCGGTGCCTGGGGGAGCGGGAGCGGCGGCGGCGGGGGCTGGGGGTGGAGGACGGGTACGGGCGGAGGGGGGAGCGGGAGGGGGAGGTGGACATGGGGCGGCGGTGGCGCGCTCGGTGGCGTCCGGGGGAGCGGGAGTGGTGGTGGCGGGGGCTGGGGGTGGTGGATGGGTACGGGTGGCGGGGGGAACGGGGAGCCCGGCGGGGCGTGTGGGGGGAGGGGGAGGTGGACGTGGGGCGGCAGTGGCGTGCCTGGCTGCGTCGGGGGGAGCGGGAGTGGTGGTGGCGGGGGCTGGGTGGCCGGTGGGGGGAGGGGGAGGGGGACATGGGGCGGCGGTGGCGCTCGTGGTGGTGCCCGGGGGAGCGGGAGCGACGGGAGCGGGGTCCCTGGGGGTCGTGGTGGTACCTGGGGGAGCGGGAGCGGCGCGAGTGGGTGGTTGAGGCGCGGTGGGAGTGTGGGCGCCGTGGGCGAGTGTGCCGTGCGGGGGGGGGAGCGGGAGCGCCGCCGCTTGCGGGACCGGCCCTCGTCGCTCGAGTCGGGCCAGTCCGGAAGCGTCGGCGGCCTCTGGGGCGCCTCGCGCGGCGCCGCTTGGGGGGGGAGGTCCCCCGTCGTCCTTGGGGCCCCTTCGGCCATCAGATGGTGGCCGGGGGGGTACGGGGCGTCACGCGGTGCTGGTTGGGGGGGGAGGTCCCCTGTCGTCCATGGGGCCCCTTCGGCCATCGGATGGTGGCCGCGGGGGTACGGCTGGTACGGGGGTGGTGGCTGGTACGGGGGGGGTGGGTATGCGGGCAGGGCGTTCGGCGGCTGCCATTCCGTCCGCTGGTGCTGTTGGTGTACGGGGGGTTGTGGCCCGGTGGGGTAGGGCGGTGGGCAGTGGTAGTGGTGGGGGTGGTGTTGGTAGTGGTGGTGGTGGGGCCGCTGGTGGTGGTGGTGTGTGTAGTGGTGGGGTTGGTGTTGCGGGTATGGCCCATGGAGTCCTTGTGGGTTTTCCGGTCCCCCTTGTGGGGGTGGGGGGTTGGGCATCGTGGGCAGTCCCCGGGGCTGCACTATGTGGTGGGCATGGGGGAAGGGTTGGGGGCCGGGCTTGACGGTGACGATGGTTGAGGGGTCCCACGTCCCTGGGTCGGTTTAGCCGGCGGTGGTGGTGGTTTGTGGGGGATGGATGACGGGGCGCTTGGTGACGGGGATTTTGACGAGGGTTTGGACGGGGTCGTGCTGGGTGGCCGTCTCCGCGGTGGTGGTGGGTGCCGGCGGGAGGGGGGCGCGGGTCGTGGTGGGTGGGGGGTCCTGGCTTGGGCGAGGGCCCGGGCGGGGGTGGTATCGGGTGGTTTTGTGTCGTTGCGTATGCGGTGTTGTGTGTGGTCGCGTGGGCGCCGGCTTGGGTTTGGGGTTGGGTTTGGGGTTGAGGTCCGGTTTGGGTTTGGGGTCGGGTTTGGGGTTGGGGTCCGGTTCCAGGTTGAGGAGTACCTCTGTCTGGAGGTGTGAGGGCGTCGATGCCGGGTCGGGGGTCGTTCCGGTCGGTTGCCGGGGTGCCTGAGTCGCCTGTGTGGGGGTTGGGGGGTTGGTGCGTGCGGCCGCGGCTTTGGCTTTCGCCGTGGCCTTGAGGATGAGTTTGGCGGGGAGGGGGGGGTCGGAGGATGAGGTGGAGGAGGTGGACGAGGCTGAGGACGAGGAGGAGGTGGTGGACGCGGGTTGGGCTGTGATGCGGGCGGGCTTGCGGGCGGCGGCTTCTGCTGCGGCCACAGCAGGGAGGATGGAGGGCATGTCCCCGGGTTGTAGGTTGGGGGCGGGCGGCTGGGGGGGCCCGGTCGTGACTTGGCGGCCCGGCGGGCCGATCTGGTCGGCTGCGGCGGGGGAGGGAGGCGCGGGGCTGCGGCCTTCTCTTTCTGGGCTCGGCTGGGCCCGGGTCCTGCAATGTGCGAGGTCGTGTGGGTTGGTGTCAGCGGGGGGGAACAGTTCGCGTGGGCTGCATTCAGGGGCCGGGGGGGGTGAGCCTGGGTCCTCTGGGGTGTGTGTGGGGGGCGTGGGCGGGCCACTGGGTGGGGTGGGCGTGCCGCGGGGCGTGGGGCTCCCCTTGGCGGGTGTGTGTGGGTTGTCGAGTGTGGGGGGCGGTGAAGGGTGGCCGGTTGGTGGGTGTGTGGCGGGCGTGTGCTGGTGTTCGAGCGGGTGGGGGAGGCCCGTGTCGCGGGGCCCGGGGGTGCGCGCGATAGTGGGCGTGTGTGGGTCTCCGGTTGAGCAGCGAAAGGGGGGGGGGTTGGGCGGGGATTGTGCGGGGGGTTGTGCTGTGCCGGTGTATGTGTCCGTTTGCTGCGCGCTTGCGTGGGCAGTTGTAGGCCGGGCGGTTTGGAGGAGAAGCTTGCTGTCTTCTGCTGCCGCGGCAAGGATTTCGCAGACGAGCGTTCGTATCTGGTGGACCTCTTGGTCAGTGGTGGGAAGGGGGCATGCTAGCTTTGGGCTAAGACCCGCGCGGTTGAGGACCCTGTGGATGGCGTGGTACCCGCAGGTGAGGGACTGCTGCGGCCTGGGGGGGGGGTTTGGTCGTGTGTCCGGGCCTGCTTCGACTTGTGTGTGGGCGGTGGGGATGGCCCAAACCCAGGGCACGGTCCCCGTGGGTGGCCAGTGGCGCTGGATCCAGTGGGTTAGGCAGAGCATGGACAATCCCAGGTGGTAGCCCGCCTTCCCTGAGGTGATTTGGGCGCGGGCGCGTGTCCCCTGGCTGGAGGAGACCCCTGAGGATCCTGTGCTGGGTGGTGGGGTCCCCCACTGCCCCTGGTGGGGCGGTCTTCGGGGCGAACATGGTGTCTGTCCCCTGGATGATCCATTGCGGGCCGTGGGACGTAGCCATAGCGGCTATCACGTAGTAGTGGCCGCGCTCGAGGACTGTAACCCAGACCTCCGGCGGGGGGTGGTCACTGTCTGTAGGTGGGGGGGGGAGGTCTTCGTCCGGGTCGCGGAGGCCGGCGGCGCGGAGGGCGGTGTCGCGGTTGGGCGCGGTGGCCTGTTCCCACTGCTCCGGGTGGTTCGGGTCCGCTGGGTGGTCCGTCTCCGCTTGGGCCCGCCGTAGGCGTACGGTCCCTCGACGCGTGACGTTGCTGCCGGTGTCGTGCGTCAGGGCCTGGCCCCACTCGATGGGGGGGATCCAGATGGGCTGGCCCCGGGTGTGTTTGCGGGCTCGCCAGAGCACGAGGTCTACTATGGTCTCGTGGAGGCCGCTGCCTGGGGTGGTCAGGTCCCGGAGGGCTTTGACGGTGAGCTTGGTCCAGTCCTCTTGTAGGCGGTACCAGCCCAGGGGGGTGGTCGGGGCCCTGTCTTGGAGGGTCGCTCGGAGGAGGTCGGGGTCGCGGATGGTGGCCGGTGTGACGGGGGGGGTGCCCCGGGTCCGGGGGGGGTGGGCTGGATGGGCTGCCGGGGTCTTGCGCGTCTACGTCGATGGATGGTTGGCCCTGGCTGGGTTCGGCCGGACTGGGCGGTGCCGGGTGGCTTCTTGGGTGCGAGACGAGTCTCGGGGCGCTGTGGTGGTGCCTTGGAGACCTGTGGATGGAGACGGGGGGCGCGTGCGGGGCGCGGAGCGGGTTAGTGGACATCTGGGTCATGCACGGCATGGTAATGGATGAGACGCTGCATGTGTTCCCTGGCGGTGGGGTCGGTGAGTTGTTCCGCGTGTGTTAGCAGGAGGTGTTTGCGGTGTACCATTTGGGCCGCTGCTCTGCGGACCGCTTCTAGCTGGAGGTGTGCTGCTGCCTCCATGGGGCTTTCCGTGTGTTTGGTGAGGTGTCGGTGCAGGGCCTGTGTCACTGCCCCTCTCATGGTGGTTTCTTTGATCAGGGGGTCCCGGAAGAGGTGTTCGGTGGCCTGGTGTGCGTGGCTGTGGGCTGGCCATCCTTCGTGTTGTCGCAGGGTTTCCGCCGGGGACCAGCCCACTAGGGTGTCCCTGTCTGTATGGAGGGGGCATTTCTTGAAGTGTTCCCAGTCCTCCAGGGTGGTGTGGTCGCATGGGCAACAGGTGTGTTCGTCGGGGACGTGGATGTGCTTGCGGGCGAGCCATCTGGCGACCCTGAGGAGCTGGATGCGTCGTTTCTGGAGGTGGGCTGGGACGTTTGCTGGGCGGAGCGCTGAGTGGTAGAGGGGGACTTGCAGTCTGTCCTGGAGCTCCTGGATGTGCGCCCGGCTGTCTGCGTCGCCGAGCACGCGGGCGAGATGTTGGACGGGGTCGGGGTAGTGGTACGCTCTGTCGTGGGAGGAATAGGGGGCGTCCTCTGGTACCCAGTCCGGGGTCTGGTGGGGCTCGGGTACAGGGGGCAGGTGTTGGAGGTGTGTGTGGTTGCGGCCGAGGTCAGGGATCTGGAGGGCTGGTAGGTTTGTTGTGCGCTGGTGTACTGCCTGGTTGTCGACCTTACCATTTCCGTATTGGTGCCTGTGGGACTCTTGTTTCACGATGTGGAGTTGGACGTAGGGGGGAAGGCTGCGTAGGGCTTTCCAGAGTAGCAGTGCCTGGGTGCCGAGGCTCGTCGCGGTTGCTTTGTGAAGTGGTTGCCTTGCTATGCGGAGGAGCAGGTGCGTGTCGACAGTGGCGTCTACCACGAACCAGACCCGGACGATGTGCGGGGAGTGGGCGGGTAGGTGGGCCGCGACCTCGGTGATGGCGTCGGCCATGGCCCCTAGCTCCCCGTGGGAAGAGGCCCCATAGGTGGTGTGGCCCGTGTGGTGGTCCATGTGGTAGTGTCCCCCGGTGTGGGTTAGCTGCAGGGTGGCCCCCCCGGTGATGGGCGTGAGGGCGGATTCGCCTGAGGCGTCGGTGAAGAAGAGCCGGTCCGCCGGTGATGGTTGTGGGAGGCGACATGGGTTCATGGGCAGGTAGGCGTATATGGCAAGGCCTGTGGCGAGGTGGGCTACTGGGGTTGTGGGCTGTAGGATGGGGGTGGCGTACACCCCTATTCCTTTGGAGATGATGTGCTTCGCTTGGGGGGACAGGGCTATGAGCCCCTGCTCCGGCTGTCCTCGTGTGAGGTAGGAGTAGATGTAGTGGAGGATGTAGGCTGTGTCGGGGTTTAGGTCGTGGCATGTGAGGGTTTGTGTTCGGTGCTCCGGTGTGTGGCAGGAGTGGTGGAGTGGATAGTAGGGGTGCTCGTGCTTGCCTGGTGAATGTACTAACTCCCACCCTCAGTCGGGTTGGATACTCCAGACACCTACACATCCGCTGCTTGCGGAGCAGTGCTCCTGCCATGGCTGTGCCCTGCAGTCCCATGCTTATGGTTACCAGCATGAACCAGGTGGCCGCTTATGAGGTTTGCAAGCACCTGGCGAGTGTGTGTCTTGTTGAACATGTGTTGCACGCGAAGTGTTCTGATGTAATGACTTTGGGGAGCCAAAGAAGAGCGGTGGTTTTCTACTCCAGTAGGGAACAACAAGCAAGTTGTTATGAAGCAAGGTTTGTCCGGCCTCCTTGGGGACAAGTGTGCCCACAGTTAGGACCCCTGACTGGTCCAGACCCATGGGGTTCTACCCTTCCTTACAGGGTTACCATACCCCTAAGTGTGCTACGTATGTCTGAATGTGTCTCACTTCACTCCCCGGCGTGGCTCCCGGAGACCGGGCTCCGCTGACGTTGGACCGAAGGTCCTAATCAGGTACTATTACCACTCCTATGGCGCCCTGTTTCTGTGCTGGCGCCTATCCTTTGGGGGAAGACGGCAAAAGCCCTACCTACTAGAGGGGAGGGGTGGCCAAGTGTGCTAAGGGCATACAAAACGCCCATTTTTGCGAAAGGCCAAAAGGTAAGGCACTCCCCTGCCCACGAGGAAAAGCACGCGGGACAGGAGACACCA
Organism: Eutreptiella sp. 'Long Island Sound 2002'; assembly: GCA_964036045.1. Classification (NCBI taxonomy): domain Eukaryota; phylum Euglenozoa; class Euglenophyceae; order Eutreptiales; family Eutreptiaceae; genus Eutreptiella; species Eutreptiella sp. 'Long Island Sound 2002'. The sequence goes on along the minus strand of OZ038382.1, from coordinate 90,853,008 downwards.
CTATAATACACTCACTAACGCCAGCACCAGCCTTCGAAGACAGGGTGAGCACAGCCGCACTCAGTCCCTGCCAGGCTTGCTGACCCTAACCCCTACACACGCTACTGGGTGGCCATGACAAAGAGGTCTTGGGGCCTATTGGCCCTCCTGTGAAATTACAAGAGAACACAGCGCCGCTAGGCAACTCTGGCCTGCCAGGGACGCACTCGCACTTTTCCCTGACAGCGCTTAGAGGGAAGGAGTGCCGTGTGCACAGCGTGTAGTAAGGGTTGTCCATGAAGAAGTCTTTCTCTGACCCAATTTGGTTGTGTGATCTGCGCCCTTTTTAGCTTGGGCAGAAAAATCCAAAGTCGCCGAAGGCCACTGCTGCTGCACCAATCACCCTGACCTTGCCCACCTGTAAACAGAGGCGAATCGGACCTGGCTAGCGGCTGAGGAACCAAGCCAACCTCCACGTATTATACGCTTCTCAGGCCGACCTATGATGTGCTGTCCTCTAACCAGGCCGCAAGCAAGCAAGCTTAAGGACTCCGCCCGTTCTCTTATAGAATGTAGGGCGGAGCCCAGACTAGCCTAAACAAGGGTAATACCGCGTGCGCAGCGAGTGGCCTACATCCCTATAATGCATTGTGCGTAAGCAGGGAGAGGAGACGATTCACAACCATTGTTTTACCTAATCTAACCCACAACAATCAATCAGCGCGTGACTCAACCAGGAGGTGAGCTCCTCCTGGGCTTACCCACCTTACTCACCACGCATCATGCGAACGCCGAAAGGAACCACAAACGCAAAACAACCCTAAGCGTTTTAACAACCCTACAGCGAATTATAAACAACCCTAATCGATTAATGCATTGTGTGTCATGCCTGCCATTCTTACCTTGTTTCCTGCAGAAAAAGCAGAAGGAATGGCGCACTGCACAGCGCAAATCAAGCCTAAGCCTTTTAAGCAACCCTATTTCAACGCTACGGCAACACAAACACGAGCAAGGACTTTCCTTTCTGACCTGTGAAGAGAAGAGAAGGGTGGAATGGGGCACAGGGAAAGCAACACAAAGTGTGAATGCCTGGATTAGGCACATGCATCGCGAGCACAGCGCATACACTAACTCTACGTGCGCGCTGCGTGCTCCATTTGTTTTGCATACCTTCCATTGTGCAGAGCAAAGGAGGTGAAAACCCGAACCCCAAACGAACACAACGGTGACAAGCCTACCGTTTTAACGAAGCAACCAGCACGAACGCAATGCATGAGTGTGACATGACACTAACATACCTGGGAGCTGGGTTGTCCACCTGCTCTGTGGTGTGGGTTTCTGTTCAATACCTTTTCCTAAAGTTTATAAAATTTCTGATGCAACCGTGCAAAAATTTCCTTTAAAAAGTTCCAAAACTACGCCTCATACCTTCTTCTTCTGGAGCCGTTTACGCTTGCGCAACTTTTTTTTGCAGTCTGATTCTGTTGCGCTTGTCTGCGACTTTAGGGTCTAGTCTAAAAATGACGCTTTGTCACATCTGTAAATTTTTGGCGATTTGACTTCTTAAATCGCTACCTATTTCGCTCAACCACAGGATTCACTCCCTGTTGTTTCCATTTTCTATTTTTTCAGCTCCTGGAGATTTGTGCCCTCCATTGGAAGTATTGCCGCGTCCTGGCGGTGGGTCAGGAGGTTTATCTAAAGCGCTGGTTATACAGGGATCGCCGTCCGCATTAGAGCGTTCGACTGTACCCTGGTGGGCAAGCATGTGTGCTCTAGGGAGGGAGTCCTGGGTTCAAACCCCACTACCACCGAAATTTTTACCAAAGGTTTTCGCCGCACGCTGGCGACGTTTGAGGAATGCTCCAACGAAGCGACATCGCTCACGGTACATTACACTGTTTTTCAAGGGTACCTACCTTGTGATAGGGTTCTATTAACTGATGAGAGTGTCTTGGGCTGGTATACTGCATTTTCTGAATTAATGTTGGGGAAATTCGAGCCTGTTTCCTTGGTCCTACTAGCTTGATCAACTAGTACTCCAAGGGGGAGTAAGAAAAAGTCACTGCCATGTCTTTCTTGGGGGTCTTGATGCAGCCAAAGCCCCCCCTGAAACCCTTTGGTTGATGCTGAGACTTACTTAAGCTCTCTTACCTCTATTTTAAACCTTAAAGTACACTTTCTCAAGGTAACTAGGGTTATAACCCTAGCCCCCCCATGAAGGTCACCCCTACCACTCAACTGAGCGGAGGTATCTTCCTTCATGGAGATTATACCAAAAGAAAGTAGGCATTTCATGCCTAAGGCCTTGTAGGTTAAGCCTAGTGGTCCCCCACCTCAAGACCCCTATGCTCAACTGACTCTACCACTTATTGTGGTTCTACGTTTCAACTGTTTCTGAAATCAGTTGCTTGGCCAAGTCAAATTCTGTGTCTGGCCTAACTCCTTTGCCGCACATTCCTAACCAACTCCATTACATCCAAAAGAGTGCACATGAAGTGCTTTTTGCTAACTTGGAGGCTAGACGAGCTAGAGTCATGCCAGCTTTTACATAAAATCATTTGTTTTATCCAACTGTGATTGAATCTTTGTACTTAAGCCTGCTTTGTCTCTTTGCAGCCTTTCTGTGATACACTGGATTTCAAAACTATTCATTGATTCGATCCACATCCTGTTCTTGCTCTACTTGCTGCTTTGGTTCTGTTTTCCAACACCAAAACCTGCAGGATTTCATCAAAGCTATTAGGGCACTAAGCAAGGACATCTTTCTAGCGATGAACAAAAAGGAAAGTAGCTGGAGAGGTTTTGAGAAAGCATGGGCACGGATGGGCACATGGGACCCGGACTCGTGTGGCTAGGGCCACGCGACGGCCCCAGGGGACTAGGACAGCATGGGAGGCGGCACAGCAGAGGGGGGCGGGGGCGGGAGGGGAGCGACCCGTGCTGGGCGCACAAAACGGTCCCGGATGGATGAGGATCCAGTGGGCCCACGCCACAGGGTTGCTGGCGGCCCGGTGGGGTAAAAACACGGGATGAGGGATTGGATGGGGCCGCACAACAGCCCAGGGGATTAGGCCGGGGCCGCGGCAAAGGGGAAAAGGGCGGGAAGGGAGCGACCCGTGCTAGGCGCACGAAACAGTCCCCGGATGGATGAGGATCCAGTGGGCTCGCGCCACAGGGTTTCTGGCGGCCTGGTGGGGTATAAACACGGCATGAGGGATGGGATGGGGCCGCACAACAGCCCAGGGGATTAGGCCGGGGCCGTGGCACAGGGGAAAGGGACGGAGACGGGAAGGGAGCGACCCGTGCTAGGCGCACAAAACGGTCCCCGGATGGATGAGGATCCAGTTGGCCCGCGCCACAGGGTTGTCTGCGGCCCAGTGGGGTATAAACACGGCATCAGGGATGGGATGGGTCCGCATAACAGCCCAGGGGATTAGGCCGGGGCCGCGGCACAGGGGAAAAGGACGGCGACGGGAAGGGAGCGACCCATGCTAGGCACACAAAGCGGTCCCCGGATGGAAGAGGATCCAGTGGGTTGCTGTCGACCCGGTGGGGTATAAACACGGGAAGATGGGACAAGGGGACGGGGCGGGGAAGGGCGTGTGGCTAGGGCCGCACAACGGCCTGACGGGGTAGGGAGTCCATGGACCGCCGGGAACGGGCCGGTGCCGGGATGAGGCAAAGGGGAATGGGACATGGGATGGGCAGGGAGACCGCAAGCGCCAAGCAACAGCCCCGTGGGATTGGGAAACCAGACGCCATTGAGTGGTGAACCATGGGCCAACCATGGGGAACCTGACTGCGGGAAGTCGGGAAAATGCCCTGAACTCCGGGACGGCTGTGAGGTGTCCGCAGGGGTGAGGGTTGACCTTGAGATCCCCGGGTCAATGGCCTGAGTACACGTAGGTTCACGCGTGAGCGGGACAAGGGGGAACGTGGAAAGGGTCGCCCGCTGGCCTCCAGCCGTGGATGAACGACACCCAAGTGCATCCGGGAGCCGAGTGCGTACTCCAACCCGTGAGGGATGGGGAGTGGTGGAATCTTGTTGACAGAGAGAAATGCTTCGCTGTCGGCGAGGGCTATCCACAGGAGACCCGCCTGCAGGCGCCCAATAGGCTGTGCTAGGGGGGAAGGCCGGGGGATCCTTCAAAGGGTGACTAGAAGGAGCTGAAACCGTGAGAGCAGCGACTGAAGGGAGCCTACCGCCCGTCATGTCCCAAGGGAACCTGGTTGAAGTTCTCGGCCGTGAGGTGAGACAGGGGTCGCCAGGGGAACTGATGGTGGAAAGCTCTCCTTCCCGCCAGAGGCGGCAACCATGTAAAACAAACAAGGAGATGTCAGATGAGGGTGCGGACGCGGCCGCCCTTACTTACTTACTTACTTACTTACTTACTTACTTACTTACTTTGAGAAAGCACTTTTCCGGTGGTTCAATTCTGAAGGTCGTCTGTTGCCTACCGAGCTCCAACTTGATGATCTGGTTGCCATACAACCCGAGGCGGAGGCGGAGAAGTGGCAAGACACACGTGAAGATCTCAAGTGTGACTTCTTGAAACGTTTCTGCCTCCTTGCGGCCGACGGCTGTAAAGACCAGCATTCGGGAGAAGCCCTTACTGAGTTTGAGGACTGCCTAATCCCGGACGAGCAATTGACAACTCAGGGTTGGGTGGATTGGTACACCCGATGGAGTAAGGCCGCGTGTAGAGTGACAAGAGGCGTGGCATGTGCAATGGCACACGATTATATTATGCGTGCCTTGGTGCCCCATCGTGACTCAGGCAAGACCGCGGTGCTGCGGCATGTTGTTGATGAACTCTATCGGTGCATGGCCGAAACGGGGCTCCGATTCTCCTAAGTGGAGCTGTTCCTGTTCGTCATGCCATTTTTGAAGGCCGAGGAAGATTAAACATTGCCACGAGGGTGAACATGGCCGGTAATGGCACCGCGTGATGCGATGTCGTCCGACCGAGAGCCTTTTCGATCGCGAAGCCAGTCACTTCATGGCGGGCACACCAGCCCGGATCGTCCCCGCTCGTGGTGACGTGACCGCAATGAGCCTAAATCAGGAGGTGACCGACATAGGGATCGTAGGGCATGCAGATCGCTGTCGCAGGATGGAAGTCCGGACCAGAGAGAAAGTTAGAACACACTTTCACTGTTGATTGCTTTTATGATATTGTTTTGTTTGTGCCTCTGTTTGCTCCTGCTGGTTCCTGATGTAGTTCAGGTTTTCGAAACAAATGAATTTTGATGAAATCAACCAGAAATATAAGTACCCACAGTGCAAGCAAGGAACCACAGAATCGAATCCACAACATGAAGGGCAGCAGTCAAAGGAGATGGTGTAGCAACAAAGGAAACTCACAATAACTACAGATTTAAGTAAAGATAGTTAGTATCTATACCACAATCATGCGAAAACTGCCCACATGGACATCCACTCTTTTATAGTGCCATCTAGGGATGTGCAGTCTTTGTTTTGGGTCCCAAAGGTGCTGGCGTGGCATGGCGTGCACTTGAGGTCACTGCCATGTCACATGGGATCCTCCGACTTGGCTAGGCTAAGTGGGAATTGAACCCAGGACCTCTCAAAAAGAGGTGCCACAGCCCCCTAGGGTGCAGACAACTAGGATAGCTAAGCATTCATGAGAAATTATAGAAAAATGTATAGGCTCTAGATTAATGTCAGCGCCTCAGTCAGTCCAGGAAATGGTGTATAAGTCCAATCAGTTGGGGGGTCAGGGGTCCACACAACATCCCAAGTTCAATGCTTCGTTTCATAGGTCAAAATGTCTTGTTGGCCCTTTTGGTTAGGCCAATACTAAGATAAAAATGTGTTATGCCTTCAGGCCTCTCCATAACAACTAAACCCAACCTTTTGGCAGGGAACTACACTTTATTTTACTCCCGCCTTGTGATGCTGTGGCCACCACTGTCGCATTCTAAAGGAAAAAAGGAATTTTTCTTGACCTCCCCATGGCTTCAACATCTTTTTAAAATTTCCTATAACATCCCTAACATTGGAAAGAAGGCGCTGCCTCAGGGCAGCGCCCAGTTTCTGTGTAGCCATAACAGACACCTACAGGTACCACTGCGCTCATTGGCGTTGCTGGGGCAGCTGTGGCTTGGTAGGGGGTTAGAATGGGCATGCCAATCAACGTGTGCATACACCTCTCCCTCCAAAAGACAAAACGCAGTGCAATTCGCAAAGCCAAACGCAGAATACAGTCAGGGCACGCTGTCTGGGGTCTCGTTGAACCTGCTGTCTGACCTGATCTGTCCTCGGTACGAGGAGGGGGCGTTGGAATTTATTTTGTCCTCATGGGGGTCTTGGACTCTGGACAGTGGTCCAGAAGTATGTTTTTTGGCCAAAAAACGGCATACTTCACCGTTTGCGCTCCAGGATATCTGCAGAGAAGAGACAAAGGGTTGAGGGACTGAAAAAGCTGCAACGATCGACGCAAACACCAAAATCTGTCAAATGTCGGCCTGACGCGTTCCCGTGGGGGGGCCTTGCCACGGGAGGCTGCGGTGGACACACACAAGCAAGCAGGCAGGCAAAGCACTGCGCTCACAGGGGCATCCTCATGCTCGTGTCATGTGACAAAGCGTTTCAGGATCCTTGCCACTCTGAAACAAGGGAACGAAAGTATGTACAGCAACACATCAGGATATGTACACATGGGGTTAAGACTGGACTGGGGTAAGGGCATCATTTGACAATAGACACTCAGTCCCAACTGATACCCCAATCCCAGGTCCGACCCTCTCAGTGGCTGGCAGGGGCAGGGGCTCAAACACAACCCATACCCTGCTCAATCCGGACCCTGAAACCCTGCCAATGGGGAAGGGTGTCCTGCCAGGCCACAGGCGGGTTTCTGGGAACCAAGGAGCTCCAAGGCCAGCCGAAAGTCGCTCTCTATGCTTCCCTCATGGCAGGTGCCAACCCTCCTCCGAGCCGGAGATATGGCCCCGCCATTATCCCCTAGGAGTTGGTAGCTGAAAATGGGCTGTTTCAGCCCTAACTGATATTAGCTCGAAAACCTCTAAAGCTGACCCCTCGTCTGGACCATCCAGAAGTGGGAACGAGGCAACTGACTCTATGTCCTTCAGGTACGAACTCTCTGGAGCCCCGACTCCACCTGGTTCCCTCTGAGCCCCCGGCATCAGGGCACCACGGGTTCGCAGAGTGGGGTCATGATTCCAAAATGACCAAAATCCGAGTCATTCCCACGAGTGGCTCGCCCACCCAGGGCGAGGCCAATGACTCACAGGATAGGAGGCGGGATCTAGGACGTATTCCTAAGTGCATAACTTGAACTTGAGTCCGGGATTCTCATGGGCAAAGAGATATGGGGCCGCCAATTGCCCACACGGAGGCCTCAAATTGGGGTCCCAAAAGGGGGTCATTTTGGCTGCTCAAAATGAGCCAAAATCGAGGGTATCCCCAATGGTATATCTCCACGCCGGCTTGGGGTTCGGATTCGCCGTTCCATATGCATACCACTGGGAGTCCAACTGAGACCAACATGTACTTGGTTCTCACAGATCTCCATGGGCCTCGGCGTGGTGATGATCCAAGCTGGGTCCACAAATGCCAAAATGGCAAAATTGGCCGTCTCGGGCGACCGTCCTGGGTAGGAAACCTTGGCCATCTTGTAGCGCCAAGCCTTGATTCACGGCCCTCAATATCCCCTCTGGTCCCTTGCCCTTTGGCTTGGCTTGCTGTCACACTGGCTGCCTACTGTTCACCGAGGGGATGGACACACGGATGGTGCAGAAAACAGCATGTGGTGCAAAGGGGGGGATCATGGATGGCGCCAAACCTTGAATAACTCCAGATGAGCCCGAGGAGCAAATACGAAACTCAATGGCATTCAACCCTCAGTCATGAGCTACAAAAATTGTTCTTCATTCCTGGCTAGGTTCCTTGCCCCATGGAGATATGGCAGTTCCAATATGGCACACAATGGCAAGAACAGCGATATTTGGCCAAAATGGCCCGCACTCATGATTCCATATCTCCATGCTCACGGCGAGGATCTTTCCATCCTGCCAAGATGCTATAGACACTTGAGAATTAGGTCCCAATATATACCACTTGCCAACCCTCGTTAATGCCTTTAGCCATTTTTCCCCTTGGAGGGAAAATGACACGCAAACGGGGCAGAATGGCAACATACCCCAAATTGGGCAACTCACATCTCTCCCTTCATGAGGAGAGGCCACATGGGGGAACACCCCATTCGATGCGGGCTTATGTTCCCTCTTCGAATCGCCCTTACCCTTTGTCAAGTGGCTCACGCTACCTTGGCCCGAACATTGAGGGGGAGACGGGGTTTGTGGCCATTCTGGGCAAAACGGCCAAAATTCACCAAAAGGTGGTCACTCGAAAAATCGTATCTCCGTATCACAATAGAGATAGGCCTTGGGCTTTTGCATGGGTGCAGACCAAAGCTCTGCCTCCCTTTTGCGACAAGAGTTGGGGTTCAAGGCGTCAGGAAAACATTTTTAACACCCAAATCCTTGAAGCACACTATATATGGAATAAAATGCATATATTGGCGATATTGGCATGAATATATCTATGGGTCATTGAAGAGCAAAAATATGAGTAAACATTTTTGGAGTAGTCGTTGAGTTGGCTCAAAAAACGAAAATGGCCTAGGGCTCTTGGTCTTGTGAGCATTGTGTTCGAAGATTTTTGTGCACGCTCACAAGAACACAAACTTACCGTTTGCGCACGCAAATGACTTGGGTTTACGACACCCATATGATGTCTAATACATCCCTATTGCCCACTTCCCTATACAAAGTGATATGCCCACGTGAAGGGGGCATTGATGAAAGGCATAGGGGGGAGATGTGAAGTACCGTCTGAACCCATTTTCCTTGAGAACCATGAGTTCGAGCGATCGACAGAAAACCTTGCGTGCTGATTTTCTCGCAGACGCAACGGCGAAAAGTTCTGGTGAACACACAAGTACAAACAAAAACCTCTAGATCCAGCCTTTCACTTCCCTTAGAACCTCAGAGGTACAGGAGAAAAGTCCATCGCAAAACTCGCCACGGAGAAGCGACGCAAGCGCGAGAACAGGCGACCACAAGCGGCGATTTCACGACAATTAGAAATCGCGTTAGAAATCGTGTATTTCACTGATTTCTAACCAAAATTGATCACGAAGGTAAAATGATGGTAATTCTACATCCATTCCATGGTTAGGGCTCGGATTCCGGATCTCGCGGATCAGAGAAAAGGGACATCCCGCTGACGGACGGTGTTGACGGCGTCCGTGCGGGTGTGACGGCTTCCGGGCCTCCGTGCCATTGGCCTTGTGGCCTCCGGGCCATGCGCCACGGGTTCTGGGTACCACTTCACCCCCCTCCTTAGAGCAAACGCTGGGGGGGGCTCGATATCACCCACGCATGGCAGCGGGTACCCAGGACCATCCCCTGAGGGGGGGGGGGGTCACAGTCCACACCTCAGGATGCTTTTCGGATTAGCTTGCCCATGATAATCCCACGGTAAGACAGGTATGGTGCAGTAGGTGCCTGTAACTGCCAGTATAATATCAAGTATCAAATCTCGGGTCCTGGCGGCGATTGTTTGGCATCCAAAAGACCCGTTAACCCATACCAGGCGCACCGAGTGCCAGCTGCAACAGTCACTAGGACAGCAGTAGTCGCATACACGGCCAACATAGGCGTCAGACGACGACCGAGGTGGTCCCAGGGGTCGAAAGCGACCACAAAGATCCATCAGGCTACCCCAGGCTTCCCAAGGCCGCAGGCTGGGGGAGAGTCCCCACGGGTCTTCCCTCGGGCGCACCATGTCCATATACATGACGCGAGTCCAGAGTGGTAAGGCCGCACGAGCTCCTCCATAAGGGATCGGGCATCAAGGCTGTTTTTTCCCTCGCCCCATTACCACGAAAGCCATGCATGGGGGAGTCCCCATGCAGTCTTGGCGGAGGCGTCGACTCCTCAAACCACCAGTTTCGGAGGGAGACTGACCAAGGTCAGGACACCTAAGGTCGCCACCCAACTGCAAGTGCGTCTGCGAGTCGGTAGGCTCACACTGTGACTGACAGTGGCGGACCGCTGGGAGTGTAGTCAGGCAACTGGGCTTCCCGCCTGGCGCCATCAGGATCTCAGCAGATCACAGCCACTAGGGCACACGGTATCACGGGCACTCAAACATGACAATCTGTACTTAGGTACTGGTCCAGGATGGACCTCATGTATAGGCATGTACACGGCGACACAGGGCGCCTTTGTATCCGAATCCGTGTCCCCTCGGGGGGGGGAAACTGTCATACTTCAGTGAGGGGTTGTTAATACTCCACATACAGATGCTCAGATCCTGGGGGGGGCGGAAAAGTGAGCAAAAATCAGGTTAATAGGCGTGTAAACACGCTCCAGACGGAGCGCCAAACCACGCCCCGGTAAGGATAAGGCATGTGCAGGAGGGGTTGACAGGAAAGTGCCTGAGTCCAGGCCATATATAGTCTGCAGACCCACATAGACTGATCTGGACCCCGCTGGTGCCCTGGTACCAGACCACACACCGAGAATCGCAACGCCGATGACAGGGGCGTCCGTTGCGCAACGTAGTATAGGCTTCAAGGCCTCAAGGGCTCAAGAAAATATCAAGGTCAGTCGCCCTGCCCGGTTTCCCAAGGATTCAGCGGGTGAAGAGTGATGAATCGGAGTAGAAGAGAGGGGCCATCCCATCCTGGATTTGACAGGGGGGGGGTATATGGCCACTCAGACTGCATGTCACCGGAAGATGGAAGAGAGCAAGCAAGTGAGGGACGATCCGTCGACCAAACAAGCGCTCAAACTGCATCAAGGGAGAGCTCAGGGCGGTGATCGGGCGCGCCTGGCTGCAATCGCCCGGGTCTGATACGTGGATCTTGGTGTTGTGCTTGCGGATGTAGTCCATGAAGGGGGTGTTAACCAGCAGCACGAACGGGAGGCGGGTTCCCAGGTGTTGTGGGACGGCCCATGGCCTCGCCAATGAACCACGAACTCCAGGCCTCCGGGTGCCGGGGCGCTTGCACGCTGGGAGGGGATCTTCTCGACAGTATAGTTGTCCTGCTCAGCAAAGTCGTCGTCCGAATCGGCCTCATGGGCGGTGTAGTCCAGGGACACATGTTGGCCACGGAGATTGCGTTCCCGCACACGGAGTTGACATTCGTGGTGCTCCCGAAACTGTCCGTGGCCCACCTTGATGCGGTAGGTGTCCTCACCAATCCTGCAGACCACCTCTCCGGGTGTGAACCCGGTTTTGGTGCGTCAGGTGCCCATGGGGCGGGGTCTGATCACCCACACCGGGTCTGGCACCCTGAAGTTTTGCGCTGTAGAGCTCGGGGCGGACTTCTGACGCACGGCATGCTCCTTCTCGAGCTGCTGGTGGATGTCCCGCGCCATTGCTTCCTGCCGCGCAAAGAATTCCTTGGTCTCCATGGCAATGCCATCACCCGACAAGAGAAGTCCCCAACCCAGGGGGTCCCTGCCGATCAAAATCTGGTGAGGGGACAACCCACCCGAAGTGGGGGTGTCATGATGGGCCTTTAGGGCAGGCCACATCTCCTCAAACCAGTCTCGACGTGGGTTCGCGAGGTGAATCTTGCACAGCTCCTCAAACAGCTGCCTACCAGCCACTTCAGCCAGGCCGTTGGACCGGCTGAGGTAGGCGACGCTCTTGGCATGACGTATCCCCATGAGAAAACATATGGCCTTGAACCAGCCGCCAGTAAACGGGGGTCCTCAGTAACTGCAAATGGTACGCGGGATGCCAAAGACGGTCAGCCAATGACAGATCATCATGACTGCCCATTCCTTGGCTAGCAATCCCTTTTTGCGTGCCGGAACGGCCACTACGTAGCCGCTGTGGCGGTCCACACACAGGACCACACAGCGAAGGTCTCCTTGCCAATGTGAAATTCGGGCATGGAAAAGACGTCCATGGCCACGCTCTCCATGGGCTGGTCAGGTACCGGAGTCTATTGGGCTTCTCCCGTGACGTTCCGGTTGTCGGGGTGCAGGCCTGACAGACCGAGCAACCCTTCCTGACCTTTCTGATGGCGTTGTAGAGACCAATCTGGTCGATCTCGAACCGGCGCTGCATGTCCAGAGCTTGCTTTCTGACTCCTGGGTGCATCATGTGGTGGTGCCAAGCCTCACATAGCTCGAGCACCCGGGACTCCGGGACCAGCAGTTTACCATTCCGGTATAGCTTGCCATCCTCCTCGGTCAGCCCCTTCCGCCACTTCTGCCCGTCATCAGGGTCGGTCACAGCCCTATACTCGGCCTCAAAGGCCTCGGACTTGGAGTAGTCGTCGGTCCAATCGTCCTGGAGGCAGGATTCGGGTAAGAGGTGCTTGTCGGACTCAGCTCCTTCAGGGGCGAGTACTCTGACCGCTCTGCCCATCCTCCTTCCGAGGGGGGCATCAGCAGCCATGACGACGAAGCATTTAACACCCTCCTCCTCCATGAGGCGCTCCATTTCTATGATCCTCTTGGCCTCCCCGGTCTCGGCCTCATCGCCATGGGCGGAGACATCCAACATGCCTTTGCTGGCGGGGTAGGCCCACCTGCTGAGACAGTCCGCCACGGTGTTGTCCTTGCCAGGAACATACACAACCGTGAGGTCGAACTGGGCCAAGGTCGCATGCCATCTTGCCCGTCGGGAGGCCGGACCAGAGGGGGTGTCCTCTTCTCGGGGCGTCTATGTCCGTCTCTGGCCTTCCGCCAGGACCCGGCTCCAGAAGGCCACGGACACGTGCCTCCCATCGTCAAGCACTTGTTCCAACAAAGCGCCAACGGCGTAGTCGGAAGCGTCGGTGCGCAGGACGAACTCTCGGTAAGAATCCACGAGGTGCAGACCCACTGCGGATGGTAACGCCTGCTTCATCCCCTCAAGGGCACGGTCGGACTCAGCATTCCCGACCAGAGCCTTCCTAGACCCCTACTTGGTCTCCTCTCCGTTGCCCTTGAGCATGGCCGTCATGGGGGCTGCATACTCGGCATACATCTTGATATACCCCGAGTAGTGATTGCAGAACCCCAAGTATGCCCGTAGCTCAGAGACCGCCTTGGGCTTCTCCCAGTGCTCAATCGCAGCCACCTTGCCAGGTATGGGCTACCGCTGCCCATTTCCGACTACGTGGCCAGCGAAGACCACCTCGCTTAGCGCAATGGTGGCCTTGTCACTGCTGCCCGTGAGCTTGTGCCGAACCAGGGGGTCCGGCACTCTGGTGACGTCCCTCTCATGTGCCTCCAGGAGCTCATCATAGCTCATACTGGGGTCCCCGGACGCAATGATCACGTCGTCCATGAAGGGGTCCGCACAGTCGCGCACCGGCTCAAGCAGGTTCTCCAGCATCTGCTGAAAAGCCGCATTGCCGTTGGTAACGCCCATGGGCATCACCTTCCACTGGAGGGGTCCCAGTGGGGTGCTCATGGCTGTGCAAGCACAGGACTCTTCGGCGAGAGGCATCTGATGATAACCATGTTTCAGGTCAATCACCGTGAAGATCCTCCGCCGGTGTTGCTTTTGCAGCATGTCCTCAATGAGGGGCAGCGTAAAGCTGTCATGCTGCGTTTGGGCGTTCAGGCCGCGGTAGTCGACCACGAGCCGCCACTCCCCGGCCACCTTCTTGGGGACGACGAAGCACGGGGAGGCCCACTCTGAATGGCATGGTTCAAGCCAGCCCCTCTCGATGAACTCACGGAGGATCTTCTCCATGGCCTCCTTCCTCTCGCCCCTCGGGGCGAATTCCCGGTGTCGGTATACACAGGGGTCCGGCTTCAGTAGTATTTCGGCCTCACCATACGGTCCACAGACCGGTGGGGGAAACACAGGCTTTCCGCTGAAGAAGGTTTCACCGTACTTCTGCTTCAGCCTGGCCCCCAGTGCCTGGATCTTGGGGCAATCATCGGACTCCCCCTTGGCCTTACCGGGCACTTGAACCACTGAGCTTACTTGCGGGGTACTCCCGCATGGCCTCGGCTCTGCTGGTCTCCCCAGGTGGCCCAAGGGGCCATATCTGGTCTTGCCTCGGAAGAGGTCGCCGTAGGTGGGTGGGTCCCGCCGATTGGCTCGTCCTGGCTGGACATGAAGGTATTCCCATCATAGGAACCAGAGACGATGGAGTCCACTTCCCACCAGGCTTGTCCTGGCCTTTTCCCTCACGCTGGCTTCCCCGGTTGTGGAAGGGCTGATCCATATACCCCTGAACCAGGTCCAGCTCCTCTTCACTGAGGAGGTCCTCCGATTCTCCGATGTTCACGGGGGTAACTGCAAAGCATTGCCGCCAGGGCTCCGCTATGATGCGGTTGGCACACACGAAGTCCGTGGTGTCGGCCTGTTCGAGGCCCCCATCGACATAGTGGAGTTCCGTTGGCCATCTCTGGTGTGGCATGGGCTGTCCCTTAGCGTCCTGATAGACACTCTCTCCAGCTGGTAGGACGACCTTGTTTAAGGTCATGTTGGTCAGTGAGACCTACCACTCCCGGGTACTTCCCTCCTCGGTGCAACCCATAGGAACGACCAGCACTGCCTTCGAGCGGTCCTTGCGGATCTTCGCTACCGCCCTTGGGATGTCCCATCGGGGGCAATGGATCCACATCAAACCCTGATGTGGACCCCAGTGCTTCTTCCACGGGGAGTCCTGGGCGTTCCAGTACTTCCCACACACCCGAAGATGGGCGGAGGTTCCTGAGGAGAACGCATCCAGGGCCAGATCCGAAGCTCCCAGGTCCGCAACCAATCAGCTCGCTACTTCCGGCATTACGCCGTACTCCTGGTTTGCTGGCCCGGCTGGCTCAGTCCCCAGTGCAGCTACTTTGAGCTGATTACGATCCGGGTGGATCCATTGGCATTTCACATGGTGCTCAGGTGACGAGAGCCACGGGAGCTGGTCGTCCTGGTACAGGGTCATGGAGGCTTGGGCCGGGAGAACGCCGGAGTCCCTCTCCATCATGAAGTCGTACCCAACAATCATGTCCCAGTCCATCTGGGCCTCGTAGAAGCGGCCTTGCAGGAGGATTTCGGGCGGCTCAGCTCACTGTGGTTCACAAACTGCAGCCCAATGGCCGCTTCCTTCGTGCCTCCCACCATGTACTGGCCGTTCGCCAGCTTCAGCCTGACAGGCCTCCGACTGTCAGTCAAAAACTATGGCAGAAGTAGGCCAGCCTTGACCAAGCTGACCTGAGCGCCCGTGTCGACCAACACGTTGAAGACCTTCTCCACTTCCCCGCATAGGGCGCTGACCTTAAGATGCAACTGCTGCTGCCGCCCAACACGGCGCACGGCGTGCAAACTCAGGATCAAAGGGCAGTCAGGAAGCTCAATGGGCGACTGCTGCAGGTTGTGGACAATGGGCTCAGGCTGCCCATCTGCAGCATCCAGCTGCGGTCCAGGTGATCCTCCGATACTCTCAGAAAGATCTTGGAGCACATCAAACACGTTCTGGGTCGCGAAGGATGGCCGGGTGCAAGGGTTCGTGCCCTCACCGGGGACCTTGGCCGAACACAAAGATCCGCCTAGGGCGGTTATCCCTCCAGCACTTGCCCTCACCCTGCCACTGCGACAGGCCTTCGTCTTGGGTGTCGAAACAGGCTTTCTGCTCGCAGCGACCCTGTTGTGCTCAGTATCTCCCCGATGGGATGGTGTGGCGCTTCCCACAACACCATCCTGCGACCGCCCTAGCTGGGGCCGTTGGCTGCAGGGGCTCCGCTAAGGGGCGTCGCTCGTGGGAGTAGGGGTACTCTCCTCCGCATCAACCTCGTTGACGCCCTTCTTCTTTCCCCCCTTCGTACCCTTCTTCTCCTTGTCCTTGTTCTTGTCGTCCGAATTGGGGACCGGGGCCCTCTTGATCTCCTGGATCTCCTTCGCCAGCTCCGTCCCCGCCGACATCAGCTTGGAGAGCTCATCCATGCTGACCGCCACCTTGGCCTCCCGGACATTCGCGGGTGCACGCTTCTTCGACCCGTGCACCTTCTTGTAAGCCTCCGTGTCGGCCTTGTGGACGGGACATGTCTGGTGGTTATGGTGAAATCATTTGTTCCTCCCATAACACACGAAACAGCCCTGGGGGTGAGCTCGTATGAACTCTCCAAAGGACAGTGGAGGGTCGCCAACGCGGCGCGGCTCCTTCTTCTCCTTCTTCTTGCAACCCTTCTGCAGGGGCTTCCAGCTTCCCCGGTTGCTCCCCGTGTTCAGGTTGTTGGCCACGAAAGCACAACCAGCTGTCTCGGCGGGCTCATCGTCGTCGTTGCTGTCGTTGAGAGCCTCATCGCTATCGGCTCCAGCTGGGTCCATTGTAGCTTCCCCGCCAGACCCCTCGCCAACGTAGTTGACGTCATGGTCACCGGGTTTCAACCCGCGGGTGTGGTAGAGGTTCCGGTACTCTTTGAGTACTTCCTCTCCGACCCACTCCAGAACCTCGCCGCAGCCCATCCCCGCCGGGATGGCCTGCAGACGGATGGTTTGGCCGCCCACACCACACTCATCAAGGCGCCACATCGCGGTCTTCTCGCGATTGCCCGTGACGGTGATGAGAAGGGCGTTCCGCAGGGAGTGCCGCTTGACATCCCGGGTCACGTTCTTCCTTGTCCAAACCACAACGTTTGTATGATACTCCTTGGGGAGCACCATCTTGACCGTGTGGTTGGACTTGGCTCTCTTGGATTCCTCCTAGGAGACTCTCTTGATCCATGCTTCCGGTAGCATGGAGAGCAGGCGGGCCTGCTCGTCACCCTCATTCCATTCCTCCACGTTGCGGCGGAAGAGGATGTATTGCCCCCGGAAGTCCCGCCAATCTCGTAGACGGATCTCCCGACCATCATGCTGAAGCTTGATGGCCACCTGCGGAGCGTCTACTCGCTCCTGCTCGTTGAGCCACTTCTTGGCTTCCTTGAGGGTTTTGATTTTCCCCTCCTTGGTTGCCACGAAGTATAGCTCTTGAAGCACCTCCAGCAGGCGCCACCTGAACCGTTTGAAGACATATTTCTCCGCCTCTGCGGGATCCATGTCTTCAGTGACGGTCATCCCCCAATCGTCCAGCTTCTCCAAGAAGCGGTCGAGGTTGAGGGGGTTGCCATCGTACGTGGGGGGCTTGATGTCCTTCAGGTCTTCCCACACGGCGGCATCCCCGGCCTTAGAGACCATGATAACCGGCCGTGAGGTGGACCGAGGTTCCCAGTGGTATCCCCCACGGACTCCCACAGCTGCCACTTCCATCTCCTCCGCAGTATCCATGTGGCCACGCCGTGGTTCCTCCATGTATGCTGAACCAAAATGCTCACGCCGTACTCCCTCCATGTATGCCTCCTCATCACGGCGCCGGCAGCTGCGTTCAGCGGCCTCCCGTCGTACACCACGCGGTGAGGTAATGCCGAACTCTTCCAGGTCCTCCTCGCCTCCGCCGATATCCCACTCCACGTCCCCTCCAGGGACCTCATCTCTGAGTCCACCATATCGCCCTCCTGCCGTTGGGATTGGTTCTGGGACTGGTGGGGGGCGTCGGAGGCGTATGGGCGTCCGCGGTGGGGCACGGCGGCTGTGGTACTCCGAACTGAGCCACTCGTCACGCCACTCCTCACTGCCACTGCCGGACGGCACACGCTCGCTGCGACGACCCGCGCTGTGATGAAAGGGGGCGCTGATAGAGGGGGAACCGGCGCTGGGGCGACTCCTGGGTGCACCGCCGGGGGCGTGCGCTCTGCCCGGACCGGGTCCAGGTCCCCAGCCGTCATCCGATGAGCCGAACTCCAGGGGCGGGAGGTCGCTGCCGACGCTCCCCCGGCCTTCCAGCCTGTCCAACCTCTGCTGTAGGCCGCTGATGACCGTGTTCAGCAGCCTGGTCTCTCTTCTCGCGGTGTCCAGCTCCCTCTGGGCGGCGGTGGCAACTTTGGCGATCTTGAGCATCTCCGTCTTGGCGATATCCAGCTCCTTCTGTGCGATGCGGCGACCCTGGGGATGCAGATCATCTCGCTCTTGCCCGTGTCTACCTCGCACTCGAGGGTCTGGACCCTCCTGCGGAGGTAGACAATCCACCGCCAGGTGGCCTCCGGGACACCATCTCTCAGTGGGCTGTCGGGGTCGCCAGGGGGTCCTCCAGGAGAGCCTCTGCTGGGCCCGCCAGGTTCAGGGGGTCCTCCTCCGCTTGGGCGTCCCGGCGGGCCTCCGCCAGGAGGTCCTGGGGGGTCTCGGCCGCATCGCCTCGGTGGGTCCGAGGATGGGGGCTTCTCCGTGTAGCCGAAGTCCATGTCATCATCCTCGTCCATGTCACCCCACTTGGCTGTCCCTGTCCCGCACGCAGTTGGCTCTGAATTCCGGTAGGGAGGAGGGGGATCCCCATCTTCACCTTCTGACTCCATGGGGAAATCTTAGCCTCCTCCTCCAGCCATTCCTCGGCGATGACGGCGATCTCGTCCGTCCCCGTCGCTGGCGGTGAAGAAGGGGTCAGAGTCATGGGGATACCCATCCGCGGGCCTCCGCGCCCGCTCGGGAGTCTTCCCCTTGCCCCCCTTTCGTCCGTGGGTAGCGGGGCCACTGTCCCCACTGCTGCCGGTGTTAACCTCCCGCAGGTCCAGCTTCATCTTGGAGGAGGCGTCTCCTTCGAAGAGCCTCCGAAGGGTCTCTACTCTGGATCCCCCCGGGGGTGTTTCGCGGTGAAGCTTGGCCTCCGCCTTCTCCATTGCGGCGGCTGTGGCTGCGGCAGCTCGCCTTTCGGCCTCTTCTCGGGCACGGGTAGCCTCTGCTTCCCGAGCCCGCTGCAGCCGAGCCCTCTCCGTTTCTAACGCTGCTAACTCTGCCTCCGTTTTGGCTCTCTCCTCAGCGACCTTCCGTCGCGCGGCCTCAATGGCATCCCTCTTGGCGGCGTCTGCTTCGGCCTTGGCCGTTGCTTCGGCATGGGCCCTTTCCTCCGCCTCCTCCCTTGCCCTTTCTTGGGCAAGCGCCTCTTCCAACGTTTTCACCTCGGCCTCCTTGCGGGCAATGGCCTCTTGGGCCAGGCGGGCTTCTCGGGCAGCCGCTGCCTCCTACGCGGCTGCCTCCACCTCACTCCTGACCCCGCCAGCCGCTGCTTCCTGTGCGGCTGCAGCCGTGACTCCGGCCGCAATGGCCGCCACAGCCGAGGCATGGAACGCCATGCTTCTGCCCCACTCTGCAGCCTCCTGCTCGGCGATGCCAACGGTGCCCTCCACAGCAGCGTTCTGCTGCGTGGCCCGTTGTCGGGCAACCGGAAGGTTGCAGGGCACCCCGCAGGCGCGCTCGCAGGCGCGGGCCACGTCCCTATGGTCGGAGGCGACGCTGCTGCTGGAGCAGGCCTCGTCAGCCGGCCTCCTTCCCCGGTGCGCTGACTCCACGTCGCTGCTGGGGCCTGACTTTCTCAGGTGCAGCTGACGGGGCTTGGCCTTGGCATTCTTTGCGACCTCAAGGAAGTCGGCAGCCAGGGATTCCTGGTATTCCCGCCGCTTCTTGTCCTGCTTCCTGTCCCCGGTGGATCGCTTCTTCTTCCCGGGAGACGAACTGCTGCTGCCCTGCAGCGTACGCTCTTCCCCCGGTTCGCCGAACTTCTTTTCGATCATGTCCCATATGGAGACGTTGATAGTAGCGCCTGACGGGTACTCGTTGGGGTTCTTGTCATCCTCAACCCCGTCACGGCGCAGCCCTTCGCTGGGCCTGTCTGAACGGGTCCAGACCCTCCAGCGCTTGTGGGGGAAGCGGTAGGCGTATCCTTCTGCCCGCAGCCAGTCTTCTACTGCCTGCAGGCGGTCGACGCCCATATCCTCGCGGGGCTCGAAGCTCCCGGGCATGCCACTTTCGCACTGGGGGTTGCTGTGGCGGTAGTGTTGACCCCACACCAACCAACACAGCAGGTAGACGGCATGTGGGTGGAGCTGCGGCCATGTCTTGCCCGCCTCTTGCCAGTTCACCATGGGCGCTCGCTGATGCTCGGGACAATGCTCCGGGCGGCGTTGCAAAGCTCGTGGTACTCGAGGTTCAGGCAGCCCCGAGTGGCACGCGAGGGATGGGTAACCCCGCGGCAGTGAAACAATTTTGACGCGTCCCTGGGGGGGGCCTGGCCACGGGAGGCTGCAGTGGACACACACAAGCATGCAGGCAGGCAAAGCTCTGCGCTCACAGGGGCATCCTCAGGCTCGTGTCATGTGACAAAGCGTTTCAGGATCCTTGCCACTCCCAAACAAGGAAACGAAAGTATGTACAGCAACATTTCAGGATCTGTACACATGGGGTTAAGACTGGACTGGGGTAAGGGCATCACAGGACAAGAGACACCCAGTCCCAACTCATACCCCAATCCCAGGTCCGACCCTATCAGTGGCTGGCAGGGGCAGGGGCTCAAACACAACCCATACCCTGCTCAATCCGGACCCTGAAACCCTGCCAATGAAAAAATTGTACTGCCTAGCCACAGGCGAGTTCCTGGGAACCAAGATGCTCCCAGGTGAGCCAACACTGGTCCTCCATGCTTCCTTACTGGCAGGTCCGGACGCCCCTCTGAGCAGGAGGAATGGCCCCCCCATCATCCCCTAGGAGTTGGTAGCTTAAAATGGGCTGTTTCAGCCGAAACTGATATTAGCTCGAAATAATTTAGGATTGACCCCTCGTCTGGACCATCCAGAAGTAGGGACGAGGCAACCGACTCTATGCCCTTCAAGTATGAATTTTCTCGAGCCCTCACCCAACCCGGTTGCCTCTGAGCTCTCGGCATCGGGCCACCACGGCTTCGCCAAGTGGGGTCATGATGCCAAAATCACCAAAATCGGATTCAATCCCACGAGTGGCTCGCCCACCCAGGGCGAGGCCAAGAAATCAGAGGATAGGAGGCAGGACCTAGGACCTTCATTTAAGTGCACAACTTGAAATTAATTCCGGGCTTTTCATGGGCGTAGAGATATGGGGCCGCCAGTCGACCACACGGGGGGCTGAAATTGGGGTCCCAAAAGGGGGTCATTTTGGCTGCTCAAAATGAACCAAAAACGAAGGTATCCCCAATGGTATATCTCCACGCCGGCTTGGGGATCGGATTTGCCGTTCCATATGCGATCCACTCGGATTTGATTGGAGACTCACATGTACTTGGTTCTCAAGGATCTGCATGCACCTCGGCGTGGTGATGATCCAAGCTGGGTCCACAAATGGCAAAATGGCAAAATCGGCCGTCTCGGGCGACCATCCTGGGTAGGAAACCTTGCCTATCTTGTAGCGCAAAGCCTTGATTCACGGCCCTCGATATCCCCTATGGTCCCATGCCCTGGGATTTGGCTTGCTGTCACACTGGCTGATTACTGTTCACCGAGGAGATGGACACACGGATGGGGCAGAAATCAGCATGTGGTGCAAAGGGGGAGATAATGGATCGCACCAAAACTTGAATAACTCCAGATGAGCCTGAGGAGCAAATAAGAAACTCAATGGCGTTCAACCCCCAGTCATATGCTACAATAATCACCCTTCAATCCTGACTAGGTCTCTTGCCCCATGGAGATATGGCAGTTCCAATATGGCACACAATGGCAAAAACAGCGAAGTTTGGCCAAAATGGCCCGCACTCATGATTCCATATCTCCATGGCCACGGCGAGGATCCTTCCAACTAAAGATGCTAGAGGCGCATGGGACTTAGGTCCCAATCTATGTCACCTGCCATCACTGGTTGTCGCCTTTAGCTATTCTTGGAGGGAAAATGACACGCAAACGGGGCAGAATGGCAACATACCCCAAATTGGGCAACTCACAACTCTCCTCTCATGAGGAGAGGCCACATGGGGAACACCCCATTCGATGCGGGCTTATATTCCCTCTCCGAATCGCCCTTACCCTTGGTCAAGTGGCTCACGCTACCTTAGCCCGAACATTAAGGGGGTGACGGGGTTTGTGGCCGTTCTGAGCAAAACGGCCAAATTTTACCCAAGAGTGGTCACTCGAAAAATCGTATCTCCGTATCACAAGAGAGATAGGCCTTGTGTTTTTTCATGGGTGCAGACCGAAGCTTTGCCTCCCTTTTGCAACAAGGGTTGGGGTTCAATGCGTTAGGGGAACATTTTTAACACCCAAATCTTTGAAGCACACTATATATGGGAAAAAGTGCATATATTGGCGATATTGGCATGCGTAGATCTATGGGTCATTGAACGCGCTGTGGGGCTCGTGACAGGTCCCCACGCCCGCACCCCCCCGCACCCACAGCAAGTGGGTAGTGGGCCCCGGCAGCCCACCCAGAGGGCGGGCAGTCGGGGGTCGGAGAGGGCCGACCCCGGACGCCCCACACCCAGGCAGGAGGCAGCCCCCCCGGGGCGCCCTCGTGCCGCCCCACAGCGCGCAAAGCCAGCTCGCAGAAGCGCGCGCTCTGGGGTTGGTGACGGGTCCGCACACCCGCACCCCCCCGCACCCACAGCCAGTGGGTAGTGGGCCCCGGCAGCCCGCCCAGAGGGCCGGCAGTCGGGGGTGGGAGAGCGCCCGACCCCGAATGCCCGACACCCAGGCAGGAGGCGCCCCCCCCGGGCGCCCTCGTGCCGCCCCCACAGCGCGCAAAGCGAGCTCGCAAGAGCGCGCGCTGTGGGGTTGGTGACAGGTCCCCACGCCCACTATCCCCCCGCACCCACAGTCAGTGGGTAGTGGGCCCCGGCAGCCCGCCCAGAGGGCGGGCAGTCGGGGGTGGGAGAGCGCCCGACCCCGGACGCCCGACGCCCAGGCAAGAGGTGCCCCCCCCGGGCACCCTCGTGCCGCCCCCACAGCGCGCAAAGGGAGCTCGCAAGAGCGCGCGCTGTGGGGTTGGTGACAGGTCCCCACGCCCACACCCCCCCGCACCCACAGTCAGTGGGTAGCCGGCCCCGGCAGCCCGCCAAGAGGGCTGGCAGTCGGGGGTGGGAGAGCGCCCGACCCCAAACGCCCAACACCCAGGCAAGAGGCGCCCCCCCCCGGGCACCCTCATGCTGCCCCAACAGCGCGCAAAGCGTGCTCGCAGAAGCGCGCGCTGTGGGGCCGGTGACGGGTCCCCACGTCCGCAGCCCCCCGCACCCACAGCCAATGGGTAGTTGGCCCCGGCAGCCCGCCGAGAGGGCGGGCAGTCGGGGGTGGGAGAGCGCCCGACCCCGGACGCCCCACACGCAGGCAAGAGGCGCCTCCCCCGGGCACCCTCATGCCGCCCCCACAGCACGCAAGAGCGCGCGCTGTGGGGTTGGTGACGGGTCCCCACGCCGGCACCCCACCGCACCCACAGCCAGTGGGTAGTGGGCCGCGGCAGCCCGCACCAGAGGGCGGGCAGTCGGGGTTAGGAAAGCGCCCGACCCCGGACGCCCCACACCGAGGCAAGAGACGCCCCCCCCGGGCACCCTCATGCCGCCCCCACAGCGCGCAAAGCCAGATCGCAAGAGCGCGCGCTGTGGGATTGGTGACGGGTCCCCACATCCGCACCCCCCCGCAAGCACAGCCAGTGGGTAGTGGGCCCCGGCAGCCTGCCCAGAGGGCGGGCAGTCAGAGGTGGGAGAGCGCCCGACCCCGGACGCCCCACACCCAGGCAGGAGGCGCCCCCCCCGGGCGCCCTCGTGTCGCCCCAACAGCGCGCAAAGCCAGCTCGCAGAAGCGTGCGCTGTGGGGTTGGTGACGGGTCCCCACGCCCGCACCCCCCCTGCACCCACAGCCAGTGGGTAGTGGGCCCCGACAGCCCGCCCAGAGGGCGGGCAGTCGGGGGTGGGAGAGGGCCCGACCCTGGACGCCCCACACCCAGGCAAGAGGCGCCCCCCCCGGGCACCCTCATGCCGCCCCCACACCACGCAAGAGCGCGCGCTGTGGGGTTGGTGACGGGTCCCCATGCCCACACCCCCCCGCGCCCACAGCCAGTGGGTAGTGGGCCCCGGCAGCCCGCCCAGAGGGCGGGCAGTCGGGGGTGGGAGAGGGCCTGACCCCGGACGCCCCACACCCAGGCAAGAGGTGCCCCCCCCGGGCACCCTAATGCCGCCCCCACACCATGCAAGAGCGCGCGCTGTGGGGTTGGTGACGGGTCCCCACGCCCGCACCCCCCCGCACCCGCAGCCAGTGGGTAGTGGGCCCCGGCAGCCCGCCCAGAGGGCGGGCAGTCCGAGGTGGGAGTGCGCCCGACCCCGGACGGCCCACACCCAGGCAGGAGGCGCCCCCCCCGGGCGCCCTCGTGCCGCCCCCACAGCGCAAAGCCAGCTCGCAAGAGCGCGCGCTGTGGGGTTGGGGACGGGTCCCCACTCCCGCACCCCCCCACACCCACAGCCAGTGGGTAGTGGGCCCCGGCAGCCTGCCCAGAGGGCGGGCAGTCGAGGGTGGGAGAGCGCCCGACCCCGGACGCCCTACACCCAGGCAACAGGCGCCCCCCCCGGGCACCCTCATGCCGCCCCCACAGCACGCAAGAGCGCGCGCTGTGGGGTTGGGGAAGGGTCCCCACGCCCGCATCCCCCCGCGCCCACAGCACGTGGGTAGCGGACCCCAACAGCCTGCCCAGTGGGCGGGCAGTCCGGGGAGGGGGACCGCCTGACCTCAGACGCCCCTCGCAACAACAGCCCCAAGCCAGGGAGGGGGGAACCCGGACCGGACCGCCCCCCCCCCAGACAACACCAGACGGAACAAGGGGCCGGGGCAGGACACGCGGAAGGGCACGGACCACGTGGAACGGCCCTACCAGCGCCCAGTGCCGGGACCGCGCGAGGTGCGCACGCCACACCACCCAGGGGGGGGGGAGCAGACGCCGCGGGAGCGCGAGCGCACACACAGGCAAAGGGCATGCGGGGACTACCAGAAGGGCAACCGGACCGAGCTCGCGGAACGCACAGACCGCGTGGAATGGCGTACCAGCGAGCGAGGGCTAGGGACACCCGGACGGGACGGCCCGCAGCATGCAGCCCGG
Source organism: Eutreptiella sp. 'Long Island Sound 2002' (assembly GCA_964036045.1). Taxonomy (NCBI): domain Eukaryota; phylum Euglenozoa; class Euglenophyceae; order Eutreptiales; family Eutreptiaceae; genus Eutreptiella; species Eutreptiella sp. 'Long Island Sound 2002'. Next base: position 90,828,116 of record OZ038382.1, on the reverse strand, counting down.
GACACGCGGGGCGCGATGGGGGAAACGGGAGAGACGCAACACCAGGTACCGGCCCGAGCCCCCTGAACCGACCGCGAGCGCCGCACACACACGGACGGGGCACTGCACCAGCCAAGGCAGTAGTGGCGCACTGCGCCACGCCCCAACCCCTAGGCTAGACAGCCTCCGCGCCAGCCCAAGGGGGTCCCACTGGCGACAACCCAGTAGCACGGGCCCGGCGGCGCCGATGCCCCGGGCGACCACGCATTAGGGGGACGACGCGCTGGGTCAGCGCCTGCAGCCAAGGCTGCGAATTGATGCACTGACCGGGGAGTGGCGAAACGGGGATGCCGGGGAGGGACGCGGCTCCGAGCCCTGTGAACCCGGGGGACTCCGCCACCAGGCAGGAGGTGCGTCTTTGAGGGCCCCCCACTAGGACCCGGTGGGGAGGATATCACCTGGCCCGACCAGGTAGCCCCCCGGGGCCCAAAGGCGTCTAGTACCCGCAAAATCAAACCTCAAACCTCAAACCTAAAGATGTTAGAGACACATGGGACTTAGGTCCCAATATATGTCACTTGCCAACCCTGGTTGTCGCCTTTAGCTATTCTTGGAGGGAAAATGACACGCAAACGGGGCAGAATGGCAACATACCCCAAATTGGGCAACTCACAACTCTCCCTTCACGAGGAGAGGCCACATGGGGAACACCTCATTCCATGCGGGCTTATGTTCCCTCTCTGAATTGCCCTTACCCTTGGTCAAGTGGCTCACGCTACCTTGGCCCGAACATTAAGGGGGAGACGGGGTTTGTGGCCGTTCTGGGCAAAACGGCCAAATTATACCCAAAAGTGGTCACTCGAAAAATCGTATCTCCGTATCACAAGAGAGATAGGCCTTGGGTATTTCCATGGGTGCAAACCGAAGCTTTGCTTCCCTTTTGCGACAAAGGTTGGGGTTCAATGCGTTAGGGGAACATTTTTAACACCCCAATCCTTGAAGCACACTATATATGGGAAAAGGTGCATATATTAACGATATTGGCATGCGTATATCTATGGGTCATTGAAGAGCAAAAATATGAGTAAACATTTTTGGAGTAGACCCATAGTAAGTGCTTTCAAATATGCCCACTATGGTTAGATTGTCGCCGCCCACCCATGTCATTAGCGTTTGGGTATGAGCGCGTGTGCAAAGAGGCAGTTTGGCACGCGTGCTCACAAGGCGACGTTAGAAAAAATACAAGACACCGTTGCAAAAATCAACCAAGCCATCTACGATGTTCTTCGTGGTCTCTACTTTACATATTGCGTACAGTCAAGGCTCAGCTCCCCAAAGGCTTCGAGTGCGAGCCTCGGGAGATTGGCCATTTTGGCCTACTTATCGACAAAAATTCGCCCTTTCTTCAAAAAATGAGTTTTGGTACGCATTGAGTTGCGTGGAGCCATCGTTGAGTTGGCTGAAAAAAAAACAATGACCTAGGGCTCTTGGTCTTGTGAGCATTGTGTTCGAAGATTTATGTGCATGCTCACAAGAACACAAAGTTAGCGTTTGCGCACGCAAATGAGTTGGGTTTACGACACCCATATGATGTCTAAAACATCCCTATTGCCCACTTCTCTATCCAAAGTGATATGCCCACGTGAAAGGGGCATGGATGAAAGGCATAAGGGGGAGATGTGAAGTACCGTCCGAACTCATGGTCCTTGAGAACCATGAGTTTGAGCGATCGACGGAAAAACTTGCGTGCTGATTTTCTCGCAGACGCAACAGCGAAAGTTTCTGGTGAACACACCAGATGAAAGTACATTAAAAACCCTCTAGATCCGGCCCTTAACTTCCCTTAGAACCTCAAAGGTACAGGAGAAAAGTTCATCGCAAAACTCGCCACGGAGAAGCGACGCAAGCGCGAGAACAGGCGACCACAAGCGGCAATTTCACGACCATTTGAAATCGCATTAGAAATCGGGTATTTCACCGATTTCTATCCAAAATCGAACACCAAGGTAAAATTATGGTAATTCTACATCGATTTCATGGTTGGGGCTCGGTTTCCAGATCTGGCGGATCAGAGAAAAGGGATATCCCGCTGACGGACAGTGTTGACGGCATTCGTGCGGGTGTGACGCCTTCCGGGCCTCCAGGCCATGGGCCTTCGGGCCTCCGGGCCATGGGCCACGGGTTCTGGGTACCGCTTCAGGCCTAGAATGTTTCTGAGGGCACACACCTGTCCAGAATCTCCATCTGCATTAAATGCAAATTTTTACGAATTTTTCCTTCATCACAGGAATTTTTATATTCCTGGATTTACACGCAGAGAAAAGCGGTGCGCCAGATTGCATCCTCATTGGGCGCCAGAAAAGACAGAAAAAATAAGATTATAACAGTATGTCACGCAATAATAAGGAAATGACGAGACACACAATAAATAATAAACGTAGAGATTCCACGCATGCTTCTAGGAGCAATCAAGAATGAAGAATTCGAAAAATTCATTTTGAATTCAAACAAAGGGGTATACCAGACAGGTTGTGTTCCCTTTGTATGCAGCATGCACATTGCTTGTCTCGTGTTTCGGAGATTTCACCGTGTTGCAGCGCAGACATAAAGTAGAGGGAGTGATTAGAAGATTGCAGGATGATTAGAGGTGCGACATACACACGCTTGCCTCGCTTGTGTTTCGTTTTCTTCGCTCACTTGCTCTCGCTCGCTCGCTCGCTCGCTCGCTCGCGAGGACAGTCCGACATCTTCGACATACACGCTGTGCACGCAAACAGGACACTCCTTTCCTCCAAGCCCTGTAGTGGCGTCCCTGTTAGGCCACAGTTGCTTAGTAGCGCTGTGTTCTCTTGTCCTTTCTCAGGTGGGCCACTAGGGCCTGAGACATATTCCTCAACAACGCCAAGTAGTGTGTGTGTGTAGGAGTGGTAGGCCTGGGTGAGGGCTTGAGCCCAGAGCTCCCTCATGCTTCGAAGGCTGGTGCCACTGTAGTGAGGATAGGACCTGTAGTGTGTGTGTCACTCTCTTGCCTGTTTCCTGAAATTTTATCAGGCTTTTGGTGGGCAGTGGCAGTGGTAGTCTAGGTTTTGGCCGCGTAGCAAACAGGCGTTTTCATGCCTCATAGCTTTTGGCCACCCCTCCCCTGTAGTAGGCAAGCAGGTAGGAAAACGGATACCCTGGCGTTAATGCTAGGTATTCCCCCAAAGAGGTCTGGTGCCAGCACAAAAGTTGCGCACCTAGGGGCGGAGACACCCCGGGCGTACGTAAAGACATCCGCCAGGTTCAGCAAGGGTGCAGACTTGGGTATAATTAGGACACCATTTCTGCAGCTTGCTCATAGGTCCTTAGGACCAGCACACACACACACACACATAGGCAGGTATAGGAAGGGTTCAGTCCCTACGCCTCTTCTGAGAGGCAAGTGTTTCAGCCAGCCTCAGCAACTTACCTAGGTTGTTCTGGGACAAGTAGTCTACCAGAACAGAATTCAGGCGTCCCTCAGGAGGCACAAAGGCAGAAAAGCGTTCCATGGTAGCTTCCTCAACTCCACACCCTTCCCAGAGGGTGAAGAAACCCCACCCTTGGCGATAGCGGTGTTCGATAATCGACTTCACAAGGTAGAAGCCTTCCTTAGCCATCTCCTCGGCATCCATGTCGGGGAGTTCACCTGCCACTTTCATTGGGCTGGCAGCACCCTGTAGGTCCCGAGCGCCGACCTCCTCGTTGTTTACTTCCCATTCTTCCCCGCAGAGGTCCTCTGGGTCGTAGTAGCGCTTGAGCTGTTGAGCAGCGCACACCAGGGTCCCCCCTAGTCGGGAGGAACACCGCACGGTGATGCGGTGACCGTCCACAGACAGGATCTTGTAGGGCCAAAAGTAGGGGTCATTGCTGGTGGAGCGTGGCCAGGCGGGTAGCCGACTGTGGTGCACCAGCACCCAGTCTCCCTCTTGGTAGGAGGCCGGCACCCTGTGCTTGTTCTTCTCATCTCACCGGCGCTCCCTCACTCTCTGAAGCATAGCCTTGTCCTTGTCCAACTTGTCTTCTTGCTCCTTCACCCAGTTACCCAGAGCGAAGTAGGAATCCCCAGGATAGGGAGCGTGCAGGAACCATGCCGGGCGTCCCACGAACAGCTCATGGGGCGAATAGCCAGTTGCCAAATTCTCTTGGGAGTTCATCATCAAGGATACGACGGGGAGTAGTCTCACCCAGTCTTTGGTGCGCTCAGTCTTGCACCATATCATCACGTTCTCTTTGAGAACTCGAATCTGTCGCTCACATAGGGGGTTACTCGTATGAGTATAGGGAATTCCCATTGACACCTGGACGTTGAGGAACCTCAGGACTCTCTTGTGGCAGCCAGTGTTGCAGCGTACTCGGACGTTCTCGTCTGAGCTAATCTCTTTGGGTGCCCCATAGACACAGAACCACTCTTCCAGGAGTATCTTGATGGTCTCCTCGCCGCTGATGTGTTTAGTGCATGGGAACACCCTGGTAAACCTGGTCAGCTCACAGGTTACCACTAGGGCGAAGTCATAGCCCCCAAACTTAGGCATCTCCGTGCAATCAACGTAGAGAACACTGTTGGCACAGTGGGGGAAAGGGAGCGTTGAGTAGAGACCTCTGTCCCTGATATCTGCAGGTTTACAGGACCGACACGGGCACTTGTCCACGATGGGCCGGAGGGCTTTCTGCAGCTGATCGTCCGCCCACGTAGAGTGGAACCACTGCTTGAACAGCCTCAGGGTACGGTTCGTTCCCACATGACCACTGGACTCATGGGTCCACTTGAGGAGTGTCGCGATACGTTTGCTAGGCACGACTATCCGGTCCTGCTACCAGAGGTAGGTCTTGTCATGCTTTCACTGGTCCCGGTTGACCAGGGCGAGTACCAGACGCTTCTCCAGGCATTCGTCGAAGTCCCGAAACCCTTTCAGGTACTCCACTTGCTGGAGTTTATCTAGAGGTCTGATCCTGGTCATGTTCAGGTCCAGGTGTACATCCATACAGCTGAACTCTGTTTGGCTAGCTCCTCAGACCTGGCACCAATCATGTCGTCAAAGTTGTTGCGGCTGATGTAGTCAGCACACTCGTTCTTGACGCCCTGGATATGATGTACTGAGAGCCGTAGCTGGCACAGGTAGGTCCACCCGCATCTGAGCTTAGCCTTCTCTGGTGGCGGTCCTTTTTGAAGGTGCGGACCGGTTCTTGGTTACACAGCCAAACCACTGGGCTGCTCCCCGAAAATCAAGACTGAGAGGATAGCACTAGCATACCAACGAGCAGTTCCTGCTCATAGGTAGAGTAGTTACCCCGGGCCTGGTTCCATTTCCAGTTCCAATGCCCCACGGGAACCAGGACCCATTTGTCGTCAGGGTAGCTGTGCTTGAGGGTACCGCCTGGGCTGAGTCCATCAGTACCCCATTGGGAAATGGCCGAGTCAAACTCCTCCTTCTCTAGTGCTTGCCACTGGAACAACGTTCGACCTCCGCCCACGTTGCTGGCGTCAGTCACCAGGAGAATTTCCCCGTGTGCTCTAGGCACGCCCAAGCATTTAGCGTTAGCCACTTTGTCCTTGAGCTGATCAAACACTTGTTGTTCTTGAGGGCCCCAGCGCCAGATAGTACTCTTCCTGATGAGATCCGTCAGGATGGTGCTGGTGTAGGTGAATATTTTGATGTGGTGGCGGTAGAAGTTGCAGGCCCCAATGAAACTGCATACATCGTGGAGTCCTTTCTTGGCATCCTCATGTCGTACCTTAGCATGCATGAGGGGTTTGGCCTTAGAGGCCGCTGGGGTCCACCATCGATAGCCAATGTCGAACCCCAGGTACTGCATAGTCTCCTGCATGAAATCACACTTCTCCAGCTTGAGTCTGGTGTGGTTCTCCTGGCAGACTGCAAAGAACTCGCCCAAGAGGATTAGGTGGTCCTCTTGGGTGTTCTTTCCCAGGCATACATCATCGATGTGTGCTTCCATCTGGGCGCCCGGGGATATGAGTTCTTGCACCACAGGTCTCCGACGTAGGATGGATAGGATCTTGTTCATGAGGTCTTGAAAGAGAGCGGGTGCGTTAGCCACGCCAAAGGGCATGACCTCCCACTTGAACACCCTGTCCTGAGGGGTGATGAAGGCTAGGAGTTCCTGGGCATTGGGCGTCAGGTCCACTTGCCAGAATCCACTCCGCTTGTCCATCTTCGTCTTGTAGCAGCACAAGCTATCTTCTCGATCGTTGACTCCATGTTAGGAATGGACCCTGAGTCGTACAGCGTCTTCGTGTTCAGCTCTTCATAGTCCACTACTAGCCGTTTGGCTGTAGACCCAGGCTTAGCCGCCAGGATACAGTGGCTGCAGTGCTGGGGGTGGTCGCCATCCTTGTACTCCAGGACCAGGCCAGCGTCGATGAATTCTTGTATCTGTCGCTCTATCTCATCGGCCTGCTCTTTAGGAGCCTGATAGGGTCTCCTACGTATCATGTGACCCACGAACTCGGGCTTCAGCTTGAGGTCCATCTGTACCAGCTTGTCACAGGAGGCTCCAGGGGGTATTTCTCCGAATACCTCCAGATAGGGCCTGATCAGCTTCTGTACTCTAGGGTCCAAGAGCTTGATCTCGTCCCACATGTCCTCGTCAGAGTGTAGATTGCTTGCCCCTTGGTGTATAGAAGCGGGGAGGTGTTCCTCAACCAGCTCAGCGTCCTTGGTCGTATCCTTCAACCCTTGGTAGGCGTAGAGAAGGTCTTGTTCCACAGTCTCAGGTGTTCGGTGACAACATAGACACACTCGAGGGGTTCGCATACGCATTCCTCTGAGTGTTCATCCTCCTCTGGGGTCCTCACATGGGCATCCCATACGCTCTTCATGAGCTTCAGATCCACCTCTCGTTGCCAGGTGGTAATCGTCTGTCCGAGGCCCTCCTTCAGTTTGGAGATATCTCTGATAGACCCTTGCTTCAACGGCCATGAGCGGCGGGTAGGCCTAGCGTAGCATAGCTTTTTTGCCACCAATCTCCTCTTGGAGTCCACGTACTCTCTCAGCCTGGATGGGGGATCCAGCTCCTCGTCCAGGGGCTCCTCTCCCCTCATTGAGAGTAGGGGTTTCAGTGGGGCAGCGTACTCGGCGTTCTCCACTTCCTCCACGCGCGTCTGCAGGAAAAAGGCGTCATGCTCAGTCTCGTCATCAGAGTCTATAGAGCTGGGTAGCTCGGATAGACCACACTCTGAAACTACATCAGGATTAGAGACATGACAGGGGGAGTCGGGGGCAGCAGTGTCAGACAGGACGTACTCGTGTCCCCCAGGAGTAGTCTCTACGGCAACTAGGGGTCGTAACTGGTTTATCAGGACATCCAGGGTGTAGCCGCTGCTGGCACGTTGAATTTCCTGGACCATGACAGGGTCCAAATCTTTTCAGAGCACTGGTGCTAGGCTCCCGTCCACCACGCCTAGCATGCCCCCCCATCCAGGTTTCCTGATTGGCGTCTTGCAGCCCAGAGGCACTTAGATGCCGTAATCCGGCAGCCGGATGGAAGTGAGCGTCAGCTTGTCCAATAGAGTACGCCAGTTTTCCTTTGCCCCATGGGCTCCCCAATCGGGGGAGCACAGGACCATACGGGAACGTTCCAGGGCCACCTAAGTCAGGATCTTCCCCAGTTCACTGAATCTTGGGTTCCAGTAGGCCATCCGGAAAGAGCGCCAGTAAAACTTATAGCAGCAATGTTTCCCATTGCTGCGGTAGAGGTCCAGGACATGTTGCTTGTCGCTGGAGAATAGCTCCACGTTCATGTCTTCCCGGGAGTATCCCAACTCCTTTAGACGTTGGTCCCAGACATCTTCAGGGAGCTGACAGTCCTCAGTTTTGGAGGCGACCATCATGGTTGAGGGCTCCTTCTTGCATACCCTCAGGTAGCTAGACGTGTGCTCAGAGTGCTCCAGAGGTACAGATTCTCATCCGTCACCATGGTCCACTTGGAGGACGTAGGGTGCTTGCAGGGTGAGGGATAGAATCCGGGAGTACTCGACGAAGAAGTCGGTCCCCAGTACAAAGTCGAAGGCTTCGGTGTCCATCACGTATAACCGATGGGCAATACTTCTAGATCCCAGAGGCACTTCGACCTCCCAGCCCCCACAACTGTGCACCACATGACCATCTCCCATGCGGATGGCTGCGGTAGGCATGATGTTCTTCAGGTCCCCACGAGGTAAATTTTTCTTGGTCACAATAGATATAGTGGCCCCAGTATCCAGTACCCCCAGGTATTCACGTCCTCCAAGACGAATATGTACCCAGAACACCAGATGTGTAGGTCCCCCGGAGCGTCCCTGTCAGAATTCCGCGGGGCAGGTCACTTCAAACCCCTTCTTCTGAAATTTCTGTGCCATGCGCATGAGACGGGAGCGTTTGAGGGCGTTGGACTGGTCCCAATCTTTGTTGGCACACTTGGTCCCTTGACAACTACACGAACAACATCCGACTGCGCAAGCGCACACTGCAGCGCCAAAGAACCAACGTCGAACAAGCCGACCAAGAGGCAGCTAACACGACCGGGCACCAACAAAACCACTGCAGCGGCCACGACGTGACCATAAACAGACCACACGCAAGCCGGCCAACACCAAACTGGCCGGACATGCATGGTTCGATACAGGAACAGCGTCCAACGGGTTGGCGACACCGTGGTGTGCCACGCCCGCCGACCACCATGCCCAGGAACACAACAGAACACCGTAACTCTACCACTACGAAAACGACCAACCAACGTTACCAAACTACACTACACTACACTTGGACAAACCAAGACGCAACTAACCAGCACCGACACAGATGTGCCGGCTACACAGACAAGATTTGGCGATACGGCCACCGGCAGCAGCGCGACGGAACCCACGCAAACCTAGCTGACCATGAGGCGTCCAAGACAACCGCGCACGAACCACACCGCAGCTGCAGCCGCCACCTGACCGTAAACACACCACACGCAACCCGGCCAACACCAAAGCAGCCAGGCGTGCACGGGTCGACACGGGAACGGCATCCAACGGGATGGCGGGCACCGTGGTGCGCCACGCCCGCCAACGACCATACCCACAAACACAACAGAACACCGCAACTGTACCATTAGGAACGCGACCAACCAACTTTAACAAACTACACCACACTACACTTGGACCAACCAAGACGCAACTAACCAGCACCGACACGAACGTGCCGGCTGCACAAACAACATTCGGCGATACGACCACCGGCAGCAGCGCAACAGAACCCACACGAACCAAGCCGACCATGAGGCGGCCAAGACAACCGCGCACCAACCACACTGCAGCTGCAGCCGCCACTTGACCGTAAAAGACCACACGCAAGCCAGCCATCACCAAACCAGCCAGGCGTGCAAGGGTCGACACGGGAAGGTCGTCCAGCGGGTCGGCGGCACCGTGGTGCGCCACGCCCGCCGACGACCATACCCATGAACAAAATCGTGACTCTACCATCACGCAACCGACCAACGAACATTACCAAACTACGCCAAAGTGTGAAACGACGGACCAAGCAACCACGACGACCTACTTCGAACCCCCGGCGCCCTCGGAAAGCGCAAGCTCGACCGAGTCAGGAGGCGTGAGTGTGCGCCAGGGCATGCAAATCCCGTAGCACGTGCTTCTTCAAGTCGCCTCACGCCTACTGAAAGCCAACCCAGGTGGGGGTGCCTGCAGGACATGGCCTTTGGCCTGGCTCCCGGCCCCTGGGCCCCAGAATCCGGAGGTTGATGAGGATGTGCGATGGGCCCTCCCCCACGCATCATCCGCCATGGGTTACCTCTCTGGGCAGAACCCGCTGTAGGGTACTGCTCGCGGTGACCGCGCTCCTCCCCCATTTGCAGGAGCCGCTTTGTGGGGCACGTGCAGTAGGGCTGTGGGTGGGTGAGCAAAAGCCCCTCGGTAAGACCCCCCTGCGGGGCATCCCCAGTCCCGAGTCGACCTACCTACCTACCTCTGTTGGCACGCTCAGTCCCTTGTTCTTATCGGGCTTGCGTCTGCGAACGAGTCGTAGGTCCCGTGTTTTGTTGCCCACCAGAGGGCTCAGACTTCCCCTCTGGCGTTGCCACTGGACTCGTTCGTGTTCTTGTCCTTGTCTGGCTTGCGGTCAGAGCCTCCTTGTCCACCTTGGCCTTCGCCACACTGGCCTTTGCCATTGCCCTTGGACTTGCCCTTGCCACTGTCCTTGTCGGCATTGCCCTTGTCACTGCCCTTGCCACTGGCCTTCTCGGTCTTGAGCTTCGCCGAGAGGCGTTGCTTGTGGTAGCACTCGTCCTCGTAGTGCTTCCTCTTACCATAGAACGCACAGGTGATTGTGCAGCTGTAGTGGTTCGGCAGCTTGCCCTTGCTGCCGGTGTTGGTCTCCTGCTTCTTCCCCTGGAACACTAAGCAGTCCCGCTGGTCGCAGTCAGGGGCATGAAGCAGGCAGCCCTGCTCATCTCTGGCGTCACAGCAGAAGAGGTCCTGGACATTGCTCATGAAGCGAGCCTTTTTGGGTGCAGCCCCCTGTCGAGGGTGGGGTCCTTGGTACCCTCGGCCTTGGCGCCCAGAGCCGCCTCCTCCAGGACGGTAGGCGTTCAAGTGCTGGTCGCTTTCTTTTTCCAGTGCCAGCTCGAAAAGTAGCACAGACAGGTCCTCGTAGTTGAGGGCTCTTGCCTTGCGCTCTGCCGTAGCCCGGAATTCATCCCACAGTTCTCACCGCTGCCGTAGGAACCGGGCGTCAGTCGCCCTACCCAGTGGTCCAAGTCGGCAAGCAGCTCGGAAATCCTGGCAGGCTTGGGGTTGTTGGGCAGCACAGCCAGGTTCTGGATCTTGGCCCTGATGGAGAGCTTGGTCTCGTAGGTTGGGTACTGCCTCTGCAAGGCAATCAACACGGCGGCAAAGGTGGTGCACTTCGTCACGATCTGCTTGACCTGCTTCTCAAGGTACTTGGTCTTGCAGCACTGCAGGAGCAGATCGCACTCCACTCGCCCACTAGCACAGGTTTGGCCGGTCATCCTCAGGAATCGGCCAAAGTTCTCAGCGAACTCGCTGAAGTCCTTCCCCGTAAACTCTGGCAAGTTCACCACGATCTTGGAGGTGGCTATAGTCTCAGCCTCCTGGGACGTGCGTCCCTCATGGCGCTTGGTCTTCCTCTTTTTCTTCTTCTTCTTGCCGCTAGGGTTCTCGGGGTCCTCAGGGTCATGGTCCTCCGAGGTAGAAGCAGACGTCATAGATGGCGGCTCATGATCAGAAGGATCTCCACCCAGGTCACTAGAGCCCTAGGGCTCAACATCGACCATAGCCCTTGGGGCTGTCAACCCCAAACGGTCCAGCTCGGCTCGCGTGGAGTCCTCCACGTGCCTGTAGGGGGGCTGGGCCGTTCGTGGTTAGAAAGGGCTCCTTGGTATCACAGCAGGGGTCGGCATAGATCGGCTCCTCAAGCTTCCCAGAGTGTTCGTCAGCCTTGCCACCAAATGATTGGCTTGTAGACGATGAGGGGAAACTCCCAAAGTGGTAGGTGATGCTTGGGGAGGAATCAGGGGCTCAAATTTTGCCCGAATTTCTTCAGTTAGATCACCAACTATTTCGGAAGTGGCTCCTCGAAGATCCTCTCGTATCTCCGACCGCGTCAGAGATCTGTTTGAGGATCTTCCAGATCCTCTACTCCTTTGACCACAAGATTCAGGGCTACGTAGGCCACTTAGAGAGGTGAAACCAGGTGATGGCATAGTAGAGCCAGGCTCGGGTGCCGCATAGCCAGGTATCCCAGTCATGTACACGCTCGCTGCGGGTCTGTGCAAGCAATCCTCATAGCGGCGCGGCATAGGTTCAGGAACACCGGTGTAGGTGGAGCTGGATGCCACTGGTTTGGTGACTGCAGTTGCCATAGGTTGCACAGTTGCGGCTGGAGTCACACCATAGGTGGGGTAAGGCATTCCAGTAAAGCTTAGAACCTCTGCCATAGGTGGAGTGGTTGTGGGTGAGGATGTAGCTGGATGTGTGGCTGGGAGTGTAGTGGTTGTTGGAGAGGGTACTGCAGGGTAATCTGAGGCACTTGGCGCGCTCTCAACAGGTTTGTCATCGAAGGGCACCTCGTCGGATGGTTCGTGTTCAACTCCAGGATCTACCTTTTCGGCTCCCATGTCCACTGCTTGCTTCTCCTCCTCCTTCTCTTTGCCTTCAGGTCCTCCAACGGATAGTCCACTGAAGGCAGCTCTCAACCCCTCCAGGGAATCATCCCCAGCCCACTTAAGGGCACTGAAGGTACAGGCTCCTGAGGTTCAGTTTCACCAGCAGGTTTGGGCGCTGGCGCTGGCTTAGCTGGTGCCACTGAGGGCTCTGTCCTCTCAGCAGTGTCCTTTGTGTCCATATTCTTTTTCTTCGCCATTCAGTGGAGTCAGTCTCGACGTACTGGTTGTAATGCACGGCATTGCAGGTACGCAAAGACTGAAAATCTCTGCTACCAGAATGCCAGAACAGGCTTTCACCGTTGATTGCTTTGATGATATTGTGTTTTTTGTGCCTCTGCTTGCTCCTGCTGCTTCTTGATGTAGTTCAGGCTTTCCAAATAAATGTGTTTGGATGAAATGAACCAGAAATATAAGTACCCACAGTGCAAGCAAGGGACCACAGGATAAAATCCACAACATGAAGGGCTGCAGTCAAAGGAGATAGTGTAGCAACAAAGGAAGCTCACAATAACTACAGATGTAAGAAGAGATAGTTAGAAAATATCCTACAATCATGGGAAAACTGCCCAGAGGGGCATCCTCTCTTTTATAGTGCCATCTAGAGATGTGCACTCTTTGTTTCGGGTCTCATGGGTGCTGAGGTGGCATGGCTTGTGGCGCTGAGGTCACTGCCATGTCACATGGGATCTTCGGACTTAGCTAGGCTGACTGGGAATTGAACCCAGGACATGTCAAAAAGAGGTGCCACAGCCCCCTAGGGTGCAGACCACTAGGATAGCTAAGCATTCATGAGGAAATATTGAAAAATGTATAGGCTCTAGATTAATGTCAGCGCCTCAGTCAGTCCAGGAAATGGTGTATACGTCCAATCAGTTGGCAGGTCAGGGGTCCACTGAAACTTTCCAAGTTCAATGCTTGATTTTATAGGTCAAAATGTCTTGTCACCCCTTTTGGTTAGGCCACTACTAAGAGAAAAATGTGTTCTGCCTTCAGGCCTGTCTAAAACAACTAGAGCTAACCTTTTGGCAGGGAAATACCCTCTTTTTCACTCGGAGGAACAAGAGGAATACCAAAACTGTTAATACTCCCAGTAGGCCACATGAACGGCGTCGCAGTCTGAGTACCAGCGATAGGGACACGTTCAATGATAATTGTGGACCCCTGATCACGGCAACCGCACGGGGCACACGCCAGATTGGCGCCGTCACACGCCAAAGGGCAACCGTTATGGTTCTTCTGGTGGTTGGCGAAGTAGCGCGCAACACTAGCGGTACCCCCCGCCGGGAACAAGGAAGTACTCCCAGTTGCACACGCAGCCGATCTCCAAGTGCGTCAAAAGGGGATCGTCACCATTGTGGTCGGTCTGGACATAGGGCCGAAATCTGTTCGGTTAAGGGTGATAAAGATCCGAATGTGCGGCCACCGCACTGGAAGAGTCGGGAAGACTGTCCAGGATCCCGTGATAAAAGGTCCACACAGCGAGAGCGAACTGGATCTACAGGTCGCAGGTCAGGGTCGCCAGACAAGCGCAGGTCAGATCTACGCCACCCCTCGAGCCGTAGGACAAAAAACAATTAGAGTGACGCCGCTACAAAAGGCCTAAGCTGCTCCAAAGGTCTGCAGGCCGCGCCCCCAGGCTTCCCGAAAGGCAAATGCCGCACCATCACATGCAGTCACAGGGAAATGGGCGCCCCGCAAGGTGTGCCCCGGTGGTCCAGTATGGCAAACGGCTGTTTGCAGTCTGTTACATCTAGGTTATGATGGGCCAGTTACTGACCGTCAGGCGGCGAAAATGCGTAAAAGCAAGACAGAGCGGCGTGAACTGGTCACTGCAATGCGCTTGGAGTTTCCGTCCAGCAAAAGTGTGATACCCCCTGAACTCCCCAAAGATATTGAGGGTTTGTCTGATACCGGCAGCTGTGTTTCATTCTGTGCTGGTATTCGTCTGTTCCCAGAACACCTCATCGTGGATGCCTCCTTGCCGTTGCATGTGACACGGGCAGACAAAAACACCATCCACGGTGGCCAAAGGGGGTATGGGTGAATGTAGTGCTGCTGGCACATAGCAGAGACGGCCCACAACTTTTCTGTTGTAAACATGTATTTGTATGGATATTGGATATAGGCTCCAAATTTGTAATCTGCTTTCCTTTTTTATTACGATTTGGTTTCGCCTTGATACCCGGATTGCCGTAATTGGTGCCAGCGGATTGTATGAAAATCCGCCCTTGGACGGGTCCCCTGAGAACCGTGGTCCAATGTCACCAATGTCAGCCCGAACAGGAATGTTGTGTCCGATGTGTGGCGTGCAATTACTTAACATATTGTCCTCAGCATGGTGCACAGCCCATGGTATGCTTGCAGGCCATGGGCCAACATGACAAGATGGGCCTTTTGTACGGGTGTTTAAAGCCAACACGTGCATGCAGTGCAGACCCATGGCAGACTGACCCTGCACAAAACGTGACATTGAATGGTCGCATGCTGCTTCATGACATCGGATCTCAATTTAGGACTTATCATGACACATTGTCTGCGATCAGACACCGTATATACAACACATGGCAGTTTTTATCAAAGCCTTCGAGTACAGCGATGTCATGTCGCTCTGCCCGAAACTTCAGTCACCCCCCCTTCAACCTTACGTGAGGAGTGATGGCCACGCATTGCTAGAACAGCGCATGACACATATGAATTTGAGCCTGGTATCGAAGTTGATTTTACAACCAATGAGTACTCCGTGGCACTAAGAGGGCTCATGACGGGTTTTGCATAGCCAGACCCCCCCTTGATGGTGAAGCTGTTGTCTGAGCATGCCAGATTGCTGAAACTTCGCACCCCAGAGTCTGCAGGACTGGACCTATTTGCTGCAGCCGAAGTAGTAGTTCCCTCCAAGGATCGGGTCAAAGTGCCAACAGACTTGGCCATGGTCATTCGAACAGGTTTGTATGGACAATTAGCTTCTAGGTCCAACATGGCATTGAAGTATTGGCCGGCTGTGGCCGGTGGCGTCATTGAAGATGACTACAGGGACCACATACAAATCATCATTGCCAATGAGGGCATTACTGAGTACCGGGTGGTACCAAATGACCAGCCGGTTGCGCAACTACTCCTGAATCGGTAGGCAGTATGTGATGTTGTTCAGACAGACAGTTAGGATGAAAAAGAGCGCAACTGTGGGTTTCGTGGTACTGAACGTGTGTCTATGGTGGACAAGAGTCAAATTGCGCCGGGTGACGCACCGCGATCGACACTTCGGTCAGTCCGAAGCGAGGCATGTTGTGCAGGTTACCTCCTCCGTGTACAAGAGGAACGAGCCTGCCGACACTTCATACTTTCCTATTCCCAATTGTTTTCTGACATGCAAGTCAATCAGCGTGCCGTGCACATTTCACATTCGAAAGCCCGGGGTAGTTCAGCCCAGCTTGAGTTTGAAGCTGTCTTGCATAGCGTGATGTGCCGTATGTTGTGTATTGTGGCATGTTTAGGCAATCAGTATCAGTCTGTGCTGAGAAGGCTTGACAACCTCTCCACCTGTGTTATGTTACAACGTTTTGCATTATCCTCCGGTAGACTCGGAAGGGTCATTGCCAAGCCCAGCCTGTTTGTGAGGCTGCGGGGATGCCACGAGGATTACCTGTGCGTTTAGGGCATATGGTAGACAATAGCCTAGACAGTGTCCCAGGTCAGGCTAACACAGCAGACGAAGCAACAGTGGAGGTCTCGGACGCCGCGTTACTGGCGTTGGGACCTGGATATCCAGAACAGTGTCGTGAGGTGAACAACGAGCTTGGTCAGCTCTCTTGCCGGAACCACGGAAAGGATTCAGATGATGCAGCTTGGTGGGAATACAAATCGAAGGCGGACTCAGAGGGAATGTCCTCTGAAGCGGTTACAGATGATGAGTGCGTGGGCAGCTCCACAAACCGCTACAAGCCCCCTTGTGCGGGAGACACCTTTATGCGTTGGTCGGGCTACAGTCGCGCGGAACGGCAAAACTTGCCTCTTTTCCTCCAGTGGCTGTAACCGACCCATCTAGTCTGATGTCCATCGAAGCCGATATTCTGAAGTCTTCTTCTCTGGCCAAACCAGTACAGTGTGGTCCCACGTCATCTGTAGAGCGCCTGCAGGCCAAGGTGCGCCACGAGTCCAAGTGCCATGCCTTTGCGTGTGTGGCTAGGCGTGGTGATTTATGCTTAAGGCTAAATGTCGTACAATGGGTGCGTGATTGGTGTAGTGAGCATGAAATCCATATGGATGTGGATGTGTTTAGTAAGCATCCCCCCTTGGCCCTTGCACCTAAGACATTTTCACGGGTGTTCAAGGGGCGTTTCTACGAGGAGTGGGTAGGCTCAACCTTGTGGGTGTTGCCATTCACAGGGATGTACCCAAGAGGGGTCCAAAAGACTTTGGTGAAGGGTTCAAAGAAGTCATGTTGCTTCCTACCAGAAAGCAGCATGAGTGGTGGTGGATGATGGGGGAAATCTGGATTGATGGGGTGGATGTTCCCCCTCCTTCTGAACAATTTCAAACCAAGGACCGCAAACCCCTTCGTACATCCCCGGGCGAGCAGTATCGTTTGGTATATTTTGATGCAGTTGGGCAGCAGCAAGCTGATATCGATCTCAATGAGGAGGACGATCAGCACTTTGGGGTTGGTGCGCCTGTTGATGAAACTCGTGTAGACCCCCACCCTAACAATTCTTACGGTAACCCTGAAAACATTTCCTGTGGAAACGAACATCAAGATGAGGAACCCCTTGGTGCCTTCCCAGTCGACCAGACTATGGAAGACATTCAGGCACAGGCAATGAAAGGGCCTTGCGAGAGAGTGATCAATTACCTAACCCTCTTTACAGCAGGTCCTCTAGGTCAGTAATCCAGGGTGATGAGCAATACCCTGGTACCAAAACCTACCGCCAACAGATTGAAGAATGTTTTCGGCAAAGCGTTTTTTTGTCCAAAAAGCGAGATGACGTCACTCCAGCTCAATTGAAAGCACGAGATGAGTTTTGTACCGTACGCCTTAAAGAGAGGAAGGACGCGGTCGCCAAATCGTGTAAGGCGGTACGTGCCGTAGGAGTTAAGGACCATGCATATTGTGATTCAGACCCCCCACTCCCTGATAGTGTAGAAGAATTGGACGCTTGCTTTGAACACCACTACCAAATTTTTTTCGCATGTCTAAGCGGTTTTCAGATGCTGGACTCACTGTTAAGCCCAGCAAATGCTTCTTGTTTTTGCGCCAACTAAAGTATGGCGGCCACACTTTGCGTAATAGGAAGCGCCCGCCAGAACGAGCGGAAAAAGAAGGTGTGGCCAACTGGGAGCATGAGGATATCAAGACGCCAAAAGCACTCAAAGGCTTCCTTGGGTTGGCGAATTGGTATTCCATTTACATTCATAAGTATGCTGACTAAGCAGCGCCTATCATGAAGGCGCTGTCTGGTAAATATCAGTATGAGCCAATTCCCCCCGACAAGAAAGGTACTTTGGACGGCAACGGCAATTCCGTGAAAAGAAAGAAACTGAAACTCCCGCCCAAACAGATGAAGATCATGTGGAATGCCCGAATGATTGAGGGCTTTGAGAAGCTCAAGGTGGAGATTGTACAAATTGCAGGGCTGTGCCTGCCAGATTTGTCGGGCAGCCGGATCATTGAGTCGGACGCGAGCGACTATGCAGTTGGTGGCATCTTGAAGCAAAAGCGACAGGATGGAAGGGACATGCCTGTTGCCTATTTTTCACGTAAGCTGCATGGTAGCGGGCAAGGGGATGAGTTTTTGGGTCAAACGGGCTGGGCGGTTACGAAAAAGGATACTTACGCGTTGGTGTGGTGTCTTTGAAAATCGCAGTCCTGGATGGGATTCAATGAGGTTGTGGTCAGAACTGACAAGAAAGGCATTGTCCAATGGTATAAGGAAGACTTGTGCACCGATTCCGTCCCGTTGGGACGCCAGGGGAGGGGGCATTAGGCCTTTCAATATTTTGATACAGTAGATCCTAGGCGATGCCAACGCTGAGGGTGATACTCTATCAAGGTGGGCCTACGTTGCAGGGGCAGCGCTGGATTCCAACTTCGGTGGGTCTGATGAGGATGCTTTGGGATGGACGGAGGTTGAGCATCAAGAGAAAGCAGAACAGGAGAAATTTTTGAGACACAAATAACCCGATGCTTTTGTTTCCTGCACAGCCAGGACTGACATTGATGGAGTAGTCTCAATGGTCACTTCAGGCGACCATGGGGAACAATTACGCTCACTGCGTGCGTGTTATCAACAACCTGGTCAGCAGTCCCCAGCAGCTACGCGAGAGCACTTTGTAATGCCAGATACTATGGTCACCAATAATATTTCTGAGTTGTTCGCCAGCATACATAAAGACCTCTCTGTCCATTTAAACAGTGATGTGCCCGTCACGTTAAAAGAAGTCACTCGCAGGCTAAATAACTTAAGCTGGCATACAGCAGGGGCTGAGTGCCTAGCTGAGGTAGGTTGGTAGGTGCACTCGGTCGTGGAGAGGCGCCCCATGGTTCCGGCTTGCGTTGCCGCTGTGACGAACAGGAGGACGCTCCACGCTTGAAGAGTCACGCCGAGAGGGTCACTTGTCACACCGGGAGGGTGTGCCTCCGTGCTTGCGCACGTCCCCTCCTTTTGGCGGAACCCTAGGGGTTCACTGGACTTTGTCGCGTATGCCGTTCCCCAGGCATGCATGCATGTTCTTGGTACTGGGGTTCCCAGGTGCTTGGGTGTTGCACGCTCCGCCTCGAGTCCCAAAGCAGCGTCAGGCCTTAGGATGCAGCCTTACCCCCGGTCTCCGGGTCACGTTTGGCCGGGTCACCTGCATGGCGCGAGCTGCCTCAGTGCCCAGACTATGGACACTGGGTTTCCTACTGTTGTGTGGTGCTTGTGTTTGGGTTTGGGTTCGTGGTAACTCCGCCACTCCTGGCTGGGGTCTAGGGTGTGTGTGCTTCGGTACGGGCTTTGGTTTCACCACACTCTTCCTGGCTGAGGTTTGTGGTGTGTGCGGTTCGGCTTGGGTTTTGGCTTGCACCCCGCCAATCCTGGCTGGGGTTATGGGGCGTGTGTGTTTGTGTGTGCGCTGCGCCTGTACCCCGCCATTCGTGGCTGGGGTGTGAGGTGTGGGTGTGTGTGCTTGGGTCTGGGTGTCGGCTGCGCGCCGCCATTCCTGGCAAGGGGTTCTGGGCTGTGTTTTTTTGTGTGTGCTACGTCTGAACCCCGCCAATCCTGGCTGGGGTGTGCGCTCCGGGTGGGTGTCCTTTGGCTGCGAACTCGGCTGCGCCCCCCTATTCCTGGCTGGGGTTGTGTGTTTTGGTGTGTGCGCTTCGCTTGTACCCTGTCTATTCTTCCTGGGTGCGCAGTGTGGGTTTGTGTCCTTGGGCTCGGGAAGCGGCTGCGCCGCGCCATTCCTGGCTGCTGTTTTTGGGGCGGGTGTGTTCGTGTGCGCGCTCCGACTGTACCCTGCCATTCCTGGCTCGGTTGTGCGGTTTGGGCGTGTGTGCTTGGGTTTTTGTTTCAGCTGCGCCCCGCCACTCATGGCTCGGATGTTGGGTTGTTTTTTTTGGTCCCTGCGCTTGGTCTGTACGCCGGCAATCCTCGCTGGGGTGTGCGGGTTGGGTGTGTCTGCTTGGGCTCGTGTTTCAGCTGCACCCCGCCAATGCTGGCTGGGGTGTCGGGCCGTGTGTTTTGGTGTGTGCGCTCCGCCTGTCCCCTGCCAATCCCGGCTCGGGTGTGCGGTGTGGGTGTGTCTGCTTGGGCTCGGGTTTCATCTCCGCCCCCTCTTCCCTGGCTGGGGTGTTGGGGTGTGTGTTTGTGTGCGTGCTCCGTTCTTACCCCTCCACTCCTGCCTGGGGTGTACACTGTGAATGTGTGTGCTTGGGCTCAGGTTTCGCGTGCGCCCACCTTTTCTAGCTGGGGTGTTGGGTTGTGCGTTTTGGTATTTGCGCTCCGCCTGTACCCAGCCAATCCTGGCTGGGTAGTGCGGTGTTGGTGTGTGTGCTGGGCCTCCGATTTGGGCTGCATCTGTAATTTCTGGCTGGGGTGTTGGGGTCTGTGTGTGTTTGTGTGCGCGCTCCGCTTGTACCCCGCCAATCCTGGCTAGGGTGTGCGGTGTGGGTGTGTGTGCTTGGGCTCGGGTTTTGACTGCACCTGCCATTCCTTGCTGGGGTGGTCGGGTGTTCGTGTGTTTGTGTGCACGCTCCTCCTTTACCTTGCCATTCTTGGCTGGAGTGTGCAATGTGGTTGTGTGTGCTTGGGCTCGGGTTTCGGCTGCGCCCCGCCATTCCTGGCTGCGGTGTTTGGGTGTGTGGGTGTTTGTGTGCGCGCTCCGTTGGTACCCCACCAATCCTGGCTGGGGTGCGCGGTGTGGTAGTGTGTACTTGGGCTCTGTCTTCGGCTGCGCCGTGCCACTCCTGCCTGGGGTATTGCAGTGTGTGTGTTGGTATGCACCCTCTGCCTGTACCGCGCCATTCTTGGCTGGGATGTTGGGGTGTTTGTGTGTTTGTGTGCGCGCTCCACCAGTACCCCGTCATTCCTGGCTGGGGTGTGCGGTGTGGGGGTGTGTGCTTGGGCCCGGGTTTTGGCTGCGCCCCGCCAGTCCTGGCTGGGATGTTGGGGTGTGTGTGTCCGTGTGCACCCTCTGCCCGTACCCCGCCATTACTGGCTCTGGTGTTGGGGTGTCTCTGTGTTTGTGTGTGCGCTCCACCTGTACCCCGCCATTCCTTGCTGGGGTGTACGGGGTGGGTGTGTGTGCATGGGCTTGGGTTTCAGCTGCGCCCCGCCAATTGTGGTTTGGGTTTTGCAGTGTGTGTGTGTCTGTGTGTGCGCTCCGCTTGTACTCCGCCAACGCTGGCTGCGGTGTGTGTGTGTGTTTCGATTTGGGTTTCAGCTGCGCCCTGCCACACCTGGCTAGAGTGCTGGGGTGTGTGTGTCGGCTTGCACCCTCCTCCTGTACCCCGCTTGTGGTTTGTGGGTTGGATGTTGCCTGGCACTTACCCCCGCCGTCGCTCGTTGCCGGTTGTGCGTGCTGCCCGGGTTTCTGAGGCACCTGGTGGTCGTTGGTGCTTAACACCCGTCCCGGTGCCTTTGTTCTGGCCGCCAGCGTGCCTCTCCTGTGTTCCTTGCGTCCCGGCTTCGGTGCCCCGCGCCTCATCTGGTCCGGTCGCTCTCGGTGCTGCGGTACGCTGTCCCGACGCTGTGGTGCTTTTCGCCACCCGAGGGGCTTGCGCACCCGCATTTACTGGGTGGCTGCGCGGGGCACGTAAAAACTGGCCGAGAACCGGGCTCTTCGTGCCTGCCGCTGGCCGCTGCCGACGCAGGGGCGCTGGGCTCGCTCCGCGTCGTACCCGCTCGGGGCTCCCCGATGGGGTTGTCCCTGGCAGGTCCCTCCGGCGTCCGTCTTGGGCTGCATGCGCTGCGGTGGTTTGCGTGTGTGGACCCAGTCACTTACGCGTCCCGTTTCCCGTACCGTCCGTCCTTCGACTGGGGACTCTGCTGGTGCACCGGGGCTTTCTTGTGTGGATGTTGACACCGCCCTCTTCGGGGCGGATGATGCCACGCCCGGGTCCCGTGCGTGTGTGGGTGTGCGTGCCCCTCTTGGCCTGGTTGGGCTGGCAGGCCTCCTGTGCGGATTTTGGTGCGCCTCACCTTTTCCTGTGGCCAGTCTTGGTGCTCTCTTTGTCTGCTCGGCCCCGTCCGGGCTGGGGTTGCCCTGCTTGTGGTTTTTGCTGTGGTTTTTCTTTTTCCTTTTGTGCGCTTCCGTTGTCTCTGGCGGTCTGTGTTTTCCGGCCCGGGGTGCCTTGGTCCTTGGCGTCTTGCGGTCCCCCCCCTTTTTTCCCCTTTTTTTCCCTCCCCCCCTCCCCGGTCCACGTTGTTTTTTCTCTTTTCCTTTTTTTTTCCTGCCTTCCTTCTGTTTTTTTTTTTCGCACCCCCCCTTTTTTTTTTCCAGCCATGGTGTGCCGGTTGTGTCGTGCAGGGTTGATTTGTGTGTCCTGGGCTGTGGGGTGTGTTGGTGTGTGTTGCTGTGGGCGTTGTGCCCCGGCGGGGGCCGGTTTGCGCTTGCGCTGTGTCGTTTGGAGCCTACTGGTTGTGCCTGTTCTCTGTGTGGTGTTGCCTGTCGTGTTGCGTGTGTCTGGTGGCGCCGTGCTGGCGGAGTTTCTCTTCCCCTTCCTGCCTCTGGTGCCCAGTTTGTGTGCTTTGTCCTCTGGTCCTGTTCTGCGGCGCTTGTAACCTGTCGTTGGCCTTGGGTGCTTTGGTCGGGTTGCCCTGTTGCGCTGGGACTTGTCGTGCTGTTTTGCCTTGCGCCGGTGTGTGTTGTGGTTGTCTCACTGGTATGGTGTTTTGCCCCGTTCTGGGGTGCCGTGTGGTGTTACCCCCCCCCCCCCCCCCCGCCCTCCCTGGGTGCTGTGCTCTGTTTTTTTCTTTTTTTCGGCTGTGTGCTGGTTGTGCTGCCCCCCGCTGGTTTTGGTGACCTGTGTTGTGCGTTGTTGTGCGTCGTGTTGTGTGGTGCTGCGGTGTGTTTCGTGTCTTGTCTGGAGCTGTTTGGCGTGCTTGTGTTCGGCCGGGTTCTTGCGCCGTGCTGTCCGGCGTGGTTTTTTGCTGGGTCTTCATGTGCTGTTTTTGTTGTGTTGTGCTGTCCTGTGCTGCTGTGTTTTCGGCTAGTGTTTTTTGTTTGTGTTGTTTCTTGTTTTTCCGTGGTGCTCCGGGCTGTTTCTGTCTGTGTCGTTCTCTGCCGCGGTGCATCTTGCTGTTTGGCGTGGCTGTGCTGCGTTGTGTTCTTGTGCTGGTTTCTGCTGTGCCGTGCGGTTTGGTGCTCTGTTGTGAGGTGGTGCGTCTCTTGGTTCTGTGCTGTGTTGTTTGTTTCGTTGTTGTGCTTGGGTTGCGTCTTGCCTTGTCTGCCGCCGTGGCGCGTTGTCGTGCTCTGTCTGTCCTTCGGCGCGGTGCTGTGACGTGCTGCCGTGCTGCCTGTGATCTGGTTGCCGTTGTTCCTTGTGCTGCGTTTCTGGGCGCCTCCATTTTCGTGGGGCCTCTCGTGCGGTACTGTGCTGGTGTGCCTGCGTCGTTGCTCTGTGTGCGGTGCCCTCTCGCCCCTCTGGCGCTGGCTGGCGATGTCTGTTGTTGTCTGTTTTGTTTGGGTGTTTGCTGTTGGGCCTGGCTGTTCCCTGTTGTCTCCTGGTGGGTCCTGGTGGCTCGTGGTGCCTTTCTTCGGTGATGCTGTCCCTGTCTGGCCGCGTGGCTCGCGGCCCTGTGGTTTCGTGTAGTGTGTCTTGGTACTCCGCTCCCCAGTGTTGTGTTCTGTGGTCCTGTGCTGTCCTGTGGTGGTGTGCTGTTGTGCTCTGCTGTTTGTTTGCGTTGTTGCCTCTGTCCGTTGTTTGTTTCCTGCTGTTTTGGGTGTGCTGTCCCTGTCTGGCCGTGTGGCCTGCTTCCCTGTGGTTGGTGTGGTTTGTTGTGGTGCCCTGCTCCCCTTTGTTGTGTTCTGTGGTGCTGTCCCCGTCCATGTGCTGTCGCCTGGTGCTGTGCTGTCGTGCTCTGCCGTCTTTTTGCGGTGCTGTTTGTTTTTGCTTTTTCTTTTCTCCTGAAAAAAACTTTTTCTCCTTCTTTGTGTTGTTTTGAAAAACAAAATCATACACAACGCAACACACCTGCGAGCAGCAAGACCAGATAACCATTGTCAACTTACATGTTACCCGCTGTTGGCGTCGTTGTGGTGAATTGAGGCGACAAGAGTTTTTCTTTCGTGTTCGCAACGTTTCTGAGTCTTGGTGCCTGCAGCAAAAAGGGAGGCAGATGCGACGAGGGTGGGGCACAAGCGGGAGGGGAGGGTACATGGAGAACAAAGGAGGGAGAGACTGAGCAAGTGGAGGGGTGTAACGTGTTAGAAATTGTTTTTTTCGAGTTTCACACCCCGCTTGCGAGGCCGTTTTCTCTACCTATTTGGCACGTAGCGCTACGAGCAGCACGTCGTTACGTTTGTACGTTTTTTACAGCGCTTACGGCCCATGCAATCACCTATTTTAGTTCAAAACGTTTTCCGTCGCGTCTTAATGCAGTTCGCCGCGAAATGTTTTGCCTAGCCGTTTTCTATGCTATTTGGCTGTATTTTCACCTATTCAGAAAATTCTTTCTTCGTGTTATACTTATTTTTTTATTTCTATCTGGCGCAGGCAAGCAGTGCACGCGCCCGCTTCCTTGTTTACTTCTGCAACCTGCGTCTCAGACCCCCCACTCCCTGATAGTGTAGAAGAATGGGACGCTTGTTTTGAACACCACTATCAAATCTTTTTTTGCATGTTTAAGCGGTTTTCAGATGCTGAACTCACTGTTAAGCCCAGCAAATGCTTCTTGTTTGTGCGCCAAGTAACATACGTCGGCCACATTTTGCGTAATGGGAAGCGCCGGCCAGACCGAGCAAAGAGAAACGCTGTGGCCAACTGGAAGCATGAGGATATCATGATGTAAAAAGCACTCAAGGGCTTCCTTGGGTTGGTGAATTGGCATTCCATTTATATTCATAATTATGCTGACTATGCAGCGCCTATCATGGAGGCGCTGTCTGGTAAGTATCAGTACGAGCCAATCTCCCCCAAACAAGACAGGTACTTTGGACGGACCGGCAAACCCGTGAAAAGAAAAAAAACTGAAACTCCCGCCCAAACAGATGAAGATCACGAGGAATGCCCGAATGGTTGAGGGCTTTGAGAAGCTCAACGTGGAGATTGTACGAATTGCAGAGTTGTGTCTGCCATATGTGTCGGGCAGTTGGATCATTGAGTCGGACGCGAGTTACTATGCAGTAGGTGGCATCCTGAAGCAAAAACGACTGGATGGAAGGGACATGCCTGTTGCCTGTTTTTCACGTAAGCTGCACGGTAGCCGACAAGGGGATAAGTTTCTGGGTCAAATGGGCTGGACGGTCAGGGGAAAGGAGACTTACGCGTTGGTGTGTTGTCCTTTAAAATTCGGGTCCTGGTTTGGATTCAATGAGGTTGTGGTCAGAACTGACCAGAAAGGCATTGTACAATGGTATGGGGAAGACTTGTGCACCAACTCCGGCCCATTGGGACGCCGGGGTAGGTGGCATGAGTTCCTTAGGCGTTTCAATCTTTTAATAGAGTAGATCATAGGCGATGCCAACGCTGATGGTGATCCTCTATCAAGATGGGCCTACTTTGCAGGGGCAGCGCAGGATACCAACTTCCATGTGTCTGATGAGGATGCTTTGGGATGCACGGAGGTTTAGCGTCAAGACAAAGCAGAACAGGAGACAATTTGGAGACAGAAATACCCCGATGCTTTTGGTTCCTCCACAGCCAGGACTGATACTGATGGAGTAGTCTCCATGGTCACGTTTCAGGCGAACATGAGGAGGTTTGAGGTTTTCAGGTTTCAGTTTGCGGGTAGTAGACGCGTTTCGGCCCCTGGGGCCCACCTGGTTGGGCCAGGTGATATCCTCTCCACCGGGTGCTAGTGGGGGGCCCTTCATGACGCACCTCAGGCCTGGTGGCGGATTCCCCCGGGTTCACGGGGCTCGGAGTCCCGTCCCTACCCGGCTTCCCCATTTCGCCACTCCCCGGTCAATGCATCACTTGGCAGCCGTAGCTGCAGGCAATTACCCACCGCATCGCCCCCCTAATGCGTGGTCGCCCGGGGTGTCGGCGCCGCCGGGCCCGTGCTACTGGCTTGTCGCCAGTGGGACCTCCGTGCGCTGTGTGTGGCGGGCCGTCCCCCCCGGGTGTCCCTTGTCCTCGCTCGCTGGTACGCCATTCCATGCGGTCTGTGCGTTCCGCGGGCTTGGCCCAGTTGCCATTCTGGTATTCCCCGCGTGTCTTTTGTGTGTGCGTGCGCTTGCGCTCTCGCGGTGTCCGCCCCCCCCCCCCCGGGCTGCTGTGGCGCGCGCACCTTGCGCGATCCCGGTGCTGGACGCTGGTAGGGCTGTTCCACGCGGTCCGTGCCCCTCCGCATGTCCTGCCTCGGTCCCGTGCTCCGCTTGGCTTGCTTTGGGGGAGGGGGCGGCCGGGTCTCCTTTCCCCTCTACCTGGCTTGGGGCTGTGCCCTCCCTGTGGGGTGGGTCCGCGCGTCTGGAACGTTCCAACGCCGGGGGGTGGGGGGGGGGGTGGCTTGCGCCCCGTCCTCCCTGGTGTCGTGGCCGGGGGGGCCAGTGGGGCGGGGAGTCGTCTTACTTCGGTCCGTCCCTCTGCCTTCCCTGGGCAGGCAACAAAGCGGGTGTCTTTGGCGTCCCTCTGGCCATGGAGGGCGTGGCCCCCATATCGCTCCGGTTCCTGCTTGCTGGCTGTCCTCAGGCACGGTCCGTGTGGCGTCCTTGTGCGCTGGCGCGGGTTCGCTTGTCCATCGCGGTTCCCGCGGCAGCAGGCAGATGGGGGCGTGGAGGCGGGCGCTGCTGCACCCCCCCCCCCCGGGCGCCCGGGTCCTTCCAGGGGGGGGTTAGGGCCCGGCTCCCCTGTGGCCCGCGGGTCGGTTGGGGGAAGTGGGGAGACAAGGGCGGGGGTCGCGCCGTGGTTCTCAACCTCCCTCCCCTGAACCTCCTTCGTCGCCGGTACGTGTTTGGCCGGGGTCGTGGGGTAGCCCCGGGCGCTGGGCGTGGCCTGCCGCTCGGGGGTCAGCTTGGCGGGGGGGGGGGGGGGGGGCTGTGTGCCGCCCCCCCCGGAGGAGTGGCCAGGGGGCCTAGCGGGGCAGGGGTTCGCTCTGCCTCGGTCCGTCTCTCTGCCTTCCCTTGGCGGGCAACAAAGCAGGTGTCATTGGCGACGCTCTGGTCATGGAGGGCGTGGCCCCCATACTGCTCCGGTTTGTGTTCGCGTGCCGCCCCCGGGCGTGGTCCGTGTGTCGCCTTGTGCGATGGCGCGGGTTCGCCCGCCTGTTGCGGCCCCTGCGGGAGCAGGCGGTGGGGGGCGTGGGAGCGCGCGGCTTGTGGGCTCAGCTGTGTCCCGCCTCTGGGCGCCGCGGTCCCATCGGGGTGAGGGGGGGACGTCCTCTCTGCCTCGAGGGGGGTGGAGGGCCGGCGCCCCCCGGGCCCGCAGGCCGGAGCGGGGAGTGGGGGGGAGACGGGAGGGGGGGTCGCGCCGTGGTTCCCCACCCGCCTGCCCTTGGGGGTGGCCTGTGGCCCCCGGCCCAGCCCCCTTTCGTCGCCGGCGCACCCTCTCTGGGTATATATGTTCAGCCGGGGTTGCCAGGCAGCCCCAGGCGCCGGGCGCCGTCGATGCGTCAGCCTGGCGGGGACAGGGGAGCTGCCGGTGCGCCGTACCTCCAGGGGCCCATCCGGGGAGCCCCGCGGGGCGGGGGGCGGGTAGGTCTCTCTGCCGCGGTCTGTTCAGCGCCTTCTCCGGGCAGGCACAAAGCCCGGTCGCTTCGTCTGTGCCCCATCCTCCATGCTGCATTTCGTGGTGTTTCCGTTCCGCCGCGGCCCACGCGGCGCCCCTGAGCGCCGGCGCAGAGCTGCCGTTCGGCAGCGGGCACTGCGGGAGTGAGTGGGCAGCCAACTCGGGGCACTCGGCGCGCGGTCGCGCTTGCCGCGGCTGTGGTGCCCCCCCCCCTGGGTGCCGCGCCCCTCTCAGGGGGGGTGCGGGGCCGCCACTCCCTGGCCGGCCTCCAGCCGTCCGTGGGCCGGGGGGGGGAAGAGGGGGGGGAGGGGGGGGGGGTGGAGGAAGGGTTCCCCACAGTCCCCCCCTGGTCCCCGTGCGCCGTCCCCCGGCGGTCGCGGGGGGGCGGCCTGGTGGTTCTGGTCCCGGGGGGCCCCTTGCTCTCCTCGCTGCCGCCACGTGGTGCCGGCTGGCCAGGGGGGGGAGCTGGAGGGCCGCCGAGTGCTGGGGGCGGCGGTTTGGGTCAGCGGTTAGCGGTTCGCGGGCAGTGGGACAGTGGGCCTCCCTCCTCGTTGCCCCCGCCCCCTCCCCTACTGGAGGTGCTGCGCGCCCCTCTGCTGCGCCCTATGGTTGGGGGGCTGGGGGTCGCGCTCCGGGTCGGGAGGCCCGGCCCTGCTGGGGGGGGCGTCCCGCGGCAATGTCCCCTCCCCAGCCCCTCATCGCCTGGGCGCGCGGGGCGCGGCCATCACCTGCGTCGCCGCTTACGCGGGTGCTGGGGCTGCGGCGGCGGCGGGTTCCGCCGGCGGTAGCGCCAGTGGGTGAGCGCGTTGTGCAAGGCCCGGGGGAGCCAGTTGTTGGCATCTGCATCTGTGATGCGGAGCACCGCCCCCCTTTCCAGGAAAGCCGGCCAGGTCGGCTCCCTGCCCAGAGGACCCTCTCGTGGTCCTCTGGGGCCGCCCGACCCCCCGGGGACACCTCCCAGTTCCCCCAGTCCCTCCAGAGGAGCACGGCAGCAAAGGGCTGGTTCCTCATGCCCCTGGTGGTGCCTGAGCAGGCCCAGCTCAGCCACCTGTACACCTCCACCAGCAGGGGAAGAGCCTCGCCCCCCAGGGGGTCTGGGACCGCGTCCCAGTCCCGGTCCCAGGGCCGGGCCCCCTCTGCCCCCCGCGCCGGCCCCCCCTGCGGCCCCTGTGCCTGCGGCGCCGGCGCCGCGCCCCGCCGCCCCGCCGCCAGGGCAGCGGCAATCTGCGCCGGCTCCGCCCTCGGCGCGGGGGGGCCCGGCTGTTGCTCGGGTTGGGGGGGGATGAGGTCTCCGGCGTCGGCGTTGATGTTGTAGAGGTGGGCGTGGTGGTGGTGATGGCGGTGGGTGTGGCGCGCCGGTATTTGTTGGATGCCGGGGGGGATGCACCGCATCGGCTGTACGCCCGGCTGCGGGGGTGTCCGGCCCCCCGTCCCCCTGCACTCGTCCCGCCCTCCCCCCCGCGGCTCCCGTGCCCTGCCTTGTCTGTCCCCGGGGGCCCACGTCCCCCTTGCCCTGGCCCTGGGGTCTCTTCCCGGCCCCCTTGCCTTTGTCTCCCTGTCCACGACGTGGGATCTCCCGCTGTCACCTGCGCCCTGGCCCGCACCGCCAGCGCCCGTATCCTTCCCGTGCCCGTGCCGATGCCCTTGGCTGCGCCCACGTTCGCCAACCGCGCCCCGCTCCACGCCATGCACCCCTTTGCCGCCCGCCTTGGCGCCCTGCTCGCGCCCCTATGTGTCCTTCCCGTGCCCTTGCCCTTTCTCTGCTCCGTGTCCCGTGTCGTGCCGTCTGCTGCCGGCGCTCTGTCCCCCGCCGCTCCCGCTGGCCTCGGCGCCTTGCCAACGCCTTCGCCCTCGCTCCTTGTCGCGGCGCCTACGGCGCTTTGCATTCACCTATTTAAGTTCAAAAGGTTTTCCATCGTGTCTTAACGCATTTCGCCGCGCAATTTTTTGCCTAGCCGTGTTCTATGCTATTTGGCTGTATTTTCACCTATTCAGCACAATCTTTCTTGGTATTATACTTATTTTTGATTTCTATCTTGCGCCAGCAAGCAGTACACACGCCCGCTTCCTTGTTTACTTCTGCAACCTGCGATTCAGACCCCCAACTCCCTGATAGTGTAGAAGAATGGGACGCTTGTTTTGAACGCCACTATCAAATCTTTCTTTGCATGTTTAAGGCGTTTGCAGATGCTGGACTCACTGTTAAGCCCAGCAAATGCTTCTTGTTTATGCGCCAAGTAAAGTATGTCAGCCACATTTTGCGTAATGGGAAGCGCCGGCCAGACCGAGCAAAAAGAAACGCTGTGGCCAACTGGAAGCATGAGGATATTAAGATGTCAAAAGCACTCAAGGGCTTCCTTGGGTTGGTGAATTGGTATTCCATTTATATTCATAAGTATGCTGACCATGCAGCGCCTATCATGGAGGCGCTGTCTGGTAAGTATCAGTCTGAGCCAATCTCCCCCGACAAGACAGGTACTTTGGACGGACCGGGAAGCCCGTGAAAAGAAAGAGAACTGAAACTCCCGCCCCAACAGAGGAAGATCACGTGGAATGCTCGGATGATTGAGGACTTCGAGAAGCTCAAGGTGGAGATTGTACGAAATGCAGAGTTGTGTCTGCCATATTTGTCGGGCAGTTGTATCATTGAGTCGGATGTGGATGACTATGCAGTAGGTGGCATCTTGAAGCAAAAACGACCGGATGGAAGGGACATGCCTGTTGCCTATTTTTCACGTAAGCTGCATGGTAGCCGACAAGGGGATAGGTTTCTGGGTCAAATGAACTGGACGGTCAGGGAAAAGGAGATTTACGCGTTGGTGTGTTGTCTTTTAAAATTTGGGTCCTGGATTCGATTCAATGAGGTTGTGGTCAGAACTGACCAGAAAGGCATTGTACAATGCTATAAGGAAGACTTGTGCACCAACTCCGGCCCATTGGGACGCCGGGGTAGGTGGCATGAGTTCCTTAGGCGTTTCAATCTTTTGATAGAGTAGATTCTAGGCGATACCAACGCTGATGGTTATACTCTATCAAGATGGGCCTACTTTGCAGGAGCAACGCAGGATACCAACTTCCATGTGTCTGATGAGGATGCTTTGGGATGGACCGAGGTTGAGCGTCAAGACAAAGCAGAACAGGAGACAATTTGGAGACAAAAATACCCCGATGCTTTTGGTTCCTCCACAGCCAGGACTGATACTGATGGAGTATTCTCCATGGTCACTTCAGGCGACCACGAGGAATAATTACGCACATTGCTCGCGTGTTATCAAGAAGCTGGTCTGCAGTCCCCAGACGCTATGCGAGAGCACTTTGTAATGCCAGATACTATGGTCTGCAATAATTGTTCTGAGTTGGTCGCCAGCATACATGAAGATCTCTCCGTCCATTCAAACACTGATGTGCCTGTCAGGTCAAAAGAAGTCACTCGCAGTCTAGATGACCTAGGCTGGCATACAGCAGGCGCTGAGTGCCCAGCTGAAGCCTCTGTCTATGCAGTACACGAGGTACCTGTCCTTCGAGACATACATCTATTTTATTAAGATTGGTCTGAGCATTATCCTAAGGCGGACGTCTACAAGAAGCTGTAGGCGGAATTGAAAACCACTGAGTATGTGGATGATCCTAAGAGGGACGCATATTTTCTCTTGCAGAAAGGGAAAAAATTTCACCAAGGCACACCTTGTGTGCCACAAGCAATTTTGTACAAAGTTTTAGCTGTAGTTCGCTTGTATGGGCCTCCGGGCATAGATAAAACTGAACAACTTTTCCGCCGACGGTTCAAGGTACTTGATGCCAGGGAATAACCCTGTATCTGCTTAGCCCACGCAAACTGCACCCCCTTTTGGAAGGGGCGGACACAAAAAATGGCAACCAAAAAAACCTTTATTTTTGGACATTTGCAGCATGCATGAATCAGACATTATCAAAAAACCAATTTTTTACGCAATTTGCTGCTTTTTTTGAGATTTTGTTTACCAAAAATATTCATTATTCTGATTGATTTGAAGGGTGTGTATTACCAATGTTGTTGTTTTTGTATTTCAAAATCCCGCAAGCACGTTCCCTTTCAGAAGCCCATTTTCAAAACTGAAATTCTGTGAAACTCCAGTTGTACCAAAGTTTGTCCTGCGAAAAAAATTGCCTTTTTCTGTCCCTCATTGCGCGAGGCCTTGTGCACTCAAGGTCGTGGAAACAATTGTGTACAGAAGGCAACGAAAACACGACACGAAGTGCACTACATGCAGACGATGAAATAGAAAGCTCGGCAAAAATGTACAAGCCCTTCAGGGCATATAAATGCATTCGCGTGGAAGGCGAGTGCGCGGGACCTCGCGCACACACGACTGCAAAAAGAGATAAACACCTGGGCTAATCGTGACTTACTTCTTCTGCAATCCTGCAACCTTAGCCAACCTGGAATTCAGGCTCCTCGCCACTGAACTTCCTCCACTTGGGGAGGCAACGGTACCACGGGATGGCTGAGCACCAGAAAGGGATGGCGGCTTCAACCCCGCACTAGCACTTGAAGCAGTGTTCGCTTTCTTCTTTGGCTGGTCCTTACCCGAATCATCGGGACTTGCATCAAAGTGAGACGCGGGTGCCCGCTTCCGCTTCTGCTGCGGCTCCAATACTTGCTCGGGATCATCTTCCTCCTCCTCGTCGCCATCGTCATTGTTTGATTCTTCCCTCTTGACAGATTCCTTTCTCTTTTCTTTTGCTTGCTACTTGCTACTCGAGGGGGTTCCTTTTCCGGCTGCAGTACCCCGAGTTGGTACAACTTGGGGAGTCTTCACTAGCTTGGGCAGGGTAGGTGCAGGCTTAGGCGCAGTAGACTCAGTCTCCTCGACAGGGACCTCGGACACGATCGGTTCTCTGGCGGCTTCGGCAGCATGCACCTTCTGGTGCCCTTGGTGACCTCAGTTGCCGTCTGAAACCCAGAGTGGAATACCACGCAAAAGCCACTCTACTTGAGTATCCCAGGTTGCAGCTGTCACTCCCTGCTCCGTCTGATCGGCTTCCAACATGTACCGCATGATGATGGCATGCTGCAGAGCACCTCCAAAAGCATTGGTAAGGTCCTTTTGTCTGATCGCTGACACAGCCAGAAACGCCAGTTTAGTCCTCCCGTCCCACATCGCAATCTTTGCTGCCATGGCCGGCGTCTAATCCACAACCACCACTGCATCAGCATTCCCGCAATCTACCAGATACTTGTCAAGGTAGCACAGGACCGGAATCACAGGCATGAAGCCACCGAGGTTCTTGTTCTGCATCCCTTCGAAAAGTTCAGCGGGAGACGTCACATAGTTGGGCAACTGCAAATGCGATGAATAAAGACGAACAACGGAGACAGCAATGCGCCAGCCCTCACCCATTGAACAGCGTCAAAACTGGCGAAAGCGGCAGATATACCTGCTTATCCCAGCGACTTGTTGTTCCAGACCACATAGTGTGCTCGTCAAACTGATACATGTAGCTTGTGACGGAACCGGACATCCAAGAGTATACCAACAACCACGCATGATAAAAAGGAACTGGAGTTGGATCCTTGTCCTTCTCCATCTGCCGGAGCCTCTGAATGTCTTGGCCAATATGGGACACCACATCACTGTCGCCATAGAAAATCAGATCCTTACCCAACATCATCACATCAAACAACCTCTTAGCAACGAATCCTGCAGAGTCATATTCCACGAAGAGGTGAGCGTTGACAACCCAGAACGGGTACTGCAAGTCCCGGAAACGAGCTGGTCGTGTATCTTCGATATCGTCAATGAGGCATGCTGTCAAAGTGCACTTGGTCCCTTGGTTGTCCTGCTTGGACACATTGATCACTTCGCCACTGAAGTGTGTCTGTGTCGCCGGCGCCGATGCTGGCGCCTCAGCTTTCCTTTGCAGTTGTTTCCGCACGGACAGGGTCTGCGTTGACGGAGGTGCTCCCTTGTCCCCAGTCCGACACAGAGCTGCACCGGTCAACCCTTTCCACTTCAACCACGGGGACCTGTACTTCCAACTTTTTGCGTCTTCCCAATAACCCCAGTTTCCGAGGCCAATCTTCACTTGTAACGTGCCCAGTACTGCCACTTCTGCTGGGATCTTTGCATCGGCAGCTGTGTAGATGTGAAAAAACCCGGTGAGTGCGCGAGCCCTCGTGCACTGAAGCTGCAGAACCGACGCATACCTGCGGTTTGGTGCACAAAATGTTATTATCCGGATGGTAGAGGTGGAAAGTAACCCATTTTCCGGTAATCAACGCGTCAATGTGGGCCTAGGTACTGCGTATGGTGGCATCCTTCAGCTTCATATGCGCGCAGACCTTCTGCAATAAACTTCGCAGATGTAGCCCCGCCAGCTTCTTGAAGGCATTCCTTGTGACTTCCTCTTTCCTGCGCTTGCCATTCGAGGTTCCTCATACTAGTAACCTCGTCGTGGCCGCAGTATTTTGCCAGGGAGAAACTGTCCCTCCAGTGCTTGAATGTCGCGTCCTACGAAGGAAAACCCTGCTGCAGAGTGT
Organism: Eutreptiella sp. 'Long Island Sound 2002'; assembly: GCA_964036045.1. NCBI lineage: Eukaryota > Euglenozoa > Euglenophyceae > Eutreptiales > Eutreptiaceae > Eutreptiella > Eutreptiella sp. 'Long Island Sound 2002'. The sequence continues at coordinate 90,794,061 of OZ038382.1, read as the reverse complement.
GGGAGACGTTGAGCACTGTGACCCTGTGTCACACCAGCACATACTGTGTGCCCTGGCTCTTCCAACTGCCTGGGCGCAAAAAACGCAGGGTTGACGGCAGCCTGGACGACAGCAGTTTTGAACCGTTCGAAATCATGTTGTTCCTTTTCCCGCTTCTGGTCCTCAATGTACGACAACATGTTGTCCAGCTCTTCGGACAGCGGAAGCCAAGTCACAGACTGGCTGCCAGCTTGCTGTAATCCTGCAACCTTGGCCTGGATCCTCCAAGGCGTAGACGCAGAGTCTGGGGGTTTTTTCTTTTTGCGCTGTTGAAGAGCCCGTGCGACTGTCGTTATCGGTGCTGTCAATGCCTCAATGACTGGGTGTTGGTTTCTGTTTCAGCTGAAGTACAGCCATTGCCGTACATTTTTGCGACCAGTCACTTTCGTCTGGATGTGTTGTGTATTGTGCCCGGTACTGGTTGTCGATCCACAGCACGCAACACGTTGCAAGCACCAGTGTCCACTTTGCTTTGAGTGCTGCTGCTGGCTGTTCGTCCAATGTATCTGCGGCGACGTCTGCTTGCCCAAGTCGTACTTTCGTTCGTCTCTCTGTTTGTGTTAGGTAACCTGTTGTGTTTCCTGGTTTTTTCTGTTTGGTACTGCCAGTTGACGCATCAACTGGAACAGGTTCCAGCCCTCTTGTCGCAAAATGCGCAGCCAGCGCTCGTCCTCCTGCCCTCTAGTTGCGGGTAAACTTTGTCGCGTTCTCTTGTTGAACCTCAGTACCTGTGCAAATGTTAACACCTACTGCGCCGCCAGGACGTTTCGTTTCAGTCCGTTCGACAAGTCGTCAACTGTTTGGTGTGCTGGTTCTGCAGCGCATGCCTCTCTCAGTGGTGCTGCTCCTTTGCTTACTTCTGCAATCATTCCATGCGTTACTGATTTTCTGGCGCGAAGCAGCATTCTGCGTATTTCTGCGTTCAAATGAATTTGCGCACATATTTCAATTAGCCTTTCGCACAGTGTTTCTTAAAAACGGCGTGTTTGAAAACATCTGCCATTTTCCTGTCGTCAGTACTGGTGCGCACACTGTCGGCGCAATTTTTATTTGGTGTCTGCGTGCGCTCCGTTCCTAGTAACCGAAAACCAATTTCCCAACCACAATCCCCTGTTGCGTTTTCTTCCTTAATCCGAGGTGAAAACAGAAAACCTATCCTTCGGGCAGCGGACGCTACGGTCACCATTACAACTGGACACGTCTGCCGTTGAGTGGGTGTTGGAAAAAAGAAAATCATTCTCCTGACCCCCCTGACGGATATGACAAAGGTGACCGATGAATAATCGATAGTCATAAGTGGTAGCCTTGAAAGGGAATGCAAATGCCGGCGTAGCCTGACCTGCCCGCTATTTCAGTTTGTTGTGTGATTCGAGTGGGCGAGGCCTCGCGCACTGATTGTTTTCGTTCGACAATGTTGTGTACCGCGTCATACGTGATGAAAACTGTGTCTACACAAACGTACACCGCAAATATCAAATGTGCTTGTCAGTATGGTACTATATCAAATCAGTAGTACACACTCTTACCTTTCCAAAACAGCTTTGTTGACGCTGCAACTCTCCATAGACCCTGAGAAAGGTCCCAATCTTGCAGCATCATGCCCCAAAAATTTGAAAACATGCTTTCATGTACCAAGTTGACCATAATTGGCAAAATCTCTTCTGCGTCACAGAAATTCAAAGTAAACATGATTTCAAACTCCGTGCTCGAGTGTTCTTAAAACACCTTTGCTCAGGTTCAAACTCACCATGATCCTAGAGAAATGATTAAAACTCCAAAGTCATTTCACATGATTGTTCACCAAGTGGTTTGTGTGGTTACGTGTTGCAATCTTACCATAGCCATTCTCAAGTTTCTAAAATACAAACGACTCCGGGTTGGAAAGCAAATACTTCAGGGATGGTAAGAAAAATAATATGGAACCTCAAACCTTTTTTCTCTTTGAGATATGAAAGAAGCACAAAAGGCACTTTTGAGGGATTTTCTAAGTGTGATTTATGGGTGAAGGTGTTTGGGATGAGACAAATAGTAGAAAAATTGATTTCAACAAAGTTAAATGTGGAATAGAAGCGTTTTACTGTCAATTTTCATGTATGCCTGATTCCAATTTTTCCAGCGCAGTCCCGCGAAGATATGTGTAAAACACCGAATGTCATTTCAGGGTGTTTGAGAGGGTTGGGCAGGATCTGATTCAGGGGTCATCTTGTAAAAATCACAGAAAAAAGCGCTTGTTGAGTTAAAACAAAGTGAAAAACGTATTTTAAACCTGACGCTCTCTACTCCAAATGGCGCTTTAGTTGACGCAATTCCAGCCAATGGCGCCAAGTTATGCGTAAAATGTTGTTATGGGTTCGAACAGCAGCACCGCAGCGAGCGCGCAAGTCGCAGTCGCAATCACACTGCAGCCTGTGAATACTTCAGAAGCATCGAATACCAGTTGTTGGAATGAAGTGCTGTAAGATACTTTGATCCCTGGACAGGCTTTTTGTCTTTGAATTGATGAAGTGTCTATGTATTGGTGCCCCGTCTAAAGATCCTGCGAGGTTTGTCAATTCCAGATTTGGGATTTTGAGAAACAAGAGGCACAGGAGTACAAGAGAGTTCCCAAGAAACAAACCACAGCAGGTCGTAGCCAGCTAGGTGGCGGGGAGATCAATATTCAAGATCAATCTTCGACGCCGTCAACCTGTATTTGATTTGGATTTACAATGGAGCGGCCCTTCGACGATGCAGCTATGTTGCACTTTATCAGAGACAGTCTGTTTCGAACCGATTCACCCTTGCATCACGAACTTTCGATTTCGTTAGAAAAATTCATCGCAGAGCGCATCGCAAGTCGAGGAAGGGAGTGGTCTCCATGTCTCTCTCGTGATGTTCACAGCTGCTCGCAGAAAGTTGCAGATACACAAGCCAAGATCATCGAATTGGAACAACGCATCGATGCGTTGCAGACAACAGCAGCAAGTGCTACTGCGGCAACTGACGACGGATCGACACTTTGCACTCCTCGCCGGAGAATGCAACTCCAGCTGCTGTAAGCGAACTTCAACGCGTAGAGCATGAAGTGTGTCAATGATATGCCTTCTCAACGAATTTGTACGAGTTTCAAGCCAACAACCTTCGAACAACTTCCAGTTTCGAATACGAAGTATGTTTGTTGATTGACAACGAACAGGTGGTGTCCACCCTTCAGAAATGCCAAGTCTATAAGCCCAGCCCGTTCCAAGACGATACATGGACTGTCGCCGTACACAGCGCCCTACTTCTCATCACCAACCCCCTCCACATCATGTGGATTAAACGTCACGCCAGTTTTACTGGCAACGAAATCACCGACCATTTCTCTAAATGGGCAGCTCACCGCCTGACTTTTACCCCAGACCTCCTCCCCCCCCCCCTGGGTTCAGTGGCAGTACACCACCTGCCTGTCCTCCACAAGTTTAAGGTGCAGCAATCCCGCCACCTATTGCCGCAGCATTCCCATAACAACATAGCGGTCGGCCCCAGCTTCAGCCTGTACAATAAAGCTTCCTGGTTTTCGTCCTTGTTGTTCAAAGTGGCATCCGGCTGCTACAATGTGCACGGGTACCAGTGGAGCAATATGCTTCACGACTACCACTGTTCCAGGTGCGGACAGCACCATCCCTTCGACCCTCTATCCTGCCTGGCCTTCTGCAAAGCGTTAGACCAGCACGTCCAGGCATACGTCTCCTCCTGGGGGCCCCTTTTCGGCCCCATTGTCCGGCACTGGCAGCTCTCTGGACCCTCAAAGGCTGACAGCAGGAACTTCATGAGAACTCTGGTACCTAAGTCTCTATGGTCCTGCCTCTCCCAGCCAATCCCGGGCTCCACTCGCGCCGAGCACAGGGCCATGCTTGGCCTAGCCCTGGAGGAACGCGTAAAGCACCTGGACAAGGATGTCCACCAAACACATGACTGGCTGTGTTCAAATCCTCTCCCTTGGGACCCAATACTTTGGGCGCACCCCTCCAACCCTTTCAACCCCTTCTCGGTTTCGCACGGTGCGTTCAGTACCTCCGTCAACATGCCTTCTCGGACCCGTCCCGTATACCAGCACCCTCCACCTCTCCCCAAACACGCCTACAAAAAAAACCGTCCAAGCCAGCATCAGCCAAAGCACAAGCTGCCACTCGTCGCGTGCCAAATAAATTCCAAACGCCCGTCCATTCGCACATCCGCACCACGCCACCCCCCCCCTCGGCCATTCCCCGCCCTCTTCAGCACTCACGCCCACGGCCACCACAAAAACGCCATCGTTTACCACAAACCCATCAGACCACAATTGTTTGGGCGCCTCCAAAGCGCGCCAAGACGACTCCCCCTCTCCCAACCCCACGCTCCAAGGCACGCTACCGTCAAACACGCTTACCTCTCCCCTCTAGGCCCACCGCTACTAAGTGCCCAGGTCCGTCTGCCCCTGCCCCCCCCCACTCCAACGCCTCCCGGGACATCTGAAATTTTTTCCGCCCATCCAGCGACCTTCTGTCTCCTCCTCTCGACCCCTACAGCCCTCTGCCCCTACCTGAACCCCCCCCCTTCCCCACAGGGTGAATCAGCGTTCATCTAACCCAACCATCAGAGCAACCATGTACATATCATAATATGTTGTTGTAAATATTTCCATTGGGGGACGTCAGCCCCAAAAACAAGTTGATGCGGTTAAGAACATTCAAAAAAACTTCCAGTTTCTACAACCACAACCACAGCTACAACCACCACCACACCCAAAACCGTCTTCTCTGAGCCATCCGTCGTATGCACCGCCGAGCAGTTCACCTCACTCTCCACAACAACCAGCTGGGCAACCACCTGCCTTCGACCCACATCCAGCGCACCAATTTGCAGTCGAGCGTGCTCCAACACAAGAGTGTCTAGGACGTCGTGTTGTACGCTTGAATAAGCTGGTTAGAAAATTCTCTGGGAGACCTGGGTCTGGGAAGCTTCGTACATGGAAGGAGGACGCGTTACGAGGCTTCATCCTGTCTGATATCACTTCACCCGTCGATCAGGTGACAACCATATCGTTCCTCCTTGAAGGTGATGTCGCCGAATAATACCATAGTTTGACGAACGCTGTACAGGATCACTGATTCGAGCTCATGCGTTTGTTGGGCCAACGTTTCGATTGCATATCCCAGGAGCCAGTGTACCTGTCGAGAATGTTAAGCTTGAAAGAAAGTGAGTTTCATCGACATGCGGACTACGTCAGGGAATTCCGCACTTGCGTTATCAAGTCGAAGGTTAATGACAGTGACCTCCAGATGGGTTACCTCGTGGATTCTGCATTTGTTGAAGGTTTGTCGAATGACGCTGTTCGTCGGCAGTATATCGTTGGAGTTCGTTCGAGATGGCGTTCTGGTAGACCATTTGCATTCGATACCTTGGTAGAGACCATCGGGAAAGCCTACATTGCGGCCGGATATCAGCTGGAAGGGTGACAGAACGCATCGGGAACGACAACAGATACCCCGGGTCCTCCAGTCTCAAGACCCCTGCCTATTATGGTTCCACCCACCTCGACTCCAACGTTCCCGTCCAACCCTATGCCAACACCACACGTCAACCCCATGCCGACTCCAGCTGCAGCCCCCATGGCTTTGACTGTGCCAGAGCCGATCAACGCCATGCCCCGGGAAGAACTACATGCCTACATTGATGAACGTTGTAATGAACGGTTCGGACGCCAAGAGGGTGGACGCCAAGATGGTCGAGAAAGTAGGCGTTGCTACAATTGTGGCGAACAAGGCCACTTGGCCCGCGACTGTCCAAAGCATCGACCGCCATCCCGAGGACGAGAGCATCGGGAATCAAGGTCGAACACGCCGAGACAAGATCAAAGTCGAGATAGCATGGGACGGTTCCGATCCCACTCCAAAACCAGAGAAAGGCCCACAACGGCCTAGAAGACACTTCCGAAGGCCTGGTGGTGGACGTCCTCAAGAAGAGCTGAACACCACCATCAGCGCCAATAAACCCGAAGAGAATTCGACACTTGGAGGTGTCAACGTTGAAGGAACCGAACCTGAGCATGCATCTCTGTTCACGCTTCGAGGGCGCATTTGCGCATGTTGTGATGACTCCTTTGACTTCAGCGTAGAATTTTTGGTCGACTGTGAAGCGACCAGTGACTTCATTTCAATGCAGACTGCAAAGAGGGCGCGACTTCCCCTCTATAAGCTGAGAAACCCTGGACACGTCTTGACAGCCGGAGGTGTCTATGTCGAAGTACGGTACTGCACGAGAGCCTATATTCCAGTTGGGGAACTTGTATTTCGACATCACTTCAAGGTTTTGGAAATTCCGCCAGATGTGGTACTCCCACTACCATGGCTTCCAAGCTACAATCCGGCTGTCAACTGGAAGGAACGATACGCAGACATCCAACTTGATTCGAATTCGTACCCCTTGTGGTTTTGGCAAATCAAGCCAGCTACAGTTTCAAGCCGCTTCGAGGCTGGACCTTCATTCGATACTTTCATCCAGTGCCTCGAAAGCGAGTCCGGGTGGAAATCCTACCCAACATGCCAAGGAACGCCCCAACCTACACTCGTCGACACACGTCCAGCATGGTGCTGACATGTGCGATGAGTCCGAAACGGAAGATGGTATCACCAATGAGGAGTGCAGCGATATGGAGATTGAGTACTTTTTGTTGCCGAAACTCAGAGAAGAGATCCGTCGAGCTGATCTCACGGGGGATCAACTATTTCTGTGCTGCATGCCTCGACCCGCAGTGCCGGTCGATCAAATGTACAAGATGCAAGCCAGCGATGACAGTGATTGGCTTGACCCCGTTCGACGCAAACTGCGGATTCGATTACACAAGTGGGGGGACCTCTACGACCGGGAGAAGGCGGAGTATGGAGACCTACCTCCTTATCGACCTGGTAGAGATTATCGAATACGCCTCGATTCGGAAGACAATCCACCGTGGGTACACCCTTACAAAATGGACCCGAGTCAACTAGATGAACTTCAACGATAATTGGACAAGCTGCATCGATCTGGTCCAATCAGACCATCCTCGAGTCCATACGGAGCGGGTTGCCTGCTGGTGAGGAAAGCGAATGGTAAATGGCGTATGTGCGTCAACTACGGAGCGTTGAATACGCGAACTGTTCGAGATCGGTATCCCTTTCCATCTATCCAATCTATCTTGAGTACATTGGGGGTTCCACTGTATTTTCGAAGATCAACCTTGGTAGTGGGTTCCCCAGATCCGAATCCACGACGAAGGTATTCAGAAAACCGCCTTCAACACACAATTTGGCGCCTTCCAGTGGGTTGTTATGCCCTTCGGCATCTGTAATGCGCCATGGACGTTCCAACGCGTCCTGAATGTTGTCCTTCGAGACCATTTGGGGATCTCCGTATGGCTGTACAATGACGACATCCTCGTCTTCTCGAAGGATGCGGATGAACACCAACGACATCTCGATTTGGTACATGAACTACTCCGTCAACACCAGCTCTTTCTCTGCATCGATAAATCCACGTTCTTCCAGAGTCGAGTACCCTTCTGTGGAAACATCATCGACAAAGATGGAGTGCACATGGACCCCGAAAATATCATGGCACTCGAGGTTGGCCTCCGCCGACTACGGTTCATGAAGTTCGACAATTCATCGGATTGTCTGGATTTTACTAGCAGTTTGTCGAAGGGTTCCAAGCTGTCGCAGCCCCTCTGACCGCAATGTTCAAGGCAGACTTCGAGTTGGAGTGGACAGCTGTACATCAAGCCTCCTTCGACAAGCTGAAGCAGGGAATGATCAATGCGACAGATGTCAGTGCTATCGGCCCCCGACAGCCGTATCACCTGTACACGGATGCTTCGACAGACTGCGTGGGTGCTACGCTAGCGCAGCGATATGTGCATGGGAAGTACAAGGGACTTTCTTCGATCTGTTGCCTTCATGTCGCGCAAAATGCAACCTGCCGAAACTCATTACCTGATTCGAGAACAGGAGCTGTTGGCCATCGTATGAGCCTTGAAGCAGTGGTTTCACCTACTTCGAGGTCCGCAGCAGGTGCACGTGCACACTGACCACGAAAGTCTTCGATATCTCAAGACATGCGGTCGACTGCTGACACCATGACAAGCACGTCGGTCCCAGTACCGCGAAGAATAGGACCTCACGTTATGGTATGTACCGGCCTCGAGAATCCCGCAGCATATGCCTGTTCCCGCCTGACTTCGCAACAGTTGATGGACATCGAGAATGCTACACGTACACGGGCATTCGCAATTCCCCTGGTCAAGAATTGGGCCTCACCGGAAGCAGAACCTGTCGATGTGTTCTTGCATGTACTCGAGGACTCGTTCTCACACGACAAAGTGTGCCCCTAGCCGTACGACCACCTGTACGTTTCCCTTCGAAGTGGACGCTCTGTGGGGAAGGAACCTGATGCTGACGAACAGGTGGAACCAGCCCTCCAATTCGACACTGAGCCCGCCGTCGAGCCAGAGGACCTGGAGCCGCTGCCATCACACGCAACAACTGTCGAGCCGGAGGACCTGGAGCCAGTACCATCAGACAAGATCCTGGCTGAGTATGCACATCAACCAGACATGCACCTCGATGATGCTGGCAACGAGCCGGACATGCCTGCTGACGCCGACGACCTTCCGAATGTAAGCATGGACCGCCCTCCTCGAGTCACTTCCCGCAAGGAACTTCGACATGCTCCGGCCATGGCAGAACTGATTCGCTGTCGACGTCACCGTGAAGGCACGTTACAATCAGTTCCCTTGCCCAAGGTTGGGCCGAACACGCCGTAACCATCGAGTCTTAAAGGTACACAGCGCCGAGTGCATCTACACTATCAGTGCAAGGACTTGACTTCCACAGCTGTGTGGGCAGCAGCCTATGGATAAGATCCACATACGAAGCACATCTACGTAGTCGTCGTTGGAAGCCCTGCGGCACGACACTAACTCCGTGATGCCAAGTTGTCCTTCGATGACGGCCAATTCTTCCATTTGTCGACGATGGGCAAATGTGTGCTTGTCCCTAGAACACTCGTGACCTCGATTGTGGCTATGTATCATGAGTCGGAGTTCTATGGCAATTCGGGTGTACTTCGAACCATGGCACTGATGAAACGTGACTACGTTTGTTCGCAGCTCCGTGTAAGTGCGGCTAACCCCCATCTGCTCAGATTTTCGTAGATCTGCCCCAGATTGACTACATTTTGGTCATTTTCTCTGCTTCGGCTGAAATCGCCGCCTCGCAGCTCAGTCTCAGGATCAGACCTATATATTTCTGATGTGCCAGATCTGATTCCGCGGTCCATTCATCGTAAATCTGCCGCGTTCCGATCATTTACCTGGAATCGCCATTTGCCGCTGACGCGCGCTCGCGGGCCAGATCGGCCAAATATGTTTTCACAATCGGATTTATATAAATCTTTTCAGACAGATATGGACACTCAGATGTAATTAGGATAATCCGCATCAATTTTCTTCATAGACTGGGATTTTCTGCCGGATAACAATCAGCATGGATCTTGCTTCAGTTGTTTCTGCTCTCGCCTCTGTTGGTGTCCGTGTATCCGGTTCTACCCCCAACAGCAGCGTTCAGGTCGACTCCTCGCGTGCCTGCCCCACTGGTCTTGCCGGCCCCGAGCCCTCCGGCACCCTCCACGACCCAGGGCAGCACTTTCATGGTAGCAGAGGCTACCTGAATGTTGTTCCTTTGGTGTCCCAACCACAGCCCGCTCCCCAGTACGGCCCCGTAGACCCCGCCGCTTCTGGAGAAGTAACGATGACACTGCCTTGGTGCTGCGCGAACGAGGCCTTGAGAGGAATGCCTTGCGCGAGTCCAAGCTGCCCAAGAAGGGCACAAATCAGCAGCTGTGGGGACCCAGATTACCACAATCCCAGTCGAAATTGGCCATCGAGCAGCTGGAATCAGCCGGCCTACGACGATGGCAACGCTCCGGTAGACCTTACGGAGCTGGCAGGTACCAACATTCCTTACCAATGTCCGACATTTGAGACCACGGACGCCGATCTTGACGACATTGAGATGGGTGGTCCAGATGAGGTACCAAGCTATAATCGACCAGCCTCTTGGGCACAATGGGATGACCATTTGTCTCCAGAAGTGACCCGTAACCTTGAGGCCCTTGAGGCCCTTTGTCTCTTAGCCACGTCTAAGCTGATCGGACAAGAAAGAATCGCCTCTGATTTTTTAATGGAATAATAATAATTAATACCAGGATGTGGTGGCGTTCTCAAGAAGATGACTCTTTTGCCATTTTTTTGCAGATCTGGGAGGCAAGTCCCTTCCCGAAAGAGAAGACCAAGGCACCTGTTGCCGGGCCCTCCGCCCCTCATCCCCCTGTTTCCATCCGCGACGATCTAGCCGCCGCGGTTGAGGAAGGAATTTTAGAGGCGGCCAGGCAGGCAAGCCTGGAAATTAGGGCTGAAGGAGTTCCCCAAGTGGACTCCTGGCTGCGGACCACCGAGATCAGCGGTCCGACAGCCTGCTCAGGCCCTTCAGGACACGGTATGTACTGTCCTGCTGACTGCTTCTGCAGATTCCAGCGAGATGCTGAGCTCCAAACGCTCAAAGATCAAATGCACCTCATCATTGAAACGCTGGGAATAAAAAATCTTTTCAAGACGCACATGCGGTCTGAGGGCGCATCATCGGTGGAACAAGCAACAGAACCGTCAGAGGAGGCGACAGAAATTTTTTCAATTGCTCCTTCGGTGGACTCCAAGACCACCGATGCAAGGATCAGCAGGACCAAACTAAACGAAAGGGTTAAAATCTCTGGTTCTGAGAGTAGGACGGCGAAGGCTAGGACTGAGGCTCAGAATGCCAAGCGAACTGCCTCCCGTACTGCCCCTCCTGCTGCTGATTCCAATGCCTTAGCCCAGCTGTTGCTCGCCCAGACCCTCGCCGGAGCTGGTGTAGCGAATGATGCCGCCAAGGTGTCTGCCATTACGGCCGGTGTTGGGCTGGATTCGCTTCTTAATCCTACTTCATTGCGACTTCGTCAGGTTGCCAAGCAACCGAAGTATAATGGGAACCCCCGACGTTGGCCTCAGTTCCAACGGGAATTTAAATTGTGGGTTAAGACTCAAAAACTCCAAGATGATCAGTTCCTGATGGCCCTCTTGGACTGCCTTGAGGGAGCGCCAGCCAACACTTGGCTCAGGACTTGGAGTGATCGCGAGGATACAAGTTCCCCCCTTACCTTTGATGAGGTGTGGGAACAGTTGGAGGTACGTGGATCCCGGCTGCCAGAGGACCATTACCACTAAATGTTGAAGGATTTTTCTTCATTCTCGCGATTAACCTTGCATGAAGTGCAAGACAAGAGACAGCGCTTCTGGAACTTAGTGGAAGAATCTGAACATTCAGGCGAAAAATTTTCTAGTGCCGAGCTGAAAAATCTGATTTTTGACAAGATCCCCTCAGAAACTGCCGCCACCCTTCGGAACAAACAGTCCGAAGAAAAGGTCAAGACCTGGTGGGCGGAGGTGGAAGGCTTCGATGCCTCTGCCAACAGGTTCTCCGTCAGGGAAACACTTCAGAAGTGTTCCCCCACGTCGATTTCGAAGGTGAAATTCACTGAAAACACGTGGAAAATCAAATTTAATGAACACGAGGATCGGGACTTGTTTGTCCAAGTCCTCAATAGGGGAGTAAGCTTCCATGGCCATCGCCTGAAGGCCAAGAACTGGGTGTTTTCATTCACCCCAAAGGAACTCTGGGAAGAGGTTGAGCGGCTCGCTGACGCCGCCAATCAAAATTTCCATGAGGGTCTTGGGGGAAACAAGAATACCCAGCAAAACACCCAAAATGGGGCCCAAAAGGGCAACAAAAAGGTGAATGACACCCGGAATGTTCAGGATCACTGTAGCATCTGCCTTCTTTTAGGTTCTACGAACCGAGCTAAGACGCATTCTACTGGTAATCACCGATGGTCTCCTTACGATCACAAGGTGATTGGTGAAAATATCAGTAATCCGCAGAATTCAGACAGGAATGACAGACAGGTGCATGGTGGAAAGGCTGGAAAAGGGAATCCAACCCCCTCCGGTGGAAACAAAAATACTGGAGGCCCTGGCGGGTCCCAAGGCAAAGGAAATCAGACTCCATCCGGCTCCGGTGCGCAGCCGAACGGCCAGACAAATCCCAATAGCAACGCCGGAGGCGGAAATCGAAATCCAGGCCAAACCCCTCAATCTGGTACAAACAAGGGAAATGCTCCAGGATTCCCGGGTAAGGGTAAGGGAAATCCTTCGGGAACCCCTTTCTCTGGTAAGGGCAGAGGGCGTGGCGACGGTGGAGGTCCATCATCCGGCGGCCGTGGCCGTGGACGTGGAAAGGGCAGCCATCGTGTGGATCAGGTCTCAGGTGCAGATCAGGTGTCCGATGCGGATCGAGATTACGTTGAAAATGCCTTGAATCCAGCAGATGATCCGCTCCAAGATGAGTGGGTCGACGAATCAGGGTGTGTTCACAATGTTAACGCAGCCACTGGAGGTCAGAACGCCTAGGGGAGCCACGAAAATTGCCCCTCCCCAGGCGATTTCAGGCATGATCCCCAGATTCCATCTCGACCATTACTTGATGTAGGGTCGCTTGTCTCCTCTCCCCTGGATCCGGTAGCGGATCCTTCTGTTGTAGTGGACGCAGTTGGTGTACAGTCCAAGCACAGGGCCCGTCAGTTTGTCACAAAGCTGTGGGTCTCTGATCGCAAGGGAAATTTCCACCTCGCCACTTGTTTGTGTGACAATGGATCAGAGGTAAATCTCCCATCCAATTCTTTCTTACCCGACGACTGCGTGTTTGAGTCGCCTCATCCTGTTACCCTCGAGGGAGTTTCTGGACATTCTCTCGCAGGTGGGCAACGCGGTTGTTATATATCAACTCATTTGGTCGCTCAAGACCTTTGGGAAGAAGGTAATGTGGAGGAAGTTATCCTTAAGGATGACTACTTCTATCGTGCCGACATAAAGTATGACCTTTACTTGGGCCATCCTTGGCTTAGCAAGAACAGGGTGGCGCCCGTAGGTCATCGGCGTTTTTTTTTGCTGGAGTCAGGTCCCTTGGAGCGTCCTGAATTTCGTTTTTTGCACGCAGGGTTTAAAAGTGCAGAAGAATTTTTGAAGCGAAAGGTTACACCAAAATTTGGCGAAGATGTCACCATTGCAGAGGTGAATGGGAGTGCCGATTACTCCCGAGAGTTAGAATGTCTTCGTAGGGACTCCCAGCCACGACGCCCTTCGCGCTGGCACTCTTCATCCTACAGAGTTGTCGACAAATGGCGCGATACAATTTGTGAATATTTTTATGAACACCATTCCTTTTGGCCACAGTATGATGCCTTTGCTAACCGCGAGAACAAGCGCTTTGACAAGCACTTTCGCGACGCCTGGACCCATAAATGGGACAAGAAGTTATGGATTAATCCTCCGTTTCACTTAATCCAGCAGGTCATCCACAAAATCAAGCAAGATAAAACCCAGGCGATTTTAGTTGTGCCCTTGTGGGATGACAAGCCTTGGTTTCAGGAATTACAAGACATTTGTGTAGATTACATCGAACTTCCCAGGAAGATTAAGCTGTATGCCAGGGAAGACACAGGTCCCCTGCCACAGCGGTCCTGGAGTTCGCTTGCATTCCTGGTGGATGGAAAGCTTTCTGAATCTGATTCTGCTGATTCTGGTACTGATTCCTGTGTTGGGTCTGAATCTGAGGTTGAGCGTGGTACTGATGATGAATCTATTTTTTCTGATTTTTGTCCGTCAGATACCCAAGGTGATCCAACGTCAAATGGATCCGCCTCGTCTCCCTCTTCCCCAATACGATCGACATCGAAAAGAATCTTCAGTGCACGGGCGAAGAAAAATTTTAAATCGCGCCGCAAATTCAGAGTTTTTTATGAAAAACCCCGTGTGGAAGCTTTCATAGATCCTTTCGAGGAGCTGGATCACGAAGAGAATCTCTGGAATGTCGACACTCGACCCACCTATCTTCAAGAGGCAGTTGATACGGACCTTTTTAGGGACATCCGTAAGAAGATTCTTCCTGCCAAGGCCGAAGAAGTCGCCAAAGTTTTTTCGACAGTAATTCCTGGCGATCAGGTGCACACTGAGTGGTGTTCCAAGAAAAGAGACAAGATTTTTGAGGAACGGAAGGACACAACCCTTTCGGGGAAGTTGATCAAAGACCCCCCTGTCCGTGGGCAGTTCTGTGAAGCCTTCATCGAGCTTCGTGAAGGCTACAAGGCGAAGAAACAGCGTCCTTATGAGAACCATGGACACAAACATGAAATACTCAGAAAAATAATCGAGAGAAATCTCAGGGAATTTGGTTGGCTTGAGGGTTGTATGACCAGCGAATGGTGCTGTGCACCCTTCACAGTCCCGAAGCCGCCGCCTGCAGACCAGAACACTATTGATGGTTGGCGAATGGTTGTTGATTTTCGCAACCTCAACGCCGAAACCAAGGCGGATTCACACCCCCTGCCCCTCATTGAGGAGGAAATCGCCAAGAGGGCAAGAGGTCGTTTGTTTTCCGTGCTGGATCTCCGTCACGGCTTTCACCAAATGCCGTTGAGGAAGGACAGCCGACCTCTCACCTGTATGTGCACGCCATGTGGCCCAGTCCAGTGGACGGTCATGCCCATGGGCCTGAAGAACGCCCCTTCGTTTTTTCAAAGAATGATGGAGGATGTGCTTTTTACAGCTCATCCTGAGCTTCGTGCCTTCGTGAGTGTGTACATAGATGACATGATCATCGCGACAGAGGGGGAGGGACTGACCGAAGCCGAGCTGGTGGCCCTACATGAAAAGCAGCTGAACCAGGTTTTGGACATTCTTGATGCCAATCAGCTGATTTGTGGGCCAAGGAAGGGAAAATTATTTTTAAAATCAGTCGAATTTTGTGGTTCTCTCCTTGAGAAAGGCACCCGACGACCCAGTCCAGGGAAGCTCGTCGCTATTCAGAAGTGGAAGCGCCCTGAGACGATCACGGAATTGAGAGGATTCCTGGGTTGTTGCAATTTTTACCACACTTCTGTGCCGAATTATGCCAAATTTTCTGCCCCCCTCACTGAATTATTGAAGGTAGGGAGAGATGCGGGCAAGGCAGGTTCAAAGGTTCGTGTCAAGTGGACTGACGAGTGCGAGGAGGCCTTCCATAACTTGAAAGCGGCCCTCTGCGAAGTCGCCACGTTGCATGTGCCGCAATTCGACCGACCCTTCTACATAAGAACCGACGCTTCTAGGTACGCGATCGGAGCTGTCCCTGAACAGGTTGATGAAGCCACAGGTGATCATTACCCTCTTGCATTTTGGTCTCGGAAGCTAGCCCCACGCCAAATGCAATGGTCGCCGCGTGAGCAAGAAACCTACGCAATAATCTGTGCTTTGAAAAAGTACCAACCGTGGGTTGGCACCAATCGAGTCCAGGTCCTGACGGATCATCGATCTCTGGAGTATTGGGCCACTGAACACATTGATACTGTCGCGAGCCCAGCTGGTCGACGGGCCAGATGGCACGAATTTGTCAGTCTGTTTGACCTCCATGTGTCGTATTTGCCTGGAAAACACAACACGGTAGCGGATGCTCTGAGCCGATGGGCTTACCCCGCTTCAGAGGGGCTGCAAAGTACCAACATCCATGGTACGGAGCAGGACTGCCACGTCGTAATCGAGTGGGATCAGGAAGAAAAAAAGCTCATTCGACGTGAATGCATGCAATGCACTGTTAAACAGCACGCATGCCCGTGTCATGACATCACGGCCTTTTCAGATCCGGCGCATGCTCATGAAATCTGCACCAAATCACTGAAAGTCGTGGAAGAAGTCACCGATCCCTCCTCAGGGAGTGTGAGACGGTTTGACTATACCCGACGTGTAAGTGGATTTCGGTTGATTCAGGGCATTAAGCGTCGAGATCCGGCCAAAACTCCACCCCTGCCGAAAGATTCCCTTATCATCCGTGACTGGACGTCCGATTATCTGCATGATGCCATGTTTAAAGAGGTCTTTGAGAATCTCAAATCAAAAGATGCTCACAAGGATGGCATTTTTTCTGAATATTCGTTGGATGGGGGGAAGCTGTGGATGGAGGGTAAATTGTGCGTACCAGACGCCCTGGCCCCCCGAGTGTTAAACTGGTGGCACAAATGGGAGTCCCCCCACGCACATGGCCGTAGATTGTGGTCGATGATTAAACATAGGTTGTTTGGCTCAGGGCTATATACTCATTGCATGAAAGTAGCCGCCGGATGTGCCCAATGTGCTGTCGCGACGCCACCCAGCGCGAAGAAGCACGGCCATCTGAGGCCACATCCTATTCTGAAGCGCCTCTTTAACAGAGTCACCAGTGATTTTTTCTACCTTGGTGAGCTCGATGACGAAGAGTGCCATTGGACGAATAAAAAAGTCAATGGTGTGCTCCTTATTCAGTGCCGTCATTCCGGCTACATTCAAGTGTTGCCTTGCAACATTGAGTCGATGACTGGCAAGGCTGCCGCCAAATGGTGCGCGCAGACCTGGATGGGAGGTTGGGACGTCCCATCCGAGGTGGTTACGGACTCAGGCAAAGAGTACACCTCCGAATGGCGGAGGGAATTATGTGCTCGCCTTGGAATCCACCACCTCAGGTGTGAAATCCACTCGCATCGAGCGCTGCCTGGTGAAAGAGCCGGCCGCTCTATAATAAATATGCTTCGTAAGGAGCTCGCGAGTGAAAAGGATTTCCATTGGCTTGAAGTTCTCTTCGCATTGCTTCGCCGATACCACAACACGCCTTTGTACCATGGCCTTTCTCCAAATGAAATTGTCTTTGGACGAAAGAAGTGTTGGTGGAACATGCCGTTGAATAATCCTCGCCCTTGTAAAGATGCTTCGTTGTTTTTGGACGACGTCCAACGAGCAGATACAACTGTCTCGAAATTAATCGATAAGCATCAAGCTGACTGGCTTTGGGTCCAGAATCAAGGCCGAAAAAACCCCCACAATTTTGAAGTCGATGATCGAGTTTGGCTTCGAAAATCCGAAACCACCCTGGACTAAGATGATAAGCTTCTTCCCTTGTGGGAGGGGCCATTCGCTGTTACAGCGCGTCTAGGTGAGAACAGGTGGAGGATTCGTGTGGATGTCAGCAGGGAGATTGACGTTTCGGGCGATCGCCTCAAGAGAGAGATCCCCTCCCCCAAGGATCGGGTCAAACCCCTTTTTTGGACTTCGAAATTTTTGTCCGATCGGGTCATCGAAGGGGGGAAGTACGAACTCAAGAGGATTTTAGAAGCAAGACGTGACGCCAAGGGCGAATGGGAGTTTCTATGTGAGTGGAGGGGCTTTGATTCCAGTCACAACAACTGGGAACCAGCCCATTCTTTTGTCCATGGGTACACCAAGGGGTTCATCGACTTCCTCAAGAAGCACCCCGAAATTGGCGTACTCCTGACAGACTGTCTGTCGAAACCAGACAGACAGGTGGAGAGCGACGGAAAAAGACCTGTGGTGAATCGAGATCCAGCCTTTTACGGCCCTCATTCGTCACATTCCAGGGCTGATCCGTCGATCCCCCCTCCTGCGGTCAGGCCAGCCCAGGAGCCAAATGAAGACCAAGCTTCGAGTTCGGCCGCTGATTTGCAGCGCCCAAGCCGTACGAGGGCCCCACCAGACAGGTTGGTGGTCACATGTATTCGTGCTTGGCCAAATTCAGGGAGATCCGTCGTGACTTGAGTCGCCGGCGCCCTAGATTGGCTAACAGTCGTCTAGTCCAGGGCGTCATGGCACTCGTCGCTAGGGCTCAAGGGTGTAGGTTCGAAACCCTTGCATGTCCAACTCCTACAAAAGCTCCAGCCTCGCCCCGTCGACCACTTATTCCAATGTGAGTGTTCTGACGACTTGAAAAAAACCACATTCTGCTCAATCCACTGTTCATTTTTCCTGATTACATCATGATGTGGAGAACTGCAAATGTTTGATAATTTGACGTCAATCAACTTTTCTTTGGTCTCCGTTCGGCAGACAAGGCGTAGATACGCTGCCGAAAGCCACGGAGTGTGCTGCCGTGTTCAGAAAAAACCAAACACAGGCTTAATTCAGGCAGATTCGGGGTAATCTTGTCTCTGTTGGTCTGTGCATCTTTGGAATTTGGCTACTCGTGCAGATGGAAGCAAATGTACATAGTAAAAACGCCGGCCGGCGACATTCACCCCTACAGGCACCCCCTGTAGTACTGGCTGCACCAGATGCAACGCCAGGAACTCAGATCTTACCTTCATTTGCCGTGATGCTGAAGTCAAAGTCCAGATTCAGATCCAGATTCCTTGAATTTACCTTGAATTCCTCAGGTTTGTCCATCATTCTGCCACTGTTGCACGAAACCCAGACGTCAATTGTTCAGACAACCTTCAGATAGGAGCTCTAGGGACTTCTAACAGCAACCTCTGAAGTCCGTAAGCTTCGTTGTATTTTTGGCACACGCCAATGTGAGCTCAATCCGACCTGGAACTGTCGAAAATGGTGAATACAAGTGTCTTGTGGGACTCAATCGAAAGATGGGCCTTGTCCAAGTCGATTGACACCGCCGCCACTGTAAATACGGTGTCTCTCAGTTATATACTGTCAGTAAAGCGCCTTCAGCGAACCTTCGGCGCGTTACATGCCAAGGATCCAGGGCTATCATGTCCCATCATGATGCATCATCACATGATCCACATTTTGATGGAATCTGTTGGATGCTCGCGAACCAACGTGCCGGAAAGCACAATTGAGCTGAATAAACGACAATATATATTAACTCTAGTCTAAACGAAAGTGTTAGTAGTTTCAGTTCTAGACATTCCGCTTCATTTCACCTTCATCTTAGGGAATTTGCTGATTTTAGGACAATTTAGGTTGAATTCCTTGTCATCTCCTCTCATTCCTCGAAGATCTGTTTACGGCCTTGCCTAACCTTGTGGACGCTGATGTTTTTCTGTTCACTTAGGACCTGCAGACTACATTTGTATTTGTTTTTCCTCTCTGTGATTGTTTAATCTCCTTCATCTCTGCCCAAATTGATTCCTAATCTTGCTGAATTTTGTGATCATCCACCAGATGCGCCGAATCTGAAGCACATGCTGCACTTTTCAGAACGAGAAAACTGGGAGTAACACGATGTAGAGTTCGGCGAGGACACCGTAGCGTGCCCGCGACAGCGAAACTGTGCCAGAACGCTGAGATGTCACTCCATTTCTTGATTCCCCCACTCAATCCACCAATAATCTACCTCATTCTCAACCAATGCATGGTTTGGTATCGATTCTCGATACGTTTACATGCTTTTTAGCCCTTAACCTAATGTTTTACTGCACGGAGGACTGTTCATCACTCCTCATTCTGTCTCATTTCAGGTTCATCCATCCTGATTCAGTGCCAATTCAGCCCAAATCAGGTCAGATCAAGCAGATTTCGCCCCATCGAGGCTACATTTCTATTTCTTTCTGGGACTTACCCGCACTATGTTCTTCGTTGACGTAGCGACACACCCCAGTGTGTTTTTGGAGGGGGAGTGCTCAGATTTTCGTAGATCTGCCCCAGATTGACTACATTTTGGTCATTTTCTCTGCTTCGGCGGAATCGCCGCCTCGCAGCTCAGTCTCGGGATCAGACCTATATATTTTCGATGTGCTGGATCTGATTCCGCGGTCCATTCATCGTAAATCCGCCGCGTTTCGATCATTTACCTGGAATCGCCATTTGCCGCTGACGCGCGCTCGCGGGCCAGATCGGCCAAATATTTTTTCACAATCGGATTTATATAAATCTTTTCAGACAGATATGGACACTCAGATGTACTTAGGATAATCCGCATCAATTTTCTTCATAGACTGGGATTTTCTGCCGGATAACAATCAGCATGGATCTTGCTTCAGTTGTTGCTGCTCTCGCCTCTGTTGGTGTCCGTGTATCCGGTTCTACCTCCAACAGCAGCGTTCAGGTCGACTCCTCGCGTGCCTGCCCCACTGGTCTTGCCGGCCCCGAGCCCTCCGGCACCTTCCACGACCCAGGGCAGCACTTTCACTCCGACATTACGTCGAGCGATACATCCTAACTTGCGATGTGTGTCAAGCGGCAAAGTCAAGGCGAGTCGACACTGCCAGAGTGCCCAGACCATTACCGGTACCCGACACCAAATGCCACAGTGTCTCCATCCATGGGGTGTCAGGATTGCCGCCGACCACAAGGGGCCATGATGACATCATGACTGTGATCGACCGATTCTCCAAGCGTGGAATATTCATCCTTTGTCGCAAGGATATGACAGCCGACGACCTTATCTATGTGTTCCTGCGTGAAGTGGTTCAACTGAAAGGATGCTGTCGACAAATTGTCTCCGATCGAGACAAGCTGTTCGAGTCCCAAGCGTGGAAGGAGTTGGCTCAAGCGTTTCAAGATCGAGATGCACCAAACAGTAGCCAACCGTCCTCGAGGCAATGGCCGTGCGGAGCGCAGCAACCAGTCGATCCTTCAGCGCCTGCGTACACACGGCATCTTTGGTACCAACGAGAGTGATGTCGACCTACTGTTCTCCGAGAACCAGTTTAACAACCTGACGTCCAATAGGCTTCGGCTATCCCCGTTTGAGATCGATGAGGGACGAACACCCCATTGGCCATTGGATACTCCCCGAATGACTTCTCATGCAAGTGAGCCATCGACCATGAATGATTACATGCAACGAGCGGAACGTAGATGCATGTGATCCTGCAAATGGACCGACACGTTTGAGTGCTGGAAGTGGGTGAACGATGGTGGGTGTTGGTACCGGAATATTCATATAAAGAGAAAATCGATGTTATCTGGTGCGGCCCTTACAAAGTTCTCGAGGTACTGAACAAGGGCGAGAATGTTAAACTTGACATCCCTGCCCCCTTCGATTGGTTGCAAGTTTTCAATCGAGACAGCATAAAGCCCTACATCCATCGAGAGGGACAGCCAGTGTGGGAGTTCCCGATGCCCCCTGTCAAAACCGGAGAATCTCCTCGACTTATCAAGATCCTGGCTAGACGTCCAGTGGGATCTAAAATGCGCCGCACGTTCCTGTACCGTTGTGAATGGGATGACGACACATGGTCTTGGGAGTCAAGCAAAGCTCTGGAGGGGGATCCTGTGTACCTTGAGTTTCTTGGACTCCACCCTGAGTAACCTCACCTCTTTGGAGCGTGGAGTCCTCGAAAACTCATGCGTGGGTCCAGATCGATTGCAGGAGCCCCACAGACACATACGACCTGTAGCTCCTCCCCTCGAACATCCCTGGACCTACCGGAGATACGTTCGATTCTCAGCTCTGAACAGGCGGGGTCTGTGCAACATGAATTAATGAGAGAGATCATGTGTTCGGAAGAAAGGTTTGAGGTTTGAGGTTTGATTTTGTGGGTACTAGACGCCTTTCGGCCCCGGGGGGCCACCTGGTCGGGCCAGGTGATATCCTCCCCACCGGGTCCTAGTGGGGGGCCCTCCAAGACGCACTTCCTGCCTGGTGGCGGAGTCCCCCGGGTTCACAGGGCTCGGAGCCCCGTCCTTCCCCGGCTTCCCCGTTTCGCCACTCCCCGGTCAGTGCATCGATTCGCAGCTGTGGCTGCGGGCGCTTACCCACTGTGTCGCCCCCCTAATGCGTGGTCGCCCGGGGAGCCGGCGCCGCCGGGCCCGTGCTACTGGCTTGTCGCCAGTGGAACCCCCTTGGGCTGGCGCGGAGGCTGCCTAGCCTAGGGGCTGGGTCGTGGCGCTGTACGCCACTACTGCCTTGGCGGGTGCAGTGCCCCGTCTGTGTGTGCGCGGCGCTCGCGGCCGTTTCGGGGGGTTCGGGCGGGTGCCTGGTGTTGTGTCTCTTCCGCTTCCCCCTTCCCGCCCGCCATGTTCCGCGCTGCGTGTGGCGGGCCGTCCTGTCCGGGTGTCCCTTACCCTCGCTCGCTGGTACGCCATTCCACGCGGTCTGTGCGTTCCGCGCGCTCGGTCCGGTTGCGCTTCAGATAGTCCCCACGTGCCCCTTTCGTGTGTGTGCGCTCGCGCTCCGGCGTCGCCCCCCCCCCCCCCCCCCTCCTGGTGGTGTGGCGTCTGCACCTCGCGTGGTCCCCGCACTGGGCGCTGGTAGGGCCGTTCCACGTGGTCCGTGTCCCTCCGCATGTCCTGCCCCGGTCCCTTGCTCCGTCTGACGTGCTTGGGGGGGGATGGTCCGGTCCCGGTTCCCCCCTACTTGGCTTGGGGGTGTGGCTGTGGCGGTAGGGCGTCCCCGGGGGGGGTGCCTTCTACTGTTGCGAGGGGCGTCTGGGGTCAGGCGCTCCCCCTCCCCCGACTGCCCGCCCACTGGGCGGGCTGTCCGGGTCCGCGATCCACGTGTTGTGGGCGCGGGGGTGCGGGTGTGGGGGCCCTTCTCTGTCCCCTCCGCCTGCACGCCCTGTGGGGGCTGCGCGCCGGGGGGCGAGTCCGTGGCGTTCGTGTACCGGGGGGCGGGCTGGGGGGGGGGGCGTGCGCCGTACCCCCCATTTGTGCGGCCTGGGGGGGGGCCTGTAGGGCGGGGGGTTGATCTGCCTCGTTTTGTCCCTCTGCCTTCCCTCAGCAGGCAACAAAGCGGGTGTCACTGGCGTTGTGCTGTCCATGGGGGGCGTGGCCCCACATACCACTCCGGTTCGTGCTCACCCGCCTTCTCTGGGCGCAATCTGTGCGGATCTATTCGGAAAAAAAATCTAGAGTGCGCTTGATGCTACAAGAACGAGGCGAGTTGCTGGGAGTCCTATGCCGAAATGTCCGTGCCAACACCAACACCTTGCGCAAATGAAGGTCCTTGTTGACACGGCTTCGAGCCTTGTGACTGCAGAAGCGCTTCGATTTGCTCTGCAGAGTGCTTTTGCTGATTGCTAGTATGTACATCAACACCTCAGTTGACTCCAAGAAGAAGGTTCTCGAACCGACATGCTTGAGGTCATTGACAGATATGCCCTCGGCCCTGGAGTCGATGACGTCAGTGCCATCATCGTTGTTGGACGAGTTTCGATTGCTAACATGCCATGGTGGCGAGTCGATACGCGAACTGGTCAGTTCTACCACAGCATGGCCGCTGGTATTGGTTCGAAGGAAACCTATCGATGGTCCACTGGTCGACATGACGCGTTCTCCTTCGAAGTCACCAATCGCACGGATTTCTGGAGCGAGGACGCTAGGAAGCCGTCGAATCTTTGGGATTTCTATTCAACCAAGGGACAAACATTGGGACCTGAACAATTTCCAGCGCTTGCCCGATAACATGTCTTCGTATTCCAGTACAAGTGCCCCATTGACGGTCGACCTGGTGATCCCAACCTTCGATTGCTCAACCATCGATCTGGTATCCTGATTCAGAAGCGTGCCCTCCAAAGTGACATTCGTCGACACTACACAGGTCATGACAGCTTCAAGTTCATGGCTGGCGTCAAGACACTGAAGGAAGTGCACGAAGTGTGTCGACTCCAGGTGGATCGCTCTTCCACGTTCGAGTGGGGAACAGACTGCTGATTCGACAAGTCTGGATACCAAGTAACGGCTAATTCGACAGTCTGTATGCCATTAGTCTGGATGCCATTAATGGTGTCCACTGCCTTAATATGTCCTGTCGAATGGACAGATGTATAGGCCTGTTGGTTGTTTGTCTGCGGGGCACCCAGCTTTGATAGCTGTGCCGAATGTTATCGTATGTTATGGTTCGACGTGCCCACAGCCTTGCTGTGGGTACAGCGCCCGTGCAGTGTGCCTGGCAAAGTTGTCTTCTGCAGTTTCGGCAAAGACACCGCCGTGGCAGAGTTGAACACGGCGTAAGAATGAGGCACTGACGACAGGTATACCATGAACTGCACCTCAGTGTGTGATTTTTGACCACTAATATGCTTCTGCGACCAGCACATGTCGAGGTCTGCTCTTTAGGTGCGACAATGTGACGCGCACCCAGAGGAATGAGACCTCTTCGAGGTCTCAAGGGGGGGTAGTGTT
Organism: Eutreptiella sp. 'Long Island Sound 2002'; assembly: GCA_964036045.1. Classification (NCBI taxonomy): domain Eukaryota; phylum Euglenozoa; class Euglenophyceae; order Eutreptiales; family Eutreptiaceae; genus Eutreptiella; species Eutreptiella sp. 'Long Island Sound 2002'. Next base: position 90,770,012 of record OZ038382.1, on the reverse strand, counting down.
ATGGCTTCGAACAGCAGCAGCGCAGCGAGCGCGCAAGTTGCAGTCGCAATCGCACTGCAGCCTGTGAATACTTGAGAAGCATCGAATGCCAGTTGTGTGAATGAAGTGCCGTAAGATACTTCGATCTCTGGACACGGTTTTTGTCTCCAAATTTGTGGAGTGTGTATGTATTGGTACCCCGTCTAAAGATCCTGCGAGGTTTGTCGATTTGGGATTTGGGATTTTGAGAAACAAGATGCACAGGAGTACAAGAGAGTTCCAAAGAAACAAACCACCACAAGGTTATAGGCCATTTTCGACATTTTTTGCCTTTTGGAACATCAAAAGTTATTGAAAACCTACAATGAAATCATGGCTTTGAAGGGGAAAGGAGGGTGGGAAAATTGAGAATCAAGCTGTTGGTGACACGCCTGCAGGTAGGAAACCGCGTCAAAGCACGTGACTCCAGTACACAGGGCAACCGTAGGCCGTGTGCAATGAAACAACAAAATGGCACAACACAGACATCAAAGGTATGCTATGCCACACTTCAAAATTGCCAATCACAAGGCTGCAGCAGTCTGCAGCGCCTTCGAAATGCGTTGTCGAAGTCCTCCAGCGCTCGCTGGCGTTGCGTAGCAGCGCCTAGCTCTACAATTTGGACAATTTTGGAGCAGTTTTTAAGGTATTCCGAAATCACTCAAAGTAGTCCTTCATGATACTGAAAGATCCTCAATAAAATCATACTTTCGAACTTGTAGGAGGTTTCAGTAAGTCGAAAGTGTTGTCTTTCGAAGTCCTTGTCGTCATCATCATCGCTGCAGAGTGCTTAAAGCTGCGCTCTCCCAGTTTTCAAAGTAGTTTCAAGCCTTTTTTGAGGTAAATGGAAATAAACCTTCAACGTTCCAAAGTTTGTTCAACCTTTCCATTAAATTCAAGCAAGGAACTCACTCTAAAAGAACAGCGTTCGCTGGCCCAGCTTCTGCGTGTCGTCCTCGTCGTTGTCGTCCTGCTCCAACTCAGACTACTGGACTGTCATATGCTTGTACTTTGGGTGCATATTGAAACCCCTTCTCCTTGTCTTGCACTTTAAAATCAAATTGTTTTCAATGTATTCCATTTGTATTGATTATCTTGGCATAGACAAAGTACAGGCAACAGCAAGAAGACGAAGTCGTGAACGAACATTGAGCTGCACCAACTGGCTGGTCCAGTATTACGGGTTCACATGCTTAATTAATAAGCAAATTAAGGTTGCATTCAATTCAGATTAGAAAGGCAATAAAACCTGTATTTTGTCAGCTTTCTGAGTACTCTATTGAGTCACAGGCCCTGTCAACATTATGTAAATTGCCGTTGGCAACAGCAAGCGCCAAGAATCGTGACAGACCTTCTGAAGCTTCTAAATAGCGTCGAAATAGCTTCTGATACATTGGAACCTTCTGAGATAGCATAAAACATGACTAAATCACATTATAAGCATATGGAATGTGACTATTCATGTATGGCTACCAATGTATGCTATATCTCTGCTCTGTGTAGTCTACCTAAAAGCAATAAAGTCTAGCAGTAAGCTATAGGCTTATCATATAAGCCAATTCTGAGCAAATATCCTAGTGACTCAGGATCTTGAAGCTCTGAGAGGTCTAGTAGAGATCCTCTAGAAAGCTTTTGAGAGGCCCGAATGCCCAAACTTGTTACAGACGGAGCCCCCATCACAGGATTGACACCCAAATCCACGCCGCGAGATACCTCGCCACGCGGGAAACTCCTTGCCCCTACGCGGACCCTACCTCCGCATCCCTCCAGGCACATCTTTGCCGCAACTATGCCGCTTCGGGGCCGATGGCTGCCACCCACACAGGCACCACGGGGGACCATCATGCAGGGAGGCAGCGCATGGAGGCGCGGGCCAGCACCCGCGTACACAGGGCGTGCCGGCCTGTGGGGCCCAGACACCGGCGGCTGCTGGCACCATTGCGGGCCAGCGGAGCTGGTGCCCCCACGGATGGCCCCAGCCTTGGGGACAAGAGAGCCTGGACTACAAACAATCAGACAGAGACGCCCAGCGCCCAAGCGGAGGCAGAACGCGCAGCGGCCCGTGAACTGGATCTGTGGCTCTCCGGGACCTCCAATGTGGAGCAGCTCACCCTCCAGGTCCGGACCCGGTGGCTCCTCCAGGACATACACCACATCATGAACGGTACAGGCACCATGGCAGACATCATCTTTGACCACCGCGGGGGGAGACATTCCCCATCCCCCACCATAGAGCACCCAAGCCACTGGCGGTATGTAGCCACCCGCCTTATGGCGCACATGGGGGCCTATACCCCAGGCGACCTAGATCGACTAAACTGGCGGTGCATCCACAGAGCGGCCCTCCGCATCCAAGAGCCCCTGATCCGACACAACGTCTGGACGATCCAGACCCTCCGTCCCCTGGGGCCACCCGCCCCAGACAGGGCCAGAGGCTACCAGCGCCCACGGTCCCCGATGACCCGGGGACCCCCGAGGCAGGTGGCAAGCACCAGCCACTCGCAAAGCCCGCAAGGGCAACCCCCCGCCAAGGCGCCCCGATAAAATTCACAGCGGAGCCCCCTCCGGCCTTTCACCCAGCGATGGCCGGAAGAACTGGAAACCGGACAACCATCCCCTCAGACACCAAAGCAACGAAGGGGGTCCAGGGGACCGGCAGGCGCCCGGTACCAAAGTTGCACACCGCCCTCAGCAGCGCGGCGGGTGAGCTTCCATGATGACACAGACAGCAGCCAAGACAGACCCGGCAGGAGGCAGCGCCGACAAATGTTACCCACGGCCGAGCCCCAGCTACAACCTAAAAGGCTCCGGACTGAGAGAACACAAATCCCCACCATTCTTTCACCGACCGAGCGGGCGCGCCTAGCAGCGCTCGGCCTGCGCACGGAAACGGCGGAGGCCGCTGCGTCCAGCTCATCCAGCGCTCCCCCCCTACGCACGGACGGGCGACACCCCACCAAGAACATAAGACCCCTCCGGCACCCTACATTGGAACATGGGGGCGGCCTCGATTTCAGCACACTCCATGTGCCCCTCAGATGGCAGCAGCTCCGCCACGGCCTCACAACATTGACAGGGGCGCCCACACGTGCCACCACACACACCGGCACACGCAGCAGGGGGGGCACAGAGCTTCGGAACGGAGGCCAACGAAACGGGCGTGACTACGGCACCACCAACCATGACCACTCAGGTCCCTCTAAGCGGCCCCGACACCAAACGCCCCGAATTCCCTACCCTGGCCAGGATGCAGGCGCAATCCACCGGCTCAGTGCAACGCCAGCACAACGGGACCGGCGACACAGCGCAAGGCACCGATGAAGCGATGACAGAAGCCCCAGAATCAAAGGAGCCTCTGGCAGCCCCATGTCCTACCACACGCCCCAGCCCGGCACCCCCACCGCCCACGCCCACCACGGAGGACATGCACACGGAACCGGACAACAAAGCATCAGGGGAAACGCCCTCGCCCGGCACCCTTGCGCCCCGGGACAGGGAGATCATGCCTTCCACACCCCCAGTAAGAAAGAGTGCTTCTCCATTGCTTTGAGGCATACTCTAGTTGTATTAGAGATGCACTGAGCATCCATGCATTTTTATCTTAGTATTGGTACCACCAAAACTGGTGATAACACATTTTGACCCATGGAACCAAACACCCAATCAGGATATGGAGTGGACCCCTTAATCCCCTTTCAATGTGAAGCCAATCATCTTTTCCTGAGTTAACTGAGATCTGACATACCCAAAGTAGAGCCTATGAATTTATCTATGTTTTCCCTGAATCCTTAGCTATCCTAGTGGTATGCACCCTAGGGGGCTGGGCACCTCTTTTTGAGAGGTCCTGGGTTCAATTCCCGGTCAGCCTAGCTAAGCAGGAAGATCCCATGTGACATGGCAGTGACGTCATCGCCACATACCATGCCACCTCAGCACATATGGGACCCAAAACAAAGAGTGCACTTCTCCTGAGATGGCACTATGGAGAGAGAGTGATCCTGGGGCAGTTTTCTAACTCTTTTCCAAAAACATTTCAGCTATCTTTGTGAATATGCATTCATTTGTGACCTGAGTTGCAGTTTCTGTGAATATCCAATCATCTTTCACTGTTTACACTGCAGCCCTTCATGCTTTGATCCTGAATTCTCCTCTTTGCATACTTCTGGCTTGGGTTATCCTGGATTGGCTCTATTTCTGCAAACAAAAGGTTTTCATCTTCGAAAACAAGCAGCAGGAAACCCTACACCTACAGCAAGCAGCAGGAGAAGCAACAACACAGTGCTGAAAACACTATAAACTTTTCTGGTAGCAAGAGGCAGCCTGTCTCTGTGCACCGGCAGCGACCCCGCGCCGTACAACCAGTGCTCCGAGTACAGGCAAACATGAGCAGAAGGGCGGACTAAGATGGATCCAGGAAAGGAGGACGCTGACGTGAAGACAGCGCCAGCGCCTGAGGCACCGGCAAGGCCGGCACCTGGCGCTGTACCTCCGGCGGAGCCCTTACATGGGCCAGTGGATACGGCTGAGGACTCCCTGGATGGGCTTCAGACGGCCTTCGGGGCCCTGTCTGTCGAAGAAGTGGTCTCTCAGCCTCAGCCTGTGAAGAGGAAGAGAGAAAACGAGAGCGAGAAGGATGCTGGAGGAGAAGCAGACGAAGGAGAGGAACAAGGGCAAGACCTGACGAGTATCCCTACCTTCGAAGGCGCACCAAGCGCTTCTGGCCTCCACGCATCACCCTCTGCCATAACCACCACACTCCCAGCCGCCGCAACATCCACTTCCACAACCAACCCGCCTATGGCAGAGGGCACAGGCTTTACTGGCATGCCTCCCTACCCCGCCTATGGTATGGGCCCACCTACCACTGCGCTCAATGAGGCAACTACTGCCAGTGAGCCGGTGGCTTCCAGCTCTGCGCCGCGATGGTATGCGGCTGACTATCCCCATCCACTCCACGCCCCTGGAACCTACATGGAAGTTCCTGGGTATGCTCCTGGGTATGCACCTGGGTATGCACCCTTGAGTGGGTTGAGGAGAGGACCAGAGTCTCTGGGAGGCAGGAGTAGAGGATCGGGAAGATCCTCCAACAGGTCCCTGACGCGGTCGGAGATCAATGAGGTGCTCCGAGGAGCCACTTCAAAAATCGTGGGCGACCTCACTCAAGAGATCCGTGAGAAGCTGGAGCCCCTGATGATCCCGTCCCATGCGTCACCTACGACGGTCGGAATGTCGCCCCACCGAGTACAGGCTAACCACCTGGCGGCAGGGTTGACAAATACCCTGGGGAGCCTGAGGAGCCGACCGATGCCGACTCCTGCAGCAATACCGAGAAGTCCATTCGTCCCGAGAACGGCCCGGCCGCCCTACAGCCACGTGACGAACTCGACGAGGGCCGAGCTGGAAAAGCTGGGGCTGACAGCCTTAAGGGCTATGGTGGACGTAGAGCCTTATGGCTCTAGTGATCTTCGCGGTGACCCCTCCGATGACGAGCCGCCGTCGATGGATTCTTCTTCGCCCTCAGATGACGAGGACCCTGAGGACCCCGAGGACCCCAAGGGTAAGAAGAAGAAGAAGAAGAAGAAGAAGACCCGACGCACTGAAGGACGCCGAGCTCAGGAGGCGAAGGCTATTGCCACCTCCAAGATAGTGGTGAACCTGCCTGAGTTCACAGGCAAGGACCTCAGCGAGTTCGCTGAGAACTTTGGCCGGTTCCTACGACTGACCGGCCAAACCCACGCGAGTGGGCGAGTGAAGTGCGATCTGCTCCTGCAGTGCTGCAAGACCAAGTACCTGGAGAAGCAGGTCAGGCAGATCGTAACTAACTCCGCTACCTTTGCCGATGTGTTGGTTGCCCTGGAGAGGCAGTACCCAACCTACGAAACCGACCTCTCCATCAGGGCCGAGATCCAGAACCTGCCCGTGCTGCCCAATAACCCCAAACCTGGCAGGGTCTCCGAGCTGTTGGCTGACCTGGATCACTGGGCTGGACGACTGACGCCCGGTTCCTACAGCAGCGACGACCTGCTGTTCTGGTTGTGCGCCAAGCTCCCCCGAGAGCTATGGGACGAGTGCCGTTTGACGGCTGAGCGCAAGGCTAGATCCCTCCGCTACGAGGATCTATGCGTGCTGCTCCTGGAGATGGCGCTGGAGAAGGAGAGCGACCAGCAGCTGAACAACTACCGTCCTGGTGGTGGAGGTTCTGGAGGCAAAGGGTACCAAGGGTCCCGACCTGGGCAGGGGACTACCCCCAAACACGCCCACGCCCGTCTAATGGAGAACGTGAAGGAGCTATTCTGGTGTGATGCCAGAGATGAGCAGGGCCACCTGCAGCACGCCTCTGACTGCGAGCAGCGAGACTGCTTCGTCGTCCAGGGGAAGCAGCAGGAGAAGAACACCGGCGCCAAAGCGAAGCTGCCGGATCATTACCGCTGCACCATCACGTGTGCATTCTGCGGTAAGCGGAAGCACTACGAGGATGAGTGCTACCATAAGCAACGCCTTTCGGCGAAGCTTAAGGGGGAAGATCCTGGCAAAGGCTCAGGCAAAGGTGGAGGCAAGGCGAAAGGCAACGGCTCCGGCAAGGGCAAGTCGAAAGGACGTGGTCAAGGTGGTCAAGACAAGGGTCAAGGTGGACGAGGAGGAGGCGCTAACCGCAAGACCGACAACAAGAACAAGGACAAGAACAGAGGCAACCCCAACCCTAATCCAGGGGGGAACTCCGAGCCCTCTCGAGGGCAGTCTGGACCTACCACACGCTCACAAACGCAGGCCCAGCAAGAACAAGGAGCCAAGCGTGAGCATGAAGGTGGTGATGACGGCAACGCTAAGAAGAGGAGCCGTTTCATGAGGATGGCCGGCAAATTGCGGAACAAGGGGTTCGAGGTGACCTGTCCGGCGGAGTTCTGACGGGGACCTGGTGTTTTGGGTACGTATCCGACTAGGGGGACGTGAATACCTGGGGGTACTGGATACTGGCGCCACAATATCTATAGTGGCCAAGAAAATTTTACCTTGTGGGAGCCTGAAGAACACCATGACCACCGCCGCTATACGCATGGGGAATGGACATGTGGTGCACAGCTGCGGGGACTGTGAAGTGGAGGTACATATGGGCTCCAGGACTATCGCCCATCGGTTCTATGTGATGGACACTGAGGCCTTCGACTTTGTACTGGGGACTGACTTCTTCGTGCAGCACTCCCAGATACAATCCCTGACGCTGCAAGCGCCCTACCTCCTGTACGTGGACCACGGCAGTGGCAGAGAGTCTGTGCCACTGGAGCAGTCAGAACATACCTCGAGTTACCTGAGACTATCGAAGGAGGAGCCCTCGAACATGATGGCGGCCTCCAAAACTGAGGACTATCAACTATTGGGGGAAGTCCTAGACCAAGGTCTGAAGGATTTGGGTTACTTCCGAGAAGACCTGAGTGTGGAGTAGTTCGCCAGCGACAAGCAACATGTACTGGACCTATACTGCAGCAAGGGGAAGAACTGGAGCTACAAACTTTACTGGCCTTCTTTCGGGATGGCCTACGGGAACCCCAGATTCAGTGAACTGGGGAAGGTGTTGACCAAGGTTGCCTTGGAACGTTCCCGTATGGTCCTGTGTTCCCCCGATTGGGGAGCCCATGGGGGCAACGAGTACTGGCGAACCCTCTCTGACAAGCTGACTATCAGCTCGGTGCGGTTACCTGATGAGGCCATCTACGTGCCTCTGGGACGCAAGACGCCCATTGGGAAGCCCGGATGGGGGAGTATGCTAAGCGTGGTGGACGGAGGTCTTACCTCCATTCCCTGAGAGGATCTGGACCCGACTCTGGTCCAGGCAATACAACGAGAAAGCGATGGACTCGCCTTGGGTGACTTGAAGGATCGCCTACGACCTCAAGATGCTGTTGAAACTACACCCGGAGGAGATGAGTACGTCGTGACTGACACCAACGCCCCCAACTCTCCCTGTCATGTACCTGTTCCTGATGGAGTCTCTGAGTGTGGACTATCTGAGCTACCTAGCTCTATCCACTCAGATGACGAAACTGAGCACGACGCCTTCTTCGTGCAGACCTGTGTGGAGGAAGTGGAGAACGCCGAGTACGTCGCCCCACTGAAACCCCTACTCTCCATGAGGCTGGAAGACCCCGTGGATGAGGAGCTGGACCCTCGATCCAGGCTCAGGGAGTATGTGGATTCCAAGAGGAAGTTGGTGGCTAAAAAGCTATGCTACGCTAAGCCTACCCGCAGCTCATGGCCACTGAAGGAAGGACGTATGGGAGACCTATCCCAATTGAAGGAGGACCTCGAACAGAAGATCACCACCTGGCAAAGGGAGGTAGATCTTAAGCTCATGAAGAGCGTGTGGGGCGCCCATGTGAGGACCCCAGAGGAGGACGACCTCTCCGAGGAATGTGTATGTGAACCCCCTCGAGCTTGCCTATGTTGCCATCGTCCACCGGAGATGGTTGAACAAGACCTTCTGTATGCCTACCAAGGGCTGAAGGATACCACCGCGGGCGAAGAGTCGGTGGAGGACCACCTCCCGGCGTCTATTCAAGGGGCAAGTAACTTACACTCCGACGAGGACATGGAGGACAAGATCAAGGTATTGGACCCACGGGTACAGAAGCTTATAAGGACCTATCTGGAGGTGTTCAGAGAACTACCCCCTCCAGCCTCATGCGACAAGCTGGTACAGATGGACCTCAAGCTGAAACCCGAGTTCGTGGGTCATAAGATTCGGAGGAGACCCTATCCAGCTCCTAAAGAGCAGGCCAACGAGATTGAGCGACAGATACAAGAATGTATCGACGCTGGCCTAGTCCTGGAGTACAAAGACGGGGACTACCCCCTACACTGCAGCCCCTGTTTCCTGGTGGCTAAACCTGGGTCTACAGCCAAACGGCTGGTAGTGGACTACGGAGAGCTGAACAAGAAGACGCTGAACCACTCAGGGTCCATTCCCAATATGGAGTCTACCCTGGAGAAGATAGCCTCCTGTCGCTACAAGACCAAGATGGACAAGCGAAGTGGATTCTGGCAAGTGGACCTGACGCCCAACGCGCAGGAACTACTGGCCTTCCTCACCCCTCAGGGGAGGGTATTCAAGTGGAAGGTCATGCCATTTGGCGTGGCTAACGCACCCGCTCTGTTCCAAGAGCTGATGAACAAGATCTTGTCCATCCTACGAAGGAGACCTAAGGTGCAGGAGCTCATATCCCGTGGGGCCCAGATGGAGGCTCACATCGACGATATATGCCTCGGGACCAATACCCAGGAGGATCACCTAATCCTCTTGGGTGAGTTCTTTGCGGTCTGCCAGGAGAACCACACACGACTCAAGCTGGAGAAGTGTGAGTTCATGCAGGAGACCATGCAGTACTTGGGGTTTGACGTTGGCTATGGGTGGTGGACCCCAGCGGCCTCTAAGGCCAAACCCCTGATGGATGCCAAAGTACGACACGAAGACCCCAAGAAAGGACTTCATGATGTACGCAGTTTCATTGGGGCGTGCAACTTCTATTGCCGGCACATCAAAAACTTCACCTACACCAGCGCTGTACTTGACTGACTTGATCAAGAAGAGTACTACTTGGCGCTGGGGCCCACAAGAGCAACAAGCGTTTGACGAGCTCAAAGACAAGGTAGCCAACACTAAGTGCTTGGGCATGCCTAGGGCACAAGGGGAGATTTTCCTGGTGACCGACGGAAGCAATGTGGGCGGTGGTGGAACGTTGTTCCAATGGCAAGCACTAGAGAAGGAGGAGTTCGACTCAGCCATTTCCCAATGGGGGACGGAAGGTCTCAACCGAGATGGAACCCTCAAGCACAGCTACCCTGACGACAAGTGGGTCCTAGTACCTCTGGGCCACTGGAACTGGAAGTGGAACCAGGCCAGGGGGAACTACTCCACTTATGAGCAGGAATTGCTCGCGGGTATGCTGGTGCTATCCTCACAAGCACGACTGCTGGGGAGTAACCCTGTGGTCTGGCTGTGCGACCAAGAACCGGTCCGCAGTTTCCAGAAGGATCCCCCACCTGAGAAGGCCAAGCTACGTCGCTGGTGGACCTACCTCAGTCAACTACGGCTGACGGTACACCATATCCAGGGAGTGAAGAACGAGTGCGCCGACTACATCAGCCGCAACAACTTCCACGCCCTGATTGGTGCCCGGTCTGAAGCGCTGGCTAAGGAGGCGTTCAGCCGTATGGACGTACACCTGGACCTGAACATGACCATGATACGCCCCCTGGATGGACTCCAACAATCGGAGTACCTACAGGAGTTTGGGGATATCTACCGGCGCCCGGAGAAACGCCTTGAACCCCTCCTGGTCAACCAAGACCAGTGGAAGCGAGACAAGAGCTACCTCTGGCACGAGGACCGCATCGTGGTGCCTAGTGACCGAGTCCCAGCGCTGCTGAAGTGGACCCATGAGTCCAGTGGTCATGTGGGTGCTGACCGTACCCTGAGGTTGTTCAAGCAGTGGTTCCACACTACGTGGACTGACGACCAACTGCGGAAAACCCTGCAGCCTATCGTGGACAAGTGCCCGTGCAGGTCCTGTAAACCAGGGGATATCAGGGACAGAGGTCTCTACTCGACCCTGCCCATCCCTCACTGTGCTAACAGTGTTCTATACGTGGACTACACAGAGATGCCGAAGTTCGGGGGTTATGACTTCGCCCTCGTGGTAACCTGTGGGTTGACCAGGTTTACCAGGGTGTTCCCATGTACCAAGCACATTACCGGAGAGGAGACTATCAAGATACTCCTGGAGGAGTGGTTTTGTGTCTCTGGGGCGCCCAAAGAGATCAACTCCGATGAGGACGTACGAGTACGCTCAGATACTGGCTGGTACAAGAGGGTCCTGAGATCCCTCAATGTCCAGGTGTCTACGGGGATTCCCTACTCTCACACGAGCAACCCCCTATGTGAGCGACAGATTCGTGTCCTGAAGGAGAACGTCAGGATATGGTGCAAAACTGAACGCACCAGAGACTGGGTGAGACTACTCCCCCTCATATCCTTGATGATGAACTCCCAAGAGAGTTCAGCTACTGGCTACTCGCCACATGAGCTATTCATGGGGCGCCCGGCGTGGTTCCTACATGCCCCCTATCCAGAGGACACCCATTCTTCTGTGGGTGAATGGGTCCAAGAGCAACAAGCGAAGGTGGACAAGGCCAAGGCTATGCTCCAGAGAGTGAGGGAGCGTCAGTGGAACAAGAAGAACAAGCACCGAGTACCGGCCATCTACCAAGAGGGGGACTGGGTGCTGGTGCACCACAGTCGACTACCCGCCTGGCCACGCTCTACCAGCGATGACCCATACTTCGGGCCGTACAAGATCCTATCTGTGGATGGTCACCGTATCACTGTGCGGTGTTCTCCCCGACTAGGGGGGACCCTGGTGTGCGCTGCTCAACACCTGAAGCGCTACCATGATCCTGAAGACCTCTGTGGGGAGGAGTGGGAGCTGAACGACGAGGAAATCGCCGCTCTGGACCTACAAGGGGCTGCCAGCCCTATGGAGGTTGAAGGTGAACTCCCCGACATGAACGCCGAGGAGATGGCTAAGGAGGGCTTCTACCTGGTGAAGTCTGTCCTACGCCACCGCTATCGCCAGGGTTGGCCCTTCTCCACCCTCTGGGAAGGGTTTGGAGTCGAAGAGGCCACCTGAGAGCCCTTCTCTGCATTTGTTCTACCTGAGGGACGCCTAAACTCAGTTCTGGTTGACTACTTGTCCCAGAACAACCTTGGTGAGTTGCTGAGGCTCGCTGAGACGCTTGCCTCCAAGACTAAAGCTGGGGACTGAACCTTACCCTTACCTGCCAAAGCGTATGTGTGAGTCTGCTATTCCTAAGGTCCTGAGAGCAAGCCGCAGAAGTGGTGTCCTAATTATACCCAAGTCTGCACCCTTGCTGAAACTGGAGGGTTGGCTTTTTGATGCCACGGGGTACGCCCCGGGTCTCCCCTCCTCTATGCGCCCAATTTCTGTGCTGGCGCAAAACCTTGGGGGAATACCCAGCGTACTAATCCAGGTATTGTTTTCCCTACCTATCTGTCTACTACAGGGAGGGGTGGCCAAAAGCTATGCAGGCATGAAAACGCCGTTTTGCTATGTGGCCAAAACACTGACCTAACCACTGCCACAGCCCACCAACCCTGCTAAAGTTGCAGGAAACGGGTGGGACAGTGACACACGCACTACGGGTCCTACACACCCTACAGTGGCACCATCCTGGTGGGTAAGCACTGGGCAACTGGCTCTAGCCCCCAAGCAGGACTACCACTCCTACACGCACACTCTACTGGGCGTTGCGAAGGTGAAGGTCTCATGGGTCCTAGCGACCCTCCTGTGAAATGACAAGAGAACACAGCGCTACTAAGCAACTGTGGCCTAACAGGGGACGCCACAACGCGTTTCCCCTGCAGAGGCTTGGAGGGAAGAGGTGCTCTTGCGTGCACGGCGCAGATGTCGAAGAAGTCGGACTCCCTGCTCTGCCACAGGCAGAGGGGAGTTATTTGTTTGTGTGATCTGCGCCCTTGTTTAGCAGGGCATAAAAAAATGCTGCTGCACCAATCACCCTACCTGCCCACCTGTAAAACAAAGGCAAATGAAAGGGCGTTTGCGGCGGAGGAACCAAGCCACACTCCAGGTATTATACCCTTCTCAGTGTGACCTATAATACACTGTCCGCAAACACGCTGCAGAAGCAGCTACCCTTGTCAAGCAAGCAAGCGTTAAGGGACTCCTCAGGTTCTCTTAAAGAACGTACCGAGGAGCCCCTGGGTAGCCTAAACAAGGTTTACCGTGCGCACTTCGCGTGGCCTACCCTGCATGCACGAGTATGCACGTGAATCGTGGGCAAACCTGCCCATCTGCGCGCCAATCACAACTCCACCAGGGGGTGGCCCCGCCTGGGCTTACTCACCTTACCTACCGCTGGGAGAGAGAGCAAGTGAGGGGCGCACGCGAAGAACGTTGCTATGCACTTGTGTGTATGTCTAATCACCCTGATCTGACCGCTAATCATCTGCAATCTTTCTAATCAATACCTCTATCGCGTTCTATCTTTGTTAGCGCTGCTACAAGGCTCGTCCACGGAGACACGAGACGAGCAATGTGTATGCGGCATGCGAAACAAGCATACCTGGAGTTTATACCTGATTCATTGAAGTCTTTTCGTTCATTTTCGAATTCTTGAATTTTTGAAGCTTCTATTAGTGTGGGTGGAATCTGTATGTTTATTTATTAATGTGTGTCTCGTCATTTTCAAGACTACGTGAGACATACGTTTATAATTCCATTATTTCTCCATTTTCCGGCGCTTCGCTAGGAGCCGCTCCTGCGCGCCGCCATTTTATGCGTATGAATTTCTGGATTTAAAAAATCCAGAGATGACTAGGATTTCTATAAAAATGTGCTTCTGATGCACAATTGGATTCTGCTCAGGTGTGTCGTTTCAGAAAAATTCTACGCCGTCATTTGACGGATTTTGGTGTCGTCGCTTCGTTTTTGCGTGGATTCGTCCATAATTCTCCCATTCCTGCCTCTGCAGATACCCACGCGCAGCCTCGCTGAGTAGGCCGTGTTCGGGCCGAAACGCAGATGCCTGGAGAGACTGAGGAGAACCAAGACCCCACCAAGGGGATAATTCAACTTTTTCGAGACTCCCTTCGCCCTAAGACAGGTCACAGGTCGCCAGCAGGTTTACGAGAACCCATGCGAGTGTGTATATTGTGTCTTGCGTTTGGGTTGTGTCGACGCTGCGTCTTGGAGGGAGGGATGCATATGCACATGGTTGGCATGCTCCCATACTAACCCAACCAAGCCACAGGAGCCCTGTCAGCGCCATGAGCGCTGAGTCTTCTGTAGGAAATGATACAATCAGAGCAGCAAAAGGACGCCAGCCATGGTGAGCGCCCATTTTTCAGTGTGTGGGAGACTATAGGTATTTTAAAGTAGGTGTGGAAACCAAGGAGAGGCCAAAAAAAATTACCTTTTTCCTAAAATGCGACAGTGGTGGCCACCACAGCAGAGTGAGGGGGGGTAAGAAAAAGTGCTTTTCCATTGCTTTGAGGCATACTCTAGTTGTATTAGAGATGCACTGAGCATCCATGCATTTTTATCTTAGTATTGGTCCCACCAAAACTGGTGATAACACATTTTGACCTACCGAACCAAACACCCAATCAGGATATGGAGTGGACCCCTTAATCCCCTTTCAATGTGAAGCCAATCATCTTTTTCTGAGTTAACTGAGATCTGACATACCCAAAGTAGAGCCTATGAATTCCTCTATGTTTTTCCATCAATTCTTAGGTATCCTAGTGGTATGAACCCTAGGGGGCTGGGCACCTCTTTTTGAGAGGTCCTGGGTTCAATTCCCGGTCAGCCTAGCTAAGTAGGAAGATCCCATGTGACATGGCAGTGACCTCATCGCCACATACCATGCCACCTCAGCACATATGGGACCCAAAACAAAGAGTGCACTTCTCCTGAGATGGCACTATGGAGAGAGAGTGATCCTGGGGCAGTTTTCTAACTCTTTTCCAAAAACATTTCAGCTATCTTTGTGAATATGCATTCATTTGTGACCTGAGTTGCAGTTTCTGTGAATATCCAATCATCTTTCACTGTTTACACTGCAGCCCTTCATGCTTTGATCCTGAATTCTCCTCTTTGCATACTTCTGGCTTGGGGTATCCTGGATTGACTCTATTTCTGCAAACAAAAGGTTTTCATCTTCCAAAACAAGCAGCAGGAAACCCTACACCTACAGCAAGCAGCAGGAGAAGCAACAACACAGTGCTGAAAACACTATAAACTTTTCTCCCCCCAGGCCGCCGCGATCGGGCGACCCCCTCAGCCTGGAGGAACTACGGAGGGCATACGAGATCCACCAAGGCACGCCTCCGCAAGACCTGGTAGGCGCCCTCCGGGGGCTCTCTGTAAAAATTTTGGGCATTTGGGCCTCTCAGAAGCTTTCTAGAGGATCTCTGCTAGACCTGTCAGAGCTTCGAGATCTTGGAACACTAGGATATTTGCTCATATTTGGCTTATATTATCAGCCTATAGCTTACTGCTAGAGTCTACTGCTCTTAGTTACACTACAGAGAGCAGAGATCTATGATACATTAGTAGCCATACATCAACAATCACGTTCCATATGTTTATAATGTGATTTGATCATGTTTTATACTATTTTAGAAGGTTATAATGTATGAGAAGGTATTTTGAAGCTATTTCGAAGCTTCAGATGGCCTGTTGCGACTTTTGCCGTCTCTTCTCCCTGACAGTCATTTACGTAATATTGACAGGGCCTGTGACAAGATAGACGACTCTTAAAGTTGTTAAAATATAGGTGTTATTGCTCTTTAACGTGAATTTAATGCTACATTAATTTTGTTGTTATGTAGGCATGTGAACCTGTATTGCTGGACCAGCCAGTTGGTCCAGCTCAATGTTCGTTCAGAACTTCGTCTTCTTGCTGTTGTCTGTGCTTAGTCTATGCCCAATAAGATCAATTGCAATCGAGAATATCTAAAACAATCAGATTTTGAAGTGCAAGACAAGAAAAAGGGTTTAATATGCACCCCAAGGACCCAGGTCGAAGCCTGTTACTATAACAGACCAGTAATCCGAGTTCCAGCAGGACGACGACGACAAGCAGCAGCAGCAGCTGGGCTAGCGTACGCTGTTTCAGTAAAGTGAGTTCCTTGGTTGAATGTATTTAAAAGTTGAAGACATATCGAGAACTTGAAGGTATACTTCTATGTACCTCCATAAAGGCTTCAAATAAATTGAAAAACTGGGAAAACGATTCTCCAGGCGCGCTGCAGCGACGACGACGAGGCCAGAGGCTTCAGAAGAGTTGGAAGAGGCGTCCAAAGGGTTTATTTCATTGCGTTTGGAGAGGATTGTGAAAGATTTTAGCTGAAAAACAAGTTTCAAGAAGTTGGTGAACTTGGACAACAAAAGGCGCCTTGCCAGAGCTTCAGCGATGACTACGACGCCTTCTACGACGACAAAGTGTTGCCAGAGCGCTCCCAGCGAGCTTCTGCACGAGCGCTTGAGGCGCTTCGAAGCCTAGGGCCCTTGATTGTGTTGCTTTTGTTTGCTCACCTTTGCATGCTCGTTGAATTGAGTTATCAAGGCTTTTCTTCTCCTTGCTTACGGTCCTACAAGTGACCCTATGTCAAGGGAAGGGACACGATGGACGGTCCGTGACTATAATTTCCCATCCCAGTCACAGTTGACCCTCTTTGGAGTCCAGAAGCTTTGAATTCTTTATGATTCCTTCCATCTCTTTTATCTCCCAAAAGGCCAATAATTTAGAAAATGGCTTGACTGATCTGACGCGTGTCTTGGCGCCAGTGCAGTGAATCGCGTCAACTAAGCGCCATCATAATCTAGGAAGCGCTGGCTTCAAAATGCGAACTGCATCTTGTTTTAACTCAACAGGGGCTTTTTTTTATGATTTGTACAAGATGACCCATGAGTCACTTTTTGCCCAACCGTCAAAAACACCCAAAAGTGACCTTTGGTGTTTTACGCATATCTTAGCACCACCTCACTGCAAGAATCTGAACTAAGCATATTTTCAAAGTAGACAGTAGTACGCTTCTATTCCACATTTCACTTTTTTGGAATCAATATTTCTCTTCTATTTCTTCCTTGGCCAACAAAGTCACCCATGAACCACACTCTAAAAACACCTCAAAAGTGCCTTTTGTGCTCCTCTCATATCTCCAAGAGAAAAGAGGTTTGAGGATCGATATTATTTTTCTGAACAACATCCAAATATGTGCTTTCTATCCTTGAGTCGTTTTTATTCTCAGAAAATGGTAATGGCTATGATAAATATGCCACAGTTTGGTGAAACATCATGCAAAATGTGTTCTTGAGTTTTAATCATTTCTCTGGGACCATGGTGAGTTTGAATCTGAACACTGGAGTATAGAGTTTGCAAAACACATTTACTCTGAATTTGAGGTTTGAGGTTTGAGGTCTGATTTTGCGGGTACTAGACGCCTTACGGCACCAGAGGGGCCACCTGGTCGGGCCAGGTGATATCCTCCCCACCGGGACCTGATGGGGAGCCCTTCATGACGCACCTCCTGCCTGGTGGCGGAGTCCCCCGGGTTCACAGGGCTCGGACCCCCGTCCCTCCCGGCTTCCCCATTTCGCCACTCCCCGGTCAGTGCGTTACTTAGCAGCCGTAGCTGCAGGCGCTTACCCACTGTGTCGCCCCCCTAATGTGTGGTCGCCCGGGGCGCCGGTGCCGCCGGGCCCGTGCTACTGCCTTGTCGCCAGTGGGACCCCCGTGGGCTGGCGCGGAGGCTGCCTAGCCAGGGGACCTGTGCGTGGCACGGTGCGCCACTACTGCCTTGGCAGGTGCAGGGCCCTGGTTGTGTGTGCGCGGCGCTCGCCGCCGGTCTGGGGGGCTTTGGCTGGTGCCGGGTTTTGTGTCTTCCCCGTTTCCCCCTTCCCGCCCCGCGTTTCTCGCGCTGTGTGTGTCGGGCCGTCCCGTGAGGGTGTCCCTTATCCTTGCTCGCTGGTTCGCCACTACGTGCCTCCTGTGCGTTCCGCGGGCTCGGTCCGGTTGCCCTTCTGGTCTTCCCCGCGTGCCCTTTGTGTGTGTGTGCGCTCGCGCTCTCGCGGCGTCTGCGCCCCCCCCTCCTCCCGGGATGGGTGTGGCGCGCTGCTGAACGCTGGTAGGGCCGTTCCACGCGGTCCGTGCCCCTCCGAGAAAAGTTTATAGTGTTTTCAGCACTGTGTTTTTGCTTCTCCTGCTGCTTGTTGTTGCTGTAGGGTGTCCTGCTGCTTGTTTTGGATGATGAAAAGCTTTTGTTTGTTGAAATACAGTAAAGCCAAGTCAATCCAGGATAGCCCAAGCCAATAGTATGCAAGGAGAAGGTAATTCAGGATCAAAGCATGAAGGGCTGCAGTGTAAACAGTGAAAGATGATTGGATATTCACAGAAACTGCAACTCAGGTCACAAATGAATGCATATTCACAAAGATAGCTGAAATGCTTTTGGAAAAGAGTTAGAAAACTGCCTCAGGATCACTCTCTCTCCATAGTGCCATCTTAGGAGATGTGCACTCTTTGTTTTGGGTCCTATATGTGCTGAGGTGGCATGGTATGTGGCGATGAGGTCACTGCCATGTCACATGGGATCTTCCTACTTGAATTGAACCCAGGACCTCTCAAAAAGAGGTGCCCAGCCCCCTAGGGTGCATACCACTAGGATAGCTAAGAATTCATGGAAAAACATAGATAAATTCATAGGCTCTACTTTAGGTATGTCAGTGCTCAGTCAACTCAGGAAAAGATGTTTTACTTCTGATTGAAAGGGGATTAAGGGGTCCACTCCATATCCTGATTGGGTGTTTGGTTGCATAGGTCAAAATGTGTTATCACCAGTTTTGGTTGGACCAATACTAAGATTAAAGTGCATGGATGCTCAGTGCATCTCTAATACAACTAGAGTATGCCTCAAAGCAATGGAAAAGCACTTTTTCTTACTCCCCCCTTGTGCTGTGGTGGCCACCACTGTCGCATTTTAGGAAAAAGGGAATTTTTCTTGGCCTTTCCTTGGTTTCCACACCTACTTTAAAATACCTACAGTCTCCCTCACACTGAAAAATGGGCGCTCACCATGGCTGGCGTCCTTTTGCTGCTCTGATTGTATCATATCCTACAGAAGACTCAGCGCTCATGGCGCTGCCGGGGCTCCTGTGGCTTGGTTGGGTTAGTATGGGAGCATGCCAAACATGTGCATATGCATCCCTCCCTCCAAGACGCAGCGTCGACACAACCCAAACGCAAGACACATTATACACACTCGCATGGGTTCTCGTAAACCTGCTGGCGACCTGTGACCTGTCTTAGGGCGAAGGGAGTCGAACGAAAATTAAAATTGCCCCTTGGTGGGGTCTTGGTTCTGCTCAGTCTCTCCAGGCACCTGCGTTTCGGCCTGAACACGGCCTACTCAGCGAGGTTGCGCGTGGGTATCTGCAGAGGCAGGAATGGGAGAATTATGGACGAATCCACGCAAAAACGAAGCGACGACACCAAAATCCGTCAAATGACGGCGTAGAACTTTTCTGAAACGACACACCTGAGCAGAATCCAATTGTGCATTAGAAGCATATTTTTATAGAAATTATAGTCATCTCTGGATTCTTTAAATCCAGAAATTCATACGCATAAAATGGCGGCACGCAGGAGCGGCTCCTAGCGAAGCGCCGGAAAATGGAGAAATAATGGAATTATAAACGTATGTCTCACGTACTCATGAAAATGACGAGACACACATTAATAAATAAACATACAGATTCCACCCACACTAATGAGAGCTCCAAAAAATCAAGAATTCGAGAATCAATCGAAAAGACTTCAATGAATCAGGTATAAACTCCAGGTATGCTTGTTTCGCATGCCGCATACACATTGCTCGTCTCGTGTCTCCGTGAACGAGTCGTGTAGCAGCGCTAACAACGATAACCACGATAGGACGCGGTAGAGGGATTGATTAGAAAGATTGCAGATGGTTTGCGGTCAGATCAGGGTGATTAGTCATACACACAAGTGCAGAGCAACGTTCTCCGCGTGCGCCCCTCACCTGCTCTCACCTTGCTTCACTTCCCAGCGGTAGGTAAGGTAGGTACGCCCAGGCGGGGCCACCCCCTGGTGGAGTCAAGATTGCGGCTGAGATGGGCAGGTTTGCCCAAGTGGGACGTGCATGCTCGTGCATTCACACACGCATTAAAGGGTAGGCCACGCGAAGTGCGCACGGTAAACCTTTTTTAGGCTACCCAGGGGCTCCTCGGTACGTTCTTTAAGAGAACCTGAGGAGTCCCTTAACGCTTGCTTGCTTGACAAGGGTAGCTGCTTCTGCAGCGTGTTTGCGGACAGCGTATTATAGGTCACGCTGAGAAGGGTATAATACCTGGAGCGTGGCTTGGTTCCTTCGCCGCAAACGCCCTTTCATTTGCCTTTGTTTTACAGGTGGGCAGGTAGGGTGATTGGTGCAGCAGCATTCTTTTATGCCCTGCTAAACAAGGGCGCAGATCACACAAACAAGTAACTCCGCTCCGCCTGTGGCAGAGCAGGGAGTCCGACTTCATCGACATCTGCGCCTTGCACGCGAGAGCACTCCTTCCCTCCAAGCCCTAGCAGGGGAAACACGTTGTGGCGTCCCCTGTTAGGCCACAGTTGCTTAGCAGCGCTGTGTTCTCTTGCCATTTCACAGGAGGGTCGCTAGGACTCAAGAGACCTTCACCTTCGCAACGCCCAGTAGAGTGTGCGTGTAGATGTGGTAGTCCTGCTTGGGGGCTAGAGCCAGTTGCCCAGTGCTTACCCACCAGGATGGTGCCACTGTAGGGTGTGTAGGACCTGTAGGGGGTGTGTCACTGTCCCACCCTTTTCCTGCAATTTTAGCAGGGTTGGTGGGCTGTGGCAGTGGTTAGGTCAGTGTTTTGGCCACATAGCAAAACGGCGTTTTGCATGCCTTCATAGCTTTTGGCCACCCCTCCCTGTAGTAGACAGATAGGTAGGGAAAACAATACCTGGATTAGCACGCTGGGTATTCCCCCAAGGTTTTGCGCCAGCACAGAAATTGGGCGCATAGGGGAGGGGAGACCCGGGGCGTACCCCGTGGCATCAATAAGCCAACCCTCCAGGTTTAGCAAGGGCGCAGACTTGGGTATAATTAGGACACCACTTCTGCGGCTTGCTCTCAGGACCTTAGGACTAGCACACTCACAAATACGCTTTGGCAGGTAAGGGTAAGGTTCAGTCCCTAGCTTTAGTCTTGGAGGCAAGCGTCTCAGCGAGCCTCAGCAACTCACCAAGGTTGTTCTGGGACAAGTAGTCAACCAGAACTGAGTTTAGGCGTCCCTCAGGTAGAACAAATGCAGAGGGGGGCTCCCAGGTGGCCTCTTCGACTCCAAACCCTTCCCAGAGGGTGAGGAAGCGCCAACCCTGGCGATAGCGGTGGCGTAGGACAGACTTCACCAGGTAGAAGCCCTCCTTAGCCATCTCCTCGGCGTTCATGTCGGGGAGTTCACCTTCAACTTCCATAGGGCTGGCTGCCCCTTGTAGGTCCAGAGCGGCGATTTCCTCGTCGTTCAGCTCCCACTCCTCCCGACAGAGGTCTTCAGGGTCATGGTAGCGCTTCAGGTGTTGGGCAGCGCACACCAGGGTCCCCCCTAGTCGGGGAGAACACCGCACAGTGATACGGTGACCGTCCACAGATACGATCTTGTGAGCCCGAAGTATGGGTCATCGCTGGTAGAGCGTGGCCAGGCAGGTAGTCGACTGTGGTGCACCAGCACCCAGTCCCCCTCTTGGTAGGTGGCCGGTACACGGTGCTTGTTCTTCTTGTTCCACTGACGCTCCCTCACTCTCTGGAGCATAGCCTTGGCCTTGTCCACCTTCGCTTGTTGCTCTTGGACCCATTCACCCACAGAAGAGTGGGTGTCCTCTGGATAGGGGGCATGTAGGAACCATGCCGGGCGCCCCATGAATAGCTCATGTGGCGAGTAGCCAGTAGCTGAACTCTCTTGGGAGTTCATCATCAAGGATATGACGGGAAGTAGTCTCACCCAGTCTCTGGTGCGTTCAGTTTTGCACCATATCCTGACGTTCTCCTTCAGGACACGAATCTGTCGCTCACATAGGGGGTTGCTCGTGTGAGAGTAGGGAATCCCCGTAGACACCTGGACATTGAGGGATCTCAGAACCCTCTTGTACCAGCCAGTATCTGAGCGTACTCGTACGTCCTCATCGGAGTTGATCTCCTGGGGCGCCCCATAGACACAAAACCACTCCTCCAGGAGTATCTTGATAGTCTCCTCTCCGGTAATGTTCTTGGTACATGGGAACACCCTGGTAAACCTGGTCAACCCACAGGTTACCACGAGGGCGAAGTCATAGCCCCCGAACTTCGGCATCTCCGTGTAGTCCACGTATAGAACACTGTTGGCACAGTGTGGGATGGGCAGGGTCGAGTAGAGACCTCTGTCCCTGATATCCCCTGGTTTACAGGACCTGCACGGGCACTTGTCCACGATAGGCTGGAGCGTCTTCCGCAGTTGGTCGTCAGTCCACGTAGTGTGGAACCACTGCTTGAACAGCCTCAGGGTACGGTCAGCACCCACATGACCACTGGACTCATGGGTGCACTTCAGCAGCGCTGGGACTCGGTCACTAGGCACCACGATGCGGTCCTCGTGCCAGAGGTAGCTCTTGTCCCGCTTCCACTGGTCTTGGTTGACCAGGAGGGGTTCAAGGCGTTTCTCCAGGCGCCGGTAGATATCCCCAAACTCCTGTAGGTACTCCGATTGTTGGAGTCCATCCAGGGGGCGTATCATGGTCATGTTCAGGTCCAGGTGTACGTCCATACGGCTGAACGCCTCCTTAGCCAGCGCTTCAGACCGGGCACCAATCAGGGCGTCGAAGTTGTTGCGGCTGATGTAGTCGGCACACTCGTTCTTCACTCCCTGGATATGGTGTACCGTCAGCCGTAGTTGACTGAGGTAGGTCCACCAGCGACGTAGCTCGGCCTTCTCAGGTGGGGGACCCTTCTGGAAACTGCGGACCGGTTCTTGGTCGCATAGCCAGACCACAGGGTTACTCCCCAACAGTCGTGCTTGTGAGGATACCACCAGCATACCCGCGAGCAGTTCGTGCTCATAGGTGGAGTAGTTCCCCCTGGCCTGGTTCCACTTCCAGTTCCAGTGGCCCAGAGGTACTAGGACCCACTTGTCGTCAGGGTAGCTGTGCTTGAGGGTTCCATCTCGGTTGAGACCTTCCGTCCTCGATTGGGAAATGGCCGAGTCGAACTCCTCCTTCTCTAGTGCTTGCCATTGGAACAACGTTCCACCAACGCCCACATTGCTGGCGTCGGTCACCAGGAAAATCTCCCCCTGTGCCCTAGGCACGCCCAAGCACTTAGCGTTGGCTACCTTGTCTTTGAGCTCTTCAAACGCTTGTTGCTCTTGTGGGCCCCAGCGCCAAGTAGTACTCTTCTTGATCAAGTCAGTCAGTACAGCGCTGGTGTAGGTGGAGTTTTTGATGTAGCGGCGATAGAAGTTGCACGCCCCAATGAAACTGCGTACATCATGAAGTCCTTTCTTGGGGTCTTCGTGTCGTACCTTAGCATCCATCAGGGGTTTGGCCTTAGAGGCCGCTGGGGTCCACCACCCATAGCCAACGTCAAACCCCAAGTACTGCATGGTCTCCTGCATGAACTCACACTTCTCCAGCTTGAGTCGTGTGTGGTTCTCCTGGCAGACCGCAAAGAACTCACCCAAGAGGATTAGGTGATCCTCCTGGGTATTGGTCCCGAGGCATACATCGTCGATGTAAGCCTCCATCTGGGCCCCACGGGATATGAGCTCCTGCACCTTAGGTCTCCTTCGTAGGATGGACAAGATCTTGTTCATCAGCTCTTGGAACAGAGCGGGTGCGTTAGCCACGCCGAATGGCATGACCTTCCACTTGAATACCCTCCCCTGAGGGGTGATGAAGGCCAGTAGTTCCTGCGCGTTGGGCGTCAGGTCCACTTGCCAGAATCCACTTCGCTTGTCCATCTTGGTCTTGTAGCGACAGGAGGCTATCTTCTCCAGGGTAGACTCCATATTGGGAATGGACCCTGAGTGGTTCAGCGTCTTCTTGTTCAGCTCTCCATAGTCCACTACCAGCCGTTTGGCTGCAGACCCAGGTTTAGCCACCAGGAAACAGGGGCTGCAGTGTAGGGGGTAGTCCCCGTCCTTGTACTCCAGGACTAGGCCAGCGTCGATACATTCTTGTATCTGTCGCTCAATCTCGTCGGCCTGCTCTTTAGGAGCTGGATAGGGTCTCCTCCGGATCTTGTGACCCACGAACTCGGGTTTCAGCTTGAGGTCCATCTGTACCAGCTTGTCGCATGAGGCTGGAGGGGGTGGTTCTCCGAACACCTCCAGATAGGTCCTTATCAGCTTCTGTACCCGCGGGTCCAATACCTTGATCTTGTCCTCCATGTCCTCGTCGGAGTGTAAGTTGCTTGCCCCTTGGATAGACGTCGGGAGGTGGTCCTCCACCGACTCTTCGCCCGAGGTAGTATCCTTCAGCCCTTGGTAGGCATATAGAAGGTCTTGCTCAACCATCTCCGATGGACGATGGCAACATAGGCACCCTCGAGGGGGTTCACATACACATTCCTCCGAGAGGTCGTCCTCCTCTGGGGTCCTCACATGGGCACCCCATACGCTCTTCATGAGCTTGAGATCTACCTCCCTTTGCCAGGTGGTGATCTTCTGTTCGAGGTCCTCCCTCAGTTGGAATAGGTCTCCCATACGTCCTTGCTTCAGTGGCCATGAGCTGCGGGTAGGCTTCGCGTAGCATAGCTTTTTCGCCACCAACTTCCTCTTGGAATCCACATACTCCCTGAGCCTGGATCGAGGATCCAGCTCCTCATCCACGGGGTCTTCCACCCTCATGGAGAGTAGGGGTTTTAGTGGGGCGGCGTACTCGGCGTTCTCCACTTCCTCCACCGCGGTCTGCACGAAGAAGGCGTCGTGCTCAGTTTCGTCATCTGAGTGGATAGAGCTAGGTAGCTCAGATAGTCCACACTCAGAGACTCCATCAGGAACAGGTACATGACAGGGAGAGTTGGGGGCGTTGGTGTCAGGCACGACGTATTCATCTCCTCCGGGTGTAGTTTCAACAGCATCTTGAGGTCGTAGACGATCCTTCAAGTCACCCAAGGCGAGTCCATCGCTTTCTCGTTGTATAGCCTGGACCAGAGTAGGGTCCAGGTCTTCCCAGGGGATGGTGGTAAGACTTCTGTCCACCACGCTGAGCATACTCCCCCATCCGGGCTTCCCAATGGGCGTCTTGCGTCCCAGAGGCACGTAGATGGCCTCATCAGGTAGTCGCACCGAGCTGATCGTCAGCTTGTCAAGGAGGGTTCGCCAGTACTCGTTGCCCCCATGGGCTCCCCAATCGGGGGAACACAGGACCATACGGGAACGTTCCAAGGCAACCTTGGTCAGCACCTTCCCCAGTTCACTGAATCTGGGGTTCCCGTAGGCCATCCCGAAAGAGGGCCAGTAAAATTTGTAGCTGCAGTTCTTCCCCTTGCTGCAGTATAGGTCCAGTACATGCTGCTTGTCGCTGGCGAACAGCTCCACACTTAGGTCTTCTCGAAAGTAACCCAACTCCTTCAGACCTTGGTCTAGGACTTCCCCCAATAGTTGGTAGTCCTCAGTTTTGGAGGCCGCCATCATGTTCGAGGGCTCCTCCTTCGATAGTCTCAGGTAACTCGAGGTATGTTCCGACTGCTCCAGTGGCACAGACTCTCTGCCATTGCCGTGGTCCACGTACAGGAGGTAGGGCGCTTGCAGCGTCAGGGATTGTATCTGGGCGTGCTGCACGAAGAAGTCAGTACCCAGTACAAAGTCGAAGGCCTCAGTGTCCATCACATAGAACCGATGGGCGATAGTTCGAGAGCCCATGGGTACCTCCACTTCACAGTCCCCGCAGCTGTGCACCACATGTCCATCCCCCATGGTGTTCTTCAGGCTCTCACAAGGTAAAATTTTCTTGGCCACTATAGATATTGTGGCGCCAGTATCCAGTACCCCCAGGTATTCACGTCCCCCTAGTCGGATACGTACCCAAAACACCAGGTCTTGGGTGCCACCAGAGCGTCCCCGTCAGAGTTCCGCGGGACAGGTCACCTCGAACCCCTTGTTCCGCAATTTGCGGGCCATCCTCATGAAACGGCTTCTCTTCTTGGCGTTGCCGTCATCACCACCTTCATGCTCACGCTTGGCTCCTTGTTCTTGCTGGGCCTGCGTCTGTGAGCGTGTGGTAGGTCCAGACTGCCCTCCAGAGGGCTCGGAGTTCCCCCCTGGACTAGGGTTGGGGTTACCTCCGTTCTTGTCCTTGTTCTTGTTGTCGTTCTGGCGGTTAGCGCCTTCTCCTCGTCCACCTTGACCCTTGTCTTGACCACCTTGACCACGTCCTTTCGACTTGCCCTTGCCGGAGTCGTTGCCTTTGGCCTTGCCTCCACCTTTGCCTGAGCGTTTGCCAGGATCTTCCCCCTTAAGCTTCGCCGATAGGCGTTGCTTATGGTAGCACTCATCCTCGTAGTGCTTCCGCTTACCGCAGAATGCACACGTGATGGTGCAGCGGTAATGATCCGGCAGCTTCACTTTGGCGCCGGTGATCTTCTCCTGCTGCTTCCCCTGGACGACGAAGCAGTCTTGCTGCTCGCAGTCAGAGGCGTGCTGCAGGTGGCCCTGCTCATCTCTGGCATCACACCAGAATAGCTCCTTCACGTTCTCCATTAGGCGGGCGTGGGCGTGTTTCGGGGTAGTCCCCTGCCCAGGTCGGGACCCTTGGTACCTTTTGCCTCTGGAACCTCCACCACCAGGACGGTAGTTGTTCAGGTGCTGGTCGCTCGCCTTCTCCAGCGCCATCTCCAGGAGCAGCACGCATAGATCCTCGTAGCGGAGGGATCTAGCCTTGCGCTCAGCCGTCAGACGGCACTCGTCCCATAGCTCTCGGGGGAGCTTGGCACACAACCAGAACAGCAGGTCGTCGCTGCTGTAGGCACCGGGCGTCAGTCGTCCAGCCCAGTGATCGAGGTCTGCCAACAGCTCGGAGACCCTGCCAGGTTTGGGGTTGTTGGGCAGCACGGGCAGGTTCTGGATCTCGGTCCTGATGGAGAGGTCGGTCTCGTAGGTTGGGTACTGCCTCTCCAGGGCAACCAACACATCTACAAAGGTGGCGGAGTTAGTGACGATCTGCCTGACCTGCTTCTCCAGGTATTTGGTCTTGCAGCACTGCAGGAGCAGGTCACACTTCACTCGCCCACTCGCGTGGGTTTGGCCGGTCAGTCGTAGGAACCGGCCAAAGTTCTCAGCGAACTCGCTGAGGTCCTTGCCTGTGAACTCAGGCAGGTTCACCACTATCTTTGAGGTGGCAATAGCCTTCGCCTCCTGAGCTCGGCGTCCTTCAGGGAGTCGGCTCTTCTTCTTCTTCTTCTTCTTCTTCTTACCCCTGGGGTCCTCGGGGTCCTCAGGGTCTTCGTCATTTGATGGCGAAGAAGAATCCATCGACGGCGGCTCGTCGTCGGAGGGGTCTCCGCCTAGATCACTGGAGCCATAAGGCTCCACGTCCACCATAGCCCTTAGGGCTGTCAGCCCCAGCTGGTCCAGCTCAGCCCTCGTCGAGTTCGTCACGTGGCTGTAGGGCGGCTGGGCCGTTCTCGGGACGAATGGACTTCTCGGTACTGCTGCAGGAGTCGGCATCGGTCGGCTCCTCAGGCTCCCCAGGGTATTTGTCAACCCTGCCGCCAGGTGGTTAGCCTGTACTCGGTGGGGTGACATTCCCACCGTCGTAGGTGACGCATGGGACGGGATCATCAGGGGCTCCAGTTTCTCCCTGATCTCTTGCGTGAGGTCGCTCACGATTTGCGAAGTGGCTCCTCGGAGCACCTCGTTGATCTCCGACCGCGTCAGGGACCTGTTGGAGGATCTTCCCGATCCTCTACTCCTGCCTCCCAGAGACTCTGGTCCTCTCCTCAACCCACTCAAGGGTGCATACCCAGGTGCATACCCAGGAGCATACCCAGGAACTTCCATGTAGGTTCCAGTGGCGTGGAGTGGATGGGGATGGTCAGCCGCATACCATCGCGGCGCAGAGCTGGAAGCCACCGGCTCACTGGCAGTAGTTGCCTCAAGGAGCGCAGTGGTAGGTGGGCCCATGCCATAGGCGGGGTAGTGAGGCATGCCAGTAAAGCCTGTGCCCTCTGCCATAGGCGGGTTGGTTGTGGAAGTGGATGTTGCGGCGGCTGGGAGTGTGGTGGTTATGGGAGAGGGTGATGCATGGAGGCCAGAAGCGCTTGGTGCGCCTTCGAAGGTAGGGATACTCGTCGGGTCTTGCTCTTGCTCCTCTCCTTCGTCTGCTCCGTCTCCAGCATCCCTCTCGCTCTCTCTCTTCCTATTTGCAGGCTGCGCCACCACCTCCTCGACGGACAGGGCCCCGAAGGCCGTCTGGAGGCCATCCAGGGAGTCCTCCGCCGTATCCACTGGCCCATGTAAGGGCTCCGCTGAAGGTACAGCGCCAGGCGCCGGCCTTGCCGGTGCCTCAGGCGCTGGCGCTGTCTTCACGTCGGCGTCCACTCTTCCTGGATCCATCTTAATCCGCCCTTCTGCTTATATTTGCCTGCTCGGAGCACTGGTTGTACGGCGCGGGGTCGCTGCCCTTCGCACAGAGACAGGCTGCCTCTTGCTACCAGAAAAGTTTATAGTGTTTTCAGCACTGTGTTTTTGCTTCTCCTGCTGCTTGTTGTTGCTGTAGGGTGTCCTGCTGCTTGTTTTGGATGATGAAAAGCTTTTGTTTGTTGAAATAAAGTAAAGCCAAGTCAATCCAGGATGGCCCAAGCCAATAGTATGCAAGGAGAAGGTAATTCAGGATCAAAGCATGAAGAGCTGCAGTGTAAACAGTGAAAGATGATTGGATATTCACAGAAACTGCAACTCAGGTCACAAATGAATGCATATTCACAAAGATAGCTGAAATGTTTTTGGAAAAGAGTTAGAAAACTGCCTCAGGATCACTCTCTCTCCATAGTGCCATCTTAGGAGATGTGCACTCTTTGTTTTGGGTCCTATATGTGCTGAGGTGGCATGGTATGTGGCGATGAGGTCACTGCCATGTCACATGGGATCTTCCTACTTAGCTAGGCTGACCAGGAATTGAACCCAGGACCTCTCAAAAAGAGGTGCCCAGCCCCCTAGGGTGCATACCACTAGGAGAGCTAAGAATTCATGGAAAAACATAGATAAATTCATAGGCTCTACTTTAGGTATGTCAGTGCTCAGTCAACTCAGGAAAAGATGTTTCACTTCTGATTGAAAGGGGATTAAGGGGTCCACTCCATATCCTGATTGGGTGTTTGGTTCCATAGGTCAAAATGTGTTATCACCAGTTTTGGTTGGACCAATACTAAGATTAAAATGCATGGATGCTCAGTGCATCTCTAATACAACTAGAGTATGCCTCAAAGCAATGGAAAAGCACTTTTTCTTACTCTCCGTGTGTGCTGTCTCGGTCCCGGGCTCTGTTTGGCTTGCTTGGGGGGGGGGGGGGGGGTCTTGTTTCCCCCTACCTGGCTTCGGGCTGCGTGCTCCCCGTGGGGTGGGTGCGGGTGTGGGGACCTGTCACTGACCCTACAGCGCGCGCTCCTGCGTGCTGGCTTTGCGCGCTGTGGGGGCGGCATGAGGGTGCCGGGGGGGGCGCCTCTTGCCTGGCTGTGGGGCGTCCGGGGTCGGGCTCTCTCCCACCCCCGACCACTCGTCCTTGCGGGCGTGCGGCCGGGGTCCACTACCCACTGGCTGTGGGTGCAGGGGGTGCGGGCGTGGGGACCCGTCACCAGCCCCACAGCGCGCACTCTTGCGTGCTGGCTTTGCGCGCTGTGGGGGCGGCATGAGGTGCCCGGGGGGGGCGCCTCTTGCCTTGGTGTGGGGTGTCCGTGGTCCGGCGCTCTCCCACCCCCGACCACTCGTCCTTTCGGGTGTGCGGCCGGGGCCCACTACCCACTGACTGTGGGCGCGGGGGGTGCGGCTGTGGGGACCCGTCAGCAACGCCACAGCGCGTGCTCTTGCGAGCTGGCTTTGCGCGCTGTGGGGGCGGCATGAGGGTGCCCGGGGGGGGCGCCTCTTGTCTGGGTGTGCGGCGTCCGGGGTCGGGCGCTCTCCCAGCCCCGACCACTCTTCCTTTCGGGCGTGCGGCCAGGGCCCACTACCCACTGGCTGTGGGCGCGAGAGGTGCGGGCCATGGGGGCCCGTCACCAACTCCACTGCGCGCGCGCTCTAGCGAGCTGGCTTTGCGCGCTGTGGGGGCGGCAGGAGGATGCCTGGGGGGGGCGCCTCCTGCCTGGTGGTGGGGCATCCGGGGTTGGGCGCTCCCCCACTCCCGACAACTCGTCCTTTCGGGCGTGCGGCCCCGGCCCACTACCCACTTGCTGTTGGTGGGGGTGCGGGCGTGGGGACCCGTCACCAACCCCACAGCGCGCGCTCTTGGGAGCTGGCTTTGCAGGCTGTGGGGGCAGCATGAGGTTGCCCGGGGGGGGGGGGGGGGCCTCTTGCCTGGGTGCGGGGCGTCCGGGGTCGGGCGCTCTCCCACCCCCGACCACTCGTCCTTTCGGGCGTGCGGCTGGGGCCCACTACCCACTGGCTGTGGGTGCGGGGGCTGCGGGCGTGGGGACCCGTCACCAACCCCACAGCGCGCAGTCTTGCGTGCTGGCTTTGCGCGCTGTGGGGGCGGCATGAGGGTGCCTGGGGGGGACCCCTCTTGCCTCGGTGTGGGGTGTCCGGGGTTGGGCGCTCTCCCAACCCCGACCACTCGTCCTTTCGGATGTGCGGCCGGGGCCCACTACCCACTGGCTGTGGGTGCGGGGGGTGCAGGCGTGGGGACCCATCACCAACCCCACAGCCCGCGCTCTTGCGAGCTGGCTTTGCGTGCTGTGGGGGTGGCATGAGGGTGCGCGGGGGGGGCGCCTCTTGCCTGGGTGTGGGGCGTCCAGGGTCGGGCGCCCTCCCACCCCTGACCACTCGTCCTGTCGGCGTGCGGCCGGGGCCCATTTACCAACTGGCTGCTGGTGCGGGGGGTGCGGGCGTGGGGACCCGTCACCAACCCCACAGCGCGCGCTCTTGCGCGCTGTGGGGGCGGCACGAGGGCGCCCGGGGCCGGCGCCTCTTGCGTGGATGTGGGGCGTCCGGGAACGGGCGCTCTCCCACCCCTGACCTCTCGTCTCTTCGGGCGTGCGCCCGGGGCCCGCTTTCCACTGGCTGTCGGTGCGGTGTGCGGGCGTGGGGGCCCGGTTGTCCTTGGCACCTTCTCCTGTGCCACAGTTCGTTGTGTGCTGTGCGCGCTTCACGGGTTCGCGGCAACCGTTGGCCGTTGTGGCTTGGCACCTCTCCTCGTGCCGTGGTTGTGGCCGGTGGTGTGCCTCTCTGGCGTGCCTCGTGGCTCCGCGTTGGTGCGCCGTGCCTTGTCCGGTCCGGTTGCTATTGGTGCTCCGGTCGGCTTTCCCGTCACCGTGGTGCCTTCCCCCATCCCAGGGGCTGTCGCCCCCGGCTTTACTGGGTGGCTGCGCGGGGCACGTGGAGGCTGGCCGAGAACCGGGCCCTTTGTGCCTGCCGCTGGCGCCTGCCGAGGCAAGTGGGCCCGGCTTGCTCCGCGTCATACCCGTTCGGGGCCCCCGGATGGGGTTGTCCGTGGCGGGTCCCTCTGGCTTCGGTCTTGGAGTGTGTACGCTGCGGTTGTTTGCGTGTGTGGACCCAGTCACTGACGCGTCCGGTTTCCCGTACCGTCCGTCTTTCGACAGGTGACTCGGCCGGTGCACCGAGGCTGATTCATGTGGACGCCCACACCTGCCCTTTCGGGTCGGAGAAAACCACGCCCGGGTCCCGCGGGTGTGTGTGTTCGTGCTCCTCTCGGCCGGGTCGGGCAGGCCGGCCTCCCGGGCGCGTTTTGGTGTGCCTCACCTTCTCCTGCTGCCGCCCCCTGTGCGCTCTTGGTTGATTCTGCCCTTTCCGGGCTGGGGTTGCCCTGTTTGTGGTTGTTTTTGGGTTTTCATTTTTTCTTCCTTTTTTTATTCTTGTTGCGCCCCTGTAGTCTCTGTCGTTCGGTGTTTTCAAACCTGGGGTACCCTGGGACTTGGCGTCGTGTGGTCCTCCCTCTCCCACCCCCCCTTTTCTTCTTCTTTTTTTTGTTCTTTTCCCTCCCCCCCCCCCGGCTCCTTTCTTGTTTTTCTTCCTTATTCCGCCCCTCTTGCTTTTTGCTTGTTTGCTGCTTTTTTTTTTGCCTTGGTGTGCCGGTTCTGCGGTGTTTCGGCTGGTTTGTGTGTCCTGCGCTGTGGGGTGTGGTGGTGTGTGTTGCTGTGGGCCTTTTGGCCTGGCAGGGGCCGTTTTGCGCTTGTGCTGTGTCGTTGGTTGCTCCCTGGTTGTGCCTGTTCTGTGTGTGTTGTTGCCTGTCTTGCGGCGGTGTCGTGGTGTGTTTCGTATTTTGCTTGGTGCTGTGTGGCGTGCCTGTGTTGGGCTTGGTTCTTTCCCCGTGTTGCTGCCCCCTTTTCCGTTTGCCTGGTCCCCTGTCGTGGCCTGTGGTTGTGTTCTCTCCTGGGGTGCGGTGCTGCGTTGCTCTGGTGGTCGTTTGTCGTGCGGTGTGGTGCTGTCTGCGTCGTGTCTTGCTGGTGGTGCCGTGTCGTCTTGTTCGCGCCGGCTGGTGCTGTGTCTTGTTGCCTGTGAATGCCGGCTGTTCGTTGCTGGGTCTGGTTGCCGGCTGTGGTTCACTGCTGGCGTGTGTTGTCGCGGTTGCTCCTGCCTGGCCGCGTGGCCTGCCGCCCTGCTGTGTGCTGTGGTTTTTTGTGGTGCCCTGCTCCCCTGTGGTGTGTCCCGTGTTCTGTGGTGCTGTGTTGCCGTGTGGTGCCATGCTGTGCCGCCCTGCTGTCCGTTTTCTTTTGCTGGTGGTGTTGGGTTGTGTCCCTTCCCTGTCTGTGCGGTGCTGTGTTGCGCTGCGCACTGTGTTGTTCGGTGCCGGTTTGGTCTGCGCTGTTGTTGGTGCCTCGTGCTGTGGTGTGTCGCTGTGTGTTGTGGTGTCTCCCTTGCCGCTCTGTGGCTTGGCGGTGCTGATCTGGTGTGTCGTGGTTTCTTGCTGTGCCGTGCTGTGTTCTGTGGTGCCGTGTCGCCTTGTGGTGCCGTGCTGCTGGGGTGTGCTGTGTGTTGTGCTTTGCTGCGGTTGTTCCTTTTTCCTTTAAAAAAATTTTTTTTGTTTTTGAAAGTGAAAGTAAAATAGAAGAAAAAGAAAATTATACTCTACCCAATGCACGCATGCAGGGAGGCAGCAGGTACATGTAACTTAAATGTAACCCCGCGGCCTCGATGTTGACGGTGGCGTCTTTGTCCTCGTACCTGAGCTGGTAGTTGGCAAATTGGTCGGCGTTCATTGCTAGGGGTTGACCGCCTTTCTCCCAGGGCCGCCGCCTGAGCTGCAGGGCAAGAGGAATGACGGGCACAGGGGTGAGGAGGGAGGTACATGGAGAGGAATGAGAAAAAGGCGGCAGAGGGGGTCGTGAGGGGCCGTGGCGTGTTACACAAAATTTTCGAGTTTTACGCGCTGCTCGCGACGCGGTTATCTTTGCGCCTATAGCGAGTTAGACGACGGCATGGACGGCGTTAGGGTCCTACGAGCGCTACGGCGCTTACGGCGTGAACTATTCACCCATTTCACGTGGAAACATTTTCCGACGCGTTTTTACACCTTTAGCAGCGCGCTTTTTTGCCTAACCTTTTCTAATGCTAATTAGCTTTATTTTCAGCTATTCAGAAAATTTTTTCGTCTTTTTTTACCTATCCTTTTATTTCGTTCTGGGGCAGGACCCCAGCGTGCGCGCGCAGCTCCTGCCACCTGATTTACTTTGAATTTTTTCCGTAGGATAATGGATTTTCCTCGTGGTGGTCACCTCGGTACATGAAAGCATGTTCTCCAACGTTTGGGTCATGATGCTACAAGAAAAAGACCTCTTTCAGAGCGTATGTTGAGTTGAACAGTCATCAAAGTTTTTTTGGAAGAGTAATGGTGTCTAGCTTGCGGGTATATAATCTTTCGACGTTTTTGGAAACAGGGATGAGAGCAAAACGGTTTGCATTCCTGATGCTTTTTAGATGGTTTTCCAGCATGTGTCACAAGTGCCATTCATGTGTCTTCCCCCAACATCTATTTGTTCCAACCTATGATGAGCTGGGTCAACATCTCAAATGGTTCAAATACCTGAAAATATGCCCTACACAGTGCACATAATATTTCTCTGACATCTCAATAACGTAGTACAGAAACATGGTGCAGAAGTTGGGCATTTTCAAAGTAAAACAGGATTTGTTACATCATTGTTTTGCTAAACCATTTGCCAATCTTTGGTATCATAACCCTGCATCATTATATGATATTGCAGTTTGCGATTGTTTGCATCAGTTGCGATTAATTCTGACTAGGCTTAGCCTGGGTAGAAAGGTAGATACCTTAGAACTACTTAGACACACACTAGATAGTGCAACATTTTGTTGTTCTTTTTCCGCCACAAAAAAAATTTGGCCACAACCATTAACAGACCGCTTGCGACCACCACATTCACCGTCCTATCTGCCTGGAGACTCCTCCGAACCTAGGGCACTGAGTACGGGGTACCCGATGGTGCGTCCCACGAGCGACATTCCCCCAGTAGGCGCGCAGACGGACTTTGGGCCGTGTGGTTAAAGGCGAGGCACCGAGCACGAGGGTTCAGAAAGACCAGTGTGAGCCGAAGGCGGAAGAGAAGTTTCAATGCAGGAGCCCCCAAGTGAAACATTGAAGGACCGCACTCGACAAAATCATTTGCATTGAACTCTCCTGGGTGTTTGTGACGATCCTTCAATGAGAGAGGTTGGTGGTGGTAAATGGCCGCGAAAGAAGCTTGCAGAACTGACCTAGTCTTAGGTACTCTAGCTAGCTAGCTAGCTAACTAGCTAGGGTAGGAAGCCGTGTGTACTCCATCATTCATTGACGGGACATGGTTCAATGTAGTTCTGAGCACGGTGCGTGCCCTCCCTTGGGTTGCCCAGACTCTGCATAGACTACATGACTTCTGGTCACGGTCCGCCACATTCGCGTGTGCTGAGACCCTTTCCGGAAGCCTAAATTGTCAAGGTATTTCATTTGAGCGCAAATGCATTAGAGCTAGGAAGTAATTTGTCCTCATTTCACTGTACCATGCATCTCCACCTTCATCGCATGGCCGTCAAGGCAGGCGTTTGACTAGTATTGTACTCTCCATTTGGATTGCTCTTCTTTCATTTTGCTCAGTCAGGTCTTCAGTCATTGCATTTGCCTTTGCAAATCTTACATTTCATACTTATTACATTACTTCCTTATTGCAAAGGCTTGCCCGTAACGCTCAACATTCAATAGGGTGTGCAATTGATGTGGCCTACGTAGTTATATGAGCACCTTTTGCTCAATAGACCCCGAGCTTTTGATCGCAGCAACGAACAATCAATACGTGTCCACACAACGTTTGTTGATTAACAGTAAGAAAAAGTGCTTTTCCGATGCTTTAGGGTATACTTTAGTTGTATTAGAGATGTTCTAAGCATTCATGCATTTTTATCTTAGTATTTGCCCAACTAAAATGGATGATAACACATTTTGACGTTGGGACCAAACACTAAATCAGGATGTTGTGTTGACCCCTTTATCCCCAAGCTATAGGCACTAAAACATCTTCTCCTGAGTTCATGAGGCACTGATATACTGAAGGCAGAGCCTATGAATTTATCTATTTTTTCTCATGAATTCTTAGCTATACTAGTGGTATGCACCCTAGGGGGCTGGGGCGCCTCTTTTTGGGAGGTCCTGGGGTCAATTCCCAGTCGGCCTAGCTAAGTACGATTATCCCATGTGACGTGGCAGTGACCTCAGCGCGACAAGCCATGCCACCTCAGCACCAATGGGACCCAAAAGCAAGACGTGCACATCTCAAAATGGCACTATGGATGAGAGTGAGCCCTTGGGGCAGTTTTCCAATCAATTTTTCCCCAAATATGTAAAATATTTCATCCTGATTTGCAATGTATGCTAATTGCTGTGGTCTATTGTTGATAGCTATCTTTATCTAAGTCTTTGTGACTGCAGCCCTTCATGCTTTGATCCTGATCCTCTTCTACTTGCTTATATCTGGCTTGGGGTATCCTGGATTTGTTGTATTTCAGCAATAAAACATTTTCCACATCAAGAACAAGCAGCAGGAACCCTACACCAGCAGCTAGCAGCAGGAGAGGCACAACAAACACACAGTGTTCAAATCACTATAGAACCTTCTGATAGCAAGAGGCAGACAGTCTCTGCGTACCGGAAGCAACTCCGTGCCGTACATCCAGTGCGCCCAGATCTGTCATATAAAAGCAAGAAGGGCAAAGATGGACACAAAGAAAGAGGACACCAACGTGAGGACGGCGCCTGAGGTACCAGCAATGCCAGCACCTGGTGAACCTGGACCTGGACCTAGCGCTGTACCTTCGGTGCCCTTACATGGGCCAGTGGACGTGGCGGATGACTCGCTGGAGGGACTTCAGTCGGCCTTCTGGGCCCTCTCAGTCGAGGAGAATGACACCAACCCTGTAAAGAGAAGAAGGGAGAGGGAGAAGGATGCAGGGGAAAAAATGGCAGACAAAGGAGTAGACCATGGGAACAACCCGACGAGTGTGTCGACCTTCGAGGGCGCACCAAGCGCCTCTGGAGTCCACGCATCACCCTCTCCTACAACCACCACACTCACAACTCCAGACCCAGCCGCTGCAACATCCACACCCATAACCACCCTGCCTATGACTGAGGGCACAGGCTTTACTGGTATGCCTACCTACCCTGCCTATGGTGTGAACCCACCTACCACTGCGTTTCCAGAGGCAACTACTACCAGTGAGCCGGTGGCCTCCAGTTCAGCGCCGCGATGGTTTGCGGCTGACTATCACCACCCTCTACCCACTACAGGAGCCTATGTGGATGTTTCTGGGTATGCAACCCTGAGTGGGCTGAGGAGAGGACCTGAGTCATGCGGGAGCAGGGGTAGAGGATCGCGGAGATCCTCCAACAGGTCCTTGACGCGATCAGAGATAAAAGAGGCTCTCCGAGGAGCCACCTCTGAACTTGTGGTTGATCTCACTCAAGAGACTCGGGCTAAACTAGAGCCCCTGATTCTGCCCCAAGCGTCACCCACCACGGTGGGAATGTCACCCCATCGAGTACAGGCTAACCACCTGGTGGCAGGGTTGACAAACACCCAGGGGAGTCTGAGGAGCCGACCAATGCCGACCCCTGCAGCGATACCAAGAAGCCCTTTCGTACCGAGAACGGCCCAGCCACCCTACAGCCACGTGCGGGATTTCTACGAGGGCCGAGCTGGACCGGCTGGGGCTAACACCCCTGAGGGCAATGGTTGACTGTATGGCTCCAGTGACCTAGGCGAAGACCCCTGTGATGATGAGCCGCTGTCGATGACTTCTGCTTCGCCCTCGGAGGACGACGACCCGGAGGACCCTAAGAACCCAAGTGGGCAGAAGAAAAAGAAGAACAGGAAAACCCAGCGCCCTGGGGGACGCAGGTCTCAGGAGGCTGAGGCCATTGCCACCTCCATAATCGTGGTGAACCTGCCTGAGTTCACAGGCAAGGACCTCAGCGTGTTCGCTGAGAATCATGGCCGGTTCCTTCGATTGACCGGCCAAACCCACGCTAGTGGACGGGTCAAGTGCGATCTGCTCCTGCAGTGGTGCAAGACCAAGTACCTGGAGAAGCAGGTCAAGCAGATCGTGACCAAGTCCGCCACCTTTGCCGACATGTTGGTTGCCTTGGAGAGGCAGTACCCGACCTATGAAACTGACTCCTCCATCAGGGCCGAGTCCAGAACCTGGCCGTGCTGCCCAACAACCCCAAATCTGGCAGGGTCCCGGAGCTACTGGCTGACCTAGATCACTGGGCTGGACGATTGACGCCCGGTTCCTACAGCAGCGACCATCTGCTGTTCTGGTTGGTGGCTAAACTCCCTCGGGAGCTGTGGGGCAAGTGCTGTTCAACGGCAGAGCGCAAGGCTAGAGCTCTCCACTACGAGGATTTCTGTGTACTACTCCTAGAGCTGGCGCTGGAGAAGGAAAGCGACCAGCACCTGAACAACTACCGTCCTGGAGGGGGAGGCTCCGGAAGCCAAGGCAAAGGGTACCAAGGATCTCGACCTGGACAGGGGACTACCCCAAAACACGCCCGTATCATGGAAAATGTCCAGGAGCTCTTCTGGTGTGATGCCAGAGATGAGCAGAACCTCCTGCAGCACGCCCCCGACTGCGAGCAGCAAGACTGCTTCGTAGTCCAAGGGAAGAAGCAGGAGACCAACACCGGCGCCAAGGCAAAGATGTACTATCACCTGTGCCTTCTGTCGGAAGAGGAAGCACTACGAGGATGAGTGCTACCACAAGCAACACCTGTCGGCGAAGCTGGAAGGTGAGGATCGTGGTAAAGGCTCTGGCAACGGTGGAGGCAGAGGCAACGGCAACGACCCCGGCAAGGGCAAGTCGAAAGGACGTGGAAAAGGGCAAGACAAGAACCAAGCTGGACGAGGAGGAGGCGCTCACCGCCAGCCAGACAAGGACAACAAGGACTCGGACAAGAACAGAGGAAACCCCAACCCTAATCCAGGGGGGAACTCGGAGCCCTCTGGAGGGCAGTCTGGTCCCACCACATGCTCACAAACGCAGGCCACGCGACAACAAGGAGCCAAGCGTGAGCATGAAGGTGGTGATGACGGCAACGCTAAGAAGAGAAGCCGTTTCATGAGGATGGCCCGCAAGTTGCGAAACAAGGGGTTCGAGGTGACCTGTCCCGCGGAGTTCCGATGGGGACGCTCTTGTGGGGCCCTGGACCTGGTGTTCCGGGTACGTATCCGACTAGAGGGACGCGAATACCTTGGGGTATTAGATACTGGCGCCACCATATCTATAGTGGCCAAGAAAGCTTTACCTTGTGGGAGCCTGAAGAACACCATGACCACCGCGGCTATACGAATGGGGGATGGACATGTGGTGCACTGCTGCGGGGACTGTGGAGTGGAGGTACCTATGGGCCCCCGAACTATCCCCCATCCGTTCTATGTGATGAACACTGAGGCCTTCCACTTTGTATTGGGGACTGACTTCTTCGTGCAGCACTCCCAGATACAATCCCTGACACTGCAAGCGCTCTACCTTCTCTACGTGGACCACGGCAGTGGCAGAGAGTCCGTACCACTGGCGCAGTCGGAGCACACCTCGAGCTGCCTGAGAGTATCGAAGGAGGAGCCCTGGAACACGAAGGCGGCCTCCGAAACCAAGGACTATCAACTTTTGGGGGACGTCCTAGACCAAGGTCTGAAGGAGTTGGGTTACTCTAGAAAAGACCTGAGTGTGGAGTTGTTCGCCAGCGACAAGCAATATGTCCTGGACCTTTACTGCAGCAAGGCGAAGAACTGCAGCTACAAATTTCACTGGCCCTCCTTCGGGATGGCCTACGGCAACCCCAGGTTCAGTGAACCGGGGAAGGTCTTGACCAACGTGCCCTTGGAATGTTCCCGTATGGTCCTGTGTTCCCCCAATTGGGGAGCCCATGGGGGCATTGAGTACTGGCGAACCCTCCTGGACAGGCTGACTATCAGCTCTGTTCGGTTACCTGATGAGGCCATCTATGTGCCCCTGGGGCGGGAGACGCCTACCAGGAAACCCTGATGGGGGAGTATGCGCAGTGTGGTGGACGGAGGTCTTACCTCCGTCCCCTGGGAAGACCCGGAGTCAACTCTGGTCCAGGCTATACAACAAGAAAGCGATGGACTCGCCTTGGGTGACTTGAAGGATCGACTACGACCTCAACATGCTATTGAGACTGTACCCAGAGGAGATGAGTACGCCCTGACTAACACCAACGCCCCCAACTCTCCCTGCTATGTACCTGTTCCTGATGGAGTCTCGGGATGTGGACTATCCGAGCTCCCTAGCTCTATCCACTCAGATGACAAAACTGAGCACGACGCCTTCTTTGTGCAGACCTGTGTGGAGGAAGGGGAGAACGCCGAGTACGTCGCCCCACTGAAACCCCTACTCTCCATGAGGGTGGAAGACCCCTTGGACGAAGAGCTGGATCATCGATCCAATCTAAGGGAGTATCTGGACTTCAAGAGGAGGTTCTTGGCGAAAAAGCCATGCTATGCTAAGCCTACCTGCTGCTCATGGCCACTGAATCAGGGACGTATGGGAGATCTATCCCAATTGAAGGAGGACCTCGAACAGAAGATCACCACCTGGCAAAGGGAGGTAGATCTTAAGCTCATGAAGAGCGTGTGGGATGCCCATGTGAGGACCCCAGAGCAAGACGACCTCTCGGAGGAATGTGTATGTGAACCCCCTCGAGCGTGCCTATGTTGCCATCGTCCACCGGAGATGGTTGAGCCAGACCTTCCTTATGCCTACCAAGGGTTGAAGGATACTACCAAGGGCGGAGAGTCGTTGGAGGATCACCTCCTGACGTATTTTACTCAGGGGGCAAGCAACTTACACTCTGACGAGGACATGGAGGACAAGATCAAGTTATTGGACTCGCGGGTGCAGACGCTCCTAAGGACCTATCTGGAGGTGTTCGGGGAACTACCAGCCCGAGCCTCATGTGACAAGCTGGTACAGATGGACCTCAAGCTGAAACCCGAGTTCGTGGGTCACAAGATCCGGAGGAGACCCTGTCCGGCTCCTAAAGAGCAGGCCGACGAGATTGAGCGACAGATACAAGAATGTATCGACGCGGGCCTAGTCCTGGCTTGGAGTACAAGGACGGGGACTACCCTCAACACTGCAGCCCCTGTTTCCTGGTGGCTAAACCTGGGTCTACAGCCAAACGGCTGGTAGTGGACTAGGAAGAGCTGAACAAGAAAACGCTGAACCACTCAGGGTCGTTTCCTAAGATGGAGTCTACCATTGAGAAGATAGCCTCCTGTCGCTACAAGACCAAGATGGACAAGAGGAGTGGATTCTGGCAGGTGGACCTGACGCCCAACGCTCAGGAGCTACTAGCCCTCATCACGCACCCGCTCTTTTCCAAGAGCTGATGAACAAGATCTTGTCCATCCTACGAAGGAAACCTAAGGTGCAGGAACTCATATCCCGTGGGGCCCAGATGGAAGCACACATCGACGATGTATGCCTCGGGACCAATACCCAGGAGGACCATCTAATCCTCTTGGGTGAGTTCTTTGCGGTCTGCCACGAGAACCACACACCACTCAAGCTGGAGAAGTGTGAGTCCATGCAGGAGACCATGCAGTACCTGGGGTGTGACGTTGGCTATGGGTGGTGGACTCCAGCGGCCTCTGAGGCCAAACCCCTGCTGGACGCCAAGGTACAACACGAAGACCCCGAGAAAGGGTTTCATGATGTACGCAGTTTCATTGGGGCCTGCAACTTCTATCGCCGCCATATCAAAAACTTCACCTACACCAGCGCCATTCTGACAGACCTGATCAAGAAGAGTACCGCCTGGCGCTGGGACCCACAAGAGCAAAAAGCGTTTGACGAGCTCAAAGACAAGGTGGCCAACGCTAAGTGCTTGGGCGTGCCTGGCGCACAGGCACAGATTATCCTGGTGACCGACGCCAGCAATGTGGGCGGTGGTGGAACGTTGTTCCAATGGCAAGCACTAGACAAGGAGGAGTTCGACTCGGCTATTTTCCAATGGGGGACTGACGGTCTCTCCGAGATGGAACTCTCAAGCACAGCCACCCTGACGACAAGTGGGTCCTAGTACCTCTGGGCCACTGGAACTAGAAATGGAACCAGGCCAGGGGGAACTACTCCACCTATGAGCAGGAATTGCTCCCGGGTATGCTCGTGCTATCCTCACAAGCACGACTGTTGGGGAGTAACCCTGTGGTCTGGCTGTGCGACCAAGAGCCGGTCCGCACTTTCCAGAAGGGTTCCCCACCTGAGGAGGCCAAGCTACGGGGCTGGTGGACCTACCTCAGCCAACTATGTCTGACGGTACACCATATCAAGGGAGTGAACAACAAGTTTGCAGACTACATCAGCCCCAACAACTTTGACGCCCTGATTGGTGCGGGTCTGAAGCGCTGGCTAAGAAGGCGTTCAGCCGTATTGACGTCCACTTGCACCTCAACATGACTATGATACGCCCCCTGGATGGCCTCCAACAATTGGAGTACCTGGAGGAGTTTGAGGATATCTACAAGCGCCTGGAGAAACGCCTTGAACCCCTCCTGGTCAACCAAGATCAGTGGAAGAGGGACAAGAGCTACTCCTGGCACGAGGACCGCATCGTGGTACCCAGTGACAGAGTCCCAGCGCTGCTGAAGTGGACCCATGAGTCCAGCGGTCATGTGGGTACTGACCGTACCGTCAGGCTAGTCACGCAGAGGTTCCACACTACGTGGACTGACGTCCAAATGCGGAAAGCCCTCCAGCCTATCGTTGACAAGTGTCCCTGTAGGTCCTGCAAACCAGGGGATATCGGGGACAGAGGTCTGTACTAGACTCTGCCCATCCCTCACTGTGCTAACAGGGTTCTATACGTGGGCTACACGGAGATGCAAAAGTTCGGGGGCTTTGACTTCGCCCTCGTGGTAACCTGTGGGTTGACCAGGTTTACCAGGGTGTTCCCATGTACCAAGCACATTACCGGGGAGGAGACTATCAAGATACTCCTGGAGGAGTCGTTTTGTGTCTATTGGGCGCCCAAGGAGATCAACTCCGATGAGGACGTACGAGTGCGCTCAGACACTGGCTGGTACAAGACGGTCCTGAGATCTTTCAATGTCCAGGTGTCTACGGGGATTCCCTACTCTCACACGAGCAACCCCCTATGTGAGCGACAGATTTGTGTCCTCAACGAGAATGTAAGGATATGCTGCAAAACTGAACGCACCAGAGACTGCGTGAGACTACTCCCCGTCATATCCTTGATGATGAACTCCCAAGAGAGTTCGGCTACTGGCTACTCGCCCGATGAGCTATTCCTAGGGCGCCCGGTGTGGTTCCTACATGTCCGCTATCCAGAGGACACCCATTCGTCTGTGGGTGAGTGGGTCCAAGAGCAACAAGCAAAGGTGGACAGGGCCAGTACCATGCTCCAGAGGGTGAAGGAGCGTCAGTGGAACAAGAAGAACAAGCACCAAGTACCGGCCACCTAGCAAGAGGGGGACTGGGTGCTGGTGCACCACAGCCGGCTACCTGCCTGGCGACGCTCTACGAGCGATGACCCATACTTCGGGGCCTACAAGATTCTATCTGTGGATGGACACCGTATAACCGTGCGGTGTTCTCGTCGTCTGGGGGGGACCCTGGTGTGCGCTGCTCAACACCTGAAGCGCTACTATGATGCTGATGACCTCTGTGGGGAAGAGTGGGAGCTGAACGACGAGGAAATTGCCGCTCTAGACCTACAAGTGGCTGCCAGCCCTATGGAAGTTGAAGGAGAACTCCCCGACATGAACGCCGAGGAGAGGGCTAAGGAGGGCTTCTACCTGGTGAAGTATGTCCTACGCCACCGCTATCGCCAGGGTTGGCGCTTTCCCACCCTCTGGGAAGGGTTTGGAGTCAAAGAGGCCACCTGGGAACCCTTCTCTGCGTTTGTTCTACCTGAGGGACGCCTAAACTCAGTTCTGGTTGACTACTTGTCCCAGAACAACCTTGGTGAGTTGCTGAGTCTCGCTGAGACGCTTGCCTCCAAGACTAAAGCTAGGGACTGAACCTTACCCCTAAGTGTGCTACGTATGTCTCTGTGTGTCTCACTTCTCTCCCAGG
Organism: Eutreptiella sp. 'Long Island Sound 2002'; assembly: GCA_964036045.1. NCBI lineage: Eukaryota > Euglenozoa > Euglenophyceae > Eutreptiales > Eutreptiaceae > Eutreptiella > Eutreptiella sp. 'Long Island Sound 2002'. The sequence continues at coordinate 90,726,570 of OZ038382.1, read as the reverse complement.
CGTGGCTTCCGAATCAACAGGCTTCGCTGATGTCGGACTGAAGGTCCTAGTCAGTTACTAGTACCACTCCTATGGCGCCAAATTTCTGTGCTGGCGCCTATCTTTGGGGGAAGATGGCAAACGCCCTACCTACTAGAGGGGAGGGGTGGCCACGTGTGCTAAGGGCATACAAACCGCCCATTTTTGCTGAAGGCCAAAAGCTAAGGCACTCCCCTGCCCACGTGAAAAAGCACGCGGGACAGGAGACACCACTACACTACACGCACTAACCCCAGCACCGGCCTTCGAAGGCAGGGTGAGCACTCATCACTTGCACTCAACCCCTGCCAGGCCTGCTGACCCTAACACCTACACACGCTACTTGGTTTTGCTGGCGAAGGAGTCACGGGTCCTACCGACTTTCCTGTGAGAAAGCAAGAGGACACAGCGCTACTAAGCGTCTGTGGCCTAACAGGGATGCCACAACGTGTTTCCCTGCTAGGGCTTGGAGGGAAGGGGTGCTCTTCTGGCGTGCACAGCGCACATGTTGATGGAGTCGGACTCCCTGCTCTGCAACAGGCAGAGGCGGAGGTAGGTAGGTAGGTATCTTCCGGAGCTCGGGATGCCTGCTTTGACATTGCAGGAGGAAGGTCTTACCAAGGGGACGTCCTGTCCCTCCCACTGCCCTCTGTCAGGTGCCTCTTGAGCCGCTCCAGCATGTGCTTGGGAAGGCATTGTCGCGGCCACCCGGTCCATGTGTCCCAGGTGGGAGGGTGTCCCCACATGTGTCCATGGGTAGGGCCAATTGCCCCCTCCTTTGGGCGGCAGCTCTGGGGGGCTGCCCAGCCGTGTGGAGTATCTCTCACCACAAGGGGTATTGCTCCCGCTTGTCTACGGTACGACCGCCTCACCCGTGTGGCTTGAGTTGCGGGGCCACTCTGCTTGGCAGGTGACCCCCTCCTGGACTGTGTACCGGCTCGCCTGTCACCGGTTGCTTCCATGGCTCCGGGTGACGTTTGCCGTGGTCCCCGATGCAGCCTGGCCGGGCTCGGACCAGTGGCCTTGGAGTACCGCTCCTGCCACTGGCCCGGTGGGGCGGCTGGGTCAGCCCAGTGCGTCCGACCCATGGAGTATTGGTTCTTTCCTGTCCCTCGGCCGCCCTACGTGTGTGCAGTGTCCTGGGCCGCTGGGCTCCTGTTCACCGGTGGGCCCGCGCGGTTTGCTGTGGTGCGTCTGCGGTGTCCTGGGCCAGCTGGCTCCTGTTCACCGGTGTGCTCGCTCGTTGTGTTGTGTTGCATGTGCGGTGTCCTGGGGCACTGGGCTCCTGTTCACCGGTGTGCGTGCTGTGTGCGGTGCGCGTGTGCCATGGTTGGTTGTGTCCCTCTTCCTCCCCCCCTGATTTTCGGTTTTTTTTTGTTTTTTTTTTTTTTTTTTGGTTTTTTTTTCTTTCACTTTTTTCTTTTTTTTTGGGAAAAAAAAGAAAAAACAAAAAAGAGAAAAAGAGGGGCGCGCGTACACTGCAGGCACAGGCATGGGCAGCTGGTGCGGCGGTGCAATAGCGTTGTGTCCTCTGGCGTGTGTCGTCGGTGCTGTGGCGGCGGTCGCGCCCCAGGGGTGCGGCTCGCGCGTCCTGATGTACACGGGTTTGGGTCAGGGTGGGTTTGGTGAGGTGTCTCTTTGCTTCTGGAGCTGGCTGGTTAGGCGGCTGTGTGGGCTGTGGGTGTGGGCTGTGGTTACGTTGTTCCCTCGGCAGGCTTGGTTAGTAGTCAAGGGTTAGCGGTTTCGGGGTGTGGCTCGGGTTCGATTTGTGCTTGGGTTCTGGCTCGGTTAGGCGGTTGCGCGGGGCCGGGCGTGTGGGTAGCGGTGTCCACGGGGTCGTGCGCCCGAGGCGAGTGCGGGGTGGTGCGTGCGGGCCGGCCGGTGGCCGGTGGCCTCACTGGGAGTCCCACACAGAGGGGTCGACGGGCGTGCCGGGGGCGTACGCAGCGTGCAGGTTGGGCAGCAGCGGGCGCACGTGCAGGGCGTCGGCGTGCCCGATGAGGACCTCACTGAGGACCGAGGGGTTGGCGGCAAGCAGTATGCGATGCCCGGGAGGGGTGGCGGCGAAGAGCGGGAGGATGTCCGCGGCCCGCGACGTGGGGGCGAACACGACGTGGGCTGGGTGCGGCCCCGGGAGCGGTGCCGGGGGGGAGCGGGACCACAGGACGGCGGTCTACTGTGAGGTGCCAAGTGGCGCAATGGTGAAGGAGCCGGACTAGGTGTGTGGGGCTGGGTGCTGGGCGGCGTGGGGACGTACGGCGGGAGGGGGGGGGGGGCGGTGGCGTGTGAGGGGGCACGGCGGAGGAGTTATGCCAGCGACGTGTGTGTCGTGCTGAGGGTGGAGAGGAGCCCACGGTAGCGGTCCTGGGTTCGGCGCCTTTGGGCGTAGTGGTGCTCGTTGTCGTGTGTGTTGGCTTCCTTCGGCGTCCGGTTCGTTTGGTTACTTCTCGGCGGGGCCTGGCGTGGCGCCCCGTGGTGGTGGTTTGCTGGGTAACGGGGTTAGATGGCGGCGCCGCTGGCCGGGGGGTCAGGCGCGTCGTGTTGTGTGGCGCGCAGGGCTCCTGGGGTGCTGTGGGTGTCGCCGGTGTCCGTGCGCCGACGCTTGTGGGGTGGTGAGGGGGTTTGTGCGTGCGGGGGTGGGCTTTGGGTGATGTCCCACAGGCGGATGTCGTCCCGCTGCGTTTCCTGGGGGGTCTCCCGCAGGCGCCTGAGGACATACGGGTGGTCCTGGGGTGCGGGGAGGTTGCGGGGTTGGACTCCCAGGGGGTGGAGCGCATCGGCCAGCATGGCTTCCCATGCGGCCTGCGGCATCCACCCCCCCGCCGGCCGGAGGCGGCAGTTCTCCACCGACCCCTTGCGGGGCCGATGGACCAGGCCCTCGAGGGAGGGCTCTCCCCGGGCCCACTTCCGCAGCTCCCAGAGCTGCGTGTGGATCCAGCGCTGCCACCACTGTTCCTGGGCGGGCCTGCGGTCTTGGGCGGAGGAGTGGGCGTGGGTGGGTGTGACGGGGTCGTGGGGACCGGCGGCGGTGGCGGGCCTGGGGAATTCCTCGTAGTCCCGTTCCGTGGGGGTGCGTGGGGAGTGGGGGTGCACGCGGATGTGGACCCGCGGGTGTGCGCGTACGGTCTTCGCCTCGGGGTTGGGCGGGGATTTGCGGCGGCGGCGGTAGTGGGGCATGCGTTGCATGTGGGCTGTCATCGAGGGCCGATAGGGGGGCGGGGACCCTGCTGGTGGACCCTGGCGCCGTTCTGGCTCGGTCGGGAGCGGTCCGTGGGCCTGGGGTGCGGGCTTTGAGAGGTGGCGGGACGAGGTGCGTCGCGCTTCGGCCGCGGCGCGCTCCGCCATGAAGGTGGTGGCGGTGGCGTCGGTGACGGTGGGGGGGCGCCGCGCTGGGCGCTGCTGCCTTCGGGCCTGGGACGGCTGGGGCTGGATGTCGTAGAGGACGTCCTCGGGGGGCCGGGCTCGCGCTGCCGTCGTCGCGCCGGGTTTGGGCTTGGGTTTGGGCTTGGCTGCGGGTTGCGGTCGTGGCGTGCTGACAGGTTGGGGTGGCCGTTTGGCGGCGGTCTTGGGCTTCGGCTGGGTCGTGGGTGTGGGCTTCGTTGGGGCGTGGGCCTTGGCGGCGGCAGGGGTTGCTCGCGTTGGGTGCGGGTTTGGAGGCCCGTTTGGGAGGTGTCCCCCGCGGACTCGGGGGTGGAGTGCTGGATGAGGACGTGGTGGTGGTGGTGGATGAGGTGGTCGTGGTGGTGGAGGTTGTGGCGTCGGAGGCGGAGAAGAGGGCTGTGGGAGACGGGGGAGGGTCCTGGGCCTCGGGGGCAGGCGTATGATGCTGGGTCCTGTAAGTAGCGAGAACGAGGGTGCAGGTTCGGGCACCGGGCGTGTGCGCGCGTTTTCCCTGGTGATCCGTGCGTGCTGGTGCTGGCGTGGCGGCGTTGTCTCGGCTGCGCGGGCACGTGGGTTACCCGGAGGTTGGCCATATCTGCTCCAGGACGTGCGGGTGTGTTTGCTGGAGGTAGTCGAGGGTCTGGAAGAAGCATCGCTGGATGCCGGGCATGTCCTCCTCTGTGAGGTGCGGGTAGTTTTGGGTGGGGGTGTCTGGGCCCGGCCACAGCAGCGTCATGAGGCGGGCTGCCACCATGTACGGGCATAGTTGTAGGGTGCTGGGGCGTGGGGGGGGTGGGTCCCCTGCGGTTACGGGGGGCTTCCCTGTGCTGGGGGCGCAGCGTGACCACCCACACCCATCGGTCCGTCGGGATCCCCCAGGTCCGTTGGGTCCACTTAGCGAGGCAATACATCGCCCTACCAAGGCCCTGGTAACCGCTGCGGATGGAGAGCAGCGTGTCCAGGGATTTGGGTTCCCACGTGCCCCAGATGTGGGGGTCGTCCGGGTCGTCCCCCCTGGCGTACGTGTCGGGGCCTGGGTTGTGTGGTGGGGGGGTGTAGTCGGCGGGGAGGAGGGAGTCGGTGCCGTGTACCACCCAGTGGTCTGTGGGTGCGTTGTAGGTGGTAGTGGAGAGGGTGTAGTACAGATTGTACATGAGGGTCATGTACGTGGAGGGGGCTGGCTGCTGCTCGTCGGGAGTGGGGATGTCCCCCGGGATGTGGTGCCGGAAGTTGCTCAGGGAGGCCATCCGGGCTACCCATGTTTCCCGCTCCCACTCCTTGGTGCTATCGGGGGTGGCGTCGGGTGGGGTGGGGGCCATGTCGGGCTCATGGTAGCGGGTGCGGCCCTTGGTGTCCACCCGCCCCGGCACGGGGTGTCCGACCAGGTGTCGCCCCCAGTCGATGGGGGGCACCCAGATCTGGCTCCCCGTGGGGGGCGGGCTCTCGCCGTCTCGGGTGGCGCGTGGGGGGCGCTCGTGTCGGGCGACGTGGAGGAAGGCGTCGAAGAGGAAGTCTCTGACGCCTTCCCCCAGGGTGGCCGCCTGGACCAGGGTGGCCGCCCGGATGGGGGTGCTGGTGCCGGAGGTGCGGAGGTACAGCACGACGTCCTGTTCCCCGAGTCCCCAGAGGTGCTGCCGTACCGCTGCGGGGTTGTGTAGGGCGTAGGGTTCGGCCGGTGCGGCGACTGGTGGTGCGGGGTGTGATGGGGGGGGTGGTGTGGGTTAGGGGGGGTGGTCGTCGTTGTCGCGCGTGGGGTCCGGTGATGGGGTCTCTTGTGGCGGTCGCGGGGGGGGAGATTCGCGGTGGCGTGTGTCGGCGGGGGTATCGACGTCAATTGGCTGGTGCTGGCTGCCGCCTGTTGTGTCCGTGGCCTGGTCTCGGGGGGGGGGGCGGGGGGGAGGTGGTGTGGGGGTGGCGCTGTTTGTGGTGGGGGGGGCGGGGGTGGGTGTTGTGCTGGCTGGGGGTCTGGGCGTCCCTGTGGGTCGTGTGGGTGTTGCGTGTGTGCGCCGTGCGGCCCTTGCGGTTCTTGACTGGTTGTGGTGCCGGGGTGTGGGTGGGAGGCGGCCGCATGGGCGTCCCGGTGGGGCTGTGGTCCGTATGTAATGGGTGGCTGCTGGTGGATGGTGCTCGCTGGTATGGGGTGCGGGTGGGGGGGCTGCTGGTGGTGGTGGGGTGGGGGGGGCGGGGGTGGAGGTTGTTCTGGCTGGGGGTCCGGGCGTCCCTGTGGGTCCTGTGGGTGTTGCGTGTGTGCGCTGTGTGGCCCTTGCGGTTCTTGACTGGTTGTGGTGCCGGGGTGCGGGTGGGAGGCGGCCGCATGAGCCCCCGGGTGGGGCTGTGGTCCGTATGTGATGGGTGGCTGCTGGTGGATGGTGCTCGCTGGTATGGGGTGTGGGTGGGGGGGCTGTTGGTGGTGGTGGGGCGCTCCTACTAGGCCCTGGTGTTGCTGGTGTGCGTGCGCGGCTCCTCGCGGGTCCATGGGGGTGTACCGTGGCTTGTATGTCGTGGGCCCGTGTAGCGGGGGCGGCGGGTGGTGCTGGACCGCGTGGTGGTGGTGTGGAGGGTGTGCCGGTTGTGTGTGGTACCCCGGAGTTGGTGGGTGTGGTGGCAGGGGCTGGTGGTGGTGGAATACGTGATGGTGTGGTGCGGTGATGTGCGCTATGTGGGGTGGGTGGTTCGCGGGGCCTGGTTGTGCTGGGGCGTGGTGGGGATGTAGCTGGTGGGGGTCGCTGTAGCTTGGGGGCATTAGGGGGTAGGGGTTTGGAGGGACGGGGGCGTGGTGGTGGTGTTGGTGGTGCCATGTCCCCTGGCTCTGCGCGTATGGTGGTCCTGGCATGGTGTGGACGTGTGTGGGCGGTGGTGGCTGACTGGGCTGCAGGGTTTGGGTGCTGCAGTACGGTGGTGGTGATGGGCGCTGGCGGTGGCGGTGTTGTTGGTGTGCCCCGGGGGTCTGGGCGTGGGGTGGTGCGGTGTGGCTGGACCCGGGCCTTGGTCGGGGCGTCGCGCCCTGCTGGTGGGCGCGTTGGCGGGCCCCCTGACCTGTCTTGGTCTTCTTGGCCTGGTGGGTGTCGGGGGCGGGTGAACCCCCCCGTCCCTGTGGGGGCGACGGGGAGCGGGCGTGCCAGCGGTGTGCCTCTTGGAGGCTCGTCTTGAGGCCTCTGACGTAGGTTTCCTGGTCCGTGAGGCCCATCCGCGTGGCGGTGGCCTCGTCGGGGGCGGGCAGGTGGGCGTCCCGAAAAGACGCCCAGCCCTCTGGGGGCTTCTGTTGTGCGGGGTGGGGTTGGTGTGCCGGGTAGAGAAGTGCGCTGAGTGGGTATGGTGTTCCCTTCCGTCGGCCTAGGGCGTTTTTGAACCGGCGGCAAGTGATTCGGAGGTAGGCTGCAATCTCCTCTGGTGCCGTGTCGGCCCACGCTTCCGGCGTCAGGGCTGCTGCTTGGGGGGCCGGGAGTTGTGGGTCTGGGAGGTCTAGGTCTCGGTGGTGGAGGTACAGGGCGAGGAGGATGTGGCGGGCCGCCACGTTCAAGCCGCCTCCGGTGTGGCGTAGGGGTGGGCTGTGGGGGGGCAGGGGTGTGCTGCCTGTGGCCACGGCTATGGTCCATTCGTGGTCCGCCGCGTCCGCCACGTAGTACCCTCCCAGGTGGTCCCGGAGGGTGTCGGTGAGGAACCCGAAGAAGCTGGGGTGGCTGGCGGGGGGGGTTGCGGCTGGGGCCGCGGGCCGCTCGCGGTGGCGGGGGTTGAGGTCTCGCAGTGGGGGCAGCAGGTGAGGCGGTGCGCGGCTCTCAGGCAGACCCAGTGGTCTGGGTTGCAGGGCAGGGCTGTCTGTGGTAGCCGCCGGCAAACGCAGAGGGGACATGCGGTGGCTGGTGGTTGGTGGTACCTGTGGACGGACGGCGGCGTGGGGGGATGGGGGCTGGTGGCGCGCGCATGCTGGTGGGAGTGTGTGCGGTGCCTGTGGTGTCCGTGTGTGCCGTGCCAGTGCTGTGCTCGGTGGATGGTGTGTAGACGTGGTGGGGGTTCCGTGTTGGTATGTCACGGGGTGGGTTCTCATGGTTGGTAGAACAGGAGTTTGAGGAGGTGGGCTTGGTCTGTTGGGGGCAGGGTTGCCGCATGCTGCAGGTATTTGTGGGTGCGGTATGTGAGCTGCTCCGCCGTCCTGGCAACGGCCGTCCGCTGCATGTGCGCCGCCGTGGCCTGGGGGTCCTCCGCGTGGGTGCGTAGCAAGGTGTAGACGGCAGTGGGGACGAGTCCCCTGCGGACTGCCTCGAGCACCTCCGTCTGCTTGAGGACGGTGGTGAGTTGTTGGGTCGCCGGGGACTGCGTCAGCCATCCGGCGTGCTGTGCGATGGTGTCGGTTGGGTTCCAGTCTGTGAGGGTGTCCAGTCCTCTGTACAGGGGGCACGCCTTGAAGTGGTCCCATGTTTCTTCTTCTGCGTGGCTGCAGATGCATTTGGTGTGTCCTGCGGGGACGTGGATCGAGCGGCGCGTATACCATCGGTGGTATCGGGTGAGGAGGGGAAGTTGTTCGAGGGCGAGTTGGGGTCGGGGCTTTTGTAGGTGTGCTGGGAGGCTATCCGGGCGCAGGGCGGAGTAGTAGAGGGGGGTGTGGACGGATTCTTCGAGGCGTCCGAGGAGTTCGGTGTTCGCTGGGTGGCCCAGTGTGGTAGCCAGTTGCTGGATGGGTGTGGGGTAGTGGTACTGCTTGTCTCGATCCGTGTACGGCGTGTCCTCGGGCATCCATTGGGGGGGCTGTGTGGCCGGGGGTATCAGGGGCAGGTGCTGCAGGTGGCTGTGGTGTGGGGTGTCCAGTCGCACGCGTTCGAGCCCTGGGGTGTGGTTGGTGTTCTGGTGTTTGGCCTGCGTGTCTGCGCGTCCATTGCCGTATGCGTAGCGGTGTGACTCCTGCTTGACGATGTGTAGGGCGTCCTGGGGGTGCATGCCCTTGAAGGCCATCCATAGTCCCAACGCTTGTGTGGTGAGGCCGGATTCGAGTGCTTTGTGGAGGGGCAGGTCCGCAAGGCGCCTGGTGAGGTGGATGTCGACCGTGGCGTCCACGACTACCCAGATGTTGCGGGGCCGGATCGTCCTGGGTGGCGGTGTGGCGGTGACGGCGTCTGCAATGGTGCGCAGTTCGCCGTGGGGGGACGCCTCAAAGATGGTGGCCCCGGTGTTGTGTTCCACGTGGAGGCCGTCCGCGTGCCGGGTGATGCGCACGGAGGCGCAACCGACCGTGGGGGTGCGTTGCTTGGTGCCGGATGCGTCAGTGAAGTAGATGATGTCGGTGTCGCTGGGTATGGGTAGGCGGGCGATTGCTGTGGAGTGATAGACGTAGATGGGGTTCCCCTGGGCGGTTCTGGCGGTAATTTGCGTGGGTTGCAGTAGTGGCGCTGCATATACGCCTATCCCCTGGGTGATGATGGCCTGGGCTCGTGGGGTGAGGCGGAGGAGGCCCCTGTCTGGGCGTCCCTGGGTGATATACGCGTACATCAGGTGGAAGAGGTATCCCGTCTTGGGGTGGAACTTCTGGCACGTGATGGTCTGTCGCCGCTCCTTGTTGTTTCTGTCGCCGCGGAGGATGGGGCATTTGTGCTGTAGGGGGCGCATGGGTGCCTCCTGAGGTCCTGCGCGGTGTGGGTCGCAGCGGTCGTACTCCATGGCTACTCTGTCGGGGTCTGCCCGCTCGTTGGTGAACGTCCATGTCGCCGTGGGTGTTCCGGTCCAGGCTACGTGCGCCGGGTGGTCTGGGGGTACCGTGTGAAACCAGGGGGAGAGCCATGCCTGCTGGTCGGCGGTGGCGGCGGCGGTTGGGGTGCGGTAGTGGGTGGAGATGAGGTGCAGCAGGGGCCACGGAGTGTCGAGGGCTGCCGGGCTGCAGTGCCAGCACGTGCGTGGTATGCCCTGGTCACTGTGTCTGACTGGTGGTACATCGGTCTCCGGTGCATTGTGTTTGGGGATGGACCTGGGGGCATGGTGTCGCTGGACAGTGCGGGTAGCATGTTTTTGGCCGTTTGGTGCTAGTAGCAGGATGGTGGGTGGTGTCCAGCCTTCAGCTGACGGGGTGGGCTCCCCCTGCGTCGTGCCGCTGTCCTTGGGGGTCTCGTGCTCGCTCATGCGGGGCCAGGGGTGCTGGCGCTGGAAGGCTGTGTACGCCGTGTCGATGTCCTTGGGCCCCGGCATGTCGCGCCCTGCCTTCGTAGCACATGCGCGGAGGTACGCTTGGAAGACGTGGCGTGCTGGCCATTGTGGGTCGGAAAGGAACGGGGCGTGGTGGGCGTCGCATTGGGCCATGATCTTCATCTGTGTCCGGGTGATATACACTATGGTGATGGTGGCCCCTACGAGGCGCAGGGTGTCCACCTCGCCTGCCGGGCGTCGGTGGATGTCGCTGTGTGTGGCCACGAGTGGGCCCTGTTGATCGCAGTGGTGGTTTGTCAGGATGGCGTGTGTGTGCTGCGGTAGGAGGAGTTGTAGCTGGGCCCAGTTGCCAGTGCCCACGGAGGTGGAGACGCCGTGTTGCGCCAGTATCCACCGGGGGCAGGTGTTGCGGGCCGTTTGCGCTTCTTTTATGCGTATGGCTGTCGCCTCGCGAACTTCTGGTTGGTGGTTGTGTGTTACCCTGTGTAGGAGGTGTGCTGTGTGTTTGGCATAGGCCATGTCGACCAGGGCGCCTGTATTGTCTCCGTAGTAGCGCCAGTGGGCCATCATGGCCTCCTTGGGGAAAGACGTGGGCCAGCCTCCGTGTTGCGCCCATGCCTTCGTCACTTGCTGTCGAGCGTGGCGTAGTGCGTCTTGGGGGCGCGGGAGGTGCAGGGCTTGGTACCCGGTGGCCGCGTTGAGCACTGCTTCCATGAAGTACGCAAGGCGCTGCGTAGACAGGAGGTCCCCCCTGGCAATTTGGGGTAGCCGGGCGAGGCGCTCTTCTAGCTTGCTTGGGAGTGTGATGTGGTGGTGCCGCGTGGCCTGTGTGACTCACAGGTGGACTGTGGTGTCTTCCAGGTGTAGGGGTTCGCCTTTCCGGATGTGGGGGGTGGGGGTCTTGGCGTCGGCCAGCCCGACCGATTTGCGGGGGTGCACTAGGAGCTGGTGGGCGTCCAGGTAGGTTGTGGTGAGTTGGAGAATGGCGGACGCTTGTTCGGTGGTCGTTGGTAGCCCTGCGTTCTCAGGGTCGCGGTGGCGGGTGGCCGTAGTTAGGAGGTTGTCGTCCGCGAAGTCGATGAGGGGGGACCGTAGCGGGTATGGGGCGTACCCCAGGTATACCCGTGCCAGCTCGAATGCCAGTGGCAGGGTGACGAGGAGGTAGAGGAAGAGGCCTTCGGCGCCTCCCTGGGGGACCCCGCTGTCTGTGCCGGTCCAGGGGGTCAGGCCTGCGGCTGTGATGACGGCGTAGAGTAGGGTCTGGATGTACCCGGTCATGAAAGATAGGAATGGGAGGCCCATGGCATCCCATACCTCCGTGAGGAGCCGGTGTGGGGCGTGGGGGAACGCGCCTTGGACATCGAGGGAGGCGATGATCATCTCGTAGGGGTTCATGTCCAGTGCGGTGTCCTGGAGGAAGATGGCCTCGTGGGGGGACTTGCCAGCCATGGCTCCCCACATGCTGGCGGGCACGTGGGCGAAGACCGCTGGCGCGATGCGGCCTAGGATGAGCGTCCACACCAGCTTGACCTCGGTGGTGGCGCAGACTATGGGCCGCCAGTTCCCCGGCTGCGCCCAGTCCCCCTTTTTGTAGAGGGGGTGGACCAGGTTGGCCCACTCAGGGGGGATGGGCGTGGTGCCCGTGACGATCCCCCACAGGCGGGCTGCCAGGCGGCGTTTGACGGGCAGGGTGAGACGTTGGTACGCTTCGGCCGGTAAACCGTCGACGCCGGGCACGGCCCCCTTCTTCAGGCGGTCTAGGGCGCGTTGCAGTTCTGAGATGCTGAAGGGGTCGTGTTCGATGGCGCGCCGCTGTTCCCGGTTGAAGACCCTGGGCACATGCTCACGGATGGTGTTTCTGGTGTGGGGGTCGAGCTCGGGGAGGGCGTCCCCGTGTTGTGCCTGGAAGCTGTCCAGGACTGCCTGGAGGACGGCGTCGGGGTCATTGGTGAGGCCTCATTCGGGGGTGCGTACCGCGTGGATGGTACGGCGCCCCGTGTCTTCCAGGATGCGGCTGACGTACCGTAGGGACTTGTACGGCGTGTCGTTTCTGCCGTATCTTTCGCGTTCTTGGGCTGCGGCCGCTATGCGGTGGGCGTGCCATTCCTGGAGTTGGTGGCGGCGGGTGGTGAGGAGCGCACGGAGGTGGGCGTCCCGGTCTCGTGCCTCCGGTGTGCTGGGGCGTAGCAGGGTGGCGAGTTCCCCTTTCGTGGTCCAGATGTCATGGACGAGTTGCACGAGGGTGAGGTCTGGTGGTGCTCCCGTGTGGTTGGTGTCACGCTCCATGCCGCATGCTTGTGCCGCCCGGCGCATGGCGGTGGTGAGTGTCGGTGCACCCGGGCGGCGCAGGATGGCGTGTAGGGCCCTGTAATACCTGTGCCCGGCGCCGTGGTCGTCCTCGGCCGGGAACTGCAGTGTGGGTGGGAGGGTGTCGTCTGGCAGGGTGGCCGCGGGTGGGGGTAGGTTGGGGATGATGAGGTCGATGTAGAGGGGCCGGTGGCCCGTGCCTGTTGGCGGGAGGTCCCCGTAGGCTGCTTCGTGGACGCGCACCGTGGTTGGGACCCCGTAGCACGTGTCGATGCGGGATGGGTGGGTGCCGGCTTGGTGGGGGTAATGGGAGGTTGTGCCAGTGAGTCCTGCCGTGAGGTCGGTGAGGCCCAGTTGGTGCACGGCGTCCCAGACAGCTGTGTCGGTGGCTGTTGGTGGGCCGGTGCGGTCGTCGTCGGTGGGGGCGGCGTTTAGGTCGCCTATGATGATGGTGGGTGCCAGGAGGGAGAGTCGGCGGTACGCCAGGCTCAGGGTGTCCAGGAAGTCCTTGGTCTCCTCCCCGAATGGGACGTGCGTGAGTAGCGCGTTTAGCTGCGATTCGGGCCCCACGCACTCGTACGCCCCGAGGCGACGATCCACTCCGAGGTCGGGGTGGGCATGTACCGTGACCGACGTCTTGTGGTAGAGGGGTACCCCCCGTTCCCAGTGGGCGTGATATTTGTTCCCCTCCGGGTCCAGGATCGGTGCTGGTTCGGGTTGGTCCGCTCTGCGGAGGGCTTGCTCCAGGAACCCCAGGAGGTCTGCGCCTTGGGGGTGCGGCCCGGGCATGGCTTGCAGTGTAGCGGCCTTGGTGGGGTCGTAGGTGACCGCGGGCTCGTTGAGGATGTTGATGCGGGCGTGGGCTTCCGCAGGCGCCAGTTTCTGGGGACGGGTAGTTGGGGGGGCGGGCCGTGTCCGGCCCTGGCCCCGTCAGGCGTCGAGGAGGTCGATGACGCCCTGAGCTGCGGGTGCCCTGCGGTTCCGCTTCTGGGGCTGGGGTAGGGCCCATGCATTGTGGACTTCGCCTGTGTACTCGGTGCCGTCGAGGTGCTCCGTGTCGGGGGTGCACAGCTGCATGGGGACCATCTCACGACCGGTTCGGTCTCGCCAGAGTTCGATGGTGCGCCCCAGCTTCTTGTCGTTGGGGGTGGCCGGGTCCCACTTGACGTGGATCTTGAACCCCTGGTGGTCCCTGGTGACGAGGTACCGGTGCTTGACCTCCCCTGCGGCCCATATCCACTTGGAGGGGCCCGCGGCCGTGGGGTACTCGAAGGGCAGCTCCACCCGGGTGCCGATGGCGTATTCCGGATACAGGGCAGCGGCTTCCTCTTTGCTCCAGCTCTTCGGCTTGGCCTTTTGGCTTTGGCGCGGGTTTGGCCTGTGTGGGGGCCTTGCGCTTCTGCGCACCTTGGCGGCGTCGGGCAGCGGGTTGTCCCCGTTGGGGAGGTGCGCCCTGGGGCTGCTGTACGGGTGCGTGGCCCGGTGCAAACACGGGGTGTTTGCGGGCGGCTGGGACGTCGGGCTTGGACGTGGGGACGGGGTCCTTCAGCTGGAACACTTGCTTGGTCAGGAGGCCAAGCACTTCCTCAGCCTCCTGCAGGGCGTCGGGCGGGTCTGTGGGCCAGGTGAGGAGCAGGTGCCCGGTGCCTGCCCCGTGGCAGCGCATGTGGGCCGTGTAGCGGGTGGCGTCGCGTGTCCACGCTGGGGTGCGCTCCGGGGGGAGGGGGCCTTCTGGCGCCCCCTGCGCCCAGTAGAGGGCGTAGTGCAGCGCTTCCCAGGCTGCCTCTGAGGCGTGGGGGATGCGTGCCGCGAGTCGCAAGCGGTCCCCTCCGCGTGGTGGGGGCGGGACTTCGTCGTCGGGGGCGTGCGCCGTTGCCCGTCGGACCCTGCCTTGGTCGTCTCATTCCACCGTCCACCAGGTGTCCCGGTGTTTGAGGATGTGGACCTCCGTGGTGGTCGGGGGGGCGTCCATGGCGTCCCAGCTGACGAGCTGGATGGGGCGGACCGCAGGGTGGATCTTCGGGGGTGCTCGCATGTTGAGGATTTGGTGGATGTCCTCGGCGGTGGGGCCCGCTTCGGGGGCCTCCTGCGCTGCTTGGGCTAGAGATGGGGAGGGGCGGTCCTCCCAGAGGCGGGAGGTGGACGCCGTGGCGTACATGGCTGCAATCAGGACGTGTTCTGTCAGCCCTTCCACCATGAGGTGGTTTTCTCCCTCCAGGTCTCGGGGGATGGTGGCTTCCGCCTTTCGGGTGAGGAGTGCGATGGCGCGTTTGGGTTCAGGTGTGGCGTGCGTCGGCTCATCTGGTGGGCGTCCGTCGGATGGGGTGTGGGGAGGGCGCTTCTGGAAGGGGGACGGTCCCACCGCCAGGTGCTCGGCAAGGTGTAGCGGTATGGCGTGGTGGCGGTCCGCTGCGGGCAGGAGGTAGGGGTGTGGGTCCTCGGGTATTGTGCCGAGGAATATGCCCCCCCTGTAGGTAGGGGTGGGCAGGGGTTGCTGCAGAGCGCCTGCGCATGGTAGTGCGCACCGAAGGTTGCAGTTGGTGCATGGGGCTGTTATGGGGTGCGGTACCGCGTACACGGTGAAGGGCCCTACCGCGCGCTGGATGTTGCGGGGGATGATGTTGCGGAGGTCCGCCACCCGTGCCGTGCGGCTTTCGCCATAGTATGTCCAGAGCGTGTCCTCCAGTGCCATTTTGGGGCGCAGTTTGCGAGCCAGTAGGCTCAAGGTGCTTTTGTGGGTGGCCTCGGTGACGGTGCCGCGTCCAGCGTTAATGCGTGGGAGCAGGTAGTTTTGGTGGTTTGCCGTGGCCCGTCTGCGGGCGCTGTGGAGGGCGGTGCTGTCAGCGGGAGGGGGCGCGTGGTGGGTGGGCCTTTTGCGCGGGGTCGGGGCGACGTGTAGGGGATGCTTCCATGCCGGGCGCGGGTGGTGTTGCGGTGGCTGGAGGCCAGGGTAGGTGGTGAAGGTGCATATGGTGACGGGGGAGCGCTCATGCGTGGCCTGGAGTTAGTAGTGGTCGCGACCCGTGTTGTGGGTGACGATGACGTTTGGCGTTGGTATGTCGTAGTGGAGTGCGGTATTGGGGAGTTGTTTAGTGATGCGTGCCGTCGCGCCCTCCGTTTTGGGCGCGGTGTCGTGGGGCACGAGGATGTGGACTGCCCACGCATCGTGGGCGGGGAGGTCGAGGTCCGGTAGGGTGGGATGAATGGGGCGTCCCCGGAAGTGTGTGAAAGCAGGGTTGTGGCGTGCCGCCGTTTCCTTGATGATGGACGGTGCCCACTGGGGTGGCGCCCCAACTTGCTGGGCCATGGCGGCGACGGCGCGGGTGATCGCCGTGAGGTCTGGGCCGATGCCAGGCTGGTCTGCCGGTGGCTGCAGGCCCCCTTCTGGTGCGGGGTGGTGCCACCATAGGGTGTAGCCCTTTTGTGTGTTATCGTGGGGGGTGTGCACGAGGCCTTGGTGGTTCGAGATGGCGGTCTTGAGGGCTTCTGCTGCCTCGCGGTGGAGGGTGCGCGTGTAGGCCCAGACTCCGCTGAAAGGGGCCGCCCTGGTGTGGGATTCGGCCATGGTGGGGGCCGGCTCGAGGGTGTGACTGGTGACGGAGGGTCTGTGCAGCCCTTCGTTCAGGGAGGCGCACACGTGTGCCCACCTGTCCGCCCATCCCTGTTGGGCGCTTCCTGCGTCTGCCCCTGTGGGCAGTCGCACGATGACCACGTGCCAGGGGTGTGACCCCGGTACTACGGTGGGGGGTGCGGTGTGCTCGTGAGCGTGTAGCCACACTGCGGTGTCTGCGTTCGCCGTCACGTAGTCCTCTCCCTCTGCTGTGTGGACGTTTTCGACGGCGGCCTCTCCCTCCAGGGTGGGGAGGAGGTGTGTGCCGGGGGGCTGCGCGTGCGTCTCCGCGTCCCGGAGCCACAGGTACGTGAGCGCCACGGTGCCGGGGAGGATTTCCCCCCACGTGAAGGTGCCTTCGGGTGATGCCCACTGCAGGGGCAGTGTGCGGCGTCCCCGCGAGTCGTTTGTGGCATGGTAGTCGTGGGGGAGGTGACGTTTGGTGAGCCGGTGCGGCATGCGTTCGGTGGCGGCTGTGGGGGGGTCCCAATTACATTCCTCCGGGGGGGGTGCGTCTGTGTTGTCCTCCTGGGGCTGGGCCAGCGGCAGCGCCTGTGCATTGGGTGTGGCGTCGGGTACTCCGCTGTGCGTGAGGATGTAGAAGCCCTCGGGGGTGAGTTGGAGGACGATGTCCCACTTCGCCGTTTACTCTGGGGACCACTGGTAGGGCCCGTCCTGCGGTTGGTGGAGGGTGACCTGGTGGCCCCATCTCCAGCTGTGGTAGGCGAGGAGGCTGAGGACGGTGTCTTGCCCCGGGTCCTCCACGCTTTCCACGTATGCCGTCATGTCGGTGACGTCAACGGTGTACTCGTCCTCCCATTCTTGTGTGGGGGTGCCTGGAGGGGGGGGGCGGTGGTGTACCCGTGGAGTCCCGGCCCCGTGACGTCGCGCAGGTCGTGCTCGAGGGACGCCCGGTACTCGGCGGGCCTGTTGCTGGCTTCGTGGCTGGGGTGGTGGCGCCGCAGGGCGTTGGACAGGTGCGTCCAGGGCGCCCGCTCGCGGGGGGGGGGGGGCGGGGGGGCATTATGCGGGCTGGGGTCCGCGGGGCCGCTTGCTGCGGGCTCGAGCTCCGGCGGGGTGAGGTCCATATGATGCTCCGTGTCCTCCGTGTGTTGGAGTTCCAGTTCTAGCAGGCTGTCGATGTCCAGGGCCATGGGGTCATCGTGCGCGTTCACGTGTTGGGTCGCTGCTTCATGGCACGGCGGGCGTGTGATGCTGGTGTTCGGGGCACGTGCGGCGGCCGGTGCGGGGTCGTGCGCCGGAGGAGGCGCGCCGTTTGGCGTGGTTGTGGTGTGTGGCTGCACGCTGGTGGCTGTCCTGGCCGGCGGTGTTGCCCCTGTGTGCGGTTCTCGGTTGTGGCCGGTGGTGGGTGTTGAGCTGGCGCAAGGTGTGCGGGGATTCCAGGGGTGGTGCCGGTGGGGTGGGGTGCGGAGTCGGCGGGGCGCGGCTTCGTTCCTGTGTTGGTGGGCTGTGGTGTCCCGTACCCCAGGTTGGGAGAGGGGGGTGCGGTGCCGTATGGTGGTGTTGTGCTGTGTGGTGGCCTTCCCGTTGGGGGGGGGGGGGGCACCGTGTCCAGGTCTGGTGGGGTGGATTGTCGCCCGTGGTTTGTCCTCTGGCGGTGTGGGGCAGCCCCGCTTGGTCTCTTGATCGTCCTCCTGGCGTGTTTCAGTACGTGGGCCGTGCGGGGTCGGTGTGGCGTGGGGCCTGGGGTCCCCAGGGGCGGGGTGTGCGGGACTGGAGTGTCGCAACCAGGGGGGTGTGGTCGTGTGGTGCTTTGGGGTGTCGGCCCACCGTTGGGTGGGCCCAGTGGTGCGGGGTATTGCGTTCGCGGGGCCCGCAGGTCGTTGGGTCGCGGCTTCTTGGGCGTGTTGTGGCCCCGGTGCGGTGCCCGTGGGTGGTGAGTGGCGGTGTGTGGCTGGGGTGTATCGTTTCCACGGTGGGGGGGGGGCTATTTGCTCGGGTGTGGGGTGGGCCCGTGGTAGGTTGCCGGCGGGTAGCGGGTGTCGGGGCCTCACTGTGGCTGGGTATTCCGCGGTGTCCCCTTGGTGCGTCCCGTGGTGGTCTCTGGTTGGCTGGCAGGCAGAGGCGGAGTTATTTGTTTTTCTGAACAGCGCCCTTGTTTAGCAGGGAATGAAAAAAATCAATCGCTGCTGCACCAGGCACACTGACCTTCCCACCTGAAGAGCAAAGACGGATGAAGGAGCGTTTGCAGCGGGGGAACCAAGACCATCTCCACATATTTGACGCTTCTCAGATGGCCCTATAATACGCTGTCCACAAACGCCCCTATCAAGCAAGCAGGCTTAAGGGGCTCCACCCGTTCTCTTATAGAACGTGGGGTGGAGCCCCTGGGTAACCCAAACAAGGTTTACCATTCGCAATTCGCGTGGCCTACCCTTCAATGCGTGTGTGAATGCACGAGCATGCACGAGTTGACGACCAACCTGTGTCAATCACTGTTTCTCTCCCTAATCTTACTCACAATCACGAACTCCACCAGGGGGTGGCCCCACCTTGGCTTACCTACCCTACTCACCGCTGGAGGGTGAAGCGAGGTCAAGCAAAAGGGAGACACAAGCAAAAAAACGACGCTATGCATATGTTTGTATGTCTCATCACCCTGCACTTACCTCTAATCATCTGCAATCTTTCTAATCTATCCCTCTATCGTTTATTAGCGCTGTTGCAAGGTACGTTCACGGAGACACGAGACGAGCAATGTGCATGCTGCATACGAGACGAGCACACCTGTGGTTTATAGCTGATTCATTGAATTCCTTCTGTTGATTTTTGAAATCTTGAATCTTGAATTCTTACTGGCAACATGGGTGTAAGATTTATGTTAGTCTATTTATGTGTGTTTTGTCATTTTCAGCATTCTGCGTAACATACGTTTATAATCTTGTTAATTCTCTATTTTCTGGCGCTTCGCCCGGAGCTGCTCCTGCCCGCCGCCTTTTTCTGCGTGACAATTTCTTGATTTCAAAAATCAAGAGATCACTACAAATTTTATAAAAATATGCATCTGATGCGCAATTGGATTCTGTTCAGGTGTGTGCCTTCAGAAAAATTCTACGCCGTCATCTGACGGATTGAGGTGTTGTCGCTTCGCGTTTGCGTGGATTCGTCCCTCATCCTCCCATTTCTCTGTTGTACAGACCTCCTCGCAAAGCCTCATTGGATGGGCCGCTGTTCTGGCCGAAAAGCAGCAGCAGGAGACTGAATCAGAATCAAGACCCCTCCAAGGGGCAATTCTAATTCAATCAGCGCACCCTCGCCCCAGTACCAGGACAGGTGTCTCCATCAGGTTCAATGAGACTTGGGTCGAGCGTCCTATGAGAGTCTGGCGTTGGTTTGTGTTACGCTGCAGCTTGGAGGGAGGGCTGCAAATGCATATTGTCTTGGCATGCCCTATTCCAACCCCACCAACCCAGAGGAACCCCAGCAGCGCCAAGAGCGCTGAGCTTTCTGTTGAACATTGTCATTTACAATGCAGCAAGAGTCGCTGGGCCATGGTAAAGCGCTCTTTTCCAGTGTTAGGGAAGCTATAGGTATGTTAAAGTAGATGTGGAAACCAAGGAAAGGCCAAGAAAAAATCCCCGTTTCCTGGAAATGCGACAGTGGTGGCCACCACAGCACAAGAGGGGAGGAAGAAAAAGTGGTCTTCCAATGCGTCACGGTATACTTTAGTTGTATTAGAGGTGCTCTAAGCATTCATGCATTTTTATCTTAGTATAATTGGTGATAACACATTTTGACCTATGGAACCAAACACTAAATCAGGATGTTGTGTGGACCCCTTTATCCGCGAGCTACAGGCACTGGGACATTTTTTCCTGGGTTGCTGAGGCACTGATATACTGAAGGCAGAGCGTATGATTTTATCTATGTTTTCTCATCAATTCTTAGCTACCTTGGTGGTATGCACCCTAGGGGGCTGGGGCACCTCTTTTTGAGAGGTCTTGGGTTCAATACCCAGTCAGCCTAGCTAACTAGGATTATCCCATGTGACATGGCAGTGACCTCAGCGCCAAAAGCCATGCCACCTCAGCACCTATGGAACCAAGGAGTGCACATCTCAAGATGGCACTATGGATGAGAATGAGCCCTTGGGGCAGTTTTCCGATCAGTTTTTCTCAAACATGTAAAATATCTCATCCTGAGTTGCAATGTATGCTAATTGCTGTGGTCTATTGTTGATAGTTTACTTTATCTAACTCTTTGTGACTGCAGCCCTGCATGCTTTGATCCTGATCTTCTTCTACTTGCTTATATCCATCAGTCTTTTGCCCAGAAGCCAAGTTGTAATTCATTTCCTTCGCGTAGATAGTCGGTGTCCGCTTACAGGAGCCGGCCTGGTCCCACCCCGTCACATCTTTGTTGAGTAACACACGTGAACAGGTTTAGGCTTGGTCACTTAGCCTGTGACTTGGCTAATGCATTCCGGCGTGTGTTAGTGAAGAGCCCTACGCTGGTAGCCAACGAGACCAGCGGTGCACTACGGTAGGCTCATGGAAAAGGATTATCGAAAGGTATCGCATGTATATAGTATTGGGCTTCTACCCTCGTGCGGGTAGATAAGTACTTTCTTTGCAGTGGGATAGACCCCTTCCCTTGCGGTAGAGATCGATGACGGAGTTAAGCTCAAAGAAGATAGCCTGAATCCTGGAATTCAGTTTAGCGGAGTTCACTGTTCGTGTAGGAAGACAGGTGCGCGCACGGATGGCTTTGTACAACCATCTGCTGGGCAAGGGGCTCACCGCGTTTGGTCTTCCGGTAAGGTACAGAACACATTTTAATTACGATAGCTTTTTTCGGAGATTTACTACTTCTACTTGTCTGAGACAACCTACCATTGATACCTTTCCCGTATGAGGCAGTGGCGACCCTCCAGTTGTGTAAGATATCCGCTGGCTCGCATTAGAGCTGAACAGCGTTCCTGCAAAGGATCCGGCCTTTCCAATTTTCTTTCACTTATCACTTACCTACTTCGTTTCCAACCAACGCCAGGGGACCAGCCCACCCCTACCCGTGAGCCCTACCCCTACATTCACATGCCATTCATCGGTTTTTGTCATTCTTAGCACTTGCCACAACCGATACATGTTATTTCTCTGAACTTACATGATGAACATACTTCTACATTGTCACCCTTGGTGCAGATTATTTGCGTTCGTGATCTCAGTCAATTAGGACACTTCTACACAAAAGAGTTTCTCCGCTAGCTTCATACTCCATTAAATTCCTGTGGGTTGTGTCCTACTGAGGATCATGATTCCTATACTCTGCATTTGAGGCCCGGAGCATATTGCCGTGATGCAATATTGATTCTTTTGTACATGATTTCTAGTCATGGTAGGTATCTGACGGTTCAGCTTTGTTTTAGTGATAGCAACAAAGTATAAGTAAAACGTTGGTAATGACGGACTATATCTTTCAACGCCTTTTTGGTTGAAGTATTAGTATAAATCCCCATACCCCCAGACAGATCAATCCTTGATATTGATATCTCCGGGATAAGAAAGAGCAGATCCGGGTCAGATGAGTTTTCTCATTGTGACTGCGACCCGCCACATTTTGATTTATTTCTACCCGCTAAACTAATCAACAGTTAGTCATTGCTGATGCTGCCTCGCTTTCTCTGTCCATGTAATGCAGGCCAGGAAACCCGTTGCATCAAATAGGTACGACAATGCATCCATTGCATTAGGTCGCCACATGTAACGTGTCCTTTGAGTAAGGTGGTATATCCTCTCTTTGGATGACGTAGACAAGTCATATCAATAGACAGCTTGGGCAGAGCTTGAATTTGCAACTTAAACCCACATGTTGGATTTCATTCTCAATAGTGATTGATTTTTTGTATAGCTCATTGTAATTTATACATCTACATCCAGGTGCATTACACTTACTCTCAATTTTTTCCTGAAGATTTAGGTTATCATTGTTGATACTTTGTATGCTAGCCTCTTGCTTAGTGTTTCTCATGTTTCATTTTGAGCCCTACCATACCTACTCAAGACTTAGGAAGTTTACCCTCTTACGTAGAGATATATCTTTTCCCCGAGGAAGGGGGTACTAAGAGACTACACTAGACATTTAGAACATTTAATATGAGCGTTAATTATGCCCATACCCCTCCTTATGTTAGATTATCAGCTTATCATGAACATTCGTAGTGAAATTCCATCAAGCTTAGGAGGGGGTGTAAGAAATTGGGGCATTTGGGCGTCTCAGAAGCTTTCTAGAGGATCTCTGCTAGACCTGTCACAGCTTCAAGATCCTAGAACACTAGGATATTTGCTCATATGCGGCTTATATTACAGGCCTATAGCTGACTGCTAGAGTCCATTGCTCTTAGTTACACTACAGGGAGCAGAGATCTAGGATACATTAGTAGCCATACATCAATAATCACATTGCATATGTTCATAATGTGATTTTATCATGTTTTATACTATTTTAGAAGGTTACAATGTATGAGAAGGTATTTCGAACCTATTCCGAAGCTTCAGATGGCCTGTTGCGACTGTCGCTGTACTTTCTAGCGGACAGTCATTTACGTAATATTGACAAGGCCTGTGATAAGATAGACCACTCAGAAAGTTGTTAAAATATAGGTGTTATTGCCTTTTGAAATTGAATTCAATGCTACATTAATTTTCTTGTTATGTAGGTATGTGAAACCGTAATACTGGACCAGCCAGTTGGTCCAGGTCAATGTTCGTTCACGACCTCGTCTTCCTGCTGTTGCCTTTGCTTTGTCTATGCCAATAAGATCAATTGCAATAGGGACTATCTAAGAAAATTAGATGTTGAAGTGCAAGACAAGAAAATAGGTTCAATATGCACCCTTTTTGGACCCAGGTCCAAGCATCCTATTATGACACAGCGTCCGCCCCGACCGGGGCTTCTCGATGGCCCTTCTCACACATGGAGCTACCAACATCTAGGTACGGCAACTCCAGGCGCTCCTCACCCAATAACAACGCACCCAGATGACCTCATCAATCTGTGGATGTGGTCGTTCAACCACCACCAGCCAGACCAGGGGCGGATATGGGTCCCGCACCTCGCCTGGGCACACACGCTCGTTGCCCCGCCGACCGAACCGCGACCTGCAAGGAGCCCCGGGGGTCGAGCACGAGCAGCGCCGCAACTGAAAGCCAACGCCCTCAACATCCCACTGCCCAATGGCCTCGCATACTGGGAAACTGGCACAGCTCCAAAGAGGGGGCACAACCTCCAATGTGATGGGGAGCGCTACGCGCAAACAGTGGGGCCTCAGGGCCGAGGCGCCCCCAGTACCGTCGCCATGGTGGTATTGGAGAACAGCCACTACTACCAGGTGAGGATGGAGCCACGAACAGTGGAACGCCTTTCGGACCTGAAGGCCGTTGACTCCATGCTCCCAAAGGACATGGACCTCTCAGATGGCTCCACCCGCCTGCTCCCGGGCCAGCCTCCAGAGAAGGTTAAAACAGGCTTTCACTGTTGAATGCTTTGATTGTATTGTTTTGTTGATGCCCCTGCTTGCTCCTGCTGCTGCTTGATGTAGTGCAGTTTTTTCCAAACAAATAGATTTTGATAAAATAAACCCAAATAAGCACCTGCAGTTTGCAGGGCAAAGAACCACAGGATCAAATCCACAAAATGAAGGGCTGCAGTCAAAGGAGATAGTGATACAACGCACGAAACTCACAAAAACTACTGATTTAGGAAGAGATAGCTAGAAAATACCCTACAAGCATGGAAAAACTGTTCACATGGGCATTCTCTGTTTTATAGTGCCATCTAGAGATGTGCACTCTTTGTTTTGGGTCCCATAGGTGCTGAGGTGGCATGGCCTGTTGCAACCAGGTCACTGCCATGTCACATGGGATATTCCTACTTAGCTAGGCTGACTGGGAATTGAACGCAGGACCTGTCAAAAAGGAGTGCCACAGCCCCCTAGGGTGCAGACCACTAGCATAGCTAAGCATTCATGAGAAAACATGGCAGAATGTATAGGCTCTGGATCATTGTCAGCGCCTCAGTCAGTCCAGGAAATGGTATAAGATCAAACAGTTGGGGGGTCAGGGGTCGACACAACATCCATAGATCAATGCTTGGTTTTATAGGTCAAAATGCCTTGTCACCTCTTCTTGAATAGGCCAATACTAAGACAAAAAAGTGGTATGCCTCTAGGCCTCTTTAAAACAACTAACGCTAACCTTTCGCCAGGGAAATAAACTTTTTCTTACTCCCCCCTTGTGCTGTGGTGGCCACCACTGTCGCATTTTAAAGGAAAAAGGGAATTTTTCTTGGCCTCCCCATGGCTTCAACATTTATTTAAAATTTCCTATAACATCCCTAACATTGGAAAGAAGGCGCTGCATCAGGGCAGTCGCCAGGTTGTGCTGAGTCATAAAAGACACCAACAGCTCCCACCGCGCTCATTGGCGTCGCTGGGGCAGCTGTGGCTTGGTAGGTGGTGAGAATGGGCATCGCAATTCATGTGTGCACAACCATCTCCCACCAATTGGCGGAACGCAGTGCAATACGCAAAGCCCAACGGTGTATATGATCAGACAACACTGTCTGGGGTCTCGAGGAACCTGCTGTCAGACGTGATCTGTCCTTAGCGCGTTGAAAATTAATTTACCCTCATGGGGGTTTGGGATTCAGGACAGTGGTCCAGGAGTCAGTTTCTCGGCCTGAACACGGCCTACTCCACTGTTTGCGCTCCAGGATATCTGCAGAGAAAGGACGAAGGGTTGAGGGACTGACAAACATGCAACAATCGACCAAAACACCAAATCCGTCAAATGACGGCCTAGAATTTTTCTGACGGCACACACCTGTCCAGAATCTTCATGTGCATTAGATGCACATTTTTGGGCAATTTTTTTTCATCACAGGAATTTTTCAATTCCTGGATTTACACGCAGAGAAGAGCGGCGCGCCAGAGCACATCCTAATTGGGCGCCGGAAAAGACAAAAATAATAACATTATAACAGTATGTCACGTAATAATAAGAAAATGACGAGACACACAATAGATAATAGACGTAGGAATCGCACGTTTGCTTCCGGGAGCAATAAGGAATGAAGAATTCGAAAAAATCAATATGAATTCAAAGAACAAGGTCTAAACATACAGGTCTTGTTTGCTTCGTATGCAGCATGCACATTGCTTGTCTCGTGTCATCGTGAACGCGCAGTGTAGCAACGCAAACATAGAATAGAGGGACAGATTAGAGGATTGCAAGATGATTAGAGGTGAGATCGGCTGATTAGAACATACACACGCGTGCATAAACGCTTGCTCTGCTTGTGTCTCGTTTCTTCTTCCCCTTGCTTCGCTCTCCAGCGGTAGGTGAGGTAAGTAAGCCCAGGAGGGGGCACCCCCTGGTAGAGTTCGTGATCGTGGTATGGATTGTCGTAAAAGGAGAGATTAAAGTAGGAGACTGAAACCTTTTTGCATACCCGTGCATTCACATGACGTATTAAAGGGTAGGCCACGCGTGTTGCGCACCGTAAAACCTTTGTTTAGGTTACCGGGGGGCTCCACCCTACGTTCTTTGAGAGAACGGGTGGAGTTCCTTAACCTTGCTTGGTTGTACTTGGGTTCAGGAACAGCGTATTAATGGGCAGCCTGAGAAGCGTAGAACACGTGGGGGCTGTCTTGGTTCCTCCGTCCTGAACCCCGTTCATTCGGCTCTGCTTTACAGGTGGGAAGGTCAGGGTGAATTGGCGCAGCTGCAGTTGCCTTCGGCGACTAGTTTGGATTCGACAAATTTGGATTTTTCGCCCAAGCTAAAACGAACACTGATCACACAATCAACAAACTGCCCCTCAGCCAGGAGTGGCGAGGGCAGTCCGACGTCATCAACATGCACGCTGTGCACGCAACCTGAGCACTCCTCCCCTCCAAGCCCTATCAGGAAAACGCGTAGTGGCGTCCCTGTTAGGCCACAGTCGCTTAGTAGCGCTTTGTTCTTGTGTCTCCTTCACAGGTAGGCCACTAGGCCCTGTGACATGTTCATCCTCAACTCCAAGTAGCGTGTGGGTGTAGGAGTGGCAAGCCAGGGTGAGGGCTTGGGCCTCAGAGCCCGGTCATCTTTCGATCGCTGGTGCCACTGTAGTGATTGTAGGACCTTTAGTGAGTGTGTCACTGTCCTGCCTGTTTCCTGAAGGTTTTTTTAGGGTTTTGGTGGGCAGTGGCAGTGGTAGTCTAGGTTTTGGCCACGTAGCAAACAAGCATTTTCAAGCCTCATAGCTTTTGGCCACCCCTTGCCTGTAGTAGGCAGGCAGGTAGGAAAAACCAATACCTTGGCGTTGGTGCTGGGTATTCCCCCAAGGACTTTTGGTGCCAGCACAGAAATTGGGCACCTAGGGGCGGAGAGACCCGGGGCGTACCTCGTGTAACCAGTAAGACATGCGCCGGGTTCGGCAAGGGTGCAGACTTGGGTATAATTAGGACACCATTTCTGCAGCTTGCTCATAGGTCCTCAGGATCAGCACACTCACACACACGTATAGGAAGGTATAGGAAGGGTTCAGTCCCTAGGTTTCCTCTGAGGGGCAAGCGTCTCAGCGAGCCTCAGCAACTCTTCTAGGTTGTTCTGGGACACGTGGTCAACCAGAACAGAATTCAGGCGTCCCTCCGGAAGAACGAAGGCAGAGAAGGGTTCCCAGGTAGCTTCTCCAACTCCAAACCTTTCCCAGAGGGTGAGGAAACGACACCCTTGGCCATAGTTGTGTCGGATGACCAACTTCACCAGCTAGAAGCCTTCCTTAGCCATCTCCTCGGCATCCATGTCGGGGAGTTCTCCTTCTACTTCCATTGGGCTGGCAGCGCCCTGTAGGTCCAGAGCGGCGATCTCCTCGTCCTTTAGTTCCCATTCTTCCCCACAGAGGTCCTCTGGGTCGTAGTAGCGCTTGAGCTGTTGAGCAGCGCACACCAGGGCCCCCCCTATTCAGAAGACAACCGCACAGTGAAACGGTTAACATCCACAGATAGGATCCTGTAGGGCCCAAAGTAGGGGCATCGCTGGTGGAGCGTGGCCAGGCGAGTAGCTGACTGTGGTGCACCAGCACCCAGTCTCCCTCTTGGTAGGTGGAAGGAACCCTGCGCTTGTTCTTCTTGTTCCACTGGCGCTCCCTCACTCCCTGGAGCATAGCCTTGGCCTTGTCAACCTTGTCTTGTTGCTCTTTCACCCACTTACCCACAGCGCAGTAGGAATCCTGAGGATAGGGAGCGTGTAGGAACCACGCCGGGCGTCCCATGAACAGCTCATGGGGCGTATAGCCAGTTGCCGAACTCTCTTGAGAGTTCATCATCAAGGATATGACAGGGAGTAGTCTCACCCAGTCTTTCGTGCGTTCAGTCTTGCACCATATCCTTACGTTCCCCTTGAGAACACGAATCTGTCGCTCACATAGGGGGTTACTAGTATGAGTATAGGGAATCCCCGATGACAACTGGACATTGAGGGATCCCAGGACTCTCTTGTACCAGCCAGTGTCGGAGCGTACTCGGACATGTTCGTCGGATTTCATCTCTTTGGGTGCCCCATAGACACAGAACCACTCCTCCAGGAGTATCTTGATGGTCTCCTCGCCGGTGATGTGTTTAGTACATGGAAACCACCTGGTAAACCTGGTCAGCCCGCAGGTTACCACTAGGGCAACGTCATACCCTCCGAACTTAGGCATCTCGGTGTAGTCCACGTAGAGAACACTGTTGGCACAGTGAAGGATAGGGAGAGTCCTATAGAGGCCTCTGTCCCTGATATCTCGAGGTTTACAGGACTGACAGGGGCACTTGTCCACGATAGGCTGGAGGGCTTTCCGCAGCTCGTCATCAGTCCACGTAGAGTGGAACCACTCCTTGAAAGGCGGCAGGGTACGGCTGGCCGCCACATGACCACTGGACTCATGGGTCCACTTGAGGAGCGCGAGGATTCTGTCGCTAGGCACAACTATCGGGTCCTCATGCCAGAGGTAGCTCTTATCCCGTTTCCACTGTTCCTGGTTGACCAGGACGGGTTGGTGACGCTTCTCCAGGCGTTTGCAGATATCCCCAGACTCCTTCAGGTACTCCACTTGTCAGAGTCCATCTAGAGGTCTGATCATGGTCATGTTCAAGTCCAGGTGTACATCCATACACCTCTTTGGCTAGCTCCTCAGACCTGGCACCAATCATGTCGTCGAAGTTTTTGCGGCTGATGTAGTCAGCACACTCGTTCTTGACGCCCTGGATATGATGTACTGTAAGCCGTAGCTGTCTCAACTAGGTCAACCCGCGTCAGAGCTTAGCCTCCTCAGGTGGGGGTCCCTTCTGGAAGGTGCGGACAGGTTCTTGGTCGCACAGCCAAACCACAGGGTTACCACCCAACAGTCAGGACTGAGAGGATAGCACCAGCATACCCGCGAGCAGTTCCTGCGCATAGGTAGAGTAGTTACCCCGGGCCTGGTTCCATTTCCAGTTCCAACGACCCAGGGGACCCAGGACCCATTTGTTGTCAGGGTATCTGTTCTTGAGAGTACTGTCTCGGTTGAGTCCATCAGTATTCGGAAATGGCCGAGTCGACCTCCTCCTTCTCTAGTGCTTGCCACTGGAAGAACGTTCCACCTCCGCCCACATTGCTGGCGTCAGTCATCAGGATAATCTCCCCTTGTACTCTAGGCACACCCCGGCACTTAGCGTTGGCCGCTTTGCCCTTTAGCTCGTCAAAAGCTTGTTGTTCTTGAGGGCCCAAGCGCCAGGTAGTAATCTTTTTGATGAGGTCCGTCAGGATGGCGCTGGTGTAGGTGGAATTCTTGATGTGGCAGCGGTAGAAGTTGCAAGCCCCAATGAAACTGCGTACATCATGGAGTCCTTTCTTAGGGTCTTCATGTTGTACCTTAGCATCCATCAGGAGTTTGGCCTCAGAGGCCGCTGGGGTCCACCCTTCATGGCTAATGTCGAACCCCAGGTACTGCATACTCTGCTGCATGAGCTCACACTTCTCCAGCTTGAGTCTAGTGTGGTTCTCCTGGCAGACCGCAAAGAACTCGCCCAAGAGGATTAGGTGGTCCTGCTGGGTATTCGTTCCGAGGCATACATCGTCGATGTGTGCTTCCATCCTGGCGCCCCAGGATATGAGTTCTTGCACCACAGGTCTTCGACGTAGGATGGATAGGATCTTGTTCATCAGCTCTTGGAAAAGAGCGGGTGCGTTGGCCACGCCAAAGGGCATGACCTTCCACTTCAACACCCTCTCCTGAGGCATGATGAAGGCAAGGAGTTCCTGGGCTTTAGGCATCAGGTCCACCCGCCAGAATCCACTTCGCTTGTCCATTTTAGTCTTGTAGCGACAGTAGGCTATCTTCTCGAGGGTTGACTCCATATTAGGAATGGACCCTGAGTGGTTCAATGTCTTCTTGTTCAGCTCTCCATAGTCCACTACCAGCCGTTTGGCTGTCGACCCAGGCTTCGCAACCAGGAAACAGGGGCTGAAGTGTTGGGGATAGTCCCCATCCTTGTACTCCAGGACCAGGCCAGCGTCGATACACTCTTGTATCTGTCGCTCTATCTCATCCGCCTGCTCTTTAGGAGCCGAATAGGGTCTCCTTCTTATCTGGTGACCCACGAACTCGGGTTTCACCTTGAGGTTCATCTGTACCAGCTTGTCACAGGATACTGGAGGGGGTAGCTCTCCGAATACCTCCAGGTAGGTCCTGATCAGCTATTGTACTCTAGGGTCCAAGAGTTTGATCTTGTCCTCCATGTCCTCGTCAGAGTGTAGATTGCTTGCCCCTTGGTGTATGGAAGCAGGGAGGTGATCCTCAATCGGCTCAGCGTCCTTGGTCTTATCCTTCAGTCCTTGGTAGGCGTAGAGAAGGTCTCGTCTCACAGTCTCAGGTGGTCAGGGAAAGAATAGGCACACTCAAGGGGGCTCGCATACACATTCCTCTGAGTGTTCATCCTCCTCTGGGGTCCTCACATGGGCACCCCATACGCTCTTCATGAGCTTCAGGTCCACCTGTCGTTGCCAGATGGTAATCTTCTGTTCTAGGTCCTCCTTCAGTTGGGAGATATCCCCCATAGACCCTTGCTTCAACGGCCATGAGCGGCAGGTAGGCCTAGTGTAGCATGGCTCTTTCGCCACCAATCTCCTCTTGGAGTCCACGTACTCCCTTAGCCTGGATCGGGGGTCCAACTCCTCATCCAGGGGCTCCTCTCCCCTCAGGGAGAGTAGGGGTTTCAGTGGGGCAGCGTACTGGGCGTTCTCCACTTCCTCCACGCACGTCTGCATGAAGAAGGCGTCATGCTCAGTCTCGTCATCAGAGTGTATAGAGCAAGGTAGCTCGGATACCCCGCACTCTGAGATTACATCAGGATTAGATACATGGCAGGGGGAGTTGGGGGCAACAGTGTCAGACACCACGTACTCGTCTCCCCCAGAAGTAGTCTCTACGGCGTCTCGAGGTCGTAGTTGGTTTTTCAGGACATCCAGGTTGAAGCCGCTGCTCTCACGTTGAATCTCCTGGACCATAGCAGAGTCCGGATCCTCGCATGGGAACTGGGGCTAGACTCCCATCCACCAGGCTTAGCATACTACCCCATCCAGGTTTCTGGATGGGCGTCTTGCGGCCCAGAGGCACGTAGATGGCGTCATCCGGCATCTGGATGGAGGTGAGCGTCAGCTTGTCCAATAGAGTACGCCAGTACTCATTTCCCCCATGGGCTCCCCAATCGGGAGAGCACAGGACCATACGGAAACGTTCCAGGGCCAACTTGGTCAGGACCTTCCCCAGTTCACTGAATCTTCGGTTCCCGTAGGCCATCCCGAAAGAGGGTCAGTAAAATTTATAGCAGCAATTTTTCCCCTTCCTGCAGTAGGGGTCCAGGACATGTTGCTTGTCGCTGGCGAATAGCTCCAGGTTC
The DNA here is from genome assembly GCA_964036045.1 of Eutreptiella sp. 'Long Island Sound 2002'. NCBI lineage: Eukaryota > Euglenozoa > Euglenophyceae > Eutreptiales > Eutreptiaceae > Eutreptiella > Eutreptiella sp. 'Long Island Sound 2002'. The sequence goes on along the minus strand of OZ038382.1, from coordinate 90,696,208 downwards.
AGGTCTTTTCGAGACTATTCCAACCTCCTCAGACCTTGATCTAAGACATCACCCAGGAGCTGATAGTCCTCTGTTTTGGAGGCGACCATCATGGTTGAGGGCTCCCTCTTGCATTACCTCAAGTAGCTAGACGTATGCTCAGACTGCTCCAGAGAAACAGATTCCCAGCCGTCACCATGGTGAACCTGGAGGACGTAGGCTGTCTGCAGGGTGGAGGATAGAATCTAGGAGTGCTCAACGAAGAAGTCAGTACCCAGCACAAAGTCGAAGACTTCGGTGTCCATCACATAGAACCGATGGACAATGCTTCTAGAACGCATAGGCATTTCGACTTCACAGTCCCCACAACTGTGCACCACATGCCCATCTCCCATGCGGATGTCTGCGGTAGGCAAGATGTTCTTCAGGTCCCCACAAGGTACCATTTTCTTGGCCACAATAGATATGGTGGCCCCAGTATCCAGTACCCCCAGGGTATTCACGTCCCCCAAGGCAGATAAGTACCCAGAACACCAGGTCTGTAGGCCCCCCGGAGCGTCCCTGTCAGAACTCCGCGGGGCAGTTCACTTCGAACCCCTTCTTCTGGAGTTTACGCGCCATGCGCATGAAGCGGGAGCGCTTGCGGGCATTGCACTGGTCCCCATCTTCGTTAGCACGCTTGGTCCCTTGTTCTTTTTGGCCTTGCGTCTGGGAACAGGTCATAGGTCCCGTATTGGGTTGTTCACCAGATGGCTCAGGGTCCCCCCTGGGGTAGGGTTTGGGTTCCCTCCGGACGAATTTGTGTTCTTGTCCTTGTCAGGCTTGCGGTCGCCGCCTCTTCGTCCACCTTTACCTTTGCAACCTTGGCCTTTGCCATTCCCCTTAAACTTGCCTTGGAAATTGCCCTTGTTGGCGTTGCCCTTGCCACCGCCCTTGCCACTAGGGTTTTGGGCTTTAAGCTTCGCCGATAGGCGTTGCTTGTGGTACCACTCATCCTCGTAGTGCCTCCTCTTCCCGCAGAGCGCCCAGGTGATAGTACACCTGTAGTGGCCCGGCAGCTTGGCCTTGCCGCCGGTGTTGGTCTCCTGCTTTTTACCCTGGACCACGAAGCTATCATGCTGATCGCAGTTTGGGGCGTAAAGCAGGGAGCGCTGCTCGTCTCTGGCATCACACCAGAAGAGATCTTGACCATTGCTCATGATACAAGCATTTTTGGGGGTAGTCCCCTGTCCGGGTCGGTGTCCTTGATACACAAGACCATGGCTTCCAGAGCCTCCTCCTCCGGGACGGTAGGCGTTCAGGTGCTGGTCGCTTTCTTTCTCCAGCGCCAGCTCCAAAAGTAGCATAGACAAATCCTCGTAGTTGAGGGCTCTTGCCTTGCGCTATGCCGTTAACCGGCACTCATCCCACAGCTCCTGAGGGAGCTTAGCCGCCAACCAGAAGAGCAGCTCGTCGCTACCGTAGGAACCGGGCATCAGTCGCCCAGCCCAGTGGTCAACGTTGGCCAGTAGCTCGGAGATCCTGGCTAGTTTGGGGTTGTTGGGCAGCACGACCAGGATCTGGAGCTCGGCCCTGCTGAAGAGGTCGGTTTCGTAGGTCGGGTACTGCCTCTCCAAGGCAGCCAACACGTGAGCGAAGGTGGCGGTCTTCGTCACGATCTGCTTGACCTGCTTCTCCAGGAACTTAGTCTTGCAGCACTGCAGAAGCAAATCGCACTTGACTCGCCCACAAGCACGGGTTTGGCCGGTCACCCTGAGGAACCGCCCAAAGTTCTCAGCGAACTCGCTGAGATCCTTGCCTGCGAACTCAGGCATGTTCACCGCAATTTTGGAGGTGGCGATTGCCTTAACCTCCTTGGACCTGCGTCCCTCAGGGCGCTTGGTCTTCCCCTTCCTCTTCTTCTTCCGTCCGCTCAGGTTCTCAGGGTCCTCAGGGTCGTCATCTTTCGAGGGCAAAGCAGAAGGCATGGACGGCGGCTCTTCGTCAGATGGATCTCCGCCTAGGTCACTAGAGCCATAGGGCTACACGTCAACCATTGTCTTTAGGGCGGTCAGCCCCAACGGGTCCAGCTCGGCTCTCGTGGAGTTCTCCAGGTGGCTGTAGGGGGGCTGGGCCGTCCTTGGTATTAAAGGGCTTCTCAGTATCACAGCAGGGGTTGGCATCGGTCGGCTCCTCAGGCTTCCCAGGGTGTGTGTCAACCCCGCCACCAGGTGATTGGCTTGTACTCAATGAGGCGAAACTCCCACGAGGGTAGGTGACGCTTGTGGAGGAATCAGGTGCTCCAGTTTAGCCCAAATCTCCTGAGTGAGATCACCAACAAGTTCAGAGGTGGCTCCTCGGAGAGCCTCTTTTATCTCCGACCGCGTCAGGGACCTGTTGGAGGATCTTCCAGATCCTCTACTCCTTCCGACCAGAGACTCAGGGCCACGCAGGCCACTCAGGGAAGTGAAACCAGGTGCAGGCATAGTGTAACCAGGTTCGGGTGCAGCATAGCCAGGTATCCCAGTCATGTACACGCGCGCCGCAGGTCTATGATAGCCATCCTCATATTGGCGCCGCATAGGCTCAGGCGCACCGGTGTGGGTGGAGCTGGATGCCACTGGTTCGCTGACTGCAGTTGCCATGGGTGGCACAGTTGCGGCTGGAGTCACACCATAGGTGGGGTAAGGCATTCCAGTAAAGCCTGGACCCTCAGCCATAGGTGGAGTGGTGGTAGGTGAGGATGGAGCTGGATGTGGGCCTGGGAGTGTAGTGGTTGTTGGAGAGGGTACTGCAGGGAAAGCAGAGGCGCTCGGAGCGCTCTCCCCAGGTGTGTCCTCGAAGAGCGCCTCGTCTGATGGTCCACATCCATCTTCAGGGTGTACCTCTTTGGCTCCCATGTCCACTTCTGACTTCACCTTCTCCTTCTGTTTGCCTCCAGGTCCTCGCACGGATAGACTACTGAAGGCAGCTCTCAAGCCTTCCAGAGATTCATCCCTCAGCCCACTTAAGGGCACTGAAGGTACGGGCTCCTCAGGTTCAGGTTCACCAGCAGGTTTGGGCGCTGGCGCTGGCTTGGCTGGTGCCACTGAGGGCGCTGTCGTCTCGGCAGTGTCCTTGGTGTCCATATAGTATTTCTTCGCCCTTCAGTGGAGTCATCCTTGACGTACTGGTTGTACTGCAAGGGGTTGCTAGTACGCAGAGACTGAGGTTCCCTGCTGCCAGAAGGTTAAGACAGGCTTTCACTGTTGAATGCTTTTATTGTATTGTTTTGTTGATGCCCCTGCTTGCTCCTGCTGCTGCTTGATGTAGTCCAGGGTTTCCAAACAAAATACCTTTTGATGAAATAAACCCAAATAAGCACCAACAGTTTGCAAGGCAAACGACCACAGGATCAAATCCACAGCATGAAGGGCTGCAGTCAAAGGAGATAGTGATACAACACAGGAAACTCACAATAGCTACAGATATAGGAAAGAATGATTAGAAAATATCCTACAAGCATGGAACAACTGCCCACATGGGCATCCTCTCTTTTATAGTGCCTCCCGGAGATGTGCACTCTTTGTTTTGGGTCCCATAGGTGCTGAGGTGGCATGGCTTGTGGCGCTGAGGTAACTGCCATGTCACATGGGATATTCCTGCTTAGCTAGCCTGACTGAGAATTTAATCCAGGACCTCTCAAAAAGAGGTGCCACAGCCCCCTAGGGTGCAGACCACTAGGATAGCTGAGAATTCATGAGAAAACATAGAAAAATGCATAGGCTCTGGATCAATGTCAGCGCCTCAGTCAGTCCAGGGAATGGTGTATACGATCAATCAGTTGGGGGGTCAGAGGTCCACACAACATCCATAGATCAATGCTTGTTTTTATAGGTCAAAATGTCTTGTCACCCCTTATTGGATAGGCCAATACTAAGATAAAAATGTGTTATGCCTCCAGGCCTCCTCATAACATCTAAAGCTAACCCTTTGGCAGGGAAATACACTTTTTCTTACTTCCAGACCCCGTGACAACCATCGTGTCTCGCAGGGCCGGCAACTGGAGCCCGAAACACGTCCTGTACTGCCTCTGGCGGTGGGCCCCGCAGAGGTGCCAGCACACCAAAGAGTGTTCAGCAACATGGACGTTCCATCTGAGTGGCCGGCAACAGGCCACAAGTCATCCCGCCACACGACCGGGCAAACACCCCACCAAGGACAACTTGTGCCCCGTCTTCGCGATCCACCAGATCCGGGCATCGGCGGCGGACCAGGCATCACCGGCCATCCACACGGAGGAGGAAGCACGAGCAGTGCATGCGGCCCTCATGAGCGAGATCTTCGCTGACCTCTTCACCGCCCTCGTCCGGCATCCCGGTAACCCCCGATGCTTTGACCCACGACGGGCCAGGACCCAGGCCCCCCGCGGGGAAATGCAGATCACGAAGACCGCTACCATACAACACCGGCCACCACACGGCCACACGGCCAAACCGACGAAACCACCACCCCGCCTGCCCGCCAGGGTGGGGCACCGACGTGGCACCATTGGTTCCACCTCAACACAACCCCACCCGCTGCGCACCGGGGCGTGAGTTGTCAAGATAGAACGCATGCCCGCGAGGTACCGCTGACGACCTGTGCGACATGCTGTGCACCACGCGGTCCCGAAGGGGGCCTAGACGCACCAAGCGCACCCGTCATGTACGCCCGGCAGGCAGATTGCGGCCCAGGAACGCCAAGAGCGCTACACCTTTGATTTTACCGGGCACAAAGTGGCCAAAATCCGGATTGTATCCAAATGGTTGACAAAATTGACACATCTTTGTTTTGTATTAAGCTTGTCTTGAACATTTTGTGGTTTTGCCTATCATTCATAATAAGAGTTGACGCATGGCTCATTTTGAGTGCCAAGATGTCATGCACATCCAATATTTCGGGCAAAACAAAAACTCAATTTGTGTGGAGAAATGAATTACTTACTTGTCCAACACAATACAAAATGGAAACCATTGCAATGTATGTAGACAACATAGATTGACCCTGATCTACACCCGATTCACATTGTCCTTGTGCTTTTTGTCTTGCACCATGCAGTTATAATGCACGCGCCACACAATACCCTCTGGACCCGGGAACCCCGCCACGGCGCCACCAGGGACCAGACGGTGCAAGGGCCCCGCTGAAAATAGAGCAATTACTTCCAGTGTGTCCTTTGGATGAATCACTCCCTTCGGGGGAGAGAAAATCACCACCACTGCGAGGCGAAGCCTGGGCCGCGGAGGCCACCAGAAAGTACGCCCGGGACGCCGCCAAGACGGACCAGCACATTGAACCGCGGGGCGTGCAAATTCCCATACCCCAGCCACCAGCCCCCCCCCCCTTTTTCTCCGGCGGAGGCCGGACGTGAAGTCCGTATGGGGGGATGCCGGGGCCCAGGCAGCCGCACACCCACTACCCCGCTGGTCCCCGCCAGCGGCGGACAGGAAAGCTACGTCTGACGAACGTCCACACGCGTAACCTTCAAGAACTTTATCCACCGGGACGCAGTAAGGAAGAGCGAGTAAGCTAGGGAAATGAGAGCCACAAGCACCACAGGGCCGCTGACCAGAGGATTGAGGTTTGAGGTTTGTCTCTGTGGGTACCAGACGCCTTTCGGCCCCAGGGGGCCACCTGGTCGGGCCAGGTGATATCCTCCCCACCGGGTCCTAGTGGGGGTCCTCCAAGACGCACCTCCTGCCTGGTGGCGGAGTCCCCTGGGTTCACAGGGCTCGGAGCCCCGTCCCTCCCCGCCTTCCCCGTTTTGCCACTCCCCGGTCAGTGTATCAATTCACAGCCGTGGCTGCGGGCGCTTACCCACTGCGTCGCCCCCCTAATGCGTGGTCGCCCGGGGCGCTGGCGCCGCCGGGCCCGTGCTACTGGCTTGTCGCCAGTGGGACCCCCTTGGGCTGGCGCGGAGGCTGCCTAGCCTAGGGGTTGGGGCGTGGCGCAGTGCGCCACTACTGCCTTCACGGGTGCAGTGCCCCGTCTGTGTGTGCGCTGCGCTCGGCCGGTTCGGGGGGCTTGGGCCGGTACCTGGTGTTGTGTCTCTCCCGTTTCCCCCTCCCCGCCCCGCGTGTCCCGCGCTGCGTGTGGCGGGCCGTCCCGTCCGGGTGTCCCTTACCCTCGCTCGCTGGTACGCCATTCCACGCGGTCTGTGCGATCCGCGAGCTCGGTCCGGTCACCCTTCTGGTAGTCCCTGCGTGCCCTTTGCGTGTGTGCGCTCGCGCTCCCGCGGCGTCCGCTCCCCCCCCCCCCTGGGTGGTGTGGCGTGCGCACCTCGCGCGGCCCCGGCACTGGGCACTGGTAGGGCCGTTGGGGGTGGTCCATGCCTCTCCGCGTGTCCTGCCCCGATCCCCTGCTCCATCTGGCGTGCTCTGGGGGGGGGCGGTCCGGTCCCGGTTCCCACCTACCTGGCTTTGGGCTGTGCGCCCCCCGTGGGGCGGGTCGGTGGCGTTCCTGTGCCGGAGGGCAGGTTTAGGGGGGGGGGGGGCGGCCCGTGCGCCCTGCCCCCCGTTTGTGCGGCCGGGGGGGCCAGTAGGGCGCGGGGTCGCTCTGCCTCGTTCCGTCCCTCTGCCTTCCCTGGGCAGGCAACAAAGCGGGTGTCACTGGCGTCGTTCTTGTCATGGGGGGCGTGGTCCCTATACGCCTCCGGTCCGTGCTCGCCCGCCTTCTCTGGGCGAGATCTGTGTGGCGTCCTGGCGCGTTGGCGCGGGGTCGCCTGTTCCCCGCGGTTCCTGTGGGAGCCGGCGGCTGGGGCGGGCGGGCGGGCCGTGCTCCGGCTCCTCTCTCGGGCGGGGGGAGGGGGGACCATCCCCCCTGCATCGGGGGGTGGGGGACGGCACCCCCGCAGCTTGCGGGCCGGTGGGGGGGCTGGGGGGGGGGGTCGCGCCGCGGCCTCCCTGCTCCCCCTCTGGGGGGCGCCCCGCGGTTCCCTACCCTGGCCCCCCTCTTGTCGTCGGCGCACTGCCCCCCGGCGTGCGCGTTCGGTCAGGGTCGCGGGGCCGCCCCGGGGGGGGGGGGGGATGAGGGGCGGCCTGTGGACCGCTCCCCTGGGGGCCCCTTCAGGACTGAACCCCCCCTCTGCGCTGCCCGAGTGCGCAATGGTCCTGGGGGGGGTTATGGGGGGCGCGGCCTCCATACTGTTCTGGTGGGCCGCCGTGCGCCGCCCCAAGGCTTGGTCCGCGCGCCGCTCCGGCGCGCTGGCGTGGGCTCGCCCGTCGGCCGCGACCCCCGCGGGAGCAGGCGGCTAAGGGCGCTGGGGCGCGCGGTCTGCAGGTCCAGCCGCATCCCCCCCCCCTGCGTCGCGGTCCCTTCTGGGGGAGGGGGGGCGTCCCCTCGGCTCCAGGGGGGGCGCAGAGTTGCTCCTGTGGCCCTCAAGCGGGGAAGGGGGAGCAGGGGGGGGGGTTTGGGGGCCGCTCTGCCGCCCCCCTGCCGCCCCGCCCCGTCGGGCGTCGGCCTGCCATCCATTGTCTCCGGCGTGCCCCCCCGGGGTATACTCGTGCCGTGGGGGTTGCTGGGCGGCCGCGGGCGTCGGGCGCGGCCCAGTCGGCCGCCAATGGGTCAGTGTGGCGGGGGGGGGCGAGGGGGGGGGAACCCACCCGCCCTGATTCGCGCCCCCGCCTTCCCCAGGCCAGCCTCCGAAGGGGCTGCTCCGTTTACGCCGTCCTGGGCGCCGCCGGTCCGCCGTTGGTCTGCCGTTGGTCCGTATTGCTTTGTTGATGCCCCTGCTTGCTCCTGCTGCTGCTTGATGTAGTCCAGGGTTTCCAAAAACATATCTTTTGATGAAAGAAACCCAAATAAGCACCCACAGTTTGCAAGGCAAACCACCACAGGGTCAAATCAACAGCGTAAAGGGCTGCAGTCAAAGGAGATAGTGATACAACACAGGAAACTCACAATAGCTACAGATTTAGGAAAGAATAATTAGAAAATATCCCACAAGCATGGAAAAACTGCTCACATGGGCATCCTCTCTTTCATAGTGCCTCCCGGAGATGTGCACTCTTTGTTTTGGGTCCCATAGGTGCTGAGGTGGCATGGCTTGTGGCGCTGAGGTAACTGCCATGTCACATGGGATATTCCTGCTTAGCTAGGCTGACTGGGAATTGAACCCAGGACCTCTCAAAAAGAGATGCCACAGCCCCCTAGGGTGCAGACCACTAGGATAGCTAAGAATTCATGAGAAAACATAGAAAAATGCATAGGCTCTGGATCAATGTCAGCGCCTCAGTCAGTCCAGGGAATGATGTATAAGATCAATCAGTTGGGGGGTCAGAGGTCCAAACCACATCCATAGATCAATGCTTGTTTTTAAAGGTCAAAATGTCTTGTCACCCCTTATTTGATAGGCCAATACTAAGATAAAAATGTGTTTTGCCTCCAGGCCTCTTTATGACATCTAAAGCTAACCTTTTGGCAGGGAAATACACTTTTTCTTACTTCCAGTCCCCGTGACAGCCATCGTGTCCGGCAGGGCCGGCACCTGGAACCCGAAACACGTCCTGTACTGCCTCTGGCGGTGGGCCCAGCGGAGGTGCCAGCACACCAAAGAGTGTTCAGCAACATGGACGTTCCATCTGAGTGGCCGTCAACAGGCCAGAGGTCATCCCGCCCCACGACCGGGCAAACACCCCACCAGGGACTACTTGTGCCCCGTCTTCGCGATCCACCAGATCCGGGCATCGGCGGCGGAACAGGCATCACCGGCCATCCACACGGAGGAGGAAGCACGAGCAGTGCATGCGGCCCTCATGAGCAAGATCTTCGCCGACCTCTGCACCGCCCTCATCCGGCATCCGGGTAACCCCCGATGCTTTGACCCACGACGGGCCAGGACCCAGGCCCCCCCCGGGGAAATGCAGATCACGAAGACCGCTACCATACAACACCGGCCTCCACATGGCCACACGGCCAAACCGACGAAACCACCACCCCGCCCGCCCGCCAGGGTGGGGCACCGACGTGGCACCATTGGTACCACCTCAACACAACCCCACCCGCTGCGCACCGGGGCCCGAGATGTCAAGATGGGACGCATGACCAGAGGTACCGCTGACAATCCGTCCCACATGCTGTGCACCACGAGGTCCGGAAGGGGACCAAGACGCACCAAGCGCACCCGTCAGGTACGCCGGGCAGGCAGATTGCGGCCCGGGAACGCCAAGAGCGCTATATGGGTCTGCACGCGCCACACAATTTGCCCTGGACCCGAGAACCCCGCCACGGCACCACCAGGGACCAGACAGTGCAAGGGCCCAGCTGAAAATAGAGCAATTACTTCCAGTGTGTCCTTCAGATGGATCACTCCCTTCAGGGGAGAGAAAATCACCGCCACTGCGAGGCGAAGCCTGGGCCGCGGAGGCCACCAGAAAGTACGCCCGGGACGCCGCCAAGACGGACCAGCACATTGAACCGCGGGGCGTGCTAATTCCCATAGCCAAGCCACCAGCCCCCCCCTCTTTTATCTGGAGGAGGCCGGACGTGAAGTCCGTATGGCAGGATGCCGGGGCACAGCCAGCCACACACCCACTACCCCGCTGGCCCCCGCCAGCGGCGGACAGGAAAGCTACGTCTGACGAACGTCCACACGCGTAACCTTCAAGAACTTTATCCACCGGGACGCAGTAAGGAAGAGCGAGTAAGCTAGGGAAATGAGAGCCACAAGCACCACAGGGCCGCTGACCAGAGCAATACCGGCACAACGTTCCCTAAGGCCCTAAGTCCCTATGCCACAGGCACGGCCAAGCCAGAGCTGCACATCGCACAAGCACGGGCACCTGGGTGCACGAAGCAGTATGGAGAGGCAAAGCTCCCACGACTCCAAGGGATGGACGGGGAGGGCACATCCGCGCGCAAGAACCACCAGGCACGCCAGGCGGCCCGAGAATCCCCTTGGGAGCGTGGGAGGAACCCGACCGGAGGGGCCTTGCCACCGACGGTACTGTGCATACACCACAGACACATGGGGGTACGGGAGCGACGGCGCCGACAGAAACCAAGTGAAGCAGGATATGGAGTTCTGCATGCGGCGAGGGCACGAGGGCAGAGACAAGCAGATCGGCGCTTTCTTGGCACAGACCGGCCGAAGCATAATGCACCCTGGTCATCACACACGGACCGCCATGTACCACAGGACAGCCACAACTACACTCAGGACCAGCCAACGCAGCCGCGTGGACAACCAGCGGCAGCAACGTGGCGGGCCCAACAGCGAACACGACGACTGCAAGGCCACTAACACAACCATACGCCAACCACACTGCTGCAGAAACCCGACCACTAACAGACCACACAAAAACGAACTACAAACACCAATGACTCACCAAAACAGAACACGCGCACACGGGCCTTAGCACGAGGTGCCCAACTCGGAACACGTCGTCTACACGACAGCCCAGGATGTGCCAGCGCCGGCAGCAGCACAACAGATCCAACGGCGAACAAGCTGACCATAAGGCGGCTAATACGACCGTTCACCAACCAAACTGCTGCAACAAAAACAACCAGACCAGAAACAGAGCACACGCAAGCCGGCCAATGGAAAACCAGCCGTGTTTGCAAGCGCCGACAACAAGAACGCCATCGCACGGATTAGCGACACCATGGTGCGCCACGCCCGCCAATGACCATACCCACGGACACAGGGGAACAGCGCAACTCTACCATTGTACAGCCGACCAACCAACAACGACGAACCACTTTGAACCCCCCGGCCCCCCGTGATAGCGCAAGCTCGACGGAGTCAGGAGGCGTGAGCACGCGTCACGGCATGTGAGCCCCGTAGCACATGCTTCTTTAAGTCGTTTCACGCCTACTGAAAACTAATCCAGGTCCGGGTGCCTGCAGGACAAAGCCTCTGGCTCGGCCCGCGGCCCCTGGGACCCGGAATCTGGAGGTAGATGAGGAGGTGCGATGGGACCCGTGCCCACGTATCACCCGCCCAAAAGAGAGGAATGTGAGACCATGGTCGAACATGGGTTACCTCTCTGGGCAGAAGCCGCAGGGGGGTACTGCTCACGGCAACTGAGCCCTTCCCCTACATGGGGGCGCCGCTATGTGGGGGCACGTGAAGTAGGGGCGTGGTCGGGTGAGCGAAAGCCCCTTGGTAAGACCCCTTTGGAGGCAGTTCCAGTCCCGACATGACCTACCTACCTACCCTACCTATTGAAGGGCACTTCTGCACCAAACACCCTTCCCTGACCAACCTTCAAAGGTTCACATGAAAGAGCCATAAGGGACGACAACCTAAGCAGCCTCGCCATATTATACGGGTCTTAGATTGCAGAACATTTCAGCTGACTTCTGTGCACCCCTGACACAGAGCACCTCATCAGCACCTAGTACACGGGCGAAGTCCACAACGCATGGCCCCTGCCACAGTCCCAGAAGCGGCGCCACAAGGCGCCCGCAGCTAAGGGTGTCATCCACCTCCTAGACGCCTGACGGACCCGGTTCAGAGACGGCCCACCGCCACGACCACTGATGCCAAGCAGGTACCAGGGCCTACGGAAGCCCACGCCCGCATCAACATCCTCAGCGAGCCCGCGGTCACCTACAACCCCACCAAGGCTGCCACACTGCAAGCCATCCCTGGGCTACACCCCCAAGGCCCATACCCGCTACGGTCCCCCTTCATCAACTTCGCGGAGGACAACGTCCTGACCACAGCCACCCGCCATCGCGACCCCCCGCGAAAGCAGGTGTACCAACGACCACCGACCAGGCGTCCGCCATTCTCCAGCTTACCACAACCTTTTTGGACGCCCCCCACCCCCTGTTGCACCCCCGCAAGTCTGTTGGACTAGCCGATGTCGGGACCCCCGCCCCCCACATCCGGAAAGGCGAACCCCTACAGCTGGAGGACACCACAATCCACCTGGGTGTCACACAGGCCACACGGCACCAGAACATTGCACTCCCAAGCTAAAAGGGCACCTCGCCCAACTGCCCGAACTTGCCAGGAGGGACCTCCTGTTAACGCCGGGCCTGGTATATTTCATGGAGGCGGTGCTCAACGCGGCCATCAGATACCAGGCCCTACACCTCTCGGAGCCCCAGGGCGCCCTACGCCACGCTCGCCAACAAGTAACCAAGGCATATGAGAAACACAGAGGCTGGCCCACATCTTTCTTCAAAGAGGCCATGAAGGCCCACTGGCACTACTACGGGGACGACACTGACGCCCTAGTTGACACAGCCTATGCCAAACATGCAGCGCACCTCCTACATAGAATGACACATAACCACCAACCCGAGGTCCGCAAAGCGGCAGCCATACGCATTAAAGAAGCGCAAACGGCCCGCAACGCCTGGCGTAGGTGGATACTAGCACAGCAAAGCGTCCCCACCTCCGTGAACACCGGAATTCGAACGCAGCTGCAACTCCTCCTACTGCAGCACACACACGCAATCCTGACGAACCACCATTGCCATCAGCAGGGGCCACTTGTAACCAGAAACACTGACATCCAACGGCACCCGGCAGGCAAAGTCGACACCCTACGCCTCGTGGGAGCCACCATCACCATAGTGTACATCACCCCCACGCAGATGAGAGTCACGGCCCAGTGCGCAGCCCACCACGCCCCGTTCCTCTCCGACCCGCAATGACCAGCGAGCCGCATCTTCCAGGCATACCTCGCCACATGCGTCACAAAAGCAGGACGCACAATGCCAGGACCCAAGGATATCGACGCGCAGTACCAAGCCTTTCAGCACCAGCATCCCCGACACCGCCCGAACGAGCACGAAGCCCTCAACGACGGTGACACGAAGCGGAAGGAGCCCACTGTGTCGGGCAAAGGCTGGACACAACCCACCATCCTGCTGCTGGCGCCCAACATCCTGCTGCTGGCGCCCAACAGGCACAAACACGCTATTCGCACCGTCCAGCAGCACCAAACCCCCTGGTCCATCCCCAAACACAACGCCCCGCAGACCGATGTGCCACCGGTCAGACACGATGACCAAGGCATACCACGCATGTGCTGGCACTGCGGTCCGGCAGCCCACGACACCCCATGGCCCCTACTGCACCTCATCTCCACCCACTATCACAGCCCCACCGCCGCCACCACCGCTGACCAGCAGGCGTGGCTCTCCCCCTGGTTTTACACAGTACGCCCGGGCCACCCAGCGCACGTGGCCTGGAGTCGAACACCCACGGCAGAATGTACGTTCAGCAGCGAGGAGGCAGACCCAGAAGCCATAGAGCACCACCGCTGCGACCCCCAGCGGCGCGGAGCCTCATGAAGCATCCATGCACCCCCTGCAACACAAATGCCCGGCTCTGTGCGTCGACAAAGACGAGAAGGAACGGCAGCAGACCATCACGTGCCAGAGGTTCCACCCCAATACGGCATACCTCTTCCACCTGATGTATGAGTACATCACCCAGGGGCCCCCTGACAGGGGCTTCCTCCGCCTCACCCCAAGGGCGCAGGCCATCATTACTCAAGGGATGGGCGTCTACGCGACGCTGCTACTTGAACTCACAGAAACCACCACCAGAACCGCCCCAGGGAACCCCGTATACATCTATCAGCTCACAGCAATTCCCCGCCTACCCATACCCAGCGAGACCGACATCATCTTCTTCAGTGACGCGTCGGGCAGCCAGTGGCGCACCCCCACAGTCGGTTGTGCCTCCGTGCGCGTCATCTGGTGTGCCGATGGACTCCACGTGGAGCACCACACCGGGGCCACCATCTTTGAGGCGTCCTCCGACGGAGAACTGCGCGCCCTGGCAGACGCCGTCAAAGCCACACCGCCACCAGGCAACAATCCAGCCCCACAACATCTGGGTGGTCGTAGACGCCACGGTCGATCACAAAGGGCCCCGCCGAACTACACCTCCACAGGGCGCTCGAGTCCGGCCTCATCACACACGCGTTGGGAGTGTTGATGGCCCTCAGAGGCATGCACCCCCAGGACGCCCAGCAGATCGTCAAACAGGAGTCCCACCGTTACATGTACGGCAATGGACGCACGGACACGCATACTAAACACCAGAACACGAATGACACTCTAGGGCTCCAAGACGTGCGACTAGACACCACACACCACAGCCACCTGCAGCACCTACCCCAATACCCTCAACAACAAAGCCCCCCAACTGGAAACCCGAGGACACGCCATACACGGATAGAGACAGACAGTACTACTACCCCACGCCCATCCAACAGCTCGCCACCACGTTGGGCGACCCGGCAAACACTGAGCTTCTGCGACTCCTCGAAGACTCCATCCTTACCCCCCTCTACTATTCAGCCCTTCGTCCGAATAGCCTCGGAGCACACCTGCATCAACCCCGACTCCAGCTCGCCCTCGTATCCCTACTGATGGTACGCACGCCGCTCCATCCACGTCCCCGCGGAGAACACAAAATGCATCTGTGGCCACACAGAGGATAAGACCTGGGACTACTTCAAGATGGGCCCCATGTCCCGGGGGTTTGACACCCTCATGTACTGGAACGCAAGCCACACCATCGCTCAACACGCCGGATGGCCGACACCGTCCCCGGCAACCAAAAAACTCACCACCATCCTCAGGCAGACAGAGGTACTCGAGGCAGTCCACAGGGGGCTCGTCCCCAGTGCCATCTACACCCTGCTACCCACCCAGGCGGATAACCCCCAGGCCACGGCCGCGCACATGCAATGGACGGCCGTTGCGGAAACGGCTCAACAAATCACATACCGCACCCACAAGTATATGCTGCATGTAGCCACCCTTCCCCCGGCACACTAGGCCCACTTTCTCAAACTCCTGTTCTACGGACCGTGAGACTCCACCTAGCGGGCTACAACCCAACGCAGAACCCCCCCCCCCCCAGCCCATGCACCATCCACCACGCAGGACACCGACACAGCACTCAAGAGCACCACAGGCACCGCACACAGACCCACCAGCATGCGCACACCGCAAGCCCCCATGCCCCCACGCCACCATACGTCCACAGGTACCGCCAACCGCCGGCCTGCGCGTGCCCCCTCTGTGTGCGCCAACGGTTACCACAGACGGCCCTACCCTGCAACCCAAACCACTGGGTCTGCCTAGGCGCCGCACACCGCCTCACCCACTGCCGCCATTGCGCGGACCTCAACCCCCAGGACCGCGCGCAGCCCGCAACCCCAACCGCGCCCCCCTGCCCCTGCCAGCCACCCCAGCTTCTTCGGGCCCTCACTGACACCCTCCGGGACTACCTCGGAGGGCATTACGCGGTGGACCCGGCGGACCATGCGTGGACCATTGCCATGGCCACGGGCGGCGCACCACTGCCCCCCCACAGCCCGCCCCTACGCCACAGCGGGGGCGGCTTGAACCTGGCGGCCCGCCACATCCTTCTCGACCTTTACCTCCACCACCGTGGCCTCCACCTCCCGGACCGACAGGAGCCGCCCCCCGCGCAGCAGCCCCAGTGCCGGAAGCCTGGGCAGAGACGGCACCAGAGGAGGTGGCAGACTACCTCCGGCGCACCTGCCGCCGGTTCAACACCGCTTTCGGCCGGCAGGAAGGAGCACCCTACCCACTCAGCGCAGTCCTCTACCCGGCAGCCCCCCTGCCCCTCCTACACAGGTGATGCCCCCAGAGAGATGGGCATCCTTTCGGGGCAGCCACCTGGCCGCCACCAGTGAAGTCATCGCCGCACAGATGGACCCCGCAGACCAGCACGCCTACATCAGGGGCCTCGAGGCATGTCTCCGAGAGGTGCATCGCTGGCACACTGGCACCCCGTGAGCCCCACGGGGACAGGGGGGATTGCCCGCCCCCGACACCCACCAGGCCAAGAAGGCCAAGGCGGGCCAAGGGGCCTGCCAGCGCGCCCGCCAACAAGGCGCGGCACCCCTACCGGGACCCAGGCCCAGCAACGTTAAGTCACCCCACTTCCAAGGCCCAGGGGCACACCTGCAGCAACACCCTCGCCAACGCCCACCACCACCGCTGTACCGCGGCACCCTAGCCCGGCAGCCCAGCCAGGGACCGCTACCCGCACGTATCCCTGCCGCACAGGGACCGCCACTCACGCAGGGCCAGGGAGCGTGGCGCCACCAGCGGCATCAGCACGCCCCCGCCGCCCCCGACCCCTACCCCCGCATGTCCCTAGACTACAGCGACCCTCACCAGCTTGGTCACCACCACGCCCCAGCGCAGCCCGCCCCAACAGGCCACCCACCCCACACAGCGCACTGGACCGCGCCACACCATTATGTGTACCATGGACACACCTACCACCACCACCAGACCTTGCTACCGTTCCCACCGGCGCCGTGGTACCACACGCAGCCGGCACACCCTCACCAGCACCACCACACAGTGCAGCACCACTTGCCGCCCCCACTGCATGGGCTCGGGACATTGGGGCCACCATGCGCCCCCATAGACCCCAGGGAGGCCGTGCACGCGCACCAGAACCACCAGGGTCTACATGGAGCCCCCCACCACCACCGTCAGCCCCCTCAACCGCAACCCCTGCCTGCGAGCACCGTCCACCAGCAGCCGCCCGCTGCCTACGAACCACAGTCCCACCCAGATGCCCAGGAAACCACCTCCCTACTCAACACCACGGCGAGCTAGGTACCACGAGACACGCACACACAACACCCAGAAGACCCGGCTGGACACCTAAACTCCCATCCAGCACAGCACCGACACCCGCCCCCCCCGCCACCAGCAGTGCCACTCCCACACCATCCCCCCCCGCCCCCCCCCCCCCCCCCCGGGACCTGACCACTGACACTACACACGGAGACCTGCAACAACCCCAATCACCCCCAGCCGCCGCCGACACACACCACCACGAGCCTCCCCTCTCGCGGCCACAAAGGGAAACCACATCACCAGACCCCGGAAGCAACAACGACGACCCCCCCCCCCCCCCGCCAACTACACCGAACTCGTAACACGCCACGCCTCCAGCAGCCGCAGCGGCCAAGCCCTACACCCTCCACAACCGTGCAGCAATACGGCAGCACCTCCGGGCTCTCAGAGACCAGGAGGTGCTACGCCTCCACACCCCGGACACCACCGAATGCATCCAGGCGGCGACCCTCGTCCAGGTGGCCACCCGGGGGGAGGGCGTTCGAGACTTCCTCTTCGACGTCTTCCTCCACGTCGCCTGACACAAGCGCCCCCCGCTCGCCACCCCTGACGGCGAGAGCCCGCCCCCAAAAGCGGACCGTGTCTGGGTGACCCCAATCGACTGGGGGCAACACCTTGTCAGACACCCCGAGCAGGGGTGGGTGGACACCTAGGGCTGCACTCGCTACCACGAGCCCAACATGGCCCGTCCCCCACCCGGCACCACCCATACCGACACCGTGGCGTGGGGAAGGAGGACGTTGGTTCACCGTGTGACCTCCCTGAGCACCTTTAGGAACCATGTCCGGGGCAACATCCCCAGCCCCACTAACCAGCAGCCAGCCCCCTCCACATACATGACCGTCATGTACAACGGACTCTACACCCTCTCCACCATCCACTACCACGCACCAACCGACACTTGGCTGATCCACGTCACCGACTCCTTCCTCCCCGCCGACTACACCCCCCCCCCCCGCACGACCCGGGCCACGACATGTACACCAGGGAGGACAAGCCAGACGAGCCCCACATTTGGGGCATGTGGGGGCGCAGCTCCCTGGACACGCAGTAAGAAAAAGTGCTTTTCCATTGCTTTAGAGGAGACTTTAGTTGTATTAGCGATGCTCTTAGTTATCCTGCATTTTTATCTTAGTATTGGCCTGACCAAAATGGGTGATAACACATTTTGACCTATAGTACCAAACACTAAACCAGGATGTTGTGTGGACCGCTCAATCCCCAAGCAATGTGAAGTAGAACATCATTTCCTGACTGACTGAGGCACTGACATACTGAGGCACAGCCTATACATTTTTCTATGTTTTCTCATGAATGCTTAGCTATCCTAGTGGTCTGCACCCTAGGGGGCTGTGGCACCTGTTTTTGAGAGGTCCTGGGTTCAATTCCCAGTCAGCCTAGCTAAGTAGGAATGTCCCATGTGACGTGGCAGTGACCTCAGCGCCGCAAGCCATGCCACCTCAGCACCTATGGGACACAAGACAAAAGAGTGTACAACTCAGGATGGGACCATATGGAGTGTGAGCCCTTGGGGCAGTTTTGCAATCACTTTTTTTCAATCATGTAAAATATTTTGATCCAAGTTGCATTGATTGTCTATTGCTGTAGTCCATTGTTGATATCTTTATTATCTAACACGTTTCTGACTGCAGCCCTTCATGCTTTGATCCTGTTTGACTTCTACTTGCTCATCTCTGGCTTGGGTTATCCTGTATTGGTTGTTTTTCATCAACACAATATTTTCTCCATCAAAAAACAAGCAGCAGGAACCCTACAGCCAGCAGCAAGCAGCAGGGGAGGCACAAAGAGAGCTGAAAGACTAATAAAAGCTTTCTGGTAGCATGAAACAGACAGCCTCTGCGTGCCAGCAGCAACCCCGTGCCGTACCCCCAGCGCGCCGAGGACTGTCCTGAGCAAGAAGGGCGAAGAGAAGTATGGACACGAAGGAGGACACCGACGTGAAGACGGCGCCTGAGGCACCAGCAATGCCAGCGCCTGTAGTGCCTGGACCTGGAGAACCTGGCGCTGTACCTTCGGTGCCCTTACATGGGCCAGTGGCGTGGCTGACAATTCGCTGGAGGGACTGCAATTGGCCTTCAGGGGCCTCTCAGTCAAGGAAGTGGACACCAGCCCTGTGAAGAGAAAGAGGGAGAGAGAGAAGGATGCAGGAGAAGGCATGGCAGACGAAGGAGTGGACTATGTGCCCGACCCAACGAGCCAGCCAACCTTCGAGGGCGCACCAACCGCCTCGGGCCTCCACACATCACCCTCTCCTACAACCACCACACTCCCAACTCCAGACGCAGCTGCTGCAACAGCCATAACCACCCCGCCTATGGCTGAGGGCACACGTTTTACTGGCATGCCTACCTACCCTGCCTATGGTGTGGACCCATCCACCACTGCGGTTCCAGAGGCAACTACTGCCAGTGAGCCAGTGGCCTCCAGTTCTGCCCCGCGCTGGTATGCGGCTCATTATCACCATCCTCTACCCGCTACGGGAGCCTTTGTGGCTGATATTCCTGGGTACACAGCGTATGAGCCTGGCTCTGCTATGCCAGCACGTGGGTATGCAACCCTGAGTGGCCTAAGGAGAGGCCCTGAGTCGTGCGGGAGCAAGAGTAGGGGATCGAGGGGATCGTCCAACCGTTCCCTGACCAGGTCTGAACTGAGAGAAGCCCTACGTGGAGCGACTAAGGACCTGGTTGGGGACATTACCCAAGAGATCAGAGAGAAGCTAGAGCCCCTGATTCCGCCCCAAGGGTCACCTACAACCCTGGAAGCCTCTCCCCATCGCCTGCAGGCTAACCACCTGGTGGCTGGGCTGAGCCACACTCTTGGAGGAGTGAGGAGCCGGCCTATGCCTACGCCTGCAGTGCTGCCCAGGAGCCCCTTTGTACCGAGGACCGCCCAGCCGCCATAAAGCTACGTGGCTAACTCCACCAGAGCAGAGCTGGACCAGATTTGACTTACAGCCTTGAGGGCTACAGTCGACGTTGAGCCTTACGGCTCCAGTGACCTAGGCGGCGACCCCTCCGACGATGAGCCGCCTTCCCTTACGTCAGCCTCCCCTTCAGACGATGATGACCCTGAGGACCCCGACTATCCGAGGGAAAAGAAGAAGAAGGAGAAGAAGGAGAGCCGACGTCATCGCTCTCAGGATGCCAAAGCGGTTGCAACTTCGATGATCGTGGTCCACCTACTGGAACTCACCGGGAAGGACCTATCCGGATTTGCCGAGAATTTAGGGCGCTTCCTGAGGATGACCGGCCAGACCCATGCCAGTGGCAGGGTCAAATGCGATCTGCTCTTGCAATGTTGCAAGACAAAATACCTGGAAAAGCAGGTAAAGCAGATGGTGACGAGGTCCGCCACCTTCGCCGACGTTCTGGTGGCCCTGGAGAGGCAGTACCCTTCCTCCGAGACAGACCTCTCCATCAGGACGGGCATACAGAACCTGGGAATGCTACCCAGCAGCCCCAAGGTGGCCCGCATCACAGAGTTGCTCACGGACCTGGACCACTGGTCGGGGCGGCTGACCCCAGGGTCTTACGGCAGCGACTAGCTGCTTTTCTGGCTCGTGGCCAAGATCCCTACCTCCGTGTGGGATGAATGCCGAGCCACGGCGGAGAGGAAGGCAAGGAC
Organism: Eutreptiella sp. 'Long Island Sound 2002'; assembly: GCA_964036045.1. Lineage (NCBI taxonomy): Eukaryota > Euglenozoa > Euglenophyceae > Eutreptiales > Eutreptiaceae > Eutreptiella > Eutreptiella sp. 'Long Island Sound 2002'. The sequence goes on along the minus strand of OZ038382.1, from coordinate 90,675,979 downwards.
CCTCGGCTACGAGGACTTGTCTGTCTTGCTCCTGGGGCGGGCGCTGGAGAAGGAGAGCGACCAGCATCTGGATGCCTACCGTCCTGGAGAGGGAGGCTCAGGGAGCCATGGCAAAGGGTACCAGGGACCCAGACCTGAACAGGGGACTACCCCCAAGCACACCCGTATCATGGGTAATGTCCAGGAGCTTTTCTGGTGTGACGCCAGAGATGAGCATGGTTACCTGCAGCACGCTCCCGGCTGCGATCAGCGCGATTGCTTCGTGGTCCAGGGGAAAAAGCAGGAGACCAACACCGGCAGCAAGACTAAGATGCCACATCATTACAGGTCTACTATCACCTGTGCCTTTTGTGGGAAGCGTAAGCACTATGAGGATGAGTGCTACCACAAGCAACGCCTGTGGGCGAAGCTCAAGGGTGAGGATCCTGGCAAGGGCTCTGGCAAGGGCTCTGGCAAGGGCGGTGGCAAGGACAAGAACGAGTCTGGCAAAGGCAAGCTGAAAGGCCGTGGGAAAGGCCAAGACAAGAGCCAAGGTGGACGAGGAGGAGGCGCTGACCGCCAGCAGGACAAGGATAACAAGAACCAGGACGAGTCCGGAGGCAACCTGAACCCTAATCCGGGGGGGAACTCCGAGCGGTCTTGAGGGCAGTCTGGTTCCGGGCCGACCACACGCTCGCAGACTCCAGCCGAGCAGGAGCAAGGGGCCAAGATAGGACATGAAGGTGGTGACAATGGCCACGCTAAGAAAAGAACCCGCTTCATGCGGATGGCCCGCAAAATGCAGAACAAGGGGTTCGAGGTGACATGTCCCGCGGATGTCTGACAGGGACGCTCTGGTGGGGCCCTGGACTTGGTGTTCTGGGTACGTATCCGACTTGGGGGACGTGAATACCTGGGAGTACTGGATACCGGAGCCACTATATCTATAGTGGCTAAGAAAATTTTACCTCTGGGGACCTTGACGAACACCATGCCTACCGCGGCTATAGGAACGGGGGATGGACATGTGGTGCACAGCTGCGGGGACTGTGAAGTTGGGGTGCCTATGGGCCCCTGAACTATAGCCCATTGGTTCTATGTGACCGACACCGAGGCCTTCGGCTTTGTACTGGGTACCGACTTCTTCGTACAGCACACCCAGATATAATCCCTAACGCTGCAAGCCTCCTACCTCCTCTACCTGGACCATGGTGATGGCAGGGAGTCCGTGCCACTAGAGCAGTCTGAATACACCTCGAGCTACCTGAGGGTATCGAAGGAGGAGCCTTCAAACATGATGGGGGCCTCCAAATCTGAGAACTATCAACTAATGGGGGAGGTCCTGGGCCAAGATCTGAAGGAGTTGGGTTACTGCAGAGAAGATCCGAGCGTGGAGTTGATTGCTAGTGACAAGCAACATGTCTTGGACCTCTACTGCAGCAAGGGCAAAAACTGCTGCTACAAATTTTACTGGCCCTCTTTTGGGATGGCCTACGGGAACCCCAGATTCAGTGAACTGGGGAAGGTCTTGACCAAGGTGGCCCTGGAACGTTTCCGTGTGGTCCTGTGTTCCCCCGATTTGGGAGCCCATGGGGGCAATGAGTACTGGCGAACCCTCCTGGACAGGCTGTCACCTCTGTCCAGTTACCTGATGAAGCTATCTACGGGCCTCTGGGCCGCAAGACACCGATCGGGAGACCTGGATGGGGAAGTATGCTCAGCGTGGTGGACGGTACTCTGACCTCTATCCCTCTCGAGGACCTGGACTCAACCCTGGTCCAGACTATCCAACGAGAGAGCGATGGACTCGCCCTGGATGTTCTGAAGGATCAACTACGACTTCAGGATGCTATTGAGACTATACCAGGGGGAGACGAGTACTTTGTGACTAACAACAATGCCCCCAACTCTCCCTGCCATTCCTGCAGGAGTCTCAGAATGTGGACTATCCGAGCTCCCCAGCTCTAATCACTCTGATGCCAAAACTGAGCATGACGCCTTCTTCGTGCAGACCTGTGAAGAAGAACTGGAGAACGCCGAGTACGTCGCCCCACTGAAACCCCTACTCTCCATGAGAGGAGAAGAGCCCTTCGACGAGGAGTTTGACCCCTGATCCAGGCTGAGGGGATGCGTGGACTCCAAGAGGAGGTTTGTGGTGAAAAAGCTATGCTACGTTAAGCCGACCCGCAGCTCATGGCCACTGAAGCAGAGGTGTAACGGAGACCTCTCCCAACTGAGGGAGGACCTCAAACAAAAGATCACCACCTGGCAAACGGAGCTGGATCTCAAGCTCATGAAGAGCGTGTGGCGTGCCCATGTGAGGACCCCAGAGGAGGATGAACGCTCAGAGGAGTGTGTATGTTAACCCCCTCGAGCGTGCCTATGTTCCCAACGTCAGCCGGAGATGGTTGAACGAGACCTTCTACATGCCTACCAAGGGTTGAAGGATACTACCAAGGACGAAGAGCCAGTGGAGGATCACCTCCCGGCGTCTATTACCCAGGGGGCAAGCAACTTACACTCTGACGAGGACATGGAGGACAAGATCAAACTACTGGACCCGCGGGTACAGAAGCTCATAAGGGCCTATGTGGAGGTGTTTGGGGAACTACCACCCCCAGCCTCATGTGACAAGCTGGTACAGATGAACCTCAAGCTGAAACCCGAGTTCGTGGGCCATCAGCCATAAGATCCGGAGAAGACCCTACCCGGCTCCTAAAGAGCAGGCCGATGAGATTGAGCAACAGATACAAGAGTGTATCAACGCACGCCTAGTCCTGGAGTACAGGGACGGAGACTACCCCCAACACTGCAGCCCCTGTTTCCTGGTGGCTAAACCTTGGTCTACAGCCAAACTGCTGGTGGTGGACTATCGAGAGCTGAACAAGAAGACGTTGAACCACTCAGGGTCCATTCCTAACATGGAGTCTACCCTTGAGAAGATAGCCTCCTGTCGCTACAAGACCAAGATGGACAAAAGAAGCGGATTCTTGCAGGTGGACCTGACGCTCAAGGCTCAGGAGCTACTCGCCTTTATCACACCTCAGGAAAGGGTGTTCAAGTGGAAGGTCATGCCCTTTGGCGTGGCCAACGCACCCGCTCTATTCCAAGAGCTGATGAAAAAGATCCTGTTCATCCTACGGCGACGTTCTAAGGTGCAAGAACTCATATTCCGTGGGGCCCAGATGGAGGTGCACATCAGCGATGTATGCCTAGGGACCAATACCCAGGAGGATGACCTAATCCTCTTAGGTGAGTTCTTTGCGGTCGGCGAGGAGAACCACACACGACTCAAGCTGAAGGGGTGTGAGTTCATGCAGGAGACCATGCAGTACCTGGCGTTTGATATTGGCTATGGGTGGTGGACCCTCGCAGCCTCGAAGGCAAAACCCCTGATGGATGCTAAGGTACGGCACGAAGACCCCAAGAAAGGACTCCATGATGTACGAAGTTTCATTGGGGCCCGCAACTTATACCGACGCCATATCAAGAACTTCACCTACACCAGCGCCATCCTAACGGACTTGATCAAGAAGAGTACCGCCTGGCGCTGGGGCCCACAAGAGCAACAATCGTTTCACGAGCTCAAGACAAGGTGGCTAACGGTAAGTTCTTGTGCGTGCCTAGAGCACAAGGACAGATGATCCTGGTGACCGACGCCAGCAATGTGGGCGGTGGTGGAACGTTGTTCAAATGGCAAGCACTAGAGAAGGAGGAATTCGACTTGGCCATTACCCAATGGGGGACAGATGGACTGAACCGAGATGGTACCCTCAGGCACAGCTACCCTGACGACAAGTGGGTGCTAGTACCCCTGGGTCACTAGAACTGGGAATGGAACCAGGCCCGGGGTAACTACTCCACCTATGAGCTGGAATTGCTCGCGGGTATGCTGATGCTATCCTCTCAGGCACGCCTGTTGAAGAGTAACCCTGTGGTATGGTTGTGCGACCAAGAGCCGGTCCGCACTTTGCAGAAGGGTCCCCCACCTCAGAAGGCCAAGCTACGGCGCTGGTGGACCTGACTCAGCGAACCACGGCTAACAGTGCACCATATCCTGGGAGTCAGGACCGAGCGTGCGGACTACATCAGCCACAACAACTTCGACAACCTGATTGGTGTCAGGTCAGAAGCGCTAGCCAAGGAGGCGTTCTGCCGTATGGATGCACACCTGGATTTCAACATGACCATGATCCGACCCCTAGATGGACTCCAACATACTGAGTACCTGAAGGAGTTCAGAGATATCTTTAAGCGCGTGGAAAAGTGCCTGTTACCCCTGCTTGTCAACCAAGAGCAGTGGAAGAGGGACAAGAGCTACCTCTTGCACGAGGACTGAATGGTGGTACCCAGTGACAGAGTTCCAGCGCTACTGAAGTGGACCCATGAGTCCAGTGGTCATGTGGGTGCTGACCGTACCCTGAGGCTATTCAAGCAGTGGTTCCACACTACGTGGGGTGATGACCAACTGCGTAAGATCCTTCAGTCTATCATCGACAAGTGCCCGTGTAGGTCCTGCAAACCTGGGAATATCAGGGACAGGGGTCTCTACTCCACCCTGCCCGTCAACCACTGTGCCAACAGTGTTCTATACGTGGACTACACGGAGATGCCGAAGTTTGGGGGCTCCGATTTTGCCCTCGTGGTAACCTGTGGGCTGACCAGGTTTACCTGGGTGTTCCCGTGTACCAAGCACATTACCGGAGGGGAGACTATCAAGATACTCCTGAAGGAGTGGTTTTGTGTCTATGAGGCGCCCAAAGAGATCGACTCCGATGAGGACATACGAGTACGCTCTGACACCGGCTGGTACAAGAGGGTCCTGAGATCCCTCAATGTCCGAGTGTCCACGGGGATTCCCTACTCTCATACGAGCAACTCCCTATGTGAGCGACAGATTCATGTCCTCAAGGAACATGTAAGGATATGGTGCAAGACGGAGCGCACCAGAGACGGGGTGAGACTACCCCCCGTCATATCCTTGATGATGAACTCCCAAGAGAGTTTGGCGACTGGCTACTTGCGCCATGAGCTATTCCTAGGGCGCCCGGCGTGGTTCCCACATGCTCCCTATCCAGAGGATACCCATTCTACTGAGGGCAACTGTGTCCAGGAGCAACAAGGCAAAGTGGACAAGGCCAAGGCTCTGCGCCAAAGAGTGAGGGAGCGACAGTGGAACAAGAGGTACAAGCACCGGGTGCCCGCCTCCTACCAAGAGGAAAGCTGGGTGTTGGTGCACCACGTAGGCTACCCGCCTGGCCACGCTCTACCAGCGATGACCCCTACTCCGGGCCCTACAAGATTCTCTCAGTGGATGGACACCGTATCACGATGAGGTGTTCTCACCAGCTAGGGGGGACCCTGGTGTGCGCTGCTCAGCACCTAAAGCGCTACTATGATCATGAGGACGTGTGTGGGGAGGGATGGGAGCTGAACGACGAGGAGATCGCCGCTCTGGACCTACAGGGCGCTGCCAGCTCTATGGAAGTTGAAGGGGAACTCCCCGACATGGACGCCGAGGAGATGGCTAAGGAGGGCTTCTATTTCGTGAAGTATATACTACGCCACCGCTACCGCCAGCGTTGGCGCTTCCTCACCCTCTGGGAAGGGTTTGGAGTCGGAGAGGCCACCTGGGAGCCCTCCCCTGCGTTTGTACTCCCTGGGGGACGCCTAAACTCAGTTCTGGTAGACTACTTGTCTCAGAACAACCTTGGAGAGTTGCTGAGGCTCGCTGACTGCAAGACTAAAGCTAGGGACCGAGCCCCACCCTTACCTGCCTAAGTGTGTGTGTGGGTGTGCTATTCCTGAGGTCATGGGAGCAAGCTGCAGAAATGGTGTCCTAATTATACCCAAGTCTGCACCCTTACTGAACCCGGCGGACGTCTTACCGTTGCCACAGGGTACGCCCCAGGTCTCTCCGCCCCGAAGCGCCCAGTTTCTGTGATGGCGCAAAACCTTTGGGGAATACCCAGCACGTGAGTCCAGGTATTGTTTTCCTACCTACCTGCCTACTACAAGGGAGGGGTGGCCAAAAGCTATGAGGCATGAAAACGCCTCTCTGGTACGATGCCCAAAACCTGGACTAACCACTGCCACTGCCCAGCAAAAGCCTGATACAATTTCAGGAAACAGGCGGGACAGTGACACACACACTACATGTCCTAAACTCCCTACTGTGGCACCAGCCATCGAGGGATGAGCGGGCTCTGAGGCCCAAGCCCTCACCCTGGCTTGCCAGACCTACGCCCACACGCTACTTGGTGTTGTAGATGAATGTGTCGAAGGCCCTAGTGGCCTACCTGTGAAAGGGACAAGAGAACACAGCGCTACTAAGCGACTGTGGCCTAACAGGGACGCCACAACGCGTTTCCATGTTACGACTTAGAGGGAAGGAGTGCTCAGGTTGGGTGCACAGCGTGGATGTTGAAGAGGTGGGACTGCCCTCGCCACTCCTGGCTGAGGGGCAGTTTGTCGTTTGTGTGATCAGCGCCCGTTTTAGCTTGGGCAAAAAATTCAGAAGTCGCCGATAGCAACTGCAGCTGCACCAATTCACCCTGACCTTCCCACCTGTAAAGCAAAGGCCAATGACTGGCGTTCAAGGCTGAGAAGCCAAGACAGCCTCCACGTATTATACGCTTCTCAGGCTGCCCTGTAATACGCTGTTCCTGAACCCCAGTACAAGCAAGCAAGCTTAAGGAACTCCATCCGTTCTCTTGAAGAATGTAGGGTGGAGCCCCTGGGTAACCTAAACAAGGGTGTTACCGTGCGCACCTCACATGGCCTACCCTTTAATGCGTCATATGCATGCATGTTCATGCACGAGGTTTGCAATTACCTGTTCCAATCTCTTTTTTCCTATCAATCTATACCACAATCACGGACTCTACCAGGGGGTGGCCCCTCCTGGGCTTACTTACCTTAGCTACCGCTGGAGGGCGAGGCAAGGGAAAGGACAAAGCGAGACACAAGCGTTTATGCACTCGTGTGTATGTTCTAATCACCCGATCTCACCTCTACACATTTGCAATCTCTCTACTCTAGCCCTCTTCTGTTCGTTAGCGCTGCTACAAGGCTCGTTTACGGAGACACGAGGCAAGCAATGTGCATGCTGCATACGAGACGAGGACAAACCTGCATGTTTCTACCTGTTTCATTGAAGTCATTTCGAATTCTTTGATTCTGCAATTTTGTTTCCGCCTTCGAGCATGCGTGGAATCCCCATGTTTACTTATTTATGTGTGTCCCGTCATTATCGTCATTATACGTGACAGACGTTTCAAATCTTATTATTTCTTGTTTTTCGGGCGCTTTGTTAGGACTCGCTCCGGCGCGCCGTCTTTTTGGATGTGGAAATTTTTGGATTTAAGAATTCAGGAGATGACCACAATTTTTAAAAAAATGTGCTTCTGATGCACAATTGGATTCTGGTCAGGTGTGTGCCTCTAGAAAAATTCTAGGCCATCGTCCGACGGATTTTGGTGTTGCGCTTCGCGTTTTGCGTGGTTTTGTCCCTCATCCTCCCATTCTCTGTTGTCCAGATATCCTCGAGTAGCGTCGCTCAGTAGGCCGCTGTACGGGCCGAAAAGCAGCACCGGCAGACTGAACCAGAACCCAAGACCCCACCAAGGGCCAATTTAATGTTCTTCGGCGCCCCCTCGCCCTGAACCAGGACAGGTGCCGCAAGCAGGTTCCCAGAGACTCAGAGCGAACACCCTGTGACAGTCAAGCGTTGGGTTGTGTCGCGCTGCAGCTTCAAGGGAGGGATGCATATGCCTATGATCTTTGCATGCCCAACTCTAACCCCACCAAGCATCAGAAACCCCTGCAGCGCCAAGAGCGTTGGGGCTTCTGTAGTGATTGTCACGACAAATGAAGCAAGCGCTCTTTTTCAGTGCAAGGGAGGCTATAGGTATTTGAAAGTAGATGTGGAAACCAAGGAAAGGCCAAGAAAAACTCCCGTTTTCCTGAAATGCGACAGTGGTGGCCACCACAGCACAAAAAGGGAGTAAGAAAAAGTGCTTTTCCATTGCCTCGAAGTAGATGTTAGCTGTATTGGAGATGCTCCTAGTTGTCCTCCATTTCTATCTTAGTATTGGCCTGACCAAAGTGGGTGATAACACATTTTGACCTAAAGAACCAAACACTACACCAGGATGTTGTGTGGACCCCTTAATCCCCAGGCAATGTGAAGTAGAACATCATTTCCTGACTGACTGAGGCACTGACATACTGAGGCAGAGCCTATAGATTTATCTATGTTTTCTCATGAATGTCTAGCTATCCTAGTGGTCTGCACCCGAGGGGGCTGTGGCACCTGTTTTTGAGAGGTCCTGGGTTCAATTTTCAGTCAGCCTAGCTAAGTAGCAAGATCCCATTTGACATGGCAGTGACCACAGCACCACAAGCCATTCCACCTCAGCACCTATGTGACCCAAAACAAAAGAGTGCACACCTCAGGATGGCACCATATGGAGTGTGAGCCCTTGGTGCAGTTGTGCAATCACTTTTCTGCAAGCATGTAACATATTTTGATCCAAGTTGTATTGATTGTCTATTGCTGTAGTCTATTGTTGATATCTTTCTCATCTAACTCTTTTCTGACTGCAGCCCTTCATGCTTTGATCCTGTTTGACTTCTACTTGCTCATCTCTGGCTTGGGTTATCCTGCATTGGCTGTATTTCATCAACAAAACATTTTCTCCATCACAAACAAGCAGCAGGAACCCTACACCAGCAGCAAGCAGCAGGAGAAGCACAATAAGAGCTGAAAGACTCATAAAAGCTTTCTTACGCTGCTTCCCATCCGCAGCCAGAACCAGGGCGTTGGCAGGGCCATGTACTGCCTTGCCAAATGGACCCGACGGACCTGGCAGATCCCCGCAGAGCAGTGGACGTGGAAGGTCACTCTGCGTCCCCAGCAGAGGGAGCCCTCCCTGAACTGCATGGGACCCACCCCCCCACGTCCTGCCACCATAAGGCCCTGCCCGTTCATGGTGGTGGCCCGCCCCATGACCCTGCTGTGGCCGGGCCCAGACAACCCACCCAAAACTACCCCCACCGCATAGAAGAGGACATGCCCGGCATCCAGCAATGCTTCTCGGAAACCCTCGAATGTCTGCAGCAGGCGCACCCGCACGTCTTGGAGCTCAAGTCGACCCTCTGCAGATAACCCACCTGCCCGCGCAGCCGAGAAGCCTCCACCAAGTGACCACGCACCACACATGACAACACCCACAACACCAGCACCGGCACACAAACGGGACACCAGGAAAAGCGCGCGCACACAACCAACGCTCGAACCCACGCCCTCGTCCTCATTGCCGACAGGACCCAGCATCCAGCGCCCGTTGCAGCCGTCTGCGACCCTCCGCCGTCCCCCACGTCTGTCTCTTCCGCCTCGGACTCCACGACCTTCACCACCACAACCACCTCATCCATCTCCACCACCATACCGTCAGCTAGCACACCACCACCCACGCAGCAGGCAAAATCACCCAAACGAGCCCCCCAACATGTCCCCAACGCCGGCGCCCCGCCACCGCCAAGGCCCTCGCAGCCTCCGCTACCAGCCAAGCGGGGCGGCGGCACACCCGAGCGAAGCCCGCGCCCGCAGCCCCGCCGAAACGCAACACCACTGCCAAGCAGGCACCCAAACTCTTCACCACGCCGTGGCCCTGCGCCGCTACCAACCCCAAGCCCTGGCGAAAGCTTGGCGCTAAAAGGACAGCACAAACCAAGCTCCCTGAGGACGTCCTCTACAACCTCCAGCCCCTGTTATCCCGCACCCGGCGGCAGCAGCACCCAGCACGGCGCCCCCAGATCGTCACCAACGCCGCCGCCACCACCTTCATGGCGGAATGCGCCGCGGCCGAGGCGCGACGCACCTCGTCCCACCACCACTCAAAATGCGCACCCAAGGCCCACAGACAACCCCCGACCGGACCAGAGCAACGCCAGGGCCAACCAGCAGCCTCCCCGCCCCCCTACCAGCCCCTGATGTCTGTCAAGATCCGTCAGATGCCCAGTTACCGCCGCCCCCGCGGAACCCAACCCAACCCCGAAGTGGAGTCCGTGTCCGCATACCCAAGGATCCGCATACGCTCACGCCCCCGCTCCACACGCATGCCTACGGCACAGGACTACAAGGACTCCCCCGGGCACGCTACCGCCACCAGTCCCCTTGACTCCACCTCACACAGCCACGTTCACGCTCACAGCCTCGCCGAAGGCAATGGCCCGGCCCTTGGAGTGTGGTCGCAGCGCTGGACCAACAAGCAGCTGCGGGAGCTGCGAAAGTGCGCCTAAGTAGAGCCCTGCCTCGAGGGCAGGGTCAGCCGTCCCCGCAGGGAGTCGGCAGAGAACTGCCGGGTCCAGCCGGCGGAGGGCTGGATGCCGCAGGCCGCATGGGAAGCGATGCTGGCCGATGCGCTCCATCCTCAGGGAGTCCACCCGCGCGAGCTCCTCGCACCACAGGACCACCCGTATGCCCTCAAGTGCCTGCGAAAGACGCTCCGGGAGACGCGGAGTGAAGAAAGGTGCCTGTGGGACATCACCCCAAGCCCATCCCCACACACAGACACCCCCCCGCCGTCCCGCAAGCGTCGACGCACGGACACCGGCAGCACCGGCACTGCCCCGAACCACAGCATCCCGAGAACCCCGCGCACCACACAACATGACGCGCCTGAACCCCCGGCCGGCGGCGCCCCTACCTAACCCCACAGGGGGTTACTCTCTGGGCTGCGCCCGGGCCGCACACCGGCGACACTCCCTGCCGCCACAGCCCAGCAGCCTAGATTTCGCGCCGTGAACCAAACCGCCCCGCTTGCCGCGGAGGAACGCGAACCACCGCCACCCGCACCCGCCCAGGCTGAGCCCGACCACGCCTGAGGCACCCGACCGGCCAACGACAGCGGCCGCGCTCCCCGGCCAAGCCGCCCGGAAGCCAACTCAGCCCGACAACCCGCCCAGCATCACCCCTTGCAGTGACCCATTGCTACCTGCTACCCAGCCAGCCAGCCCTGCTGAGCATCACGCGGAACTGCACCAAGAAGAAGCCACGCAAACCCCGAGCCGATGGACACCAACGCACGTGCCAACGGGCACCCGCTGCGCCCAACAGCGCCAAACCCAAGGCGGCAGCCGTTGAAACCGCCTAACCCGCCAAAGCCACCTAGCCCTAGCCAAAGCTCAATCAGGAGTCGAGCAACACGAACCACGCCCCCGAATGCCTAACCCTCTGAGCCTGACCCAACCCACCGAGGCAGCACAGTAGCCACAGCCCGCACCCACAGCCAACACGACCGCGTAACCAGCCAGCACCACCAAACTGGCCAAGACGCAAAGAGACACCCAACCGAACCCACCCTAACCCACACCAATGTACATCAAAAAACTCGCGAGCCGCACGCCTGGGGCGCGACCGCCGACAAACCACCGACGACGCACACCACAGCGAAGAACGCAGCACTGCTGCACCGATGCACCAGATGCCAATGCCTGTGCCTGCAGTGTGCACGCGCCTCCTTTTCTCTTGTATTCTTTCTCTAAAAAAAAGAACAACAAAGGGGGATAAGAAAAGGTGAGAAAGCATAAAAAAAATATAAAAACAATACAGAGCACATACAAGAGGACAGAGGCACCAAACAGGAAAAAACAGGGGCAAAAAAAAGGGAGGAGGGCGGCGTCCCCTACAAAGCCCCCAACAACACACACATACCGCACACAGCGCGCACCGGTGACCAAGCGCCGAGTGACCACGGACACGGCGCACGGAACACAACGGGTGCACGCACTGGTGAACAGGCGCAAAGTGGCCCAGGACACGGCACACGCGCAGGCACCGAGGGCGGCAGAGGGACAGGGCGCAACGAACCACACCCCGAGGGTCCAACGTACTGGGGCGACCCAGCCAACCCGCCGGGCCAGTGGCTGGAGCGGTACTCCAAGGCCACTGGTCCGAGCCCGGCCAGGCTGCATCAGGAACCATGGCAACGGAGCCATGTAAGCAACCAGTGACAGGCATGCCGGCACACAGCCCAGGAGGGGGTTGGCTACCAAGCAGCGGGGCCCCGCAAACCTAACCTCAGGGGTGAGGCGATCGTACCGTAGACTCGCCGGAGCAATACCCCCTGTGGTGAGAGATACTCCACACGGCTGGAAAGCCCCCAGAGCTGCCTTCCACAGGAGAGGGCATGTGACTCTACCCACGGGCACATCTGCGGACACCCTCCCCGCCGGGACACCTGGACCGGGTGGCCGCGACACTGCCTTCCCATGCACCTGCGGGAGCGGCTTAAGAGGTGCCTGACCTAGTACAGTGGGACGGACGGGACGTCCCCTTGGTAAGAATCTCGTCCTGCATTGAGAAGGGAGGCATCCAGAGCTGCCGAAGATACCTACCTGCCTAGCTGAGCTGACTTACGACCCCCGCCAAGAAAGCAAGCTTAAAGACGCCACCCGTTCTCTCAAAAAACGTAGGGCAGAGCCCTTGGTAGGTTGGCAAGGGTTAATACCGCGTGCACAGCGCGTAGTATGAGACTCTTTAATGCATTGTGTGCATGCGAGAAGGGAAGGTGTCTGGAGCTCACGGGCCAGCACCAACATTACCAATACCATCCAAGAAACTCAACAAGAAGGCGGGTCCTTCTGCGCTTACTCACCTTACTCAGCATGCACAGTGTGAATGCCGAAACAAACGGGCGCACAAACAACCCAAGCGCTTAAACAACCCTACAACGATTTAAAACAACCGCAAGCAATTAATGCATTGTGAGTATGACACGTCGTTTCCTTTGTCACCTGCACGTGAGAGAATACGAGGAGCGGCAAAAACACAGCGCAATATGAAGCCTAACGTTTTCAGCGACCCTACTATAGCGTGACGGCGAACAAAAGCACGCGCAAGTCTTTTCTTTTCAATCTGTGGGGAAAAGGGGAGAGGGGAAGGAGGGCACACGGGAGACACAACAACGCTTGACGACGTCAATTGGGCACATGTATTGCAAGCAGAGCGCGAACTCTAACAGTACGTGCGCGCTGTGTGCTCTATTCGTGTAACATACCTGCCATCCGTTGTTTTACTGGTGCAAAGTGGGAAACCAGAACACCCTAACCCCCACGCAACGCCGCGGCAACAACCTTGGCGTTATGACGAAAGGAGGAACACAAACACAATGCATGTGTGTCAAATGACAGCAACATACCTAAGAAGGCGGTTGTCTCCTTGCTCAGTTGCGTTGGTCCTACTTGGATACTTCTTCGCAAAGTTGATAAATTTTTTTTGCAACTGAGCAAACATTTTCCATGAAAAGCCTTTAAAAACAGGGCTTGCACCTTTGTTTTGATTTTCTTTTTTGCTACCGTGGCGTCTCTTATTACGCACGGCTCTGTTGCGCTTGTCTCTGACTGTTATTTTTGAGATAAGTTTGACAATTTTCAACATCTTTACACCACACTATGGCAACTTGACTTTCAAAATCGCCAACCCTTCTGCTAAACTGCAGCCTTCACACCCTGTTGGTTTCATTTTCAATTTCCTTGAGCTCCTGGAGTTTTGTGCACTCCATTGGGAAAATTCCTCCGCCCTGGCCATTGGTCAGAATGATTACTAAGACACTGCTTATACAGCAATGGCTGTTGGCATTGGAGCGTTTGACCATATCCTAGTGGGTAACCGTGTATGCCCCAGGGAGGAGGTCCCGGGTTCCATCCCCACTACCCCCAGATTTTTGCTACAATTTTTCGCTCAACGGCGGCGACTTTTGAGGAGTGCCCCTTCATAGGGACATCATGCGCGGTACATTACGCTGTTTTGGATGGTACCAGCAGTGTGATGGGCTTCTATGAACTGATGAGAGTGTCAATTGCTGGTTTGAAGCATTTTCTGAGGTACTTTCAGCGTAATTGGAGCCTTTTTCCTTGGTCCTACTACCTTGATCGACCAGTGCACCAGGAAGGAGGAAGAAGAAGTGACTGCCATGTGTTCGCATGCGTACTTGATACAGGCCAAGCCCTCCCTATTCTTTGAGAAGTAGTTAAGACTAACATTTCATCATTTTTATCACTCTTTTGAGGCCTAAAGTAAACTTTTCGAAGTCACTAGGATAATAACGCTACCCCTCCCAATGAAGTTCAGCCCTACCACTCACGTGAGCGGATGTATCTTCCTTCATGGAGGTTATATCGAAACAAAAACGGGCACTTCTTTCCTTTGGCCTTGTACGTTAAGCCTAGTGGTCTTCCACCTCAGGACCGATATATTCAATTGTTTCACCGACTTCATGCGGTGGTACTTTCTAGCTGATTCTGTATTGAAGTTGCTTGGCCAAGCTGGCCAAGGCACATTCTGTGTCTTGCCCAACCTACATGCCCCTGATACCCCACGAACTCCATTGTATCTCAATGTCCGCACATGAAGTGCTTGGGGCTATCTTGGGGGTCAGACTTATGCCCGTTTGTGACCATAAAACAGATTGCTTTGTTTATAAATGACTAAAGCTTTGTATCTAGGCTTGCAGTCTTCATTGTGCAGCCCCACCTTTGGTACTTATGCTTTGAAGTGGAACGATATTTACCTGACTTCGATTTTGATCCGCTATCTAGATTGTCTCCCATCTCTCCTTTGTTATTTGCACTTTGAGAAACTCTAACCTGGGTTTCATCGTCAACAACACCAAGCAAGAAGGAACAGAGACAGAGCAAGGTAAACAGAAATACTTTTCTGCACGCATGCCGATTTGAAAGGCTAAAAAGCTTTCACTCTCATAGAGTATAATATTTTGTGGAATGAAAATTGTTTCACACCAACTATTATCTTTTTGTGGAAACGTACAATTGCTTAACTTCAAAATGTTGCAGATTAACAAAACTGTTTGTGCTTCACCATACCCTATTATGCCCTTTTGTAAAAGTAAAAATGTTTCAATGACAAGTTTTACTTGCTTTGCAACACTGTTTCACTACTCACTAGCCTGCTTCAAGCTTTATGCGTCCTTGCAAAACTAGTGCTGTTTGTAACATTCTACTGTTTGTAAAAGTACGATTGCTTCACTGCCATTCTTTATACTTTTTTGCAAATGGAAAACTGTTTCACTGCAATCCTGTGTGCCATTCTGCAAATGGAAAGTTGTTTTAATCACTATAATGTCCTAGTTGTCCTTTCTGGCTCGCAACATGGGCACAAAGAATATCTGAGGTTGTATACTTCTTGGGTGTTCCCATTTGTAAAAAAGCAATCGATCACAATGTGTACCACTCTAGATCTATGACAGATAGCTGCAAACAAGCTCATTAAAAATATTTTACACAAATAGCAAGAGCTGCACATCGTAGTGTGATGCACTGTGTGGTTTCTCGTACATCCGGAGAGTTCAAGGGGGGTGCCAGTCGCTGTTGTCGGCACTCTCCTGATCGCGAGAGGCGCGGCAGGATGGTTAGTGTCGCACGCCACCAAAGTGCAATCCGCTGGACTTTCTTTTCCGTGCAAATTGCCTGCGCTTAGGGGCAAGGCGGCTGCTGAATGCTGATATGCGCTGGCTGGATGGTGCAACGTGACTGCTCCATGTTGGAACGTGTGAACTGGATGGTGCATTTTAACTATGTTGTGCTGTGCTTTGCTGTGCCGCATGCATAAATTCGTTTGACGTGACGAAACCCTCTAACCATGGGGAGTATACATTGCCCTCTGCTTGCATGGCGTCATTGATCTAGCGATCACTTCACTATGTGCCAGCCTCTGACTGCCTTTGTGCTCGTGCTGGTAGTGCCTGCTCCACTAATCGTGTTGGGGAATGGGTTGACGGCATGCAACGGCTGCAATGCGACTGATGCGGTCGCGAAGGGCGTGAGCCACAAACGCGGCTAAATCAAACAGGAAAATGCCTTGCACGAAAACCACTGAAGATGATTTGCATCATTACCCTGCCCTGGAATACCATCCTCAGATTATCGTTGTTCATTTCATCTCGATGCAATTGTTTCAATTGTACTCGGTTGTGTTAAATTGAATGCTTCAATCCCACAAGTGTGTTCTGCTCAGAAAATCACATTTTGGGGGCCAAAGGAAAACCCAAACATATACTACCTCATGCAAAAATTAGTTTCCCACCAATGGCAAAAGACCTCCCTACCTTTCCACAAAGATAAATGCACCTAGCCACACCGATGGAACGGATTGAGGAAATTCAAAGTCAAATTGAACCACGATGCCGAATGGGGCACGATTAGGTGTGGCACGATGGGCTCGATTTATCTCATGTATTGAAGAACACATGACGGCATGAGCACCCTCATACACCACATAGAATCAAATGAATCATATACATTTGTAGAGCACTATGTCTCTTTCTTCTTCCTTGCCTCTTTAGCCTCATAGTCCCTACACCTTGCCAATGCCTCTGACTCATCTTTTTCACAATCGGCCCGCCACACCGCTACTAGGGAGAGGTCATCTTCAGTAAGAAAAAGTGCTTTTCCAATGCTTTAGGGTATACTTTAGTTGTATTAGGGGTGCTCTAAGCATTCATGCTTTTTTATCTTAGTATTGGCCCAACCAAAATGGGTGATAACACATTTTGACCTATGGAACCAAACACTAAATCAGGATGTTGTGTGGACCCCTTTATCCCCAAGCTATAGGCACTAAAACATCTTTTCCTCGGTTGCTGACGCACTGATATAACGAAGGCAGACCCTATCAATTCATCTATGTTTTCTCATGAATTCTTAGGTATCCTAGTGGTATGCACCCTAGGGGGCTGGGGCACCTCTTTTTGAGAGGTCCTGGGTTCAATACGCAGTCAGCCTAGCTAAGTAGGATTATCGCATGTGACATGGCAGTGACCTCAGCGCCGCAAGCCATGCGACCTCAGCACCTATGTGACCTAAAAACAAAGAGTGCACAACTCAAGATTGTACTATGGATGAGAGTGAGCCCTTGGGGCAGTTTTCCAATCAGTGTTTCTCAAGGATGTAACATATTTCATCCTGAGTTGCAATGTATGCTAATTGCTGTGGTCTATTGTTGATAGTTTTTCTTATCTAACTCTTTGTGACTGCAGCCCTTCATGCTTTGATCCTGATCTTCTTCTACCTATTTATCTCTGGCTTGGATTATCCTGGATTGGTTGTATTTCAACAATAAAACATTTTCCACATCAAAAACAAGCATCAGGAACCCTACACCAGCAGCAAGCAGCAGGAGAGGCACAACAAACACACAGTGTTGAAATCACTATAAGACCTTCTGGTAGCAAGAGGCAGACAGTCTCTGCGTACAGGAAGCAGCCCCGTGCCGTACATCCAGTGCGCCGAGATCTGTCATATATAAGCAAGAAGGGTGAAGATGGACACAAAGAAAGAGGACACCAACGTGGGAACCTGAGGTACCAGCAATGCCAGCACCTGGTGAACCTGGACCTGGACCTAGCGCTGTACCTTCGGTGCCCGTACATGGGCCAGTGGACGTGGCGGATGACTCGCTGGAGGGACTTCAGTCGCCCCTCCGGGCCCTCTCAGTCGAGGAGGTGGACACCAACCCTGTGAAGAGAAGGAGTGAGAGAGAGAAGGATGCAGGAGAAAACATGGCAGACAAAGGAGTAGACCATGGGCACGACCCGACGAGTGAGTCGACCTTCGAGGGCGCACCAAGCGCCTCTGGACTCCACGCATCACCCTCTCCTACAACCACCCCACTCCCAACTCCAGACCCAGCCGCTGCAACATCCACACCCAAAACCACCCCGCCTATGACTGAGGGCACAGGCTTTACTGGTATGCCTACCTACCCTGCCTATGGTGTGAACCCACCTACCACTGCGTTTCCAGGGGCAACTACTACCAGTGAGCCGGTGGCCTTCAGTTCAGCGCCGCGATGGTATGCGGCTGACTATCACCACCCTCTACCCGCTACGGGAGCCTATGTGGATGTTGCTGGGTATGCAACCCTGAGTGGGCTGAGGAGAGGACCTGAGTCATGCGGGAGCAGGAGTAGAGGATCGGGGAGATCCTCCAACAGGTGTCTGACGCCATCAGAGATAAGAGAGGCTCTCTGAGGAGCCACCTCAGAACTTTCAGTGGATTTCACTCAAGGGATTCAGGCTAAACTAGAGCCCCTGATTCTGCCCCAAGCGTCACTCACCACGGTGGGAATGTCACCCCATCGAGTACAGGCTAACCACCTGGTGGCAGGTGTGACAAACACCCTGGGGAGTCTGAGGAGCCGACCAATGCCGCCCCTGCAGCGATACCAAGAAGCCCTTTCGTACCGAGAACGGCTCAGCCACCCTACAGGCACGTGGGGAATTCTACGAGAGCCGAGCTGGACCGGCTGGGGCTAACAGCCCTGAGGGCAATGGTTGACGTGGAGCCCTATGCCTCCAGTGACCTAGGCGGAGACCCCTCTGACGATGAGCCGCCGTCGATGACTTCTGCCTCGCCCTCGGAGGACGACGACCCGGAGGGCCCCGAGAACGCAAGTTGGCAGAAGAAAAAGAAGAAGAGAAAACCCAGCGTCCTGGGGGATGCAGGTCTCAGGAGGCTAAGGCCATTGCCACGTCCAAAATCGTGGTGAACCTGCCTGAGTTCACAGGCAAGGACCTCAGCGAGTTCGCTGAGAATTTTGGCCGGTTCCTTCCATTGACCGGCCAAACCCACGCTGGTTGACGGGTCAACTGCGATATGCTCCTGCAGTGTTGCAAGACCAAGTACCTGGAGAAGCAGGTCAAGCAGATTGTGACTAAGTCCGCCACCTTTGCCGACGTGTTGGTTGCCTTGGAGAGGCAGTACCCGAGCAATGAAACCGACCTCTCCATCAGGGCCGAGATTCAGAATTTGGCCGTGCTGCCAAACAACGCTAAACCTGTTAGGGTCGCAGAGCTACTGGCTGACCTGGATCACTGGGCTTGAGGATTGACGCCCGGTTCCTACAGCAGCGACGACCTGCTGTTCTGGTTGGTGGCTAAGCTCCCTCGGGAGCTGTGGGACGAGTGCCGTTCAACGGCAGAGCGCAAGGCTAGAACTCTCCACTACGAGGATTTATGTGTACTACTCCTGGACCTGGCGCCTGAGAAAGAAAGCGACCAGCACCTGAACAACTACCCTCCTGGAGGGGGAGGCTCTGGAAGCCAAGGCAAAGGGTACCAAGGATCTCGACCTGGACAGGGGACTACCCCCAAACACGCCCGTATCATGGAAAATGTCAAGGAGCTCTTCTGGTGTGATGCCAGAGATGAGCAGGGCTTCCTGCAGCACGCCCCTGACTGCGAGCAGCGAGACTGCTTCGTAGTCCAAGGGAAGAAGCAGGAGACCAACACCGGCACCAAGGCGAAGATACTGGATCACTACAGGAGTACTATCACCTGTGCCTTCTGTGGGAAGAGGAAGCACTACGAGGATGAGTGCTACCACAAGCAACGCCTGTCAGCGAAGCTGAAGGGTGAGGATCCTGACAAAGGCTCTAGCAAAGGTGGAGGCAAAGGCAACGGCAACGACCCTGGCAAGGGCAAGTCGAAAGGACGTGGTAAAGGGCAAGACAAGAACCAAGGTGGACGATGAGGAGGCGCTAACCGCCAGCCAGACAAGGTCAACACGAACCCGGACAAGAACGGAGGCAACCCCAACCCTAATCCACGGGGGAACTCCGAGCCTTCTGGAGGGCAGTCTGGTCCCACCACACGCTCACAAACGCAGGCCCAGCGAGAAGAAGGAGCCAAGCGTGAGCATGAAGGTGGTGATGATAGCAACGCTAAGAAGAGAAGCCGTTTCATGAGGATGGCCCGCAGATTGCGGAACAACGGGTTCGAGGTGACCTGTTTCGCGGAGTTCTGACGGGGACGCTCCGGTGGGGCCCTGGACCTGGTGTTCTGGGTACGTATCCGACTAGGGGGACATGAATACCGGGGGGTATTGGATACTGGCGCCACCATATCCATAGTGGCCAAGAAAATTTTACCTTTTGGGAGCCTGAAGAACACCATGACCACCGCGGCTATACCAACGGGGGATGGACATGTGGTGCACAGCTGCGGGGACTGTGAGGTGGAGGTACCTATGGTCTCCCGAACTATTGCCCATCGGTTCTATGTGATGGACACTGAGGCCTTCGACTTTGTATTGGGGACCGACTTCTTCGTGCAGCACTCCCAGATACAATCACTGACGCTGCAAGCGCCCTACCTCCTCTACGTGAACCACGGCAGTGGCAGAGAGTCCGTGACACTGGACCAGTCGGAGCACACCTCGAGCTATCTGAGAGTATGGAAGGAGCAGCCCTCGAACATGATGGGGGCCTCCAAAGCTGAGGACTACAAACTATTGGGGGAAGTCCTAGACCAAGGTCTGAAGGAGTTGGGTTACTCTAGAGAAGACCTGAGTGTGGAGTTGTTCGCCAGCGACAAGCAACATGTCCTGGACCTTTACTGCAGCAAGGGGAAGAACTGCAGCTACAAATGTTACTGGCCCTCTTTCGGGATGGCCTACGGGAACCCCAAGTTCAGTGAACTGGGGAAGGTCTTGACCAAGGTGGCCTTGGAACGTTCCCGTATGGTCCTGTGTTCCCCCGATTTGGGGAGCACAACGGGGCAACGAGTACTGGCGAACCCTCCTGGACAGGCTGACTATCAGCTCTGTTTGGTTACCTGATGAGGCCATCTACGTGCTTCTGCGGCGTAAGACGCCTATCGGGAAGCCAAGATGGGGGAGTATGCTCAGTGTGGTGGATTGAGGTCTTACCTTCATCCCCTGGGAAGACCCGGACTCGACTCTGGTCCAGGCTATACAACAAGAAAGCGATGGACTCGCCTTGGGCGACTTGAAGGATCGACTACGACCTCAACATGCTATTGAGACTATACCCGGAGGAGATGAATACGTCGTGACTAACACCAACGCCCCCAACTCTCCCTGCTATGTACCTGTTCCTGATGGAGTCTCTGAGTGTGGACTATCCGAGCTCCCTAGCTCTATCTACTCAGATGACGAAACTGAGCACGACGCCTTCTTCGTGCAGACCTGTGTGGAGGAAGTGGAGAACGCCGAGTACGTCGCCCCACTGAAACCCCTACTCTGCATGAGGGTGGGAGACCCCTTGGACGAAGAGCTGGATCCCCGATCCAGGCTGAGGGAGTATGTGGACTCCAAGATGAGGTTGGTGGCGAAGAAGCTATGCTACGCTAAGCCTACCCGCAGCTCATGGCCACTGAGGCAAGGACGTATGGGAGATCTATCCAAATTGAAGAAGCACCTCGAACAGAAGATCACCACCTGGTAAGGGGAGGTAGATCTTAAGCTCATGAAGAGCGTGTGGGATGCCCATGTGAGGACCCCAGAGGAGGACGACCTCTCGGAGGAATGTGTATGTGAACCCCCTCGAGCGTGCCTATGTTGCCATCAGCCACCGGAGATGGTTGAACGAGACGTACTTTATGCCCACCAAGGGTTGAAGGATACTACCAAGGGCAAAGAGTCGGTGGAGGATCACCTCTCGACGTCTATTACTCAGGGGGCAAGCAACTTACACTCTGACGAGGACATTGAGGACAAGATCAAGCTATTGGACCCGCGGGTGCAGACGCTTCTAAGGACATATCTGGAGGTGTTCGGGGAACTACCACCCCCAGCCTCATGTGACAAGCTGGTACAGATGGACCTCAAGCTGAAACCCGAGTTCGTGGGTCAGAAGATCCGGAGGAGACCCTATCCGGCTTCTAAAGAGCAGGCCGAGGAGATTGAGCAACAGATACAAGAATGTATCGACGCGGGCCTAGTCCTGGAGTACAAGGACGGGGACTACCCCAAACACTGCAGCCCCTGTTTCCTGGTGGCTAAACCTTGGTCTACAGCCAAACGGCTGGTAGTGGACTACGGAGAGCTGAACAAGAAAATGCTGAACAACTCAGGGTCCATTCCTAAGACCTAACGTGCCGGAAATCATATCCCGTGGGGCCCAGATGGAAGCACACATCGACTATGTATGCCTCGGGACCAATACCCAGGAGGACCATCTAATCCTCTTGGGTGAGTTCTTTGCGGTCTGCCAAGAGAACCACACACGAGTCAAGCTGGAGAAGTGTGAGCTCATGCAGGAGACCATGCAGTACCTGGGTTTGACGTTGGCTATGGGTGGTGGACTCCAGCGGCCTCTGAGGCCAAACCCCTGATGGACGCCAAGGTACGACACGAAGACCCCAAGACAGGACTTCATGATGTACGCAGTTTCATTGGGGCGTGCAACTTCTATCGCCGCCATATTAAAAGCTTCACCTACACCAGCGCCATTCTGACGGACCTCATCATAAAGAGTACTACTTGGCGCTGGGGCCCACAAGAGCAAGAAGTGTTTGACGAGCTCAAAGCCAAGGTGGCAAACGCTAAGTGCTTGGGCATGCCTGGGGCACAGGGGGAGATTGACCTGGTGACCGGTGCCAGCAATGTGGGCGGTGGTGGAACGTTATTTCAATGGCAAGCACTAGAGAAGGAGGAGTTCGACTCGGCTATTTCCCAATGGGGGACTGAAGGTCTCAACCAAGATGGAACTCTCAAGCACAGCTACCCTGACGACAAGTGGGTCCTAGTACCTCTGGGCCACTGGAACTGGAAATGGAACCAGGCCAGGGGGAACTACTCCACCTATGAGCAGGAATTTTTCGCGGGTATGCTGGTGCTATCCTCACAAGAACGACTGTTGGGGAGCAAACCTGTGGTCTGGCTGTGCGACCAGTAGCCGGTCCGCACTTTCCAGAAGGGTCCCCAACCTGAGAAGGCCAAGGTACGGCGCTGGTGGACCTACCTCAGCCAACTACGGCTAACAGTGCACCATATCCAGGGAGTGAAGAACGAATGTGCAGACTACATCAGCCGCAACAACTTCGGCGCCCTGATTGGTGCGCGGTCTGAAGCGCTGGCTAAGGAGGCGTTCAGCCGTATGTACGTCCACTTGGACCTCAACATGACTATGATACGCCCCCTGGATGGACTTCAACAATCGGAGTACCTGAAGGAGTTTGGAGATATCTACAAGCGCCTCGAGAAATGCCTTGAACCCCTCCTGGTCAACCAAGATCAGTGGAAGAGGGACAAGAGCTACCTCTGGCACGAGGACCGCATCGTGGTACCCAGTGACAGAGTCCCGGCGCTGCTGAAGTGGACCCATGAGTCCAGCGGTCATGTGGGTACTGACCGTACTGTGAGGCTATTCAAGCAGTGGTTCCACACTGCGTGGACTGACGACCAACTGCCGAAGGCCCTCCAGCCTATCATGGACAAGTGCCCGTGTAGGTCCTGCAAACCAGGGGATATCAGGGACGGAGGTCTCTACTCGACCCTGCCCATCCCTCACTGTGCTAACAGTGTTCTATACGTGGGCTACACGGAGATGCCGAAGTTCGGGGGCTATGACTCCGCCCTCGTCGTGACCTGTTGGTTGACCAGGTTTACCAGGGTGTTCCCATGTACCAAGCACATTACCGGGGAGGAGACTATCAAAATACTCCTGGAGGAGTGCTTTTGTGTCTATGGGGCGCCCAAGAAGATCAGCTCCGATGAGGACGTACGAGTGCACTCAGATACCGGCTGGTACAAAAGGGTCCTGAGATCCCTCAATGTCCAGGTGTCTACGGGGATTCCCTACTCTCACACGAGCAACCCCCTATGTGAGCGACAGATTCGTGTCCTCAAAGAGAATGTAAGGATATGGTGCAAAACTGAACGCACCAGAGACTGGCTGAGACTACTCCCCGTCATATCCCTGATGATGAACTCCCAAGAGAGTTCGGCTACTGGCTACTCGCCCCATGAGCTATTCCTAGGGCGCCTGGCGTGGGTCCTACATGCCCCCTATCAAGGGGACACCCATTCTTCCGTGGGTGAGTGGGTCCAAGAGCAACAAGCGAAGGTGGTCAAGGCCAAGGCTATGCTCCAGAGAGTGAGGGAGCGTCAGTGGAACAAGAAGAACAAGCACCGAGTACCGGCCACCTACCAAGAGGGGGACTGGGTGCTGGTGCACCAAGACCGACTACCCGCCTGGCCACGCTCTACCAGCGATGACCCATACTTCGGGCCCTACAAGATTCTATTTGTGGATGGACACCGTATAACCGTGCGGTGTTCTCCCCGTCTAGGGGGGACCCTGGTGTGCGCTGCTCAACACCTGAAGTGCTACTATGATCCTGAAGACCTCTGTGGGGAAGAGTGGGAGCTGAACGACGAGGAAATCGCCGCTCTAGACCTACAAGGGGCTGCCAGCCCTATGGAACTCCCCGACATGAACGCCGAGGAGATGGCTAAGGAGGGCTTCCACCTGGTGAAGTCTGTCCTACGCCACAGCTTTTGCCAGGGTTGGCGCTTCCTCACTCTCTGGCAAGGGTTTGGAGTCCAAGAGGCCACCTTGTTCTACCTGAGGGACGCCTAAACTCAGTTCTCGTTGACTACTTGTCCCAGAACAACCTTGGTGAGTTGCTGAGGCTCGCTGAGGCGCTTTTCTTTGAATGTTCTTAACCGCATCAACTTGTTCTGGGGCTGACGTCACCCAACGAAAGTATTTACCTCCAAGACTAAGGCTAGGGACTGAACCTTACCCCTAAGTGTGCTACGTATGTCTGTGTCTGTCTCACTTCTCTCCCAGGCGTGGCTCCTAAATCAACGGGCTTCCCTGATGTCGGACCGAAGGTCCTAGTCAGTTACTAGTACCACTCCTATGGCGCCCAATTTCTGTGCTGGCGCCTATCCTTGGGGGAGGATGGCAAAAGCCCTACCTACTAGAGGGGAGGGGTGGCCACGTGTGCTAAGGGCATACAAAACGCCCATTTTTGCTAAAGGTCAAAAGCTAACGTACTCCCCTGCCCACGTGGAAAAGCACACAGGACAGGACACACCTCTACACTACACGCACTAACTCCAGCACCGGCCTTCGAAGGCAGGGTGAGCACTCATCACTTGCACTCAGCCCCTGCCAGGCCTGCTGACCCTAACACCTACACACGCAACTTGGTGTTGCTGTGGAAGGAGTCACAGGTCCTACTGACCCTCCTGTGAGAGAGCAAGAGGACACAGCGCTACCAAGCGTCTGTGGCCTAAAAGGGACGCCACAACGCGTTTCCCTGCTAGGGCTTGGAGAATAGGGGTGCTCTTCTGGCGTGCACAGCGCATATGCCGATGGAGTCGGACTCCCTGCTCTGCCACAGGCAGAGGCGGAGTTATTTGTTTATGTGAACAGCGCCCTTGTTTAGCAGGGCATGAAAAAAAAATCAATCGCTGGTGCACCAATCACCCTGACCTTCCCACCTGAAGAGCAAAGGCGGATGAAGGAGCGTTTGCAGCGGA
Organism: Eutreptiella sp. 'Long Island Sound 2002'; assembly: GCA_964036045.1. NCBI lineage: Eukaryota > Euglenozoa > Euglenophyceae > Eutreptiales > Eutreptiaceae > Eutreptiella > Eutreptiella sp. 'Long Island Sound 2002'. The sequence goes on along the minus strand of OZ038382.1, from coordinate 90,650,683 downwards.
GGAACCAAGACCATCTCCACGTATTATACGCTTCTCAGATGGCCTTATAGTACGCTGTCCACGAACGCCCCTATCAAACAAGCAAGCTTAAGAAGCTCCACCCGTTCTCTTCTAGAACGCGGGGTGGAGCCCCTGGGTAACCTAAACAAGGTTTACCGTGCGCATTTCGCGTGGCCTACCCTTTAATGCGTGTGTGAATGCACGAGCATGCACGAGTTGACGACCAACCTGTGTCAATCACTGTTTCTCTCTCTAATCTTACTCACAATCACGAACTCCACCAGGGGGTGTCCCACCTGGGCTTACCTACCTGACTCACCGCTGGAAAGTGAAGCAGGGTGAAGGAAAAAGCGAGACACAAGCAAAAAAACGACGCTATGCATATGTCTGTATGTCTAATCACCTCGAACTTACCTCTAATCATCTGCAATCTTTCTAATCTATCCCTCTATCGTTTGTTAGCGCTGCTGCAAGGCACGTTCACGGAGACACGAGACGAGCAGTGTGCATGCTGCATACGAGACGAGCACAGCTGTGGCTTATACCTGATTCATTGAAGTCCTTCTGTTGATTTTTGAAATCTTGAATCTTGAATTTGTACTGGCAATGTGGGTGTAATCTTTATGTTAGTCTATTTATGTGTGTTTCATCATTTTTGTCATTCTGCGTAACACATGCTTATAATCTTATTGATTCTTTTTTTTCCGGCGCTTTGCTAGGAGCCGCTCCTGCGCGCCGCCTTTTTCTGCGTAAGAATTTCTTGATTTAAAAAATCAAAAGATGACTACAAATTTTATAAAAATGTGCATCTGATGCACAATTTGATTCTGTCCAAGTGTGTGCCTTCAGAGAAATTCTAGGCCGTTATTTGACGGATTCAGGTGTTGTCGCTTCGCGTTTGCGTGGATTCGTCCCTCATCCTCCCATTTCTCTGTTGTACAGACCTCCTCGCAAAGCCTCGTTGAGTAGGCCGCTGTTCAGGCCAAAAAGCAGCAGCAGGAGACTGAACCAGAATCAACACTCCTCCAAGGGGCAATTCTAATAAAATCAGCGCACAGGTGTCTCCATCAGGTTCAATGAGACTTGGGTCGCGCGTCCTATGAGAGTCCAGCGTTGGGCTGTGTTACACTGCAGCTTGGAGGGAGGGATGCAAATGCATATGGTCTTGGCATGCCACATTCTAACCCCACCAAGCCACAGGAACCCCGGCAGCGCCGAGAGCGCTGAGCTTTCTGTTGGAAATTGTCATTTACAATGCAGCAAGAGTCGCTGGCCATGGTAAAGCGCTCTCTTCCAGTGTTAGCGAAGCTATAGGTATGTTAAAGTAGATGTGAAAACCAAGGAAAGGCCAAGAAAAAATCCCTTTTTCCTGAATATGCGACAGTGGGGGCCACCACAGCGCAGGGGGGGAGTAAGCAAAAGTGCTTTTCTAATGCTTTAGGGTATACTTTAGTTGTATTAGAGATGCTCTAAGCATTCGTGCATTTTCATCTTAGCATTGGCCCAACCAAAATGGGTGATAACACATTTTGACCTATGGAACCAAACACTAAATCAGGATGTTGTGTGGACCCCTTTATCCCAAAGATATAGGCACTAAAACATCTTTTCCTGGGTAGCTCAGGCACTGATATACTGAAGGCAGAGCCTATGAAATTATCGATGTTTTCTCATGAATTCTTAGGTATCCTAGTGGTATGCACCCTAGGGGGCTGGGGTACCTCTTTTTGAGAGGTCCTGGGTTCAATACCCAGTCAGCCTAGCTAAGTATGATTATCCCATGTGACATGGCAGTTACCTCAGCGCCGCAAGCCATGCGACCTCAGCACCTATGGGACCCAAAAACAAGGAGTGCACATCTCAAGATGGCACTATGGATCAGAGTGAGCCCTTGAGGCAGTTTTCCAATCAGTGTTTCTCAAACATGTACAATATTTCAACCTGAGTTGCAATGTATGCTAATTGCTGTGGTCTATTGTTGATAGTTTTCTTTATCTAACTCTTTGCCACTGCAGCCCTTCATGCTTTGATCCTGATCTTCTTCTACTTGCTTATCTCTGGCTTGGGCTATCCTGGATTTATTGTATTTCAACAATAAAACATTTTCCTCAGCAAAAACAAGCAGCAGGAACCCTACACCAGCAGCAAGCAGCAGGTAAGGCACAACAAACACACAGTGTTGAAATCACTATAAGACCTTTTGGTAGCAAGAGGCAGACAGTCTCTGCGTACCGGCAGCAACCCCGTGCCGTACATCCAGTGCGTCGAGATCTGTCATATATAAGCAAGAAGGGCAATGATGGACACAAAGAAAGAGGACACCGACGTGACGACCGCGCCTGAGGTACCAGCAATGCCAGCACCTGGTGGACCTGGACGTGGACCTAGCGCTGTACCTTCGGTGCCCTTACATGGGCCAGTGGACGTGGCGGATGATTCGCTGGAGGGACTTCAGTCGCCCTTCCGGGCCCTCTCAGTCGAGGAGGTGGACACCATCCCTGTGAAGAGAAAGAGGGAGAGAGAGAAGGATGCAGGAGAAAACATGGCAGACAAAGGAGTAGACCATGGGCACGACCCGACAAGTGAGTCGACCTTCGAGGGCGCACCAAGCGCCTCTGGACTCCACGCATCACCCTCTCCTACAACCACCACACTCCCAACTCCAGACCCAGCGGCTGCAACATCGGAACCCATAACCACCCCGCCTATGACTGAGGGCACAGGCTTTACTGGTATGCCTACCTACCCTGCCTATGGTGTGAACCCACCTACCACTGCGTTTCCAGAGGCAACTACTACCAGTGAGCCGGTGGCCTTCAGTTCAGCGCCGCGATGGTGTGCGGCTGACTATCACCGGCCTCTACCCGCTACGGGAGCCTATGTGGATGTTGCTGGGTATGCAACCCTGAGTGGGCTGAGGAGAGGACCTGAGTCATGCGGGAGCAGGAGTAGAGGATCGGGGAGATCCTCCAACAGGTGCCTGACGCGATCAGAGATAAGAGAGGCTCTCCGAGGAGCCACCTCAGAACTTGTGGTGGATCTCACTCAAGAGATTCGGGCTAAACCAGAGCCCCTGATTCTGCCCCAAGCGTCACCTAACACGGTGGGAACGTCACCCCATCGATTACAGGGTAACCACCTGGTGGCAGGTTTGACAAACACCCTGGGGAGTCTCAGGAGCCGACCAATGCCGACTCCTGCAGCGATACCAAGAAGCCCTTTCGTACCGAGAACGGCCCAGCCATCCTACAGCCACGTGGGGAATTCTACGAGAGCCGAGCTGGACCGGCTGGGGCTAACAGCCCTGAGGGCAATGGTTGACGTGGAGCCCTATGGCTCCAGTGACCTAGCCGGAGACCCCTCTGACGATGAGCTGCCGTCGATGACTTCTGCTTCGCCCTCGGAGGACGACAACCCGGAGGACCCCGAGAACCCAAGTGGGCAGAAGAAAAAGAAGAAGAGGAAAACCCAGCACCCTGGGGGACGCAGGTCTCAGGAGGCTAAGGCCATTGCCACCTCCAACATCGTGGTGAACCTGCCTGAGTTCACAGGCAAGGACCTCAGCGAGTTCATTGAGAATTTCGGCCGTTTTCTTCGATTGACCGGCCAAACCCACGCTGGTGGAAGGGTCAAGTGCGATATGCTCCTGCATTGTTGCAAGACCAAGTACCTGGAGAAGCAGGTCAAGCTGATTGTGACTAAGTCCGCCACCTTTGCCGACGTGTTGGTTGCCTTGGAGAGGCAGTACCCGAGCAATGAAACCGACCTCTCCATCAGGGCCGAGATCCAGAACTTGGCTGTGCTGCCCAACAACCCTAAACCTGTTAGGGTCTCGGAGCTACTGGCTGACCTGGATCACTGGGCTGGACGATTGACGCCCGGTTCCTACAGCAGCGACGACCTGCTGTTCTGGTTGGTGGCTAAGCTCCCTCGGGAGCTGTTGGACGAGTGCCGTTCAACGGCAGAGCGCAAGGCTAGAACTCTCCACTACGAGGATTTATGTGTACTACTCCTGGACCTGCCGCTGGAGAAAGAAAGCGACCAGCACCTGAACAACTACCCTCCTGGAGGGGGAGGCTCTGGAAGCCAAGGCAAAGGGTACCAAGGATCTCGACCTGGACAGGGGACTACCCCCAAACACGCCCGTATCATGGAAAATGTCAAACAGCTCTTCTGGTGTGATGCCAGAGATGAGCAGGGCCTCCTGCAGCACGCCCCTGACTGCGAGCAGCGAGACTGCTTCGTAGTCCAAGGGAAGAAGCAGGAGACCAACACCGGCGCCAAGGCGAAGATGCCGGATCACCAAAGGAGTACTATCACCTGTGCCTTCTGTGGGAAGAGGAAGCACTACGAGGATGAGTGCTACCACAAGCAACGCCTGTCGGCGAAGCTGAAGGGTGAGAATCCTGGCAAAGGCTATGGCAAAGGTGGAGGCGAAGGCAACGGCAACGACCCCGGCAAGGGCAAGTCGAAAAGACGTGGAAAAGGGCAAGACAAGAACCAAGGTCGACGATGAGGAGGCGCTAACCGCCAGCCAGACAAGGTCAACACGAACCCAGACAAGAACGGAGGCAACCCCAACCCTAATCCAGGGGGGAACTCCGATCCCCCTGGAGGGCAGTCTGGTCCCACCACATGCTCACAAACGCAGGGCCAGCGAGAAGAAGGAGCCAAGCGTGAGCATGAAGTTGGTGATGACGGCAACGCTAAAAAGAGAAGCTGTTTCATGAGGATGGCCCGCAAAGTGCGGAACAACGGGTTTGAGGTGACCTCTTTCGCAGAGTTCTGACGGGGACGCTCCGGTGGGGCCCTGGACGTGGTGTTCTGGGTACGTATCAGACTAGGGGGACGTGAATACCAGGGGGTATTGGATACTGGCGCCACCATATCTATAGTGGCCAAGAAAATTTTACCTTTTGGGAGCCTGAAGAACACCATGACCAACGCGGCGATACGAATGGGGGATGGACATGTGGTGCACAGCTGCGGGGACTGTGAAGTGGAGGTACCTATGGGCTCCCGAACTATCGCCCATCGGTTCTATGCGATGGACACTGAGGCCTTCGACTTTGTATTGGGGACCGACTTCTTCGTGCAGCACTCCCAGATACAATCCCTGATGCTGCAAGCGCCCTACCTTCTCTACGTGAACCACGGCAGTGGCAGAGAGTCCGTACCACTGGACCAGTCGGAGCACACCTCGGGCTACCTGAGAGTATGGAAGGAGGAGCCCTCGAACATGATGGCGGCCTCCAAAACTGAGGACTATCAACTATTGGGGGAAGTCCCCGACCAAAGTCTGAAGGAGTTGGGTTATTCTAGAGAAGACGTGAGTGTGGAGTTGTTTGCCAGCGACAAGCAACATGTACTGGACCTTTACTGCAGCAAGGGGAAGAACTGCAGCTACAGGTTTTACTGGCCCTCTTTCGGGATGGCCTACGGGAACCCCAGGTTCAGTGAACTGGGAAAGGTCTTGACTAAGGGTGCCTTCGAACGTTCCCGTATGGTCCTGTGTTCCCCCGATTGGGGAGCCCACCGGGGCAACGAGTACTGGCGAACCCTCCTGGACAGGCTGACCATCAGCTCTGTTTGGTTACCTGATGAGGCCATCTACGTGCCTCTGGGGCGTAAGATGCCTATCGGGAAACCCAGATTGGGGAGTATGCTCAGTCTGGTGGATTGAGGTCTTACCTCCATCCCCTGGGAAGACCTGGACTCGACTCTGGTCCAGGCTATACAACGAGAAAGCGATGGACTTGCCTTGGGTGACTTCAAGGATCGACTACGACCTCAAGATGCTATTGAGACTATACCCGGAGGAGATGAATACGTCGTGACTAACACCAACGCCCCAACTCTCCCTGATCTGTACCTGTTCCTGATGGAGTGTCTGAGTGTGGACTATCTGAGCTCCCAGCTCTATCCACTCAGATGACGAAACTGAGCACAACGCCTTCTTCGTGCAGAACTGTGTAGAGGAAGTGGAGAACGCCGAGTACGTCGCCCCACTGAAACCCCTACTCTGCAAGAGGGTGGAAGACCCCTTGGACGAAGAGCTGGATCCCCGATCTAGGCTAGGGGAGTATGTGGACTCCAAGATGAGGTTGGTGGCGAAAAAGCTATGCTACGCTAAGCCTACCCGCAGCTCATGGCCACTGAAGCGAGGACGTATGGGAGATCTATCCAAATTGAAGGAGCACCTCGAACAGAAGATCACCACCTGGTAAAGGGAGGTAGATCTTAAGCTGATGAAGAGCGTGTGGGGTGCCCATTTGAGGACCCCAGAGGAGGACGACCTCTCGGAGGAATGTGTATGTGAACCCCCTCGAGCGTGCCTATGTTGCCATCGGCCACCGGAGATGGTTGAACAAGACCTACTTTATGCCCACCAAGGGTTGAAGGATACTACCAAGGGCGAAGAGTCGGTAGAGGATCACCTCCCAACGTCTGTTACTCAGGGGGCAAGCAACTTACACTCTGACGAGGACATGGAGGACAAGATCAAGCTATTGGACCCGCGGGTGCAGACGCTTATAAGGACCTATCCGGAGGTGTTCGGGGAACTACCACCCCCAGCCTCATGTGACACGCTCGTACAGATGGACCTCAAGCTGCAACCCGAGTTTGTGGGTCACAAGATCCTGAGGAGACCCTATCCGGCTCCTAAAGAGCAGGCCGACGAGATTGAGCGACAGATACAAGAATGTATCGACGCGGGCCTAGTCCTGGAGCACAAGGACGGGGACTACCCCAAACACTGCAGCCCGTGTTTCCTGGTGGCTAAACTGGGTCTACAGCCAAACGGCTGGTAGTGGACTACAGAGAGCTGAACAAGAAAACGCTGAACAACTCAGGGTCCATTCCTAATATGGAGTCTACCCTTGAGAAGATAGCCTTCTGTCGCTACAACACCAAGATGGACAAGAGGAGTGGATTCTGGCAGGTGGACCTGACGCCCAACGCTCAGGAGCTACTAGCCTTCATCACCCCTCAGGGGAGTGTGTTCAAGTGGAAGGTCATGCCGTATGGCGTGGCCAACGCACCCGCTCTATTCCAAGAGCTGATGAACAAGATCGTGTCCCTTCTACGAAGGAGACCTAAGGTGCCGGAACTCACATCCCGTGGGGCACAGATGGAAGCACACATCGACGAGGTATGCCTCTGGACCAATACCCAGGAGGACCGTCTAATCCTCTTGTGTGAGTTCTTTGCGGACTGCCAAGAGAATCACACACGACTCAAGCTGGAGAAGTGTGAGTTCATGCAGGAGACCATGCAGTACCTGGGTTTGACGTTGGCTATGGGTGGTGGACCCCAGCGGCCTCTAAGGCCAAACCCCTGATGGACGCCAAGGTACGACACGAAGACCCCAAGAAAGGACTTCATGATGTACGCAGTTTCATTAGGGCGTGCAATTTCTATCGCCGCCATATCAAAACCTTCACCTACACCAGCGCCATTCTGAAGGACCTGATCAAGAAGAGTACTACTTGGCGCTGGGGCCCACAAGAGCAACAACCATTTTGAGAGCTCAAAGACAAGGTGGCGAACGCTAAGTGCTTGGGCGTGCCTAGGGCACAGGGGGGGATTCTCCTGGTGACCGACGGCAGCAATGTGGGCGGTGGTGGATTGTTGTTCCAATGGCAAGCACTAGAGAAGGAGGAGTTCGACTCGGCTATTTCCCAATGGGGGACTGAAGGTCTCAACCGAGATGGAACTCTCAAGCACAGCTACCCTGACGACAAGTGGGTCCTGGTACCTCTGGGCCACTGGAACTGGAAATGGAACCAGGCCAGGGGGAACTACTCCACCTATGAGCAGGAATGGCTCGCGGGTATGCTGGTGCTATCCTCACATACACGACTGTTGGGGAGTAACCCTGTGGTCTGGCTGTGCGACCAGTAGCCGGTCCGCACTTTCCAGAAGGGTCCCCCACCTGAGAAGGCCAAGGTACGGCGCTGGTGGACCTACCTCAGCCAACTATGGCTAACAGTGCACCATATCCAGGGAGTGAAGAACGAATGTGCAGACTACATCAGCCGCAACAACTTCGGCGCCCTGATTGGTGCCCGGTCTGAAGCGCTGGCTAAGGAGGCGTTCAGCCGTATGGACGTCCACTTGGACCTCAACATGACTATCATACGCCCCCTGGATGGACTCCAACAATCGGAGTACGTGAAGGAGTTTGGAGATATCTACAAGCGCCTGGAGAAATGCCTTGAACCCCTCCTGGTCAACCAAGATCAGTGGAAGAGGGACAAGAGCTACCTCTGGCACGAGGACCGCATCGTGGTACCCAGTGACAGAGTCCCAGCGCTGCTGAAGTGCACCGATGAGTCCAGCGGTCATGTGGGTACTGACCGTACCGTGAGGCTATTCAAGCAGTGGTTCCACACTACGTGGACTGACGACAAACTGCCGAAAACCCTCCAGCCTATCGTGGACAAGTGCCCGTGTAGGTCCTGCAAACCAGGGGATATCAGGGACAGAGGTCTCTACTCGACCCTGCCCATCCCTCACTGTGCTAACAGTGTTCTATACGTGGGCTACACGGAGATGCCGAGGTTCGGGGGCTATGACTCCGCCCTTGTGGTAGCCTGTGGGTTGACCAGGTTTACCAGGGTGTTCCCATGTACCAAGCACATTACCGGGGAGGAGACTATCAAGATACTCCTGGAGCAGTGGTTTTGTGTCTATGGGGTGCCCAAGGAGATCAACTCCGATGAGGACGTATGAGTGCACTCAGATACCGGCTGGTACAAAAGGGTTCTGAGATCCCTCAATGTCCAGGTGTCTACGGGGATTCCCTACTCTCACACGAGCAACCCCCTATGTGACCGACAGATTCGTGTCCTCAAGGGGAATGTAAGGATATGGTGCAGAACTGAATGCACCAGAGACTGGCTGAGACTACTCCCCGTCATATCCTTGATGATGAACTCCCAAGAGAGTTCGGCTACTGGCTACTCGCCCCATGAGCTGTTCCTAGGGCGCCCGGCAAGGTTCCTACATGCCCCCTATCCAGAGGACACCCAGTCTTCCGTGGGTGAGTGGGTCCAAGAGCAACAAGCGAAGGTGGACAAGGCCAAGGCTATGCTCCAGGGAGTGAGGGAGCGTCAGTGCAACAAGAAGAACAAGCACCGAGTACCGGCCACATACCAAGAGGGGGACTGGGTGCTGGTGCACCACAGCCGACTACCCGTCTGGCCACGCTCTACCAGCGATGACCCATACTTCGGGCCCTACAAGATTCTATTTGTGGATGGACACCGTATAACCGTGCGGTGTTCTCCCCGTCTAGGGGGGACCCTGGTGTGCGCTGCTCAACACCTGAAGCGCTACTATGATCCTGAAGACCTCTGTGGGGAAGAGTCGGAGCTGAACAACGAGGAAATCGCCGCTCTAGACCTACAAGGGGCTGCCAGCCCTATGGATGTTGAAGGGGAACACCCCGACATGAACGCCGAGGAGATGGCTGAGGAGGGCTTCTACCTGGTGAAGTCTGTCCTACGTCACGCTATCGCCAGGGTTGGCGCTTCCTCACCCTCTGGGAAGGGTTTGGAGTCGAAGAGGCCACCTGGGAACCCTTCTCTGCGTTTGTTCTACCTGAGGAACGCCTAAACTCAGTTCTCGTTGACTACTTGTCCCAGAACAACCTTGGTGAGTTGCTGAGGCTCGCTGAGACGCTTGCCTCAAAGACTAAAGCTAGGGACTGAACCTTACCCCTAAGTGTGCTACGTATGTCTGTGTGTGTCTCACTTCTCCCCCAGGCATGGCTCGCGAATCAACAGGCTTGGCTGATGTCGGACCGAAGGTCCTAGTCAGTTACTAGTACCACTCCTATGGCTCCCAATTTCTGTGCTGGCGCCTATCCTTGGGGGAGGATGGCAAAAGCCCTACCTACTAGAGGGGAGGGGTGGCCACGTGTGCTAAGGGCATACAAAACGCCCATTCTTGCTAAAGGCCAAAAGCTAACCACTCCCCTGCCCACTCGCAAAAACACGGGGGACAGGACACACCACTACACTACACGCACTAACCCCAGCACCAGCCTTTGAAGGCAGGGTGAGCACTCATCACTTGCATTCAACCCATGCCAGGCCTGCTGACCCTAACACGTACACACGCAACTTGGTGTTGCTGTGGAAGGAGTCACGGGCCCTACTGACCCTCCTGTGAGAGAGCAAGAGGACACAGCGCTACTAAGCGTCTGTGGCCTAACAGGGACGCCACAACGTGTTTCCCTGCTAGGGCTTGGAGGGAAGGGCTGCTCTTCTGGCGTGTACGGTCTCCCTGCTCTGCCACAGGCAGACGCGGAGTTATTTGTTTATGTGAACAGCGCCCTTGTTTAGCAGGGCATGAAACAAAATCAATCGCTGCTGCACCAATCACCCTGACCTTCCCACCTGAAGAGCAAAGGCGGATCAACGAGCGTTTGCAGCGGAGGAACCAAGACCATCTGCGCGTATTATACGCTTCTCAGATGGCCCTATAATACGCTGTCCACAAACGCCCATATCAAGCAAGCAAGCTTAAGAAGCTCCACCCGTTCTCTTAAAGAACATGGGGCGGGGCCCCTGGGTAACCTAAACAAGGTTTACCGTGCGCATTTCGCGTGGCCTACCCTTTAATGCGTGTGTGAATGCACGAGCATGCACGAGTTGAGGACCAACCTGTGTCAATCACTGTTTCTCTCCCTAATCTTACTCACAATCACAAACTCCACCAGGGGGTGGCCCCACCTGGGCTTACCTACCTTACTCACCGCTGGAAAGTGAAGCAGGGTGAGGTGAAAAAACGACGCTATGCATATGTGTGTATGTCAAATCACCCTGGACGTACCTCTAATCATCTGCAATCTTTCTAATCTATGCCTCTATCGTTTGTTAGCGCTGCTACAAGGCACGTTCACGGAGACATGGGACGAGCTATGTGCATGCTGCAAACGAGAAGAGCACACCTGTGGCTTATACCTGATTCATTGAAGTCCTTCTGTTGATTTTTGAAATCGTGAATCTTGAATTTGTACTGGCAATGTGGGTGTAATCTTTATCTTAGTCTATTCATGTGTGTTTCGTCATTTTCGTCATTCTGCGTAACATACGTTTACAGACTTATTTAATCTTTTTTTTTCCGGCGCTTTGCTAGGAGCCGCTCCTGCGCGCCGCCTTTTTCTGCGTAAGAATTTCTTGATTTAAAAAATCAAGAGATGCTAATTGCTGTGGTCTATTGTGGATAGTTTTCTTTATCTAACTCTTTGTGACTGCAGCCCTTCATGCCTTGATGCTAATCTTTATCTACTTGCTTATCTCTGGCTTGGGCTATCCTGGATTGGTTGTATTTCAACAATAAAACGTTTTCCTCATCGAAGACAAGCAGCAGGAACCCTACACCAGCAGCAAGCAGCAGGAGAGGCACAACAAACACACAGTGTTGAAATCACTATAAAACTTTCTTCTTCGCCCGGGAATCGTGGAGGCATTAGCAACATTCTCCATCCGGATTTTTGTGCTTTACGCCATAGTTCCGGAGTGGCATTGTCAAGGATACTGCCTTTGAGCCTACTTGCTTCGTAACCACAACATGCTACAAATGCACTTGTGTCATCCATTCTCCTGGGAACCCAAACCTTTTCCAAGTCGCCTAGCCGTAGTTGCCGTTCACCATCGTCATCCCCTTGTTCACCATCGTCATCCCCTTGTTCACCATCGTCATCCCCTTCCCCTACCAAAGACTCCTTTGTTTGAGGCCCGTTAGTTCCCTCTTCAATCATTTCAATCTCCTCTTGGGGTTCATTCACCATCGCATCCATCTTTGCGCCTTCCGCACTCTCATCCACTAGGGCTTCCTCATCCTTTGGTATTGCTTTCACCTTGAACAATTTCTGAAAAAAAAGAGAGAAACACGAAATAACCACACAAGCACGACAATGTGACACACTTTGTGCAATGGCAATGTGATGAAATGTGGTGATGCCACACAGGCATTGAGATGAGGATGTCCATCATCATATGAGGATGCCCATTATCACACACATTGCAAAATGAAAAACAAGCACCACACTATTGGCGTGTCAATATCAAACGCACATCGACACATACCAAAGTTTTGCAAACGGATGTTGAGAAAAGAGGCTACCCATCACCCCCTTAGGCCCCAATGGGGAAGCCCGTTTGCCGCATGTGTTGTTGCTCCTCACTAGTCACCTGTTGTGCCGCCGCACGGCTATAGTACACCAAGGCAATGCGGGTGCCATCCGTTGGCCAAGGGCCATGAAGTGCATGGGAATCAAACTTCACTCCTCTTGACACATTGTGCAACGAGCGCCGAACTTGCCTCCCATCATTTGTGCCAATAGCCGGCACCCCCCCCCCCTCCCAAAGCACTCCCCCCTCCTCCACAAACAACGCTCCCCCAAAATAATCGCCAACAGTAACAATGCCGGAGATGGGAGAATGATCGTTCATGTATGTGTGCAACCGCATTGGTGTATTCCCGCAACCGAACACCACGGCGATAGCCGTGTACTCAAAGTGGCATTCCTCAAATGCCACCAACGCCAAAGTATTAAGGGCCAAAACAAGATCGGAATGTTGCTTCGTTGGACTACTCAAGGCGACAGACCTATAATGAGGAAAAACTGGCGTAATACCAAAGATGAGCTTTCGAATATTTGCGCCGAAGCGCTCTACATGTCGCCATGGGAGGGAGAGCACACGACTAAACAATGCGCAACAGAGCTGGGCCAAGGTGTTCACCTTGGGGCTACCCTTTCGAGCTTCCTTTGCCTTTTGAGAAGGTTGTGAAGGTTGCGCCTTCGGTGCGGCTTAAGCCTTCCATTCGCCCTTCGATTTCTTTGTTGGTGCGGGCTCCTCAATTTGGGAGGATCGTTCGGCCTTGAACTTCTTGTTCGGCTTGAGGTTGTCCGATTGTGCAAGCGCCTTTTTGCTCATCCGCGCCACTACGCATGGTACGCATGCAAGGCGAGTGAAATGTACACACACGCCGAATTTGCATCTTCATTTCTGTTCAATTTAGGTAAATCTTGTTCAATTGACGCGAATTGGGTTCAAAAGAACGTGCCACCCCTGGTGTAGTTGCGTTTTTCTCCGTCTTATTTGGTGGTCTCTCTTTGGTGCGTGCCTTCTTCGCATTCTTGGGCTTCAAATGCTTCTTCCTCTTGGGGCCCTGGTCATTGTGATCCCCGTCTGACCCACCGCTTTCCGCACTACTCTCCTCTCGCAACTTCAAGCGGTTCTCCACCTTACCAAACGCTGGTGTCTTTGTTGGGAGGGGTGCAACTTGTTCCAATGGTTTCCACCAACCACACTTTCCTAGTTGACGCCTCTCATCTCGCTCAAAGGCTGCAACCTTGTGGCGGCGTTGGGTGGTGTGTTGCCCCATACTATGGTCCACCTTGAGTGCCCAATCCGGTTGTGTGGTAAGTAATTGGCCCAAATTGCCCATGTCCAGGAGCTTCTCTCCTTTGTTTCGGTGCTCCATGGAGAGTTGTATGCCTCTCGGACTGACACAGAAAATGGTAGCGACCCATGCAGGGTCAATGCGGTCGCGCAGTGCAGCGGCGGCAGAGCTGAAATCGGCTTTTGGGTCCCGCGCGCTTCTTGATTCATCATGCAAAATCTGTTGGAGTGGGCCATTAGGGTAGCCTCCGCGGGTGAGGACGACACCTGGAATCTTACCCTGGTACTGCCAAGCATTGTCTAGACAGTACCAATCCCTTGAGGGTTCGCAGAAGCTCATACTCGCTGGGCTTGGAGGACCAAGGGCACCTTGATGCGTGGACCGTTCCAGCCCATCGTGGTCCCGCGCCATGAAGATCCTTGCCGTCACTGCAGAATTTGGTGGCCCATGACCTTGGAGACTGAATATGTGTCGCTGTTGCGCAACTCTGGCCTCAAGCGGCCCCCCATGCAGTCCAAAGGCACCGAAGGTGTTCACCATTTTTGGGAACGTCTGTTGGAAAATGCTTAACAAAGTCAAATGCGCACCGTGCGCTTCCGTCACTATACTAGCTTGTGGGTGGGGCCCACAGCCTTGTAGCACTGCCTGCGTCAAGGGGAATGCGATGGCAACAACAGTCGTGGAAGGGCATGGTGGAAACGGAACTACTGGTGGTTGCGGTGCTGCTGGTGGTTGTGGTGGGTGTCCAGCTTCTTCTGCCTTTACCTCCCGGAACCACGCATTGCTTTCGCTCCCGTCCTCAAGAGGGTAGACGTCGAGAATTGAATCATTTTCATCAAACGCCGAGTCCCGATAAGGGAGTTCTGGTACCACCACTTCATCCTCGAATGTTGGTTGCCAAAACGTCTCTTCCTTGATCGACGTAATGAAAAAGTTGAGCAGTGACCGAAAAATATACTCCAACACACGTTTGTCATGCCACGAGCACTCACCAGTGTTCATGCCCATAGCGGTGGCGGTGGCGACTGCTCATGAGTGTTCAATCCGCAACACCTGGGAAGATGAGCTCCGTTTCACAGCATTTGAGGAGGACTCCGACTTTGGCGGCGATGTGGTTGGCCCTTGGCTTTATTGCACGGCAGTTCCTTGGAGGGCACGCGCAACCACCTACGTGAAATATGCACCGATGCATTAGATTGAACACCGCTGTTAAATTTAACGTTCATTGCTGTTCAATTTGAATTAAACCGGTAAATGGACCCACCAGTAGGAGTAGGTCAGGCACGTGTGTCGCATTTGGAGTAGGTGAAACATCATACTTGGGCCGCTTCTTCAACGCCTTTGACGGGGCTCTGAGCTTTGGTTCCTTGGATGGGCCCACTAGAAGGTTGGTTGCTCACATTCATGAGACCCTTCATGCACTCGCATATGGTCGCCAACGCTTGTAGTTGTCCTCCATCATGGGCCAGCGCCGCCATGTAAAAAAGGCCCTTTCCAAACACGTATGGGAGGATTAACCATCACTCATACATTGAGAACCAGAGTCATAGTCTTTCGAATACGCACTCTCATTATTTGCAAACCACTCCTCCAATTCTTGGAGGCACTCTTGATGAGCAGACTCATGCCACCGAGTTTCTCCCCGCTTAAACACCGGAAGGTAAAAGTAAAAAAATATATATTGTAGGCATTGGCGCAAAGCAATAGATTGAGAATGCATGTTATGAGAAGTGTTCGGTGGCAAAGTATCATCGCGTTGTGTGGAACCAACGCAATTTGTTTGTGTAAGAAAAACCGATTTGATGAGGTGGTTTAGAGACTCCGCGGAGTCTTGGCAAAAGATGCCTAGGCCAAATTGGCCGAGTTTGGGGAGGAGTGTGGGGCACACGGTTTCTAGGAACAACAAATAGTGCGAAGCACTCGTAGGGGCAATCTCCTTGCCGAATTTGCGAGCAACACTAGCACACCAAGATATGGCCTCGTCGCTACGCCATGTGCTATATAGGTGGCAAAGGAGCCAACAGATGTTCATAACGGCATGGTCACTTCGAGTACCCTTCGAATTCAACAAATCAACTATGATTGGCCATGTATATAGCATCAATCTCCATGTGCCCTCGCCGGTCGGCTTGGGTTTCGTACCGAGCCGCCATCTGACTGTACAAACTCTGAAAATTGTGTGGATGGCTTGGGCACACGGAGTTGAGAGGTGGTCAATACGCTCATCTATGAAAATACAAACTAAACGGCCTATTGCCAATAAACAATGTAAAATGCATTGCTCCCATCTACAACGATCTTCGAAAGCAAGTAAAGACTCCGTCATACACCCCTTTTTTTGGACACAACAAAGGCTCGATGTGCGGTAGGTAGCATCTTGACTTGGTGTTCTCCAACGTAAGACATCCATGAATTTGTGTAGTTCACGGCTCCATGTGGCATATGTATAAATTGAACCAAGCTCCCAAAATTCACTAATTCCTAGCCATCTGCGTAGCCAGGGTTCATCTCCGCCACACCACACTTTGGCACTCGTGCGAGACCCAAACCATGTAATGGTGCCACTATCCACAATGTCTTGGAGTATCTAAAAGAACAATAATAGGCCTCATATGCTTGCTACGCAACATGTACTAGCTCCTACGTCAACGTCTCATCGTTCAATTTAACGTTCAACATGCAAAATTGACAAATTAACGTTAGATTGAACAACATACTTTAATGATTTTGTCCCAAAGGCGTGCTAGCACACTTGCATCTTTATCATCAGTATAGGCGGTCCCAATTATCAACGTATGTGAAAGATTCCGCACCAATGCCCCCAAATTTCCGAAGGTGAGGGAGATTTGGGACCATTGGGTCCCGGAAAATGGGAAGGCATCACCGCGGATCATGAGCATCACCGGCATGCTCCACTTCCAACGTTGATGAAAGATGGGGTGTTGCTCAATGAATTGGACGACTTTGGGTAGGGCCCATGATATTCCAACGGCTTGGGCTTCTTTATCAATTTTCGCATAATCCAATTGTATTGCCCCAACTAGTTGGGTCCAAGCCTGTTCCATATGTTGTTTACTCAGAAGTCTTGGTTGCCAATCAATTCTAGCTTTTGCGGAGAAGGTGGTACCAACTTGGGTCATAAGGTTTTGGAGTATTGCATACCAATTGCATGGCACACGTAGGTCCAACAGTAGTTGCACCGCATCCGTTGGTGTGCATACAAAACTTGGAACACCATTGATGAGTTGTTGCGCACACATTTTGCGGTGGTCTCCATTGACTATTTTGTTGTGAACCTCATTCAACAAGTTCCGGTGCCGTGGTCGTGACAAAAGACGTTAGCCAATACGTTTATGACCTCTTCACCAAAGAGATTGGTTGTGTTAGTGCTATCCAATAGGAACTCCCGTAGCCCACATGGGTCAAACAACCGTTCAGGAGTCACCATGATCTATAGTAATGAATAGAACATAATGTGTGTACTACCACTATTCAACTTTCATCGACAGACTTACGCACAACTCCCCAACATTTCAAAGGAAGTGGGTAAAGTTGTGCTAGTGGTACCACATCATTTTCCCCAATATTTTGCAACCCCGCACGTTGTTTTTCTGCTCTGCAACGCCTTTTTTCTGTTGCTTTTTCAAACAACTGAGTGCGTACTCGTGAATGAGGCAGCGCTCTGAGAGCGTGCGTTTCTGTCCCTGTTCAATTGTATTTAATTGGGTTAAATGGACAGATTCATCTGAGTGTAAATGAAATTAACGATGATAACCTTAAAACGGTAGTCTAGGGGACACATGAGGCTTGACAAAACATATGTACGTAATTTGCATGCTTCGCTAGGTGACTGCGGTGCTCAGGTGCCCAATAGTGCTTTGATTGCGAAAACTCAATGTTGAGACTGCGAAAGACAGCTTTGTCGAGCGGCTGCATGATGTCGGTGCACTGTGGTGGAAGCAGAAGAATTTCAACTGCCATTAACTTGCCCATCACACAGCGGCTCTAGTTTGCAATGTGTCATGGACCCGTCCGGCAACACAAGCACCTTGCCGAGCGGTTGATCCGACGCTGTCAACTACCTGGGGAATACTTCTGGTATCCAATCAGCAGATATTTCGGCCGCCGACGAGCCCGTACCTGCGCCGCGTAGGTACAGCGGAACTGTGGCTGTGTCATACCAGCACCAGGCAACGGGGTTATTCTTGAACAACAGAGTTGGCGTTATCTGCGATCCAGCTCTAGCGACCGCAACCATGCAGGTGACGTTTGTACGGCTATATCTGGCGCAGCGAGCCACACTTTTAGATGAATGCAACGCAAATACCTTACTTCTTCCGGCAGCACGTGTCCCGTCAATGAAAAAGATGGAGTCGTTCTCATTGAACATGCTGCAGGCATTGAACCCGACAGGCGTCAGCGCTGCGCACAGGTGTTGACGCAACCACTATTCCCACTGATCTTTGGTAAGCGTCGACATTCCTCTCTGAATGTTCGCCATAGAGGGGGTTCGTTGACAGATTTCTGGGTGCCTACGATGGAATCCTCTCTGCCATTTGTGTGTTGGAATCACACCTGTAAAGAGACTAAGAGGCGCCAGCCGTGCAATGAAGGCCATGATCTCCGTCTTGTACGGCGGCCAAGCTAATCTGCTCCGCTTTTGTATCACACCAAGGACAGGTTCATCGTCCATGTTGGGCTTGCGACCTGTTGTAGTGTTGTAGTGTTGTAGTGTTCTTGAACTCAACGCAATTTTTTTCGGATTGCTCCGGTGCAAATTTGTAATGTCGCTGGGCAGCACGGAGCCTTAGCTACCATGTCAAGACTACCAACACGGCTTCAAGCAATTAACCGGGCCATTGGGGCAACGGATGCGCGGCGGTGTGCAGTCCAATGTGACTTTTTTACTATCCATCACGGTTGTCTCCGGCATGGGTTGTTGGTGGCGCTCATGCTCTTGGCTGGCATTTGCTAACAACTGGTTGTTTGAGGCCTCAGGCTTTGCGGACGTGGCTGCGCACGTTCTTGCCTTGTGGGTGACGTGGAAGGACGCCGGCAGCCCTGTTCTCTCTTTGCCACAGTGTTGAGCTCTTGTCGGCAATGGAGTGCCTCCTTCTTGGGTCGTCTCATCAGCCGTTGGACAAACTGCAAGGATGGGGCACTGTGTGGGGCAACCTGCAAGTGTGGGTGTATGTTTTTTGGCATACTCTGAGACATTGTGCGGCACGGACACACGTGTTGAAGCACTTAGGTCAATTCTGGCAATCCTCTCACCTTTCACACCTTTGAGGGCTATGTTCAAACCTGGATGTAGGTCGCGATACGTCTAGGTAGGTAGGTAGGTCGACTCGGGACTGGGG
Source organism: Eutreptiella sp. 'Long Island Sound 2002' (assembly GCA_964036045.1). Classification (NCBI taxonomy): domain Eukaryota; phylum Euglenozoa; class Euglenophyceae; order Eutreptiales; family Eutreptiaceae; genus Eutreptiella; species Eutreptiella sp. 'Long Island Sound 2002'. The sequence continues at coordinate 90,631,901 of OZ038382.1, read as the reverse complement.
TTGCCCCGCAGGGGGGACTTACCAAGGGGCTTTTGCTCACACACCCACGGCCCTACTGCACGTGCCCCCACAAAGCGGCTCCCCAACATGGGGGAGGGGCGCGGTCGCCGCGAGCAGTACCCTACAGCGGGTTCTGCCCAGAGAGGTAACCCATGTTCGACCGGAGTCTCACATTCCTCTCCTTTGGGCGGATGATACGTGGAGGAGGGTCCCACCGCACATCCTCATCAACCTCCGGATTCTCGGGCCCAGGGGCCGGGAGCCAGACCAAAGGCCCTGTCCTGCAGGCACCCCGACCTGGGTTGGTTTTCAGTAGGTGTGAGGCGACTTGAAGAAGCACGTGCTACGGGACTTGCATGCCGTGGCGCACACTCACACCTCCTGACTCCGTCGAGCTTGCACTCTCCCGGGTGGCCGGGGGTTCGGAGTAGGTCGTTGTGGCCGGTTGGTCGGTCGTATGGTACGGTTGCGGTGTAGTTTGTTAATGTAGGTTGGTCGGTTGCGTGATGGTAGAGCCAAGTTTTGTTCGTGGGCATGGTCGTCGGCGGGCGCGGCGCACCACGGTGTCACCAACCCCTTTGAACGCCGTTCCCATTTCTACCCGTGCACGCCTGCCTGGTTTGGTGTTGGCCGGCTTGTGTGTGGTCTGTTTACGGTCAAGTGGCCGCTGCAGCTGCGGTGTTGTTGGTTCGCGGTCGTCTTGGCCGCCTCATGGTCAGCTTGGTTTGCGTGGGTTCCATTGCGCTGCTGCCGGTGGTCGTTCCGCCGAATGTTGTTTATGCAGCCGGCATGTCCGTGTCGGTGCTGGTCAGTGGCGTCGTGGTTTGTCGAAGTGTAGTGTTGTGTAGTTTGTTACCGTTGGTTGGTCGCGTTTGTATTGGCAGCGTTGCGGTGTTCTGCTGTGTTCGTGGGTACGGTCGTCGGTGGGCGTGGCGCACCACGGTGTTGCCAACCCATTGGGCGCCGTTTCGGTTTCGACCCGTGCACGCCTGGCTGGTTCGGCGTTGGCCGGCTTGCGTGTGGTCTGCTTACGGTCAAGTGGTGGCTGCAGCTGTGGTGTGGTTGGTGCGCGGTTGTCGTGGCCGCCTCATGGTCGGCTGGGTTCGTGTGGGTTCAGTTGCGCTGCTGCCGGTGGTCTTATCGTCGAATCCTGCCCGTTTAGCCAGCACGTTTGTGTCTGCGTCGGTTTGTTGCGTCTTGGTTTGTACAAGTGTCGTGTAGTGTAGTTTGGGAACGTTCGTGGGCCGGGTCCGCAGCGGTAGAGTCACAGTGTTCCTCCATGTTTGTGGCCATGGTGGTCAGGGGGCGCGGCTCGCCACGGTGTCGCTAGTTCGTTGGACGTCGCTCTCGCACCAGCCCATGCACGCCCGACCAGCTTGGCGCTGGTCGGTGTGCGCGCGGTCTGTTCACGGTCACGTTGCGTCTGCTGTAGTGGTTTTCGCGCCGTGTGGTCGTGTTAGTCGCCTCTTAGTTGGTTTGTTCGGCGTTCGTTCCTTGTCGTCGCAGCGGGCGCCCGCGCAGTCGGATTTGTTGTGTGCAGGTGTTCAGCTTGTTGCGATGTTGGTCGGTGCCAGGTGTGTGCGGCCGACACGGTACGTTTGTACTGTGCGCCGCCCGCCTGCCGCGGGGGAGAAAAGCCATGACAAGTGGTCGGACCGCTGTAAAAAAAAATTTCCCCTGTCGGTGCCCTGTACCCTGCCCCGCCCTGGCAGTGTTGCATGCAAAATCCATTATCCGGTATTTCGTGGTGCTCCGTAGCCGTACTTCCAGTTTCGCTTGTGCCACTCATATGTACACCCCTCGTCGGTGGCAAGGCCCCGCCGGTCCCCCTCGGTGTGTCCCTGTGCTCCCCATGGGAGCCCCAGGGTGTTGTTCCAGCTCGGTGGTGCTGTGCTTGTGCTCGTGCCTGTCTGTCTGCCGTGCGCCTTCTCGTGTCGTGCGTTGCGGGTCATTCGGGTGGCGTGTCTGTGTCACGGTGCTGGGTGTGGTGGCTAGGATGGTTAGGGTGGTTCAGCTTGTGCTGTGGTGTCGGGACGCTCCGTGTGACGTGGCGGGTTGGGCTCGGCGTAGCACACCCGTGCCTATTGGCAGGGGGGTCGGCGCGGCCCCGTGTGGTGAGCTTGTGGCCCCCCGCATGCCCCGGGTAGGGTTGTGCAGGAGAGGAGTACCAGGCGGTGTTGCAGCTGCCCTCCCTCTCATGGACGCTGTTAACTGTCTGCGGGGAGTGTGCCCCCGGTACCATTCGCATGGATTATACGTGACGTAACCTTGCGCGTCCCAGGCGCTCAACTCCCCGGAGGAGGTGCGCGCTGGTCCCCGCAGTGCACTTATCTCCGGATGCTCGCCCTGGACGGTAATACTCTGGCCGGTGGTTCGTTAACATTCTTGTGGTTATCGGCCCGGCCGCGGGTTCCGCGTATTTGGCCGGGCCCTTTGCCAAGCCCCTTGTGGATCCGGCTTGCGGGAGAGGAGGGTGAGGCGGGAGGACGGGTCCGGGCGTGGCGCCGCCCCACTCCCTGCTGCAGGTGGGTTGCGGGGTCCGACAAGCGTGGCCCTCGCCCGGGGGGTTGTAGGAGGAAGTCGTGGGGTTTCTGTGTGTGCTTGACACCACGGGTTGGGAAGGCCGGCCTCCACTCTCCGGGCATCTGTTGCATGTGTCGCGAAGGTTGATGTCCGTCTCGTTGGTTTGTCGGACTGTCCAGTCTTGCTGGGGTGTGTTGCGCGGCTGTGTGCCACTGGGTCGTCGCGGTAGGACCTGTGGCCAGGCGCGGCTCAGGGTCCTGGGGGGGCGTCCCATGCGTCGCACCGGGGCGCCGTGCAGGTTACTGAAGTTTGCGTGCACACGGGCTGGGCGTGCCGCCCGGGTCTCCGCGAAGTGCGGACGGCGGGTTGCCGTTAATTGCCCAGCGCCAGCGCCCAAATCCGGTGGCGTGTGCTGTCCGACAACACCCCCGTGGTCATCGGTTCGGCCGCGGGCTCCGCGTGTTTGGCTGGTGCCTTTGCCCGGCCCCTCCCGGACCCGTTACGTGGGAGAGGAGGGTCAGGTGGGATGGCGGCCCCGGGTGTGGCACTGCCCCCTTTCCTTGTTGAAGGCGGGTCGCTGGGGTCCGGGAAGTGCGGCCCCCGTCCGGGGGATGTGGGAAGGGGTCGCTGGGGTCGTATTTGTGTCTGACACCGTGGGCTGCTAAGGCTAGCCTCCACTCCTTGGGTGTCTGTCGTGCCTGCCGGGCAGGTGGAGGCCATCCCCGCTGGTGTGTCCGGTCGACGGGTGGTGTAGTAGCATGTTGCGCGGCCACGCGTTGCTGGGTTGTACGAGGGGTCTTGTTGGGCGAGGTCTGCCCGGCCGGGGTCGTTATGGTTCGTGGCTGACCCCGCTGCCGCTGGCGTGACGGTCATTGTCCGGTCCTCTGGCGGGAGGAGGCGGTCCCCGGTCCGCCGCGCCGTCTACTCCCTGCGCGTGGCCGGTGTGGGACCCGTGCCGTGCGCGTGCGGCCGTGCGTCGTCGCTGCAGGTCCTGTGGTCGGCCGCGGGTCAGGGCCCTGGGGGGTTACCCACACGTCGTACAAGGGTGCTGCGGAGGGCACTGAGGATTTCGTGCACCAGGGCCGCGTGCGCCGCCCGGGCCTCCGTCTCAGTGCGGATGGCAGGCTGCAGCTGCCCGCCCAGCGCCAGTGCCCGGATCTGGTAGATCGCGAAGACGGGGCACAGGTTGGGCTCAGTGGGGGTTTCCGCCGTCGGTTCCGGGATGGCCTCCATCTGCTGCCGGCCGTCGAGGTAGAATCTCCACGCCACTGACCACGCCCTGGTGTGCGGCCAGCTGCGCCGCGCCCGGCGCCAGAGGCAGTAGAGGGCGTGGCCTTGGTGCCAAGTCCCTGCCGTCCCCGACACAATGGCCGTCAGGTGGTCCGGGGGTTGGTCTGGGAGCAGGGGGGTAGGGTTGTCCGTCAGGTCCGTGGTCGCCCGGAGCATGGAGTCGACGGCCTGCAGTCTCCAATGGTTGTCCTGCGGGTGTGGGATGATCCGCACCTGGTAGTAGTGGCCATTCTCCAACACGATGATGGCGATGGTACCGGGGTCACGTTCGCGCGGGGGGGGCGCTGAGCGCCCCGTCTTCGGGTAGTGCGCCGCCAGGTTCGTGAGGTTGTGCCCCCTGCTACGGGCGGTCCCGCTTTCCCATGCCTCCAGGCCCTCGTGCGGTAGGATACGGAGGTTTTCGGGTCTCGGTGGTGGGGCGGCCCGCTCCCGGCCTCTGGTGGTGGGTGCGGGCCTAGGGTACGTCGGCGGCGCTATGAGCGTGTGTACCCAGCCCAGGTGTGGGACCCACACGCACCCTTGGGCCGGTTGGTGGGTGTTGAACCACCCGATCCACGCTTCAATGAGGTCGTCAGAGACCTGTGTCCCGGGGGTGACGAGCGCCTGGAGCTGTCGCACAAAGATTTGGGTTTTCGTGGCATGTGGCAGGGGGACTACGGCAAAGAGCCTGTTCGGGTCAACGTTACGGAGGTGTTCCCGCAGGGTGGCCACCAGCTCGCTCGAGGGCGTGGAAGCGTGGATGTCGTAGAGCGCCCTCAGTTCTGCTAAGTCGAAGGGACCTGTGCCCCAATGCTGTGGCGGTCGGGGGGGCGGGGGGGGCATGGCCAGCCGTTTTTGGTCCAGTGCCGCGTCAGCCGGGGAGGGGTGCCGTGAGGTGGCGCCCGGGTGTCCCCCATGCACGTACTCCGTGGGGGGTTCCCGTTGCCGGGGCATCGAGCAGGGCGTGGCGGTGGGCAGTGGGCCAGCGGGCTCTTGGGGGCTGGAGGTCCCTCTCATCTCTGTGTCCGCCCTTGGTCCGCTCGCGTCGTGTCCCGGCTGCCGCGATGTGCCCTCCGTGGCCTGGCGGCTTCTGGACTGCGAGGAGGGCTGCCCCCCTGCCCCTTGCGTAGGTCTGGGGTCGGGCGCCGGCTCCCTTGGTCACGTGTCCGTGGCGTGTGGTCCTCTCGGTAGCGGATCGGCCGCTGACCCCGGGAGGGAGGCGGCGGATGAGCTGGACGTTTTGCCCGCCGTCTGGCGAGGGTCCGCTTGAAGCGCTGCTTGCCGCTCGCGCTCGCCCGGCGTGAGAATGGTGGGGATGTACGTCCGCTCGGTGCGGGGCCTCTTGGACCGGCGTCTGGGGTCGGAGGTCGATGATGTTCGCCGAGCGTGGGGGTCGCGGGGGCCCCCGTGGTCCCTGTCCATATCCTCATTGAAGACGACTCGTCGCGCTGCGGGGGGCGGCGTGCGGCTGCGGCGACGGGATCGGCCAGGGTGCCTCGTCTGTTGGCGCTGCTCCGGCTTGTCGCCTTGCACCCTCGAGGCATGGGGACTGCCCGGGCTCCCCCGTGGGGCGAACGGCCGCAGGGGGCTGCTGTATGGGCCAGAGGGGGAACCCCTACCGGGTGGTGGACCCCGTGGGCGTTCCGGTGAGTTTCGGCGCGCCGCCTGCCTGGGGGCTCCGGGACGTCTTGAGACCGCGGCCGCCGGTGGCCTGAGGCGTGTCCCTGGTAGCCCGGTGATCCAGGGATGTCCCAGATATTATGGTCCTGCATGGCCGTACGGATGCGCAGGGCGGCGCGCTGGTGCCACCGCCAGTGCAGTCTGTTCATTTCATCTGGGCTGTGGGCTCCCATATGCGACATGAGCCGGGTGGCCACATAGCGCCATTGGCCGGGATTGTCCATGGTGGCGGGGGGCGTGTGCTTTGTCCGATGACCAGACGTGACGTCTGCCATGGTGCGTGTTCCCTCCGCGAGGTGGCGGGACCGCGAAGAAAGTACCTATCGTATGCGGACCGCCAGTTCGAGCTGCTCCCCTGTGACAAGCCTGGGGATCCAGAGGCCTAGGTCTTGGGTCGCTTCTTGCTCCGCTTGTTCGCTGAGGTGGCTGGTGTCACCCCCCAAGCGTGCATAGTCCAGGTGTCCCCGCCCCCAGGGCGGGGCGGCCCCCGGCGGTGGGGCGACAGGCTCACTCGCGGTGTTGGTGGCTGCTTCCACGCGCGTGCCCTCACCTGGGGCGTTACGCTCGTCCGTAGTCCGTTTCGCCGCGCCGCTCGCGGTTGCCTGCCCCTCGCCCGTAGTGGCAATCTGCCCCAGGATGGTGTAGTCGCGCTGGAGGTGCGCTTGTCGTGGCACCGTGAGGGGCGTATCCTCCGCCTGGCCGCGTTGCGGCTCCGGGTGGACGCGTGGCGTCTCCGGTGCTGGGACCACCTGGGGGTCATCCCTGCAGGATTCCATGAAGGCATCGGAGGAGTCATCGTCGCGGTTGTGCCCGCTGGGTGACGTTCCTCCTTCGTCCGCGTGCTGGGGAGTGTCGGGCGTGGTTTCCCGGGCCTCTGACCCCGCGCTGGTTTCCGGTGGATCTCATTGCGGGTCGCCATGTTCGCCCGGGGGGCGGCGCCCGTGTGATCCGCGGCCGCGGGCCGGTGGGGGCTGTCCGCACACCCGGTGTCCGGAGCTGGCCCATCGGGTTCCGCGTCAGGCTGGCCATCTGCCAATGCCTCGTCGCCTCCGTGTGCCGTTTTGTTCCTCAGGTCGGCACTCCGCACTGATGGCTGGTCCGTTCCCCCGCCAGGTTCCCCCATTGGTGCTGGTGTCGGCGTTCGTTCCGGAGGTCTCTGCAGTCCTTCCGCGCCCACCGCGGGCGCGTCGCGCTGCGGTGGGGTCGGCGGTGTAGGCGGTTCGGCGCCATCGTCCGCCGGTGGCGGTGCCCCCCGGGAGTGGCCTCCCGCCACAGGTGGCGGCTCGGGTAGGCTCCCCGGGTCCGCGGGCTGCGGGGCGTCCGCCGGGGCGGCGGTGCATGGCGGATCCGGGCCGGGGCCTGGGCCGGGGGCCGGGCGGCCGGGAGATGACAGTTCTGCCGGCCGTGCCGGCGGTCCGGTTGGTGGGGCGTGGTGCCGCTGGGGCACCGGCCCGCCGTGCTTTGTGGCCGGTAGGTCCTCCGTGCCGGACGTTGCCGAAGCCTGGGGGGTTAGGCCCCCGGTGGGGCCGTGGGTGTGGGGGTGCCCGGCGTCGGAGGGCCGGGCGGCGGTGGTGTCGGTCGAGTCAAGTTCCGGTGCCGTGGTGGTGACAAAAGACGTTAGCCAATACGTTTATGACCTCTTCACCAAAGAGATTGGTTGTGTTAGTGCTATCCAATAGGAACTCCCGTAGCCCACATGGGTCAAACAACCATTCAGGAGTCACCATGATCTATAGTAATGAATAGAACATATTGTGTGTACTACCACTATTCAACTTTCATCGACAGACTTACGCACAACTCCCCAACATTTCAAAGGAAGTGGGTAAAGTTGTGCTAGTGGTACCACATTATTTTCCCCATAAATATTTTGCAACCCCGCACGTTGTTTTTCTGCTCTGCAACGCTTTTTTTCTGTTGCTTTTTCAAACAACTGAGTGCGTATTCGTGAATGAGGCAGCGCTCTGAGAGCGTGCATTTCTGTCCCTGTTCAATTGTATTTAATTGGGTTAAATGGACAGATTCATCTGAGTTTAAATGAAATTAACGATGATAACCTTAAAACGGTAGTCTAGGGGACACATGAGGCTTGACAAAACATATGTACGTAATTTGCATGCTTCGCTAGGTGACTGCGGTGCTCAGGTGCCCAATTGTGCTTTGATCGCGAATACTCAATGTTGAGACTGCGAAAGACAGCTTTGTCGAGCGGCTGCATGATGTCGGTGCACTGTGGTGGAAGCAGAAGGATTTCAACTGCCATTAACTTGCCCATCACACAGCGGCTCTAGTTTGCAATGTGTCATGGACCCGTCTGGCAACACAAGCACCTTGCCGAGCGGTTGATCCGACGTTGTCAACTACCTGTGGAAGACTTTTGGTATCCAATCAGCAGATATTTCGGCCGCCGACGAGCCCGTACCTGCGCCGCGCAGGTACAGCAGAACTGTGGCTCCGTCGTACCAGCACCAGGCAACGGGGTTATTCTTGAACAACAGAGTCGGCGTTATCTGCGAACCTGCTCTAGCAACCGCAACCATGCAGGTGACGTTTGTACGGCTATATCTGGCGCAGCGAGCCACACTTTTAGATGAATGCAACGCAAATACCTCACTTCCAGCACGTGTCCCGTCAATGAAAAAGATGGAGTCGTTCTCATTGAACATGCTGCGGGCATTGAACCTGACAGGCGTCAGCGCTGCGCACAGGTGTTGACGGAACCACCCTTCCCACTCATCTTTGGTAAGCGTCGACATTCCTCTCTGAATGTTCGCCATAGAGGGGGTTCGTTGACAGATTTCTGGGTGCCTACGATGGAATCCTCTCTGCCATTTGTGTGTTGGAATCACACCTGTAAAGAGACTAGGAGGCGCCAGCCGTGCAATGAAGGCCATGTTCTCTGTCTTGTGGGGCGGCCAAGCTAATCTGCTCCGCTCTTGTATCACACCAAGGACAGGTTCATCGTCCATGTTGGGCTTGCGACCTGTTGGTGTGTTGTAGTGTTGTAGTGTTCGTGAACTTAACGCAATTTTTTTCGGATTGCTCCGGTGCAAATTTGTAACGTCGCTGGGCAGCACGAAGCCTTAGCTACCATGTCAAGTCTACCAACACGGCTTCAAGCAATTAACCGGGCCATTGGGGCAACGGATGCGCGGCGGTGTGCAGTCCAATGTGACTTTTTTAGTATCCATCACGGTTGTCTCCGGCATGGGTTGTTGGTGGCGCTCTTGCTCTTGGCTGGCATTTGCTAACAACTGGTTGTTCGAGGCCTCAGGCTTTGCGGACGTGGCTGCGCACGTTCTTGCCTTGTGGGTGATGTGGAAGGACGCCGGCAGCCCTGTTCTCTCTTTGCCGCAAAGCGTTGAGCTCTTGTTGGCAATGGAGTGCCTCCTTCTTGGGTCGTGTCATCACCCGTTGGACAAACTGCAAAGATGGGGCACTGTGTGGGGCAACCTGCAAGTGTGGGTGTATGTTTTTTGGCATACTCTGAGACATTGTGCGGCATGGACACACGTGTTGAAGCACTTAGGTCGTTTCCGGCAATCCTCTCACCTCTCACTGCTTTGAGGGCTTTGTTCAAACCTGGATGTAGGTCGCGATACGTCTAGCGGAACATTATAATGTTAAATTTGGTCCGGTTGTAATATTCCGCTACACGTAACACTTATTCCGCTAGACGTAAGTAGAACTTTGTGCGTCTACCAGAACATTATAAGGGCCATTAGACGTAAGTAACAGAGCTAGTTGTTCTGGTAGACGTAAGTATCTACACCATCCTATTTGTTTCATAAAAACTCCACATCAGATGTTTCCTCATATCGTTGGGCCAAATGATAGCATATCTCATAAATTAGTCAATAAATCCAAATTTTGCATTCCAGTCATCCTATGCTTCTTTTAGGTGCCTTGTCGAAAGACACCAAAATCTACCTTGATCTTTGTCATCACGGCACTGTTGCAACACTGAAGTTGGAATGTCGTTAACAAGTATTGTGAAGCTCTTCGACAAACAATGCGCATATGCGAGCCACATTATCCATATTTTTCATCTTGCATTGGGAAGACACATCTTCTCAAATGATGATCTTAAAAACTTCTTGACCCCAATGCTTCTTCGGATCATTCACCAATGCAAGAAAACGTGGACCACAACAACCGATAATTGCATTTAGGGAGAAAGTGTGCCACTTTTCGCCAACGAAGGATTGGGTTGTTTGTGTTATTTGCCCTAGTGCATTCACATGCACTTTTAGTGCTATATTTTTGTGACGTATTTTCTGATGGACGGTGAATGCAACAAAGGGGGACAAAAATTTGTTGGAAAATTCCGAAATTAGTATTCTTTTTGAAAAATACAGAAATTGGTTTTCCATACATGCATACGTCTTGCGGAACAGATCACATTGGTTCTTACGTCTAATGGCCCATATAACGTTCCGGTAGACGTAAAACATTTGACTTACGTCTTCTGGAACAGGTGTTACGTCTAGCGGAATATTATAATGGACCGAATCTAACGTTATAATGTTTCGTTGGACGTATCACGACGTACACTCGTTCAATACTCCGACCTTCTCGAACAAACTGCAGACCTTTTCCGGCACACTTTGTTAAGAGCTGAGACTGTTTCCGGCACACTTTGATTGGCTCTTAGATTTTTTCCGGCACCTAGTTCTGAACGGAGACGCGTTGCTGCAGACTTCCGGCAAAGTTTCAGAGATTTTCCGGGGGTTGACCAACAGTTTTACCAACGTTCGCGTTTATGCACCTAATTGGGCAGCACGAGCGTGACACATTACAATTAACTGTGCTACAGACTGCACTTTTCATGACTCCAGTACGGGATGATTAATTTGAGTTGTTTCCTGTATGTTTACATTGATTTCTCAAAAACAAAATGGCAAAGGAAACAGCACCAGAAGGCGATGACAGCTACAGCAGGTTCTGCGGCAATTTACTTGGCGCGAAATCCGACTTGTGGCGGATTTACATAGGAAAACAAGAAATATTTATTTTGCTCCTTTGATTATCTCTAACATAAATTCTGACCGAAATCTGGCCTTACGGCAATCGTCAGTTTTTGCCAGCAAAAAAAGTCTACCCTATACGGGCAGTAGAACTTACTATGCAGATTCGCATGCATCCATTATTGATGCCGCTCAGTATCGTTCTCCCTGGCCAGCACCAGCACGTTGTCTCTGCACAACTCCGGTGCAGTATGTCGCATTTTTGGCGCTTACCAGCCATGAAGCATTTTTCAACACAAGGCAGGGGATCCCATTCGGAAAGACACGGCCCATGGAACTTGCGAACAAATAATTTTTTGCAGTGGCCGATTGCATCCGGGTGCGGTTGAGGCCCTTGAGGTAAGTCACCGTTGACCACCCCCGCTCCACCACCGCGGTTGCATCCAAGCTGGTTCCTTGCACGAAAGGCATGGAGATCCCAAGCTGTGGATGCGCATGGCACGCCTCGCACCCCTTTTTGCTAGAATTGGTCTCTCCGTCAACTTTGCCAAGACAAAAGGTTTTACCTATTCGTGCGCAGTTGCATTCCCAAATTACTGTGCCTACCAGGGTTTATGAGGGAGATCAAAGGAGATTGTGTTGTAACTCATTACTTCATAGATGTATCGCTCAACGGCAATCCTATCCCACGCCAGTGGCAGTTGAGTGCGTTAACTCATATCTTTATTTGGGGCACTTCATCCATACAACGTGGGATCCGCGGTGAATGTATGATGAATTGATGTCTGAATTTAGTCAGCACATGATGTTTCGAATAATCGACCATTGCCTGTTGGAGCTCGACTTCAAGTCATTAAGTCGGTCCCTATTCCTAAGATGGTATATAGGTTAGAATGTATTCCAATAGTTTGGGATCTGTTGTTGAAGATTCAAAGATGGCTGAAGGATTTTTTGCTTGCCATTGTTGGTTTGCCAACGTTTCTTTGCAAGAAAACATTGTATTCTAGCCATAAATTTGGAATAGGGCTGCTTCATATTCTGGTGGTGGTTGCAACTCGAATGTTGGACAATGTCCCCAACGTTTTGTGTAAATATGGCGCACAGCATTTGATGCACACTGAGATGGGCCAACTTCACATTTTGCAATCTGCTGTGGATGCTCTACATGCAGAGACAAGTGCTTCTGTCTTGCCGTTGGGGGGAACTTCCGATGTTCAGGAGGTGTTGAATTAGAGTCGCTTCTGGGAAGTTGAAATTCAGAATTGGGTCTGGCAATGTAAGCATTACATTGATACTGAGCATTCGGCTGATAGTGATGGTTCATCCTTTGAATCGTGCAATCAATGTGCCGGTGCTGCTGTTTTGGTGGATGGAAGAACACTGTGTGTGAGACCTCCAGGATACCAAAGCGCCTATAACGCATAATTGTATGGGATGTTCTTGGCTTGTAAGTATAGTTCCTTATGTGCTACCATATTTATGGATTGCTATGCGGTTTTGAAGGCTATTAAATATAGGAAGGAGCGTGTGGTGGAAGCGAGATCGATTAGATTAATTAGGGACCATGTCCTTCGTAAGCATTTGTCTCTCAAATATGTGAGGGGTCACTCGGGGATTCCAGGTAATGAAGAGGTGGATAGATGGGCGAAGGCAGCGGTTGACCTGCCAGATGCCCCTGTTCCAATGTTTGTTGAAGTTGGAGATGTCTCGTATCATGGTGAATCGTTCACTTACCCTCGTAAAGTTTGGACTAGACATGAGACGCCTACGCATAGACATAAAGGGGTATCGTCGGGATGTTGGAAGCAGCTGAAGTTTGGATTCACTATTTGGATCCGATGGTTTTTCAGTGGTATTGTTTTGCCTGGTTACTCCTTCCCGCTAACCTACTGGCATCCGGAGCACACCCGAGCAATGGACCCTCAGCGTTGTTCGTTGTGCAAGACATATCATAATAAATCGGTCCATGGGTATTTGGGGCATTGTGGTGAGAACTCAAAGCTAGTGCAGATTTGGTTGAATGCTTGGGGTCCATTGAGGCAGAAAGTATTGATGTGGCGTTGGGTGGCGATGGCCCGTGACCTAGATAGAGTGGGAAGATTGTTGCTACCTTGATCCCTGGTCTCTGAACTAGCTCAGCAGGAGCGGTGGAGGCAGTGTAAGAGGGCGATCACCAACCGTTCCACCATGAAATGTCACCATGAAATGTGCAGGAACGCTGCACCCCTGCACGATGGGCTCCATTTGGAGGCTGCTTTGTGTCATTCTGCAGTTCACCATACGAATGGAAAAGCCCTCGTTGTTGTGCAAGCCACGTGGCCTGTCAGTCCGCATAAGGGGGCTGCTCAACAGGATCAGGCAGAAGCCAGCTGCAAACTTTGGTCGGTCCAAGCGGCAGCAAAAGCAAGAAGAAGAGCGTTTTCGAGAATGCCGGAATCAAAAGCTGGGACCATGATGTTAACACTAGCTGCGGCAAACAAGCACACAGGTCATCTTGAACTCGGCAAAATACTTGGTTGAATTTTCTGAAAACTGAATTTCCCAGGGAAACGTACTACGCCCAATTGGAAAATTGTTGTATAGATGGTTGTTGGCGAGTCCTCTTCAATCTGTGATTGCTGAAACTTGACCAAATGGCATTTGAAGCAAACAATCAGCAATTGGCCTGATGCTATTACGTGGGGCATTTTGCGGCGTGAGCAGGGGGTACCAGAGGGAGGGCTGGGGAGGGAAGGTCCACTATTTTTCTTCGGTTTTGAGGGCCACAGCGTGGGCATGGGGCTCCAGAGGGGAAACATTTTTTTTCGGGTTGGAGGGCATTTTTGATTTCCGGCTTTCATTCTGAGCATTTAAAATGTACACCAACCCGGGGAGGGGGGGTTCCCCTAAAGCTATTCACCTCAAATGGCAAACAAAAGGCGCAGCATACCTCAAAAGGTTGACGTACGAGGGCCTTGATGCCCCTGCCACAGCCCCGCAAAGGCATGGGGGTTGAAAACATGCATTGTTTCTCCGTGAGGCACTTAATGAGGAATGAATGCAGAGATAACAAAGGCTTCAGCGATGTGGAGTCTGAAGTGACAAGACGTAAAAGACGAGAAAAAGAGGTCATACCTACCTGTTGTTACTTTCATCACGTGATACGCGAGATTGTGCTTTTGCAGCCCTCTTCGCCCTTTGCATACCTCGCTACTACAGGTGTTCGACCATGGTGGGTCTTTTGGAGTTGAATGCCATCATTGTCTGCAAAATTGCATCACCTCCCTGCGCAACTACCAATTCACAGAACTTGTTATCTGTGCTGCTGTGCCTGCCACGTGCAACACGGCACGGTTTTAGAGGTGAGCCTCACCGCAATACCATGGAGGTGCGACAAAGAAGAAAGACGCAGCCCCCCTGTCCCCAATGTTTCCGCTTGCATTCAGCATTCTCGGTGGGTCAATCATCGTTTGCCACCTGAAAAAGCAGTTCTTTCCGGACGCTGGTTTCCCTTCTCACTCCCGTGCACTTATGACTTAGCTTCAATGCTCAGTATGCCTTCCAAGCTATTACGCTCAAACTCAGCCATTGCTGTGCAGATCTTCCTCTGTTCTTGTGGGGCATCACGCGCATGCTCCAATGTTTCTGTCGCATGCTGATCTCAGAGGCTTCCAGGAGTGCGGAAGTGGCAACGGGCTGTTCTGTCACAAGCAGGCAATAATGTGTCTGTGCTGTGCTCGAAAAATGTCACCCCTTCCAAACGGCTTGCCTGCCAACTGACTCTTTTGCCAGTTCTGGCCATGTGGCTTGTTTTGCCCCATCAACAGAACTTTGCCTTTGCAGGAGATTTGATTCATCAATCTCACCAACAACGGACAACTTGTTCGCACACTTTGGGTCACTGCAGCATCAATTTGACCTGATAAGTCCCAACAGGGTCTCGTTAATGTGCTTTGTGTCCTGCTGCATCATTCCGTCACTACCAATCAAGGCAACCTGCTCTCAACCTTCCAAATCCACCAAAAACAGCTTTTCTCTCCTAGATACTGGCAACAGCACCTTTGTTGGCGCTTTTCTTGATGTCAATCACCATAGCCCTGTATCCTCGGCTACTCCTGGGATTCATTGCAGTTGCCTGCACCACCTGCACGAAAGAAGAGGTTACTCTCTCTCTGGGCAAGTCTGAACAGTCAAAGTACAGCGTGTCGTCTGATCAGCTGATCGTGTTTGCAGACTGCGCACCTTGTGGGTGTTGGCTCCGTCTGCCAGCTTAATGAATTGTGTGTAGTTCCGAGCCAATTCCCAGGTGACGCCGACAAACTCCAACTCGTCATCGATGATGCGGAACTCAGGCTACACATCTTCCGAAAAATTGAGCAGATCTCTGGGTTTGCCCAGGTACCGCTGCACATACCTGAGAGGCAGTAACAAATAAATCTTGTTGGCAACTAGAACGGGGCAGTGCGAATAGACCCTCCAAAATTTTGTTGGTCAACCGCTGCAACAACTGTCTCCTTTGCCTCCAATACAATCATCATTCTGCGACTTGCGTCCAGCCTGCGCTGCCCCACAAAGTACGAGGTCGCGTATGCACATACGCAATTTTGACTTCGACGCTGAGATTCATGGCCTTCTCTTCATAGATGTAGCGGGCCACACGAGGAATGATACGTTGCAGCTCAGGATCGCGGTCCTTCCCTCGCATAGTATCTGAGAAAGCGCACCGCTAGTAACAGGGGTGAGAATACGGTTGGGAGCGAATGACTTCGAATTGGGACTGGTTTCTTTCATGGCGCGCCAGGAGGCTTGTCAGTCAGAAAAACAGTAAACTACGGCACCGCGGACCGCAGCCTGGCAACGTCTGTGCATCTTGCAAAATGCAGCGAACAGGGGTTTATTACCTGGGAATCAACTGCAAAAAACCAAGTGTGTCTCTTGGACTTGGCCTCTGTCAGGGTGCATAATATTCGTGAATATCAATGTGCCTCGCGAATGTCAATGTGCAAGCATGTGGTCTTTGTATCTAATTTCTTCCCCTTCGTGATGTTTTTTTGAACGTTAGTAATGTGAGCTACGGCACAACAATCACCTACGCCACCTTACCCTGTGACGTACAAAGACTCTCTCTCTGTGCCCCCTCCCCCGACTACAAACACTCCCACACAGGCATGCACTTGAGTAATTTCAATACCTCTTGTCTCTTCACAGTAAATTTGCGCCTCTGTAATGGAGTAGACATCCTTCTTGGTGGTTAATGGTTCATAGTGTTGCCTGTAAAAAAATCAAAAAACAATCACAAAGAATTATGCCAAAACAACATGAGGCAGCAGCACCAATACAACATGCAAAGTCACCAGAAAAACACACTAACACAACAGAAAGAAAACAACTGGGGCTTTTCTGGTTTGCTGGCAAAAAGAGTGGTCTAAGCAAAATCCACTGCATTTGCTCAAGGTAGCCTAGAAACAAGCTTGGAGGCATGCACTGTTGAAGGATATTTGGGGGGAGGGGGCGACCTCGAAGCTTCCCTTCGGCATGCACACCTCAAACCCCAAACCCATGAAGGCGAAGTCTTCCACTTGCATTCACGATTGTCCAAAGGATTCTGTGATCCTTGCCTCGGCCATGACACAATCTGGCGTCCTGGGCAAGGAGATGAAGGTATATGTAGACCAAGTAAATATGTAGACAAGTAATATGTACAAGTAACAATTCTATACTATAAAATAGCATAAAAAAGAAGACGAAATGAAGGCGACGGCGTCGCCGCCATCAGAAAATCTGACGGCTACGAGGCGTCGCCATCAGGATCTCCACTGAGATCCTGCCCAAACTGGGCCAAGCAGTGGTTTTTGGGGGGAAAACAATGAAATAAAATGATTTTTGAGTCAAAAACACTCATTTTGCGCGTCTCCCCCCAACGCGTAGCGTAAGCGACGCGACGCGTTTCTGTGCCAATTCAACCTACATATGAAAAGGCCCACTGTTGGGCTACGCCATAGGCGTCTGAGCGATTCCTGGAATCGCCTCAGCATTTTTTGAAAAATGCGTGAACGCGCCTTTTTTCGCAAAAATGGACCTTCGCGGAACGCCGCGAAAAAGGTCACGCTATAATCTTTTATTCCTAAAAACGATAAAACAATAATAAAATTGCCTAAAATCTTTAGAAATCGAGAGTTAAATTCTCGATCTGGAGCTGCGTCGCGCAGGCGACGACAGTCGTCGCCAGTCCAGAAAAGACGTAAAATCACGATTTCTGGGGTATTTTACAGAAATCCCACAGAAATCAAGATGCCGTAGCATCAGCAGGAAAATTCCTGATCTGGCCTGGCGAAGAGCGCCACAGGCTGTGCAGCGGGTATGGGTGAAGCACCCCATACCGCTTCACCCCCCTCCTTAAAAGCCTTGCCTATATCCAAAGGAAGGCAAGGCCAAGGAGGCGCTCTGACCCCTGCAGTGTCCTGGTTTCAATACTGATTCATCAGAACAGTGGGGGGGGGGGGGCTTCGTGAGTAATTTACATGGGGGGGAGCACCACACACATGTAAAAAAAAAAATTAATTTTTTTTTTTTTTTTCTTTTTGATCTTGAAATATTCATAGGGCAATTGCCCCTCAGGCGACAACACTGGTCCCTGGCACTCCTCGTAGCCTCTGGTGACCAGACCAGGGGCGCTGCAGGGCCTTCCGCCCTGACTGATGGCACTTAGGTGCACATATTGGCCCTTTTTCTCCATGGGCATGGAAATCAATAATTCAATAAATTCGGAAAAAATTATTTAGGGTCAAACCCAAGGCAAGGCCTTCCACCGAGCCTGAATTTAGGGCCATTTCCTGCCCAAGGCAACCCGTGCCAGTTTAGGGTCGATTCCCAACCCAAGGTGACGAATGAACGCACCTAATTTGGGGGATTTAGGGTCATTTCCTACCCAAGGCGCCCCAAGCCTATTTAGGGTGGGTCCGAATCAACCAACCCAAGGCGACGAATTAACGCGCCTTCTTGTGCACTTCGCAGACGTCGTCGTCGTCGCTGTGGTCGTCGCCCAGCTGCGTCGGGCTGGACTTGGGGGCTCCATAGGGTCCATGGGGAAGTCATGGTCTTATCCATCGTCGGAGTCCTTCATCGCGTTGATGCCCTTGACCTTAGCTCCTGCAGTTTCCCAGCGAACAGCGATCAGCGATCCGCGTACTCCTGCAGTCTGGGCGTCGTCGCCGTCCGCAGGCCGTCACACGCCCTTGGTGGCCTTGGCGTCGGCAGAATCCTTTTGAAGGATATTTGGGGGGAGGGGGCGACCTCGAAGCTTCCCTTCGGCATGCACACCTCAAACCCCAAACCCATGAAGGCGAAGTCTTCCACTTGCATTCACGATTGTCCAAAGGATTCTGTGATCCTTGCCTCGGCCATGACACAATCTGGCGTCCTGGGCAAGGAGATGAAGGTATATGTAGACCAAGTAAATATGTAGACAAGTAATATGTACAAGTAACAATTCTATACTATAAAATAGCATAAAAAAGAAGACGAAATGAAGGCGACGGCGTCGCCGCCATCAGAAAATCTGACGGCTACGAGGTGTCGCCATCAGGATCTCCACTGAGATCCTGCCCAAACTGGGCCAAGCAGTGGTTTTTGGGGGAAAAACAATGAAATAAAATGATTTTTGAGTCAAAAACACTCATTTTGCGCGTCTCCCCCCAACGCGTAGCGTAAGCGACGCGACGCGTTTCTGTGCCAATTCAACCTACATATGAAAAGGCCCACTGTTGGGCTACGCCATAGGCGTCTGAGCGATTCCTGGAATCGCCTCAGCATTTTTTGAAAAATGCGTGAACGCGCCTTTTTTCGCAAAAATGGACCTTCGCGGAACGCCGCGAAAAAGGTCACGCTATAATCTTTTATTCCTAAAAACGATAAAACAATAATAAAATTGCCTAAAATCTTTAGAAATCGAGAGTTAAATTCTCGATCTGGAGCTGCGTCGCGCAGGCGACGACTGTCGTCGCCAGTCCAGAAAAGACGTAAAATCACGATTTCTGGGGTATTTTACAGAAATCCCACAGAAATCAAGATGCCGTAGCATCAGCAGGAAAATTCCTGATCTGGCCTGGCGAAGAGCGCCACAGGCTGTGCAGCGGGTATGGGTGAAGCACCCCATACCGCTTCACTGTGTCTCGACCCTTTGCTCCTTAGTACCCCTAAATACCTCTGTTTAATAATCCCCCTCAAACAACGTCATCCTTGTTGGTGTAGCTTTTACCTTCCAGCGCCTCACCTTGCTTACATGTCACAGCGTGTGACTGCACTTTTTTTTTATCCTCCGCCAGTCCTCATTACGGCCCCATGTGGGGAGTGAAATCATGGCGATGCCACGGTCCATAGCGGTTGTACATGCTTCAATTTGTGGCGGCTGCTGGCCTAGATTTTTCTTTTGACGTGGTTGCGGCGGCCTACTTGTGATGAAAATGGGCATCGGGGCTTCAATTGGCCATTATTGGACCACAAAATTGATTCAAATGCATCACGAATCCTCAAATCCCAATTCATATTCGAGGATTGGCATGCCGCCCCCGACAGTAGGAGCGGCCCCATGACGAATGCCGGGAAGTGGACAGAAATTCCAAAATTCTGTTGATTTTTGTACAAGACGGAATACAAATTGTTTTTTGCATTGAAATGTCGAGAATTCCGTCCTTGATCGCATCGGTCCCAGCAGGTTTCGTTGACACCGCCTTGGACCACAATGATGATTCTCAAGTCGGTTTCAAGAAGCCGCCTTGAGTCCAACATGGCCAATGACACACCACTTGGTTCTCACAACCACGTCGTGTTTTATCACATTGATTTCTATTTTGCCATGTTGCCATGGTTTGAGGAATTTTTGTGTCTCGCATGTTGTTTGCATCTTTCGTAATTTCTCAATCGAATTCGAGACACTCCATTTCCATTGAGTATGATCACATGGGAATTGCCATGTCAAGAATCCTCAATTCTCCAACATGCATGACTTCACATGTATGCATTTCTATGCACATGCATAATTCATGTTTCATAGATTTATACATGATTATTGTCATTGCATACACATGTGTCAAAGCATACATGGCATGTGTTCCCCACTCCCCTCAACTTTGGGTCACACCTCCCCATGGGCTTGGATATCAATTCAAGCCAAAATTCACATTTTTGCATGAACATGCAATATTTTGCTTTCATGGCCCATGGTGAACATTTTTCCCTAGGTATCAAATTTTGGAGTTGTTGCATGACATGGGTTCAATCACTTCACCCATGCTTTCCTCTCTTTCTCTCCTCCTCTCTCTCCCATGATGTGTTGTCTCCTTTGTCACAAAGTAATTGCTCCATATGTCAGGACCTCCTTCTCCTTGCCCATCAATTATGTTTCAATCTCAATTCGTCGCAATGTCGTGAGTCCAAATTCCTTCAAGGAATCAGAATTTGGAGAACTGGCTTTGGTGACGTACCGAGGTTTTGAACCACGCATCTTCATTTGTTTCGGGTTTTGTCTAGTTTCTGTTTGTGCTTCAAGGGATTGCTGAATTTTGCATAACTAGGGTGAGCCCCATTAAAACAAACACCAAGGCATCTCAATCACCACATTCAACTTCCTAAAGTGCTTCCTTTGGGTTTTACATTATCTTAAACCTTTTGTATTGCATTTTTCGAACGATTTTCCTTTTTCAAATTTCTGTACTCTGCTTGGAGAATAAATTGTGATCCTGCGCTCCATGGTTCAAACAACACCACCCGCCATGGATAAGATAATAAGCTCCTCTCCAAGCTTCTTACATGGTAGCAGTTCTGGTTCCCCAATCAGGGCCACATGGGGCGATGTTAAACACCCCAACCTCTCCCCTCAAGCAATGGAAATCGTTGGGAAGCACGCCCCCTGATCAGCCCCGAAGCACAAACTTAAGGTCCGGTCGTCGTCCCCCCCTCCTACCTCGCGAAGAGTCAGTTATGGCCAAGGTCAGGGTAGTGAGTTAGCTAGCCACACGATGCATCATGAGTTGTACAATGTAGCAAGTGGTATAGGAGGTATTAGTGTTAAGCGTAGGCGACTTGATGATGGGACCGCCGAGACAGACATAGCTATGCCGTCTTGGGTGATCAATACCCTTGTGAAAAGGGTGGTTCGGGCCATGCGAGGAAAGCCCAAAAGTGGGGCTTCACAGGGGTCCGATAAGGATGTACCAAATGTACCAATGGACTCCCAACCCGAACCCCAATCGGAGGATGGCCATAGTGTGGCAGCGACCGCTGTAGTACGTGCGGTACTTAGTCAGCTTCGTAGGCAATCAGCGGCACAAGGCGAAGAACTCCTCCTCATAAAGGGTGAACATCAGGTGTTAGGTTCCGAGGCCACCAAGGCAATGGAGGTGGCCAGGGAAGCATCCCAAAAGGCCCAACAGGCCTCTGAGACAGCGGGACGGAGCGCCGCTACGGCAAAGGGGGCAAACACGCGGACAACCACGTTGCGCGACGACGTCTCCCACATCAACAAGCGGCTCGACGAGCACGAGGCAGCCACACGGGCAGACAGAGAGGCGTTGCGAGGCCGTATACAGGCCCTGGAGGAGGCCAACGCTGCCGGGGGCAGCCACAGCCCGCCGAGGGACGCCGCCGCTGAGGTCCGGGCGGCCAAGGTGACGATCGAGGCGACCAAGAGAGACGTTGCGGCCATGTCGGCCGACGTCAAGGCTGCGGTTGCCGCTGGGGAGATACTCCGGAGCACCAGAGCCATCCTGGAGGGGCTTCAGGTCGAGGTGCGCTCCGCACGCAGCGGGGGTGCCCAGCACACCAAGAACATCATCTAGATCACGGAGACTGTCCGAAGCGTCAACGAGACGGCCACCCTCGCCATGCAGGGTGCCGGAGGAGGCAACAGCGGCCATTGACAAGATTAAGAGGGACGCTGCCGCCACACGGGCAACCGCCATCGTCACCAGCAAGTCCATTGACACCACGAGGCGGGTCTCCGCGAAGACGTCAAAAAGATTGGGGCAGCTGCGGAGGTCAGCAACCAAAGCCTCCAGCGTCTGCGGCGGGACACGGATGCCAACGTCAAGACCGCCAACAGCGAGGCGAAGGGCGCAAGCCAACGGGCAGCAACAGCCCAAAGCGCCGCCGACGAGGCCAAGACGGACGCAGTTGCCCTGCGCAGGGAGCTGCAGGCAACCAAGGCCCAGGTCGAGACCCACGCCGCGGCAATCGAGACGGCCAAGCGGGGAGCGGCAGACGCACGGCAGCAAGCTGCTGCAGCGGGGGATGCCGTCAAGCTCCTCGAGCAGCGGATCGCCGCCGTCGAGCAGGAGAACGAGCGGCGGGACAACGCGCTGCAACGGGCGTCAGACACAGCCCAAGCAGCGCAACAGGCCGAGGCAGAGAGGGTTAGGGCTCAGTTTCGGGCAGTTCATAGCGCCATGGCAAGCCGCCGTCGCCGTAGAGGTACAGTCTCTTAGAAGTATGCAGGCTGAGCTGGTAAAAGGGCCGGTTGCAAACACCTCCATTCGGCAAGCAAGCATGCATGATAGTGAGGGATTTGCTGAATTGGTTCAAGAAGCTCTGAAAGCTGCACTAACAGCCACATCAGAGGCAGATAGAGCCGAGTTGATGCGTTCCAGTGTGGAACAGATGCAAAGTTTGCATCAACCAGCCCAAGAGGACGCAGTGGGGAGAGCTGAGGCGGCAGCACTCGAGGCTAGGCAAGTTGCTGTTGCTACCCGGGAGGACTGCAATAGTTACGTGCAAAATGCACGTAGATTGGCCGGGGAAGCGCAAGCAGCTTATGAGAGACTGGCTCAACAGCCCCCTCCCCCCCCCGCCAGGTCCCACGCCGTCTGGGTTGGATGATATTCAACAAAAGGCTCAACGGTGGTTGAAGGAATGTGAAGCAAGTGCCTCAGTGGCTCGGCAACATGCTGAAAATGCTAGCGAGTCTGCTAAAAGAGCGAATGTAAGTGCTCACCAAGCAGCAAAACGCGCGGAGAGCATGAAGGATGCTGCTCATCGTGCAATAGGTGAGTGACCGGGCAGTGCTGGACCACCCCAGCCGTTTGTGACTGAACTGAGGTTTGTAATTGGACAATTGCAGTCTCAATTTCGAGAATTTAACCAGGAAATAGGCCAAAAAGTCAACGAATTCGTTGATTTGGTTTCCGACGTCAAAATAGACACTTGCAATAGGTTGGACGACTTAGATAGCAAATTGGCTAGACACTGAGCCACAGGGTCATCCCCAAAAGGAGGTCCGAGTATGGATGGCCTTGAAGCTGACATGCAGCAATTCGGAGATGAGCTGAATGACGTTTGGGGACAAATGGAGGCTGACTCCGAGGCGTATAATTACTTGGATGAGCGCTTGACGCAGTTGGGAAACAAGACGACTCCAAGTCTAAAGGAATTCGTGCCACGGGACGATTCTCGGCCCCCTCGGTTAGACCACCCCGGTCCCGTCAGACAGCAACCCGCAGGTGACAGAAACGGTCCCTGGTATGAAGACCGTAGGTCAGAACGGTCTGAGAGGTCTGAAACTAGGGGTAGGGCTTGGTATGATCGGCCCGCCGACCGGCATAGGCGTAGTAGTAGGGATAGCCTACGTAGTGTCCGGTATGGAAGTTACAAACGAACCAAGCGGCGTTTTGATCCCCTTGAAGGCTTGCCGGAACCGCCAGGATGGTGGAAAAGTGGCCCGTATGGACCGCTTCCCCGAGTCCTCGGAGTGCGGGACATTCGCTGGTTCCAGATTGCCCCCTGTTTTCAAGACGGTTACTTCATTCCTGGAAAGGCATATCGCACAGCCGCACAGCTGAAATAGGATACCATACAGAAACGGGCTAAAATCCAGCCCACAGGTATTCCCGTGGAAATGGCTTTCAAGTAGGCCAAGCCTCCATTGAAGTTTAAGTCTTTCACGGACATCCCGCGGAATGCAATGGCGGCATCTGATGAAGGGATGTTCGGGGAGCATAAGAATTCCTGGCTCGATCCGAGGACAAAGAAGGCCCTTCAAAAAACGGCCGAAGTGCCTGTTTGGGACGGTGAGCCTGCCACTTTGGAGCGTTGGATCCAGAGAACGCTTCGCTGGAGGCCAAATTATGCCAACAGATTTGATCAAGACCAGCAGGCAAAGATCTTAATCGCGGTCATAGAGAATGAGGGTGTAAGGGATAGGATCAAGAAGGCATATGATCGCGAAGACATGTGGTTGAAGGATCTTTGGTTCTGCATCAACGGGAGAGTGATAGAAAACATCCATTGTCTGGAAGCCGTTTGGCACGCACGACACTGACCTAAGGTTAGTTTGACCTCTAGCATTTTGGCGGACTGGATGTCGGACTGGATGGAAGAAGGGGCTGACATCCCTGATGGTGTAACAATGCGTCACGCGACTGCACAGTTGCTTGCTGTTCTTAAGCAACACACCAAGGACGTGCCCTCAGACAAGGAAGTGAAGGCGGCATACAACAAACTTTACTCTTTGCAGGCAGAGTATGCGGGGGTTGAGTTCAACTACCTGGAAATGTTCCTCATGACGCTGACTCTCATCCAGGCTCGGGAGTACCAGGAGCAACAGGAGGAGTATATGAATAATCCTAGTGGCTCCGAAGCACGAAAGGTGCGGGCTTTTGGAAGTAAAGGAGGTGAGACGGGTGACCGGTCTCGCAGTAAAAGTCGCGATGGCAACCGACATGAAGGAGAGTCCAAGCGCTCTCATTCTCAATCAGGGGCACATCGTGATTTTTGGAATTGCCGGGATAGCGTCACCAGCAATACCTCCCACGCATCTTCCTACAACCAGCAGCGTAGGGAAGAAATCCAGAAGTCCAAGCAACGGCCAAACCATTGCGCCAATTGTGGTCAACCGGGCCACTGGGCACGTCACTGTCCCCATCCAAAGGATGACAAAAAGACTATTTCTCGAAAAGGTCCACGGAGCCAGTCCAAATCGCGATCTAGAGCCAAATCAGAAGATATATATAATCGTTGTGGCCAAAAGGGTCACTGGGCATCTGAGTGTCCCAACAAGGGCGGCTAACAAGAGCGGTCACGGGGATCTCGAGACCGAAAGGGGTCTAAGGACCGCGATCATGATACACGGAACCGCCATCATTCCCAAGATCGCGGGCAAGGGTCCAAGGACCGAGGACGAGGGTCCCGGGACAGACGCTCAAATTCTCAGGAGCAGCGTCGTCAAGGTTCAAATTCCAAGGATCGCTCACGGTCTCACTCATCAGCGGAACCAGATTACATTTGTCGTCCATGTGGTGGTAAGGGGCACCATGCAGAGGATTGCCCAGCAAAGTTGTAGGGGGATGGCAAGCTTCTAAAGTTGCGTGCTCCACGCGACAGACGCGCCCGGATGCCACGCCCCAGATTATCGGCCAATGGCAAGCCCCGCCGACGGCCAGCTCGCACTGTGAATGGTAATAGGGTGCTGTCATGTTATCAGTCGCCGGATATCCACGTGTCTCCAATTCAACTGGATGAGGCAGGAACCGAAGTCCTCCGGATCCCGCTAAAGCCCAAAAATAGAAAGACCAACAAAATCGTTGAACTCGTAGTTTCATCAGGCATCCAGCTTAGTGATTCCCGCAACTTGCCTGAAATCATGGTTCCAGCTTTGGTTGACACTGGGGCACAAATTGAAATCTTAGCTGGAGAGGAACCTTTCCCAAGCGCGGCACTGATCGACGCACCCCATCCAGTACAATTGGGGACTGTAGGCCGTAAGCCCTTGTCAGGTGGTCGTAAGGGTGTCTTGTCTACCGTATGGGTACCGGTAGAGACACCTGAAGGGTTACAAGTGTTTACGTGCGTACAAGTCTTCATACATGTGGCCTCCATGGGACCTCGCCTGATATCAGTTTCCCTTCTTGTTGAGGTATGGGTTAGCAGTAGTGCCTGGAAGGGATGCCCTAGTGAGTCTGGATAGTTTCCAGAGAAGGCGGAAGCCGGCTTATCAACATGGGGGTATGTCTGAGTATATGCTGGAGGTGGCAGGAGCACATATTCAGGCTGAATATTCCACAGAGTTAGTTCGGCCGCGGTATTTTAAGTGGGTGGCACCTGACATCACGCTGCAGTCGTGTTTGAGTGGCAAACAACATGTTGATAAATGTACCACCAAAGCCCGTAGGTCTTCAGATGCCACCACCGCACCGACGGTCAGCTTTCTAGACAATAAGCTTGAATATTTTCAGTCTGACTGTGTCAACACACGTTGTCACCACCCAGCGCACCTGGTATGGGACCACATAGGTCAAGTGCCCACAGCAGGCATGTGTTTTTGGTGTTTTCAGCGATCCTTCGGGGAGCCTGAGCCAGACTGGACTCCTCAAGGGTTGGCTCAACGTAGGAGGGGGGTATCGTACGAACCCCGTAGGTCAATCTCAGAGACAAAGGTCATCACGATTCCTTCATTAGCACGCAGTCTTGCCAACCTACAAGGGGTGGTGGATCTCTCAGCATACACCAACCAGCAAGGCCCCCCTACCCCCACTCCGCGTCCTCAACGTCCATCAATCCCCACTCCCCCATCAGTCACAGAATCATCGGCCGATCAACAGTCTTTCGGGCAAGCTACGGCAGCCCCATCATCAGAGTCAGCTTGTCAAGAATTTTCTCTTTGTCCCTCCCCTCCTCTCGCCTCTCCCCTTTTCCCCCCATGTATGTCTCCTACTCTCGTCGAACCCATTCAAGCTCATATTTCTTCAAATCCTCTTCAGGTCAAACAGGTCAGACCAGAGTCCATTTTACCAACAAAGGGTACGCCGTGGTCCGCAGGCTACAATTTATACGCCGCGGCCAATATTCTCATTCCCTCCGGAGGACAGCAACGGGTACCCACGGGGTTAGCATTCACTACCCCCGCTCTCACTTACGGTAAGATTCAGAACAGGTCAGGGAACGCGAGCAAGTTAGCGTTAAGGGTAGGGCCAGGGGTAATCGATCACGATTACAGGGGAGAAGTCGATATTTTATGAAGCAATCAGGCACCTCGGGATCATAGGGTGCGGCAAGGAGACAAAGTCGCCCAAATGACCCTTGAACTTCATCTAAATCCTTCAGTTCAACCAGTCTCCGAATTACAAGCCCCGGAACGCGGTTCCGGCGGGTTCGGTAGTACAGACACACCCAAAGGTACGGCATTTCCCTCCCCGAATAAGCCACACACCCCCTCCCAGGAAGAGGGAGTCCAAATCTCTCCAGTTTCATCAAGCACACTAACCTTACTTTCTCCATCTCGCGCACAAGAGTATGTCCTCTTGGTGTGCACATATATTACCCTTCGCGTGGCGGCGCACAGGGCTGGCATGATTCAGGCGGGCAGTGAGACCACTGATCAGGGTTCTGCAGTAAACCAAGCCCTGGGGATAGTGCAAGGACTTGTATGTTCTTTGTTGCTGGCCTATTCAGACAGCATCAAGGGTCACAATCATGTAGGCCCAGCCAACAGTGGCGATCTGTCGGGTACAGAGCCCTCTCCTCCAGTACCTACACATAAATCCAAGGCCTTGGTCCCAGTACCACACACTGGACCTGCAATGGGCGTTGGTCTGCCACACAGGGTGGCAGTGTTGCTTGCCAACACATTAGCGGAATTCACTGGTACTGAACCAGAGTTGTTTGTAGAGGAGGCCACAGGTAGCATGGAAACCGAGTTACCGAGTGTCAGTAACCGCGCCACGGTAGGCCGCCCCAGCGGCAACCCTTCGGGGTGGGGATCGGCCCGTATCAACTCAGCTCAGGTTACCGAGTTCAGGGCGGTTACATGCGAAAGTCTGGCGTTCAGCAACACCGTCACCAGCACCACCGACAGCGGCAATACAGCGACACCGCCAACCACCCACAGCACCAACCTCCCCAACACCAGAAACGACCGGCACCAGCCCACCAGGACCACAAACCGACGGACCACCAGCCACGAGTGTTACGCCCGGAACCGCCGACCACCCAAACGCAGGCCGCGCCCAGCACCAGCACCAACAACACCCACGCCATCAGACCACCACGAGACACGCCAACCACCAAGTATCACCTATGACGACCTCACCCTCGGCAACACCAGCGCCGCCAACACCCACGGCACTATCCACACCACCACCAACCCCACCAACGACGGGCCAAGGTGCTGTCACCTACAACACCCCTACCACCACCACCACGACCCCGGCACCGAGTAACACCTAGGGCACCCCCACCATCGGCGTCACCAAAGACGCCAGCACAGCTGGCGAACAAACGCCATCAAGCCCTCAGCCAGGAGTGGCAAGTGCCCACACCCAGCAACACACAACCAACCAGGCCCAAACCCAGGACCAGTAACTGCGACACCCACACCTGCACCGCCACCAACACCCAAACTGAACGCCACAACACCCTCACCAGCGGAAACACCCAGAACCAACGGAGACGGCGTTGGCAACACCAGCAGTCCCAGCACCCAGCACGACACCTGAGACACCCTCGCCAACATCGAACAAACACAAGAAACCACCCAAGGACCATGTTACACCCAAGGCATTACAACCGCGCCACCCACCGACCCGCACCCAGAACCACCACCAACAGCATGCACACCATCAGAAACACCAACACCACCAACAATCAGGCCAACACAACACCCTCACCATCACCATCACCTGCGGCACCGCCGTCCTCACCATTGCCTACGATACCTACGCACGCCAACACCGGATACAACGCCTACATCACCCAAGCCAACGGCATCGAACACACCATCGCCAGCATCAGCCCACCATCAGCGTCGCCAGCCGCAACCTCCGCCACCAGAGGAAACCAAAGCGACCACAACCGGTTAACCAACAAACCACCAAGCCCCGGCCAGAGGAGGCGAAGACACACGCCCAGAACCATCAACGGCAACACCCTCGCCACCAAACCAACCACAGGGCGCCATCCACCAGGCAGTCACCAGCGGCACCCAGACCAACGGCGGCACCACCCTCACCAACAGCATCACCAGCAGCCCACGCCACCTACTGCAGAACCTCCCAGACAGAGCCACAGGAACCAGCCAACGCCCACCCCCGAGCACAGGCCACTGAGGACCCGCACACAGACCCACACCAACCACCAGCAGCATCAACAACATCAGAGACGCCGTAAACCATAGCAACGCCCGCAACGACCTCACCACCGGCATCACCGAAGGCACCACCGACAGTGCGACCTCACCAACAGCAACCCGGAGCATCTACGACAGCCACCACGGCGACACCACCCGGTACGACACCATCGGCAACGACGACACCAAGGGGGCCAGGGCCAACACACCGGCCAGCAACGCCCATGGGAACTTCCGCCAGGAGTGGCGAGGTCGCGCCCCCAGCGTCAGAACACCACCATCCACCAGGGCATCACCTACAGCACCCTACAACGCCAACACTCACAGCTCCCCCGGCGGCACCCTCACCAACACCATCACCAGCACCACCGACAGCGGCAACACGGCGACACCGCCACCCACCCGCAGCATCGACACCCTTGACCACAACCGATGCAACACCTGCCACTACCGACCCAAGGACAGCCGAAGGAAGTAACCCAACACCAGAGACAACTGGCACCACCAGGACCACAGGCCGGCCAAACACCAGCCACGAGTGGCACGCCCGGAACCGCCGACCACCCAAACGCAGGCGGCGCCCAGCACCAACACCAACAACACCCACGCCATCAGACCACCACGAGACACGCCAACCACCACCGTGACACCCTCACCGTCGGCAACACCAACGCCGCCAACACCCACGGCAATATCCAAACCACCACCAACCCCACCAACAACGTGCCGAGGTGCCGTCACCTACAACACCCCTACCACCACCACCACGACCCAGGCACGAAGTAACACCTAGGGCGCCCCCAACGATCGCATCACCAAAGACGCCAGCACGGCTGGCGAACAAACGCCACCAGCGCCACCCACCGGGCCCCCAGCCAGGGGTAGAAACAGCAACAGCAAACACCGTCACGCCCACCGCATCGACAACACCCGGAGCATCGTCAACATCAACCAGGGGTCCCCACCACCCAAGCAGCACAAAAAACCACAGCAACACCACCACATCCACCACCCTCACCACCAGCGACACCAGCGGCACCCTCCGCCAGGAATGGCGAGGAGAAAACCCAAAAACGCGGAACCACCCAGCGTCCCCGGCACCCTCACCATCGGAGCGCCACCACCAGCACCAACCCCCAACGCACCACCGTCACCGTGACCAACGCCACCGACCCCTGACACAACAACCACACAGCCCGCACAAACGGCACCAGCGGAACAGTCACCGACACCACTTGCACCACCCTCACCAGCAACAAAGCCCGGTTAACCACCTACGACCACGAACCACAGGCACTAACAACCAGAGCATCGCCGACAACACTCCCGGCCAACACCCGCACCGCCCTCAAGAACACCATCGAAAGCAGCACCGTCGACCGATAGCCACAACACCCTCACAAACCACCAGGATACGGGTCCCCCTTCCCACCCCCCACCATCTGCACAACCAGCGACACCATCACCAGCACCAACCGAAACACCGACAACGGCAACCTCACCGACAACCGACACCCCCACTACCGCTGCCACCCACCAGTCACGCCACCCACCGTCGGCGCCACCCACCAACGCCGCACCCTAAACCACACCTACACCCAAAACCTGCAGCAACACCAGCGGACACCCCACCAGCGACATCACCCTCAGCCAGAAGACGATGATCAGCACCAGCAGGACCACATCCACCAGCAGCGCCTACGCCGACCCACCATCAGTGTCACCGACACCCGCAAAGACACAAACCTCGATGAACTCACGACCACAACACTGCCGCCACCGCACCCACACCGTCAGCATCACTGCCAGAACACCCGGCCGGGCCATCAATGGCACCGCCGCCCATGGCACCACCTACACTCACCAGCGCCACCACCACCCCGCGCAAGGCCAGGAACATCGCCCACGGCCTCAACGAACATCGACACCACCAACACTACCACCGCCGGACGGGGACTACCCACAAACCAAGAACAGCTCCACCACCAACAACCAATACACCAACCGCGGCACCCCACCGTCGCCAACACCAACCTCACCACCACGGCACCTATCACACCTCCACCACCGGAGACGACGTGGGCCACACCACCCGTCATCTACAGCACCCTCGCCACCACCGCCACGTCCGGCCCTCAAACGTTACGCCCCAACGGCCAGAAACAACACCCTCACCATCGACACCACCGGCAACACCACATACGCCCATTACGTCACCCTCGCCATGCTCACCAACCATCACCCTCGCCATCAGTGTCCACGACATCAGAGGCACCACCACCACCGGCGACGACAACAGCAACAACAGCTGACCCACCAACTAAGCACCATCAACTAGCCCAGCACCAACCTCATCTACGCTAACGCCCATACCACCCTCGCCAACAACACTGTCAGCGGCACAATCATCCACTCCGGCACCCACACCACCCTCACCACCAACATCACCACGACCCCCCAAGGGTCAGGGCTCGCGGGGAACGGAACGGCAGAGCCAGCACGCCACCAACCGCACGCGTCGCCCACCCTATTGTACACCGCTCCGCAACACGCCCCCCCGCTTCCCCCGACAGGACGTGCGCTGCAGCACACTGCTGGGACGACGACTACGACGTCTTCCCGGCCATCCGACACCTACTGGCAGCCACAGCCCCGCGCCCACAAGCCCACCAGCAACCCACGGAACCGCAGGAGCCCGACCACCCCATGCCACCACGCTCCATATCCCCCGCGTCCACGGCAGACCAGAACACGGAACACCAGCGAGAGGAGCCCGACCCCGACCGCGCCGCCACGCCCCCACCGCCCCCCCCCCCCCAAAGGACATCTACGCCACACTGGCCAGCACCCTAGTCCCCATGGACGCCGAGCAGTACTACCAGTCCATCCAACGAGACCTCCCTGAGCACCACGCGACCCTCCAGAAGTGGAAGCAGGAGAAAAGGAACGACAACGAGTGGGGCACAGAGGAAGACCTTCTCTGGGAAGACACCTGGAAAGGCACCAAGGACGCCTTCCTGGAAGCAGCAGCCGAAACCTACCCCGGCCCGCCCGGGGACACTAGGCACGGCCTCCACGCCCTCCTAGCGTTCCACAGCTGGAAACACCGCCACACCATCACCCTCCACCCCCTCGACCACAATCCACACCGATGGACACCTGAAGACGACGCCAGCGCCGCCATCACCGTACAGCAAAGCCCCGAGAACCCGGAGGAATACCACATCACCTGGAACGATCCGGCACCCCACCCCCCCGCCTCCCCCATCCTCCCAGATGTCTTTGCCACCATCAGCGCAGAACTGCAGGAGGCGAGAGTCCCACAACAACTGGACGGAGAGATGCCCCAGGCACCATCACTACCAACCACACAAGAAAAACCCCGCCCAGAGCCCCTCACCCACCCCATCACCACAATGGAGCTCCCCCCACAGCACCGCACCACCCCGGACCACAACGGGTTTCGAGACCTGCCACGGGAATGGGCGGTCGACAACGGCACACTCCGATGGGACGAAATGACACCGGGGCTCCAGGCCATCCGCCTCCACTCGATCACTGAGCCCACCACCACCTCGGCAATACCGACGGGCCGCCACCACCTCCTCTTCACCGTCCAAGGCGATGCCACAATCACACAAAAGGAGGGGGACTCCGTAACAGCAGCCCCCGCCCACGCCGTCCACATACCCCCGCAAGCATCGTCGACACCTATGGCAGTACATCCAGGCCCCACCCCATGGCAAGCCATCGTCATCACCTACCCCACCCCCAGCGACCACACACACACCTCGAAGCAACGGTGGGAGGACATCCGGGGGGACCTCCTCCAAGAACACCTAGGGCTCACGCGCACCCACCACATCCTACACCCGATACGAGGAGTAGGCCAAGCACCACACGGGATGAACACCCCGGGATTATGGGCGTACGCCACACCCATAAACCCGCAAGCAGCGGAGGACATCAAGACCGCCCTATCCATCCAGCAAGCCCAGACCCAAACCCCGCACCGCAACGTCCAACGAGGCTACACCATTTGGTGGGCATACCAAGACCACGACACCCTCACCCCCCAACCAGGGGCCCACCCTCTAGACACCAACACAACCGCCCTCCCCCCAGCCGCAGCAGCGGCAGCCACACAGGTAGGGGCCCCGGAAACCTGGGGCCCACAATACCTGGTCGAAACCAAAGTAGCGCCCCATGCGAAGGCCCAAGAAAAGCCCCCAACAGCGAGGCCGCTCCACCCCCCACTCAAGCTGGACACGACGGAACAGACCCCCCAGGACGAGTGGCGACCCACTACATCATCCCCCACAAAACCACCCGCAAGAAGGACGCCGCCAAGATCACCGTCACCCGCCACCTCCGCCACACCACAAAGGTGTATGAGCTGACGGCCCACAACTTCCTCATCACCCGTCGCTGACACGACGAGCGATACACCATACAGGCGGAAGGGGCCCCCGCGGCCACCCTGTACACATGGGCAACACGGGGGGACCTCCCACACCCCACCCTCCCTCCCGCCTGGCCCACCCCCTTCCACACAGCAGACCGCCCCAACAAGAAGCCCAAACACACAGGTATGCACCCCCCCGCCCAGGAGGCCCAGCACCGACACGATGCGAGGCGCAAGGCCCGCACCCACCACGACGACCACACAATCCCTCGCATCAGCGCCCCCCCCGCCAGAGTGTCAGATGCCACCCGGACCCGCACGATCACAGGCATCACCACGGACTGCCTGAACCCAGCGGCGTCGCGGGCAGACGCCGTGTGGATCAGCGAAGGACGCTCCCACACACGGGCGGTGGCGCGCCTCCACAACATCCAACCCAACAAACTGCAGCGCGCCGTCGGACCCTTCGCCGTACACGTCACCCCGTACGGCACCAACCACCCCCGGTGTGAGCACCTTGACCCGCCCTGCTCCACCCCATGCACCTCGCCCCTGCGCCAACCGCTGCCGGCCCCCACCATCACGGGCAACATGTACCTGGGCACCGTACCGGGAGACCCGGGCATATACATCCTGCCCAACAGGTCCAGGGAACACGCCATCCCCCTCACCGGAGTAGAATCCCTCGCCCTGGGACCGCCCCCACCAGAACACCAACACCAGCACATCCCGGGGGACAAACGGACGCAGGTGCAAGACGGGGGAAAAAAGCCCCACCAACGCGCCCTAGCCCACATCACCGTCCACCCCGCAGCCCACCTACCAAAGGACTTCGGCACGGAGCGCCACATCGTCCTGGAGGGGCAAGCCCACCACATCATCACCGCCGCACTATACACCCTCGCCGCCCACGAACGCCACTGGGACCCCACAACCATCCCAGCGATGCCCCCACCAACCGCAGGGCCCCAAAGATCCCGTCATCCCCTTCCACATCGATCAACTCCTAAGCCGCAGGGCCGCCCCACACCTCCACCCCTCCAGGATAGAACTAGCCATCGCATCGTGGGACACCCTGGACACGCCCCCCCAACAACCCGCCATCCACATCCTCAAAGCGGACGCCCAATGGTGGGTCCTCCACTGGGCACACGGAGTCCTCATGGCGGCCCAGGCCTATACTCCGGAAAAAGACCCGGAAGACCCCCCACGGGGCCGGCAGCAACTCCTCCAGGCCACCACCATCACAGACCGCGAAGGCGCCCCCTGGGAAGCCCTCCACACAGCACTCTACTGGGCTCAAGGCTCCCTCAACGGCCCAGACACACCGGAACCCACAGAGGCCTGGGTCATGCAGGCCAAGGCCATGAGGAACTACCACCTTCACCACCCCTTCGACGACAGCCCGGCCGCACTGCCATGGCCATCCGATCCCCCGGAGACCGTGCGCAAGCTCGCCAACCTCATGCGCAGCCACGAGAAAGCGAACATGCAAACGCCGGCAGAACCCCCACTGAGGGATCCGGGCCAGCAAGCAACGCACCCCTTCTTCAAACCCCACGCCCCCCCGACCCCGCTACCTCCAGTCCCACCCAAGCGAGCGAGACGAAAAAGGGGCGCACCCGCCCCCAACCAAGCCGGAAAAGCAGCGACCTCCCGACCCCCCGCACCCCACCGGACCCAACCGGCAAACCCGGACCAAGCATCCTCGTCATCCTCCCTTTCATCATTACCACCGCCCCATCCGGACCAGGCATCCTCATCATCCTCCCTCCCGCCACCAGCATCGCCCCCGCCCGAGGCGTACCCAGGATTCAAAAAGGGCGCGAAGGTCCAGCAGCCCTTCTGCAACGACCACACAGGCGACTGGATGTGGTGTGAGGGCATGGTCCAGTACCGCCTCCGCGACCCGGGGGACAACAGGGGACCACAGATCCGGTTGGTCTGGCACCGCCAAAAGGAGCTAGACCAAGGCAGCAGCGCCCCGGACAAGCCGGAAGGCCACACCCTGGAGCTCACCAGCGCCCAACCCATCCGACTCCGCACCGAAGAGAACAAGGCCCACAGAGGCACCAAATACACTGGGGAGCTCCCCCGGAGTGGAGCCAAGGCCTCCCCCCGCCGCGCCTACCCAAGCGTCCACCAACCGGCAAAAGGTCCCCGAGCCCCAGTCCCCCTCCCTGACGGGGCAAGGGCTGAGGGCACAAGCCTCCACAGCCCCGGCCCGCCCCGGCCGAGGCCACTCTCAACCTCCTCGACCTCAACCACCCGGCCGTCACATACTCCAAGGACGCCACAACCGCCCTCCAGGAGCTCCTGATGGCACAGGGGCCGTGGTGGGTTCCCCACCTCCTCGCCTTCCAGGAACAAGGCCTACAACGCGACAACCCCCCAGAAACCACCCCCATTTATACCCCGGACCAGAAAGCGTACAAATGCTACTGGCACAAGGGGACCCCCCTATACGCCCGAACCAGCATCCAGGTCCACCTCGTCCACCACCTCAGCGTCCCAGGGAGGCTAGGTGTCTATGAGATCGTCGGAGCCGGATGGCAGCTCAACGTCATCAACGCCCACATCCCCTTCGTCGACGCCACGGAACCCTTCCTCCAAGCCCTGGCCGAGGCATACCGCCAGATGGCCATGCTCGCCCCCACAATCATCATCGGCGACATGAACGCCGCCCCCACCCTGGCGGACCGAGGGGGCCACACCACACCCCAGGACCATGCAGTCCGCGACACCATCGAAATGCTGGGGCTCGTGGACCTGACGGCCAACCTCGAAGGCCAACCATCCCACTTCCCCCACCAAACAGATGCCGCCCCATCCCGCATTAACGTATGCTATGGTGACCCCACCACCATCATCCCGGCGGAGGCCCGATATGGACCCCTCCCGCTGGGACCCACAGGCCATAGCCCCCTGCACATCCGCCTCACCATCCCCAACCTTCCCCCCAGCCCCTGGGAGGATGCAGACCAAGGCCTACCACCCCCCCTGAGGATGCCCCCACTGCATGACAAGCATGCCTGGTCCCAATATCACAGGGCCATAGACCGCGCCCGGCGCATCCAACGAGACCCCACCGACCTACTCACAGCCATGCGCACGTCCGCCGTCACCTGCGGCTTCCAGCAACACCCCCACACAGACGACGACCAACCACCCAGGGCCCTAGGGGACATGCTCCATGACCTCTGGCATGTGAAGCAACAACTGGCGACCCTCCTCCACACCGACACCCCCCAAACCCGCCGCCAAATACACCACTGCAGGACGCAGATAGCCCACATCAGGGCAGACCTGCAGCGGTGGCACATCCACAGGCAACAGCGCATCGCCCAGGAACACGAACGGTATGCGCAACATGAACTCCCCTAAAAGGCCATCCGCCACCTCAGCGACGCCTTGACCGACACCGGCCACCGCACCATCACCACGGTCCGGCGAGAGGACGGCTCCCTCACCAACGACCCAGCCACAGTGCTCCAAGCCACCCAAGACAGCTTCCTCCGGCAACACACGCCCACCCAAGACACACTGGACCCAGACACCCAGGCCAAAATCGACCGCCTCCCTCGGGTCTTCAACCACGCCCAGAGGAGGCCACTGGAAAAGCGCCCCTTCACAATCCACGAAGTCCGGAAGGCCATCCACAGTCTCTGGCAACACAAAACCCCAGGCTACGACGGCCTCCCTGCGGAGGCATACTACCATCTCCCCGCCCACCTCCTCCGCATCCTCGCCCAACGCCTCTGGGACATCGTCACGGGGCAGACTCCCCTGCCACCAGACTGGGCAAACGTTGTCCGCCCCCTCTACAAAAAAGGGGACTCGGCAAACCCGGACAACTGGCGCCCCATAGTCTGCGCAGTCACGGAGGTCAAAATTGTCTGGACCATCCTCCTACGCCGCATCCGCCCCCACCTGGACCCCCACATACCAGCCAGCCTCTGGGGGGCCATCCCAGGCCGGTCCCCACACGAGGCCATCTTCCTCCAGGACACCATCGCCGACATGGACCCGGTGGACCTCATCATCGCCTCCCTCGGCGTCACAGGAGCCTTCCCGAACACCCCCTGGCTCCTTCTAGACGCGTTGTGGAAACACCTAGGCCTCCCCTTCTACAACTTCGCCTCCGGCTACATCGCCACCCGCAAATACACGGTCCGCACTGGAGCAGGCCTCACCCCCTTCCTGGAGCCAGGCAGCGGGCTCCCCCAAGGAGGAGCAGAAGGCCCCTTCCTGTACCTTCTCGCTATGCTCCCCCTGGCCCTCGCAATCGAGCAGGATTACCCGGCCTACGCACCCTACGCCCTCCTCTGCCCCCTGGTGGGCTTCGCGGACGACACCAACCTCACGGTCGCGCACACCCCACACGAACGCCATGCCCCGGACCCCGGGCCAACGGTCACCCAACAGGCCAATGACTTACTGGACGTGACCATCTCCTACCTCTCCCACAACAACCTCATCTTCCACCCCACAAAGTCAGTGGCCATGATCAAGAGGTCTGCCACACCCCCCACCCTAGGGCCAAAAGGGCCCCCCATGCAAGTTGTGACAACCACCACCCACCTGGGGGTAATCCAGGCCGCCAACTATGAGGACGCCACCCTTCCTCCCAAGTTGCAATCACACCTCGCCCATCTCCGCAGATATGCGTCCCCGACCACCACGGCCCTCTCCCTGTCCCACCAGAGCTTGGCGTACTACCTCACCGGGGTCTTGAACACCTCCATAGGCTTCCAAGCACTCCACCTGACACACACACCACCGCCCTCCAGCCGGCCACACGCGCCGTGACCAAGGCATGGGCAGCACAAGGGGGCTGGCCCACCTCCATACCCACCCGCGCCATCCAAGCGGCATGGCCCGACTATGGGGAC
This sequence comes from Eutreptiella sp. 'Long Island Sound 2002', assembly GCA_964036045.1. Classification (NCBI taxonomy): domain Eukaryota; phylum Euglenozoa; class Euglenophyceae; order Eutreptiales; family Eutreptiaceae; genus Eutreptiella; species Eutreptiella sp. 'Long Island Sound 2002'. The sequence continues at coordinate 90,594,077 of OZ038382.1, read as the reverse complement.
GCCATAGGGGACGAGGTGAAAGCGGCCTACACCAGACACACCGCCCTCCTCCTTCACCGCATGACCCACAACCACTCACCGGAAGTCCGCGAGGTCACCACAATCCGCCTCCAAGCCGCACAACGGGCCCGCAACACATGCCCGCTCTGGGTACTCCACCAGACGGGCATGCCCACGGACATGAACACGCGCCTGTGGAACCACCTGCAGCTTCTCCTCCCATCCCCACACCACGCCATACTCACCAACCACACGTGCCCAGAGGAAGGGCCTCTAGCGGTCCTCTGCGGGGACCTCCACCATCACCCCAAGGGCACCATCCACACCATAGACCTTGTCGGGGCCTCCATCACCGTGGTATACGTCACCCTCCCCCGAATGCGCGTCCTGTACCACAGCGGGGCACACCACACCTCCTTTCTACAGCTTCCTGAATGGCCTCAATACCGCCTCTTCCACCAGTACCTCACGCAGACGGCACGAGTAGCGGGACACACTCTGCCGGGAAGGAAAGACAGGCGAGCAGCCCACCGAGATTTCCAAAAGCAACATCCCCGACCCATCCCAGCGACACCGCCCTACGCAGCCACCGGCTCGAAACACGAACCCGTCCCCCCGGTGACGGGCCCAGTCCCACCACTAACCCTACTACTGGCCCCGAATGAAGCCAAACCCACACAGACCACCGTCATCCACCACGGGGCAAAATGCCGCATACCGAAACACCACATGACCGCCCGAGACCTACCACGGGTCCCCAATGACTCCCAGAGCATGCCACGCACATGTTGCACCTGTGACTGCAAGGCGGCAACCACACCATGGCCCGTACTACACCTCATAGCACGCCACCACACACACCCCACAACCCACCTACCACCACAGGCCTACGCATGGGTAGCCCCATGGTTCCACCGCACCGACACTAATCCCACGGTAGTGTGGAACCCCGACCACGCGCCCAAATGGCTCTTCACCACTACACCCACCTGGCCCCGCCCCGACCCGGCAGGGGTCGCCATCCGTTACAGCATGTACGAGCCAGGCAGAACGGGCAAGCACGAGCACCCCTACTATCCGCTCCACCACTCCGGCCACACACCGGAGCACCGAACACAAACCCTCACATGCCACGACCTAAACCCAGACACACCCTACATCCTCCACTACATCTACTCCTAGCTCACACAAGGACAGCCGGGGCAGGGACTCATAGCCATGTCCCCCCAAGCGAAACACATCATCTCCAAAGAAATAGGGCCGTACGCCACCCCCATCCTGCAGCCCACAACCCCAGTAGCCCACCTCGCCACGGGCCTCGCCATATACGCCTAACTGCCCATGAATCCATGCCGCCTCCCACAACCATCACCGGCAGACCGGCTCTTCTTCACCGACGCCTCAGGCGAATCCGCCCTCACGCCCACCACTGGGGGGGCCACCCATCAGCTAATCCACACCGGGGGACACTACCACATGGACCACCACACGGGCCACACCACCTATGAGGCCTCCTCCCACGGGGAGCTAGGGGCCATGGCCGACGCCATCGCCAAGATCGCGGCCAACCTACCCGCCCACCTCCCGCACATTGTCCGGGTCTGGTTCCTGGTAGACGCCACTCTCGACACACACCTGCTCCTCCGCATAGCAAGGCAACCACTTCACAAAGCCACCGCGACGAGCCTCGGCACCCAGGCACTGCTGCTCTGCAAAGCCCTTCGCAGCCTTCCCCCCTACGTCCAACTCCACATCGTGAAACAAGAGTCACACAGACACCAATACGAAAATGGTAAGGTCGACAACCAGGCAGTACACCAGCACACAACGCACCTACCAACCCTCCAGATCCCTGACCTCGGCCGAAACCACACACACCTCCAACACATACCGCCCGTACCCGAGCCCCATCAGACCCCGGACTGGGTACCAGAGGACGCCCCCTATTCCTCCCACAACAGAGCATACCACTACCCCAACCCCATCCAACATCTCGCCAGCGTGCTTGGCGACACAGACAGCCGGGCGCACATCCAGGAGCTCCAGGACAGACTGCAAATCCCCCTCTACCACTCAGCACTGCGCCCAGCAAACGTCCCAGCCCACCTCCAAAAACAACGCATCCAGCTCCTCAGGGAGCAACTGCCATTCCACACCAGGGTCGCCAGATGGCTCGCCCACAAGCACATCCACGTCCCCGAAGAACACACCCGTTGCCCGTGCGACCACACCACCCCAGAGGACTGGGAACACTTCAAGAAATGCCCCCTCCATACAGGCAGGGGCACGCTAGTGGGCTGGTCCCCGGCGGAAACCCTACGACAACACGAAGGATGGCCAACCCACAGCCACGCACACCAGGCCAGCGAACACCTCTTCCGGGATCTCCTGGTTAAAGAAGCCAGCATGAGAGGGGCGGTGACACAGGGCCTGCACCGACACCTCACCAAACAAGCGGAACGCCCCATGGAGGCAGCAGCGCACCTCCAGCTAGAGGCAGTCCGCAGAGCACCGGCCCAAATGGTACACCGCAGACACCTCCTGTTAACACACGCGGAGCAACTCACCCACCCCACCGCCAGGGAACACATGCAGCGTCTCATCCATTACCATGCCGTGCATGACCCGGACGTCCACTAACCCACTCCGCGCCCCGCACGCGCCCCCCATCTCCATCCGCAGGCCTCCAAGACACCACCAGAGCGCCCCCAAGCCCATCTCTCACCCAAGAAGCCACCCGGCACCGCCCAGCCCGGCCGAGCCCAACCAGGGCCAACCATACGTCGACATAGACGCGCAAGACCCCAGCAACCCATCCAGCCCACCCCCCCCGCAGCCGGGGCATCCCCCCCTCACACCGGCCACCATCCGCGACCCCGACCTCCTGCGAGCAGCCCTCCAAGATAGGTCCCCGACCACCCCCCTGGGCTGGTACCGCCTACAAGAGGACTGGACCAAGCTCACCGTCAAAGCCCTCCGGGACGTGACCACCCCAGGCAACGGCCTCCATGAGGCCATCGTAGCCCGCGTACTCTGGCGAGCCCGCAAACACAACCAGGGCCAGCACTTCGGGATCCCCCCCATCGAGTGGGGCCAGGCCCTGACACACAACACCGACACCAACTTCACGCGTCGAGGGACCGTACGCCTACGACGGGCCCCAGCGGAGGAGGACCACCCAGCGGACCCGAACCACCCTGAGCAGTGGCAACAGGCCACCGCACCAACCCGCGACACCACCCTCCGCGCCGCCGGCCTCCGCACCCCGGACGACGACCTCCCCCCCCCGCCTACAGACAGTGACCACCCCCCGCCGGAGGTCTGGGTTACAGTCCTCGAGCGCGGGCACTACTACGTGATAGCCGCTACGGCTACATCCCCTGGCCCGCAATGGCTCGTCAAAGGGACAGACACCATGCTCGCCCCAGGGACCGCCCAACCAGGGGCAGTAGGGGACCCCACCACCCAGCACAGGGTCCTCAGGGGCGTCCTCCAGCCAGGGGACAGGCCCCCAGCCCGCGCCCTGGCCGGAACTACCTCAGGGAAGGCGGGCTACCACCTGGGATTGGCGATGCTCTGCCTTACCCACTGGATCCAGCGCCGCTGGCCACCCACGGGGACCGTGCCCTTGATTTGGGCCATCCCCAGCACCCACACGGAAATCGAGGCGGACCGGGACACGCGGCCAAACCCCCCCCCAAACCGCAGCAACCCCTCACCTGCGGGTACCACGCCATCCACAGGGTCCTCCGTCGCGTGGGTCTTAGCCCAAAGCTAGCATAGCCCCTTCCCACCACTGACCAAGAGGTCCACCAGATACGCAAGCTCGTCTGCGAAATCCTTGCCGCCGCAGCAGAAGACGGCAAAATTCTTCTCCAAACCGCCCGGCCTACAACTGGCCACGCAAGCGCGCCGCGGCAAGCGGACACATACACCGACACAACACACCCCACCGCACAATCCCCGCCCATGCCTCTCCCCTCTCGCTGCTCACCCGGAGACCCACACACGCCCAGCATCGCGCGCACCCCCGAGCCCCGCAACACAGGCCTCCCCCACCTGACCGAACACCAGCACACGCCCGCCACACACCCACCCGTCGGACACCCCTCACCACCCCCCACACTCGACAACCCGCACACACCCGCCGAGACGAGCCCCGCGCCCCGCGGCATGCCCAACCCACCCAGTGGCCCGCCCACGCCCCCCCCACAGACACCAGAAGTCCCAGGCCCACTCCCCCTGACCCCTGAATGCAGCCCACGCAAACTGTTCCCCCCCGCGGACACCAACCCACACAACCTCACACATTGCAGGACCCCGGCCCCAGCCAAGCCCAGAAGGAGAAGGCCACAGCCCCGCGCCTCCCTCCCCCGCCGCTGCCGACCAGATCGGCCCGCCGGGCCGCCAGGTCACGACCAGGCCCCCCCAGCCGCCCGCCCCCAACCTAAAGCCCGAGGACATGCCCTCCATCCTCCCTGCCGTGGCCGCAGCAGAAGCCGCCGCCCACAAGCCCGCCCGCATCACAGCCCAGCCCGCGTCCACCACCTCCTCCGCATCCTCAGCCTCATCCACCTCCTCCACCTCATCCTCCAACCCCCCCCTCCCCGCCGCCCTCATCCTCAAGGCCACGGCAAAACCCAAAGCCGCAGCCGCACGCACCGACCCCCCGACCCCCACACAGGCGACTCAGGCACCCCGGCAACGCACCGGGAAGACCCCCGACCCGACATCGGCGCCCCCACACCTCCGAACAGAGGTGCTCCTCAACCTGGAACCGGACCTCAACCCCAAACCCGACCCCAAACCTAAACCGGCGCCCAAGCGAGCACACACAACACCACAAACGCAACGACACAAACCCAACCGACACCGCCCTAACCCAAACCCTAACCCAGGCCAGGACCCCCCAGCCACCACAACCCACGCCCCCCTCCCACCGGCAGCTACCACCACAGCAGAGGCGGCCACCCAACACGACCCAGTCCAAACCCTCGTCGACATCCCCGTCACCAAGCGCCCCGTCATCCATCCCCCACAAACCACCACCACCGCCGGCCAAAACGACCGAGGGACGTGGGACCCCTCGACCACCGTCACCGTCAAGCCCGGCCCCCGACCCGCCCCCCCTGCCCACCACATAGTGCAGCCCCAGGGGCTGCGCACCATGCCCGACCCCCCACCCCCACAAGGGGGACCGGAATTCCCACAAGGGGTCCAAGGGCCATACCCGCAACACCAACCCCACCACCACCACCACCACACCACCCCCACCACTACCACTGCCCACCACCCTATCCCACCGGGCCACAACCCCCCGTGCACGAACAGCACCAGCAAATGGGATGGCAGCCACCGAGCGCTCCACCCGCATACCCCACCTACCACCAGGGGCCATCCCCCCCGTACCAGCCACCCCCCCCCCCGTACCAGGATCCGTATCCCTGCGGCCACCATGTCCACGCCTGGGGCCCCCCGGGGCCCAACCCCACCAAGGACAGTCACTCGACCCATACCGCCAGCCGCTGCCGCCACCACACCCCTACGTGGCGGATCCATGGACGACGGGCGACCTCCCCCCCCCCCCCCAGTACCAGGCGGCACAAGGCGAGGCTCGCCAGGACCCGGCGACGCCTCCTGATTGGCCCGACTCCAGCGATGAAGCCCGGTCCCGCAAACGGCGGCGCTCCCGCTCCCCCCCCCGCACAGCACACTCGCCACCGGCGCCCACACTCCCCACACCGCCAACGCGCCTCACCCACCCACTCGCGCCGCTCCCGCTCCCCCAGGTGCCACCACGACCCCCCAGGACCCCGCTCCCGGCGCTCCCGCTCCCCCTGGGGCCACCACAAGCGCCACTGCCGCCCCATGTCCAGCTCCCCCTTCCCCCTTCCGGCCGTACACGACCCCCACCCCCAGCCCCCGCCACCACCGCTCCCGCTCCCCCCGGCGCCGCCAGGTACGCCACCGCCGCCCCACGTCCACCTCCCCCTCCCCCCACAGGCCCCGCCGGGCTCCCCGTTCCCCCCGTCGCCCATACCCATCCACCACCCCAAGCCCCCGCCACAACCACTCCCGCTCCCCCAGACGCCACCAAGCGCGCCACCGCCGCCCCATGGGCACCTCCCCCTCCCGTTCCCCCCTCCGCCCGTACCCGTCCTCCACCCCCAGCCCGCGCGACCGCCGCTCCCGCTCCCCCAGGCGACGCCACCCCCACCACCACCACAGGTCCACGTCCTCCCTCCGCCGCTCCAGGACCCCGGGCACGGACCCCTCCCCCCCCCAGGCCCCGGCCCACCTCGCCTGGTGGTCTGCCCCTGCATTGCAGGAGCTCCGCCGCTGGGTGAAGTGGGCCGGGGGAGCGGGAAGACAAGATGGGGTGCACATGGTGCATACCTTCGAGGAGATGCGCACCCGCACCCCCGCCGACCCCAACGAGGCCGCCCGGGAGGCCATCATGCCGCAAGCGGCATGTGAGGCCCTCCTCCGCGATGCGGTCCAGGGCCTCCGCCCCTCCTACACCCCGCAAGCCCTCCGCCAATGGCTCCAGGCCACCCACCCCCAGGCCTGGGCCATCGGCGCCCCCTCCCCACCCAGCCACCGCCACACCAGGAAGGGGAAGGACAAGGGCAAGGGGAGGGCAAGGGACACCAAGGGGCACTCAGGCAAGAGTGCACGGAGGGGCCCCAAGTGAGGGCAGGCACCCATAGGGACAGGGCGCCGGAAGAGACACCACATGGGGGCAGGAAACCACCCAAGAACCAGGAAGGGGCAGGAGCAGGGACCAAGGCACGGAGGAAAAGGGCACCACGGCAAACGCCACGACCCACAGCCAGGAAGGGCATACCAAGACAGGGGGACCAGCGCCGCTCCCACCCCACCGCACGCCGCACGACTCCCGGGGGCGCACCCCCCAACACGCACTGCCGAAGCAAGCATCGGACGCCGTACGGATCACACCAGCGCACACCCAACAGCCACCGGAAACCACATGGGGAATGGAGGGCACACCTACACGGGGAGAACGGGCCACACCCACAGAGGAAGCCGCAGGGAACGCCGCCGCACGGCGTACCACCACGCCCTCACCGCCGGGCGACGACCCCGGCCGCAACAAGGGCCACCTCACAGGTACCGGAAGAGGACAAAGGCACGGCAACAGCGACCAGGGCTAGGGACCGGGACCCCCAGGGGACAGGGGACCAAGGCACAGGGCCCCAGGGAGGGCAGCCCCACGGACGCCTACCCGACCCAACACCCCGAGCTGCACGCCCAGGCTCCCACAGCACGGACCCAGCGAGACACCCACACCTAACCGCACCCCACGGCCACCAGCCAGCCACACTCCGGCCCGCACTCCGCACCAAGACACAGGCCAGGCTGACCTCCACTGACCCACCGCGGCACCACGCAAGACCACGGCACACCGCACCACAGCGCGCCACAGTGCAACGCGCCACAGCACGACGCGACGCGACGCGGCACAGAGCGGCACAACACGGCACGACTGACCCTAACCTGAAGGACTAACTGAAGCAAGACACCGCACACCCCGGAAGGCCCCGCACCGGCACGCCACACACCGGCACCGCAGGCCACACAGGGGGCCACGGCGAGCCCGGCAACAACGGTGGCGGACCACCCGGAAGGTTAAAACCGGCACCGCAGAGGAGAAAGGACACGAACAACCCCAGCCCCCTAACTCAGAGCCACACGCAGCCACCTGGCGCAGCCGCCCAGCCGGCAGGGCCAGGACCTAACCCGGCAGGAAGGGGCGCCGAGCCCAACGTGTACATAGCCCACCCGACCCATGGGGCCGGAACACGGCAAATAAAAACCGAACTGCCAACAGCAGCCCGGAAGACCACACTGCATGCGGGCCAGTGCGTGCGCCAGCCCAGGGAAGGCAGAGGGAGTAACAGGCAGGCCCCTCCCCAGAAAAAAAAAACAGGGGGGGAGGGGGGGGGGCGCGAAAACAGCCCACAGCCACCAAACCGCCCGCCAACACCACAAGAGGCGGCCAAACCCCCCACCCAGAAGGCACAAAAGACGGGACCCCCAAAGAGGCACAGGGGGGCCACCCAGCCAAAACGGCAACACCAAGCCAGGAACAGCGGCCCACCGGAAAAAGGGACACCGAAACATGCAGACGCACACCACAAAAGAAAAAGAGCCAGCAGCCCAGCCCGAAAGAAAAGGGATGGGGGGACAGGGACCACAAGGCCCGGGACAGGGACACCCAGCAACCGACACCACAAAGCCAAACAAAAAAAAAGCGCAAAAAAAACACCCCCAGAACCCAGCCAAGAAGGGCGGCGCACAGCCGAGACCGGGGCCCGGCACGCACGCCCACACCGCACACCGGAACCGGAAACGGCGGGGGGCAAGCGGAGAGCGCAAGAAACCACACACGTCCCATAAGCAGGCCGAAACCTAAGTTCAACCACGAACACCACAAAGAGCCGGCAAAAGAGGGACAACACCACAAACCGTGCCCAAACACACCGACCCAAGACCCCAGCCAGGACTGGCGGGGATAACAAAACCCACACCCAACCGCAACCCGGACCCAAACACAAACGCCGCACAACAGTAGGAAACCCAGTGCCCACAGCCCGGGCACTGAGGCAGCCGGTGCCATGCAGGTGACCCGGGCAAACGAGATCCGTAGACCGGGGGTAAAGCTGCATCCTAAGGCCTGCGCTGCTTTGGGACCCGAGGCGGAGCGTGCGACACCCAAGCGCCTCGGAACCCTAGTACCAAGAACGTGCATGCATGCCTTGGGAACGGGATACGCCAGGAAGTCCGGTGAACCTCTAGAGTTCCGCCCAAAGGAGGGGACGTGCGCAAGCACGGGGGCACACCCACCCGGCGAGACAAGGGGTCACGCCGGCAGCAATCAGCCCTCCCGGTGTTGCCCGGGGCCGCTTTGTTGGGGGCCAACAGTCAGGTCTAGCGGGATGTAAGCCGCCTCCCCTCTTCACGCGCGGAGCCTCTTCCTGTTCGTCACAGGGGCGACGCCAGGGGAAACCAAGGGGCGCCTCTCCACGACCGAGTGCACGTACCTACCTACCTCTGGCGTTCACAGTCTTAGATCTGTGGGCGGATTCTGAAAATTCAGATTGCGCGACTGATTCTAGAGTCAGGTCTGACATTGCAGCTAGCAACACCGGCGCTGGTGGGCCGTCCAAGGTGCTACGAAAGAGCACCAAGGCAGTTAAGTCCTCATTCCATACCCATGAGGGTCGAGGCAATATTCGGCATGTTCAGACGGCGGCCAGACGCAAAGCGCGGCAAAAATAGCTGCGTGATAGGGATGATTTGGAAGTCCGCCAGGATATTCCCCTTCGCATTGAGCGATGGGCTAAGTCGCTGGTTGACAAGTGTCATTTCCGGGAGTTTACGGATGTATTCAGTAGTAAACGAGTTGCTCGTTTCCCGAAATATTGAGATGAGCAAAAGGACGGGTTGTCACAGCCATGGGCCGTAGAGAACCTTTGGTTACATCCCCCCTATAGGCTGTGGGAGCAAAGCGTTCAAAAGTTGAAGTTTGAGCAAGGCCGAGGTAACGCTATTGTCCCGACATGTAAGGATAGGGATTGGTGGTGGTCGCTGAGCCAGGTGGTAGTAGACTGGGTAGATTTGCCGGTCCGTGAACCCCTTTTTGTAGATCATGATGGTAAGGTACGCTCAGCCGATAGGGAGTATCGTATAGTTGTAGTAGATGCGCTAGGATGGACTCCTGAGGAGTCACAGGCGGAGGCGGCGGATACCGCCGACAAGCAACGCGCTGTATGGGACTCGACCCTTCCCCGCAGGGATTGTGTCGCCCTACATCCGCACGACTGCACAGTTTCCGCTCCCTTTTCACAAACACACCCCAAGCCTTCCTTAGAGTGGCTCATGCATGGTACTTCTAACCATCAGGTACAACAAATTTTGCCCGTACAGGTCAAATGCCGCCAGATGCGGCGACGGGCACATTGCGAAGCAACGAAACGGGCCAAGTCAGGGGACATCAGTCAGTCAGAGTCCGAAGCGTCCCCAGGTCCCGATAACTCCAGTAGGGAGGAGTCTGATACCATGCATGAGCGGCGAATGGTAACTACACCCCCGGTAATGAATGAGTCTTGTGTGGACTGACGCGTATTGGTACGCCCTTGGATCTTGGGTAATGAAATCTGCTCCATGGGGAAGGGCTTGAGGTCTTTCAAACCCATTTTTATAGTCTTTTTTGAGGCATATGGAGCACTCATTTTAGAGGCTATGTGAGCACTCTTCAAGACACATTAAAAGAGCAAGTAGGCACAAGAGATTTCGTAATACCACGCAAATACAAATTGTTCTAGGAGCTTTGCTCGCCCCATGACACAATCTGGTGTCCTGCAGAAGGAAGAGAGGGCAAACAAGGCAATAACTTGGGTTAATACACATGTAAACATACATAAGTACCAAACCATGTGCTAAAGTCAAATCTTTAGGAAAAATGACAGTAAATCAGGGCACCACAGGCCCTGTGACCTGAGGTTCAGGTCGTCAACGACTGTCGTCGACAGGAACTGTGCTGTGGTCAACATGTCTAAGTCAGTTCTGGGTCAAACCAAGGTCAAACAAGTCAAACAATGTCATGAACATGTTGAAAACATGGTTAAAACTTGAAACATGGGTCTCCCCCCAAGCGCTAGCCTAGAAGCCCTAAGGCATTCTGGCGCCATATGATATTTTTTCTGAAAACCTATGGTATTATACTTAATATCCCTTATAGGGGAGGGAACGGCCGTCGCAGCAGGCCGTCAGTAAACAATTGGCAAGATAGTGCATTTTCATGAAAAATGCTATTAAATACAGTAAAAGTCCATCATAATTCATTGAAAATTGACATGAAAACAGCTTTCTGGAGCTTTTACGAACATTTACGACATTTTCCGTCAAGAAAATAATGTCGTAAAAATGACGGCGACAACTGGCGCCCGCTGCCGCGCCGTTGGTTCTAATTACTTTGAAGGTTCTATGAACCTTCAAATGTTTGAGAAACTTCAAAAACCTTAAAAAGCTTAGGCGGCTCAAGTGCATGGCCAAAAACGAAGGAAAAGGTAGGAAAATGACAGGTTTCCAAAGGCATCAAAAAATAGTTGTTTTGATGGATATTTTAAAACCGTCGCAAACAAGTATGGCGGAATAAATATTTCTATAAGAATGACATGTCCCATGGGCGAGACAGGGAAAAGTATTGTTTGGTGACCATTCTTTGCGCGAGGCCTCGCGCAAAGACGTTCATTTGTGTCAGATTGATGTACTACAGCACGACGCATTAGTAAGGTTGTCGAAAAATGGAACCCTGTCCTATTTATACACGTAACTTAGTACCATTATCGGGATTGCGTGATAGAGATGGATCTATTAACGAATAAACTTCAACGATTGTGTACCCAAGAATCTTGAAAGGTATAAATGTCCCGGAACAAACTGCAGTTTCAAGCGCGAGGCCTTGCGCATGGAACGGCACATGAGAAACATTAAAGTTTCGGTGATCATTGCGCGAGGCCTCCCGCAATGGATCTGATAAGGGCTCATAGAAACTAAAAAGGGAACAGATCCACCAACTACACAGCATGTGCATTCCCTTGATGCGGCGCTGCTGCATGGGCGGCCACACAGGTCCCGCCGGCATCTCCAGTTTTCATACTGTGGTCACCGCTGGCTTCACTGCCCAACAGCGATGGTAGCGCGCCGCAACTGGCTACCGCAATCAGGATTAACTAGTAAAATGTGGGATCATCAGACAGTTACAGTTAACCAAAAATGGTTTATGCGACAAGCGAATCACAGAAAAATTGGTCGCGCGAAAACTGTGTGACAGGTTGATGTTTCAAAGCAAGAAAGTTCTTCAAACAGCGATCTTTACATAGATACAGGTACGCAATTCTTCTTCACAGCAACAATGCCCCTGCAAAAAGAGGTGGACCTTGAGAAGACAGTGGCCGCAGCATCTGGAGTTTTCCGCGATGTCTGCTCACAGGAACCGCCGTACCACACGGCAGAAGAATTGTGTGAAGGGCTGAAACAGGGGGACGAGGGCGCACGATTGTTGTTTGTGTTTTTTCTGCGTCTGCGCAAAAATGAACGGACGCGTTGCAGCGTTGAAAAGGCGATTGCGGCAGAAGGCAGGAGATGGGTTGGTGTTTTGATAGGGGAGGCCTGGCGCCTATATTTGCTGATGCGCCACCGCGCAGTTCCATACCAGGGAAAACCAAAGTCAGTTGTTGCGGTAGAGGGAAGTAGGGCGCAGCGTCGCATTTTAGCAAGGTCAGACTGGCGCGATACAGCGCACCTTCGCTGAAGGAGAAGGCCGCAGTCAGGTTACAGACTACATGGAACAAAATACACCAACAGTGGGTTGTGTTGTGGATGGACAACTGGTACAACAAACAGTTTACCACAAATCCTGGCAAGAACGACAAAAGCCTGAACGCAACAGCGTTGGCTGTGTTGCTACTGAAGGATGCACCGCGGTACTGGCATGGTCATCCTAGCCTGGAAGAGCTTGAACGGCATGTTCCTGTTGTTGCACGCCTGCTGGGGAACACCGAGGGAACATTTGCACGTATCTTCCGTGATCCAGGATTTGCAAGCACGCGACCTGTTGTTCGAAACATTAGGGCGCCGCTTGACATTATTCGCCCTGTACCTGCCAAGAGACCACATTGGCGACCCCTTTGTCTAAGCCAAGAAAAGGTGAGCGGCAACGTCTCGCTGCTTAATCTATTGCAATTCACTAGGGACTTGGCGCAGCACACTCGACCAGTCGTGCCTGTTTTATGTGATGAGAACATCCAGTACCGCATTTGTCAGATGATGTACGGTGAAAAAACAATGGGTTGGAATGTCCGGCTTTTCTTGCGGTCACACCCTATATTGTATGGTTTCTGGCACGCGTACAAGTTTTGCATTACACAAACATTTCGCTCATTTTGGCCGATCATGACTTTCTTCCGTAAAGGTTTGTTGCGCAGCGGTGACACAGTCCCCTGTTTTCCCAAGCTGATCACAATGGAGATAACTGTTGGCGCACTGCTGTTGGGTATGGGCCCCCACATACGGCGCCTTAACGGAAAATGTCATCTCTTGGGCTGGCACGTCCTGTAAATCGGCGAGGATGCCTCCGTTACGCTGTGTGTAATGCCATACAGGTTCTGTTAACACAATACTGTCCTATGTTACTATACCTAGGTCACCTTGTTAGACAGTGCAATTGGGCCGGGGAGACGACCAACACGGGTGCTTTTGCTTCTGAGGGATTGCAGATTGTTATGTGTCTGTTAGACCGTTTGAACATGGGGGACACACTTTTAAAATATCAACGCACTGTTGCAACTGCGCTATTGTGCCACACTGCATGGCACACAGCCATGCCTGGACAGGCTTTTGCCGAGGAGTTTTGTGAAAGTCTGCTTTCCAGCCTTGTGACAAAGAAGGGCCAAAACAGAGGTGCAGTAACCATTGAAGATGTTGACGATCTGTATCATCTCATCACCATCCGCAAAGAAGGTCAAAGGGTGAACGTCTGCAAAATCCCCAATTCCTTTGTCAATTCCGTGCGTCAGCGGTTAACTGCTTACTTGAACGCAGAGCGTGTATATGCGCCCTGGGTTAGGTGGTGTGCTGAGCCTACTTGTACAATTCAGGCGCATTGGCCGCGCAGGGGTGGACCTAACTCTCCACCGTCTCTTCTAATTCCAAAGAGTTCTAACCACTACAAACAAGTCCATGTGTCTGTGTTGTTGGTGCTAACGCAGCAGGGGCCGCTTAAGGCTGGTTTTAAGCGAAAACTGTCGGAGCTGATCCCCCAACGCAGTGTGTTGGAGGAACAGAGAGAGGCCGACACGCTGCGAAACGTTCGAAGAAGATTGGAGAACATGCAGTGATGCGCGAGGCCTCGCGCAAACAGCATTAAACAACAGGTTAGTACACCCCCTCTCTTGCGCGAGGCCTCGCGCAAGGTTAACAGTCAAAAACAGTGCCGAGCCCCTTCAGTTTTGCATTCTCAACCATACTGTACTTGTATTCGCTAAAAGCGCCTCACATATGCATTATCGACGACGATTTTAACCCTTTTCAATGTTATGTTTCCTTCAATACAGGCTTTCTCCTTATCGCAGAATGGCAAGCCCCGCCAAAAAAACAGCCGAGGAACGAGAAGATACCGACTATCACCCTGGGACCTCAGGATCGGAGGCTCGAACACCAAAGAAGGGGCGTAAGAAGAAGGAAACACCAGATCCTGGCTTAACCTTGGGTACTGACATCGAGGACCACCTGAAGCCCGATGGGAGGCAGGTGGAGGTTGAGCTGGACAACGTGAGAATCGACCAGGAGAAGACAAAGGGGCAGATTAGACGGAAAGATACGAAGTTACTGCAGAAGCGTATTGAGTCACTCGAAGCAGCACCGCCAACAGGCCCATTACACGTCGTTCTCTGGGAAGATAATAGTATGTTGCCAACCAACTGTTCGCTCTTCTCTTTGGGCGAGCCCTCGCGCATAGACGTGTCTCATATTTGCAGATGGCGATTATTAGTGTGTATCTGGACAGCACAGCGTGGAAGCGATTGCCAAGATTCGGGAGAAGCGACGCACAGCGTGTCTGGATCTGCAGCAGTGGCATACTACATGCATCGCCGATATTCTGAAGCCTACGACACCGTTGGCCTTCCGTGCAAAGCTGGCGGGACAAGCACAAGGAAGCGCACAAGACGTTGATCCAATACCGCTGTATGAGGCAGCAGATAACCTCATTCAATGTGTTGAAGATCAGCGGCGGCGAGGCCTGGCTGACACGTACAGCAATCTCAAGATCGCCATTGTGGATGCTGTGCAGATGAGTGCCCTGGTTTCAACCGCTGAACTGAAGCAGCCTGGTCAATTTGTATGTTCATTAATCTTTGTTTCGATGCTGTTTGTTGCGCGAGGCCTCGCGCATAACGTTGTCAGTTTCAGGACAAAACATATAAATTGTGGAAAGATTTTATGACGTTTGCCTACTATGCCGGTCCGGAAGCTGTGAAAGGTCTGCAGAAGTTCCACGACAAAGGGGAGAAAGTCACGAAGAACGCGCTGAAGAAACTGGACGGGATCCTGTTGCCGGAGTTCTACAAGAAAGTGGCAGAAGTGATGCAGGAAGAAAAAACAACCCTTAAATCCTTGTCGAATTTCATTGACGACATCATCCTTGACCAGTGGGTCTCAATGCATCTGGACCACCCGCACAACGGCCAGTACGTTCCACCTGAGAAAGGTGTGTACCATCGACGAGACGTGGGTCCCGTTTCTGCATTGGTGCGCCGCACTTTCTCCATTTCTGTTCTTTAGCCAAAGACATGCGGACCCGCAAAGAGGTTGCTGCACTTGGAAGGCCTGCCCTGAAGGTGACTCTTGGTACATGGGGCTATTGGCTGGAACCTGAAGGCAAAAGTCGCGGTCCATGGCCGGCATGGAAATCCATGATTCGCGCACCACTGTGGCAGGTGGCGGAGAAAGGCAAACCCGCCCCCCCTGAAAATCCTCAACGTCCAAAAACTCCTGGGTCAAGAGCCTACCAAGAGCCGTGTGGTCCCCCCAGCTGCTGGCGTTACTGGTGACTTCAAGACAGTGGAACAGCAGGATCCATTATTGTCAAGTCAAACTATCACAATTAAGGCAACCCGAATTGCAGCGTTGGCCCACGATCCCCCGAGGCGGTTTATTGAGATTGATAAGAACCTGATTGTCATCAACGGCGACATATTTGAACATCTTGCTCCTGAGATGATGTGCCCAGCCTGGGATGGTGCGTGCCGATACCCTTATCTGCGGCTCCCAAACTGTTGTTGACAACATGTTCAACGTGCTGGAGACGGAAACAGATAGGCGTCTCAACGATGATTTCAACACGCCGCGCATGGTTAACATGTTGTGTGTTCCCATCTTCAGTTGGCCAGTCAAACCGAAGCCTGCAGGGGATCCTACAGCGTTTGACGTTCGCTGGTTGCTGATTTTGTCACCGGATAGCTGGTCGAGAAAGGTATAATTCCCTCATTACGTCCGCTCTTTGTGCGAGGCCTCGCGCAATAACTTCTCCCTCATTGCAGATTCCGAATTATCTGACGTTTGGACCTACTCAAGTGAAGGAGATGGATCCTGTTGAATTTGGCGGTCACCTTCCGATAACGACGGTTATGTGGTATTTAGACACTCACCTCTTTTACGTGAAGCAGGATAAGAGCTTCAAGCCTGCGTTTGTGTTCATTGATCATCAGCCGGATATGGTGTGCAAGATCGCGTCCATCGAGCCGAATTCTCGCATGTACCTTCTTGGTGTTACCTCCGACCATCTCTCCGATTGGGTCAACAGAGTGCAGACTCAGTTGAGGCACGTCTTGACACAATGGTCGAAACTGGACGCGTCTGGTGATTGGGACCAGCAGGCCAACTGGTCAAACCGTGGTATTCCCCTTTGGGTTCGCGATGACAAGGTGGGTTCTGATGCGTTGTCGCTGAAGGAGGAAGAGACTGTTGAGAAAGGTCAAGCTGCAGAAGCACTGGCCCCTGCAAAGCGGAAGTCTACTGGTGGGGAATCAGCGCCCAAGATGAAGAAGACTGCCTCCAAGCCTCAGGCAGTGAAGTCGGTTACCGGTGCAGAATCCGACGAGAGCGATGGGGATGAAGAGGAAGAGAGCAAGGAAGAAGAGGAGGAGGAAGCGCAGGTCTCCCAGGGCAAGGCAGCGAAGAAAGTGGCAGCGAAGCCGAGGTAGGTAGGTAGGTATCTTCGGGAGCTCGGGATGCCTCCTTTGACATTGCAGGAAGAAGGTCTTACCAAGGGGACGTCCCGTCCCTCCCACTGCCCTATGTCAGGTGCCTCTTGAGCCGCTCCCGCATGTGCTTGGGAAGGCATTGTCGCGGCCACCCGGTCCATGTGTCCCAGGTGGGAGGGTGTCCCCACATGTGTCCATGGGTAGGGCCACATGCCCCCTCCTTTGGGCGGCAGCTCTGGGGGGCTGCTCAGCCGTGTGGAGTATCTCTCACCACAAGGGGTATTGCTCCCGCTTGTCTACGGTACGACCGCCTCACCCTTGTGGCTTGCGTTGCAGGGCCACTCTGCTTGGCAGGTGACCCCCTCCTGGGCTGTGTACCGGCTCGCCTGTCACCGGTTGCTTCCATGGCTCCGGGTGACGTTTGGCATGGTCCCCGATGCAGCCTGGCCGGGCTCGGACCAGTGGCCTTGGAGTACCGCTCCTGCCACTGGCCCGGTGGGTCGGCTGGGTCGCCCCAGTGCGTCCGACCCATGGGGTATTGGTTCTTTCCTGTCCCTCGGCCGCCCTACGTGTGTGCAGTGTCCTGGGCCGTTGGGCTCCTGTTCACCGGTGTGCCCGCGCGGTTTGCTGTGGTGCGTCTGCGGTGTCCTGGGCCAGCTGGCTCCTGTTCACCGGTGTGCTCGCTCGGTGTGTTGTGTTGCATGTGCGGTGTCCTGGGCCACTGGGCTCCTGTTCACCGGTGTGCGTGCTGTGTGCGGTGCGCGTGTGCCATGGGTGGTTGTGTCTCTCTTCTTCCCCCCCTAATTTTCGTTTTTTTTTCTTGTTTTTTTTTTTTTTCCTGTTTTTTTTTTTTTTTTGGGAAAAAAAAGAAAAAGAAAAAACAAAAAAGAGGAAAGCAGGGGCGCGCGTACACTGCAGGCACAGGCATGGGCAGCTGGTGCGGCGGTGCTATAGCGTTGTGTCCTCTGGCGTGTGTCGTCGGTGCTGTGGCGGCGGTCGCGCCCCAGGGGTGCGGCTCGCGTGTCCTGATCTACACGGGTATGGGTCAGGGTGGGTTTAGTTAGGTGTCTCTTTGCTTCTGGTGCTGGCTGGTTAGGCGGCTGTGTGGGCTGTGGCTGTGGGCTGTGTCTACGTATTTCCCTCAGCGGGCCTGGTTTGGAGTCAAGGGTTGACGGTTTCGGGATGTGGCTCGGGTTTGATTTGTGTTGGGGCTTCGGCTCGGTTAGGCTTGGGTCAGGGTGGGTTTGGTGAGGTGTCTCTTTGCTTCTGGTGCTGGCTGGTTAGGCGGCTGTGTGGGCTGTGGGTGTGGGCTGTGGTTACGTTGTTCCCTCGGCGGGTTTGGTTAGGAGTCAAGGGTTAGCGGTTTCGGGGTGTGGCTCGGGTTTGATTTGTGCTTGAGTTCTGGCTCGGTTAGGCGGTTGCGCGGGGCAGGGCGTGTGGGTAGCGGCGTCCACGGGGTCGTGTGCCCGAGGCGAGTGCGGGGTGGTGCGTGCGGGCCGGCCGTTGGCCGGTGGCCTCACTGGGAGTCCCACACGGAGGGGTCGACGGGCGTGCCGGGGGCGTACGCAGCGTGCAGGTTGGGCAGCAGCGGGCGCACGTGCAGGGCGTCGGCGTGCTCGATGGGGACCTCACTGAGGACCGAGGGGTTGGCGGCAAGCAGTATGCGATGCCCGGGAGGGGTGGCGGCGAGGAGCGGGAGGATGTCCGCGGCCCGCGACGTGGGGGCGAACACGACGTGGGCCGGGTGCGGCCCCGGGAGCGGTGTTGGGGGGAGCGGGACCACAGGACGGCGGTCTACTGTGAGGTGCCAAGTGGCGCGATGGTGGAGGAGCCAGACTAAGGCGATGCTGTGGCGCAGTGTGTGGGGCCGGGTGCTGGGCGGCGTGGGGACGTGTGGCGGGAGGGGGGGGGGGGCGGGGTGGTGGCGTGGGAGGGGGCACGGCGGAGGAGTGACGTCAGTGACGTGTGTGTTGTGCTGAGGGTGGAGAGGAGCCCACGGTATCGGGTCCAGGTTCGGCGCCTTTGGGCGTACTAGTGCTCGTTGTCGTGTGCGTTGGCTTCCTTCGGCGTCCGGTTCGTTTGGTGACTTCTGGGCGGGGCCTGGCGTGGCGCCCCGTGGTGGTGGTGTGCTGGGTAACGGGGTTAGATGGCGGCGCCGCTGGCCGGGGGGTCTGGCGCGTCGTGTTGTGTGGCGCGCAGGGCTCCTGGGGTGCTGTGGGTGTCGCCGGTGTCGGTGCGCCGACGCTTGTGGGGTGGTGAGGGGGTGTGTGCGTGCGGGGCTGGGCTTTGGGTGATGTCCCACAGGCGGATGCCGTCTCGCCGCGTTTCCTGGAGGGTCTCCCGCAGGCGCCTGAGGACGTACGGGTGGTCCTGGGGCGCGGGGAGGTTGCGGGGGTGGACTCCCAGGGGGTGGAGCGCATCGGCCAGCATGGCTTCCCATGCGGCCTGCGACATACACCCCCCCTGCCGGCCGGAGGCGGCAGTTCTCCACCGACCCCTTGCGGGGCCGATGGACCAGGCCCTCGAGGGAGGGCTCTCCCCGGGCCCACTTCCGCAGCTCCCAGAGCTGCGTGTGGGTCCAGCGCTGCCACCACTGTTCCTGGGCGGGCCTGCGGTCGTGGGCGGAGGAGTGGGCGTGGGTGGGTGTGACGGGGTCGTGGGGACCGGCGGCGGTGGCGGGCCTGGGGGATCCCTCGTAGTCCTGTTCCGTGGGGGTGCGTGGGGAGTGGGGGTGCACGCGGATGTGGACCCGCGGGTGGGCGCGTACGGTCTCCGCCTCGGGGTTGGGCGGGGATTCGCGGCGGCGGCGGTAGTGGGGCATGCGTTGCATGTGGGCTGTCATCGGGGGCCGGTAGGGGGGCGGGGGCGCTGCTGGTGGACCCTGGCGTTGTTCCGGCTTGGTCGGGAGCGGTCCGTGGGTCTGGGGTGCGGGCTTTGGGAGGTGGTGGGACGAGGCGCGTCGCGCTTCGGCCGCGGCGCGCTCCGCCATGAAGGTGGTGGCGGTGGCGTCGGTGACGGTGGGGGGGCGCCGCGCTGGGCGCTGCTGCCTTCGGGCCTGGGACGGCTGGGGCCGGATGTCGTAGAGGACATCCTGGGGGGGCCGGGCTCGCGCTGCCGTTGTGGCGCCGGGTTTGGGCTTGGGTTTGGGCTTGGCTGCGGGTCGCCGTTTGGCGGCGGTCTTGGGCTTCGGCTGGGTCGTGGGCGTGGGCTTCGCCGGGGCGTGGGCTTTGGCGGCGGCGGGGCTGCTCGCGGTGGGGGCGGGTTCGGAGGCCCGTTTGGGAGGTGTCCCCCGCGGCCTGGGGGGTGGAGTGCTGGACGAGGACGTGGTGGTGGTGGTGGATGAGGTGGTCGTGGTGGTGGAGGTTGTGGAGTCGGAGGCGGAGGAGAGGGCCGCGGGAGACGGCGGAGGGTCCCGGGCCTCGGGGGCGGGCGTATGATGCTGGGTCCTGTAAGTAGCGAGAACGAGGGTGCAGGTTCAGGCATCGGGCGTGTGCGCGCGTTTTCCCTGGTGATCCGTGCGTGCTTGTGCTGGCGTGGCGGCGTTGTCCCGGCTGCGCGGGCACGTGGGTTACCCGGGGGGTGGCCATATCTGCTCCAGGACGTGGGGGTGTGTTTGCTGGAGGTAGTCGAGGGTCCGGAAGAAGCATCGCTGGATGCCGGGCATGTCCTCCTCTGTGAGGTGGGGGTAGTTTTGGGTGGGGGTGTGGGGTCCGGCCATAGCAGCGCCATGAGGCGGGCTGCCACCATGTACGGGCATAGTTGTGGGGTGGTGGGGCGTGGGGGGGTGGGTCCCTCGCGGTTTCGGGGGGCTTCCCTCTGCTGGGGGTGCAGCGTGACCACCCACACCAATCGGTCCGTGGGGATCCCCCAGGTCCGTTGGGTCCACTTGGCGAGGCAATACATTGCCCTACCAAGGCCCTGGCAGCCGCTGCGGATGGAGAGCAGCGTGTCCAGGGATTCGGGTTCCCACGTGCCCCAGATGTGGGGGTTGTCCGGGTCGTCCCCCCTGGCGTACGTGTCGGGGCCTGGGTTGTGTGGGGGGGGGGGGGGGTGTAGTCGGCGGGGAGGAGGGAGTCGGTGCCGTGTACCACCCAGTGGTCTGTGGGTGCGTCGTAGGTGGTGGTGGAGAGGGTGTAGTGCAGATTGTACATGAGGGTCATGTACGTGGAGGGGGCTGGCTGCTGCTCGTCGGGGGTGGGGATGTCCCCCGGGACGTGGTGCCGGAAGTTGCTTAGGGAGGCCATCCGGGCTACCCATGTTTCCCGCTCCCACTCTTTGGTGCTGTCGGGGGTGGCGTCGGGTGGGGGCCGGGCCATGTTGGGCTCGCGGTAGCGGGTGCGGCCCCGGGTGCTGTCCCGCTCCGGCACGGGGTGTCCGACCAGGTGTCGCCCCCAGTCGATGGGGGGCACCCAGATCCGGCTCCCCGTGGGGGGCGGGCTCTCGCCGTCTGGGGTGGCGCGTGGGGGGCGCTCGTGTCGGGCGACGTGGAGGAAGGCGTCGAAGAGGAAGTCTCTGACGCCTTCCCCCAGGGTGGCCGCCTGGACCAGGGTGGCCGCCCGGATGGGGGTGCTGGTGCCGGAGGTACGGAGGTACAGCACGACGTCCTGTTCCCCGAGTCCCCGGAGGTGCTGCCGTACCGCTGCGGGGTTGTGTAGGGCGTAGGGTTCGGCCGGTGCGGCGACTGGTGGTGCGGGGTGTGATGGGGGGGGTGGTGTGGGTTGGGGGGGGTGGTCGTCGTTGTCGCGCGTGGGGTCCGGTGATGGGGTCTCTTGTGGCGGTCGCGGGAAGGGGGTTTCGCGGTGGCGTGTGTCGGCGGGGGTATCGACGTCGATTGGCTGGTGCTGGCTGCCGCGTGTTGTGTCCGTGGCCTGGTCTCGGGGGGGGGCGGGGGGGGGTGGTGCGGGGGTGGCGCTGTTGGTGGTGGGGGGGGCGGGGGTGGGTGTTGTGCTGGCTGGGGGTCTGGGCGTCCCTGTGGGTCGTGTGGGTGTTGCGTGTGTGCGCCGTGTGGCCCTTGCGGTTCTTGACTGGTTGTGGTGCCGGGGTGTGGGTGGGAGGCGTCCGCATGAGCGTTCAGGTGGGGCTGTGGTCCGTATGTAATGGGTGGCTGCTGGTGGATGGTGCTCGCTGGTATGGGGTGTGGGTGGGGGGGCTGCTGGTGGTGGTGGGGTGGGGGGGGCGGGGGTGGGTGTTGTGCTGGCTGGGGGTCCGGGCGTCCCTGTGGGTCGTGTGGGTGTTGCGTGTGTGCGCCGTGTGGCCCTTGCGGTTCTTGACTGGTTGCGGTGCCGGGGTGCGGGTGGGAGGCGACCGCATGAGCCCCCGGGTGGGGCTGTGGTCCGTATGTGATGGGTGGCTGCTGGTGGATGGTGCTTGCTGGTATGGGGTGTGGGTGGGGGGGCTGTTGGTGGTGGTGGGGCGCTCCTACTAGGCCCTGGTGTTGCTGGTGTGCGTGCGCGGCTCCTCGCGGGTCCATGGGGGTGTACCGTGGCTCAAATGTCGTGGGCCCGTGTAGCGGGGGCGGCGGGTGGTGCTGGACCGCGTGGTGGTGGTGTGGAGGGTGTGCCGGTTGTGTGTGGTACCCCGGCGTTGGTGGGTGTGGTGGCAGGGGCTGGTGGTGGTGGAACACGTGATGGTGTGGTGCGGTGATGTGCGCTATGTGGGGTGGGTGGTTCGCGGGGCCTGGTTGTGCTGGGGCGTGGTGGGGATGTAGCTGGTGGGGGTCGCTGTAGCTTGGGGGCATTAGGGGGTAGGGGTTGGGAGGGACGGGGGCGCGGTGGTGGTGTTGGTGGTGCCATGTCCCCTGGCTCTGCGCGTACGGTGGTCCTGGCATGGTGTGGACGTCTGTGGGCGGTGGTGGCTGACTGGGCTGCAGGGTTTGTGTGCTGCGGTACGGTGGTGGTGGTGGGCGTTGGTGGTGGTGGTGTTGTTGGTGTGCCCCGGGGGTCTGGGCGTGGGGCGGTGCGGTGTGGCTGGACCCAGGCCTTGGTCGGGGCGTCGCGCCCTGCTGGCGGGCGCGTTGGCGGGCCCCCTGACCTGTCTTGGTCTTCTTGGCCTGGTGGGTGTCGGGGGCGGGTGAACCCCCCTGTCCCCGTGGGGGCGACGGGGAGCGGGCGTGCCAGCGGTGTGCCTCTTGGAGGCTCGTCTTGAAGCCTCTGACGTAGGCCTCCTGGTCCGTGAGGCCCATCCGCGTGGCGGTGGCCTCGTCGGGGGCGGCGAGGTGGGCGTCCTGAAAAGACGCCCAGCCCTCCGGGGGCGTCTGTTGTGCGGGGTGGGGGTGGTGTGCCGGGTAGAGGAGTGCGCTGAGGGGGTAAGGTGTTCCCTTCTGTCGGCCGAGGGCGTTTGTGAACCGGCGGCACGTGGTTCGGAGGTAGGCTGCTATCTCCTCTGGTGCCGTGTCGGCCCACGCTTCCGGCGTCAGGGCTGCTGCTTGGGGGGCCGGGAGTTGTGGGTCTGGGAGGTGTAGGTCTCGGTGGTGGAGGTATAGGGCGCGGAGGATGTGGCGGGCCGCCACGTTCAAGCCGCCTCCGCTGTGGCGTAGGGGTGGGCTGTGGGGGGGCAGGGGTGTGTTGCCCGCGGCCACGGCTATGGCCCATGCGTGGTCCGCCGCGTCCGCCACGTAGTACCCTCCCAGTTGGTCCCGGAGAGTGTCGGTGAGGTACCCGAAGAAGCTCGGGTGGCTGGCGGGGGGGGGGTGCGGCTGGGGCCGCGGGCCGTTCGCGGTGGCGGGGGTTGAGGTCCCCGCAGTGGGGGCAGTGGGTGAGGCGTGCGCGGCTCCCAGGCAGACCCAGTGGTCTGGGTTGCAGGGCAGGGCTGTCTGTGGTAGCCGCTGGCGAACGCAGAGGGGACATGCGGTGGCTGGTGGTTGGTGGTACCTGTGGACGGACGGCGGCGTGGGGGGATGGGGGCTGGTGGCGCGCGCATGCTGGTGGGAGCCTGTGCGGTGCCTGTGGCGCCCGTGTGTGCTGTGCCAGTGCTGTGCTCGGTGGACGGTGTGTAGACGTGGTGGGGGTTCGGTGTTGGTATGTCACGGGGTAGGTTCTCATGGTTGGTAGAACAGGAGTTTGAGGAGGTGGGCTTGGTCTGTTGGGGACAGGGTTGCCGCATGCTGCAGGTATTTGTGGGTGCGGTATGTGAGCTGCTCCGCCGTCTTGGCAACGGCCGTCCGCTGCATGTGCGCCGCCGTGGCCTGGGGGTCCTCCGCGTGGGTGCGTAGTAAGGTGTAGACGGCAGTGGGGACGAGTCCCCTGCGGACTGCCTCGAGCACCTCCGTCTGCTTGAGGACGGTGGTGAGTTGCTGGGTCGCCGGGGACTGCGCCAGCCATCCGGCGTGCTGTGCGATAGTGTGGGTTGGGTTCCAGTCTGTGAGGGTGTCCAGTCCTCTGTACAGGGGGCACGCCTTGGAGTGGTCCCATGTTTCTTCTTCCGCGTGGCTGCAGATGCATTTGGTGTGGCCTGCGGGGACGTGGATCGAGCGGCGCGTATACCATCGGTGGTATCGGGTGAGGAGGGGAAGTTGTTCGAGGGCGAGTTGGAGTTGGGGCTTTTGTAGGTGTGCTGGGAGGCTATCCGGGCGCAGGGCGGAGTAGTAGAGGGGGGTGTGGACGCAGTTTTCGAGGCGTCGGAGGAGTTCGGTGTTCGCTGGGTGGCCCAGTGTGGTGGCCAGTTGCTGGATGGGTGTGGGGTAGTGGTACTGCTTGTCTCGATCCGTGTACGGCGTGTCCTCAGGCATCCATTGGGGGGGCTGTGTGGCCAGGAGTATCGGGGGCAGGTGCTGCAGGTGGCTGTGGTGTGGGGTGTCCAGTCGCACGCGTTCGAGCCCTGGGGTGTGGTTGGTGTTCTGGTGTTTGGCCTGCGTGTCTGCGCGTCCATTGCCGTATGCGTAGCGGTGTGACTCCTGCTTGATGATGTGTAGGGCGTCCTCGGGGTGCTTGCCCTTGAAGGCCATCCATAGTCCCAACGCTTGTGTGGTGAGGCCGGACTCGAGTGCTTTGTGGAGGGGCAGGTCTGCAAGGCGCCTGGTGAGGTGGATGTCGGCCGTGGCGTCCACGACTACCCAGATGTTGCGGGGCCGGACAGTCGTGGGTGGCGGTGTGGCGGTGACGGCGTCTGCCATGGTGCGCAGTTCGCCGTGGGAGGACGCCCCAAAGATGGTGGTCCCGGTGTGGTGTTCCACGTGGAGGCCGTCCGCGTGCCGGGTGATGCGCACGGAGGCGCAACCGACCGTGGGGGTGCGTTGCTGGGTGCCGGATGCGTCAGTGAAGTAGATGATGTCGGTGTCGCTGGGTATGGGTAGGCGGGCGATTGCTGTGGGGTGATAGACGTAGATGGGGTTCCCCTGGGTGGTTCTGGCGGTGATTTGCGTGGGTTGCAGTAGTGGCGCTGCATAGACGCCTATTCCCTGGGTAATGATGGCCTGGGCTCGTGGGGTGAGGCGGAGGAGGCCCCTGTCTGGGCGTCCCTGGGTGATATACGCGTACATCAGGTGGAAGAGGTATCCCGTATTGGGGTGGAACTTCTGGCACGTGATGGTCTGTCGCCGCTCCTTGTCGTCTTTGTCGCCGCGGAGGGTGGGGCATTTGTGGTGTAGGGGGCGCATGGGTGCCTCCTGAGGTCCTGCGCGGTGTGGGTCGCAGCGGTCGTACTCCATGGCTACGCTGTCCGGGTCTGCCCGCTCGTTGGTGAACGTGCATGTCGCCGTGGGTGTCCGGGTCCAGGCTACGTGCGCCGGGTGGTCCCGGGGTACCGTGTGAAACCAGGGGGAGAGCCATGCCTGCTGGTCGGCGGTGGCGGCGGCGGTGGGGGTGCGGTAGTGGGTGGAGATGAGGTGCAGCAGGGGCCACGGAGTGTCGAGGGCTGCCGGGCCGCAGTTCCAGCACGTGCGTGGTATGCCCTGGTCACTGTGTCTGACTGGTGGTACATCGGTCTCCGGTGCATTGTGTTTGGGGATGGACCAGGGGGCATGGTGTCGCTGGACGGTGCGGGTAGCATGTTTGTGGCCGTTTGGTGCTAGTAGCAGGATGATGGGTGGTGTCCAGCCTTCGGCTGACGGGGTGGGCTCCCCCTGCGTCGTGCCGCCGTCGTTGGGGGTTTCGTGCTCGCTCAGGCGGGGCCGGGGGTGCTGGCGCTGGAAGGCTGTGTACGCCGTGTCGATGTCCTTGGGCCCCGGCATGTCGCGCCCTGCCTTCGTAGCACATGCGCGGAGGTACGCTTGGAAGACGTGGCGTGCTGGCCATTGTGGGTCAGAAAGGAACGGGGCGTGGTGGGCGTCGCATTGGGCCATGATCTTCATCTGTGTTGGGGTGATATACACTATGGTGATGGTGGCCCCTACGAGGCGCAGGGTGTCCACCTCGCCTGCCGGGCGTCGGTGGATGTCGGTGTGTGTGGCCACGAGTGGCCCCTGTTGATCGCAGTGGTGGTTTGTCAGGATGGCGTGTGTGTGGTGCGGTAGGAGGAGTTGTAGCTGGGCCCAGATGCCAGTGCCCACGGGGATGGAGACGCCGTGTTGTGCCAGTATCCACCGGGGGCAGGTGTTGCGGGCCATTTGCGCTTCTTTTATGCGTATGGCTGCCGCCTCTCGAACTTCTGGTTGGTGGTTGTGTGTTACCCTGTGTAGGAGGTGTGCTGCGTGTTTGGCATGGGCCATGTCGACCAGGGCGCCTGTATTGTCTCCGTAGTAGCGCCAGTGGGCCATCATGGCCTCCTTGGGGAAAGACGTGGGCCAGCCTCCGTGTTGCGCCCATGCCTTCGTCACTTGCTGTCAAGTGTGGCGTAGTGCGTCTTGGGGGCGCGGGAGGTGCAGGGCTTGGTACCCGATGGCCGCGTTGAGCACTGCTTCCATGAAGTACGCCAGGCCCTGCGTAGACAGGAGGTCCCCCCTGGCAATTTGGGGTAGCCGGGCGAGGCGCTCTTCTAGCTTGCTTGGGAGTGTGATGTGGTGGTGCTGCGTGGCCTGTGTGACTCCCAGGTGAACTGTGGTGTCTTCCAGCTGTAGGAGTTCGCCTTTCCGGATGTGGGGGGTGGGGGTCTTGGCGTTGGCCAGCCCGACCGATTTGCGGGGGTGCACTAGGAGCTGGTGGGCGTCCAGGTAGGTTGTGGTGAGTTGGAGAATGGCGGACGCTTGTTCGGTGGTTGTTGGTAGCCCTGCGTTCTCAGGGTCGCGGTGGCGGGTGGCCGTAGTGACGAGGTTGTCATCTGCGAAGTTGATGAGGGGGGACCGTAGCGGGTATGGGGCGTACCCCGGGTATACCCGTGCTAGCTCGAATGCCAGTGGCAGGGTGACGAGGAGGTAGAGGAAGGGGCCTTCGGCGCCTCCCTAGGGGACCCCGCTGTCTGTGCCGGTCCAGGGGGTGAGGCCCGCGGCCGTGATGACGGCGTAGAGTCGGGTCTGGATGTACCCGGTCATGAAGGATAGAAATGGGAGGCCCATGGCATCCCATACCTCCGTGAGGAGCCGGTGTGGGGCGTGGGGGAACGCGCCTTGGACATCGAGGGAGGCGATGATCATCTCGTAGGGGTTCATGTCCAGTGCGGTGTCCTGGAGGAAGATGGCCTCGTGGGGGGACCTGCCGGCCATGGCCCCCCACATGCTGGCGGGCACGTGGGCGAAGACCGCTGGCGCGATGCGGCCTAGGATGAGCGTCCACACCAGCTTGACCTCGGTGGTGGCGCAGACTATGGGCCGCCAGTTCCCCGGCTGCGCCCAGTCCCCCTTTTTGTAGAGGGGGTGGACCAGGTTGGCCCACTCAGGGGAGATGGGCGTGGCGCCCGTGGCGATGTCCCACAGGCGGGCTGCCAGGCGGCGTTTGATGGGCAGGGTGAGACGTTGGTACGCTTCGGCCGGCAAACCGTCGACGCCGGGCACGACCCCCTTCTTCAGGCGGTCTAGGGCGCGTTGCAGTTCTGAGATGCTGAAGGGGTCGTGTTCGATGGCGCGCCGCTGTTCCCGGTTGAAGACCCTGGGCACATGCTCGCGGATGGTGTTTCTGGTGTGGGGGTCGAGCTCGGGGAGGGCGTCCCCGTGTTGTGCCTGGAAGCTGTCCAGGACTGCCTGGAGGACGGCGTCAGGGGCATTGGTGAGGCCTCCTTCGGGGGTGCGTACCGCGTGGATGGTACGGCGCCCCGTGTCCTCCAGGATGCGGCTGACGTACCGTAGGGACTTGTACGGCGTGTCGTTTCTGCCGTATCTTTCGCGTTCCTGGGCTGCAGCCGCTATGCGGTGGGCGTGCCATTCCTGGAGTTGGTGGGGGCGGGTGGTGAGGAGCGCACGGAGGTGGGCGTCCCGGTCTCGTGCCTCCGGTGTGCTGGGGTGTAGCAGGGTGGCGAGTTCCCCTTTCGTGGTCCTGATGTCATGGACGAGGTGCTGGAGGGTGAGGTCTGGTGGTGCTCCCGTGTGGTTGGTGTCACGCTCCATGCCGCATGCTTGTGCCGCCCGGCGCATGGCGGTGGTGAGTGTCGGTGCACCCGGGCGGCGTAGGATGGCGTGTAGGGCCCTGTTATACCTGTGCCAGGCGCCGTGGTCGTCCTCGGCCGGGAACTGCAGTGTGGGTGGGAGGGTGTCGTCTGGCAGGGTGGCCGCGGGTGGGGGTAGGTTGGGGATGATGAGGTCGATGTAGAGGGGCCGGTGGCCCGTGCCTGTGGGCGGGAGGTCCCCGTAGGCTGCTTCGTGGACGCGCACCGTGGTTGGGTCCCCGTAGCACGTGTCGATGCGGGATGGGTGGGTGCCGGCTTGGTGGGGGTACTGGGAGGGTGTGCCGGTGAGTCCTGCCGTGAGGTCGGTGAGGCCCAGTTGGTGCATGGCGTCCCGGACAGCTGTGTCGGTGGCTGTGGGTGGGCCGGTGCGGTCGTCGTCGGTGGGGCGGCGTTTAGGTCGCCTATGATGATGGTGGGTGCCAGGAGGGAGAGTCGGCGGTACGCCAGGCTCAGGGTGTCCAGGAAGTCCTTGGTCTCCTCCCCGAACGGGACGTGCGTGAGTAGCACGTTTAGCTGCCATCCGGGCCCCACGCACTCGTACGCCCCGAGGCGACCATCCACTCCGAGGTCGGGGTGGGCATGTACCGTGACCGACGTCTTGTGGTAGAGGGGTACCCCCCGTTCCCAGTGGGCGTGATATTTGTTCCCCTCTGGGTCCAGGATCGGTGCTGGTTCGGGTTGGTCCGCTTTGCGGAGGGCTTGCTCCAGGAATCCCAGGAGGTCTGCGCCTTGGGGGTCGTAGGTGACCGCGGGCTCGTTGAGGATGTTGATGCGGGCGTGGGCTTCTGCAGGCGCCGGTTTCTGGGGACCGGTAGTTGGGGGGGCGGGCCGTGTCCGGCCCTGGCCCCGTCAGGCGTCGAGGAGGTCGATGACGCCCTGAGCTGCGGGTGCCCTGCGGTTCCGCTTCTGGGGCTGGGGTAGGGCCCATGCATTGTGGACTTCGCCCGTGTACTCGTTGCCGGTGAGGTGCTCCGTGTCGGGGGTGCACAGCTGCATGGGGACCATCTCACGACAAGCTTGATCTCGCCAGAGTTCGATGGTGCGCCCCAGCTTCTTGTCGTTGGGGGTGGCCGGGTCCCACTTGACGGGGATCTTGAACCCCTGGTGGTCCCCGGTGACGAGGTACCGGTGCTTGACCTCCCCTGCGGCCCATATCCACTTGGAGGGGCCCGCGGCCGTGGGGTACTCGAAGGGCAGCTGCACCCGGGTGTTGATGGCGTATTCGGGATACAGGGCAGCGGCTTCCTCTTTGGTCCAGCTCTTCGGCTTGGCCCTTGGCTTTGGCGCGGGTTTGGCCTGTGTGGGGGCCTTGCGCTTCTGCGCACCTTGGCGGCGCCGGGCAGCGGGTTGTCCCCGTCGGGGAGGTGCGCCCTGGGGCCGCTGTACGGGTGCGTGGCCCGGTGCAAACACGGGGTGTTCGCGGGCGGCTGGGACGTCGGGCTTGGACGTGGGGACGGGGTCCGTCAGCTGGAACACTTGCTTGGTCATGAGGCCAAGCACTTCCTCGGCCTCCTGCAGGGCGTCGGGCGGGTCCGTGGGCCAGGTGAGGAGCCGGTGCCCGGTGCCTGCCCCGTGGCGGCGCATCCGGGCCGTGTAGCGGGTGGCGTGGCGTGTCCACGCTGGGGTGCGTTGCGGGGGGAGGGGGCCTTCTGGCGCCCCCTGCGCCCAGTAGAGGGCGTAGTGCAGCGCTTCCCAGGCTGCCTCTGGGGCGTGGGGGACGCGTGCGGCGAGTCGCAAGCGGTCTCCTCCGCGTGGTGGGGGCGGAACGTCGCCGTGGGGGGCGTGTGCCGTTGCCCGTCTGACCTTGCCGTGGTCGTCCCATTCCACCGTCCACCAGGTGTCCCGGTGTTTGAGGATGTGGACCTCCGTGCTGGTCGGGGGGGCGTCCATGGCGTCCCAGCTGACTAGCTGGATGGGGCGGACCGCAGGGTGGGTCTTCGGGGGTGCTCGCATGTTGAGGATTTGGTGGATGTCCTCGGCCGTGGGGCCCGTGTCGGGGGCGTCCTGCGCTGCTTGGGCTAGAGGTGGGGAGGGGCGGTCCTCCCAGAGGCGGGATGCGGACGCCGTGGCGTACATGGCTGCGATCAGGACGTGTTCCGTCAGCCCTTCCACCATGAGGTGGTTTTCCCCCTGCAGGTCTCGGGGGATGGCGGCTTCCGCCTTTAGGGTGAGGAGTGCGATGGCGCGTTTGGGTCCAGGTGTGGCGTGTGTCGGCTCATCTGGCGGGCGTCCGTCGGATGGGGTGTCAGGGGGGCGCTTCTGGAAGGCAGATGGTCCCACCGTCAGGTGCTCGACAAGGTGTAGTGGTATGGCGTGGTGGCGGTCCGCTGCGGGCAGGAGGTAGGGGTGTGGGTCCCCGGGCACCGTGCCGAGGTATATGCCCCCCCTGTAGGTAGGGGTGGGCAGGGGTTGCTGCAGAGCGCCTGCGCATGGTAGCGCGCACCGAGGGTTGCAGTGGGTGCATGGGGCTGTTATGGGGTGCGGTACCGCGTACACGGTGAAGGGCCCTACTGCTCGCTGGATGTGGCGGGGGATGATGTTGCGGAGGTCTGCCACCCGTGCCGTGCGGCCTTCGCCATAGTATATCCAGAGCGTGTCCTCCAGTGCCATTTTGGGGCGTAGCTTGCGAGCCAGTAGGTTCAAGGTGCTTTTGTGGGTGGCCTCGGTGATGGTGCCGGGTCCAGCGTTAATGCGTGGGAGCAGGTGGCTTTGGTGTTCTGCCGCGGCCCGTCTGCGGGCGGTGTGGAGGGCGGTGCTGTCGGCGGGAGGGGGCGCGTGGTGGGTGGGCCTTTTGCGTGGGGTCGGGGCGACGTGTAGGGGATGCTTCCATGCCGGGCGCGGGTGGTGTTGCGGTGGCTGGAGGCCAGGGTAGGTGGTGAAGGTGTATACGGTGATGGGGGAGCGCTCATGTGTGGCCTGGAGGTAGTAGTGGTCGCGACCCGTGTTGTGGGTGACGATGACGTTGGGCGTTGGTATGTCGTAGTGGAGTGCGGTATTGGGGAGTTGTTTGGTGATGCGTGCCGTCGCGTCCCCTGTTTTGGGCGCGGTGTCGTGGGGCACGAGGATGTGGACTGCCCACGCATCGTGGGCGGGGGGGTCGAGGTCCGGTAGGGTGGGATGAATGGGGCGTCCCCGGAAGTGTGCGAAAGCTGGGTTGTGGCGTGCCGCCGTTTCCTTGATGATGGACGGTGCCCATTGGGGTGGCGCCCCAACTTGCTGGGCCATGGCGGCGACGGCGCGGGCGATCGCCCTGAGGTCTGGGCCGATGCCAGGCTGGTCTGCCGGTGGTTGCAGGCCCCCTTCTGGTGCGGGGTGGTGCCACCATAGGGTGTAGCCCTTTTGTGTGTTATCGTGGGGGGTGTGCACGAGGCCCTGGTGGTTGGAGATGGCGGTCTTGAGGGCTTCCGCTGCCTCGCGGTCGAGGGGGCGTGTAGGCCCAGACTCCGGTGGGGGGGGCCGCCCCGGTGTGGGATTCGGCCGTGGTGGGGGCCGGCTCGAGGGTGTGACTGGTGAGGGAGGGTCTGTGCAGCCCTTGGTGCAGGGAGGCGCACACGTGTGCCCACCTGTCCGCCCATCCCTGTTGGGCGCTTCCTGTGTCTGCTCCTGTGGGCAGTCGCACGATGACCACGTGCCAGGGGTGTGACCCCGGTACTACGGTGGGGGGTGTGGTGTGCTCGTGAGCGTGTAGCCATACTGCGGTGTCTGCGTTCGCCGTCGCGTAGTCCTCTCCTTCCGCTGTGTGGACGTTTTCGACGGCGGCCTCTCCCTCCAGGGTGAGGAGGAGGTGTGTGCCGGGGGGCTGCGCGTGCGTCTCCGCGTCCCGGAGCCACAGGTACGTGAGCGCCACGGCGCCGGGGAGGATTTCCCCCCACGTGAAGGTGCCTTCGGGTGATGCCCACTGCAGGGGCAGTGTGCGGCGTCTCCGCGAGTCGTTGGTGGCATGGTAGTCGTGGGGGAGGTGACGTTTGGTGAGCCGGTGCGGCATGCGTTCGGTGGTGGCTGTGGGGGGGTCCCAATTACATTCCTCCCGGGGGGGTGCGTCTGCGTCGTCCTCCTGGGGCTGGGCCAGCGGCAGCGCCTGTGCATTGGGTGTGGCGTCGGGTACTTCGCTGTGCGTGAGGATGTAGAAGCCCTCGGGGGTGAGTTGGAGGACGATGTCCCACTTCGCCGCTTGCTCTGGGGACCACTGGTGGGGCCCTTCCTGCGGTCGGTGGAGGGTGACCTGGTGGCCCCATCTCCAGCTGTGGTAGGTGAGGAGGCTGAGGACGGTGTCTTGCTCCGGGTCCTCCACGCTTTCCACGTATGCCGTCATGTCGGTGACGTCCACGGCGTACTCGGCCTCCCATTCTTGTGTGGGGGTGCCTGGAGGGGGGGGGGCGGTGGCTGGTCAATTTGTATGTTCATTAATCTTTGTTTCGATGCTGTTTGTTGCGCGAGGCCTCGCGCATAACGTTGTCAGTTTCAGGACAAAACATATAAATTGTGGAAAGATTTTATGACGTTTGCCTACTATGCCGGTCCGGAAGCTGTGAAAGGTCTGCAGAAGTTCCACGACAAAGGGGAGAAAGTCACGAAGAACGCGCTGAAGAAACTGGACGGGATCCTGTTGCCGGAGTTCTACAAGAAAGTGGCAGAAGTGATGCAGGAAGAAAAAACAACCCTTAAATCCTTGTCGAATTTCATTGACGACATCATCCTTGAC
Source organism: Eutreptiella sp. 'Long Island Sound 2002' (assembly GCA_964036045.1). Lineage (NCBI taxonomy): Eukaryota > Euglenozoa > Euglenophyceae > Eutreptiales > Eutreptiaceae > Eutreptiella > Eutreptiella sp. 'Long Island Sound 2002'. Next base: position 90,561,116 of record OZ038382.1, on the reverse strand, counting down.
CAGTGGGTCTCAATGCATCTGGACCACCCGCACAACGGCCAGTACGTTCCACCTGAGAAAGGTGTGTACCATCGACGCGACGTGGGTTCCGTTTCTGCATTGGTGCGCCGCACTTTCTCCATTTCTGTTCTTTAGCCAAAGACATGCGGACCCGCAAAGAGGTTGCTGCACTTGGAAGGCCTGCCCTGAAGGTGACTCTTGGTACATGGGGCTATTGGCTGGAACCTGAAGGCAAACGTCGCGGTCCATGGCCGGCATGGAAATCCATGATTCGCGCACCACTGTGGCAGGTGGCGGAGAAAGGCAAACCCGCCCCCCTGAAAATCCTCAACGTCCAAAAACTCCTGGGTCAAGAGCCTACCAAGAGCCGTGTGGTCCCCCCAGCTGCTGGCGTTACTGGTGACTTCAAGACAGTGGAACAGCAGGATCCATTACTGTCAAGTCAAACTATCACAATTAAGGCAACCCGAATTGCAGCGTTGGCCCACGATCCCCCGAGGCGGTTTATTGAGATTGACAAGAACCTGATTGTCATCAACGGCGACATATTTGAACATCTTGCTCCTGAGATGATGGGCCCAGCCTGGGATGGTGCGTGCCGATACCCTTATCTGCGGCTCCCAAACTGTTGTTGACAACATGTTCAACGTGCTGGAGACGGAAACAGATAGGCGTCTCAACGATGATTTCAACGCGCCGCGCATGGTTAACATGTTGTGTGTTCCCATCTTCAGTTGGCCAGTCAAACCGAAGCCTGCAGGGGATCCTACAGCGTTTGACGTTCGCTGGTTGCTGATTTTGTCACCGGATAGCTGGTCGAGAAAGGTATAATTCCCTCATTACGTCCGCTCTTTGTGCGAGGCCTCGCGCAATAACTTCTCCCTCATTGCAGAGGACCAGCAGGCCAACTGGTCAAACCGTGGTATTCCCCTTTGGGTTCGCGATGACAAGGTGGGTTCTGATGCGTTGTCGCTGAAGGAGGAAGAGACTGTTGAGAAAGGTCAAGCTGCAGAAGCACTGGCCCCTGCAAAGCGGAAGTCTACTGGTGGGGAATCAGCGCCCAAGATGAAGAAGACTGCCTCCAAGCCTCAGGCAGTGAAGTCGGTTACCGGTGCAGAATCCGACGAGAGCGATGGGGATGAAGAGGAAGAGAGCAAGGAAGAAGAGAAGGAGGAAGCGCAGGTCTCCCAGGGCAAGGCAGCGAAGAAAGTGGCAGCAAAGCCGAGGTCCGAGGAAACCGGGGCCCGAGCTCCATTCAAGCAGCCAGCCCGTCAGTCCCAACCAAGAAGCGAGCCCGCAAAGCCACCGCCTAAGGGTAAGACGTCCGTTGCTAAGGCATTGGGTTCTAAGATGCAAACTGTTTCGAAGTAAAAGTAATTTCTTCGCTTGTTCTGATATATTATGCGCGAGGGCTCGCGCTCTGCATTCCCCTTCGACGACCTTTATGCTGTCACCTTGTGGGGCACATTTTTCTCTGTGATGCATTTTATTGCGCTTTTGTGTTGGTGTTTGCGCAAGGCCTCACGCAAAGAAGGGGTGCCAAAAAATGCTTCTTGTCGTGCAGCGTGCAACGTCTTTTTCGAAGACTGGTTTTCCAAAAGATTGAAAGCTCATGGGTGTTTTTATTGCAAAGCATAAGTGGTATAGGAAACAAAAAGTCGTCGTTTTCCCAAAAAAGAACTTCATTTTTGTGGAAATAAATCATTTTCCCGGGCAGTCGGTTTTGTTGAAAAGAAAGGAAAATGGACGAGTTAATTGCTTTTCACAGGATTTTTGGTTCTTGTGTTTTAGCTCCCCCCCAAAGGACTATTTTTTCACAGTGCCGTGGAGAGGCAGTTTTGAGCGCATTTTGACCATGCAACTTGAGCCGCCTAAGAAGAAATGACTAAAATAGCCATTTCCAGACCAAGCTGGAGCTATTTCCTGATGCTACAGACTAACTGACCTCTGTACTGGAGTGTCAGCGTACTCCTGGAGCTTTCCTGTCTTCCAAGGAGATACCTTTACCTATAAAAATGAACCTGCCTATGAGCACATGGTCACATATGCATCACCCCCCTCCTTAAAAGGTTTCTATGAGCTCTGTTTAGAGAAACCTCAAAGGGGTAAAAGTAACTCATGTTTTGCCCTGTATGTTTTTCCTGCTTCAGTGTTTCGAAAAACACCCATCCTGAAAAAACAGAGTCCTTGGGCAAGAAGACACAAGCAAAAGAAAGAAGTATAAAAAACTGTGGTGCAAGTAAAATGCATGGTTCAAACAGCGTTAAAAATAGGTATAGTACAACCAAACAATGGCAAGAATCGCCAGAAAACAGAAGTATTTACAACATATACTCCTGAATATATATCACTGGGACTCTGGCAGGACTGGCAGCAAATGACAAAGGGCTTGGAAAAATCAAACAAATGTGATTAGAGAGGGTTAACCACTCTCAGAGCCAATGGGGCTCTTATAATTCTTGAAAAACTTGTCCATCTCCTTGTCAAAGATCTCCAGCTCCTTGGCTGTGAATGGACGACGCTCTTTTGGTCTTGACGTCGTCGTCTGGCGACAGCTACCTTCGCTGGAGCTGTCCCACATGTCAAATTCTTGATGGTCTTGTTGTTGAGATTCATAAAAGTCAATGGCTTGTTGAAACTCATGTGGAGCATTGTCATACCATTTTATTGGGCTGGTTTCTGGCCCATTGTCGTCGCAGGACGTCGCTGACGAATTTGTTGTAAAATATTGGGCGATCTCCGCTGCTTCTGAACCAGAGTAAGTAGCCCACCAAGGCTCCTTGTCTTGGTCATGATCAATTTCTTGATTTCCTTGAAGTTCTTGATGATACTCCCCAGTCCAAGTACTTGAGGAGAAAGTGGAGTTTGTGGAGGACATACCTGGATGTATTGTCGCTCCAGGCCTTTTCAGGCCAGACCAGGGCGTCGCCTGGTTGATCTGCAGTCCAATCTTGGCCTTGGTGAAGAACTTGAGCTCCTTGGATTGGCTCCTTCTTGTTGCTTGTGCCAAGGGTCCACAAACCTTGAAGAACACAAAGAACTCCGAGTTCTCCTTCAGAGCTGCATCGACTCTAGAACAATTTTGACGCGTATTGGTACGCCCTTGGATCCTGGGTACTGAAATCTGCTCCATGGGGAAGAGCTTGAGGTCTTTCAAACCCATTTTATATTCTTTTTTGAGGCATATGGAGCACTCATTTTAGAGGCTATGTGAGCACTCTTCAAGAAACATTAAAAGAGCAAGTAGGCACAAGAGATTCCGTAATACCACGCAAATACAAATTGTTCTAGGAGCCTTGCTCGCCCCATGACACAATCTGGTGTCCTGCAAAAGGAAGAGAGGGCAAACAAGGCAAGAACTTAGGTTAATACACATGCAAACATACCTAAGTACCAAACCATGTGCTAAGGTTAAATTTTTAGAAAAAATCACAGTAAATCAGGGCACCACAGGCCCTGTGACCTGAGATTCAGGTCGTCAACGACTGTCGTCGACACGAACTGTGCTCTGGTCAACATGTCTAAGTCAGTTCTGGGTCAAACAAAGGTCAAACAAGTCAAACAATGTCATGAACATGTTGAAGACATGGTTAAAACTTGAAACATGGGTCTCCCCCCAAGCGCCAGCCTAGGGGCCTTAAGGCATTCTGGCGCCATATGATATTTTTTCTGAAAACCTATGGGCTTATACTTAATATCCCCCGTAGGGGAGGGAATGGCCGTCGCAGCAGGCCGTCAGTAGAAAATTGGCAAGATAGTGCATTTTCATGAGACATGCCGTAAAATACACTACAAATCCATCATAATTCATTAAAAATTGATAGAAAAACAGCTTTTCTGGACCTTTTACGAACATTTACGACATTTTCCTTCAGGAAAATAATGTCGTAAAAATGACGGCGACGACTGGCGCCCGCTGCCGTGCCGTTGGTTCTAATTACTTTGAAGGTTCTAAGAACCTTCAAATGTTTTAGAAACTTCCAAAACCTTAAAAAAATGACTAAAATAGCTATTCCCAGACCAAACTGGAGCTACTTTCTGATACTACAGACTAACTGACCTCTGTACTGGAGTGTCAGCGTATTCCTGGAGCTTTCCTGGCTTCCAAGGAGATACTTTTACCTATAAAAATGAACCTGCATATGAGCACATGTTCACATATGCATCAGGATAGGTCTACTCTGGGTCCTAGGGAGATAAGCCAGCATGATTGGGTACAAGGCTACCGCCGCCATATCCGGTCTGTCATCAAGTCTAATGAGGACTGGGAAGGATGTGAAGACCTCAAGGCCAAAGTTATTGCTCGGTATGAAAAAACCGTTTTTAATCCCATTCGCACTCAGGATGTGACCCCGGCAGCCAAAAAGGCAAGAGGGCCACATTCTACGCTCCGCTTGGATCTCTTGCCTGAACATGCTGGCTCCAGAGCTGACAAGCCCATACGAGCCGTGGGTGAACGTGAAAAAGCGTTATGGGATAAAATCGTGAAGTTCAAGGACCGTGGCCTGCTACGAGATGCAAAAGGGCAGCCACAATGGGTCGCCAGAGGATTCTTGGTCCCAAAGCCAGAAAAAAATGATTGGCGGTTGGTCATTGACTACCGTCATCTTAATTCCTGCTTAAAGGGCAACAGTTTTCCGCTGCCTGTCATTGAGGACCAAATTGCCAACCAGGAGGGCAGTTTTATCTTTTCCATCATCGATTTGGAGGATGGTTTTCATCAAATGCATCTGGAGGAGAGCAGCAAGCATCTTACTGCCTTCTGTACTCCATTTGGCATTTTTGAATGGAATGTCCTTCCAATGGGTGTTAAGGTGGGGCCTGCAGCCTACCAACAAATGGTCCAATATGTGACACGCAATTGTTCTCGATCCCGACCCTACATTGATGACATTCTATCGTCGTCAGGGCGGAATATTTTAGAGCCGGATAAGCTCACAATTGAGCAAAAACAACAAACGGGAACGCTCAAGAAATACTTTGAGGCACATTATGAGGACCTGTGCGAGATGTTTGATGCACTGGAGGAGGCTCAGTTAACAGTTAAGCCCTCTAAGGTCCATCTATTGAACGGATTGTCCAGTATGTGGGTCAAATCCTTAAAGATGGATGTCGATATCCGAGTCCCACCAAAATCTCAGCAGTAAAAGAATGGAAATGGGAGGATATCAAAACAGCCAAGCACATGAAGGGATTCCTTGGGCTGGTGGGCTGGTATTAGGGGTATATTGACAAATTCGCCCAAATGGCGGCACCGCTGATGAACGCCCTCAAAGGCAAATATCAATATGAGCCCAGGGACCCTAATGCCCCACGGACATCTGCTGGAGTGCCTCAAAAGAGGAAGAAAATCAAGTTGACACCTAAGGAAGCCCGAATTCATTGGACCGATGCAATGAAAACCAACTTCGAGGCCCTTAGAAATGTCTGAACCGAGAAAACCAGGCTGTACTTACCCAAGCCATGCCTGCCGTGGCGCATCATCACTGATGCGTCCAATTATGCAGTCGGTGGGTTCCTTGAGCAGCATCAGGATGATGGTAACTGGCACCCAGCTGCCTTCTATTCCCGCAACCTGCAAGGGAACAAGGCCGGCGTCAATGGGAGTACCAAAAACATAGGGCAGTTTGCTTGGACTCCAAGAGAGCAGGAAACATATGCCATTGTGTGTTGTCTGTTGAAATTTCAGTCATGGATCGGAGGATCTGCAGTCGAGATCCAGACTGATCATTCAGCCGTTGTGAAATGGTACACGGAGGACCTGTGTACCATTTCTGGGCCGTTAGGACGGCGGGGACGTTGGCATGAGTTTTTGAGCCGGTTCAACCTTATTATTACTTACCGTCCTGGTCAGGAGAATCAGGTTGCCGATGCTCTTTCTCGGTTTGCCTATCCAGCAGGGGAGGCCCAAGACACCAACTTCCATGGTGGGGATGATGACTTGGTTGGATGGGAGGAAGCCGAAAAACAGGAATTGCAGTCTGTGCGTGATTACCTTAAAACAGCGGAGCCCGAAGCCTTTTCCCATGAGCAAGCCATGCTTAACCAGCTACAGGTAGCCACAGTGGCTGCACTACAAGCGGTTAAGTCGGTCAACACGGTTGAAGCCGAGGCACCCTACATCGCGACAGACGGGTCCAAGTTTAGCACCCTGCAGGAGCTTTTCATCCACTCCGTGGGGGATGAAAGCCTAGCAGGGCCATCAAGCCGCTGCCAGACACGTCCCCACATCGTGACGTGTCAAAAATACACCCGTGCTCAAAAGAGGAGACTTGATTTGGACTCTAAATGCCGACACAAGGCACAATTGGCATCACTGAACATGATTGAGACTATGTCCTCCATGAGTTGGCATATGCCGGTGGTGGAAACCATCATTGTCGGAGACATAGAAGCCATGAAAGTGCCCCCCGCAATCTCTGTCCTTTATGATGACTGGTCCTCCCACTATGAGCTTGACCCTTTTTTTGCTCCCCACTGGGATGCTTTACGGCAGCACAAGTTCATCGAGGTCGATGGACAGTCATATACATTGCATAACGATAAGGTGCGAAGCAATGGACGTGTGTGTGTACCAGATGACTTGGTCAAGCAACTCATCAAAGCCTGCCATGAGTATGCACACCCTGGCATCCGAAAAACCCTAGAAATTTTCAACCGGAAGTATTCTTGTGCATATCAACTGAAAGAACTACCCCAAATGATGCAGTCAATTGTCAATCAGTGCAATATTTGCGGCCAAACTAAGGGCCGTGAGGGTTTCCAGCCAGAGTCCAATCATCCCGCACCAGTACCTGAGTACCCGTTTGCATCAGTCTGTGTTTACTTTTGTGACCTCAGCGGACGTCCCTGTACCGCAAACTGCAACACATATGATTACGTTTTGGTCGTCCTTTTGCCTTTGAACGGGGTGTGTGGTGGCAGTGCCATGCAATAAGACCCTGACCGCACTTGGTCTGGCGGATCTATATGTGGAGAGGGTGGTGCCTGTCATGGGTATGCCCCAAGAGATCTTTTCAAACCAGGACCATCTAGTTACGGCGGAGTTCTTCAGCGAACTCTGTAAGCTATCAGGAATCAGCATGAAGCAATCCACCATCAAGAGACCCCAGTCAAACGGGCGTGCGGAACGAGCAGTTCAGGTGGTCCTTGAATCCCTCAGGCAGTGGCTCGTGAAAAAAACTCAGCAAAACTGGGCGCAGTTGTTGCCACTAGCCATCTGGGCTTTCAACGACATCCCTGGCCCGATCAGTGGGTATTCGCCACACTATCTACTGTTTTGCCGCAATCCCATTGGATTTGGAGACTGCCCACCCATTCTTCCCCAATCTGAGTGTCAGGATGCAGTTGGATTCTTCCAACAGTTGGTGCAGGACCGCCGCTACGTACAGGACTCCCTGAATAAGATTTACCGCCGTAAGGCAGAGGAATTCCGAAAGGCGCACCCTCCCCATGTCTATGTCTTTCGGGAGAAAGTCTGGTACAGGGATTACAACACTAAGAAAGGTACTGATAAGCTGCATCGGGTCTGGGAAGGACCACATGAAGTCCTTCAGCGCCTAGGCAGCAATATGTACTTGATAGCTACCGAACGAGGCGAAATGGCGCTAGACACTATGCATCTCAGGCCTTACGTGGCCCCTGAGGAGGGTACTCCTCCTCTGCACTACTATACGGACCGGGATTTTCTGGTCGAGTCCGACAAGTACGTCATTGAGGACATTGTTTCTCATACGCTGGTTGGACGGGGGCGCCGTAAGCACATAGAGTAGGAGGTCAAGTACAGGGGGTACCCAGAGACCGAATTTCAGCCCGCTAGTGCATTCATGCACGCTATTACTGATCTCTGGACCCATTAAAACAAGAAACATACAATTGACCTCCAACTTAGCGACATTCGCCAAGTGCTGGCCCGTTCGGCACCAAATTCTACATTAGATGCAGAGTTTGAGGCCCGTTTGGTTATCCAGACTACGCAACATACGGCCTGGAGGGCCTTGGTAGCCTCATTTAAGAATGATACACCTTTGTAGGAGTAGTTCACTACTTCGCGCTGAATTTTGTGTGTCACCTGTTGTGTGTCTTGTTGCCCTTGTCATGCGCATCCATCACCTTCCCTGGCTATGTGCAGAACTTTACATAGCTTTATATAGCCATGCATGTTCAATCCAAGCTTGGTGCCCATTCGCAGCGTATTGGTCCACGTTGTATTGGGATTCATCAAGACCACCAAACGCTTTGGGAAATGGTTTGTGCCAAGATGCGGAACGAGGTCAAATTATCCGGTGCTCAGGCCATGGTCATGGTGGTGGGGTTGTGGCAAGACGGGATACTACAGCTCTCCATGGGTAAAGGCAAGCCTGTGTGCCATGTCATGCCCATGCCTATGGACTGGGTGGTGTTCTTCACACCCAATCTATGGCACCGAGTATGGAAGGCCAACCCTGAGGCAACGGGAGCACGGGCGAGCATCACGTACCATGGGTACCTCGCGCCGGAGTTCTTGAAGGACTCGGTGGTGACTCAGCAAGATGCGACGCACTTGTTTGAAGTCCCGGTGGATCTTGAAGGCCCGGGTGTCCAGGTCTTTACGCTGAGTGCCGGGTTCCTCATTGCCATGTCCCCACGCCGACACCACAAAAAACATGACTTCTTTGAGGAGCGGAAGATGTCGTGGGATGTCTTGCCGGAGTCCTGTCATTGTCCTGGTAACCGTGGAGCGTGCCAAGCGGGCCCCCAGTTCAATTTCCGGGAAGGGGGCATCTCAGGCCATGTGGCCATCCCGCCGGCTTTCCAGACCTCCATGGCAACGTCAATGTCATGGCCTACGATGCGTGACTACCGGTTCTGGATCAACCAGGCCATCTATAACTGGTACCTGGGTGACGACCATGATTGGTACACAATGGTACTGTGGCACTTCCGGAAGCCCAATGCCAACAAGGCCCGGAAGAACCGTCGGGCCCGCAATGCGGAAGAAGGTGTGGTTATAGGGCTTTAGCCTACACTTGCAGTCTCAACCCTTCCCGGTAAAGTGTGTAGTGGCGTAGTCTAATGATCTCGGCCCCTACTTCGGGATTGTGAGTCCTGATCTCGTCCTATTGGCCAAATTCTGCAGTCAGGAGGGTTGGAACATCAGAACTTCACGACCAGGCAGAATTTTTGACCCTACATTCTGAATTTCAGGGCCAATCAGAATCGTTTTGACCTCGCACTGAATTTATGAGTTTCCGTTGGCCCGATAGCTAAAACTGATGCACTGCGGACCTATTGTCTTGACATTGTGATAGAATACCAATTTTCTGAATTTCTGGTTTGGGTTCGGCCCTCCTTGTGTGGCCCTGCCGTCACGATGAGGATCCCGAGGCTCGGCCCTTTGCGTCATTGTGGCCCTGCCGTACGAATGTCATGCATGAATCCGTTGTGCCTCACACCTGAGCTCCCTTTCTCATTTTTCAGGATCCAACAAGCATCAGAAATTTCAGTGATATGCCAAAAAAAGTACCATGAAATTCTGAGGTATTGCATTGCTACCTTGTGAATCCTTCGCCCGTTCCTCCGGGAGTGCGTGGCCTGGGGTTTACGGGGTTCAAGCGGGTAGTTCAACCCCTTGCTTTGAAGCATGAGTGGTCCTGCCGCACCGCTTACGAGTGATGAGGGGTCTCAGCCGCTATTTCCCCCTCTCCATGTGTTTGGTAGCATGTTAAGTTAGGGTTCATCACATTTGCAAACATTTCATACCCTGCTCTGCACCCTTTCGGCCCGTGTGTCGGAAATGCGTGGCCCTACGCGGTGTAGGGCACATTACATTGCTCCACTCCTTCCTTATTAGGTTGTGTGGTCCTGTTTTTGCTTTCGTAGGCTGACAACATTTGTTTTTGTGCCATCTTTTTTCCGTATTTCTCCTCCACCTCCCTGAAATTGTCCTGAAATGTCCAGCAGTGAAGTACCCCCCTTCCCATGGGTACAGGGGGCCGGGTTTGGTTACAGGTTGGCTAAAACGTGTGGAGATTGGTGCATTCCGTCACGAGGGGCCACCAGAATTTTACGAAATTCAAATTTGGTTTATTGTTGAATTTTTACAACATTCCTGGTCGGTCCCAGGGGTCCAGCCAGCCAGTCAGTCAAATTCCTCCTCCCCTCCCTTGTTCCAATCCCGATTCCCCTGCTCTTTGTCTATCCCTTTGTTTTTTGTTCTTTGTATTCGCCAGACATCGGGTTCAGGTGTCCAATGCCCGAGGCAGCGTCCGCATGGCCGAATTTCAGGTCAATCCTTCCCCGAAGTCCGAATTTTAATTTTGTAAGTCCATGCCTCACCCCAGCTCCGTGTAAAACCGTTCTGGAAAAAAACCCTTCCGTGGTTTTTTTGTTGTGTGCTGACTTGAATATTGGCTGCTCCAAAACGAAGTCCTCCAATGATAAGCCAAGACACACGGCGAGACAAATCAATTCAACTTCAGTTTTGATCTCGATCACAGTGCATAGTACTGAGATCGTAACGATCCGACAGCACACTAAAACAATGTACATTACGGGCATCCACAACTCATGCATGTCGCAACACAATTAGATTCCTACAAAATCAGATGTTTTTATAATAAAGCAAAGCTTTATAAAAGCTAGTTCGGTGCACAAATCCGTGCGCGCGCATGCTCTGCAGTGCCCAAAAAGGCGGCATCTGCACTGCAACGCTAAACAGCATAATATATGGGTTTATGTAACATACATGTGTCAGTACAGCCAAGTACACGAGCACGATACCTTAATGAAAAAATAGCAATAAATACAACGAACCGCATCCTACAGCAAACACAGGATCTCAGGCTTGTCCTCACCTTTACACTCCCCCCCCAAGCCCACACAGGGCCTGACCCAGGGTGGCTGAACCATAACAACCCAAAGATGAGGCAAGACGGTTTGGGTGGGTCAAAAAGCACTGCTTTGGGTGGGTGTAAAACCGTCTTGCCTCCAAAATGAGCCTGCAAGGTTTTACACTCCCCCCGCAGGCTCAGAACTACCCTCCCAAGTGTGGCTCTGACGGGACAGAAATAATGAAACCTGCAGGCTTTAAACCTACAATAGTATACACTATATTCTACATCAAGTCCGACCTACATTGCCCTTCCAACAATGTAAGGCAACTACTTTTGTAGCCTTCTGCTTGACAAACGTGCCCACAGGGTGGCGTGGGATGGTATCTGGACCTATACCCACCTGCACACCTCACTGGGTGTAAAAAGCTGTTAAGTGCTCGTGGCACAAAACCTGAAGTGCTCATGGCACAGATAAAATTTAGTATAAAAATACTGAAACAAAACCCCTGCTTTTTCCCTACAAAAGCAGAAAAACAAACAGGAAAACCACTCTGCTTTTTCTCCAAGACAGAAGCAGTTGAAAAACAACAAAAGACACACTGCTCACAAGCAGGCAGGTGCAAAGCAAAACAGAATTGCAAAACTGAGTAAACCAGAGTTCAATCAAAGTGTAAAGCAGGGTGTATCCCACCACTGCTCAATCAGATCCAAAATGGTATCTACAACGAAAAAGAAAGCAAAGGCATATGTCAGTGCCAGCAAACAAGGCGCTTGGCGCCCAGACAGAGGCCAGACAGGACCTCGTTGTGCATCTCAAATGTACATGCCAGTTCCCACCGGGGAGGGGGCATGCCGCCGCCACTGTGGTCGCGCGATCGCAGCAGAAGAAAAATAAAATACCAAGAAAACGACGCACCGCCAGAGAAAATAAAGCTAAAAATGGTCTTTTCCGACCTCAGAAACCCCCCCAACAATTTTACGCCGCTGTTTGGCGAGGTCGCAAAATTTAGGACACCCACCAAAAAAGACGAACAATAGAGTCACGACGGCGAAGAAGCTGAGCGTTGCTTGCCCCAAACCACCTAGCAAAGTGCGTGCCCTAGGCGCTAGGGACTTGTGCGCGCCCCAAAACAAACCACACATAGACAACAACAACGCCACCGGCCGCCGACAAGCAAGTATGTTATGTGCCGCGCAACGCTAGAAACCAACGAAACAAGCACAACGCGGTAAGAGGTAGGCAAGTAGAGAATAAGTAGGTAACGAACCGCACCACGGTGGAGATATACCACAAGTACACGACCAAGCAATGCAAGCCCGCTCACGTAGGGAATACGACGACGGCGTAACACGCGAAGGGGATCACAACAAAAGGAAAAAGAGGCCGCACAAGTACCCAAGTATGTTGCATGTCGTGCATGAGAAATACACACAAGCAACAACAACGCCACCGGCCGCCGAAAAGCAAGTATGTTATATGCCATATGTTGTATGCATAACGCCGTAACAAGCGCAAAACAAGGAAGTTACGTGTCAAGCAACGCCAAAGTGCGCCGCCACGAAAAGCGCAACGAAAACCGCACCGACAAGGAAAACCAACAAGAGGTGGCACCGAAGGAATGCCTATGCTCACCCCCGCTCACATAGGGAAAGAAAGGTATGCCCGCACGCGCGTGCCCGGAACGCCGCAAGGCCATCACCGCCACGGACGAGCAACATGGTATGAAGGGACAAACAAGGGGGAACAAAAAAACCACCGAGGTGAAGCACAACACACAAAAAAAAACAAAAACTAAACATACAGGCGTGACTAGTCGGGTCCAAGTATGTTGCATGCCACGCTACGCTACGCAACGGACACGAGACGAGAACGGCAACCACGCCAACAAAAGTAAAAGGTGACCACGAAGCGTAACCGAGACGTGCCCACCGCCCACCCGCACGCCCGCTTATGTAGGAGGCGAAAGGGAGCGAAAGGGGACAAAAGGTATGCCGCCGCATGCAAACAAATAGTAGGCAAGCCACACACCGCCACCAAGAACGCAAGTATGTTACCATGTCGTGCCACGTCGCCAACCGCGGGGCAACCGTGACAACTGCTCGTACGGCACAACCACCCTTTTGGTTGCGTTGATTAGAACACACAAATAGCCAGGGAGGGGGACACGGGGAGCATACACACAAATGGCATAGCGCCGACGTGTGCTGGGTCCCAACAAACACACGTGCATGCACCCACGTTCTCTTCCCCTCACAGGTCCCAAGGAGAAGTGTATGCTCGTGTCTGCGTTGTCCGGGCGCTAAAGTAGGGTAGTCTTAGACGCTTAGGCAAGTATTGCGTCGTGCCGTCGTCACACATAAGCGAACGCCCGGCAAGGCGGGAGGACTAGGACACGTTAAGGTAGTGGGGAAAGAAGCAGGTATGTTGCATGTCACGCCGCGCACGCGGAACGGGCAACGAGTAAAGGTAGCAGCCAAAGGGGTGTGGAGACAAGACGGGAGCAAGTGGGGTGATAAACCTACGCGCAAGCCGGTCGCACACGCATGTCGCATGACGTACCAGCCAGCTCGAGGTGCCGTGTCGCGACAAAACCGCCGCCGCCGCACGCCCGTTTACGCCCCCTCCTCTCTCTACACAGGTTCAAAGGAGGAAGCCCGGGCCGACAAGGAAAAAGACAGAGACACACAACAAAGCGGAGGCAGGGAAAAAGTGCATGCCAGGGAGAGGGGTAGAGGAAAGGGTAAAGAGCAACGAAGCCGCGAAAGGAACAAGGGGTAGCCAGCGAACGAGCAAGGGGCGCGCACAGGGGAGGGGACACGGCGGGCACACGGCAAGCACAACACTGCACCGAGACACCGGAGAGGGGAGCACCGGAGGACCAAGGGAAGAGCAGCACCACGCACCACGACACGCACGGCACAGACACCACACACACCGCACACACCCAACGAACCCCGGCAACCCACCCAGCAGTGGGCGGGCAGACGGGAGAGGGACAGCGCCTGACCCCAAGCGCCCCTCACAATGGTGGAAGGCACCTCCCCCGGGGACGCCATTCCGCCACCCCCACAGCGAGCAACGCCGGCCCGCAAGGGCGCACGCTGTGGGGCCGGTGCTGGGTCCCCACGCCCGCACCGACCGCGCCCGGGACACGCGGGTCGCGGAACCCTGGCTGCACGCTCCGGAGGACGGGCGGCCGGGGGAGGGACAGCGCCTGACACCAAGCGCCCCTCACAACGGTGGAAGGCACCCCCCCCCGGGGACGCCCTTCCGCCACCCCCACAGCGAGCAACGCCGGCCCGCAGGGGCGCACGCTGTGGGGCCGGTGCTGGGTCCACACACCCGCATCGACCGCACCCGGGACACACGGGTCGCGGAACCCCGGCTGCCCGCTCCGGAGGACAGGCGGCCGGGGGAGGGACAGCGCCTGACACCAGGCGCCCCTCACAACGGCGGAAGGCACCCCCCCCCCGGGAACGCCCTTCCGCCACCCCCACAGCGAGCAACGCCGGCCCGCAAGGGCGCACGCTGTGGGGCCGGTGCTGGGTCCCCACGCCCGCACCGACCGCGCCCGGGACACGCGGGTCGCGGAACCCTGGCTGCACGCTCCGGAGGACGGGCGGCCGGGGGAGGGACAGCGCCTGACACCAAGCGCCCCTCACAACGGTGGAAGGCACCCCCCCCCGGGGACGCCCTTCCGCCACCCCCACAGCGAGCAACGCCGGCCCGCAAGGGCGCACGCTGTGGGGCCGGTGCTGGGTCCACACGCCCGCGTCGACCGCACCCGGGACACACGGGTCGCGGAACCCCGGCTGCCCGCTCCGGAGGACAGGCGGCCGGGGGAGGGACAGCGCCTGACACCAGGCGCCCCTCACAACGGCGGAAGGCACCCCCCCCCGGGAACGCCCTTCCGCCACCCCCACAGCGAGCAACGCCGGCCCGCAAGGGCGCACGCTGTGGGGCCGGTGCTGGGTCCACACGCCCGCATCGGCCGCACCCGGGACACGCGGGTCGCGAAACCCTGGCTGCACGCTCCGGAGGACGGGCGGCCGGGGAAGGGACAGCGCCTGACACCAGGCGCCCCTCACAACGCCGGAAGGCACCCCTTCCCGGGGACGCCCTTCCGCCACCCCCACAGCGAGCAACGCCGGCCCGCAAGGGCGCACGCTGTGGGGCCGGTGCTGGGTCCACACGCCCGCATCGACCGCACCCGGGACACACGGGTCGCGGAACCCTGGCTGCACGCTCCGGAGGACGGGCGGCCGGGGGAGGGACAGCGCCTGATACCAGGCGCCCCTCACAACGGTTGAAGGCACCCCCCCCGGGGACGCCCTTCCGCAACCCCCACAGCGAGCAGCGTCGGCCCGCAAGGGCGCACGCTGTGGGGCCGGTGCTGGGTCCACACACCCGCATCGACCGCACCCGGGACACACGGGTCGCGGAACCCTGGCTGCCCGCTCCAGAGGACGAGCGGTCGGGGGAGGGACAGCGCCTGACACCCGACACCCCTCACAACGGTAGAAGGCACCCCCCCAGGGGACGCCCTTCCGCTACCCCCACAGCGAGCAACGCCGGCCCGCAAGGGCGCACGCTGTGGGGCCGGGTGCTGGGTCCACACGCCCGCATCGACCGCACCCGGGACACACGGGTCGCGGAACCCTGGCTGCCCGCTCCAGAGGACGGGCGGCCGGGGGAGGGACAGCGCCTGACACCAGGCGCCCCTCACAACGGTGGAAGGCACCCCCCCCGGGGACGCCCTTCCGCCACCCCCACAGCGAGCAACGCCGGCCCGCAAGGGCGCACGCTGGGGGGCCGGTGCTGGGTTCACACGCCCGCATCGACCGCACCCGGGACACACGGGTCGCGGAACCCTGGCTGCCCGCTCCGGAGGACGGGCGGCCGGGGGAGGGACAGCGCCTGACACCAGGCGCCCCTCACAACGGTGGAAGGCACCCCCCCCGGGGACGCCCTTCCGCCACCCCCGCAGCGGGCAACGCCGGCCCGCAAGGGCGCACGCTGTGGGGCCGGTGCTGGGTCCACACGCCCGCATCGACCGCACCCGGGACACACGGGTCGCGGAACCCTGGCTGCCCGCTCCAGAGGACGGGCGGCCGGGGGAGGGACAGCGCCTGACACCAGGCGCCCCTGACAACGGTGGAAGGCACCCCCCCGGGGACGCCCTTCCGCCACCGCCACAGCGAGCAATGCCGGCCCGCAGGGGCGCACGCTGTGTTGGGCCGGTGCTGGGTCCACACGCCCGCATCGACCGCACCCGGGACACACGGGTCGCGGAACCCTGGCTGCCCGCTCCAGAGGACGGGCGGTCGGGGGAGGGACAGCGCCTGACACCAGGCGCCCCTCACAACGGCGGAAGGCACCCCCCCCGGAAACGCCCTTCCGCCGCCCCCACAGCGAGCAACGCCAGCCCGCAAGGGCGCACGCTGTGGGGCCGGTGCTGGGTCCACACGCCCGCATCGACTGCACCCGGGACACACGGGTCGCGGAACCCTGGCTGCCCGCTCCAGAGGACGAGCGGTCGGGGGAGGGACAGCGCCTGACACCCGGCGCCCCTCACAACGGTAGAAGGCACCCCCCCCGGGGCACCCTTCCGCCACCCCCACAGCGAGCAACGCCGGCCCGCAAGGGCGCACGCTGTGGGGCCGGTGCTGGGTCCACACGCCCGCATCGACCGCACCCGGGACACACGGGTCGCGGAACCCTGGCTGCCCGCTCCAGAGGACGGGCGGCCGGGGGAGGGACAGCGCCTGACACCAGGCGCCCCTCACAACGGCGGAAGGCACCCCCCCCCGGGGACGCCCTTCCGCCACCCCCACAGCGAGCAACGCCGGCCCGCAAGGGCGCACGCTGGGGGGCCGGTGCTGGGTTCACACGCCCGCATCGACCACACCCGGGACACACGGGTCGCGGAACCCTGGCTGCCCGCTCCGGAGGACGGGCGGCCGGGGGAGGGACAGCGCCTGACACCAGGCGCCCCTCACAACGGTGCAAGGCACCCCCCCCGGGGACGCCACTCCGCCACCCCCACAGCGGGCAACGCCGGCCCGCAGGGGCGCACGCTGTGGGGCCGGTGCTGGGTCCGCACGCCCGCATCGACCGCACCCGGGACACACGGGTCACGGAACCCTGGCTGCCCGCTCCAGAGGACGGGCGGCCGGGGGAGGGACAGCGCCTGACACCAGGCGCCCCTCACAACGGCGGAAGGCACCCCCCCGGGGACGCCCTTCCGCCACCCCCACAGCGAGCAATGCCGGCCCGCAGGGGCGCACGCTGTGGGGCCGGTGCTGGGTCCACACGCCCGCATCGACCGCACCCGGGACACACCGGTCGCGGAACCCTGGCTGCCCGCTCCAGAGGACGGGCGGTCAGGGGAGGGACAGCGCCTGACACCAGGCGCCCCCCACAACGGCGGAAGGCACCCCCCCCGGGGACGCCCTTCCGCCGCCCCCACAGCGAGCAACGCCAGCCCGCAAGGGCGCACGCTGTGGGGCCGGTGCTGGGTCCACACGCCCGCATCGACCGCACCCGGGACACACGGGTCACGGAACCCTGGCTGCCCGCTCCAGAGGACGGGCGGCCGGGAGAGGGACAGCGCCTGACACCAGGCGCCCCTCACAACGGTGGAAAGCACCCCCCCCGGGGACGCCCTTCCGCCACCCTCACAGCGAGCAACGCCAGCCCTTAAGGGCGCACGCTGTGGGGCCCGTGATGGGTCCCCACGCCTGCACCGACCGCACCCGGGACACACGGGACGCGGAACCCTGGCTGCCCGCTCCAGACGACGGGCGGCCGGGGGAGAGACAGCGCCTGACACCAGGCGCCCCTCATAACGGTGGAAGGCACCCCCCCAGGGGACGCCCTTCCGCCACACCCACAGCGAGCAACGCCGGCCCGCAAGGGCGCACGCTGTAAGGCCGGTGCTGAGTCCCCACGCCCGCACCGACCGCACCCGGGACACGCGGGACGCGGAACCCTGGCTGCCCGCTCCAGAGGACGGGCGGCCGGGAGAGGGACAGCGCCTGACACCAGGCGCCCCTCACAACGGTGGAAAGCACCCCCCCCGGGGACGCCCTTCCGCCACCCTCACAGCGAGCAACGCCAGCCCGCAAGGGCGCACGCTGTGGGGCCGGTGATGGGTCCCCACGCCTGCACCGACCGCACCTGGGACACACGGGACGCGGAACTCTGGCTGCCCGCTCCAGACGACGGGCGGCCGGGGGAGAGACAGCGCCTGACACCAGGCGCCCCTCATAACGGTGGAAGGCACCCCCCCAGGGGACGCCCTTCCGCCACACCCACAGCGAGCAACGCCGGCCCGCAAGGGCGCACGCTGTAAGGCCGGTGCTGAGTCCCCACGCCCGCACCGACCGCACCCGGGACACGCGGGACGCGGAACCCTGGCTGCCCGCTCCAGAGGACGGGCGGCCAGGGGAGGGACAGCGCCTGACACCGGGCGCCCCTCACAACGGTGGAAAGCACCCCCCCCGGGGACGCCCTTCCGCCACCCCCACAGCGAGCAACGCCGGCCCGCAAGGGCGCACGCTGTAAGGCCGGTGCTGAGTCCCCACGCCCGCACCGACCGCACCCGGGACACGCGGGACGCGGAACCCTGGCTGCCCGCTCCAGAGGACGGGCGGCCAGGGGAGGGACAGCGCCTGACACCAGACGCCCCTAACAATGGTGGAAGGCGGCCCCCCCGGGGACGTTCTTCCGCCACCCCCACAGCGGGCAACTCCGGCCCGCAGGGGCGCACGCTGGGGGGCCGGTGCTGAGTCCCCACGCCCGCACCGACCGCACCCGGGACACACGGGACGCGGAACCCTGGCTGCCCGCTCCGGAGGACGGACGGCCAGGGGAGGGACAGCGCCTGACACTGGGCGCCCCTCACAACGGTGGAAGGCACCCCCCCCGGGGACGCCCTTCTGCCACTCCCACAGCGAGCAACGCCGGCCCACAAGGGCGCGCGCTGTGAGACCGGTGCTGGGTCCCCACGCCTGCACCGACCGCACCTGGGACACACGGGACGCGGAACCCTGGCTGCCCGCTCCAGAGGACGGGCGGCCAGGGGAGGGACAGCGCCTGACACCAGGCGCCCCCCACAACGGTGGAAGGCACCCCCCGGGGACGCCCTTCCGCCACCCCCACGGCGAGCGACGCCAGACCGCAAGGGCGCACGCCGTGGGGCCGGTGCTGGGTCCCCACGCCCGCACCGACCGCACCCGGGACACACGGGACGCGGAACCCTGGCTGCCCGCTCCGGAGGACGGGCGGCTGGGGGAGGGACAGCGCCTGACACCAGGCGCCCCTCACAATGATGGAAGGCACCCCCCCCGGGGACGCCCTTCCGCCACCCCCAAGGAGAGCAACGCCGGCCCGCAAGGGCGCGCGCTGCGGGGCCAGTGCTGGGTCCCCACGCCCGCACCGACCGCACCCGGGACACACAGGACGCGGAACCCTGACTGCCCGCTCCAGAGGACGGACGGCCGGGGGATGGACAGCGCCTGACGCCGGGCGCCCCTCACAACGGTGGAAGACACCCCCCCCTGGGGACGCCCTTCCGCCACCCTCACAGCGAGCAACGCCGGCCCGCAAGGGCGCACGCTGTGGGACTGGTGCTGGGTCCACACGCCCGCATCGACCGCACCCGGGACACACGGGTCGCGGAACCCTGGCTGCCCGCTCCAGAGGACGGGCGGTCAGGGAAGGGACAGCGCCTGACACCAGGCGCTCCCCACAACGGTGGAAGGCACCCCCCCCGGGGACGCCCTTCCGCCACCCCCACAGCGAGCAACGCCGGCCCGCAAGGGCGCACGCTGTGGGGCCGGTGCTGGGCCCACACGCCCGCATCGACCGCACCCGGGACACACGGGTCGCGGAACCCTGGCTGCCCGCTCCAGAGGACGGGCGGTCGGGGAAGGGACAGCGCCTGACACCAGGCGCTCCCCACAACGGTGGAAGGCACCCCCCCCAAGGACGCCCTTCCGCCGGGCCCCACAGCGAGCAACGCCGGCCCGCAAGGGCGCACGCTGTGGGACCGGTGCTGGGTCCACACGCCCGCATCGACCGCACCCGGGACACACGGGTCGCGGAACCCTGGCTGCCCGCTCCGGAGGACGGGCGACCGGGAGAGGGACAGCGCCTAACACCAGACGCCCCTCGCAACGCTGGAAAGCGCCCCCCCGGGGATGCCCATCCACCACTCCCACACCGAGCAACGGACCAGCGCACCAACGCACCAGCCACGGGACATCCGCACCCCACCCCCTGCTCTTAGACACAGCGACACAGCAATGGCGGAACCCGCGGCACCACGCAAGACACGCCCCCGATCTCCGACGCTGGACGAAGCACACGAGGTCATCAGGGCGCTGGGACTCAGAGAGGGCGAAGGAGACCCCCCACAAGGGGACGCGGGCACGGACTCCGACCTGGAGGCATTGCCGGAGCCCCCCATGGGAGGCGCGCCCGCGGAACGTGCGCCGCCGGCGAGCAGCGTACCCGCGATCTGCCCCGCGTGGAAACGGGGCCACTGCACCGGCGAAGGCTGGTGCCCCAAACAGCACCCCCAGCCCGGCCCCGATGACGGAGCGTTGCCCGAGGTGAAACCGGCGGCCGCACGCGCCGCCCTACGCTACGGGGTGGCGCAGGGCTGGATCCTGGATGAGACCGCGCGCGGCAGCGTGAACATCCAGGAGGCCGTCGACCGAGTCACCCACGCGGGACAGGCGGCAGTGGCCTTGCACACCCGGGGCCGCCACGGTGGACCCGCAGAGGGGATCATTGTGGAACCCTCGGGAATGGTGCTGGTCCTGGCGGCGGACATGGTCCGACGGGTGCTCCACGCGTCCCGCGTGCGGCGGGCGTGCCCACAGTGGACCATCCAGGTGTACACCCCCCCGCGGGCGTGGCCCTTTTCCACATGGGCGGTGCTCGCCGTCATGTGGCACCTGGCACCAGAGGACGCCCCCACAGGGACCGCGGAGGACATCGCCCGAGACCTCCACACCTGGCCGGCCGACCAGGAATACCCCTGGCGCAGGCTCCGGGGCGGCCTCCCGGTGGCACCAGCGGCAGAGGGGCTCAGCCTCGCGGCAACCCTCCAACGGCACCCCGACAAGCAGGCACGCCACTTCCTGCAGACGGGCACGGTCCCGGCCACCCCGCCAGACTCCGAGTGGCGATGGGACACAGGGGTGGCGCAGCCGCTGCCGGGCCCCTGGACCCTCCCGTTGTGGTACTTGCCCATGGGCACCTTGGCCCACGCCACCCAGGCCGTCAAGGGGGCTTTCCCGCAGCCGCTCCTCCCCGGCGTGGCCCTGCTCCGCAGCCTGCAGGCGGGGGCCGCCTGGGTACGGTGGAAGGAGGGGAAGGGGCGCTCGAGCCCCTATTTCCCCATGGTCCAAGGCCAGGCGCTGATCCACGCCGAGGGCATGGGGACCGTGGAATGGGGGGCGATCGTGCCCGGCACGGTGTGCAGGTGGATCACGGCGGCCGCCCCACAGCCCATGCGATCGCCGCCGGCGTGCCACCGCCTCCTACGGATGGTCCCCTCTTTGGCCCCCCAGCACGCCTTTACAAGGGACGTGTGGAAGGCCGTACTGAGCCACACCAGGGAGTGGCTAACGAACCCGGGTGCGCGGTACCCGCCGGGACCGGTGCTCGAACAGCTCACGGCCCCGGCACCCGGGGTCCTCCACGCCCTACACAGGGCGTCGGCCCTCACGAAGCAGCTCAACGACGAAGTGCTGGACCTGGCGCTGGAGCCGCTGCGGGTGCTCTACCCGCAAGCCCACATCCCACCCGCGGGCAGGTCCAACCGCCTAGGCCGCCTGGGGTTGCAGCGCAGCGTCGAGGCCGCGCACCCAGGAGGCGTGGTGGAACAGTGGCTAACGCTCCGCAACCCGTCCACCGCGGAGGGCCACTGGTACCTGCACCAACGCCTCTTCCAACCACGGGCAGCCCCGGAACACCGCCGGCAAAACCCGTACCACACGCACCCGGAGCGCCGAGGCAAGCAAAACTACCCGCAGCCAGTCCCGCCCGCCCTCCCGCCGGGGCAGGGCCCGGAGGCGCTACAGCGGGGCCCCCGGCTCGACACCGCCACCACGGTACAGCAAAGGGGAAGCGACGACGCGAGTGGTGCCGAACCGGACTGCACGAACTGCGGAGCGGTGGCCTGGATGGCAGCCTGCAGGCACCTCGCCCGAGATACCACGGGGCTCCGGCAGTACAGACCCACGGACCGCACGGCGCTGGCGTCCGCGGTCGCGGCCGTCACCATGGGTCCCGTGGCGGCGTGGCCGGCGCAACTGCTGCCCCACGTCCCCTGCCGCGACACGCGGCCCCGACGGCCGGCCGCGACGCACGAGCCGACGGCACCCCTCACGGCGGAGCAACTATACATGGTCGCGGCGGCGTTGCTAGCAGACGGCGGGGAGAGCTTCGTCCACCACCACGGCCCGGCGCAAATTGCGGGATGCATACAAGGGCCTCAGCGCGATGCACCAGACCCGTGGCATGCCACACTCCGCGGGCGCACCCGCGTCTGGGGTGCGGGCGATGGCACACCCCCGCCCGGGCCTAAGCAGGGGGAGGCACTGGTACTGCAGACGGCAGGCTACCAAGCCATCATACACGGCCACGCCGGAGGATACCGGTCGCACGTCCTGGCCGGAGGCCGATGGACGGTCTGGCACAGCACCGCCAGGCAAGGGGCTTTGCCGCCCCTGCCCCACGTCGACTGGCGACAGGGGCCCACCCAGGCCTACTATATGTCGGCGGACCCCTGGCCGCTGGCGGTCATGCTACACACTGTCAGCGCCCCAAACAAGAGGCAGGAACCGGGGTGGGTCAACCCCCCCACACTGGTGTGGAGCCCCGACCAGAAGGAGCATCTACGGGCCGCGTGGCAGGGAGACGCCATCAGGGCCACGGACGTTCCGGACCTCCGGGCGGGGCCAATCACGCACGCCCGCCCAGCGGCTACCCTGGCGGTGGCCCAACGGGGACAGCAGAACCCACAGTGGGTGGTCTGCATGTTCAGCCCGGCGGACGCGCACATCGTCGTCTGCGACCCCGAACGCCTGCCGGGGCCCGAAGCCGTGATCCGCGTGGCAGACTGCACCCGCATGATCATCAAGGCGCTGCAGGAGGGCGAACACCACGCCCTCCTGCTCCAGGTCAGGCTGAAGGACAACGCCCGGGCGGCGAGGCCGGGAGTGTGGCCGGCAGCGGCGCACCCCGCCGACCTGGAGCTCCAGCTGGCGGTCCCGACCGCGGTGTACCACTGGCTACAGGCCTTCCACGACCTGCGATGGAGGGGCAAACCCGACCGCCAAATTGGCTCCACGCACTGGCAAACGTGGCTGCAAGCAGACGCACAGCGCGATGCCATCCGCGACCTCGGGCCCGCGCCCGCGACGCGGGCCCTCGATGCGGCGGCCCCGGGCCGCACGCTGGCACCACACACGGTGCCGCTGGCCAACCTGCCCTTCGAACCAGCGGCGGAGGGCGCCATTCGGAAGGCGGTGCCGCTCCCCCCGGCGCGAGGGGCCACGGAGCCGACGAAATGCCCCCTGTGTGCGGACAAGTACTACACCAGCGGGGGAATGCTGGAACACCTGGCGTGGCACGCGGTGCACGCTGCGGCCCCGGCGGACGACAAGGAGGCGGCCGCCAACATCCTGCAGGGGAGAGCACGGAGATCCCCATGGCACGCCCCGTACACCCGGCGCCCCCCGCCCCAGGCAGCCGACCACGCAGATGGAGGTGAGGAGGCACCCGGAGCGGCCCCGGGGGCCGGCGGTGCGGCCCCACCAGGGTCCATGTCCATCCCCGCGGGGCTGGCCCCCCTGGCCCCCCTGGCTTCCCCTGGTCCCCCGGGCCCCCCTGTGGGCCCCGCTGGGAACGGGCTCAGCGGATGCGGCGCACCCAGATGCCCTGGCGGCGCTGGCGAACCCGGCGGCGATGCCGATGCGGGATAGCTGACTCCAGGAGGACGCGACAGGCGACGCCCTGTGGCTCCTCTCGTGGAACCTGCGCAACGGCCTCCTGCCGCCAGACCGGTCCCTCCGGGACACACTCCGGCGGCGCCGGGGGCCGGCGGCCTGCACCGACAAGGAGCACCTCATCACCGGCATGTTGCCCCAGGAGGGGGGCTTTGCCATCATGCTCCAGGAAACGGGGATCGCCACCAGGGCGCAGGAGATGCACGTGGCCGCGGCGCTCCGGGACAAGGGGTACACCGCCTTCTTCAGCAGCCGGCTGGCTGAGACGGGAGCCACCTCCACCTCAAGAGGGGGGGGCCTCCTCACCGCGGTCAGCAGCAAGTACGTGGCGGAGCACGAGGTGCTCAGCTTCACGGAAATTGTCCCCGGGAAGGCCGCGGCCCTGGAGATCCGCACAGACGGGGGAGGCCTCACCCTCATCAACGTCCACTGGCCGGAAGCAGGCTGCTCCCCGTGGGCGGGACGGGCGGCGTTCTGAGCCAACATACAAATGTATGCCACGGCACGCAGCCTCGGCGGGAGGCACCCGGTGGTCATCGCCAGCAACCAACATCTACATGGATGTCCCCGCCAACCCGGCCACGGAGCATTTCCGAGCGGGCTGGGAGGCCTGCGGCTTCCGAAGGGCCGCGGCAGGCGGCGAGGAGGACATGACCCCCACGCTCCACCCGTCCCAGCACAGGGTGGACACCTTCCTGGTCAACGAGCCCCTCCTGCCGTGGTCCCTGCGGGAAAGCGTCTGGGCTCGCGGCATGGCACACCCCCAGGTGGTCGGCTCGGACCACCTCCCGGTCCGCCTGGCCCTGCCGGGTCTCCTCAGCGCAGCGGGGCGCGCGGCGATGCCCACCCCCTACAGCCACACGGAGGGCCGCCTCCTCCCGTACGACGCCGAGGCCGCGCCCGTCCAACACTGCCTGTGGGCGGCGGTCACCGCCGCGCAGGATGAACCCTCCCTGGCGCCCTGGCTCGGTCCCGCAGAGCAGCACGACTACGGGTCCATGCCCGCGGCCGCGGTGGACAAGGTGTTCGAACACCTCCACGCGACGCATGACGCCCTGGCGCGCGTGGTGGGACGCCGGCAGCCGTCTCCGGCGGGAACGGACCCGGCGGAGGGGGACCTCCCGGAGAGCGGAAAGCAGCTCCAGGCAGCGGTCCTCCGCTATGACACCCTGGCAGCGCGCGCCCCGGCAGCGTACCAGGCGGACGCGGCCAGGCATGGCATCCGGTCCGAGGCGGCGCTCCGGCTCACGGAGGAGCTGCAGGGTGTGTCGCCCGGGTTCCGCCCGACCACGCAGGGCCAGCTACAGGAGGAGCTGGAGAGGCAAGCAGCCGCCCTCGAGGAGGACATTCGCCAGCTCCCCCCCCTCCTGGCGGCAGACCGCAAGCGCGCCATCAAGGACTTCTGGCGCCGCCACGCCCCCGACATCGCCCAGCGATGGAAAGCCGTGCGGGGAGCCATAGAGGTAGAGGCCCCAGGCCCGTCAGGCCTCTGGAACGTGCGGGTTCCCAACACCCAAACGCTCCTCACGGAGGCCCACGACGTGATGTTCGCAGTTCGCGCCTTCTGGCGAGAACTGTATGACAAACGCCCGGTTGACCTCCCGGGTTCCCAGGCGGTCCTCGGCCGCCACGTCCCCCGGGTCCCTGAGGGCCCGTTTCATCAAGGCCCTCCCGGCACCCGTCCAGTGGCTCCTGGTCCATTCCTACCGGGCCATCCTCCGCGGCGCCCCGCCGCCGATGCACTGGAGGGACGCGCACATCTGGCTCAGCCCCAAGGTACCGGGCTCTGCCAGACTGGACGACTACAGGCCCATAGCCCTGGGCCAGCTGGACATGAAGCTGCTCACGGGCCCCCTCACCCAGCGCATCACGGAGGTGCTCACACGGCACGGAGTGGTCAGCGACTGGCAGCAGGGGGCCCTCCCTGGCTCCAACACAGGCCCCCGGCTGTTCATGGCGCAGCGGCAGCTCCAGCGGGGAAGGCCCAACTACGTCTTCTCCTTTGACGCCCGCAAGGCCTTCGACACCGCCCCACACGGCGCCCTCCACCTCATCCTGCGCCACCTCTCCGTGCCGCCGGACGTCATTGACCTCCTGCTCTTCCTCCGCACGTGCGCCAGGCTGCGCATCGTCACAGCACACGGGCTAACGCAGCCCGTCTACATGCTACGCGGCGTCCGGCAGGGCAACCCCGAGAGCCCCCTGCTGTACGCGCTCCTCCTGGAGCCCCTGCTCAGGGCACAGGGGCACCGCCTGCGCCCGCCGGGAGGGGCCGAGCACGGCCTCATCCAGGCCTATATCGACGACCTGCTGGTGGTGGCCCACACGCTGCAGCACTTCGTCGAGGGCGTGGAGGCGGTGGCCGCGTACCTGGGGATGATGGGCATGGAGCTCAACCCCCGCAAGTGCGCCATGGCCACCACGGAGGGGGTCCCGGGCCTGCAGCTGCGCCTCTGCCCCCACCTGGAAAACCCGTGGTACTGGGTACCAGCGGCGGACTCCGTCCCCTACCTGGGACTCCAGCTGCAGCCGGACGGGGAGTTCTCCCTGCAGCGCAAGCACCGGCTACGCCTGGCGGCAGTGCACCACTGGTGCCTTAACACCCTCGCGCCACCGAAAGTGGTGCAGGACGTCATCCTGGCGATCCTCGGGGGGGTGACGCAGTACGTCGCCCCTTTCATCGCCGACGACTCCGACACTGCACGCCACCTGGACCACATCACGGTCCAGGTCGCGAAGGACAGGGCGCGGTACGCCTTCGACTCCTCGCGGGACAGGCTGCAGGATGACCGGACCCTGGGGCTCACACGGGTGCCCACGCGGTGCCAGCAGGCAGCGGTGGCCCTCGTGGGTACACTCGTCCACCACCGCGCAACCTCCGTGCGCGCCGAGGTCACCAAGATGTTCTGGGAGATAGCCGGCGCGCACGGAATATGTCCCGAGGTGCACTACCCCGTCCCGGAGTTCGCAACTCTGGCGGGAGGCGACTGGGTCCACCGCATACCCCGGGCCCTGGCCGCCCTGGGAGTGGGGATGTACAACCCCATTGCGTGCCCCAGGGCGGCCCATGCCCAACTACAGTCCCCGCCGGGCAAAATCGTCACGCTGCGCACCGCCAAGCTGCAACACCGCGACACGTGCCGCCTGACGGTGGCACACACAACGCCGTGGCATGGGCACCACGGGCCACGCCACCCCTTCCCCGACAACGACGATCCGTGGCCGACGGCGGTGCGGGAGTGCCTCAACCAATGCGCCGATGAACACCTCCATTATTGCCGCCGTGAGCAGGAGCCCACCAACCACCCCGGGTGGCGCGACGCCCTGGCCCACCTCTTCCACACCACCAAGACACGGGACCCCCGCCTGAGACTCGTCCACCCCACGAGGGCTAAGCAGGACGCCCACACCGGCCCCCGGGTGACCCCGGACGGCCTGCACCTCCACGTCGGGGGCTACCGCCGCCGGGACGGCCTATCCCCCCCCACGCGGGGGGCGGCGTACCACCCGCCAGCAGCCCTCATGTACATCCTCCGCGACGTACTCGCGGAAAGCGAGCACCAAGGGCCTAACGCGGACGTGGCGTGGCCAGAGCCCTTACGCCCCCGGCCCCACGCGCCGACGCCGTTGTGGTTGGTGACCACGGACGACCAATGCACCCAAGCGACGGGACAAGCGCAGCTCCGGGCCGAGTGGGTAATAGTGCAAATGGGGGCAGGCCAGCCCGAACCCCGTGGGCTCCCCCGTGGCACCACCCTACTGGTGGCTACGGGGGTGCCGCACGACCCACACATGGCGGTGCACGCGCTGGAGGACCATCTGGAGGACACGGGACACCTGGTGGTGCACCAGCGCGGGGGCCCGGCGTGGCTCAAGGAACATGTGACGGCGCTACGGTCCTGGGCAAGCACGGTCGCCGGAGCGGAGATCCGGCTGCACGACCACCCGGCGATCAGCCCAGGCGACACCAGGGCGCTGAGCGTGGACCAACTGACCCCCAGCCACCCCGACGTCCGGTGGCACTCCGCCGACCTCAACGCGGGGTGGCTCAGCCCCACCGGATACCACTGGATCCCGGAGGCCTGAGGACACACCTCCTCTGACGCGTCCGGGGGCGGACCCTGCAAACACGCCACCAGCGTCGCTCTCGCCGCCGACCTCACCCGCACGTGGGCGGTGGCCATCTCGGGCACGGTGCCCGACGGGGAGGGGGTGGCCGCCTCCCTCCCCCTACATTACGGTGCACACAGACCATGGGTCCACACGGTGGACGCCGAAGTCATCCTCCACCTCCTGCGGCACACAGATCGCGAGCGAACCACGGGGGTCCCCGCAGGCGCAGCGGAGGTGGTCAACCAGATGCCCCTGAGGTGGCTCCGGGACGGCCTGTGCGCGCGGGGGCAACACGCCGGGCACCCGTTCTGGTACGTCCGAGCCACCTCGCACCACAGTGACGCCCTACTGCACAAGGCGGACTGGGCGGCGTCCCAGGACACCGTCTTGCAGAACACACCCCCGGACCCTGGCCACGCCCAGCTCATTGTCGCCGGCCGTGACGGCCATCTCGATCTACGGCCCCCCACGATGCGGGTGCTCGGCGAGGTCGCGCAACGGGCGCAGACGGACCATGCGCTGACGCACCGGAGACACACACCTTTGGGCGCGGCCCACGCCACGGCCTACGTCCACGCCCGGGACCTCACCGCGGCGGCCACCAACCGCCGGGCGCTGCGGGCCCGAGGCGGCCACACGCCGGTGCAGCGCAGGCTCCGCGTCCGGAAGGAGCGGCTCTCCGGCGTCGCCATCGTCCCACAACCGTGCCTTTTCTGTGGCGGCCCGGAGGAGACCCCGGTGCACATGCACGTGGGTTGCACCCACTCACGGCTCCTCTGGCCCCACTACCGCCAGGCGGTACACGAGGCGGCCCGCCACCTCCCACCTGGGGACAAGGCCCTGTGGGTGGCCTCGTGGCGCTCCGCAGGCGCCACGTGGACGGAGGTGTTCTGCTCCGGACTGGTGCCCGAGGACGCGGAGGCGCAGCTCCGCGCCATAACCCGATACAACCCGCCGGGAGGGATCTCGGTGGACGATTTCCTCCACCACATGCTCCGGCTGGGGGACTTCGCGTGGGAGCTTCGCAACCACCGGCTGGAGCAACTCCTCCGCGAGCCCCAGAGCGCGGCGGCCCGGGCGCACCGGTGGCTCACTGCGGCGGAGGGCGACCACCCTTCCCCTCCCCCGCGCCCTGACAAGGACTTCGTGGCCTCCCTCCGTGTTGTGAATGGCACTCTGGAGTGCCCGCCCCAAGAGAGCCCCCACCCGTACCAGGACCTGCCGGGGGGGTTCTTGAGGCACCTACAAGACGTTCTCTTCCCACCGTGGATCATCGGGCGCGGCTCCATGACCGCATGGGAGGCGCGCATCGTGGGGGAGGAGTGGGCGCGGGAGTGCAGCCGGTGGTGCGCCGCCACGCGCGCCCCGGAGACCCCTGCGCGACGATACGCCGCCATCCCGCTCCGGTGGTGGGGGCCGGACACCCGGCCGAGACCCACCATGATCCGCAGGGCGGGGCCTGACCACCCGTGGCATGCGGCGACGGGGGAATGGCTGCAGGCGGCCCCGGGGCCGCAAACGGGATGGACTGGGGACGTGTCCTCACTCGTCAGGACACCCGTCCCGCCCCGCATCGTCCTTCACGCCGCCAACGTGCTCCGGGCTACGGAGATACGCACATGGGGACACGCTGCGGCCACCGTCCGGTGGCACCCCCCAGAGGACGGGGCCACCCAACTCACCGTGGCGCACTTCAAAGCTGGGGGGCCGGTATACGACGACGCCCTGTCCCGGCTGGGCGACACCCAGGGGCCCTTGCTCCTCATGCTCCCCACCGGCATTGCAGCCGCGCTGCGCCAGGAGCTAGACGGCTGCGAAGGGCTGCGAGTGGGGTGGGAGGCAGTCGCGGACGGCACCCTGCTGGCCCTCCTCCACAGAGACACCGCGAACGGGTGCCAATGGGATGCGCTGACGCCCCGGCTCACCTGGCGCCACGTGTACATGGCGAGCCCCCCCCAGGGGCACCCCCGCCCGACGTGGGACGACCTCATCGCCGCCTTCCACGACCACGGGATCCTCCCCGGCGACACGTGGCAGGAGGTCCAGCCGAAGACGCTTGGCAAGGACTACCGGCGTCGCGTCCACGCCCGCCTGCTGGAGATCCGGGACCCCCTCCGACAGAGGTGGGACGACCTCTGGCTCCGCCATCTCGACCCTTGGTCGCCGCCCTCCCACCTCCCACACACCTGCCGACTCTGCGGAGAATGTGACACGGTGTCCTCCACAGCGTCGACAGGCGCCAACAGGTGCGCGCGGTGCACCCAGGTAGCCGCGTGCCCCTGGCCCGAACCTCCCGCAGGCCCGCGCAGGCGCACAGAGGAGGAGGCCTTGCGCCGGCGCATCGAGGGGGCACACACCCCCTCGCACGAACAAGCGGGCCCCGCGGGCGCTACCCTTCTGTGGATCCACGTGCACCTGCGGGACCCCACATCCGTTGCGCACCTGTCGCACGTGTTCGCCCCCTAACTCCCACCCGCCGCCGCCCTTTGCAGAGCCCGCAGCACCATGCCACGCCGACAGGGGGAATGGGCCGGGGCACACCAGGGCCCGCCGCAGAGCGCAGGAGGCGGCCGTCCGGGGCCTGGTGGCGGACGCGGTGGCGGAGGCACAAGAAGCGCACGCTGCCGCACGGTGTGACCTGGAGGGCAGTGCGAGGGCTTTCCTCAAAGAGACCGCCCTCCCGGCCGTCCGCGCCCTGAACGGAGCGGGGGCCCCTACGCTGCTCCCGGCAATGCACCAGATCGTGAACGCCATCCGGCCGGGGCTCATCAGCCCGGAGGCGGCCCTCTACGGGCACTGGATGGAGTGGCGCGAGTCCAATCGGTCGGGCCGGCCCCTGTCCATGGGGGACACCCTCCGGCTGACGGGAGCGGGGTCTGCCATGTCCCTCCGCAGTAGCGCCCCAGCCCTGCTGCACGCCCTCAGGACGCGCTACCCCGGGGACGCGGCCCTGTACCTGAACCAGGCGCGGGCCACGTACCCGGGAGGAGTGTCCGAGCTGGATGCGGGGCTCCACCTTCTACACCCGCCGGACGAGGACCTGGAGATGGGCGAGGTCACTGTGTACGTGGAAGGCGCGGACGAGGCGTCCGCCCGCCCCCGGCCGACCAACCCGCTGTACAACGGCACCGGGCCTACCCCCCCGTACGCCGTCGTCTGCGAGACGTTCCCCTGGGAGCCCACTTGGTGCCCCGCCCTCCCACCGGCGACGCACGCGCCCCGCGGCTGGGCTAACCCAGACCTGTCCCCCCCCCTCTCCAGGACCAGGGGTGCCCACCACAGGGGGCAGGTCCTCTGGCAGGAGTGCCCTGGCACCCCCCTCCTCCTCCTCGTCGTCGCGACCCGCGGGGACCCGGGGCGGATCCTGGGGATCACCCCCACCCACCTCTATGGGGCAACACCCGTACCCCGCCCCCCCCTCCCGGCGCCCGCGGCGCGGGACGGAGTACACACCTTCCTGTCACACAGGAGGTCACCGCCGTTACGGGGGTCCACCTGGTGCGGCTGCCCCCAACACCGCTCGACGACCCCCGGGGGCCCAGGGCCCTGGGCCCCGCCCCAGACTGGGAGCTGTGGCGCGACGCGTGGGCCGCGTGGCTCCCCCGCCTCCCCTCCCAATGCCGGTGGATGGCCGCGGGCCCCCGGCCGTGCGGGGCTGACGCCACAGCCGGCCCCCCACCCCCTCCCCCCCTCCCCCCCGCAGAACACCACACGGCACTACCCACGGCACGGCACTGATGCACCAGGGGGTAGTGGGAAGGGCGCGCCTGCCACCACGCATGCCTACCAGAGTAACAGTGATGGCAGACTCCGATGGGTCCCCCCAGCGGGACGACCGCCACCACCGCCGGTCCCGCTCCCGCTCCCCCGTCTCCTCCCCGGAGTGGACGGGGGAGACCCTCGCGGAGCGCGAGGAGCGGAGGCTGGCAGAGGCGGCGGTGCTGGTCGGGCCGCCGCCGCCGGCCCGGGAACCTGGGCCAGCCAAGACGGCCGCCCCCGCCGCCCAAGCGGCCAGCACCGCCGCCCCGCCCCGCCCAGACGCGCAGGAAGCGGAGACCGCGGCGAGCCACGACGCGGCCCCGGCCGCGGCCCCCGGCACGCCGCCGACAAGGGGGGCAGCCCCGGCGCAGGAGCCGGACGCATCGCCGAGGGCTGCCGCAGCCGCAGAGGAGAGCAAGAAGGGCGCGCGAGGGGTTGCGACGGACCCCGCACGGGCCGCGGGCGCCTCGCCGGCGGCCGCCGCGGCAGCAGAGGAAAACGAGGAGGGCGTGCGAGGGGTTGCGACCGCGGCCACGGGCGCCCCGTCGGCGGCCGCCACGGCAGCGAAGGAGAGCGAGGGGGGCGCGCGAGGGGCTGCGGCCGCGACCCCGGCGGGCCGCGACGCCGCCTCGGCCGGCCACGCCGCGGCCCCCAGCACGCCGCGCAAGCGGGGGAAGAACCCTGCACGGGCCGCGGACGCCTCGCCGGCGGCCGCCGCAGCAGCAGCAGTGGGCAGGGAGAGCGCGAAGTACCGCGCCCACGCCAACGCCACCCACACCCACACCAGCCCCCCCAAGCCGTTCCCCCCCAAGCCCTTCCCCCCGGGGCGGGAGCGGCACGTCCGCCCCCCGACGCGCGAGCGCTCGCCGCCGGGCGTCACGCTGCCGCAGCTGCAAAGGCAGCGGGACTGCCGGCGAGTGGTCCAGGAAGGGCGCAGCGGCGGGGGGGAGGGGAGCAGCCGTCGGCGCGACAGGCAGGGGGCAGGGGAGGGGCCAGGGCACGGGAAGGGCGCGCAGGGGCGCGGGCAGGGAGCCCAGGTGCAGGGGGCAGGGCGAGGGGAGGTGGGAGAGCGAGCGGGCCAGGGCGTGGTGGACGGGAGGCGGTACCCGCGACACGGGCAGGGGGCCGGGGAGGGGCCAGGGCACGAGAAGGGCGCTCAGGGGCGCGGGAAGGGAACCCAGGTGCAGGGGGCAGGACGAGGGGGGGTGGGAGAGCGAGCGGGCGAGGGCGTGGGGGACGGGAGGCGGGACCCGCGACACGGGCAGGGGGCTGGAAAGGGGCCCAAGGGCAAGGGCAAGGGCGCTGCGGGCCCCCAGGGACAGGCGGGACGGGGCATGGGAGCCCAGGGAGGAGGGCGGGGCGAAGGGAGGGGGGCAGAGGGCGGAGCGCCCCCGCAGCCGGACGTGCAGCCGGTGAGGTGCATCCCCCCCGGCATCCAACAGATGCCGGCACACCACACCCACCACCACCACCACCACCACCACCACCACCTCTACAACATCGACCCTGACGCCGGCGAGCTCGTCCCCCCCCAACCCCCACGACACCAGCAGCAGCAAGCCCCCCCCGCGCCGAGGGCGGAGCCGGCGCGGATGGCCTCGGCGGAGGGGGGACGGGGCGCGGCATCGGCGCCGCAGGCGCAGGGGCAGCGAGGGGGGCCGGCACGGGGGGCGGAGGAGGGCCGGCCATGGGACCGGGACTGGGGCGCGGTCCCGGACCCGCTGGGGGAGGAGACCCTCTTCCTGGTGGGGGAAGTGTACGGGTGGTTGTGCTGGGCCAACCAGGGGACCTCCAGGAGGTCGAGGAACCGGCCCTTGGATGCCGTGCTCCTCCGGAAGGACGGAGGAAACCGAGAGGTACCCCCGGGGGGGTGGGCGTCCCCAGAGGACCACGAGAGGGTCCTCAGGTCAGTGATCCGGGCGGCGTGGCCCGACAGAGAGCCGACGTGGCCGGCCTTCCTGGAAGGGGGAGCGGTGCTCCGCATCACGGATGCGGACGCCAACAACGGGCTCCCCCGGGCCTTGCGTAGCGCCCTCGCCCACTGGTGCTACCGCCGGCACAACCTGCCGCCGCCGCAGCCCAAGCCCCCACACAAGCGGCGGCGCAGGTGAAGGCCCAGACGGCGGGTACGGGAGATTTGGGGGGGGGGGCTGGGCCCCCCGACCCACGCCCCCCCCACGGTATGGCACGACGTACGAGGGCGCGCCACCTCCCGCGGGAGGGAGTGCGGAGACAACGAGCGCGGGGGGGAACCTGCTGCCCCGCAACCCGCTAACCACTGACCGCTAACCCTCACGGCCACCCCCGGCCGGCCAGCGCCGCGCGACAACGGCCGGGGGATGAGGGGCCCCGGCGAGGGCCTGCGCGAGAATCCAGCTCTCGATAGAGGGGGGCGGGAGAAGGGCGCGACCCCCTGGCCGATGGCTGGCCCCCGGGGCCAGGACTGCCATGCCGCCCCCGCCCCTCCCCCCCGGCCGACGAGAGGCATCGCCAGGGGACCAAAGGGCCCCCCCCAACCCACCCCCCCCCCCACACAGACCCGAGGGCGGGCGGGGAGGCGGCCCCCCCACCCCCCCCCCCCCCCCCCCGCACCCACCACAGCAGGGGAGCCACAGGCGCGGCCCTCCGCCCCCCCAGGGCCGGGGGGGCGCCCCCCCCTCAGGAGGAACGGCGACGCGGTAAGGGCAACGGCGGCTGAACCTGCTCCCGCGAACCCACACCGGCGTGCCGGAGCAACGCGCACAACGGAACAGGAAGGAGGCTGCACCCCACATGACCCTCCCGTAACCACAGCCCACTCCGAGGTGACAGAGGGGGGGTTTCAGGTCAGATGGGGCCCCCAGGGGAGCGGTCCACGGGCCGCCCCTCACCCCCCCCCCACCCCGGGGCGGCACTTCAGCCCCGACCGCACGCGCGCGCCGGAAGGGAGCGCGCCGGCGACACGGAGAGAGCCAGAAAGGAGTACCGCAGGCCGCCGCCCGGAACGAGAGCAGGGAGGCCGCGGCGCGACACCCCCCCCCCCCCCCGCCCCCCCACCAGCCCGCCAGCCGCGGGGGCCCCGGCCCCCACCCCCCGAGGCAGGGGGGATGGACCCCCCCCGCCCGAGAGGGGAGCCGGAGTGTGACCCGCCCCCCCGCCCCAGACGCCGGCTCAAATGGGGGCCGCGAAGAACAAGTGGGCCCGCGCCTGCGCACCGGGACGCCGCACAGATTGTACCCAGAGAAGCCGCGAACCCCCCCGAACCGGCCGCGAGCGCCGCGCACACACAGACGGGACACTGCACCCGCCAAGGCAGTAGTGGCGCACAGCGCCACGCCCCAACCCCTAGGCTAGGCAGCCTCCGCGCCAGCCCAAGGGGGTCCCACTGGCGACAAGCCAGTAGCACGGGCCCGGCGGCGCCGGCGCCCCGGGCGACCACGCATTAGGGGGGCGACGCAGTGGGTAAGCGCCCGCAGCCACGGCTGCGAATTGATGCACTGACCAGGGAGTGGCGAAACGGGGACGCCGGGGAAGGACGGGGCTCCGAGCTCTGTGAACCCGGGGGACTCCGCCACCAGGCAGGAGGTGCGTCTTGGAGGGCCCCCCACTAGGACCCGGTGGGGAGGATATCACCTGGCCCGACCAGGTGGCCCCCCGGGGCCGAAAGGCGTCTAGTACCCGCAAAATCAAACCTCAAACCTCAAACCTCAAATGTACATGCCAGGAAATCTACATCAGATCCCTGCATATATGAAGCCCAACAGGTGATACACTGTGCAAGGCACAGTGGTTGGCAAAACACAGCGCTCGTAGCGCCAAACTTTGATAAAACAGAGCGCTCCAAGCGCTCGACATACGCGCAGGGTAACAGAGCGCTCTGAGCGCTCAAAAACTTAAAGGAAAGGGTTGTACTCGTTCGTGGGGGCCAAGCATTGACCCCAGGCTGAACGTGGTGGACACCTCCTCTTCAACGAAGTAGTCCTTTCACTTGAATACCCCACCATTGAACGTATTGAAGCCGGTTCGGACCCCCGTGGCCATCTTGGGGTCACTTGGGGTGTGTATCTATGTGCCGGCAAGCCGCCATTGGCTGATATCATACTCTCCCATCCACCTGACCTAACCTGATGTGATAGTGTGAAAGGTTTGGCCATTCCGGCTATGAGCGGCCATATTCAGTACTGAGGCGCTGCCAGCTGAGATTTATATATCAGAATATCAGGAATCAACAGGGTTTTTTTATCATAATGTTTCCGTAATTTTCAGCCCTTCGTTCTGATGGTCAATGTATCGGCGACTGTCAGTTGGCTCGCGATTTTGCGGTAACCGATTGGTTAACTGTTATTTCCAGATATTTTGGCGGAAACTCCGATGAAGGGTCAGATTTCATCAGTAAAGTGTTCGTTGCTTCCGCAATTTTCTAAATATGCACTCGAAATGTTAATCTGAATTTTTCGCGATGTCGAAATCGGATTTTCAACTTCGACATCGCCGCACTTGATTGGGTCTTCTTCGAGTGGTCATACTCTTTTCCCTATGCCCGAATCAGGTTTCCCTTACATCTGCCATCCATTTGACTTGAAGATATAAGGGAAACAAAAGTGATACGTGGGACCACTTTGAAGAGCCATATCTACGCGTGAGTGTGAGGAAAGAGAATAAGGAAGGTTGCGTTGCAATCGCCTCAGTCCCAACTTATTTTTAGTAGGGTCCAAAACCTTGGGTCATCACACACACTCGTTGTATCATGTGATCATGGTCAACATGGTAGAAACTCGTTTATAACTTGTTGACCATGTGTCTGGACGTGATATTATGACTTTCGAGTGTAGCGCATGAGTCTTGCGGTTGCATAGCATTTTTCCTTAGGTTCCCACGTCCATTCAACCCAAAGTTATGACCATGGAGGGGCATGGCATACCATGGTGGGAGCCAATATTAAGGGCTATGTCTGATATTGGTAGTATATGTCTTGATATGCTCACGCCCATGTTATATATCTTCGTGTGGCCGATGAGATGGGGAGCCACACGTGACAAGGGCCTTGCCCATGTCCCAATTGTGGAATTCAAAGCGCTAGACTAAGTCTACCGCGTATGTATTGCTCATGGTATGTTTAGCAAAGAGATCCATGGGTGCACTCCCATTTTCATGGGGCATGTAGATATGAGTGGCGAAGGTATCTCCATGCGCCCGATTGGGGATCCAAGTGGGGGAACTGTTCCCAAATGGTTCCAATCATTTGTGTATTGAACCATGAGCGGATATCATGGGTGAGCATAGAGATATACGATCATGACAACTTTGTATTTGGACATATTTTCATGTTTTTGACCTCAATTTTTGCTCATTTTTGCGTTTTGTGTACTTACCTGGTCGGCAAACAGCAAGAAGCCTATGGAGAGTCGAACCATGGTATATTGTTCATATGTTGGCATATGCTTTGGAGTTGAATACCACCATATGCCGGATCGCGTACTCCATTTGGCTTGGCGCACGAAGGATTACAAGAATTGGTCTCAAGATCATGGGCTGACTTGGGCAGTGCGTGGCGCCCATATCCGAAGGGGTTTCGAGGGTAAAGTGGGGATGTACATGGGCATTGACCTTTGGTCTCTATCCTCCATGAATACTAGACTTCGATTCCATGCATGCTTTGAGCCTTCGGATAAGTGGTAACTTCAATTTTGAGCATATATGTGATATATGGCCAATATGGTGTGAATAGGCAGTTTTTTGCATGTTATGAGTTCAAACTCATGGGGCATATCTCTAAGCCCATTCGACTCCAAGTCCAACCAAGTATATGTCAGGGTAGGGCATGGTCCTGAGTGCCACTCTAGGCCATGACACGCCACCTCCTCTATTGGGCTAGGATTTAGAGGCTTGGGAATGAACACATTTTTGGGGTTTATGTAGTGAATTTTGACACATGGCATTTAGCCATCTTATTTGACTGGGTTCAGGGCATCATGTTGGTGAGTCAGGAGAAGGTCTTGAGTCCAGGGAATGAGGGGTCTATGGCTGAGTCTGTGTATGTTTACCTCTTTCCCCAACTTTGCTTTATTTGTGTTGATATGCCAATTTCAGGGCTTTCCTCTTTGGTGCAATTCTTGTACATGCCCGCCACCGTGGGACGACCGGTGTGCTGAACGGAAGCCCGCAGCGTATATTGGATTGTGGATTGGGTTATTGCTGTATTTGTGGGATCTGGTTGCTGTTCAGGGTTGAAGGAGGATTTTATTTTCTATATTTTTTGGCTTTTGGACCCTGGATTTTGATAAATGCAATCGTTGATCAGGAGCAAGACGGCAGGGGTAACAGGCGGAAGGCGCACAGCGGGGGCCGGTCCTGGTAGGGACCTTCTTTAGTATAGCTTCCAACAAAAACGCCGCAGCCCTGCGGCGCTGTACAGCTCGTCCTCCTCTTCGGCCACGCTCCCTCACGCGTTCGGGTACCTTCTCCTTGGCTGTGTTTGAAGCGTCCCCGTGGTTTCGTTCTTCTTCGCTCACCTGAGCTCTTGGTTTGGGTCTGGCGACGTCATTCATGGAACTGCTTCGCGCTACCCATTTTTCTTGGGCTTGTGGGTTTTGTCTCGTTTGCAACTCCTCCGCTTGGCGCTCATTTCTTTTCTCCTCGGTTGGACTGCGCGAAGAGGTCGGTGTTGAAAGTGTCAGTATGCTTTTTAACTCGGACAGTGACTTCTCTACGGCCGTAAGTGTACCTGAATGGTCTGGCATTGGCGTCGCATCAGTGAACTCTTTTTGACTTTTTGGCGTCGAGCCTGACTTCCTCACTTCATTCGGCGGTGCTCTCGTCTCCTTCACGCAATACTTGTCTGTATTTTTCGTGTCACACGTCTTTGGCTTCTTCCTCATTACGGTCGCGACCAATTTCAGCTGTGCGGCGAAGGTAGAGAAAAGCTGCTGGAAACGATAGCCAAAATTTGCGTAGAGGCGTGCCGACAGGTTCTCCTGCTTATACCTCAACCTTTTTCGAATTTTGAACTCTTCACTGACCAACTCGTTGACCTGGCCGTCAAACTCTTGTTCTTTTTCGCCTTTTGTCACTCCGGTTGTTCCAAATCCTTCAACAGTCTCCAGTTTGGCTGCAACTGAACGTGGCGGCGATGGTGCAGGCCTTCGGGGAGCTGGCGTTGGTCTTGACGGCGCTTGGTTGCCTAAGCAAAGTTGTATTGACAGCGGCCGTAAACCATCAGGGTTGTTTCGTGGCGTCGGGGTTGTGGATCTGCAGTACTCTTGAGTCATCATCTTCGGACGTTACGATCTTCTGGAAAAAAACCCTTCCGTGGTTTTTTTGTTGTGTGCTGACTTGAATATTGGCTGCTCCAAAACCAAGTCCTCCAATGATAAGCCAAGACACACCGCGAGACAAATCAATTCAACTTCAGTTTTGATCTCGATCACAGTGCATAGTACTGAGATCGTAACGATCCCAAAGCACACTAAAACAATGTACATTACGGGCATCCACAATTCATGCATGTCGCAACACAATTACATTCCTACAAAATCAGACGTTTTTATAATAAAACAAAGCTTTATAAAAGCTAATTGGGTGCACAAATCCGTGCGCGCGCATGCTCTGCAGTGCCCAAAAAGGCGGCATCTGCACTGCAACGCTAAACAGCATAATATATGGGTTTATGTAACATACATGTGTCAGTACAGCCAAGTACACGAGCACGATACCTTAATGAAAAAATAGCAATAAATATAACGAACCGCATCCTACAGCAAACACAGGATCTCAGGCTTGTCCTCAGCTTTACACTCCGACAGTTTGCAGTGCGTGTACCGTCTTGTTCACCAACGCCATGTCCGTGTGTACGCACGGTAAACCACATGTCTCAGTGCGTGTACCGACTTCGTTGGCATCGCCATGCTTGCGTTAGCGCACGGTAAGCAACGAGGGTCAGGGTCAGGGTAGGGTTCAAGCCCCCTCCCCGAGGCAATTCGGGCGTGAGAGGTGACAGCCCCACCTCCCCACAACCCAGAATTCAGGCTGCAGAATTTCTACAGCCTGATAGGGTCACTTTGGGAGGTTCACAGGGGTCCACAGGCGGTTACAGTGAGCCTGAATTTTTTTTACACACCTCCATGGGGTCCCAAAGGACCCTTACAACTTTACGAAACCATTTTTTGACCCGTTTGCAATTTTTGGCGCGATTCCTGGTCGACGTCAGGAAAACAGCCACCTGTCAGCCAGAATTCTGACAGCCCCCCCCCCCCCCCCCTCCGGGGTGAAAGTATGTTTTTTCACCTCCGGGACCCGGGCGGGTGATGTAGGGTACACGCCCCCCTATTTTAGGGATGCCGAGTGCAACCGTGGCACTCTCTTTCCGTCAACTGACATCTGAGCGGCACTGTGAGGTACAGATTAGGTCCAGATTGACAGTTTTTTACTTCGTCAGAGGGAATACCAATTTTTGATGCCAAAATGGGGTTTTTGCATTTTACGTCCTATATGGGCGATTAAAGTGTGTAACCCCCCTATTTTGGGTATGGCGAATCCCGTTTTGATGCCCGTTTGGACCAACGGGACACTGAGTCACCCCCACGCCCCCCCCCCCCCCCCCGCTGCTGCAGATTATGATTTCTGGCTGGCATCAGGGAAGAATCGAATTTTTTGACAAAAAATTCAATTTTTGTCAAATTTTTGCCCTAGGGGGTCCATTTCACATTCAACCCCCCTATTTTGGAGGTGCCTGACGCACTGGCGACCCTCGTTTGCCACCAGATGAGGTCCTGTGACCTGCAGCAGGGTGCAGGAGGGTGCTGTTTGTCACAATTCAGCACCGCGCGTTTTTCCAAGGGGCTGAAAATGCTCTTTTTGGGAAAATTGACCAGAACTGATGTCCAGCACCCCCAACCCCCCTAACTTGAGGGTGCTGAGTTCAAATATGATGCTGGTTTTGCGCCATATCACAGTGGGATGAGAGAATTTCCATTTTTCAGTGTCCAGAGGTCATTCTTCCCGTTTTTTTCACGGTGAAAATGGGAATTTCAGCTTAAATGGTCCAGCCTGACCTACAAGCCTCATACCCCCCTATTTTGAGGGTGCCGGATTCAACTGTGACATCCGTTTGCTCTCAAAAAGCCTCATTGCATGGCCATGGGCCTGTGGGGGTCGGTGACATACTCCCTGCAAAGAAATCCCTCAACCCCTTTTCATTGACGATTTTTTTTTCCAATTTGGGTTGAGATCGACCACGTGCATGGCCGAGACGCCATGACGTAGTCTAGGAAGGGGGTGTAATGAAAATCGGCATCGGGGCATCAATTGGCCATTATTGGACCGGAATTTAATCAAAATGCATCACAAATCCTCAAATCCCAATTAATATTTGAGGATCAGCATACCGCCCCCGACAGTAGGAGCGGCCCCATGACGAATGCCGAGACGTGGACAGAAACTTCCAAATTCTGTCGATTTTTGTACAAGACGGAATACAAATTGTTTTTTGCATTGAAATGTCGAGAATTCCGTCCTTGATCGCATCGGTCCCAGCCGGTTTCCTCGACACCGCCTTGGACCACAATGATGATTCTCAAGTCGGGTTCAAGAAGCCGCCTTGAGTCCAACATGGCCAATGACACACCACTTGGTTCTCACAACCACGTCGTGTTTTATCACATTGATTTCTATTTTGCCATGTTGCCATGTTTTGAGGAATTTTTGTGTCTCGCATGTTCTTTGCATCATTCGTAATTTCTCAATCAAATTTGAGACACTCCATTTCAAATGAGTATGATCACATGTGAGTTGCCATGTCAAGAATCCTCAATTCTCCAACATGCATGACTTCACATGTATGCATTTCTATGCACATGCATAATTCATGTTTCATAAATTTATACATGATTATTGTCATTGCATACACATGTGTCAAAGCATACATGGCATGTGTTCCCCACTCCCCTCACCTTTGGGTCAAACCTCCCCATGGGCTTGGATATCAATTCAAGCCAAAATTCACATTTTTGCATGAACATGCAATATTTTGCTTCCATGACCCATGGTGAATATTTTTGCCTAGGTGTCAAATTTTGGAGTTGTTGCATGACATGGGTTCAATCACTTCACCCATGCTTTCCTCTCTCTCTCTCCTCCTCTCTCTCCCATGATGTGTTTTCTCCTTTGTCACAAAGTAATTGCTCCATATCTCAGGACCTCCTTCTCCTTGCCCATCAATTATGTTTCAATATCTATTCGTCGCAATGCCGTGAGTTCAAGTTCAATCAAGGAATCAGAATTTGGAGAACTCGTATTTGTGACGTACCGAGGTTTTGAACCACGCATCTTCATTTGTTTTGGGTTTTGTCTAGTGTCCGTTTGTGCTTCAAGAGATTGCTGAATTTTGCATAACTAGGGTGAGCCCCATTCAAACAAACACCCAGGCATCTCAATCACCACATTCAACTTCCTAAAGTGCTTCCTTTAGGTTTTACATTATCTTAAACTTTTTGGATTGCATTTTTCGAAGGATGTTCCTTTTTCAGATTTTTTTACTCTGCTTGGAGAATAAATTTTGATCCTGCGCTCCATGGCTCAAACAACACCACCCACCATGGATAAGATAATAAGCTCCTCTCCAAGCGTATTACACTACTTGCCTCAGTTTCCTCTTTGGCCGGCCCGATCCATCGCTGAAATCCCTGCGGCAGATCGGAGGAGTGCACAGGGGCAAAGGCTCAAGCTGCGGCGATTGGTTGGGCAGGTTGCTGATCAGGTTAGTGGTGCCGTTTGACGACAAAATGTTGGAGTTGCGTCGGAACGGGTGTGGGCTGTTCTCCATACGCGAAAGAGGCAGATACGAATGTGGTCAATGTCAACTTCGGGTTGGGGTCCATATTCGTTTGAGGTACAGATTATTCATAAGAAAACACAAATCAAAGAAATTCTGCAAATAAACTGATACACTCAAAGAGCTGCGGGAAGGTCAACACACAGCCACGTGCTCAATACACGTGCAAAAGCAACCCTCTCAAACAAAAATGCAGTTTGGCCAGGTTTGATATGTACAGTGTACTGCAGTGCGGGCCCAAGCACAACTGGGGTGCACGTGATGCAATCCTTCACTTGCATTCCAATCTTGTCCATGCCAAAGAAAAACCGCACCACCTCCACCTCCAAACAGTCACACAATAGGTCAACGGAGACAGGTGGAGCTTGCGTGTCATGCAACACCGCACCACATACATACGAGGCAGCGCAGACACACCACAAACCACAAACCACAAACAAAAAAAACAGCAGCAAAGCAAAAGAACACAGAGACCGGTGCTGATTCAACATGAGTCCTCAAGCAAATAGCGGCATCCGCAGAAATATGGTTACCTTAAGCAAGCCTGTGGAACCGATGTCGTTGCTTTTTGAGTGGTCACACACGTTGGCTTCCTTGTCGAAAAAGGTAGGCCAAGAGATGAAATCACTACATTGCCCAACACGGTTTCCACGTATTCTGCAGATAGTGGGGAGCACTTTGGGGGACGGAAAATCGCAAATAAATCGGTCACGCTTCTTTGAGTTTCCATTCAATGTCTAGAGTCATGTTACTAATCATGTTGGAATAAGCCTTGACAACCTTGTGATATTCGGTGAGTGTAATTTCACCGCGGACTGTCCCATTTTGAGCGATGGCACCGTTCGTTTCCTCGCGACTACAAGTCTATGCCTCTGTGAGAAGACCCTGGAACACTTCGCCATATTGCACCAGGTGCAGCATGCCCAATGTGGCCATCTCGAGCCGCCGCAATTTATCAGATCGGATCCTGCACCTTCAAAAACGGACTTGAGATATTTCTATATGCACAGCGGACGCTGTGGTGAAATTTCTTTGTCTATGTCGCAGCTCGTTACCACACCGCATTTCATCCACGCGCGACAGTTTACGCGAAGAAGCTTTTTGCCGTAATTTTGAGACTTTGAAAATTGTGGAAATCTTCAGAACGAGGCTGTTTCCAAAAGGCTTTGAATTCGATACCCCGCGCACAGTTCTTGCTCTTAAAGGCAGGGCTAAGCACATTCTACCTGTTGATACATTTGCATGAGTGGTGAATGGCTACTTCCAAATGTCATCATGGTACTTCTTAGTTACAAACAATGTGTTGTGGCTTCCCCTAAGGGACCTTAATTCTGCCCGCTTTGTCCAGGGTTGAATGCCGCACTCATTAACATCCAATTACTAACTCCGCAATGAAGCTAAATTATTTTGTCCTTCTCATTTATTGATATTCTGTCATAGTTAAGTTGTTAGTATTAAGCTACTTGAAATAGAGATGGACTGAATTACTGCACTTTTGCAACGTTTTTTATTGCACGCCCACTTCCTTTTGTCAACATTGATGTTGTTGGAAATTTCCGAAATTAGTATTTTTTTGAAAAATACAAAAATTGGTTTTCCATACATGCATACGTCTTGCGGAACAGATCACATTGGTTCTTACGTCTAATGGCCCATATAACGTTCCGGTAGACGTACAAAATTTGACTTACGTCTTCTGGAACAGGTGTTACGTCTAGCGGAATATTATAATGGACCGGAATTAACGTTATAATGTTCCATTAGACGTATCGCGACGTACACTCGTTCAATCCTCAGACCTGCTCGGGCAAACTGCAGACCTTTTCCGGCACACTTTGTTAAGAGCTCAGAGTGTTTCCGGCAGACTTTGGTTAGCTCTTAGACCTTTTCCGGCACCTCGTTCTGAACGGAGACACATTGCGGCAGACTTCCGGCAAAGTTACACAGATTTTCCGGGGGTTGACCAACAATTTTACCAACGTTCGCGTTTATGCACCTAATTGGGCAGCACGAGCGTGACACATTAGAATTAACTCTGCTGCAGACTGCAGTTTTCATGACTTCAGTACGGGATAATTGAATTAAGTTATTTCCTGTATGTTTACATTGATTTCTCCAGAAGAATCGCAAAGGAAACAGCACCAGAAGGCGATGACAGCTACAGCAGGTTCTGCGGCAATTTACTTGCCGCGAAATCCGACTCGTGGCGGATTTACATAGGAAAACAAGATATAATTATTTTGCTCCTTTAATTATCCCTAACATAAATTGTGACCAAATTCTGGCCTTACGGCCATCGTTAGTTTTCGCCATCAAAAAAGTTCTACCCTATACAGGCAGTATACCTTACTGTGCAGATTCGGCTGCATCCATTATTGATGCCGCTCAGTATCGTTCTCGCTTGCCCGCACCGGCACATTGTCTCTGCAC
Organism: Eutreptiella sp. 'Long Island Sound 2002'; assembly: GCA_964036045.1. NCBI lineage: Eukaryota > Euglenozoa > Euglenophyceae > Eutreptiales > Eutreptiaceae > Eutreptiella > Eutreptiella sp. 'Long Island Sound 2002'. The sequence continues at coordinate 90,516,167 of OZ038382.1, read as the reverse complement.
AACTCCGGTGCAGTATGTCGCATTTTTGGCGCTTACCAGCCATGAACCATTTTTCAACACAGTGTAGGGGAGCCCATTCGGAAAAACACGGCCCATGGAACTTGCACAACAAATAATGTTTTGCAGTGGCCGATTGCATCCGGGTGCGGTTGAGGCCCTTGAGGTAAGCCACCGTTGACCACCCCCGCTCCACCACCGCGGTTGCATGCAAGCTGGTTCCTTGCACGAAAGGCATGGAGATCCCAAGCTGTGGATGCGCACGGCACGCCTCGCACCACATGAGCACATCCACGGGATCGTACCGCAACCATGGGCGAGTCAACTCCCATGCAAAGGAGAAGTTACGTGCCTTAGGAGCAAGATTAGGCGACACACGCTCCGGCGTGCGACACCACATACAAACACCACAAGTGGTGCAGCTGGGATCCACACGGAAATGACATGCATGACAATCAACATTGTAGGATGCCAACTCGTTCCCAAATACACGACAAGTACATGAAAAACACTGTACGAGTCTTTCCACAAGTTGCATGCATGCCTCATCAACAACCCGGTGGCACCTGCTGCATGTGTGCTTGGTGTTGCAAATGTTTGCACCGCAGCAAGCACATCCGACGGTCGTGAACCCAAAAATTGACCAATTGGGCGCCGGTGCCATATTTGTGCACTGCGGGCGCGCGGAGGAAGCCACCACATGGGATGACGGTTCATCGAGCGTGAATGTGTAGCTGTCCCATGTGGCGTTGGCTTTGGTGGCCCACGCGAATTGGGTGTGCTAGATGCGCAGAGGCCCTACGACCTCCGAGTGTAGATAAAAGAGGGCCGCAGCAATGTTGGCGAAACGTATTCAAGCTACACCTTTGGGCGCAGTGGGGCCAATCGACCCATACGTCAGAACCCATGTGAAAACGAATCAAAACAAAGCGGGTGGGCGGGGGTGCAATGACGGCGCATAGGAAAGAAGACCTAGTTGTGTCCCCAAGTTTTGGGAGGAGGCCGCCCCTAGCACCCACATTTTTCTCCTCTACGATTAATTTTCTCTTCTTTCCAAACATTTTTCATTATCCTACTCCACATGTTGATACCAACGTTGTTTTGCAACCCAGTTTGGGGAAGAGGCCACCCATGTGACCAACCCTCTTCTACCCCCAAGCTTTGCCCTTCACCATTGTCCCGTGCATGGATTACCCTACGTCACCACGCGCGTGAAACTTGCCTTGACAACCATGCAAGAATGGCAACAGGGTAAACACATTGACAAAAAGCACGCAAATTCCAAAACAAAGATGGTCAATTCCATTATGAAGTAGTACAAACATAGCAATTTACACCAATGTACACTGAATTTACACCTGTACACCGTGGTGGCCCAAGAAGCGGCCGTTATCATAAAATTTATGCATGCGTGCGTATTCTCCATTTGGCTAGCATTTAATTCATAGGTGTGCAGGGTGTGGCATACAACAACCAGGCCCTGCCACCTCCCCATTAATTCAAGCATTTTCATTTCAGAAAAAATTGTTGCGACGTTTGGCTCCAATGACAAAACAATGCGGTTGTCGAGTGACACTTTGGGAATGTACAACAAACCATTTTGCATTGCTTGGTTTCAATAACAAAAAAGTATATTGTGCGATTGAGCATACATGTGTCGCATTGAAAAATAGTTCTGGTATTTGTGCTTTGTTAATTTAATTAATTTGCGCCGCAAATTATAAAACTTTTGAAAAACACATCTCCCATTATTTGACAAATATGTTTTCCTCGCACAACCAGAAACACGTATAGGGTCGGATGGGTAACACATAATACTGCAGCCCACTAAAAATGTGACCACTGAACAAACTACCGCAATTTGGAACACTACCTGCATTTTACAGCCTTCGGTGGCAAAAACTGAGTCAGGCTTTTTAAAATAATGTCCTACTTATCCCCAAAACCATGCCAATGCTGACTTGCAGCACTTCCTCTTCCCTGTTGCATTTGTCTGCATTTGTGGAGTGCAGTACGATCTATCAAAAACGAAGATAAGCACCTGTCAAAAACGAAGAGAGGCTCATCTGTGGAGGGGCTGACCCTGTCACGCAGACAAATGCCTAATAACCTGGTCTGACTTTCGGGCATCCAACGGTAATATGGAAAACAGGATACTGGAAGCAACTGAACTTGGACTGGCCTTTGTGATGTTGCTCGGTTCCAGTGTAGGCTGATGCATAACCAATCACCCCTTTTTCTTCACAACCAGTGCCAGTGATGCACTAAAAATTCAGGGCTGACGACGGGGTCCATGCACGTTACAACGGAACGTTACACGTTACCACAAAATTCAACCTTTTTCCGGCTGCAGAGTACGCTACCGCGTGACCACGGTGGTTTATGCATTTCTTGCTCAGGAATTTCGTGCTCATCACCATTTGGTAAGGAAATGAGTGCAATCTGTGTTGAGTGTTAAGAGTCTGAGAAACTGTAACGAACTCTGTCCAAAATGATGTTTATGAAACTATCACCACCTTGCCAGAAAACGGTCTGGTTCCAAAATGAGGTCAGTTTTGAAAGCTGGAGGTTGTGCCAAGAGTGACAACTACGGCGTCGACACACCCAGCTGAAGCAGCCTGTGTACTGTGGGTTCACCCTTTTCGCCACAGGGCAGCTCCAGGTGATTTTTTTGTCAAACCTTTTGATGGACCCGCAAATACTGCCTCAGGGTGGTAAACAAGATAGCACAGGTTTGCACAAAGAGGGCTGGAAAACGCTTGCAAACACTGAAACTGTTGCAAATTTCACAGTCTGCTGTTTTTGCTGCAGACACCTGTCCTGGCCAAGTGAAAAAGAGAGTAAAATGAAAGGCCCTGCCCCACACTCGCCAAGGCCAAACCTAGATGTGTGCAAAAACGGTGCCAGTGGGCAAATCCTTGACGTTGCCCAAGGTCACCTCATGAAAGAATAGCAACAGCAGCCACTTTTATCGCACAACAACTAGTCCTCAACATTGAGTCAACCACACAATCACACACCAGATCATACTTGGCTGCAGAATCCTAAGAAAACCACCAACACTGGAATCAACGTCCTCTGATGGTGGGAGGACGGGAAAACCTGGGGAATCTTCGCGTGCTGGCAACAGTGAGTAGGTGACGACGACCACCAACACTGGAATCAACGTCCTCTGATGGTGGGAGGACGGGAAAACCTGGGGAATCTTCGCGTGCTGGCAACAGTGAGTAGGTGACGACGGAGTGAACCCTCTTCAGGTCTGATCTAAGACTTCTGTTTGTTCCTTTTCCGAGGAGCTGTCTGAGTATCCAAGCAGTTTTCAGTATCCATTTCAGTTTCAGTGCAAAAATTGACACAGCCGACACGCAGTCTCAAAGACCACCAACTTGTTTAGTCTCCTCCATCAACCTTGCAGCCAACAATGGCTTCTTCACCCATAGCTGAAATGACAGACACAATGACAGTCTTATCGGCATCGAACAACTTCTTGACTTGGTCCCCAACTTCACCGTTTGGAAGCGTCAAATCACTCTTCTCACCACCGTCATCGGTCATAAGTGAAACATAACCGCTGTCAGGGTCGATGTCCATCAACTACACAGAAAGGGCACGATTGCCGCACACACACAAGGCAGCAGAACGACGCGAGACGCGAGCTGCACGCGCCTCCACTCTGTGCACTGCAAACCGTCGGCGTGTGCAGTGGGTTTTTCAAAGGCTAGTATCAACACCCTGGGAACGAGGTATTCCTGAGTGGAGTCGAGTAGTTGCGTTTTTTGGTTTTTCGGTCAACACAAAGCACACACTGCTGCCCCGCACTGTGTGCAAGTATTATCGTTGCACACGCGCGGCGGCAGTTTGTCGTTGGCAAGTACACATAGACTTGTGGAAGTGAACTGCGTGGTTTTAGCGTTTGCGCAGTGTTGTCCACCCGCCTGCCTACCGGGTGCTGTTTGACCCAGTCGCGATACAACCGCAACCAGCCGTTCACAGCCGCGCACCTGATATTCAGTTCGGGTCACGTTGGGCACGTCCATGTTGTGGGTGGTTGGGCACAGCTCTTCCAACTTCTTTTGCGTGAAGATGTCGATTCCAATGATATGTGCCTTGGCGTGGCCGTGCTTACCCGTCTTGGAGGTACTGTAATCCACGATCTTGACCGGTCTCCCCTTAATGCAGACGTATCTGAATACACGAACGTCGAGCAAGCAAGCTGCTGAGTTGTTTACAAGTCAAGGCACTGTGGCGCGCCATACCCGTTCTTCTTCAATGCACCACACTGCATAGGGTACGTCTTGGATGCTCCAGACTCTGCGACATGGTATTCTCCAGTGTCCTCGTCTGCCATGGTCAAAAAATTCCCTGAAAATAGCAAGGCACTTCGCACGGAGACCACTGTGCGTGGTGTCTGCCAAGCCGTTCTCAAGCGGAAGCACAGAGCAAGACAGAAATTCTATTTGTGACCTGTCGCGGATCAAGAAGGGCCAGGTGTAACAGGAAGTGCGCGTCCGCAAAACAGCACACGAGAACACCGTTGCTGCAAAGGAGGCGCATTTGTCACGCTTTATCAAACGACAAAAAACTCAGGTGCTCGTAATCACGCTTTGCGGCAAGCTAATAGAGGGGGGCTAGGGCCACCTCACTTTTGAAACCACCTAGCCCATAGTGGCAGAGCCTCGGACCATACAAACCCACGCTTATCACCTACTTTCAGAGTGGCGTGGTTTTTGTCAATTGAGACAAGCTGAAGATTTACCGGATATTTGCACAAGCACTTACACATTAAAATGCATGCCGGCCTGCGTCCACCGGATCTGGGTATCCATACGGGCCTGTCCAACGACCAAACATCCCACCTCTGAAGGGAAAATGGTGGATGTGCGCCGGCACCACTATTTTGGCTTCCCGAACCATAGTAGTCGTGGGATATGGCTAAGCAGATAAGGGAAAACCCCGCTAACTTGGACTGAACCGCGACGCGCAGAGTTTTGAGATTTTCTCGAAATTTTTGGCAGATGAAAGGTTGAGACGCTGGGAATGTCTTTTTCAGGTGTCTGTTTACCAGGTGAGCTATCTGTAATGTCGTCGAGTCGTCGATTTCGCAGTGTAATTTGGTCAAACTTTCAGACACTTAGAGGACCACTTTTTACCCCAACCCCACTAACTTGGACTGAGTTGTATGTAGACGCATTTGAATAACTTTGTGCCACTGTTTGCGTTCGAAGTGGTGTTTTTTGCATTGGACAGCTTGCAGCTGTCTAGTCATGTCGAAAACGTGGTTTGAGTTGTCTTTTGGTTGGTCCTGTGTTGTACTTGTTGGGGGTTTGTTCCCTTAAAGTGAAACTTTGGTCATTGGTCATGTACTCTGAGCATGCCATGTCCTTGAGACATGATGGGTTGGATCTCGACATGTCCCATGTTTCGAGTTTAGAAGTTCGTTTTTGGGTGTTTGGCCACAGGGTGACGTACGTTTTATGGGTTTAACTCGCGGTTAGGGTCCCTTTCCATAGGTCACAAGTTCGTGGTTCGGCCGTTGGGGTGTTTGGACCAATTCTGCACATGTTGGTTGGGAGGGAGATGTGCAATTGTGAAGATTGTTTGCTTTTGCCACCAAAATGTGGCTTGCATCTGCCTGCACAAGGTAAGTCATGGTCATTCAACACGTTTCTAAGTGCTTTTGACGTTTACAACACAAGGCTGGCTTGGGGATGTGTTGTAATTATAGCATTTGTTGGTTGCCTATCATCAAGGGTGGCAAATTGGTGTGGTACAATGTTGTAGTGACCAACTTTTGCTCCAACTTTTGTTGCAAAACCACTAGAAGCAGAGAGAATACACATTATTTGTTGACATACGTTGTGGGTTGTGGAGTGGTCTCACAGCACTTGTGGTGCTTTAGTGCTTGGGTGGCACACTATGCGGCGGTGTTGGGGTGCTACAAACCACCTCTAGGGGTGTCACTCCACGACCCCTCATAGAGTACAAGTTAGTGTCAACCTAACAAGTTAGTGTCAACCTATATTGGTTACCATTGCACTTCAATATCTCTGCATAATAGCTCACGGGGCTTCAAGCTCCAAGCTATCCTTTCCTTATGCACCCAAACACTTTTTATTGTAGGATATAGCTAGAGTTGGTACTCTAGGGTGCCACTTTTCTACCCCCCCACTCTTGTGGTAAGATGTACTCTTGTGGTAAGGTGTGATATGGGGTGTTCTTTTTGTGTTCAAGAGGTCTTTGTAGCACCAAAAGGCACCGGTGACCAAGGAAGGCTCACACTAAGGCCCACACAAAAGTCCTTGGAGGTCTTGGAGTGGCACACTTTGGGAACAACAAACCACCTCAAAAAGTGGCCACTCCGAGCTACACCAACGACTACAAACGAGTGCCAACCTTACTTGGTCACCATTTTTGTTTGATACCTTTCCTTGTTATGGAAAGGGGCGTCAATATGGAAAACAAGCTTTCCAAAGGTGCACACTATCCTTACTTTGTGTTGCCAAAAGTTCCAAGGAAAACTCACCTTTGGGGCAAAGTTTTGGCCCAAGCACCTCTTTGGCCCCTCCCTTCACCATTAGGCTCAATGATGGAAATGGGCCAATGATTGTGCACAATGTGACCGAAAGTGGTCAAGTTTGTAACTCAACCGAGGTGCCCGGGGGGCCCAGGGGCCGTCGACAACCTCGGCGCATGGCTGGGAAAAGCCAGCAGCCGCCGGCTTCGGCCGGTGGCTTGGTTTTTTTTAAAAAATTTCGTCGGAGGGACCAAATCCATAAATAATATTTTCAGGTGATGTGGCGGGTAAACCAATGGCCCAATGGGTAAATCCGGGCGTATTATTCGCAGGAGGGAGCACTACGGCGGTTCGAGTCCCACCATGTTCCCTTTTTTCCGTTTGGGGGGACTGGCGCGCAGTCAGATTTCGGCGCGCATCGGCGCGCGCCAGTCCAACAGGCGGGGTAATCTAAGTCGCGGGGTTTTCCCTTACGGGCCCGTAGGCAGACGCAAGTGTTATCCGGAGAAACGCGTTTTCTCCGGATAAGGGCTTATCCGGAGAAAATCGGCGCGGAGGCGCCAGAACAGCCGCAGAACAGCCGCCAGAGTCAAAAACGTGGGATTTTCCTAAGTGCGCTGGCGCTGGCGGCTGGCGCAAAACAGGCCGGCAGGGATCGAACCGCCGCTGGTCGTTTGAGACACCGCCGCATTACCACTCAGCTGCTGCAGCGCTGGTCTCGTTCCGAAAATTATTTAATATAGATTTGTCTGGAGAAAAGTGAAATTTTTAAAAAAACCAAAGGCCCGGGGCCACACTGACCGGAAACTCACAATGGGGCTTGCACACAACATTGCACGACACATGTCCACACCTGCAATGCCTTACAATCAGGTTTGGGGGTGTGGGTCAAGGTGGAAGTGCCCTTTTATTGGACCCAAGAGTGTTTTTGACGAACCATGGTGCAAAGGTGTTAGGGGGGTAACTTGGCGCCACCGTGGTGTTTTTCCAATCCGTTTGGACCATTGGAAAGCCTAAGGTGTCTACTTTTCAAATATGCATGGCCGTGCTAGGCCGTCTCACACCGGCTTGGAGCGGTCGGACCATCATGGGTTGGAGGTTGGTCAAAAAAATGGGGATGATACATCACTCAGCAAATCAACATCAATAATTTTGGGCCTTTTGCCCCTCATGGTGCTATGGGCTTGCATTTTGCAACAATAGGCTAAGGAGACAAATTTTGACAAATCGAAAATCTAAAATTTAAAGGCTAAGGAGACAAATTTTGACAAATCGAAAATCTGAAATTTAAAGGCTAAGGAGACAAATTTTGACAAATTTAACATCTGAAATTTAACAGATGTACCATAGAATAATAACAGTAATAATAATACAAATGTAGAAAAATATAAAATATACTGTACTGTCCTATAATGGGCTGAAATTGACCAAAATCTGGCTGCGGCGCCGATTTTCTCCGGATAAGCCCTTAAGGGAAAACCCCGCTAACTTGGACTGAACCGCGACGCGCAGAGTTTTGAGATTTTCTCGAAATTTTTGGCAGATGAAAGGTTGAGACGCTGGGAATGTCTTTTTCAGGTGTCTGTTTACCAGGTGAGCTATCTGTAATGTCGTCGAGTCGTCGATTTCGCAGTGTAATTTGGTCAAACTTTCAGACACTTAGAGGACCACTTTTTACCCCAACCCCACTAACTTGGACTGAATTGTATGTAGACGCATTTGAATAACTTTGTGCCACTGTTTGCGTTCGAAGTGGTGTTTTTTGCATTGGACAGCTTGCAGCTGTCTAGTCATGTCGAAAACGTGGTTTGAGTTGTCTTTTGGTTGGTCCTGTGTTGTACTTGTTGGGGGTTTGTTCCCTTAAAGTGAAACTTTGGTCATTGGTCATGTACTCTGAGCATGCCATGTCCTTGAGACATGATGGGTTGGATCTCGACATGTCCCATGTCTCGAGTTTACAAGTTCGTTTTTGGGTGTTTGGCCACAGGGTGACGTACGTTTTATGGGTTTAACTCGCGGTTAGGGTCCCTTTCCATAGGTCACAAGTTCGTGGTTCGGCCGTTGGGGTGTTTGGACCAATTCTGCACATGTTGGTTGGGAGGGAGATGTGCAATTGTGAAGATTGTTTGCTTTTGCCACCAAAATGTGGCTTGCATCTGCCTGCACAAGGTAAGTCATGGTCATTCAACACGTTTCTAAGTGCTTTTGACGTTTACAACACAAGGCTGGCTTGGGGATGTGTTGTAATTATAGCATTTGTTGGTTGCCTATCATCAAGGGTGGCAAATTGGTGTGGTACAATGTTGTAGTGACCAACTTTTGCTCCAACTTTTGTTGCAAAACCACTAGAAGCAGAGAGAATACACATTATTTGTTGACATACGTTGTGGGTTGTGGAGTGGTCTCACAGCACTTGTGGTGCTTTAGTGCTTGGGTGGCACACTATGCGGCGGTGTTGGGGTGCTACAAACCACCTCTAGGGGTGTCACTCCACGACCCCTCATAGAGTACAAGTTAGTGTCAACCTAACAAGTTAGTGTCAACCTATATTGGTTACCATTGCACTTCAATATCTCTGCATAATAGCTCACGGGGCTTCAAGCTCCAAGCTATCCTTTCCTTATGCACCCAAACACTTTTTATTGTAGGATATAGCTAGAGTTGGTACTCTAGGGTGCCACTTTTCTACCCCCCCACTCTTGTGGTAAGATGTACTCTTGTGGTAAGGTGTGATATGGAGTGTTCTTTTTGTGTTCAAGAGGTCTTTGTAGCACCAAAAGGCACCGGTGACCAAGGAAGGCTCACACTAAGGCCCACACAAAAGTCCTTGGGGGTCTTGGAGTGGCACACTTTGGGAACAACAAACCACCTCAAAAAGTGGCCACTCCGAGCTACACCAACGACTACAAACGAGTGCCAACCTTACTTGGTCACCATTTTTGTTTGATACCTTTCCTTGTTATGGAAAGGGGCGTCAATATGGAAAACAAGCTTTCCAAAGGTGCACACTATCCTTACTTTGTGTTGCCAAACACTTGTTGCCACCAAGAAGTAGCCATTCAAAAGAGGGTCACTTTTCTACCCCTCCACCCTTAGGCTAAGGTCTGACCATCCCTAGGGCCGTGACGGATAGGGTGTGTTCTTTTTGTGTTAAGAAGGTCTTCCGAACTCAAAAAAGTTCCAAGGAAAACTCACCTTTGGGGCAAAGTTTTGGCCCAAGCACCTCTTTGGCCCCTCCCTTCACCATTAGGCTCAATGATGGAAATGGGCCAATGATTGTGCACAATGTGACCGAAAGTGGTCAAGTTTGTAACTCAACCGAGGTGCCCGGGGGGCCCAGGGGCCGTCGACAACCTCGGCGCATGGCTGGGAAAAGCCAGCAGCCGCCGGCTTCGGCCGGTGGCTTGGTTTTTTTTAAAAAATTTCGTCGGAGGGACCAAATCCATAAATAATATTTTCGGATGATGTGGCAGGCAAACCAATGGTCCAATGGGTAAATCCTGGCATATTATTCGTAGGAGGGAGCACTACGGCGGTTCGAGTCCTGCCGTGCTCCCTTTTTTCCGTTTGGGGGGACTGGCGCAGTCAGATTTGGGCGCGCATCGGCGCGCGCCAGTCCAACAGGCGGGGTAATCTAAGTCGCGGGGTTTTCCCTTATCCGGAGAAAACGCGTTTCTCCGGATAACACTTGCGGTAGGCAGATACTGTGGATACGAGCACGCGCGTCAAATTTCAGACCCGCAGATCCAACCGGCGGCCGATAAGGGGGATGGTTAAGCAGATATGACCTCTTAAGCAGATCGGTCAGATCGGCTGAGCAGATCCGGTGACGGTATGCAGACTGCGGCCCTAGCAGACTGCGAAAGACTGCGCACGAACAGGCGACACGCGTAACTGAAAAAACCACCGCAACTGACAGAAAGGTATGAATTTTATGTTGTTGTTCTAATTAGTTCGAATTTCACCTTCTGATCACTCTGTCACTGAGTATTAATTACTGACAGATGTGTGATTGGCGAGCGTTGCCCTTTACTTCGCTGTTTTGAACGCGTTTAGCGCTGTGCGCAAATCGACTCCCTCCCCCTCAATTTCAACTCCCTCCAAGTGAATATCCACTCCCTTCTACTCAATTTCTACTCCCTCCAAGTGAAATATATACATATATATATATATATATACAAATACATGTATGTACATCTATATATATATATATATATATATATATATATATATAGATGTAGATATGTAGATATATATATATATATATACGCATACATACACACACATCCACACACACACATACATACATACATATATATATATATATATATATATATATATATATATATATATATATATATATATATATATATATGTATATATATATATATATATATATATATATATATATATATATATCTATATATGTATACATATATACATATATATATATATATATATATATATATATATAATACATATATATATATATATATATATATATATATATATATATATATATATATGTGTGTGTGTGTGTGTATGTATATATATATGTAGATGTATGTATGTATGTATGTATGTAGATATATATACATATATACATATATATATATTGCTGTATACTCCTCCAAGTGAAAATACACTCCCTTCCCCTCAATTTCAACTCCCTCCAAGTGAATATACACTCCTTCCTACTCAATTTCACCTCCCTCTTGCTCAGTTTCCACTCCCTCCGAGTGAAAATCCACTCCCTCCAAGCGAATATCCACTCCCTCCTACTCAATTTCTACCCCCTATATACAAATACATGTATGTACATCTATGTATCTATATATATATATATATATATATATATATGTATGTATGTATATGTATGTATGTATACCCCCTCCAAGTGAAAATCCACTCCCTCCTACTGAATATTTACTCCCTCCAAGTGAAATATATACATATATATACAAATACATGTATGTACATCTATATATATATATATATATATATATATATATATATATATATATATATATATATATGTATATATATATATATATATATAGTCATAGTCATAGTCATAACCACTTATCATGCCGTCTACTGGAGTTACCGGGCATCTCGCGCCGACGTGGTTCCTGCCTCGCTCGATCCCGTGGGTCCCAGGGCTGCCTGAGGTGGCCCACAGCATGACGGAGGACCCAGAGGACCGGGGATACCGGGCAACCAGGCTTTGGGGGCAGTGGCAACTGCAAAGCGTTAGCATTAGCAACGGCGACGGACGCTGGCCCGTTTGTTCGCCGGGGGTAAGGGGGCAAGGCAAAGCAGCGCAGCAGCATCGCAACAAGCAGAAAGCAAGGGCACCTCTGTCCGTCGCAAACCAGCAACCAAGGAACAAAGCAGCACGCATGCGGCGAAGCGAGAGCTGACCCTCCATCGTTCACGTACCCCCGCCACTGTGGAGACACCCAACACTCATGACCCTTCGTAATCCATTGCCGTCCGCGTCCTCGAAACTGCCCACCACCCCTGACTCCACGTATCCCTCTGCCAGCACGCAATAGCCCGTATGTGCATAGCCAGGATTTCTGGGAGGCTCCAGCCTAGCGTGGCCCTCAGCTTTCATCGCCCCCATGTCTCCACATTGTACGCCATCTTCCCACTGCACCAGTCCCCTAGTATAGTACAGAAACACGTTACCAATTCCACGTCCCCGTGGCCCTGTGCTGCCCCCACACCCCAGATATATACCATGCTGGCACCCCATGTCAGGGGCCAGCGCCCAATCTGCTTCGAGGTATCCACTTGCCCACATATAATATATCTTGAGGGTCTACAGGGGGGGACGCCGGCCGCTTCGCGACGGGAGTGGCGCAACCCGTGAATATCGCTGGCTGGGATTCGGGCTGGTGGGTGCCGTAGCTTGGTTATCGACCCCCTGTAGGGGTACCCACCAGAGGCTCGCCCCGGGCCGTGGTTACCAGGTGCACCTCATCTGGCCCACATACAATGCCCTGGCGCCTACCCTTGACCCTTACCTGCACTGATTGGCCGGCTTCCGTGGTTGCGCCTCTTCCGCCACAGCAGCGGCGAGGCCGCAGGTTCGGCCCCCACCGACGACGTGGCGAGCCTACTTATAGCATTGGCCCGCGCGTCACCCCCCGGACCACTCAGCATGCCGCTCCCCTGCCCTCCTCGCCTCTAGCCGACCGGACTGGCGCCCCCCAGGGGTAAGCCGTTACAATGGTGAGGCGACTGCATACTCTTCACTACGACGCCGCGCAGTACCGCCGTTGCCACGCCGACGCCACCTGCTAGCCGCCACGACACTCACCACTGCAACCACAAGGCCATGGTCAGAGGTTAGACTATGTACATGCCCGCAGGCACGGTCCCTCTAGTTTGTTAACGGGGCCAGGGGATGCCCCCGCGCTCCCCCTGAGTTGTTAGAGGGGTCAGGGGGACACCCCAGTACCGCCATGCATCCCCGTGCTCCCCCACTGTACGGTTCTCCAGTACCGCCGCGTACCCCCACCGTACGGACCCCAGTACCGCCGCGTAACCCCACCATACGGACCCCAGTACCGCCGCGTACCCCCACCGTACGGACCCCAGTACCGCCGCGTTCCCCCACCGTACGGACCCCAGTACCGCCGCGTACCCCCACCATACGGTCCCCTGTACCGCCGCGTACACCCCCACGATGTCAGTACACCGTCATCTGGAACTTCCCCGCTGCTCCCCCACCGTACGGATCCCAGTACCGCCGCGTTTACCCCCAAGACTCCAGTACTCCGCCACCTGGAACTCCACGTGCCCCCTGTGAACGCTCCTTCCAGGCTGCCATGCCGTCTCCACGACGCCCGCCATACTATCCTCCTGATGACTCCACTGTCATAACCTTCCGCGCACACATCTTCGCCCCGTCGCCGCTCCTGGGGCCTGCAGGCTGACCTCGCAACCCCGTGTAACACTCCCAGGGGGCGCCGCAGCGCTGTTACCCCCATACAACTCCGTGCACCCCCGGTGTATCCAGAGCAACCACACCCAACACTGCCGTAGCCAGGCCGCCAGTAGAGACCCCGGTGCCATGGGAATACCCTCCATGGGTTTGGGCCTTATTACCCTGGTCGGGACGACCCATGACACCTCACTGTTGTATGCGGCGACCCGGGGCAGGCGGGTGAAGCATCCATGTCCGACCCTCATGCACGGGGGCAGTACGGCTCACCATCAGGCCGGCACGACCTGTCACATCGCGTTGGCCGTCATACGCCGCCTGCCAGTACCGCACAAACAGGCCGCGTAGGCACTGCTTCTCAGGCGCCACTCCCTCCGCTGCGTCCAGCGTAGGGACGGTAGTTGGTGCACCCACAATTCCCATCCCCATCAACCTGCACCCCCGGCCCCCACCACTCCGTCACCATTTCCTCCGCGATGCCACAACCAGAGTATCCGTGAGTCGCCCTCCAGAGCGGCCCACCACAGCATCAGGGGCAGGGCCGTAGACGGCGCTCCAGGGCACCGTACCCCTTCCACTCGGACGCTCTTCAGGCCACCCCTGATAGTCGTCCAGGCACTTGAGGACATCCGTCCAGAGTGCCGCAGTGCCCACCTCGCCTTAGGCCACCCCCTGTCGGCATGCTCTTGACATGTCCCGCACAGCGGGGCGGAGGCACACTGATGAACCCAAACGGACACCGTTTCCCCGCAGCCGTGGCATCGCTGCGGAAGCACAGACCGCGATGGAACGCAGCTACCATCACAACACTGCGACCATAGGTCCTGCTATACATCGCAGCACGCGTCCTGGAGCCCGAGCAAAGCCCTTGTCAGCGTGCGTGCTGTGGCACTACTGAGGAGGCTGCGCCTCACCTCCTCCCACGTGGACACCGGGCGGAGTATCGGTCGTCCGTCGGGCATCTCCGGCAGGCTCTCAAGCAGCCGGGGCCACCGCGCCACCTTGGGGCTGCGCGTGCCATGCGCCAGGAGCTCCCAACCGTAGTCCCGCAAGACCTCCCCGACGACATCAACCCCGTCCTGCTCCGGGCCCCTGGCGGAAGCCAGAACCAAGCGTTGCCCTCCCGCCCGAGCCTCAATGACCGCCTTGAGGCCCAGGGTGTCAAGGGTGTGACGGGCATCGGCAGCCACGTGGTCGTCCCCCTCTGGCAGAGAGAACATGGCCTCCGTGACGTGGCCTTGCGCGTCGTCGCCCTGTACCCGCGCCAGCTGCTTGGAGCCCACTAACACTGCCATGGACCGCTGCTCCGCGACCGCCGGTACGGCTCGTCGCAGCTGCCGGTCATACAGCCACAACGTACCCACGTCAAGTACGACAGCCACCGCCAGGACTGGGAGACCGCACAGAGGTTGCTGAAGGACTGGCAGCACCTCGCGAGGCCAGCCCATGACCTTCCCCACAGCTGGATGGTTGGCGTACACCTGGAGCCAGGGCTTCTCACCTTGGTACCACGCACCTGGGCCCACGACTGCGCCGACACCACGCGGGACCACTCCCTGAATGCCGTGATGTCCCGCGCCACCCTGGAACCGATCCACCGGTCGAAGGCCTGCGCCAACGCCGCCATCCAGTGAGGGAACAAGGACATGGCCTCTTCATGCTCGATGCACGACCGCGACACCAGCAGTGCGTGCAGCGGTGCCCTCTGAAAGGTTGCCCGCAGGTCGCCGGGGAGGCCGGCAAACGGGTTCCACGGCGGACGCTGCAGGATCCTCCCTGCCGGCGGGCAGAAGGGTGTGTCACCGCGCAGGAACGCGTATACCGCCCTCCTTCGATCTTGCATCGGCAGCTGCATGATCTGGCCGAGCCGATTGTTCCTGCGGGCATACACATCTTCCCCAATCTGGACCATGTCCTCCACAAAGAGCCTGGCCTTGGCAGGGCCCCGGGACGACGCCGCTCGCACCGCAGCGAACAGCCGCTTCAGGTCCCCGGGGACGACACCCGCCATCAGGGATTCGGCCCACCTGCAGCCGTGCTCCCTCCACGCCACGAACTCCACCGCCCTGTCCGTCAGGGGTAGCTCCGCCGTGAACTCCTCCACACGCCTGCACAGGAGCCCAGCCACCTCCTCGTCCCGCGCACACAGTAGGCGCATGTGGCCGATGTCCTCCTCCGGCCCCCCACAGAAGATACAGGGGTGGACTGGTATTGCCATACGCGTGAGCTTCTGTCTCCACCGTCGCATGACCTGCATGGTGGACAAGCGACCGTCACGTGCCCGCAGCATATTCCTGTGCGTTGGGCCGTGGTGCACAGCTCCCAGGGACATCGCCTCGCAGGCGCCAGCCAGTGGCGTGTGCGCCCTGGTGCGTGCCGCTAGCGAACGCCACTCTATCTCCCGGACCTGCTGAAGGGCTTGCATGGATGGTACACGCGGCTCGAGCTCACCATTATCCCCCGGTACCAAGAGGATGGCGTGCTCCTTCGGCAGGACAAGATGGACTGGCGGGGCCATCGCACGGGCCGCGGCAGAGTCCGGTGCCTCGAGCGGGACCGCCGCCAAGTGCGAGCTCTGCCTCACCACCCAGTGGTGTGACCCCCCAACTCGGCGCGGCAGCCGCCGCAGCCCCTCCACTATCCAGCTCAGTGCATGCTGATTGACCAGATGTGACGTCGGCCCCTTGATGCCACGGTACAGGGCCTCCTGCGCCCTGCGGACATGCGCTCCTATGACGGACGCATCCACCACGTGTACCGTGCACGCTGACGGGTGCGTGTGCAACAAGTACGCCGCCGCGCCAATGATCTCTGCCTCCGGGACCCTGCCGTAGGTGGCACCCGTCCACGTGGGGATTCCGTGGCTGGCCACCGCCACATTTGTGGCGTCGTCTCCCTGGGGCGACGCGTCAGACGATGTGACTTTAGTCGCCACCGGCACCCAGCAGTACCGGTTGGGTTCTAGCCACGCCACGTCGGAGTGGAGGCTCTGCACCACCTTTCCCAGGGACGCCGCACTGGAGGCCGTGAGCTCCGGGGACAGGACCACCCTCGGTCGATACACCGCATGTGGTCTCCAGGCCAGGTCACATCCGCAGACAGACTTTGTGGCGTCCAGGGCGGTGGTGTACTCCGCTCCCCAAACCGTTGCGAAGCAGGAAGCCTGGTATACCACGACAGACCCCTGCTCCACTGCGCCACCACCACGCAACGACGTGACGGCGACGTGCGGATCATGCGGCACGTTGGACATCCGGACCACTTCCGGGACCAAGTACTCATCCGGATCCGGGATTGGGCCTGCCGGTAGCAGAAGAACAATTGCCCATTCGCTGCACTTGTGCACCGCCGCGCACGCCCTGGAAAACGCTGGCTGCCCGTGCACAACCCACAGTGGTGGCGGGCTTATGCCGCCCCCGGCGTGAGGAGTGGGCAGGGGGACGGACGCCGGATCGTCTTGCTGTCGGTAGCCCTCAAAGACGTCCCCCAACAGAAACAGGAGGGCGGCTAGCGGGACGAACCGCATGGACAGCCCCGGGTTGGCCGGGTCCCATCCTTCCTCCCTGTATCCGCCCATCACATACACGTCCCCCGCAGCGGACTGTCTATTGCGTTTGCTGGCCTTCTTTCGGCGCACCGGGTGAATTAGTCGGTGAGTCAACGGACCGGGCAGCTGCGGCCGGAAGACGTCGCGAAGCCCCGTGAGCCACACGTGGTCCAGCTGGTGGGGCCCTACTCCCGCGTGCGGAAGGTGCAGGTGGTCCTCGTGGCACTCCTGTAGCTGGACCGCCCAGTGCCCAGGCGCAGGGCAGGGGAGCCGCGCATGCAGGAGGTCATTTGCAGGATCAGTCAGGGACTGCACTGCCGCATCCGTGCGGGGCCCCGAGAGAATGCAGATGTCCCTACCCTTGAAGGCCTAGGATTGGGATACCCACTTCCGCCCCGCCCACTGCACTTGCGGCAGATGGGCGTGTACACACGAGTACACCGACGATGGCATGAGAAGCCCCACGCGCAACGTCCCCATCGCCCTGAGCACCCTGTCCGACCACGGAATGCCAGCGTGTGTGGCGAACGACGCAGAGGGCACCATGAACTGCCCGCATATTACGTACTGCACGTGCATGTCTCGGAGCATGGCCCGCAGCTCATCTCGGACCGTCATCGACCTGTGGTGGGTGAGCTGAGCCATGGTCGCCACGACGGAGTCGCGGCATACAACCTGGTCATCCGCCAACCGTAGCCCATGACCTGACCGCACCGCCACGTTGGACAGGTCCTTGGGCAGCTTCTCGAACTGCAGGGCCGCAGCCTTGATGGCAGTATTCAGCTTGATCACCGCCTCCGCCATGTCGGACAGGTAGGGCGCCGCGTACCGCACGATGCCTCCAACCACAGCCGCCATCACCTCATGAGGCACCGACGCCGGCCCCAGCGTGTTCCTGCATTAGCCCAGCACGGCTTCATACCAGAGTACATGTTTCTCCTTCATGGTCGCCATCCCCCTGGGATCGAGGCGCAGGCCCAAGTATGGTACCGTGCCCTTGGCACGTAAGCATACCCATGGGGCCGCCGTGTCCCCCGGGTTCAGGTATACCATAATCGAGTGGATGCGAGCAGTACTGGCATAGGCGCATTTGCCCACGTTGAGGGACATGCCCATGTCAGTGAGATACCGCGCTATCGCCGCCGCATACTCCAGGAATTGCGGCAGGGAGTGCGCTATCAACAGGAGGTCATCACAGTACGCCTGTACCAGGGGTGGCACCGCATGGCGAGCATCCTCTGCGCCTCACAGGCGAGGCTCCGCAGGAGAGGCTCCAATAGGAGGAGGTAGAGCACAACGCTCTCCGCACTGCCCTGCCGCAGGCCCCTGTGGAGCTGTATGCTCGGCGTCGGGCCGTGCGCGGTATATATATATATATATATATATATATATATATATATATATATATACGGTTGGGACAGTGCTGGGCCTACAGCAGACCCAAATGCCATCGAGCGCCTCCGCAAGGCTGAGGTGCTGCACGATCGCTGGGCTATGTTGGTTACTCTCTGGTGCCTGACCTGCGAGCTGCTGCAGAAGTACACCTCTATCGACAATGGTGCCAGCAAAGGTGTGTGGTTCAAGGCTGCTGCCGTGATCTTCGGGTCTTATGGCTTGAACTACATGGGTGCCTCCGCGTTGGTGCGCGCCCAGTCCATCCTTGCCTTGTTCGGCCTGCCAGCTTGTCGTGATGGGGGCCATCGAGGCTTACCGTGTGATCGGTGGTCCATTGGGTGGACGTGACCTTGATCTGGTGTACCCTAGTGGCAAGTGATTTAACCCTCTAGGTTTGGCCGACGACCCTGATGGGGCGGCCGAGCTGAAGTTGAAGGAGATCAAGAGCGGCCGTTTGGCGATGCTCTCCAAGTTCGGCTACTATGTGCAGGCTGCCGTCACCGGTCAGGGCCCTGTTGAGAACTGGGCCTCCCACATTGCTGATCCATTTGCGGTGAACAGGTTGATCCTTGAGATTGCCATGCAGTCCACGCCATCAGTTGCCATGTTCGCAGCTGCTGGGAAGAAGCAGGAGGCCACCCCCAAGGTGGATTTGTCTGGCTGGTATGGCCCTGACTGCAAGAAGTGGTTGGGCCCCAACACTGCGGACAGCTATGTTTTTGATTACTTGACCGGTGAGTACCCTGGTGACTACGGTTGGGACAGTGCTGGGCCTGCAGCAGGCCCCAAGGCATACGGGCCAGCACGTGGGTTGGATCACCATCTCCAATCTCGTCTTGTGCCCATGCTTGCTGCTTTGTTTCTTGGTTGCTGCAGTGCTGCCCCCCTAGGCATTGTGCTTGCTTGTTGCAGTGCTGCTGCTCTGCCATGCCTTGCCCCTTACCCCCGGCGAACAAACGGACCAGCGTCCGTCGCCGTTGCTAATGCTAATGCTCTGCAGTTGCCACTGCCCCCAAAGCCTGGTTGACCGGTATCCCCGGTCCTCTGGGTCCTCCGTCATGCTGTGGGCCACCTCAGGCAGCCCTGGGACCCACGGGATCAAGCGAGGCAGGAACCACCTGTCGGTGCGAGATGCCCGGTAACACCAGTAGACGGCATGATAAGTGGTTATGACTATGACTATGACTATATATACATATATATATATATATATATATATATATATATATATATATATATATATATATATATATATATATATATGTATGTATATATGTATATAGATATATACAGACACACACACACACACACACACACATATATATATCTGTATACATACATACATACATATATATATGTGTGTGTGTGTGTGTGTGTACATATTGAGAAGGAGGGTGTGGACTTCCGCTTGAAGGGAGTTGGTACAGGTTGACACGTTTTGCGTTCCGTGTGTGACAACCCAAGCCCTCAGTTGTGATGCACGCACCGGTTTCCAACCCCAATCGCCTGGATCATGACGTGCACTTCTAGAATGCCACCGAAGACACCAATCTCCGATGAAAAGAAGGCCAAGGCAACGGCATATGCTGCAGCCATGGCAGCGGAAGGGCCATCGCTGATGGATTTAATGGGGAGCGTGCCTGGCCCACAAAAGCATAAGAAGCGGAGACTCGGCTGAGCAGGTTGATACTCGCTTGGCTCAGTTTTATGCTCGGGCTGCATGTGGGGAACAACTTTCACCAGCTGAGTTGCATCAGTGTGAGCAGCTTTGGGAGTGGCGGGCTCAAGTGTCGAAGAACTAAGGACATTTCAAATTTCAAGTCCGAGTTTATGTTCCATGCCTTCAAGGTTCGCCTGTGTAAGGTTGGGTTATGCCTCCATGGCCCCCGGTTTTGAGCTACGTCTCCACAATGTATACTACTTTCATCATCGGGAAGCACATCTCTTGCACATTGTTTTACACATTCTTTTGCACATTGCACAAAAAAAGATGGAACAATGCTTTCTTCGTGCCAAGTGTGCAAGGGCAGGTGAGGGACGGAATTTCTAGTGACAACAATAGTGTGCAAGTCAATGGTTGGATCGTTGGGGGGACACTTGTGTGTGAGTAGGAGGGAGTTGAAAATGAGTAGGAGGGAGTGGATTTTCACTTGGAGGGAGTTGAAAATGAGCAGGGGGGAGTTGAAAATGAGCAGCCGGGAGATGAAAATGAGCAGGGGGGAGTGGATTTTTACTTGGAGGGAGTTGAAAATGAGCAGCAGGGAGTTGAAAATGAGTAGGGGGGAGTGGATTTCCACTTGGAGGGAGTTGAAAATGAGCAGGGGGGAGTTGAAAATGAGCAGCAGGGAGATGAAAATGAGCAGGGGGGAGTGGATTTTCACTTGGAGGGAGTTGAAAATGAGCACCAGAGAGTTGAAAATGAGCAGGGGGGAGTGGGTTTTCACTTGGAGGGAGTTGAAAATGAGCAGGGGGGAGTTGAAAATGAGTAGGAGGGAGTGGATTTTGACTTGGAGGGAGTTGAAAATGAGCAGGGGGGAGTTGAAAATGAGCAGCAGGGAGTTGAAAATGAGTAGGAGGGAGTGGATTTTCACTTGGAGAGAGTTGAAAATGAGCAAGGGGGAGTTGAAAATGAGTAGGAGGGAGTGGATTTTGACTTGGAAGGAGTTGAAAATGAGCAGTGGGGAGTTGAAAATGAGTAGGAGGGAGTTGAAAGTGAGTAGGAGGGAGTGGATTTTCACTTGGAGGGAGTTGAAAATGAGCAGGGAGGAGTTGAAGATGAGTAGGAGGGAGTTGAAAATGAGTAGGAGGGAGTGGATTTTGACTTGGAGGGAGTTGAAAATGAGCAGGGGGGAGTTGAAAATGAGCAGCACGGAGTTGAAAATGAGTAGGAGGGAGTGGATTTTCACTTGGAGGGAGTTGAAAATGAGCAGGGGGGAGTTGAAAATGAGTAGAAGGGAGTGGATTTTGACTTGGAGGGAGTTGAAAATGAGCAGGGGGGCGTTGAAAATGAGTAGGGGGGAGTTGAAAATGAGTAGGAGGGAGTGGATTTTCACTTGGAGGGAGTTGAAAATGAGCAGGGGGGAGTTGAAAATGAGTAGGAGGGAGTTGAAAATGAGTAGGAGGGAGTGGATTTTGACTTGGAGGGAGTTGAAAATGAGCAGGGAGGAGTTGAAAATGAGTAGGAGGGAGTGGATTTTCACTTGGAGGGAGTTGAAAATGAGCAGGGGGGAGTTGAAAATGAGTAGGAGGGAGTTGAAAATGAGTAGGAGGGAGTGGATTTTCACTTGGAGGGAGTTGAAAATGAGCAGGGGGGAGTTGAAAATGAGTAGGAGGGAGTTCACAATGAGTAGGAGGGAGTGGATTTACCAGTAAGGTATCGTTCCCTTATCTGGCGATAAAATAATGCAATTATTTTATAAATTTGGGCTCCAGAACGGTTCAAAACATGCTTGTCGCCTTTTAGCAGAAGATCAGTTGCAGTAGCTCAGTTGCAGTCGTTTTTTCGGTTGTCGTAAATGCGCGTGTCGCCTGTTCGTGCGCAGTCTGTTGCAGTCTCCTAGGGCCGCAGTCTGCATACCGTCACCGGAGCAGATCGGTCAGATACGAGCCGCGCGCTGAGCATCTGGCGCCGCAACTGTGCGCGACCACTGTGAAACTGCTCGCTGCTGCAATTAAAATCAGTGAAATGCTTGATTTTGTGGGATGTGCAGCAGCTCACTAATTTCTTTTACCTGTCGTAGTCGCTACTTGCAATATTTCAGGTAATGCTTGAACCATGACCTCCAACAGTGTGTATTTACTTTAAGTGTGTATTCACTTCATGGAGTAAGATTAGATTGCAGAAAAAGACAATAACAAAATCAAATGCAAAGTATGCACGTCACATGCAAGCTATTGCAGAATGCTGTATGCAGTAACGAACATGCTTTTGTTCCTCCTTCACTATTATTTTTTTACACTCTAGGAGATATGATCGGATGGGAAAGAAGGAAAGAATTCAATCAAATGGATGCTACGTATGTCATTTTGCATAAATGCTATTGTCGAGCGATGTAAGAGGTAAAGATCATGCCTTTGTTCCTTGCCCAACCATGTGAATATTATCGGATTGGGAAAAAAGAAAGGAATTTTACCAAATAGAGAGTAAATGTGTCACCTAGCATGAATGGTAATGCAGAGGGCTGTAAGGACTAAAGAACATGCCTTTTTTCCTCTTCCAGCAGCGTGTTTCTATAACCTTTCTGGAATATGATCGGATCGGAGAGAAAGACAGAGATTCCGCAAATGGAGAGTATGTATGTCAGTTTGTATGAATGGTATTGCAAAGTGTTGTAAAGAGTAAAGGACATGTTTTTATTCATGCTACATGAAAACCATCCATTTCCGTTTTTCTTCAAGCCCTTTTTCTTGTGTAAAATACATTTTTAATAGAGCGAATATATGCTTCTTGTTTTTCTAGCACTTCTCCCTCCAAATCTTTGCACTTTTGATTCGCCTCTCTCTCGTCTAGCTTCTGAACAACATCAAAGAAAGCCTTCCATTTTGTTATGCGTGTTTCCGAAAACCAATGCTATATTTTCCGACGACAACAGCACCGCAAATACACATGTGTGCCTGTGTGTGGCTCTTCCGCGTGGCCTACCCTATACCCCCGGGCTCCCTGTTATCTCATGGGGGCGGGTGCACCCATGCATTCACGTGGCCTTAGGTCCCCTAGAGTTTTTCTTTACGTGAGGACGCAGGTCGCCTCTACCCTTAACCGAAACGCACGGCCTTCTGCTCCTCAACCCAGACAACAAGCGGAGGGGGGCTCCACGAGATGGAGAAGGGCAGTGTGCGGGCTGTGATGCCTCTGAAGGGTATGTGTCGGACATGGAAGTCAGATTGCACGATATGCACATGGATGATCAAGTATTTATAACAAAGAACGATGAGCATTTTGAGGAAATTTCAATGAAGCAATGATACATGATATGTTGTGGAGGGTGTGGAAAAGTAGGATTAAATGAATCCTTCGCGTTTCGTCCTTGGTCTGGCTTTTCCTTTGCTGGTGCGAAGCACCATCAAAAGACTAGCCTTATTACATTTCTAGCCATTTTCGGGTCGCCTTTCCATGTCGGAAATGGAGCCGGGCGGTGACAAACAAAGGCACAAACACTCCTTTGCCTTGTGTTTAAGCTAGCAGCGCAAGGACAGGGAGGGTGCATTGGGCAAGATTAGCGACACAGGGTGCAAATAGCATACAATTGACATATTCACAACTCGGGCCCATGGTATCGGATTTTGACAAAATTACAGGCAACTCTGGTCAATTCGGGAGTGTTGTTTTCATTTTTGAGGTCAAAAAGGCATCTGCGTGCGCTGAGAACCGTGAAATCGAAAAGCGGTGCTAAAACAAAATGACGGCGTTTTTCCAGGTTTGAGGTTTGAGCACTACTTTTTTGCGGGTACGGCGGTTTTCCAATTATAGAGCAAGATGCGGCTTCTAGAATCATTTATAAGATTGGTCTTAGATCGAAATTTCGTGCACTGTAGCCCGATTTCACTTTAGACAGTCAAAATGAAAGATCGCAAATGCCGGCGACTGCGAAATGCACGCGTGCACAGCAAATAAATAATATAGTAAATAGATTTCTTGCGTTTTGGGGCCTGTGGCTTCTTGATAGTGTTGTTCGGCACCTCAACTTTGCTAGTGCACCTTTAAATCGCATCCCTAGCTTATATGGAATTAGTGGATGCTGGTAAAGAAGTTAAAACCTGGTAAAGGTCCTAGCTTTGTAAAACAGCCATGATTCATCAAAACAAATATGACGGCGCCAATCAACTCTCGGAGGCGGTCATTTAGAGGGGCTGCATCGTAAACTGTTGAGGTATGTTTCGTTTCAGGGCGCGGATTGTATATAATGGCATAAGGACTGCTTTTAGAGGGGGGCGGGGCCCCATTCCCCGGCCCCCCAATTAAAAGCCCCCCATGGGGGGGGAGGTGAAGAAGCTAGAGCGGATCACGGAGAATTACGGCCCGCTCCTCTTTGGGGTATGCATACCATACGGTACTTCTGCCACCATTGTGCAGCAATGTACAATCCATATAGATGGGTTTGTAAGCCAAAAAAACCCTATGAAAACCAGCTTCACGCGTGCTAGTGTCGGTTTCTGTGGGGCAAGCCCCACAGAAACGGAGCCTAGCCACTGCTGGTTCTTGCAAACTATGCATCGAGGGGCACCAATACCCTCAAACGGGTTGAACCTGCGCTTTTAGTAACAATTTGCCCCATTTTGATACCAAACTGCCCCAAAAACGCTCAAAATTGCAGTAGAACCACAAAACGGTACCAAATTTGGCAAACGAAGTTGATTTTCCGACGTTTTGGCATGAGCTGATCATTTCAAGGGGTAATAACATGGGTCAAATCTGCACATGGCAGCCAGTACAAAATTGAGCGCCTATTTTGCGGAGACTGGGTGAAAAACCGCTTAAAACGGTGCTATTTCACCAAAACATCTACCAGCGGCCCAAAAATCGAAACGAAACGTAGTTGTATTTTTGGTGCGATCATTTTGAGGGGCATATGTGACACATTTTGAAAACAGCGAAAAAAAAAACGCGCGATCTGCCATCAACACCCTTGTCGTTCGTGAATTGCGCTTCGGCGGGTACCCTTCCCGCCGAAGCCGAATCACTACGGCCCCTGCGGGGGAGATTGAACAAGAGCGGATCACGGAGAATTACGGCCTGCTCCTCTTTGGGGTATGCGTACCATACGGTACTTCTGCCACCATTGTGCAGCAACGTACAATCCATACAGATGGGTTTGTAAGCACAAAAAACCCTAGGAAAACCAGCTTCACGCCTGCTAGTCTCGGTTTCTGTGGGGCAAGCCCCACAGAAACCGAGCCTAGCCACTGCTCCTTCTTGCAAACTATGCATCCAGGGGCACCAATACCCTCAAACGGGTTGAATGTGCGCTTTTAGTAACAATTTGCCCCATTTTGATACCAAACTGCCCCAAAAACGCTCAAAATTGCTGCAAAACCACAAAACGGTACCAAATTTGGCAAACAAAGATGATTTTCCGACGTTTTGGCACGAGCTGATCATGTTAAGGGGTAATAACATGGGTCAAATCGGCACATGGCAGCCAGTACAAAATTCAGCCCCTATTCGGCGGAGACTGGTTGAAAACCCGCTTAAAACGGTGCTATTTCACCAAAACGACTACCATTGGCCCAAAAATCGACAAGTCGCGTTTTTGTATTTTCGCTGCGATCATTTTGAGGGGCATATGTCCCACATTTTGAGAACGGCGGAAAAAAAACCGCGCGATCTGCCATCAACACACTTGTCAGTCGTGAATTGCGCTTCGGCGGGTACGCTTCCCGCCGAAGCCGAATCACTACGGCCCCTGCAGGGCAGATGGAACAAGCGGAGGGGGGCTCCGCGAGATGGGGAAGGGCAGTGTGCGGGCTGTGATCGCCTCCGAAGGGTATCTTTCGGACGACGAATTCAGATTGCACGATATGCACGGGCATGATCACGTATTTATAACAAAGAAAGATGAGCATGTTGAGGAAATTTCAATGAAGCAATGATACATGATATGTTGCGGAGGGTGTGGAAAAGCAAGGTTAAATGAATCCTTCGTCTTTCGTGCTTGGTGTGGCTTTTCCTTTGCTCGTGCGAAGCACCATCAAAAGAAAAGCCTTATTACGTCTTTAGCCATTTTCGGGTCACCTTTCCATGTCGGAAATGGAGCCGGGCGGTGACAAACAAACGCAAAAACACTCCTTTGCCTTATGTTTAAGCTAGCAGCGCAAGGACAGGGAGCGTGCATTGGGCAAGATTAGCGATACAGGGTGCAAATAGCATAAAATTGACATATTCATAACTCGGGCCTATTGTATGGGATTTTGACGAAATCAAGGGCAATTTTGGTCAATTTGGGGGTGTTCTTTCCATTTTTGAGCTTAAAAAGGCCGCTGAGTGCGCTGAATACCGTCAAATCGAAAAGCGGTGCTAAAACAAAACAACGGCGGTTTCTCGATTAAACAGCAACACGAGGCTTTTAGACTCATTTATAAATCTGGTCTTAGATCGAGATTTAGTGCATTGTAGCCCGATTTCACTTTGGACAGTCAAAATGAAAGATCGCAAATGCCGGCAACTGCAAAATGCACGCGTGCACAGCAAATAAATAATATGTCAAATAGATTTCTTGAGATTTGGGGCCTGTGGTTTATATATAGTGTTGTTCGGCACCTCAACTTTGCTGGTGCACCTTTAAATCGCATCCCTAGCTTATATGGAATTAGTGGATGCTGGTAAAGAAGTTAAAACCTTGTAAAGGTCCTAACTTTGCAAAACAGCCATGATCAATCGAAACAAATATGACGGCACGAATCAGCTCTTTGAGGCGGTCATTTAGAGGGGCTACATCGTACACTTTTGGGGTTAGGGTTAGGGTTCGGCGCGCGGATCGTATATAATGGCATAAGGACAGCTTTTAGAGGGGGGCGGGGCCCCATTCCCCGGCCCACCAATTAAAAGCCCCCCATGGGGGGGGAGGTGAACAAGGGGATGAAGGCGGTGGTCTAGAGGGTGGGCAATCTGCATTGGGGGGGTTGTTTTTGGAGGTGATACATACCACGGAAGCCCTTTGTTTCCTTGTACGTTTGGGGGAAATATTTTCAGAGCAATGTTCAGGCTATGGTGTTGAGCCTAACATTAGGGCCAAAGATGGTGAGAGCAATGTAGGGGCCACCTTGTGGCAAGTGATGGCTGTATGGCAAACAAATAGGTGCCATAAATGTTGAAAACCTTTGCGTAGCAAAATACTTGTGGCGCGCTTCCCACCCGATGCCCCTTTGGGTAAGCCACCCGGGGGGGGGGGGGGTGCCTTTGCCTTTTGCCCGAAAAACAACGGTTGTTTGGTGCCGCAAAACAACACCAATTGCCCGGCAAACATGTTGGCCCTCATTGTTTGCCAATTTAAAAATGTTGGCAATACATATGCATGCATGTTGTTCACCGCATACCTGCACCAAAAGGCCAATTGGATAATTGTTCCATTGAGAGTCAACAAATTGGAAAATTGGCACACAAATGTGGCATGCTCTTTCTCTTCCAACCAACGCTGCCCCACAACTTGTGCACCTTGCCGTTCAGCCGAACCCTTACCACCACGTACCCCACTTGACAACAAACAACATGGCTTTTATCCACCTGTGGTAGCTACCCCACGCACCCCCCTCAAAGCATGCAGGACCCCCCCCCCCCCCCCTAGTCACGCAATTTCCTGAGGTAAGTGAATGGATACCTGAGTGGATGCGATGAGTGAGTGGATACTTGAGTGGATGCGATGGTGCCATGCACCATCGCATCCACCCCCCCTCTCTTTTTGTGTTCCCCCTCCCGGCAAAGGCGTGGGGGGGGGGATTGGTGGACTAGTTAGTTTTCCCCTAGCTGGGGCAAAAGTTGCCGGAACGTGAACTACAACTAAACATGCCATAAAAAGATGGTCAAATTGGCTAAAAATCTTCATGAGGTTATGCAAAACAACACCAGCAATGTGCACGCCACTCCTAAGCTTGGGGGTGCAACACCAGTTTCTTCACCAACTGCCCGATGGGAATCCAAATTATGCACTTGATCTGTTTTACAGCGTTGTTTGTAGAAACAATGTTTCTGTGACATTGCAGTTGCCATCAATGTATTTGATCATTTCGCCCCTTTCACTTACTCCCTGCCATCCAACGTTGTTGTTTCTAAATGCAAATGTACAAAGCTCCCCCTGTCACCAAGTTTTACTGCTTTCTCTCATGAACATTGACAAAAAGCCTTTTGTTTCGAAAAAAAACCATCTCTGCTTTCAGTGGAGCAAAAACAAAACACATCACACAACACACAAATGACACACAGATGGCAAAAGGCAGACACACAAATGACACAAAGATGGCAAAAGGGGACACAAAAATGACACAAAGATGGCAAAAGGCAGACACACAAATGACACACAGATGGCAAAATGGCAGACACACATGACACACAGATGGCAAAATGGCAGACACAAATGACACAGACACATCAGAACGATCGCACTAGACAAACACCTATGCACTCGTAACTCACCCACAGTCACATTCGTAGCACAAACACACTCGGACTGACTCACAAGCACATTCCTAACACAAGCACGCTCGTGTCTCACCCAGAGGCAAATTGGTAACACAACCACACTCGTAACTCACCCACAGGAACATTCGTAGCACCAACACACTCGTCACTCACCCA
The DNA here is from genome assembly GCA_964036045.1 of Eutreptiella sp. 'Long Island Sound 2002'. Taxonomy (NCBI): domain Eukaryota; phylum Euglenozoa; class Euglenophyceae; order Eutreptiales; family Eutreptiaceae; genus Eutreptiella; species Eutreptiella sp. 'Long Island Sound 2002'. Next base: position 90,487,471 of record OZ038382.1, on the reverse strand, counting down.
CAGGCACATTCGTAGCACCAATACACTCGTAACTCGCCCACAGGCACAATCGTAACACAAGCACACTCGTAACTCACCCACAGGCACATTCGTAACACAAGCACGCTCGTAACTCACCCAGAGGCACATTGGTAACACAAGCACGCTCGTAACTCACCCACAGGCACCATCGTAACACAAACACACTCGGAACTCACCCACAGGCACATTCGTAACACAAGCACACGCGTAACTCACCCACAGGCACACTCGTAACACAAGCACGCTCGTAACTCACCCACAGGCACCATGGTAACACAAACACACTCGGAACTCACCCACAAGCACGTTCGTGACACAAGCACACGCGTAACTCACCCACAGGCACACTCGTAACGCCCACACACTCGTAACTCACCCACAGGCACATTCGTGACACAAGCACACGCGTAACTCACCTACAGGCACATTCGTAACACAAGCACACTCGTAACTCACCCACAGGCACAATCGTAACACAAGCACGCTCGTAACTCACCCACAGGCACAATCGTGGCACCCACACACTCGTAACTCACCCACAGGCAGATTCGTAACACCATCACACTCGTAACTCACCCACAAGCACAATCGTGGCACCCACACACTCGTAACTCACCCACAGGCAGATTCGTAACACCATCACACTCGTAACTCACCCACCAGCACATCCGCAACACAAGCACACTCGTAACTCACCTACAAGCACATTCGTAACACACACACACACAAACACACACACACACTCTCGTAACTCACCCTGAACCGGAACTCAATCTCCAACCTGAAACCTCAAACCTGAACCAGACACAGCATCACACACCCAGCGCGCGGCAAACACACTAACACTTTGCGCGGCGCGCTGACACACACACAGTGCCCTGACACACAGATCACACACACAGCGCGCTGACATACGAATGACACACACACACCGCGCCAACACACCAAAGACACACACCCAGCGCCAAATCAACTCCGGGCATCACACCAGTAGCCGTCGGCAGTGGTCAACAGCTTGCGGCTCGTCTGCGACCTTCATGTCAGCGGCTGGAGTGGGCACGGCAAAGAGCAAACAGCCAACACGAAACGAAACACGAAGAGCAAAGCCACGACCGCAATGAAAACCACCAAATTCTTCTTTTTGACCGCAAATGACAATCACTCACCTTTTATTTTTGCCAACCAGAATTTATTGAAGTGCTGCGAGTTCGCGCCGCCGCCAAGAGCGCTGTCGCCAGTGCTAGAAATTAATTAACCCTATGATTCGATTTTCTATGATTTCAGCCCTGAGATTCATACATTTCATCAGTTTGCATATTAACTTTGGTCGCGCACCCTTAAATCCGATCCCTACACATACAGGAATTCTTGGATCCTTGCTTACAAACTACCAACTTCAAGGGCTCCTAACTATTTAAAACGACCATAGATGACAAAAACCAAGATGCACGGCATGATCGCCACGTCGAGGCGGTCATTTTGAGGGGTAAGTGTGTAGGGCTGATAGAACCGGAATTTTGACGTTAGGGGGTTCCCTATTATAGGGGGTTGGAGGTGGGCTGTGACTTGTGCGGAGGGGGCCCCTCCCCCTCTCCGCGCACGTGGCAAGGCGGGCCGGAGGGCCCAATTTGAACAAGAGCGGATCACGGAGAGTTACGGCCCGCTCCTCTTTGGGATATGCATACCATACGGTACTTCTGCCACCATTGTGCAGCCACGTAAAATCCGTACAGATGGGTTTGTAAGCCAAAAAAACCATATGAAAACCAGCTTCACGCCTGCTAGTCTCGGTTTCTGTGGGGCAAGCCCCACAGAAGCCGAGCCTAGCCACTGTTCCTTCTTGCAAACTATGCATCGAGAGGCACCAATACCCTCAAACGGGTTGAATCTGCGCTTTTGGTAACAATTTGACCCCATTTCGCTACAAAACTGCCCCAAAAACGCTCCAAACTGCTGCAAAACAACAAAACGGCACCAAATTTGGCCAACAAAGTTGATTTCCCGACGTTTTGGCACGAGCCGATCATTTTAAGGGGTAACAACACAGGGCGAATCCGCACGTGGCAGCCAGTACAAAATTCAGCCCCTATTCGGCGGAGACTGGTTGAAAAACCACTTAAAACGGTGCTCTTTCACCAAAACGACTACCAATGGCCCTAACATCGAAAAGTCGCGTGATGGTATTTTCGCTGCGATCATTTTGAGGGGCATATGTCACACATTTTGAGAACGGCGAAAAAAAAAGTACGCGATCTGCCATCAACACACTTGTCAGTCGTGAATTGCGCTTCGGCGGGTACCCTCCCCGCCGAAGCCGAATCACTACGGCCCCTGTAGGGGAGATGGAACAAGAGCGGATCACGGAGAGTTACGGCCCGCTCCTCTTTCGGGTATGCATACCATATGGTACTTTTGCAACCATTGTGCAGCAACATACAATCCATACATATTGGTTTGTAAGCACAACAAACCCTAGGAAAACCAGCTTCACGCCTGCTAGTCTCGGTTTCTGTGGGGCAAGCCCCACAGAAACCGAGCCTAGCCACTGCTCCTTCTTGCAAACTATGCATCGAGGGGCACCAATACCCTCAAACGGGTTGAACCTGTGCTTTTAGTAACAATTTGCCCCATTTTGATACCAAACTACCCCAAAAACGCTCCAAACTGCCGCAAAACCACAAAACGGTACCAAATTTGGCAAACGAAGCTGATATTCCGACGTTTTGGCAAGAGCTGATCATTTTAAGGGGTGACAACATGCGTCAAATCTGCACATGGCAGCCAGTACAAAATTCAGCCCCTATTCGGCGGAGACTGGTTAAAAAACTGCTTCAAACGGTGCTATTTCACCAAAACAACTACCAGTGGCCCAAAAATCGAAAAGTCGCGTGATGGTATTTTCGCTGCGATCATTTTGAGGGGCATATGTCACACATTTTGAGAACGGCGAAAAAAAAAGTACGCGATCTGCCATCAACACACTTGTCAGTCGTGAATTGCGCTTCGGCGGGTACCCTTCCCGCCGGAGCCGAATCACTACGGCCCCTGCAGCGGAAATTGAACAAGAGCGGATCACGGAGAATTACGGCCCGCTCGTCTTTGGGGTATGCATACCATATGGTACTTCTGCCACCATCGTGCAGCAATGTACAATCCGTGCAGATGGGTTTGTAAGCACAAAAAACCCTAGGAAAACCAGCTTCACGCCTGCTAGTCTTGGTTTCTGTGGGGCAAGCCCCACAGAAACTGAGCCTAGCCACTGCTCCTTCTTGCAAACTATGCATCGAGGGGCACCGATACCCTCAAACGGGTTGAACCTGCACTTTTAGTAACAATTTGCCCCATTTTGATACCAAACTGCACCAAAAACGCTCAAAACTGCCGCAAAACCACAAAACGGTACCAAATTTGGCAAACAAAGTTGATTTCCCGACGTTTTGGCACGAGCTGATCATGTTAAGGGGTAGCAATCGGGGTCAAGTCCGCACATGGCAGCCAGTACAAAATTCAGCCCCTATTCGGCGGAGACTGGTTAAAAAACTGCTTAAAACGGTGCTTTTTCACCAAAACGACTACCAATGGCCCAAAAATCAAAAAGTCGCGTAGTTGTATTTTCGCTGCGATCATTTTGAGGGGCATATGTCACACCTTTTGAGAACGGCGAAAAAAAAAGTACGCGATCTGCCATCAACACACTTGTCAGTCGTGAATTGCGCTTCGGCGGGTACCCTTCCCGCCGAAGCCAAATCACTACGGCCCCTGCGGGGGGGATTTGAACAAGAGCGGATCACGGAGTATTACGGCCCGCTCCTCTTTCGGGTATGCATACCATACGGTACTTCTGCCACCATTGTGCAGCAATGTACAATCCATACAGATGGGTTTGTAAGCACAAAAAACCCTAGGAAAACCAGCTTCACGCCTGCTAGTCTCGGTTTCTGTGGGGCAAGCCCCACAGAAACCGAGCCTAGCAACTGCTCCTTCTTGCAAACTATGCATCGAGGGGCACCAGTACCCTCAAACGGGTTGAACCTGCGCTTTTAGTAACAATTTGCCCCATTTTGATACCAAACTGCCCCAAAAATGCTCAAAACTGCCGCAAAACCACAAAACGGTACCAAATTTGGCTAACTAAGTTGATTTCCCGACGTTTTGACACGAGCCGATCATTTTAAGGGGTAACAACATGGGTCAAATCCGCTCACGGCAGCCAGTACAAAATTCAGCCCCGATTCGGCGGAGACTGGTTGAAAAACCGCTTAAAACGGTGCTCTTTCACCAAAACGACTACCAGTGGCCCGAAAATCGAAAAGTCGCGTAGTTGTATTTTCGCTTCGATCCTTTTGAGGGGCATATGTCACACATTTTGAGAACAGCGAAAAAAAAAACGCGACAACTGCCATCAACACTTGTCAGTCGTGAATTGCGCTTCGGGGGGTACCCTCCCCGCCGAAGCCGAATCACTACGGCCCCTGCGGGGGAGATTGAACAAGCGGAAGGGGGCTCCACGAGATGGGGAAGGGCAGTGTGCGGGCTGCGATCGCCTCTGAAAGGTACATGTCGGACGTGGAAGTCAAATTGCACAATATGCACATGCATGATCAAGTATTTACAACAAACAATGATGAGCATGTTGAGGAAATTGCAATGAAGCAATGATACATGATATGTTGTGGAGGGTGTGGAAAAGTAGGATTAAATGAATCCTTTGTCTTTCGTGCTTGGTCTAGCTTTTCCTTTGCTGGTGCGAAGCACCATCAAAAGAAAAGCCTTATTACGTTTTTAGCCGTTTTCGGGTCACGTTTCTATGTCGGAAGTGGAGCCGGGCGGTGACAAACAAGAGCAAAAACACTCCTTTGCCTTGTCTTTAAGCTAGCAGCGCAAAGACAGGGAGGGTGCATTTGGCAAGATTAGCCACACAGGTTGCGAATAGCATAAAATTGACATATTCATCACTCGGGCCTATTGTATCGGATTTTGACGAAATGAATGGCAATTTCGGTCAATTTGGGGGTTACCTTTCATTTTTGAGCTTGAAAAGGCGGCGTTAGGCGCTGAAAAACCGTGAAATCGAAAAGCGGTGCTAAAACGAAATGACGGCGGTTTCTGAACTATGCAGCAGGACAAAGCTTTTAGAATCATTTATAAAACTGGTCTTAGATCGAAATTTCGTGCATTGTAGCCCGATTTCACTTTGAACAGTCAAAATGAAAGATCGCAAATGCCGGCGACTGCAAAATGCACGCGTGCACAGCAAATAAATAATATGGCAAATAGATTTTTTGGGATTTGGGGCCTGTGGCTTATATATAGTGTTATTCGGCACCTCAACTTTGCTAGTGCACCTTTAAATTGCATCCCTAGCTTATATGGAATTACTGGATGCTGGTAAAGAAATTAAAACCTTGTAAAGGTCCTAACTCTGCAAAACAGCCATATTTGATCGAAACAAATATGACAGTGCGGATCAGCTCTCTGAGGCGGTCATTTAGAGGGGCTGCATCGTGGACTTTTGAAGTATGTTTCGTTTCGGCGCGCGGACTGTATATAATGGCATAAGGACTGCTTTTAGAGGGGGGCGGGGCCCCATTCCCCGGCCCCCCAATTCAAAGCCCCCCATGGGGGGGGAGGTGAACAAGCGGGGGAAAGATGCACGAGGTGGGGTCGCACGGATGCTCAGATGAGAACGGGGAGGACCAGGAGCACAAAGGCAAAAAGACCATTCAGAGGCGGAGAAGGAGAAAACCATGAAAACACGGGAGCAACGGCGCCAGCGCCGGCCGCTAGGCTCCGTTTTTGTGGGCCAAGCCCCACAAAAACGTAGCCTAGCGGGTGCTGCCTCTTGCCTCTTGCACAATATGGTTGCCCCGTTGGCAGAAAAGGTTTGCCAGATGGGCAGCAAGTATACATGCCAAATATAGCGAAAAAAATGGCAAAAAGCTGCCAAAAAACGCACAAAATTCACCGTAAATCATCAAAAAGGCACCTGACTTGGCCAATTAGGTTGCTTTTCTGACATTTTGGCCCGAGCCGGTCATTTTAAGGGGCTACAACATGATGTAACTTGGCAAGCAAGAGCCAATACAAAATTCAGCCCCAAATTTTCAGAGACTGCCCGAAAAGCTGCTAAAAACGGTCCTAATTCACCGAAACGACCATCGTCGGCCAAAAAGAAGAAAAGTCGCGTTCTTAGAATTCCATTGCGATCATTTTAAGGGGCTGCATTGCAGGGTTTTGAGAAGGGCTGTCTTTCAGGGGGGGGGGGTCGCGTAACGTAGTAGTTGGTCACTGCTTCTGGCGCGGGGTCAGGGGCCCCCAACACCCCGACCCCCACAGAAGCCAGCCCCCTGCGGGGGGGATTTGAACAAGCGGGGGAAAGATGCACGAGGTGGGGTCGCACGGATGCTCAGATGAGAACGGGGAGGACCAGGAGCACAAAGGCAAAAAGACCATTCAAAGGCGGAGAAGGAGAAAACCATGAAAACACGGGAGCAACGGCGCCAGCGCCGGCCGCTAGGCTCCGTTTTTGTGGGCCAAGCCCCACAAAAACGTAGCCTAGCGGGTGCTGCCTCTTGCCTCTTGCACAATATGGTTGCCCCGTTAGCAGAAAAGGTTTGCCAGATGGGCAGCAAGTATACATGCCAAATATGGCGAAAAAAATGGCAAAAAACTGCCAAAAAACGCGTAAAATTGACCGTAAATCATCAAAAAGGTAACTGACTTGGCCAATTAGGTTGCTTTTCCGACGTTTTGGCCCGAGCCGGTCATTTTAAGGGGCTACAACATGATGTAACTTCGCAAGCAAGAGCCAATACGGAATTCAGCCCCAAATTTTCGGAGACTGCCCGAAAAACTGCTTAAAACAGTCCTAATTCACCAAAACGACCATCATCGGCCTAAAAGAAGAAAAGTCGCGTTCTTAGAATTCCATTGCGATCATTTTAAGGGGCTGCATTGCGGGGTTTTGAGAAGGGCTGTCTTCCAGGGGGGGGGGGTCGCGTAACGTAGTAGTTGGTCACTGCTTCTGGCGCGGGGTCAGGGGCCCCCAACACCCCGACCCCCACAGAAGCCAGCCCCCTGCGGGGGGGATTTGAACAAGCGGGGGGAAATTGCACGAGGTGGGGTCGCACGGGTGCTCAGATGAGAACGGGGAGGACAAGGAGCACAAAGGCAAAAAGACCATTCAAAGGCGGAGAAGGAGAAAACCATGAAAACACGGGAGCAACGGCGCCAGCGCCGGCCGCTAGGCTCCGTTTTTGTGGGCCAAGCCCCACAAAAACGAAGCCTAGCGGGTGCTGCTTCGTGCCTCTTGCACAATATGGTTGCACCATTGGCAAAAAAGGCTTGCTAGATGGGCAGCAAGTATACATGCCAAATATGGCGGAAAAAATGGCAGAAAACTGCCAAAAAACGCACAAAATTGACCGTAAATCATCAAAAAGGCACCTGATTTGGCCAATTAGGTTGCTTTTCTGACGTTTTGGCCCGAGCCGGTCATTTTAAGGGGCTACAACATGATGTAACTTCGCAAGCAAAAGCCAATACGGAATTCAGCCCCAAATTTTCGGACACTGCCCGAAAAACTGCTTAAAACGGTCCTAATTCACCAAAACGACCATTGTCGGCCAAAAAGAAGAAAAGTCGCGTTCTTAGAATTCCATTGCGATCATTTTAAGGGGCTGCATTGCAGGGTTTTGAGAAGGGCTGTCTTCCAGGGGGGGGGGGGTGGCGTAACGTAGTAGTTGGTCACTGCTTCTGGCGCGGGGTCAGGGGCCCCCAACACCCCGACCCCCACAGAAGCCAGCCCCCTGCGGGGGGGATTTGAACAAGCGGGGGAAAGATGCACGAGGTGGGGTCGCACGGATGCTCAGATGAGAACGGGGAGGACCAGGAGCACAAAGGCAAAAAGACCATTCATAGGCGGAGAAGGAGAAAACCATGAAAACACGGGAGCAACGGCGCCAGCGCCGGCCGCTAGGCTCCGTTTTTGTGGGCCAAGCCCCACAAAAACGTAGCCTAGCGGGTGCTGCCTCTTGCCTCTTGCACAATATGGTTGCCCCGTTGGCAGAAAAGGTTTGCCAGATGGGCAGCAAGTATACATGCCAAATATGGCGAAAAAAATGGCAAAAATCTGCCTAAAAACGCACAAAATTCACCGTAAATCATCAAAAAGGCACCTGACTTGGCCAACTAGGTTGCTTTTCTGACGTTTGGGCCCGAGGCGGTCATTTTAAGGGGCTACAACGCGATGTAACTTGGCAAGCAAGAGGCAATACGGAATTCAGCCCCAAATTTTCGGAGACTGCCTCAAAAGCTGCTTAAAACAGTCCTAATTCACCAAAACGACCATCATCGGCCCAAAAGGAGAAACGTCGCGTTGTTAGAATTCGATTGCGATTATTTTAAGGGGCTGCATTGCAGGGTTTTGAGAAGGGCTGTCTTCCAGGGGGGGGGGGTCGCGTAACGTAGTAGTTGGTCACTGCTTCTGGCGCGGGGTCAGGGGCCCCCAACACCCCGACCCCCACAGAAGCCAGCCCCCTGCGGGGGGGAATTGAACAAGCGGGGGGAAATTGCACGAGGTGGGGTCGCACGGGTGCTCAGATGAGAACGGGGAGGACAAGGAGCACAAAGGCAAAAAGACCATTCAAAGGCGGAGAAGGAGAAAACCATGAAAACACGGGAGCAACGGCGCCAGCGCCGGCCGCTAGGCTCCGTTTTTGTGGGCCAAGCCCCACAAAAACGAAGCCTAGCGGGTGCTGCTTCGTGCCTCTTGCACAATATGGTTGCACCATTGGCAAAAAAGGCTTGCTAGATGGGCAGCAAGTATACATGCCAAATATGGCGGAAAAAATGGCAGAAAACTGCCAAAAAACGCACAAAATTGACCGTAAATCATCAAAAAGGCACCTGATTTGGCCAATTAGGTTGCTTTTCTGACGTTTTGGCCCGAGCCGGTCATTTTAAGGGGCTACAACATGATGTAACTTCGCAAGCAAAAGCCAATACGGAATTCAGCCCCAAATTTTCGGACACTGCCCGAAAAACTGCTTAAAACGGTCCTAATTCACCAAAACGACCATTGTCGGCCAAAAAGAAGAAAAGTCGCGTTCTTAGAATTCCATTGCGATCATTTTAAGGGGCTGCATTGCAGGGTTTTGAGAAGGGCTGTCTTCCAGGGGGGGGGGGGTGGCGTAACGTAGTAGTTGGTCACTGCTTCTGGCGCGGGGTCAGGGGCCCCCAACACCCCGACCCCCACAGAAGCCAGCCCCCTGCGGGGGGGATTTGAACAAGCGGGGGAAAGATGCACGAGGTGGGGTCGCACGGGTGCTCAGATGAGAACGGGGAGGACCAGGAGCACAAAGGCAAAAAGACCATTCAAAGGCGGAGAAGGAGAAAACCATGAAAACACGCGAGCAACGGCGCCAGCGCCGGCCGCTAGGCTCCGTTTTTGTGGGCCAAGCCCCACAAAAACGTAGCCTAGCAGGTGCTGCCTCTTGCCTCTTGCACAATATGGTTGCCCCGTTGGCAGAAAAGGTTTGCCAGATGGGCAGCAAGTATACATGCCAAATATGGCGAAAAAAATGGCAAAAAACTGCCTAAAAACGCACAAAATTCACCGTAAATCATCAAAAAGGCACCTGACTTGGCCAATTAGGTTGCTTTTCTAACGTTTTGGCCCGAGCCGGTCATTTTAAGGGGCTACAACATGATGTAACTTCGCAAGCAAGAGCCAATACGGAATTCAGCCCCAAATTTTCGGAGACTGCCCGAAAAGCTGCTTAAAACGGTCCTAATTCACCAAAACGACCATCATCGGCCAAAAAGAAAAAAAGTCGCATTCTTAGAATTCCATTGCGATCATTTTAAGGGGCTGTCTTCCGGGGGGGGGGGGGTGGCGTAACGTAGTAGTTGGTCACTCCTTCTGGCGCGGGGTCAGGGGCCCCCAACACCCCGACCCCCACAGAAGCCAGCCCCCTGCGGGGGGGATTTGAACAAGCTGGGGAAAGTTGCACGAGAGGGGGTCGCACGGCAACCGTTTGCATGACAACGGAGGACAAAGAACACAAAGGCAAAAAGAACCATGCAGAAGCGGAGAAGAAGAAAACCATGAAAAAACGGGTTCAATGGCGCAAGCGCCGGCCGCTGGGCTCCATTTTTGTGGGCCAAGGCCCACCAAAACGGAGCCTAGCGGATTCTGCCTAATGCTTCTTGCCCGCTATGGTTGCCGTATGGGCCAAAAGGCCTTGTCAGATGGGCAACAAGTATACATGCCAAATATGGCAAAAATATGGCAAAAAACTGCCAAAAAATGTACAAAATTGGCTGTAAATCATCAAAACATTACCAATTTCAGCCAACGGGTGTGTTTTTCTGACGTTTTGGCACAAGCGAATCATTTTAAGGGGCTGTAACATGTCCCGAGTTTGCATACAGCAGCCACTACAAAATTCAGCCCCAAATGTTCGGAGACTGCCCGAAAAACCGCTTAAAACGCTGCTAACTCACCAAAACGACCATCGTGGGCTAAAAAAGGGAAAAGTTGCGTTCTTAGAATTCAATTTGGAACATTTTAAGGGGTCGCTTCATAGGTTTTTGGAGGCCTCTGGATTTTACCCCGGGGGTCGCGTAACGTACGGTATGGACCTTGTTTTCGATGGGGCGTCAGGGGCCCCACACCCCGACGCCCACCAGAAAACAGCCCCCAGGGGGGGGGGTTGAACAAGCGGAGGGGGGCTCCACGAGATGGGGAAGGGCAGTGTGCGGGCTGCGATCGCCTCTGAAGGGTATCTGTCGGACGACGATTTCAGATTGCACGATATGCACGTGCATGATCAGCTATTTATAGCAAAGAACGATGAGCATGTTGAGGAAATTTCAATGAAGCAATGATACATGATTTGTTGTGGAGGGTGTGGAAAAGTAAGGTTAAACGAATCCTTTGTCTTTCGTGCTTGGTCTGGCTTTTCCTTTGTTGGTGCGAAGCACCATCAAAAGAAAAGCCTTATTACGCTTTTAGCCATTTTCGGGTCACCTTTCTATGTCGGAAGTGGAGCCAGGCGGTGACAAACAAACGGAAAAACACTCCTTTGCCTTGTGTTTAAGCTAGCAGCGCAAGGACAGGGACGGTGCATTGGGCAAGATTAGCGACACAAGGTGCAAATAGCATATAATTGACATATTCATAACTCAGGCCTATTGTATCGGATTTTGACGAAATTAAGGGTAATTTTGGTCAATTTGGGGGTGTTCTTTGCATTTATGAGCTTAACAAGGCACCTGAGTGCGCTGAAAACTTTCAAATCTAAAAGCGGTGCTAAAACGAAATGACGGCGGTTTCTCAATTGAACAGCAAGACGAGGCTTTTAGAATCATTTATAAATCTGGTCTTAGATTGAAATTTGTTGCATTGTAGCCCGATTTCACTTTGGACAGTCAAAATGAAAGATCGCAAATGCCGGCGACTGCAAAATGCACGCGTGCACAGCAAATAAATAATATGGCAAATAGATTTCTTGAGATTTGGGGCCTGTGGCTTACATATAGTGTTGTTCGGCACCCCAACTTTGCTAGTGCACCTTTAAATTGCATCCCTAGCTTATATGGAATTAGTGGATGCTAGTAAAGAAGTTAAAACCTTGTAAAGGTCCTAACTTTGCAAAACAGCCATGATTGATCGAAACAAATATGACGGCACGAATCAGCTCTTTGAGGCGGTCATTTAGAGGAGCTGCATGGTAGACTTTTGGGATATGTTTCCTTTCGGCGCGCGGATTGTATATAATGGCATAAGGACTGCTTTTAGAGGGCGGCGGGGCCCCATTCCCCGGCCCCCCAATTGAAAGCCCCCCATGGGGGGGGAGGGTGAGCAAGCGGGGGAAAGATGCATGAGGTGGGGTCGCACGGATGCTCAGATGAGAACGGGGAGGACCAGGAGCACAAAGGCAAGAAGACCATTCAAAGGCGGAGAAGGAGAAAACCATGAAAACACGCGAGCAACGGCGCCAGCGCCGGCCGCTAGGCTCTGTTTTTGTGGGCCAAGCCCCACAAAAGCGTAGCCTAGCGGGTGTTGCCTCTTGCCTCTCGCAAAATATGGTTGCCCCGTTGGCAGAAAAGGCTTGCCAGATGGGCAGCAAGTATACATGCCAAATATGGCGAAAAAAATGAAAGAAAAGTGCCAAAAAACGCACAAAATTCACCGTAAATCATCAAAAAGGCACCAGATTTGGCCAATTAGGTTGCTTTTCTGACGTTTTGGCCCGAGCCAGTCATTTTAAGGGGCTGCAACATGATGTAACTTCGCAAGCAAGAGCCAATACGGAATTCAGCCCCAAATTTTCGGAGACTGCCCGAAAAGCTGCTTCAAAACAGTCCCAATTCACCAAAACGACCATCATCGGCCAAAAAGAAGAAAAGTCGCATTCTTAGAATTCCATTGCGATCATTTTAAGGGGCTGCATTGCAGGGTTTTGAGAAGGGCTGTCTTCCAGGGGGGGGGGGTCGCGTAACGTAGTAGTTGGTCACTGCTTCTGGCGCGGGGTCAGGGGCCCCCAACACCCCGACCCCGACAGAAGCCAGCCCCTTGCGGGGGGGATTTGAACAAGCGGGGGGAAATTGCACGAGGTGGGGTCGCACGGGTGCTCAGATGAGAACGGGGAGGACAAGGAGCACAAAGGCAAAAAGACCATTCAAAGGCGGGGAAGGAGAAAACCATGAAAACACGGGAGCAACGGCGCCAGCGCCGGCCGCTAGGCTCCGTTTTTGTGGGCCAAGCCCCACAAAAACGTAGCCTAGCGGGAGTCATCGAAACAGCACCCGATTTGGCCAATTAGGTTGCTTTTCTGGCGTTTTGGCCCGAGCCGGTCATTTTAAGGGGCTACAACATGATGTAACTTCGCAAGCAGGAGCCAATACAGAATTCAGCCCCAAATTTTCGGAGACTGCCCGAAAAACTGCTTAAAACGACCCTAATGCGCCAAAACGATCATCGTCGGCCAAAAAGAAGAAAAGTCGCGTTCTTAGAATTTCATTGCGATCATTTTAAGGGGCTGCATTGCAGGGTTTTGAGAAGGGCTGTCTTCCAGGGGGGGGGGGTGGCGTAACGTAGTAGTTGGTCACTGCTTCTGGCGCGGGGTCAGGGGCCCCCAACACCCCGACCCCCACAGAAGCCAGCCCCCTGCGGGGGGGATTTGAACAAGCGGGGGGAAATTGCACGAGGTGGGGTCGCACGGGTGCTCAGATGAGAACGGGGAGGACAAGGAGCACAAAGGCAAAAAGACCATTCAAAGGCGGAGAAGGAGAAAACCATGAAAACACGGGAGCAACGGCGCCAGCGCCGGCCGCTAGGCTCCGTTTTTGTGGGCCAAGCCCCACAAAAACGTAGCCTAGCGGGTGCTGCTTCGTGCCTCTTGCACAACATGGTTGCACCATTGGCAAAAAAGGCTTGCCAGATGGGCAGCAAGTATACATGCCAAATATGGCGAAAAAAATGGCAGAAAACTGCCAAAAAACGCACAAAATTGACTGTAAATCATCGAAACAGCACCCGATTTGGCCAATTAGGTTGCTTTTCTGGCGTTTTGGCCCGAGCCGGTCATTTTAAGGGGCTACAACATGATGTAACTTCGCAAGCAGGAGCCAATACAGAATTCAGCCCCAAATTTTCGGAGACTGCCCGAAAAACTGCTTAAAACGACCCTAATGCGCCAAAACGAGCATCGTCGGCCAAAAAGAAGAAAAGTCGCGTTCTTAGAATTTCATTGCGATCATTTTAAGGGGCTGCATTGCGGGGTTTTGAGAAGGGCTGTCTTCCAGGGGGGGGGGGTCGCGTAACGTAGTAGTTGGTCACTGCTTCTGGCGCGGGGTCAGGGGCCCCCAACACCCCGACCCCCACAGAAGCCAGCCCCCTGCGGGGGGGATTTGAACAAGCGGGGGGAAATTGCACGAGGTGGGGTCGCACGGGTGCTCAGATGAGAACGGGGAGGACAAGGAGCACAAAGGCCAAAAGACCATTCAAAGGCGGGGAAGGAGAAAACCATGAAAACACGGGAGCAACGGCGCCAGCGCCGGCCGCTAGGCTCCGTTTTTGTGGGCCAAGCCCCACAAAAACGTAGCCTAGCGGGTGCTGCTTCGTGCCTCTTGCACAACATGGTTGCACCATTGGCAAAAAAGGCTTGCCAGATGGGCAGCAAGTATACATGCCAAATATGGCGAAAAAAATGGCAGAAAACTGCCAAAAAACGCACAAAATTGACTGTAAATCATCGAAACAGCACCTGATTTGGCCAATTAGGTTGCTTTTCTGGCGTTTTGGCCCGAGCCGGTCATTTTAAGGGGCTACAACATGATGTAACTTCGCAAGCAGGAGCCAATACAGAATTCAGCCCCAAATTTTCGGAGACTGCCCGAAAAACTGCTTAAAACGACCCTAATGCGCCAAAACGAGCATCGTCGGCCAAAAAGAAGAAAAGTCGCGTTCTTAGAATTTCATTGCGATCATTTTAAGGGGCTGCATTGCAGGGTTTTGAGAAGGGCTGTCTTCCAGGGGGGGGGGGTGGCGTAACGTAGTAGTTGGTCACTGCTTCTGGCGCGGGGTCAGGGGCCCCCAACACCCCGACCCCCACAGAAGCCAGCCCCCTGCGGGGGGGATTTGAACAAGCGGGGGGAAATTGCACGAGGTGGGGTCGCACGGGTGCTCAGATGAGAACGGGGAGGACAAGGAGCACAAAGGCAAAAAGACCATTCAAAGGCGGAGAAGGAGAAAACCATGAAAACACGGGAGCAACGGCGCCAGCGCCGGCCGCTAGGCTCCGTTTTTGTGGGCCAAGCCCCACAAAAACGAAGCCTAGCGGGTGCTGCTTCGTGCCTCTTGCACAATATGGTTGCACCATTGGCAAAAAAGGCTTGCTAGATGGGCAGCAAGTATACATGCCAAATATGGCGGAAAAAATGGCAGAAAACTGCCAAAAAACGCACAAAATTGACAGTAAATCATCAAAAAGGCACCCGATTTGGCCAATTAGGTTGCTTTTCTGACGTTTTGGCCCGAGCCGGTCATTTTAAGGGGCTACAACATGATGTAACTTCGCAAGCAAGAGCCAATACGGAATTCAGCCCCAAATTTTCGGAGACTGCCCGAAAAACTGCTTAAAACGGTCCTAATTCACCAAAACGACCATCGTCGGCCAAGAAGAAGAAAAGTCGCATTTTTAGAATTCGATTGCAATCATTTTAAGGGGCTGCATTGCAGGGTTTTGAGAAGGGCTGTCTTCCAGGGGGGGGGGGTGGCGTAACGTAGTAGTTGGTCACTGCTTCTGGCGCGGGGTCAGGGGCCCCCAACACCCCGACCCCCACAGAAGCCAGCCCCCTGCGGGGGGGATTTGAACAAGTGGGGGAAAGTTGCACGAGGTGGGGTCGTACGGGTGTTCAGATGAGACCGGGGAGGACAAGAACACAAAGGCAAAAGGACCATTCAAAGGCGGAGAAGGTGAAAACCATGAAAACACGGGATCAACGGCGCCAGCGCCGGCCGCTAGGCTCCGTTTTTGTGGGCCAAGCCCCACAAAAACCGAGCCTAGCCGGTGCTGCGTCCTGCTTCTTGCCCCACATGGTTGCCCCATTGGCGGAAAAGGCTTGCCAGATGGGCAGCAAGTATACATGCCAAATATGGCGAAAAATATGGCAAAAAACTGCCAAAAAACGCACAAAATTGACCGTAAATCACTAAAGCGGCACCAAATTTGGCCATCGAGGTTGCTGTTCCGACGTTTTGGCCTGAGCCGGTCAATTTAAGGGGCTACAACATGGTGCAACTTCGCAACCAGGTGCCAATACCAAATTCAGCCCGATTTTTCTGGAGATTGCCCGAAAAACTGCTTAAAAGAATCCTAATTCACCAAAACGACCATCATCGGCCAAAAAGAAGAAAAGTCGCGTTCTTAAAATTCCAATGCGATCATTTTAAGGGGCTGCATTGCAGGGTTTTGAGAAGGGCTGTCTTCCAGGGGGGGGGGGGGTCGCGTAACGTAGTAGTTGGTCACTGCTTCCGGCGCGGGGTCAGGGGCCCCCAACACCCCGACCCCCACAGAAGCCAGCCCCCTGCGGGGGGGATTTGAACAAGCGGGGGGAAGTTGCACGAGGTGGGGTCGCACGGGTGCTCAGATGAGAACGGGGAGGACCAGGAGCACAAAGGCAAAAAGACCATTCAAAGGCGGAGAACGAGAAAACCATGAAAACACGGGAGCAACGGCGCCAGCGCCGGCCGCTAGGCTCCGTTTTTGTGGGCCAAGCCCCACAAAAACGTAGCCTAGCGGATGCTGCTTCGTGCCTCTTGCACAATATGGTTGCCCCGTTGGCAGAAAAGGTTTGCCAGATGGGCAGCAAGTATACATGCCAAATATGGCGAAAAAAATGGCAAAAAACTGCCTAAAAAACGCACAAAATTCACCGTAAATCATCAAAAAGGCACCTGACTTGGCCAACTAGGTTGCTTTTCTGACGTTTTGGCCCCAGCCAGTCATTTTAAGGGGCTACAACATGATGTAACTTCGCAAGCAAGAGCCAATACGGAATTCAGCCCCAAATTTTCGGAGACTGCCCGAAAAGTTGCTTAAAACGGTCCTAATTCACCAAAACGACCATCATCGGCCAAAAAAAAGAAAAGTCGCATTCTTAGAATTCCATTGCGATCATTTTAAGGGGCTGCATTGCGGGGTTTTGAGAAGGGCTGTCTTCCAGGGGGGGGGGGGGTCGCGTAACGTAGTAGTTGGTCACTGCTTCTGGCGCGGGGTCAGGGGCCCCCAACACCCCGACCCCCACAGAAGCCAGCCCCCTGCGGGGGGGATTTGAACAAGCGGGGGGAAATTGCACGAGGTGGGGTCGCACGGGTGCTCAGATGAGAACGGGGAGGACAAGGAGCACAAAGGCAAAAAGACCATTCAAAGGCGGAGAAGGAGAAAACCATGAAAACACGGGAGCAACGGCGCCAGCGCCGGCCGGTAGGCTCCGTTTTTGTGGGCCAAGCCCCACAAAAACGTAGCCTAGCGGGTGCTGCTTCGTGCCTCTTGCACAATATGGTTGCACCATTGGCAGAAAAGGCTTGCCAGATGGGCAGCAAGTATACATGCCAAATATGGCGAAAAAAATGGCAGAAAACTGCCACAAAACGCACAAAATTGACCGTAAATCATCGAAACGGCACCAGATTTGGCCAATGAGGTTGCTTTTCTGACGTTTTGGCCCGAGCCGGTCATTTTAAGGGGCTACAACATGATGTAACTTCGCAAGCAGGAGCCAATACGGAATTCAGCCCCAAATTTCCGTAGACTGCCCGAAAAACCGCTTAAAACGGTCCTAATTCACCAAAACGAACATCATCGGCCAAAGAAAAGAGAAGGCGCGTTCTTAGAATTCCATTGCGATCATTTTAAGGGGCTGCATTGCAGGGTTTTGAGAAGGGCTGTCTTCCAGGGGGGGGGGGTCGCGTAACGTAGTAGTTGGTCACTGCTTCTGGCGCGGGGTCAGGGGCCCCCAACACCCCGACCCCCACAGAAGCCAGCCCCCTGCGGGGGGGATTTGAACAAGCGGGGGGAAATTGCACCAGGTGGGGTCGCACGGGTGCTGAGATGAGAACGGGGAGGACAAGGAGCACAAAGGCAAAAAGACCATTCAACGGTCGAGAAGGAGAAAACCATGAAAACACGGGAGCAACGGCGCCAGCGCCGGCCGCCAGGCTCCGTTTTTATGGGCCAAGCTCCACAAAAACGGAGCCTAGCGGGTGCTGCCTCCTGCCTTTTGCACAATATGGTTGCCCTATGGGCACAAAAGGCTTGCCAGATGGGCAGCAAGTATACATGCCAAATATGGCGAAAAAAATGAAAGAAAAGTGCCAAAAAACGCACAAAATTGACCGTAAATCATCGAAACGGCACCAGATTTGGCCAATGAGGTTGCTTTTCTGGCGTTTCGGCCCGAGTCGGTCATTTTAAGGGGCTGTAACATGATGTAACTTCGCAAGCAAGAGCCAATACGGAATTCAGCCCCAAATTTTCGGAGACTGCCCGAAAAACTGCTTAAAACGGTCCTAATTCACCAAAACGACCATCATCGGCCAAAAAGAAGAAAAATCACGTTCTTAGAATTCCATTGCGATCATTTTAAGGGGCTGCATTGCAGGGTTTTGAGAAGGGCTGTCTTCCAGGGGGGGGGGGTCGCGTAACGTAGTAGTTGGTCATTGCTTCTGGCGCGGGGTCAGGGGCCCCCAACACCCCGACCCCCACAGAAGCCAGCCCCCTGCGGGGGGGATTTGAACAAGCTGGGGAAAGTTGCACGAGGCGGGGTCGCACGGCAACGGTCTGCATGACAACGGAAGACAAAGAACACAAAGGCAAAAAGAACCATGCAGAAGCGGAGAAGAAGAAAAACTCGAAAAAAACGGGTTCAACGGCGCAAGCGCCGGCCGCTAGGCTCCGTTTTTGTGGGCCAAGCCCCACAAAAACAGAGCCTAGCGGATTCTGCCTAATGCTTGTTGCCCACTATGGTTGCCCCATGGGTCAAAAAGCCTTGTCGGATGGGCAGCAAGTATACATGCCAAATATGGCAAAACTATGGCAAAAAACTGCCAAAAAATGCACAAAGTTGGCCGTAAATCATCCGAATGGCACCATTTTTGGCCAATGAGGTTGATTTTTGAAAATTTTTGCCCCAAGCCGGTTATTTTAAGGGGGTACAACATGGTGCAACTTCGCAAGCAGAAGCCAATACCAAATTCAGCCCCAAATTTTCGGAGACTGCCCGAAAAACTGCTTAAAACCGTCCTAATTCACAAAAACCACCATCATCGGCCAAAAAGAAGAAAAGTCGCGTTCTTAGAATTCCATTGCGATCATTTTAAGGGGCTGCATTGCAGGGTTTTGAGAAGGGCTGTCTTCCAGGGGGGGGGGGTCGCGTAACGTAGTAGTTGGTCACTGCTTCTGGCGCGGGGTCAGGGGCCCCCAACACCCCGACCCCCACAGAAGCCAGCCCCCTGCGGGGGGGATTTGAACAAGCGGGGGGAAATTGCACGAGATGGGGTCGCACGGGTGCTCAGATGAGAACGGGGAGGACAAGGAGCACAAAGGCAAAAAGACCATTCAAAGGCGGAGAAGGAGAAAACCATGAAAATACGGGAGCAACGGCGCCAGCGCCGGCCGCTAGGCTCCGTTTTTGTGGGCCCAAGCCCCACAAAAACGTAGCCTAGCGGGAGCTGCCTCCTGCCTTTTGCACAATATGGTTGCCCTATTGGCAGAAAAGGGTTGCCAGATGGGCAGCAAGTATACATGCCAAATATGGCAAAAAACTGCCAAAAAACGCACAAAATTGACCGTAAATCGTCAAAACGGCACCAGATTGGGCCAATGAGGTTGCTTTTCTGACATTTTGGCCCGAGCTGCTCATTTTAAGGGGCTACAACATGATGTAACTTCGCAAGCAAGAGCCAATACGGAATTCAGCCCCATATTTCCGGAGACTGCCCGAAAAGCTGCTTAAAACGGTCCTAATTCACCAAAAAGACCATCATCGGCCAAAAAGAATAAAAGTCGCGTTCTTAGAATTCCATTGCGATCATTTTAAGGGGCTGCACTGCAGGGTTTTGAGAAGGGCTGTCTTCCAGGGGGGGGGGGTCGCGTAACGTAGTAGTTGGTCACTGCTTCTGGCGCGGGGTCAGGGGCCCCCAACACCCCGACCCCCACAGAAGCCAGCCCCCTTGCGGGGGGGATTTGAACAAGCGGGAGGGCAGGATTCGAGGACGGGCAAGCAGACTCTCAAGTGGTAAGTAGTCCAAGTTGCATCAAGGAGTCAGGGTCAGGGCTTGGGTTTGACTTGCGATTAAGACTTGGCAAGTTGGAAAGTTCTTTTTATCTCTCCCTTTCCCCCAATTCTGTGGATCTACATGTTGTTTTCTTCTCTCGGTGGCTAGTGATCTTTGCCTGAGCAAAAGCGTTTGGGCATTACAACCTCCTAACATTGCGGGTTGAAAGACAACAATGGCTTGTCTGCCGATACTGCGGACTACGGTGTTTGGCCAAAAAACACTGGTAGTGGTGAAGTCACAAAGGTGGGGGGCTGGTCATTGGTCATAAAGACGGGAACAGTGCTCATCTGGAGCACAGAATTGCCATCTCGAGTGAAGACAAGGTGCTTAATGTGCTGAATAAAGACCGTTTTCGGACAAAAAAAGCCAGTCTCCAGTGCAAGTAAACATGTTATTACAATCTCTAGGACATTTGGCTACCCAAAAATTGGTGCATTTGGATCTAGCATGCCAAAAGTGGGGGAGCCCATGGCAACATATTGCAAATAGTAAAAAAAAAAGTCCGAACATTCTCTAATTTACCAAGTTTTTTTGCTATTTTTTTCTTCTACCAAAAAGCTACATGTGGCGTTCCCAACGTAAATCCATTCGGACACCCGACAAGCTGGACGAAAACGCACACATTTGGAATAGCGCAGATGGAAATGGCACGGTAGAACAATATATGCATCTAGCTACCGATGGCCCTAAAGAAGTGGCGGGCGCGGTGAGGTGAACTCATCCGCAAAAACAAAAAGAACCCGATAGGGTACCACTAAGTGGTTGATGGAGGTCACGGATCTGCACTGCCACAAAATTGTCATTGGGTGGGCCAGTGCATGTTGTATTGCAGCTGCCCATCTCCAAATTACAAACAAAAAGGCAATCAAGATTTGGTTATGAGACACTTTCTCTCGCTCCATCCACTCCACTCCCCACCCACCCCACACGCAATGTCCCAAAAAAAAAAAAAAAATAAATCCTTCATGATTTCCCGTTTGCTAGCGCCACAGGCTTGGATGGGATGGTGCTACGCACCATCCCATCTAGGCCACAAAAGTCCTTGGTGCCTTTGGTAAAAGGGTTGAGTGTTGAGTGCCCAAAAGGGGCATGGCTTATGTTGGGAGGGCTTGGGGTAACTTACATTGGATTGCGGTACCATGTGTACCATTGGGGGTTAGGTTGTGCACCATGGGGGGGCTTCGGGTAACATCAGATTGCTTGGGGTACCTTCGGGAAGCTTACGGTACCATCGTTTGGGTTAAACACCCTGAAAGAGTGCCTGGGTCCCATGGGTTTGGTTGGGGGACCGTGTAGAAACTAAATTTACTATGGGTTGGGTTCGTACATGGGTATAGGTGGCCTTCAGGCTGTGTACCAACGGAAAGGGCGGGGGGGGGGGTTAAGGGCACATTCGGGTACCACACATGGGGTTGGGGTAGCTTAGGGCACCATGGGTAGCCGGGTTGCGCGGGGCAACATCAAGGTATCATGTGGCAGCGTGAGGGTACCATGAGTTGGTTGGTGGTACCTTGGAGAGGTTGGCGTTCCATGGGTTGGTTTGCGGCACCTTGTGGTGGCATGGGGTACCATGCATGGAGTTGGGGTATCTTGCGGGGGCTAGTGGTAACACGAGTCAGGGTACCTTGGGGCATGATGGGTCGGGTTGGGGTACCTTGGAGGGGGGCCGAGACCTAATTAAGTTGGAAGAATCACCTTGGAGGGGGCTTGGGGTTCCTTGCGTTCGGATGGGGTACCTTGCGGGGCCTTGCGGCACCGTGGGTTGGGTTGGAGTACCCAAAATATCCTAGGCAACCCAAATGCTACCCCAAGCATCACCAACTTTCCCCAAACTTCCCCCATTAGCCCGAAGCTACTAGACACACCCTCAACCCCATCCATGCAACATCTATGCATGCTCCCAATGTGTGTCCCCTTTAATTGTGTTTGAAAAATGAATGCGGAACATTTTTTGGGGCTCTCGTCGTGGCCACCAAAAATCACTTCACAATGCATTGCACCCGGTGCCTATTCATACTCGGTTTCCTTGCCATGTTTGTACTACTTCATTTCCACTTGGAAATCCATTGCAATCAGTCACTCTCTCTGTCCAAAATGAAATTTTCTACAACTGTGTGCACCTGTGCATGCCCATGTGTGGGTAGGTGGGTATGGGCGGGTCACACGGGGGCAAAGACAAAAATAAAACCATCACAACCGAAATCAAATGAGCCAATCTGCAAACCAATTTGCCTGAAAACATTTTGGATCAAAAAACATTTCATCGAGCACTTTGTGGTCCAAAATATTCCAAGATACTTTTTCCCTGGAAAACAGATTTTTGTTGCCTTCACCGGTCACTTTTTTGTCCAAAAACTTTCCTTGAAGGGGTGTCTTGCAAAAAGAATATTTTTTACAACCCAGGAGGGCCTCTTTCTGAAATCCCAAGCCCACCAAACCCCCAGGCCCCAGTCACCAACATACCCACAAACCCAGCAAGCACCCACATCCCTGACCCGCTTACCTTCTACACCAAACTCCCAATTCAAACCCAACCAACGAAGACACTCCCACCGAGCACCAAAGCCCAAAGTCCCCAACCCACCAAGCCCCGGGAAACTAACCAGAAACTAAACTTGAACCCAAACCACCAACCAAAAACCAAATACCACCACCAGGCGCAGGCAAAACAACAAAACACACAAGAAAAAGCAAAAACTGACAACCTGACTTCACACCTTACGTCGCACCTGAGAGAAGAGAGAAAGGGCATGGATGGAGGGAGACACTGGGACAGACACAGATGCAAATGACAGGCACAGAGGCAAATGACAGCCACAGATGGAAATGACACAGACACATCAGAACGATCGCAAATGACAGCCACAGATGGAAATGACACAAACACATCAGAACGATCGCAAATGACAGCCACAGATGCAAATGACACAGACACATCAGAACGATCGCAAATGACAGCCACAGATGCAAATGACACAGACACATCAGAACGATCGCACTAGACAAACACCTATGCACTCCTAACTCACCCACAGGCAGATTCGTAGCACAAACACACTCGAACTGACTCACAAGCACATTCCTAACACAAGCACGCTCGTGTCTCACCCAGAGGCAAATTGGTAACACAACAACACTCGTAACTCACCCACAGGAACATTCGTAGCACCAACACACTCGTCACTCACCCACAGGCACATTCGTAGCACCAATACACTCGTAACTCGCCCACAGGCACAATCGTAACACATGCACACTCGCAACGCACCCACAGGCGGATTCGTAACACAAGCACGTTCGTAACTCACCCAGAGGCACATTGGTAACACAAGCGCGCTCGGAACTCACCCACAGGCACATTCATAACCCAAGCACACGCGTAACTCACCCACAGGCACACTCGTAACACAAGCACGCTCGTAACTCACCCACAGGCACCATCGTAACACAAACATACTCGGAACTCACCCACAGGCACATTCGTGACACAAACACACGCGTAACTCAGCTGCAGGCACATTCGTAACACAAGCACACTCGTAAATCACCCACAGGCACAATCGTAACGGCGTCACACTCGTAACTCACCCACAGGCACAATCGTGGCACCCACACACTCGTAACTCACCCACAGGCAGATTCGTAACACCATCACACTCGTAACTCACCCACAAGCACAATCGTGGCACCCACACACTCGTAACTCACCCACAGGCAGATTCGTAACACCATCACACTCGTAACTCACCCACCAGCACATCCGCAACACAAGCACACTCTTAACTCACCTACAAGCACATTCGTAACACACACACACACACACACACACACACTCTCGTAACTCACCCTGAACCGGAACTCAATCTCCAACCTGAAACCTCAAACCTGAACCAGACACAGCATCACACACCCAGCGCGCGGCAAACACACTAACACTTTGCGCGGCGCGCTGACACACACACAGTGCCCTGACACACAGATCACACACAAAGCGCGCTGACATACGAATGACACACACACACCGCGCCAACACACCAAAGACACACACCCAGCGCGCGCCGGACACACAAGGACACACCCAGTGCGCGCCCAACACACAATCACACACCCAGCGCGCGCCAGACACAATATCACACACCCAGCGCCCGCCGGACACACAATGACACAGTCCGACCTTGGACAACCAAAATGGAAAGTCACCTACCAAACCTAATCTGGAAACCCAAAGGTTCAAAATGCAAAGCACCAACCATTGACATACTGG
The DNA here is from genome assembly GCA_964036045.1 of Eutreptiella sp. 'Long Island Sound 2002'. NCBI lineage: Eukaryota > Euglenozoa > Euglenophyceae > Eutreptiales > Eutreptiaceae > Eutreptiella > Eutreptiella sp. 'Long Island Sound 2002'. The sequence continues at coordinate 90,463,337 of OZ038382.1, read as the reverse complement.
GACCAATCTCCTTCAGCGATCTGACTTCCGGTTCTGCAATGTGTCGATATCGTGCTTCATACTTGACTCCAACAACAGGAAGTGGAAAACATGGCAATGGTAAGCAAGTCTCATTCTAAACTCGAATTCTGTGGTGAACCAGGAAAGGTAGGTTATACTGTAGTGTGTGATACTTCCGTACATGCTACTATGCGCAAATCAAAGATGTGATAATATTATGCGCTACGCGGGCCTGCGGGTCTCACTTTTTTCCCTCATTACCTGGATCCTCACGAAAAAGCCCCAAAATTACCAGGAATGGATCCACATCCACAGAGTTTGACCTGCGGGACACGATTCGGCAGGCAGAATCTCGATTTGAGGCGAGTTTCACTGATACATCGGGATTTCTGCATGTGATTGGGGCCGGGAGTGTATTTTCCTTCATCTCCAGCTCGATGCAAGCAAATCTAGGGGCGGAAGTGTCAGTTTGTTCGGCGAAAAGGGGGGGGTCGTTCAAAAAATGTCGGCGCCGGACAAACTAGGTTGGAGTTTTACAAACGTCGGCGCCCGCGCGGGTCCCTCCCCGCAGCGGCCGTTCCACACATCTCTCGGCAGTGGGCGACTTGAACAAGGGGATGAAGGCGGTGGTCTAGAGGGTTGGCAATCTGCATAGGGGGGGTTGTTTTTGGAGGTGATACATACCACGGACAGCCCTTTGTTTCCTTGTACGTTTGGGGGAAATATTTTCAAAGCAATGTTCGGGATATGTTGTTGAGCCCAACATTAGGGCCAAAGATGGTGAGAGCAATGTAGGGGCCACCTTGTGGCAAGTGATGGCTGTATGGCAAACAAATAGGTGCCATAAATGTTGAAACCTTTGCGTAGCAAAATACTTGTGGGGGGCTTCCCACTCGATGCCCCTTTGGGTAAGCCAACCGGGGGGGGGGTGCCTTTGCCTTTTGCCGGAAAAACAACGGTTGTTTGGTGCCACAAAACAACACAAATTGCCCGGCAAACATGTTGGCCCTCATTGTTTGCCCATTTAAAAATGTTGGCAATACATATGTATGCATGTTGTTCACCGCATACCTGCACCAAAAGGCCAATTGGATAATTATTCCATTGAGAGTCAACAAATTGGAAAATTGGCACAAAAATGAGGCATGCTCTTTCTATTCCAACCAACGCTGCCCCACAACTTGTGCACCTTGCCGTTCAGCCGAACCCTTACCACCACGTACCCCACTTGACAACAAACAGCATGGCTTTTATCCACCTATGGTAGCTACCCCACGCACCCCCCTCAAAGCATGCACCCCCCCCCCCCCAGTCACGCAATTTCCTGACGTAAGTGAATGTATACCTGAGTGGATGCGATGAGTGAGTGGATACTTGAGTGGATGCGATGGTGCCATGCACCATCGCATCCACACCCCCTCTCTTTTTGTGTTTCTCCTCCCGGCGAAGGCGTGGGGGGGGGGGATTGGTGGACTAGTTAGTTTTCCCCTAGCTGGGGCAAAAGTTGCCGGAACGTGAACTACAACTAAACATGCAATAAAAAGATGGTCAAAATGGCTAAAAAACTTCATGAGGTTATGCAAAGCAAAACCAGCAATGTGCACGCCACTACTAAGCTTGCGGGTGCAACACCAGTTTCTTCACCAACTGCCCGATGGGAATCATAATCATGCACTTGATCTGTTTTACAGCGTTGTTTGTATCATTTCGCCCCTTTCACTTCTTCCCTGCCATCCAACGTTGTTGTTTCTAAATGCGAATGTACAATGCTCCCCCTGTCACCAAATTTTCCTGCTTTCTCTCATGAACATTGACAAAAAGCCTTTTGTCTCGAAAAAAAACCATCTCTGCCTCTAGTGGAGCAAAAACAAAGCACATCACACAACACACAAATGACACACATATGGCAAAATGGCAGACACACAAATGACACAGAGATGGCAAAATGGCAGACACCAATGACACACAGATGGCAAAATGGCAAACACAAATGACACAGACACATCAGAACGATTGCACTAGACAAACACCTATGCATTCGTAACTCACCCACAGGCACATTCGTAGCACAAACACACTGGAACTGACTCACAGGCACATTCCTAACACAAGCACGCTCGTGTCTCACCCAGAGGCAAATTGGTAACACAACCACACTCGTAACTCACCCAGAGGAACATTCGTAGCACCAACACACTCGTCACTCACCCACAGGCACATTCGTAGCACCAATACACTCGTAACTCGCCCACAGGCACAATCGTAACACAGGCACACTCGTAACTCACCCACAGGCACATTCGTAACACAAGCACGCTCGTAACTCACCCAGAGGCACATTGCTAACACAAGCACGCTCGCGACTCACCCACAGGCACCATCGTAACACAAACACACTCGGAACTCACCAACAGGCACATTCGTAACACAAGCACACGCGTAACTCACCCACAGGCACACTCGTAACACAAGCATGCTCGTAACTCACCCACAGGCACCATCGTAACACAAACACACTCGGAACTCACCCACAAGCACATTCGTGACACAAGCACACTCGTAACTCCCCCGCAGGCACACTGGTAACGCCGACACACTCGTAACTCACCCACAGGCACATTCGTGACACAAGCACACGCGTAACTCACCTAAAGGCACATTCGTAACACAAGCACACTCGTAATCCACCCACAGGCACAATCGTAACGCCCACACACTCGTAACTCACCCACAGGCAAAATCGTGGCACCCACACACTCGTAACTCACCCACAGGCAGATTCGTAACACCATCACACTCGTAACTCACCCACAAGCACAATTGTGGCACCCACACACTCGTAACTCACCCACAGGCAAATTCGTAACACCATCACACTCGTAACTCACCCACCAGCACATCGGCAACACAAGCACACTCGTAACTCACCTACAAGCACATTCGTAACACACACACACACAAACACACACACACACACTCGTAACTCACCCTGAACCGGAACTCAATCTCCAACGTGAAACCTCAAACCTGAACCAGACACAGCATCACACACCCAGCGCGCGGCAAACACACTAACACTTTGCGCGGCGCGCTGACACACACACAGTGCCCTGACACACAGATCACACACACAGCGCGCTGACGTACGAATGACACACACACACCGCGCCAACACAACAAAGACACACACCAGGCGCCAAATCAACTCCGGGCATCACACCAGTAGCCGTCGGCAGTGGTCAACAATGGTTGCGGCTTGTCTGCGACCTTCATGTCAGCGGCTCAAGTGGGCACGGCAAAGAGCAAACAGCAAACAGCCAACACCAAACGAAACACGAAGAGCAAAGCCACGACCGCAATGAAAACCACCAAATTTTTCTTTTTGACCGCAAATGACAATCGCTCACCTTTTATTTTTGCCAACCAGAATTTATTGAAGTGCTGCGAGTTTGCGTCGCCGCCAAGAGCGCTGTCACCAGTGCTAGAAATTAATTAACCCTATGATTCGATTTTTTACGATTTCAGCCCTGAGATTCATACATTACATCAGTCTGCATATTAACTTTGGTTGCGCACCCTTAAATCCGATCCCTACACATACAGGAATTCTTGGATCCTTGCTTACAAACTACCAACTTCAAGGGCCCCTAACTATTTAAAACGACCATAGATGACAAAAACCAAGATGCACGGCATGATCGCCACGTCGAGGCGGTCATTTTGAGGGGTAAGTGTGTAGGGGTGATAGAACCGGAATTTCGATGTCAGGGGGTTCCCTATTATAGGGGGTTGGAGGTGGGCTGTGACTTGAGCGGAGGGGGCCCCTCCCCCTCTCCGCGCACGTGGCAAGGCGCGCCGGAGGGCCCAGAGTGAACAAGGGGATGAAGGCGGTGGTCTAGAGGGTGGGCAATCTGCATTGGGGGGGTTGTTTTTGGAGGTGATACATACCACGGACAGCCCTTTGTTTCCTTGTACGTTTGGGGGAAATATTTTCAAAGCAATGTTCGGGCTATGTTGTTGAGCCTAACATTCGGGTCAAAGATGGTGAGAGCAATGTAGGGGCCACCTTGTGGCCAGTGATGGCTGTATGGCAAACAAATAGGTGCCATAAATGTTGAAACCTTTACGTAGCAAAATACTTGTGGCGCGCTTCCCACTCGATGCCCCTTCGGGTAGACGCCCGGGGGAGGGGGGGTGCCTTTGCCTTTTGCCCGAAAAACAATGGTTGTTTGGTGCCGCAAAACAACACAAATTGACCGGCAAGCATGTTGGCCCTCATTGTTTGCCCATTTAGAAATGTTGGCAATACATATGTATGCATGTTGTTCACCGCATACCTGCACCGAAAGGCCATTGAGAGTCAACAAATTGGAAAATTGGCACACAAATGTGGCATGCTCTTTCTCTTCCAACCGACACTGCCCCACAACTTGTGCACCTTGCCATTCAGCCGAACTCTTACCACCACGTACCCCACTTGACAACAAACAGCATGGCTTTTATCCACCTATGGTAGCTACCCCACGCACCCCCCTCCCGCCCCTCAAAGCATGCAGGACCCCCCCCCCCCCCAAGTCACGCAATTTCCTGAGGTAAGTGAATGGATACCTGAGTGGATGCGATGAGTGAGTGGATACTTGAGTGGATGCGATGGTGCCATGCACCATCGCATCCACACCCCCTCTTATATTGTTTTCCCCCTCCCGGCGAAGGCGGGGGGGGGGGGGCAGTGGTGGACTAGTTAGTTTTCCCCTAGCTGGGGCAAAAGTTGCCGGAACGTGAACTACAGCTAAACAGGCAATAAAAAGATGGTCAAACTGGCTAAAAATCTTCATGAGGATATGCAAAGCAAAATCAGCAATGTGCACGCAACTCCTAAGCATGGGGGTGCAACACCAGTTTCTTCACCAACTGCCCGATGGGAATCAAAATTATGCACTTGATCTGTTTTACAGCGTTGTTTGTAGAAACAATGTTTCTGTGACATTGCAGTTGCCATCAGTGTATTTGATCATTTCGCCCCTTTCACTTATTCCCTGCCATCCAACTTTGTTGTTTCTAAATGAAAATGTACAATGCTCCCCCTGTCACCAAAATTTTACTGCTTTCTGTCATGAACATTGACAAAAAGCCTTTTGTTTTGAAAAAAAACAATCTCTGCTTTCAGTGGACCAAAAACAAAACACATCACACAAATAACACACAGATGGCAAAATGGCAGACACACAAAGGACACACAGATGGCAAAATGGCAGACACAAATGACACACAGATGACAAAATGGCAGACACAAACGACACACACATTCACAAATGACAAGCACATTCACAAATGACACACACATTCACAAATGACAGACAGGACAAATGACACACACACATTGCGCGCTGACACAGAAAAGACACACACACAGTGCACTAACACACACACACAGCGCTCTAACACACCAATGACACACACCCAGGGTGCCAACACACAAAAGACACACACCCAGCACTCGCCAGACACACAGCGACACACCCAGCGCGCTGCAAACACACAATCACACACCCAGCGTGCGGCGAACACACTATCACACACCAAGTGCGCGGGAAACACACTATCACACACCCAGCGCGCGCCGAACACACAATGACATACCCAGCGCGCGGCGAACACACTATCACACACCCAGCACGCGCCAGACACACAGTGACACACCCAGCGCGCGGCGAACACACAATCACACACCCAACGCGCGGCGAACACACAATCACACACCCAGCGCGCGGCAAACACACAATCACACACCCAGCGCATGGCAAACACACTAACACATTGCGCGCTGACACACAGATCACACACACAGCGCGCCGACACACACACTGCGCGCTGACACAAAAGACACACTCGTGTGTGATTGTGTGTCCGGCGCGCGCTGGGTGTGTGATGGTGTGTTCGCCGCGCTGGGTGTGTCATTGTGTGTTTGTCGGGCGCTGGGTGTGTGATAGTGTGTTTGCCGCGCGCTGGGTGTGTAACTGTGTGTCCGGCGCGCGTTGGGTGTGGGATAGTGTGTTTGCGGCGCGCTGGGTGTGTGTTTGTGTGTCCGGCTCGCGCTGGGTGTGTCACTGTGTGTCCGGCGAGCGCTGGGTGTGTGTCATTTGTGTGCTGGCGCGTGTCATGTGTCAGCGCGCTGTGTGTGTGTGTCATTTGTGTGGCAGTGCACTGTGTGTGTGTCGTCTCTGTGTCACCGCGCAAAGTGTGTGTAACTTGTGTGTCCAGCGCGCGCTGTGTGTGTGCCATGCGTGTGTCAGCGCGCAATGATTGTCTCAACTGTGCCACTTGAGTGTCAGCGCGCAGTTTTTGTGTGATTTGTGTGTCGGTGCACTCTAATGCGAAATCGAACTCAAACGGGGCACACACAAGCAAGCTCCAGCGAACCAACCAAGCAGGGCACGGATTGCAGGCAAGCATGCACGCGCAAAACCAAATCGACAAACTCCATCTGAATCTGCATGCATTTACCCCTGCAAAACGAAACACACCAAATCAACTCCAGGCATCACACCAGTAGCCGCCGGCAGTGGTCAACAACGGTTGCGGCTCGTCTGCGACCTTCATGTCAGCGGCTGGAGTGGGCACGGCACAGAGCAAACAGCAAACAGCCAACACGAAACGAAACACGAAGAGCAAAGCCACGACCGCAATATGGGGGAACATATTTTTCTTTTTGACCGCAAATGACAATCACTCACCTTTTATTTTTGCCAACCAGAATTTCTTGAAGTGCTGCGAGTTTGCGCCGCCGCCAAGAGAGCTGTCGCCAGTGCTAGAAGTTAATTAACCCTATGATTCGATTTTTAACGATTTCAGCCCTGAGATTCATACATTATATCAGTTTGCATATTAACTTTAGTCGCGCACCCTTAAATCCGATCCCCACACATACAGGAATTCTTGGATCCTTGCTTACAAACTACCAACTTCAAGGGCCCCTAACTATTTAAAACGACCATAGATGACAAAAACCAAGATGCACGGCATGATCGCCACGTCGAGGCGGTCATTTTGAGGGGTAAATGTGTAGGGGTGATAGAACCGGAATTTCGACGTCAGGGGGTTCCCTATTATAGGGGGTTGGAGGTGGGCTGTGACCTGTGCGGAGGGGGCCCCTCCCCCTCTCCGCGCACGTGGCAAGGCGGGCCGGAGGGCCCAGAGTGAACAAGGGGATGAAGGCGGTGGTCTAGAGGGTGGGCAATCTGCATTGGGGGGGTTGTTTTTGGAGGTGATACATACCACGGACAGCCCTTTGTTTCCTTGTACGTTTGGGGGAAATATTTTCAAAGCAATGTTCTGGCTATGTTGTTGAGCCTAACATTCGGGCCAAAGATGGTGAGAGCAATGTAGGGGCCACCTTGTGGCAAGTGATGGCTGTATGGCAAACAAATAGGTGCCATAAATGTTGAAACCTTTACGTAGCAAAATACTTGTGGCGCGCTTCCCACTCGATGCCCCTTCGGGTAGGCGCCCGGGGGGGGGGGGGGTGCCTTTGTCTTTTGCCCGAAAAACAACGATTGTTTGGTGCCGCAAAAAAACACAAATTGACCGGCAAACATGTTGGCCCTCATTGTTTGCCCATTTAAAAATGTTGACAGTACATATGTATGCATGTTGTTCACCGCATACCTGCACCAAAAGGCCATTGAGAGTCAACAAATTGGAAAATTGGCACACAAATGTGGCATGCGCTTTCTCTTCCAACCGACACTGCCCCACAACTTGTGCACCTTGCCATTCAGCCGAACCCTTACCACCACGTACCCCACTTGACAACAAACAGCATGGCTTTTATCCACCTGTGGTAGCTACCCCACGCACCCCCCTCCCGCCCCTCAAAGCATGCAGAACCCCCCCCCCCAGTCACGCAATTTCCTGAGGTAAGTGAATGGATACCTGAGTGGATGCGATGAGTGAGTGGATACTTGAGTGGATGCGATGGTGCCATGCACCATCGCATCCACCCCCCCTCTTATATTGTTTTCCCCCTTCCGGGGAAGGCGGGGGGGGGGGAGTGGTGGTGACGCGTTCCCGTGGGGGGCCGGCCACGGGACGCTGCGGTGGACACGCACAAGTGAGCAGGCAGGCAAAGCACTACGCTCACAGGGGCATCAATGCGCTCATGTCATGTGACAAAGCGTCTCAGGATCCTTGCCACTCTGCAACAAGGGAACGAAAGTATGTACAGCAACACATCAGGATATGTACACATGGGGTTAAGACTGGACTGGGGTAAGGGCATCACAGGACAATAAACACTCAGTCCCAACTCATATCCCAATCCCCGGTCCGACCCTCTCAGTGGCTGGTGGGGGCGGGGGCTCAAACACAACCCATGCCCTGCTCAGTCCGGACCCTGAAACCCTGCCAATAGGGGGGTGTCCCGCCCAGCCACAGGCGAGTTCCTGGAAACCAAGTGGCTCCAATGCCAACCGACAGTGGCTCCCTATGCTCCCTTAACAGCAGGTCCCAACTCCACTCTGAGCCAGAGATATGGACCCGCCATTATCCCTTAGGAGTTGGTAGCTGAAAATGGGCTGTTTCAGCCGAAACTGATATTAGCTCCAAAATTCCCGAAATTGACCCCTCGTCCGGACCCGCCAGAGGTAGGAACGAGGCAACTGACCCTATTCCCTTCGAGTACGAACTCCCTGGAGCCCTCACCCAACCTGGTTCCCTCTGAGGTCCCAGCATCAGGGCAACACGGATTCGTCAAGTGGGGTCATGATGCCAAAATCACCAAAATTGGCGTCATTCCCACGCGTGGCTCGCCCGGCCAGGGCAAGGCCAATGGCTCACAGGTGGGGAGGCAGGACCTAGGACTTCTATCTGAGTGTACAACTTGAAATTAGGTCCGGGCTCCTTGTGGGCATAGAGATATGGCGCCGCCAATTGACCACACGGGGGGTTGAAATTGGGGTCCCAAAAGGGGGTCATTTTGGCTGCCTGAAATGAGCCAAAATTCGGGGTGCTCCCAATAGTATATCTCCACGCCGGCTTGGAGATCGGATCCGCCATTCCATACGTGATCCACCCGGAGTCCAACAGAGACTCCCATGCCCTTGGCTCTCAAAGATCTCCATGCCACTCAGCGTGGTGACGATCCCAATTGGGTCCACAAATGCCAAAATGGCAAAATTGCCCACACTCACTTTGGGCTAGCGCCTTAACGAAGGTTGCTCCGCTTCGCCCACGTGGTGTGTGAACCATGGGGACCAATATGCATAACACCCATGTCATATATGGTCCATTGGTCTATGCGTCCGGCGTGCACGGGTGGGCTCAACATAGTGCACGCCGGGCAGAAAAAGTGGAAAATTGCTCAAAATGGCCAAAAATGCGCACACTCATGGTTGGGGCAAATGAGGCACATGCCCGACTTGGACCGGAGTGTGCCATAGGATTGGTATCAAGTCATATGTGTCCAACATATCTTTTGGGCGTCGCCCAACTCCTCCGGTTTTGGGAATGGCAGGGTCGCCAAGTGAGCCCATGATTTGGGATGGTCCCAAATCGCCAACATGGCGGCCACGGTATGCCAAGTCCACGAGGAGTTATTCGCCGGGTCCAAGATATGTTGGGCATCGAAGTATGTACCCTCATAACATACTTGGGTCATGATGTCAATTGAGCGCAACGTTGAGGTACACGGTCGCCACTTGACATCATGACGGGCCAAAAACGGCAAAATTGGTACAAAGACACACAAAAGTGCCTTGAAGGGGGCACAATTATATTATAATATCTTCGGCTTGGATCGTGCAATCAACTAATCCTTCTACACACAATGACTTGACACCAATGACGTTTGATTCCACTTATGTGCTCCACTTGGGGCGCCCTGGATGGTTACGAGCGCTACTTCCCAAGTGGGCACATGAAAATATGGAAAATTGCAAAACACACACCTTGCTCCCAACGCATCGCTTTGGGATCGCCACACAAGCTTCCCTTCACGAAGGTTAGGCTTGCAATTGATTGTGGGGAGTATGGAGAAGGGGCTTGCACAATATGGGTCCATTGGCGGGTTTGGCTTGGAGCGATGGACCCGCCAAATGGGCACGCAATACAACACATGGCACATACCACATATTGCCCAAAAAGGTAGCTCCCCCCACGATATGTCATGCCCCTCCAAGGGCATAACTTTGTGTCAATCGCTCATAGGAACTCAAGGAGAGTTCCTATACAACACCAACACTCGCGCGCTACACTCGAAAGTTATCTTAACTCACGCAATATCATGGCCAAAGAGTTATAACGCAAACTCTACCGTCTTGACCATGATCCATTACACTAGCGCGCACGTGTGGAGACACAAGGCATATAAAGCATCCTAAATTACGTCGGGAGTATTGTGAATACATCCCACGTTTCCTTATTGTCATTCCTCGCAAGCGGCACGAGATATGACCCTCACAAGTGGCCTCACGAATCAACTTTGTCTTGCCCATATCTCTAAGACAAATGGAGGGCAAGACAAAAGGAAAGTTGATTCGTGCATAGGGAAGCACGTAGGTCCACTCGAAAGAGGTCAAATCAAGTGCGGGGATGTCGAAGTCGAAAATCCGATTTCGACATCCTGAAAAATTCAGATTAAGGTTGCGAGTGTAGAATGTGAAAATTGCGGATGCATCAATGCCATTCCTGAAGACTTTAGAGTCTTCGTCACGATTTGCGCTAAAATATCTGTATATAACAGTTAAACAGGCGGTTACGCTAAAGTCGCGAGCTAACCGCCAGCTATCAAAACAGTGAATATCAGAACGGAAGCGTAAAAATTGACGGAAACAATAAGAAAATAAAACCCTGTTGATTCCTGATGTTCCGATATATAAATCTGCGCTGGCGGTGCATCGGTTGCCGATGCGGGGCTTTACGGCACCGAACACGCTCCCGCCGGGCTCGCACCGGGCGTCAACGGGCGTCTTCCCTTCCGTACATGGGGTTAGTGGACCGGAGACCAGTTGTATGCCCTACCCTAGCCATGGGGTTCTGGGTACCGCTTCACCCCCCTCCTTAGAGCAAACCCTGGGGGGGGCTCGATAACACCCAGGCATGGCAGCGGGTACCCAGGACCATGTCCTGAAGGGGGGGGGTGTCACATCCTCACTTCAGGCTGACTCGCAGGTTAGGCTGCCCATATCCCACAGTAAGATAGGTACGGTGCTGTAGCTGTTAGTGACTGCAAGTGTAGTATCAAGTGTCAAGTCCCGGGTCCTGGCGGCAATTGTTCGGCATCCAAAGGACCCGTTAACCCATACCAGGCGCACCGGGTGCCGGCTGCGACGGTCACCACCACAGTGGCAGTGGCATACACGGCCAACATAGGCGTCACACGACAACCGAGGTGGTCCCATAGGTCGAGAGCGACCACAAAGATCCATCAGGCTACCCCAAGCTTCCCAAGGCCCGCCGACTGGGGAGAGTCCCCACGGGTCCTTCCTCGGGCGCACCATGTCCATATCCATACGATGCAAGTCCAGAGTGGTACAGCCGAACGAGCTCCTCCTTAAGGGATCGGGCATCAAGGCCGTCTTTTCCCTCGCCCTATTACCACGAAGGCCATACATGAGGGAGTCCTCATGCAGTGTGGGCGGAGGCGTCGACTCCTCAAACCACCAGTTTCCCAGGCAGACTGACCGAGGTCAGGAGCACCGGCGGCCGCCATCCGACTGCAAGTGCGTCTGCGAGTCGGTAGGCTCACACTGGGACTGACAGTGGCGGATCGCTGGGAGTGTAGTCAGGCAACTGGGCTTCCCGCCTGGCGCAATCAGGATCTCCACACACAGCGAATAGGGCACACGGTATCACGGGCACTCAAACAGAAGAATATGTACTTAGGCACTGGTCCAGGCCGGACCATATGTAAAAGCATGTAAGCGGCGACTCAGGGCGCCTTCGTAGTCGTTTTGCATCCCCTGGGGGGTAAGAACAGTCCATACTTCGGTGATGGGCTGACAATAGAAACATACAGATGCACATATCCTGGGGAGCAGAAAAGCAAGCAACAAGCGGGGTAAAAAGGCGTGTAAACACACTCTGGACAGAGCGCCAAACCACGCCACGGTCAGGATGAGGCAAATGCAGGAGGGTGGACAGGAAAACGCCTGAGTTCAGGCCATATATAGTCTGCAGACACACGTCGACTGGTCTGGATTCCGCAGGTGCCATGGAACCAGACCTCACACCAAAAAAGTCGCAATGCCGATGACAGCGGCATCCGTTGCGCAACGTCGTATGGGCTTCAAGGCCCGAAGAGCTCAGAAATATGAAGGTCAGTCGCCCTACCTGGTTTCCCAAGGATTCAGCAGGGGGGGGAGTGACGAAGAGAAGTGAAAGAGAGGGGCCATCCTCCTCTGGATTCAGCAGGGGGGGGTATATGGCCACTCTGATGGCAGGTCACCGAAAGATGGAAGAGAGCAAGCAAGTAAGGGACGATCCGTCGACCTCACAAGCGCTGAGGACACATCAGGGGAGAGCTCAGGGCGCTGATCAGGCACCCCCGGCTGCAATCGCCCGGGTGAGTGCTGCCAAGTCCGAAACGTGGATCTTGGTCTTGTGCTTGCGGATGTACTCCATGAAGGGAGTATTGACCCGCGGCACGAACGAGGAGACGGGTTCGCAGGTGTCGTGGGACGGCCCATAGCCTCGCCAACGAACCTTGAACTCCAGACCTCCGGGTGCCGAGGCTTTCGGACGCTGAGCCAGGATCTTCTCGCCGGTATAGTCGTCCTGCTCAGCATAGTCGTCGTCTGAATCGGCCTCATGTGCGGCATAGCTCAGGGACACATGTTGGCCACGGAGGTCGGGTTCCCGCACACGGAGTTGACTCTCGTGGCGCTCCCGGAACTGTCCGTGACCCACCTTGATGCGGTAGGTGTCCTCACCAATCCTGCGGACCACCTCGCCGGGTGTGAATCAGGTTTTGGTGCGGTGGGTGCCCATAGGGCGGGGTCTGATCACCCACACCGGGTCTCCCACCCTGAACTTCTGCGCTGTCGAGCTCGGGGCGGACTTCTGACGCTCAGCATGCTCCTTCTCGAGCTGCTGGCGGATGTCCCGCACCGTTTGCTCTTGCCGCGCAAAGAATTCCTTGGCATCCATAGCCATGCCATCACCAGACAAGGGAAGTCCCCTACCCAGGGGGTCCCTGCCGAACAGAATCTGGTGAGGGGAGAAACCATCCGGAGTGGGGGTGTCATGATGGGCCTTCAGAGCAGCCCACATCTCCTCAAACCAGTTCCGACGTGGATTGGTGATGTGGATCTTTCGCAGCTTTTCGAACAGCTGCCGTCCAGCCACTCCAGCACGGCCGTTAGACCGGCTGAGATAGGCGATGCTCTTGGCATGACGTATTCCCATGAGGGAACACATGGCCTTGAACCAGCCACCAGTAAACTGGGGCCCTCGGTCACTGCAAATGGTGCGGGGGATGTCAAAGACGGTCAGCCAATGACGAATCATCATGACTGCCACTTCCTTGGCAAGCAACCCCTTTTTGCGTGCCGGAACGGCTACTACGTAGCCACTGTGGCGATCCACGCAGAGAACCACACAGTCAAAGGTCTTCTTGCCAATGTGAACTTCGGGCATGGAGAAGACGTCCATGGCCACGCTCTCCATGGGCTGGTCAGGAACCGGGGTCCATTGGGCTTCCCCCTTGACGTTCCGGTTGTCGGGATTGCAGGCCTGACAGACCGAGCAACCCTTCCTGACCTTCTTGATGGCGGTGTAGAGAACAATATGGTCGATCTCGAACCGACGCTGCATGTCCAGAGCTTGCTTCTTGACCCCTGGGTGCAGCATGTGGTGGTGCCAAGCTTCACAAAGCTCGAGCACCCGGGACTCCGGTACTAGCAGCTTACCATTCCGGTAGAGCTTGCCATCTTCCTCGGTCAGCCCCTTTGGCCACTTCTGCCCGTCGTCAGGGTCGGTCACAGCCCTATACTCGGCCGCAAAGGCCTCAGACTTGGCGTAATCGTCGGTCAAGTCGTCCTGGAGGCAAAACTCCGGGAAGAGGTGCTTGTCGGACTCAGCTCCCTCAGGGGCGAGTACTCTGACCGCTCTGCTCACCCTCGACGCGAGGGGGGCATCCGCAGCCATGACGACGAAGCACTTAACACCCTCCTCCTCCATCAGGCGCTCCATTTCGATGATCTTCTTGGCTTCAGCGGTCTCAGCCTCATCGCCATGGGCAGAGATATCCGTCATGCCCTTGCTGGCGGGATAGGCCCACCTGCTGAGACAGTCCGCCACGGTGTTATCCTTTCCAGGAATATACACAACCGTAAGGTCGAACTTGGCCAAGGTCTCATGCCATCTTGCCCGTCGGGAGGCGGGACCTGAGGGGGTGTCCACGTGCTCCTTGTGCCACGACTGCAGACTCTGATGGTCGGTGCAGACGGTGACGGGATGGAGGGCTATGTACCCAGCCCATTTCCTGAGAGCCATGACGATGGCATACGCCTCCTTTTCTCGGGGCGTCCACGTCCGTCTCTGGCCTTCCGCCAGGACTCGGCTCCAGAAGGCCACGGGCACGTGCCTCCCGTCGTCAAGCACTTGCTCCAAGACAGCGCCAACGGCGTAGTCGGAAGCGTCGGTGCGCAGGACGAACCCTCGGTCGGGATCCACGAGGTGCAGACCCACTGCGGATAGCAGCGCCTGCTTCATCCCCTCAAAGGCACGGTCAGAATCAGCATCCCAGACCAGAGCGTTCTTGGACCCCTTCTTGGTCTCCTCTCGGTTGCCCTTGAGCATGGTCGTCATGGGGGCTGCATACTCGGCATACATTTTGATATACCCCGAGTAGTAATTGCAGAACCCCAGATACGCCCGTAGCTCAGAGACCGTTTTGGGCTTTCCCCAGTGCTCGATCGCAGCCACCTTGCCAGGTATGGGCTTTCGCTGCCCGTTCCCAACTACGTGGCCAGCGAAGACCACCTCGCTTACCGCAATGGTGGCCTTGTCACTGCTGCCCCTGAGTTTGTGCCGAACCAGAAGGTCCAGCACTGGAGTGATGTCCCTTTCGTGTGCCTCCAGGAGCTCCTCGTAGCTCATACTGGGGTCCCCGGACGCGATGATCACGTCGTCCACGAAGGGGTCCGCACAGTCACGCACCGGCTCAAGCAGGTTCTGCAGCATCTGCTGAAAAGCCGCATTGCCGTTGGTAACGCCCATAGGCATCACCTTCCACTGGAGAGGTCCGAGTGGAGTGCTCATGGCTGTGCAGGCACGGGACTCCTCGGTGAGAGGCATCTGATGATAACCATGTTTCAGGTCAATCACCGTGAAGATCCTCCGCCGGTGTTGTTTTTGCAGCATGTCCTCAATGAGGGGCAGCGTATAGCTGTCGTGCTGCGTTTGGGCTTCAGGCCGCGGTAGTCGACCACGAGCCGCCACTCACCGGCCACCTTCTTGGGGACGACGAAGCACGGAGAGGCCCATTCGGAGTGGCACGGCTCGAGCCAGCCTCTCTGGATGAAGTCACGGAGGATCTTCTCCATGGCCTCTTTCCTCTCGCCCCTCAGGGCAAACTCCCGGTGCCGATACACACGGGGGTCCTGCTTCAGTCGTATCCTGGCCTCGCCATACGGTCCACGCACCGGTGGGGGAAACACAGGCTTACCGCTGAAGACGGTATCACCATACTTCTGCTTCAGCCTGGCCCTCAATGCCTGAATCTTGGGGCAATCATCGGACTCCGCCCTGGCTTTTCCGGGCACCTGGACCACGGAGCTTACTTGAGGGGTACCGACCCCGCTCGTCTTCGGCTCAGGCGGTCTTCCCAGGTGGCCCAAAGGGCCATCTCTGGTCTTGCCTCGGAATAGATCGCCGTAGGTGGGTGGGTTACCGCCAGGCGGCTCGTCCTGGCTGGACATGTGATCCAGCACCCTCTGAACGAAGGTGTTCCCTTCATAGGAACCAGAGACGATTGAGTCCACTTCCCACCAGGCTTTGTCCTGGCCCTTGCCCTCACGCTGGTTTCCCCAGTCGTGAAAGGGCTGATCCATATACCCCTGAACCAGATCCAACTCCTCTTCAGTGAGGGGGTCTTCCGATTCTCCGATGTCAACAGGGGGAACCGCAAAGCATTGCCGCCAGGGCTCTGCTATGATACGGTTGACACACACGAAGTCCGTGGCGTCGGCCTGATCAAGGCTCCCATCCACATAGTGGAATTCCGTTGGCCATCTCTGGGGTGGCATGGGCTGACCCTTAGCGTCCTGATAGACACTCTCTCCAGCCGGTAGGACGACCTTGTTTAAGGTCATGTTGGTCAATGAGGCTACCCAATGTCGGGTACTTTCCTCCTCGGTGCATCCCATAGGAACAACCAGCACTGCCTTGGAGCGGTCCTTGCGAATCTTCGCTATCGCTCTTGGAATGTCCCATCGAGGGCAATGGATCCACATCAATCCCTGATGCGGACCCCAGTGCTTCTTCCACGCGGAGTCCTGTGCGCTCCAGTACTTCTCACACACCCGCAGATGGGCGGAGATTCCTGAAGAGAACGCATCCAGGGCCAGATCCGAAGCTCCCAGGTCCGCGACAACTCGGCTCGCCATTTCCGGCCTTAGGCCGTACTCCTGGTTTGCAGGACCAGTTGGCTCAGTGTCCAGCGCGGCCACTTCGAGCTGATTGCGTTCCGGGTGGATCCATTGGCATTCCACATGGTGCTCAGGTGACGAAAGCCACGAGAGTTGGTCGTCCTGGTACAGGGTCATGGAGGCCTGGGCCGGGAGGACGCCGGAGTCCGTGTCCATCATGAAGTCGTACCCGACGATCATGTCCCAGTCCATCTCGGCCTCGTAGAAGCGACCGTGCAGGAGGATTTCCTTGCCGAGGTCTGGGCGGCTCAGCTCACGATGGTTCACGAACTGCAGCCCAATGGCCGGTTCCTTCGTGCCTCCCACCATGTACTGGCCGTTGGCCACCTTCAGCCTGACAGGTTTCAGACTGTCGGTCAGACACTCTGGTGGAAGTAGGCCAGCCTTGACCAAGCTGACTTGAGCTCCCGTGTCGACCAAACACGTCGAAAACCTTTTCCACTTCCCCGCATAAGGCACGGACCTTAAGATGCAACTGCCGCTCGCGACCGACACGGCGCACGGCGTGCAAACTCAGGATCTCCAGCCGTTCCAGAAGCTCAACAAGCAACTGGTGCAGGTCGTGGACAATGGGCTCAGGCTGCCCATCTGCAGCATCCAGCTGCGGTCCGGGTGATCCTCCGATACTCTCAGATAGATCTTGAAGTACATCAAACACATTCTTGGTCGCGAAGGACGGACGGGTGCAAGGGTTCGTGCCTTCACTTGCCCTCACCCCGCCTCCGCGACTGGGTGCCGGACCGGGCCTTCCGCCCGCGGCAGTCCCTTTGTGCTTATCGACTCCCGACTGGGATGGTTCGGCGCTTCCCATGTCACCATCCTGCGACCGCCCTAGCTGGGGCCCTTGGCTGCAGGGGCTCCGCTAGGGGGCGTCGGTTGTGGAAGAAGGGGTGTTCTCCTCCGCATCAACCTCGTTGATGCCCTTCTTCCTTCCCCCTTTCTTACCCTTCTTGTCCTTGTCCTTGTTCTGGTCATTCTGGTTGTTCTCCTTGTTCTTGTTGTCCGACCTGGGGACCCAGTTCCTCTTGATCTCCTGGATCTCCTTGGCCAACTCGGTCCCCTGCGAAACCAGCTTGGAGAGCTGATCCTTGTCCACCTCCACTTTGGCCTCCCGGATACCCGCAGGTGCACGCTTCTCCGACCCGTGCGCCTTCTTGTAGGCCTCCGTGTCGGCCTGGTGGATGGGGCATGCTCGGTGGTCATGGTTGAAGCCTTTCTTCCTCCCATAACACACGAAACAGCCCTGAGGGTGAGCTCGTATGAACTCTCCAAAGGACAGCGGAGGGTCGCCAATGCGGCAAGGGTCCCTCTTCTCCTGCTTACTCCAACCCTGCTGCAGGGGCTTCCAGTTTCCCGGTTTGCTCCCCGCGCTCAGGCTTTTGGCCACGAAGGCACAAACGGCCACTTCGGCGGGCTCATCGTCGTCGTCATCGTCGACGAGAGTCTCACCGCCGCCGGCTCCCGCTGGGTCCATGGCAGCTTCCCCGCCAGGTCCCTCGCCAACGTAGTTGACGTCGCGGTCGCCGGGCCTCAACCCGCGGGTGTGGTGGAGGTTTCGGTACTCCTTGAGTACTTCCTCGCCAACCCACTCCAGGATCTGGTCGCAGCTCATCTGCGCCGGGATGGCCTCCAGACGGATGGTCTGGCCGCTCAACTCACACTCGTCAAGGCGCCACATCGCGGTCCTCTCGCGATCGCCCGAGACGGTGATGAGGAGAGCGTTCCGCAGGGAGTGCCGTTTGACGTCCCGGGCCACGTTCTTCCTCGTCCAAGCCACCACGTTCGTATGATACTCTTTGGGGAGCATCATCTTGACCGTGTGGTTGGACTTGGCCCGCTTGGATTCCTCCTTGGTGACCCTCTTGATCCATGCTTCCGGCAGCATGGAGAGCAGGCGAGCCTGCTCGTCACCCTCGTTCCAATCCTCCACGTTGCGGCGGAGGAGGGTGTAATGCCCTCGGAAGTCTCGCCAGTCACGTAGGCGAATCTCCCGTCCATCATGCTGAAGCTTGATGGACTTCCACCGCTTGGCAGCCACCTGCGGAGCGTCCACCCGCTCCTGCTCGTTGAGCCACTTCTTGGCTTCCTTGAGGGTCTTGATTCTCCCCTCCATGGTCGCCACGAAGTATAGCTCTCCGAGCTCTTCCGGCAGGCGGTACCTGAACCGTCTGAAGACATATTTCTCCGCATCCGCGGGAGGCATGTCTTCAGTGACGGTCAGCCCCCATTCGTCCAGCTTCTCCAAGAAGCGGTCGAGGTTGAGGGGGTTGCCATCGTACATGGGGGGCTTGATGTCCTTCAAGTCTTCCCACACGGCGGCATCCGCGGCCTTTGAGACCATGAACGCCGGCCGCGAGGTCGACCGAGGTTCCCATCGGCCTCGCCCACGGACTCCCTCGGCCGCCACGTCCATCTCCTCCATGGAATCCCTGTGGCTACGCCGCGGTTCCTCCATGTACGCTGAACCTAGATGTTCACGCCGTACTCCTTCCATGTACGCATCCTCATCACGGCGCCGGCGGCTGCGTTCAGCCGCCTCCCGTCGTACACCACGCGGCGGGCTGATGTCGAACTCCTCCAGGTCCAGGTCCAGGTCCTCACCTTCGCCAACATCCCACTCCACGTCTCCTCTGGGGACCTCATCCCTGAGTCCACCGTAACGTCCCCAGCCATTGGGATTGGCTCCGGGGCTGGTGCGGGGCGTCGGGGGCGTACAGGCGTCCGCGGTGGAGCACGGCGGTTGCGGTACTCCGCGCTGAGCCACTCATCACGCCAATCCTCACTGCCACTGCCGGGCGGCACGCGCTCGTTGCGGCGGCCCGCGCTGTGGTGAGATGGGGCGGTGAGAGAGGGGGCACTGGCGCTGGGGCGACTCCTGGGGGCTCCGCCGGGGGCGTGGGGTCTGCCTGGACCTGGTCCGGGTCCCCAGCTGTCGTCCGACGAGCCAGACTCCAGGGGTGGGTGGTCGCTGCCGACGCTCCCACGGGCTTCCAGCGCGTCCAGCCTCTGCTGCAGGCCGCTGATGACCGTGTTCAGCAATCTGGTCTCGGCCCTGGCGATGTCCAGCTCTCTCTGCGCGCGCGCGGCGACCCCGGCGATGCGAGTCATCTCGCCCTTGCCCGTGTCTACCTCGCGCTCGAGGAACTGGACCCTCCTGCGGAGGTAGACAATCCACCGCCAGGTGGTATCCGGGTCGCCGTTCCCTGGTGGGTCGTCGGCGTCCCCGGGGGGTCCTCCAGGAGGGCCTCCGCCGGGTCCGCCCGGTCCAGGGGGTCCTCCCCCGCCCCGTGGTCCGCCTCCAGGGGGTCCACTTGGTGGGCGTCCTCCAGGGGGTCCTGATGGTCCTCCGCCAGGGGGTCCCGGTGGGTCTCCGCCGGGTCGCCTCGGTGGGTCCGAGGATGGGCGCTTCTTCGTGATGCCGAAGTCCATGTCGTCATCCTTGTCCATGTCGCCCCACCTGGGCATCTCGGTCTCGGAAGACTCCGAGCTCCGGTAGGGAGGAGGGAGATCCTCATCCTCACCTTCCGGCTCCATGGGGACGTCTCCGCCTCCTCCGCCCGTCGAAGCCACCACTTGGCGATGTCGTCGGCCTCGTTCATCCCCGTCGCTGGCGGTGAAGAAGGGGTCACTGTCGTGGGGGTGTCCACCCGCTGGCCTCCGCGGCCTCTCGGGGGTCTTCCCCTTGCCCTTCCTCCGTCGATGGGCAGTGGGGCCACTGCTCCCACTGCTGCCCGTGTCGGGCTCGTCCAGCGTCATCTTGGAGGAGGCGTCCCCTTCGAAAAGCTTTCGAAGGGTCTCCACTCGTGATCCTCCCGGGGGAGTCTCGCGGCGGAGTTCGGCCTCTGCCTCCTCCATTGCGGCGGCTGTGGCTGCGGCAGCTCGCGCTTCGGCTTCCTCCCGGGCACGAGCCGCTTCGGCATCCCGGGCCTGCTGCAGCCGCGCCTTCTCCGCTTCCAACGCCGCCAGCTCCGCCTCCGTCTTGGCCCTCTCCTCAGCGACCTTCCGTCGCGCGGCCTCGATGGCGTCCTTCTTGGCGGCATCCGCCTGGGCCTTAGCCGTCGCTTCGGCGTGGGCCCTTTCCTCCGCCTCCTTCTTTGCCCTCTCTTGGGCAAGCGCCTCTTCCAGCGCCCTCACCTCGGCCTCCTTGCAGGCAATGGCCTCCTGCGTCAGGCGGGCTTCCTCGTCGGCTGCCCTGATCCGGGCAGCCACTGCCTCATGGGCGGCCGCAGCCGTGAGACCGGCCGCGATGGCTGCAGCAGTCGAGGCGTGGTAGCCCATGCCTCTGCCCCACTCGGTGGCCTCCTCATGGGCGATGCCGACGGCGCCCTCCAGGGCAGCGTTCTGCTGCGTGGCCCGTTGCCGGGCAACCCGAAGGTTGCAGGGCACCCCACAGGCGCGCTCACAGGCGCGTGCCACGTCCCTTTGGGTGGGAGCGGCGCTGCTGCTGGAGCTGGCCTGGTCGGCCGGCATCCTCCCTCGGTGGGCCGACTCCACGTCGCTGCTGGGGCCTGCTGGGGCCTGCTGGGGCCTCAGGAGCAGCGGACGGGGCTTGGCCTTGGTCTGCTTGGCGACTTGGATGAAGTCGCCGAGGGTGGCGTGGCCGGGGTGATGACCACCATTGGCCTGTTGGGGACTGGGGGCTGGGGTTCCGCCCTTGGCGCCTTGGGCGGCTTCGGCGGCCAGGGACTCCTGGTACTCCCGCCACTTCCGGTCCCGCTTCCTGTCCCCGGCGGACCGCTTCTCCTTCCCCGGAGACGCGCTGCTGCTGCCCTGCAGCCTGCGCTCGCTCCCCGGTTCCGGGAAGTTCTTTTCGATCATGTTCCACATGGAGACATTGATCGAGGCGCCCGACGGGTACTCGTTGGAGTTCTCGTCCTCCTCCATCCCGTCGGGGCGCAGCCCTTCGCTGGGCCTGTCCGGCCAGGTCCAGGTCCTCCACCGCCTCTGCTGGAAGCGGAAGGCAAACCCTTCCGCCCGCAGCCAGTCCTCCAGGGCCTGCAGGCGGTCGGGGGCCATGTCCGTGCGGAGCTCGAAGCTCCCGGGCATGCCGCCTCCGCACTGTGGGTGGCTGTGGCGGTACTGCTGGTCCCAAACCAACCTACGCAGTAGGTGCGCTGCATGGGGGTGGGGCCGCGGCCACGTCCTACCCGCTTCTTGCCAGTTTACCATGGCAGCGGGGGGCGTAGTTGGTCTTGAGGTCCTTGGTGATCACTCGTTCCGCTCAACGAACTGGTCCTGGTGGTGTTTGTTGAGGCGGATGATGCAGCACTGGACTGGGTGTGCGGCCGGTGCTGGTCGGCTGTTGGTTGTGGAAGTGGTTGACGCGGCCTTGCTGGTCGGCCGATGGGACTCGCTGATGCAGGAATCCTGGTCTGTCCACCTCCTTCACGGTCGCGGCGCGGTCAGGGCGATGCTCTGGACGGCGCTGCGGGCTCCGTGACGAACTCGGCGCTGTCGCTGGGCGGCGCTACGAGCCGCTGCGCTGCGCTGCGAATTGTTGCGCTGCGCTGCGAGCTGCGAGCTGCTGCGCCGCGCTGCTCGGGGTTGGTGGCCCCGAGTGGCACGCGAGGGATGGGTAACCCCGCGGCGGTGAAACGCTTTTGACGCGTTCCCGTGGGGGGCCTGGCCACGGGACGCTGCGGTGGACACGCACAAGTGAGCAGGCAGGCAAAGCACTACGCTCACAGGGGCATCAATGCGCTCATGTCATGTGACAAAGCGTTTCAGGATCCTTGCCACTCTGCAACAAGGGGCCGAAAGTATGTACAGCAACACATCAGGATATGTACACATGGGGTTAAGACTGGACTGGGGTAAGGGCATCACAGGACAATAGACACTCAGTCCCAACTCATATCCCAATCCCAGGTCCGACCCTCTCAGTGGCTGGTGGGGGCGGGGGCTCAAACACAACCCATGCCCTGCTCAGTCCGGACCCTGAAACCCTGCCAATAGGGGGGGTGTCCCGCCCAGCCACAGGCGAGTTCCTGGAAACCAAGTGGCTCCAATGCCAACCGACAGTGGCTCCCCATGCTCCCTCAACCGCAGGTCCCAACTCCACTCTGAGCCAGAGATATGGCCCCGCCATTATCCCTTAGGAGTTGGTAGCTGAAAATCCCTACGTGCTCATTTGGATCAGGTACTTCACACAGTGGTTTTACCCGGTTTAACCCGGTTGAAATCGGAAGGGGCGCGGTTGAACCGCTGAACCGCGGTTGAACCGCGGTTGAACCACCGCCAGCGCTGGCGGTGGCGGCTGCGCCAGCGGCGCGCGCGTTTCTGAACAAAATATTTGCATAACCGCCTGAAACTGACGCGTGACAAAGCTTTTTTAAAAAAAATTAAAAAATGTCCCACCACTGGCTGCAAGTGGTGAACGACCACTACAGCGGGTGGGGGGACCAACAGCTGGTGGACGACTTGTTCACCTTTTTTTGCACAAACGGCACGACAAAACGCCTATGGACACAGCTTGCTGACCGGGTGGGTAACACACAGAGGGCTTCCAAACAGACAAAAAGGGCTACAAAAAAAGCTTTCACAGGATCCGACGCCATGCGCCTCATTTTGGACCTTGGGATGCCGAAGCGAAGGTATGTGGCACAATGCGCACATGCCTACAAGTGGTTCAACGGGGTTCAACGGGGTTCAACGGTGCGGTTGAACCCTTATCAAAAATGAACAATTGTGATTGCGCTTCGTGACAACGTTTGCACGCCAAAATAATCGCTTAATGTTGCCGAAAGCATGAACATATGAGTTGCAACGTGTTGCCCGCGTCACAAATGTGCATACTTTGTGGTTTGTACCATTGCACGCTTTTTTTTATTTGCAGGCAACCCATTCAACCGCCGGTTCAACCGCGCACTTTATCCCAATTTCTCGGTTCAACCGTCCCTAGGTACAAGAAGCTTATTTCGTGGGCCGATGCCAAACTGATATTACCTCCAAAATTCCCAAGATTGACCCCTCGTCTGGACCCGCCAGAGGTAGGGACGAGGCAACTGACCCTATGCCCTTCGAGTACGAACTCCCTGGAGCCCTCACCCAACCTGGTTCCCTCTGAGGTCCCGGCATCAGGGCAACACGGATTCGTCAAGTGGGGTCATGATGCCAAAATCACCAAAATTGGCGTCATTGCCACGCGTGGCTCGCCCGGCCAGGGCAAGGCCAATGGCTCACAGGTTAGGAGGCAGGACCTAGGACTTCTATCTGGATCTCTTTGCCTAACATACCATGAGCAATACATATGCGGTAGACTTAGTCTAGCGCTTTGAATTCCACAATTGGGACATGGGCAAAACCCTTGTCACGTATGGCTCCCCATCTCTTCGGCCACACGAAGATATATAACATGGGCGTGAGCATATCAAGACATATACCATGCATATAAAACATACCCTCAAAAGTGGCTCCCACCATGATATGCCATGTCCCTCCATGGACATAACTTCACGTTAAAAATGCGTAGGAACCCAAGGAAAGTATCTATGCAACCCCAACACTCATGCGGTACACTCGAAAGTCGCATTAAAATATTCGGTTGCACAGTCCAAGAGTTATATATCACTTTATACCCTCTTGACCATTATCCCTTGCAACACCCGGCATGTGTACACACCAAAGGCGTTTGATGCTTCCTAAATTAACTTGAGACTAAGGCGCTTGCAACCCAACCTTCCTTATTCTATTTTCTCACACTCGCGCGTAGATATGATCCTTCAAAGTGGTCCCACGATTCGCTTTTGTTTCCCTTATATCTCCAAGTCAAATGGGTGGCAAGTATAAGGGAAACCTGATTCGGACATAGGGAAAGGAGTACGACCACTCGAGGAAGTCCAAATCAAGTGCGGCGATGTCGAAGTCGAAAATCCGATTTCGACATCGCGAAAAATTCTGATTAAAATTTCGAGTGCTTATTTAGAGAATTGCGGAAGCAACGAACCCTTTGCTGATGAAATCTGACCCTTCAACGGAATATCCGCCAAAATATCTGGAAATAACAGTTAACCAATCGGTTAACGCAAAATCGCGAGCCAACTGACAGTCGCCGATACATTGACCATCAGAACGAAAGGCTGAAAAATTACGGAAACATTATGATAATAAAACCCTGTTGATTCCTGATATTCCGATATATAAATCTCCGCTGGCGGCGCCTCGGTTCTGAATATGGCCGCTCATAGCCGGAATGGCCAAACCTATCACACTATCACATCGGGTTAGATCAGGTGGATGGGAGAGTATGATATCAGCCAATGGCGGCTTGCCGGCACATAGATACACACCCCAAGTGACCCCAAGATGGCCACGGGGGTCCGAACCGGCTTCACCCCCCTTCTCAGAGCGTTGTATCCGCTCGGAAACCAATGAAGAGAGGACGGGAGGACCCCAATGGGCTCCAACCCCCCCCTCCATGTCCCAAGGACACATGGAGGCCCCACACACGTCGTAGGCGTCTGCCATGCCCCAAGGGAGGGGTGAGGACACTGATAATCAGCGTCCTACGCCATATCCGGTCTCCTCTTGATCTACAACATGGACCAAGGGGATCAAAGATAGAAAAACGTCGTCGGTCGACCTAAATAAGTATACCACAGTGAAATATATACGTGGAGATCGAGTGAAGGGGGTATATGGCCAATCAAGGCCGAAAAATCCCCGGATGAACGCCCTCACTTGTCTCCCCATTCACAGAAACAAACAAAATGCCAAGGGGGGATCCATTACGGTGCTACAGCAGCAACCAAGTGGACCAACACGTCCTTGACATCCAAAGAAATATTCTTTTTCTTTAGGTAGTCCATCCAGACCGTGGTATACCTCGGCACAAAACTGCTCGGAGTTCCCACGAATCCCTGGATGCGGCGAATCCCTTCCAACGGACTTTATAAAGCCTACCCCCAGGCGTCCCCGGGTTCGGCTTGTCCGCCAGGATTCTCTCGGCGGTGAAATCGTCGTCCTCACCCTCGTCGTCCGAGTCCACATTGCCGGCGGTGAACTCGAAGGTGACAGGACGTCCGCTGGGGTCTGGTGCTCGGGGACGAAGCTGGGTGTGGTCGCGGTCCAGGATCTTGTTATTCCCCACACGAACCCCATACACATCCTGTCCAACCTTCCGCACGATTACCCCCGGCACATACCAAGATGCCTGCCGATGCCTGGACAGGACATCCTTGTGGTGCCGCTCCACCCACACGGTATCTTGAAGAGCATGCTTCTGGACTTTTCCTTGCTTGAAGTACTTGGCCCTCTTGTCATGCTCGTCCTGAAGTGCCTTGCACACTTTGGCCGCCGTGTCGTCCGCCTCAGCCATCATAGCATTTGCATCCCGGGCCACTTTGCCATGGTTCATCCACGGGAGAGTGCGTGACACTCGATCCCGTAGGAACAGGATGCGATGGGGCGACAGTCCAGTGGGTCCCGGAAGGTCGTGATACGCCTGGAGTACTCTCCACAGCGAATTATACCAATTCCGGCACGGTTCGTCGATGTGCAGTTGGCGGAACTTCTCGAACATCTGCCGCCTGGCCACCTCAGCTCGGCCATTCGACCGGCTGTGGTACGCCACAGTCTTGGCGTGCCGAATACCCATGTGCTTGCACATCGTCTTGAACCACGTCCCCACGAATTGACTGCCCCGATCGCTGCAGATGACAGCTGGGACATCGAAAATCGTCAGCCAATGCCTGATCATGGCATTAGCGACGGTCTTGGCCTGCAGCCCCACTCCATGCTTGTCCTTCTTGTCCTTCTTCTTGGACTTCTTGCCAGGGACCGCCACGATATACCCACTGTGCCTATCCACCGCCAGGATGACACAGTCGTAGGTCTCTCCTTCCACGGTGACCTCAGGCATGGCGAATACATCCATGGCCACGGACCGCATAGGGGCCTCCGGTATAGCCGTATACACCGGGTTGCCCGCTGTGGAGTGGTTAGGGCTTTTCGTGGCCCGACACACGGCACAGTCGCTGCAGTACCTATCCAGGATGGCGTAATACCCCGGAGGGAACTTGAAACGCCACTCCAGGTCCTGCTGCATCTTGTCTCGGCCAGGGTGCATGAGCTGGGCGTTGTGCCAATGGTCAATGAGCTCCTCTACTCGATTCTCGGGCACCAGGAGCTTGTCCTTGAGGAACAACTTGTCCCCATTCTCGGTCAAGCCCTCGGGCCATTCGTCGTCCGACGGGGCGCTCACGGCATTCCAGTATTTGCTCCAGTGCTCGGATGCCGCATAGTCATCCGACCAGTCCTCTGTGAGCACCGACCTGACTAGCTCTACAGGGGCCACCATCCATTGCTCGAGGGTTTCCTCTCGAATAGCCTGGACTCGGGCGCCCCAGAACTTGGCCAGGTCAGTACAGTTTGCCATCACCACAAAACACTTGACCCCCTCTTGCTCCATGACCTTCTCCATCTCGATGATGCGCTTGGCCTCCTCGGTCTCCTCGGCGTCGCCATGGCTGGATATGTCCATCCACGCCTTGCCCGCGGGGTAGGCCCAGCGACTGAGGCAATCTGTCACAGTGTTGTCCTTCCCCGGGACGTACACGACGCTGAGGTCGAATTTGGCGAACGTCTCGCGCCATCGGGCCCTCCTAGCCGCTGGTCCTGAGGGGGTGTCGACATGCTCCTTGTGCCAGCTCTGTAGGGACTGGTGGTCCGTGCAAACCACTACTGGCTGCAGTCCGATGTGGCCAGACCACTTCCTGAGCGCACATACAATGGCGTATGTCTCCTTCTCCCTTGCGGTCCATGTTCGGCGTTGGCCCTCGGCCAGGATCCTGCTCCAAAACGCCACGGGTACGTGTGACCCGTCGTCCCGGACTTGCTCGAGGACTGCCCCCACGGCATAGTCCGAGGCGTCTGTCCGTAGCACGAATCCCTTGTCCGGGTCCACCAGGAACAGCCCCAACTGCCCCAGGAGTCGCTCCTTCAGGCTGTTGAACGCATCCTCAGCTTCAGGGGTCCAGGCAAGCTTCTTCTTGCTCCCCTTCCGACCATCGAACTTGCCCACCTGCAACATCTAAAGAAGGTCCCTACCAGGACCGGCCCCCGCTGTGCCCCTTCCGCCTGTAATCCCCGCTGACTTGCTCCGGATCAATGCTTGCATTTATCAAAATCCAGGGTCCAAAACCAAAAATAGAGAAAATAGAAAATACAATCCTCCTTCAACCCTGAATGGCAACCAGATCCCACAAGTATGGCAATAACCCAATTCACAATCCAAATCAGGCTGCGGGCTTTCGTTCAGCACACCGGTATTCCCACGGTGGCGGGCATGTACAAGAATTGCACCAAGGAAGAAAGCCCTGAAATTGGCATATGAACACAAATAAAACAAAGTTGGGGAGAGATGGAAACTTGCACAATCACAGCCATAGACCCATCATTCCCTGGACTCAAGACCTTCCCTTGACTCACCAACATGATGCCCTGAACCCAGTCCAATATGATGGTTAAATGCCATATATCAAAAGTCACTACATAAACCCCAAAAATGTGTTCACTCCCAAGCCTCTAAGTCCTAGCCCAATAGGGAAGGTGGCGTGTCATGGCCTAGAGTGGCACTCAGGACCATGCCCTACCCTGACATAACCTTGGTTGGACTTGGAGTCGAATGGGCTTAGAGAAATGACCTATGAGCTTGAACTCATAACATGCCAAAAAACTGCCAATTCACACCATATTGGCCATATATCAAAAATATGCTCAAAATTGAAGTTACTACTTATCCGAAGGCTCAAAGCATGCATGGAATCGAAGTCTGGTATTCATGGAGGATAGAGACCAAAGGCCAATGCCCATGTACATCCCCATATTACCCTCGAAACACTTTCGGATATGGGCGCCACGCACTGCCCAAGTCAGCCCATGATTTTGAGACCAATTCTTGTAATCCTTCGTGCGCCAAGCCAAATGGAGTACGCAATCCGGCATATGGTGGTGTTCCACTCCGAAGCATATGCCAACATATGAACAACATACCATGGTTCAACTCTCCATAGGCTTCTTGCTGTTAGCTGACCAGGTGAGTACACAAAACGCAAAAATGAGCAAAAATTGAGGTCAAAAACATGAAAATATGACCAAATACAAAGTTGTCATGATAGTATATCTCTATGCTCACCCATGATATCCGCTCCTGGTTCAATACACAAATGATTGGAACCAATTGGGAACAATTCCCCCACTTGGATCCCCAATCGGGCGCATGGAGATACCTTCGCCACTAATATCTACATGCCCCATGAAAATGGGAGTGCACCCATGGATCTCTTTGTCGAACATACCATGAGCAATACATACGCGGTAGACTTGGTCTAGCGCTTTGAATTCCACAATTGGGACATGGGCAAAGCCCTTGTCACGTATGGCTCCCCATCTCTTCGGCCACACGAAGATATATAACATGGGCGTGAGCATATCAAACATATACCATGCATATAACAAATACCCTCAAAATGTGGCTCCCACCATGATATGCCATGTCCCTCCATTGACCTAACTTCACGTTAAAAATACGTAGGAACCCAAGGAAAGTTGCTATGCAACCCCAACACCCATGCGGCACACTCGAAAGTCGCATTAAAATATTCGGTTGCACGGTCCAAGAGTTATATATCACTTTATACCCTCTTGACCCTTTTCCCTTGCTACACCGGGCATGTGTACACACCAAAGGCGTTTGATGCTTCCTAAATTAAGTTGAGACCAAGGCATTTTCCAACCCAA
This sequence comes from Eutreptiella sp. 'Long Island Sound 2002', assembly GCA_964036045.1. Taxonomy (NCBI): domain Eukaryota; phylum Euglenozoa; class Euglenophyceae; order Eutreptiales; family Eutreptiaceae; genus Eutreptiella; species Eutreptiella sp. 'Long Island Sound 2002'. The sequence continues at coordinate 90,433,953 of OZ038382.1, read as the reverse complement.
CCTTCCTTATTCTCATTCCTCACACTCGCGCGTAGATATGGCTCTTCAAAGTGATCCCACGATTCGATTTTGTTTCCCTTATATCTCCAAGTCAAATGGGTGGCAAGTATAAGGGAAACCTGATTCGGGCATATGGGAAGGAGTATGACCACTCGAAGAAGTCCAAATCAAGTGCGGCGATGTCGAAGTCGAAAATCCGATTTCGACATCACGAAAAATTCCGATTAAAATTTCGAGTGCTTATTTAGAAAATTGCGGAAGCAACGAACCCTTTACAGATGAAATCTGACCCTTCAGAAACGTTTCCGCCAAAATATCTGGAAATAACAGTTAACCAATCGGTTAACGCAAAATCGCGAGCCAACTGACAGTCGCCGATACATTGACTATCAGAACAAAAGGCTGAAAAATTACGGAAACATTATGATAATAAAACCCTGTTGATTCCTGATATTCCGATATATAAATCTCCGCTGGCGGTGCCTCGGTTCTGAATATGGCCGCTCATAGCCGGAATGGCCAAACCTATCACACTATCACATCGGGTTAGTCCAGGTGGATGGGGGAGTATGATATCAGCCAATGGCGGCTTGCCGGCACATAGATACACACCCCAAGTGACCCCAAGATGGCCACGGGGGTCCGAACCGGCTTCACCCCCCTTCTCAGAGCGTTGTATCCGCTCGGAAACCAATGAAGAGAGGACGGGAGGACCCCAACGGGCTCCAACCCCCCCCTCCATGTCCCAAGGACACATGGAGGCCCCACACACGTCGTAGGCGTCTGCCATGCCCCAAGGGAGGGGTGAGGACACTGATAATCAGCGCCCTACGCCATATCCGGTCTCCTCTTGATCTACAACATGGACCAAGGGGATCAAAGAGAGAAAAACGTCGTCGGTCGACCTAAATAAGTATACCACAATGCAATATATATGTGGAGATCGAGTGAAGGGGGTATATGGCCGATCAAGGCCGAAAAATCCCCGGATGAACGCCCTCACTTGTCTCCCCATTCAGAGAAACAAACAAAATGCCAAGGGGGGATCCATTACGGTGCTACAGCAGCAACCAAATGGACCAATACGTCCTTGACATCCAAAGAAATACCCTTTTTCTTTAGGTAGTCCATCCAGACCGTGGTATACCTCGGCACGAAACTGCTCGGAGGCTCCCACGAGTCCCTGGATGCGGCGAATCCCTTCCAACGGACTTTGTAAAGCCTCCCCCCAGGCGTCCCCGGGTTCGGCTTGTCCGCCAGGATCCTCTCCGCGGTGAAATCGTCGTCCTCACCCTCATCGTCCGAGTCCACATCGCCGGCCGTGAACTCGAAGGTGACAGGACGTCCGCTGGGGTCTGGTGCTCGGGGACGAAGCTGGGTATGGTCGCGGTCCAAGATCTTGTTATCCCCCACACGAACCGCATACATATCCTGCCCGACCTTCCGCACGATTACCCCCGGCACATACCAAGATGCCTGCCGATGCCTGGACAGGACATCTTTGTGGTGCCGCTCCACCCACACGGTGTCTTGGAGAGCATACTTCTGGACTTTTCCCTGCTTGAAGTACTTGGCCCTCTTGTCATGCTCGTGCTGAAGTGCCTTGCACACCTTGGCCGCCGTGTCGTCCGCCTCAGCCATCATTGCGTTCGCATCCCGGGCCACCTTGCCGTGGTTCATCCACGGGAGAGTGCGTGACACTCGATCCCGTAGGAACAGGATGCGATGGGGCGACAGTCCAGTGGGTCCCGGAAGGTCGTGATACGCCTGGAGCACTCTCCACAGCGAGTTATACCAGTTCCGGCCCGGTTCGTCAATGTGCAGCTGGCGGAACTTCTCGAACATCTGTCGCCCGGCCACTTCAGCGCGGCCATTCGACCGGCTGTGGTAAGCCACGGTCTTGGCGTGCCGAATCCCCATGTGCTTACACATCCTCTTGAACCACGTCCCCACGAATTGACTGCCTCTATCGCTGCAGATGACAGCTGGGATATCGAAAATCGTCAGCCAATGCCTGATCATGGCATTAGCGACGGTCTTGGCCTGCAGCCCCGGTCCATGCTTGTCCTTCTTGTCCTTCTTCTTGGACTTCTTGCCCGGGACTGCCACGATATACCCGCTGTGCCTGTCTACCGCCAGGATGACACAGTCGTAGGTCTCTCCGTCTACGGTGACCTCAGGCATGGCGAATACATCCATGGCCACGGACCGCATAGGGGCCTCCGGTATAGCCGTATACACCGGGTTGCCCTCTGTGGAGTGGTTGGGGCTCTTCGTGGCCCGACACACGGCACAGTCGCTGCAGAACCTGTCCAGGATGGCGTAGTACCCCGGAGGGAACTTGAAACGCCACTCCAGGTCCTGCTGCATCTTGTCTCGGCCCGGATGCATGAGCTGGGCGTTGTGCCAATGGTCAATGAGCTGCTCCACTCGGTTCTCGGGCACCAGCAGCTTGTCCTTGAGGAACAACTTGTCGCCATCCTCGGTCAAGCCCTCGGGCCATTCGTCGTCCGACGGGGCGCTCACGGCATTCCAGTACTTGCTCCAGTGCTCGGATGCCGCGTAGTCATCCGACCAGTCCTCTGTGAGCACCGACTTGACTAGCTCTACAGGGGCCACCATCCATTGCTCGAGGGTTTCCTCTCGAATAGCTTGGACGCGGGCACCCCGGAACTTGGCCAGGTCCGTACGGTTTGCCATCACCACAAAGCACTTGACCCCCTCTTGCTCCATGACCTTCTCCATCTCGATGATGCGCTTGGCCTCCTCGGTCTCCTCAGCGTCCCCATGGCTGGATATGTCCATCCACGCCTTGCCCGCGGGGTAGGCCCAGCGACTGAGGCAATCTGTCACAGTGTTGTCCTTCCCCGGGACGTACACGACGCTGAGGTCGAATTTGGCGAACGTCTCGCGCCATCGGGCCCTCCTAGCCGCTGGTCCTGAGGGGGTGTCGACATGCTCCTTGTGCCAGCTCTGTAGGGACTGGTGGTCCGTGCAAACCACCACCGGCTGCAGTCCGATGTGGCCAGACCACTTCCTGAGCGCACATACAATGGCGTATGTCTCCTTCTCCCTTGCGGTCCATGTTCTGCGTTGGCCCTCGGCCAGGATCCTGCTCCAAAACGCCACGGGAACATGAGTCCCGTCGTCCCGGACTTGCTCGAGGACTGCCCCCACGGCATAGTCCGAGGCGTCTGTCCGTAGCACGAATCCCTTGTCCGGGTCCACCAGGAACAACCCCAACTGCCCCAGGAGTCGCTCCTTCAGGCGGTTGAACGCATCCTCAGCCTCAGGGGTCCAGGCAAGCTTCTTCTTGCTCCCCTTCCGGCCATCGAACTTGCCCACTTGCAGCATCTTGTGCATCGGCCCCGACAGTTCTGCATACATCCGGACATAGCCCGAATAGTAGTTGCAGAACCCCATGAAGGACCGGAGTTCGCTGATGGTCTGGGGCTTCTCCCAGTGGTGCAGGGACGCCAGCTTCCCAGGCATGGGACGGCGTTGCCCGTGACCAACCACGTGACCCGCGAACTCCACTTCCTTCACGAATAGTGAGGCTTTGGTGGGCTTGCACACCATGTTGTGTTTGTCCAACTCGCTGAGCACTCGGCGCAGATCCTTCTCATGCGCGTCGATGAGCTCGTCCTCAGTCATGTTCTCCGTGCCGGACCCGATGATGATGTCATCCACGAAGGGATCGGCACAGTCCCGGACAGGACCGAGTAGGTCCTCCATCATGCGCTGGAAAACGGCGTTGCCATTCTTGGCACCCATAGGAACCACTTTCCACTGCATGGGCCCAAGCGGCGTCGACATCGCTGTGCAGGGCCTGGAGTCCGGGTGTAGCGGCATCTGGTGGTAACCGTGTTTCAGGTCCAACACCGTGAAAATCCGCTTCTTCTGTTGCTTTTGGAGGATGGAGTCGATCAGGGGAAGCGAGTACGAGTCGTGCTCGGTCTGCTCGTTCAAACCTCTGTAATCATCCACCAACCTCCACTCGCCCTTCTCCTTCTTGGGTACGATGAAGGCTGGGCTGGCCCATTCACTGTCGGAGGGTTCGATCCATCCCCGCGCAATGAACTCGGCCAACAGCTTCTTCATGGCCTCGGCTCGATCGCCCTGAAGTTGGTACTCCCGATGACGATAGATGTTCGGGTTCGGCTTCAGCTTGATCTTCGCTGTACCAAACCTCCCGCGATCTGGAGGGTTCTTGTTGGCAACGCCACTGAATAGCCGCGGATAGGCCTTGATCAGCTTTTCCTTCAGCTCGGCGACCTTCGGGTTCTCCTGGGCCTCCTCAGCCGCTTGCTTCGGTATAGATACAACCGACCGCACTGCGGTGTAGGCCTCTTCTGGGTCCGATTCCGACTTCTCCTCGTCCGATATGCCGTCTTCATCGTCGTGGGGAGCTCTTCCCACCGATAATCTTCGAAAATTTGCGGCCTCGGGCTGGTGACTGTCGCTATCGGCACCCATTCTTGGAAAATCCCATGTTGGTGGGTCCGACCCAACCGGACCATCGTATTGGTCCGCGATGTGGTCCATGATCCTCGCCACGAACTCGTCCTTCTCGTACTTGCCGGTGACCAACATCTTGTCATCCCACCAATGCGGAGATGTGACCATGGCCCGCCTCTTCTTGGCTGCCACACGGTCGTGCATCCCCATCCGCATGTAGTTGACAACGTCGTCGATCTCGGCGTGGGACAGGACGTCAATGCCATCAATTGGCTGATCCGTCCCCTCCTTGGGCTCAAACATGACCTTCATGGGCACCGCCTCCACCCTACGGATGAATGCTTCATCACCCGTGGGCTGGGCTTGCGCCCCATCCACCAGGAAAGCCTTGGTACCCCACGCTTGACCCGGGGAGGGCATTGATACACCCTTGGCGTCGATGAACAACTCCTCCTCTGGCACGAATGACATCTCGTTCAGGGTGATGGAGTCCAGCGTCGACTTGAGACCCTCCAGCGGACATGGGGTGGAACCTATGCCGGTTATGACCAGGATCCCCTTCGCCCTATCCGCGATGATCTTCTCCACCGTACGTCTGGTGTTATCCAGGGAGCCATGCCAATACATGGGTCCCCACTCCTTCAAACCCCAATGCCTGTGCCAGGCTGAGTCTCCTCGATGCCAATGCCTCCTACACTTCCGCAGAAGTGGGGCATCCCGGGAAGCGAAGACGTCCGTCTCGGGCACTTCAGCTCCCAGCGTCTGAACCATCCTGGTGTACACTTGCGGCGCCATTCCATACTCCGTGAGCTGAACTCCACGGTCTCCTCTGGACTTGACACCGACAGCTTGCACCGCTCGGACGATCCGATCCTCTTCCTCAGCGTTCCATTGGGATGACCCGCACGCATAATCCGTGGACAGCCATGTGAGGCATTCATCGTCCTCCCGGACCAGCGTTGCGCGATGGGGAAGGGCTCCAATGGCGTTGGCCACCATGAAGTCGTACCCCATGATCATATCCCAATCAGTAATGTCGGCCACATAGAAGTTCCCGGATAGAGTGCTTCTCTTCGCCTGATCAGGGCGGTTCAAGCGCTCATGCTCCCAGAATTCCATACTGATAGTGGCCTCATGGGTGCCACCACCCATAATCTCTCCGTTGGCGACCTTCAGGCGGACCGGTCTCCGGCTGGGCTGCAGGAATTCCTCCTTGAACAACCCTCTCCGGACCAGGCTCACCTGGGCACCCGTATCCACCAACACATCCACCACCTTCTCCTCTCGTCCGCACCGTACTCGCACTTTCAAGTGCAACTGCCGCTCGTCGCCATGAGGTGTATGGACGACTCTCACGGCATGCAACTCTAGCACGTCCGGGTGCATCAGGACTTCAAGGGTATGGTCACGGATGGTGTAGATCTTGGGTTGGTCCTGCCCGTCCACGGGGCTCTCCGTGGTCGCTCCTTCCTTCTTGCCATGTCCCGTACCCACATGTACTTCCCTTGGCAGGGCGCTCCAGGGGTTGGGAGTGGCAAAACTCAGTGGTTTTGGCTCTTCCGGAGCCTTCTTCGGCACCCGATGTGCCTTCGCCTTCTCAGGGATTCCACTGATTTTCGGAGGAGAGACCTCCGAGGTCCCACTCCCGTGCGGGCTCCTCTAGACTTGGCTTCCCGCAGCCCCTTCCGGCTGCGATCCGCCAGGACTTTGTCCTCCACTTTGCTGGGCTTTGAGTTCCTCCAACGTCCTCAACATGTCCTCAGCAACTTCCTCGATCGACCTCACTCGTCGGTCTTGGCCAGGTCCACCACCATAGCCTCTTCCTCCGCCTTTTCCTTGACTTTTGCCTTGGCCTTTTCCCCCGTCTCCGCCCTTCGCCTTCCAGTCGGAAATCCGCTGCTCCTTGGGCTTCTTCTCGGGGTGAGCGGCGAAGTAGGCCTTCTTGTCCGCCTCATACACCTTGCACTGACGGTGGTCGTGTGCATGGTTGTGTCCCTTGCCATAACAGACCCAGCACCCATCGTGCTGAGACCTGTACTCTCGGAACGAGAGCGGTGGGTTCCCGATCCTCCTTGGTCCTTCTCTGTTCTTCCTGGGTCCCACCTGGCTCCATCTGGACCGATCCTGCCCATGGTTCTTCACGTTGTGCGCCACAAACGCGAAGAAATGGGCCTCCTCGTGATCCTCCCGGGACCAGTGGTCTTGGCCACTTCCACTTCCATCCTCCGCGGAGTTGGCCGTGTCCTCCTGGATCTCCCGGTGATGGCGGTCGTCTCGGTGTCCTCGTTGTCCATGACCATGCCGATCCTGCACGTGGGCCTCGTTCTTCGCATTGAGCTTCAACTCCACCGTGATGTACTTCACGATCTCGTCCAGGCTCATGCGAGCGAAGATGACTTGCATCTTCAGCGGCTCCCCGCGCCTCCACTCCACGTTGTTGAGGCGCAGCAACCTTTGCCCCATGGAGTCCCCGAATACCTCCACGTACACGGCGTTCTTCAGGCCCAACATCCGGTCGGGTTCGCCCAGGTTCCTCCTGAAGAACTCCATGATACCCGCATGGGTATCCTCCGCTGCCATAATCCTCACCGCCACCCGTCGCTTGGCGCGCTTCTTCTCCTCGTCCTCCACTCTCCTCTTCCAGCTGCCGGGGAGGACGTCCTTCAGCAAGTGGCGGATCTCATCGGCCTCATTCCAGTCTTCCACCAACTTGAGGCATCTGCGGTACTTCCGCAGATACCGGTTCCACTCCCGGACCCGCAACTCACCGCGGTCCAGCGGCAGTGGAATGGACCACAGGTCCTCCAGCTTCTGGTTAGGAGCGTCCACCCGCTCCTCATCCTCCAGCCACTGGAGGCATGCCTGCTCCGTGCGGATCAATCCTTCCCGGATCTGATCACGCAGCTCCTCCTTGAGGTCCTGCGCCAGCCGGTGTGGGAATGTCCGGCATACCCACTTGTCCCGCGGCGCTCCCCGCATCTCGCCGACGACCTCCTCGGCGAAGTCCTCCCAGTCCAGGATGAAGTCATCCAGGTTGGACGGGTTCCCGTCATAATAGGGGATTTTGATTCCCCTGAGGTCGTCGATCCTGATGGCGTCTCCGACGTCTCCAGCCACCACTCCACCGAGACGGATACCACCTGTGGCCGGGGGGTTTGAGTACACTCCCCGTACATCCCTCTCCTCCATGGAGTGCGGTCCAGTTGGGCCTGAACCCATGGGGTTTGGAATACGGGAAGGACTTCTTCCATCGGCCGTCCATATCCCCGTATTGGGGTCCTTCGCCCACAGATTTCCGCTTGGATGCCCTCGACCATGTCCGTCGGCCCTTCCCATGGTTTGCCCCTGCGTGGTCTGGTTCTGGATCTCCTCTTCCGCATAAACTGCATAGGTAGTCGTGGATGGCGGTAGATCCTGGGCGGCGTGGGACATCTGCACTGTCAGGCTCCTCGGGTCTGTGGCTACGTGCCCTTCCCGCCTGGACCCGGCCGGTGCCGTGTGTTCCCCGAGCATTGTGGACTCGCTGAATAGGGGAACAAACGGCAGCGCACCCGGGTCTACACGCGGAGGCGCGTAGGGTGCCTCTGCAGGGCCGCCCAACGGTTTCTCCATGGTGCTCCTGAGGGTCTTAACCCGCTCAACCAGCTCTACCGCGGCCGGCTTTGCCGGGAGCTCCGGACCCGAGGCGAGGGGCTGTCGCTCCTCTAGCCTTCTCAGGCGTCCCCACATGTCCTCCACTAAGTGGAGGAGGCTGTCCACCACTTGCTGCTGCTTCTGCAGGGCCAGCTCCAGATTCTCCCGGTACCGGGCCTGATCCGCTCGCAGTTCCTCCATGTGGTTCTCCGCGGCCGACTGGTCGTCCAGGATCCCCGCGACGTCCTCCTCTAGAGCATCCTTGGCGTTGTCCAGGCGGTCAAGATGATTCACGATGGCGTCCATCCCCATCTTCGGGTACTTGCCCATGAGGAAGGACACGTGCTCGCAGTGGCACGTAGCGTGCTTTCCGCCGGATTCAGCGCATCCCGCGGTTCCCGGCACCTCAGACTCATCGCCCATAGGCGTATCGCCTATGGCGTCCGTCTCTGGGCCCGTGTGCCGGGGCACAGGTGCCGTCCGGGCCCTGGCTGGCCTCTCCAAGCCCTCGGCGTCGTGCTGCAGGGCGGGCTCGGGGGCCGTATGCGCCCTGGCAATCGGCGCGGACATCTCCGGCTCCGAAGGTGGCTCGTGGGCTGTCCGATAGCCCTCGGAGTGCCCCTCGGATTCCCACAGCCTGACCGGGCTGGGGTCCGTGTCCATAGCCCCGGCGTCCCTTGCCGCGGACTTGGGTGACCCGCGCTTCCGGTAGCGCCGGGCCCGTCCTCCACTGCTGCCTGAATGGCAGGCCTCATCAGAGTCCTCCGCGGCGGAGCGGAGGTTGCAACCCTTTCGGCAGCGACGCTCACACATGGAGACCAGGTCCTCCATGTCACGTCCTCCTCTTCCCGAGTGTCGTTCTTCTCTTCGGGCTTCAACTTCTGGAGTTCGCCATGCTCTTGAACGTCTCCGCTCTTCTATGGCTCCAATCTCCGGCGTGGTCTCCACCGAGTCCACAATACGCACCCGGGGCGTACTTGGGCAGGGCTCATAAGGGCCCAAGTCCCCGGGTCGGCGGTTGGTAGGGGCAGCAGGTAAGCCTCTGCTACCATAAAGAAGGTCCCTACCAGGACCGGCCCCCGCTGTGCCCCTTCCGCCTGTAATCCCCGCTGACTTGCTCCGGATCAATGCTTGCATTTATCAAAATCCAGGGTGCAAAACCAAAAATATAGAAAATAGAAAATACAATCCTCCTTCAACCCTGAATGGCAACCAGATCCCACAAGTATGGCAATAACCCAATTCACAATCCAAATCAGGCTGCGGGCTTTCGTTCAGCACACCGGTATTCCCACGGTGGCGGGCATGTACAAGAATTGCTCCAAGGAAGAAAGCCCTGAAATTGGCATATGAACACAAATAAAACAAAGTTGGGGAGAGATGGAAACTTGCACAATCACAGCCATAGACCCATCATTCCCTGGACTCAAGACCTTCCCTTGACTCACCAACATGATGCCCTGAACCCAGTCCAACATGATGGTTAAATGCCATATATCAAAAGTCACTACATAAACCCCAAAAATGTGTTCACTCCCAAGCCTCTAAGTCCTAGCCCAATAGGGAAGGTGGCGTGTCATGGCCTAGAGTGGCACTCAGGACCATGCCCTACCCTGACATAACCTTGGTTGGACTTGGAGTCGAATGGGCTTAGAGAAATGACCTATGAGTTTGAACTCATAACATGCCAAAAAACTGCCAATTCACACCATATTGGCCATATATCAAAAATATGCTCAAAATTGAAGTTACTACTTATCCGAAGGCTCAAAGCATGCATGGAATCGAAGTCTAGTATTCATGGAGGATAGAGACCAAAGGCCAATGCCCATGTACATCCCCATATTACCCTCGAAACCCTTTCGGATATGGGCGCCACGCACTGCCCAAGTCAGCCCATGATTTTGAGACCAATTCTTGTAATCCTTCGTGCGCCAAGCCAAATGGAGTACGCAATCCGGCATATGGTGGTGTTCCACTCCGAAGCATATGCCAACATATGAACAACATACCATGGTTCAACCCTCCATAGGCTTCTTGCTGTTAGCTGACCAGGTGAGTACACAAAACGCAAAAATGAGCAAAAATTGAGGTCAAAAACATGAAAATATGACCAAATACAAAGTTGTCATGATAGTATATCTCTATGCTCACCCATGATATCCGCTCCTGGTTCAATACACAAATGATTGGAACCAATTGCGAACAATTCCCCCACTTGGATCCCCAATCGGGCGCATGGAGATACCTTCGCCACTAATATCTACATGCCCCATGAAAATGGGAGTGCACCCATGGATCTCTTTGTCGAACATACCATGAGCAATACATACGCGGTAGACTTGGTCTAGCGCTTTGAATTCCACAATTAGGACATGGGCAAAGCCCTTGTCACGTATGGCTCCCCATCTCTTCGGCCACACGAAGATATATAACATGGGCGTGAGCATATCAAACATATACCATGCATATAACAAATACCCTCAAAATGTGGCTCCCACCATGATATGCCATGTCCCTCCATTGACCTAACTTCACGTTAAAAATACGTAGGAACCCAAGGAAAGTTGCTATGCAACCCCAACACCCATGCGGCACACTCGAAAGTCGCATTAAAATATTCGGTTGCACGGTCCAAGAGTTATATATCACTTTATACCCTCTTGACCCTTTTCCCTTGCTACACCGGGCATGTGTACACACCAAAGGCGTTTGATGCTTCCTAAATTAAGTTGAGACCAAGGCATTTTCCAACCCAACCTTCCTTATTCTCATTCCTCACACTCGCGCGTAGATATGGCTCTTCAAAGTGATCCCACGATTCGATTTTGTTTCCCTTATATCTCCAAGTCAAATGGGTGGCAAGTATAAGGGAAACCTGATTCGGGCATAGGGGAAGGAGTATGACCACTCGAAGAAGTCCAAATCAAGTGCGGCGATGTCGAAGTCGAAAATCCGATTTCGACATCACGAAAAATTCCGATTAAAATTTCCAGTGCTTATTTAGAAAATTGCGGAAGCAACGAACCCTTTACAGATGAAATCTGACCCTTCAGAAACATTTCCGCCAAAATATCTGGAAATAACAGTTAACCAATCGGTTAACGCAAAATCGCGAGCCAACTGACAGTCGCCGATACATTGACTATCAGAACGAAAGGCTGAAAAATTACGGAAACATTATGATAATAAAACCCTGTTGATTCCTGATATTCCGATATATAAATCTCCGCTGGCGGTGCCTCGGTTCTGAATATGGCCGCTCATAGCCGGAATGGCCAAACCTATCACACTATCACATCGGGTTAGTCCAGGTGGATGGGAGAGTATGATATCAGCCAATGGCGGCTTGCCGGCACATAGATACACACCCCAAGTGACCCCAAGATGGCCACGGGGGTCCGAACCGGCTTCACATCTTGTGCAGCGGCCCCGACAGTTCTGCATACATCCGGACATAGCCCGAATAGTAATTGCAGAACCCCATGAAGGGTCGGAGTTCGCTGATGGTCTGGGGCTTTTCCCAGTGGTGCAGGGACGCCAGCTTCCCAGGCATGGGACGACGTTGCCCGTGACCAACCACGTGACCCGCGAACTCCACTTCCTTCACGAAGAGTGAGGCTTTGGTGGGCTTGCACACCATGTTGTGCTTGTCCAACTCGCTGAGCACTCGGCGCAGATCCTTCTCATGCGCGTCGATGAGCTCGTCCCCAGTCATGTTCTCCGTGCCGGACCCGATGATGATGTCATCCACGAAGGGATCGGCACAGTCCCGGACAGGACCGAGTAGGTCCTCCATCATGCGCTGGAAAGCGGCGTTGCCATTCTTGGCACCCATAGGCACCACTTTCCACTGCATGGGCCCCAGCGGCGTCGACATCGCTGTGCAGGGCCTGGAGTCCGGGTGTAGCGGCATCTGGTGGTAACCGTGTTTCAGGTCCAACACCGTGAAAATCCGCTTTTTCTGTTGCTTTTGGAGGATGGAGTCGATCAGGGGGAGCGAGTACGAGTCGTGCTCGGTCTGCTCGTTCAAACCTCTGTAATCAACCACCAACCTCCACTCGCCCTTCTCCTTCTTGGGCATGATGAAGGCTGGGCTGGCCCACTCACTGTCGGAGGGTTCGATCCATCCCCGCTCAATGAACTCGGCCAACAGCTTCTTCATGGCCTCGGCCCGATCGCCCTGAAGTTGGTACTCCCGATGACGATAGATCTTCGGGTTGGGCTTCAGCTTGATCTTCGCTATACCAAACCTCCCGCGATCTGGAGGGTTCTTGTTGGCGACGCCACTGAATAGCCGCGGATAGGCCTTGATCAGCCTTTCCTTCAGCTCGGCGACCTTCGGGTTCTCCTGGGCCTCTTCAGCCGCTTGCTTCGGTATAGACACAACCGACCGCACTGCGGTATAGGCCTCTTCTGGGTCCGATTCCGACTTCTCCTCGTCCGATATGCCGTCTTCATCGTCGTGGGTCGCGACTCCCACCGATAATCTTCGAAAATTTGCGGCCTCGGGCTTGTGCTCGTCGCTACCGGTTCCCACTCTTGGAAAACCCCACGTTGGTGGGTCCGACCCAACCGGACCATCGTATTGGTCCGCCATGTGATCCATGACCCTCGCCACGAACTCATCCTTCTCGTACTTGCCGGTGACCAACATCTTGTCATCCCACCAATGCGGAGATGTGACCATGGCCCGCCTCTTCTTGGCTGCCACACGGTCGTGCATCCCCATCCGCATGTAGTTGACGACGTCGTCGATCTCGGCGTGGGACAGGACGTCAATGCCATCAATTGGCTGATCCGTCCCCTCCTTGGGCTCAAACATGACCTTCATGGGCACCGCCTCCACCCTACAGATGAGTGCTTCATCACCCGTGGGCTGGGCTTGCGCCCCATCCAACAGTAAAGCCTTGGTACCCCACGCTTGACCCGGGGAGGGCATTGATACACCCTTGGCGTCGATGAACAACTCCTCCTCTGGCACGAATGACATCTCGTTCAGGGTGATGGAGTCCAGCGTCGACTTGAGACCCTCCAGCGGACATGGGGTGGATCCTATGCCGGTTATGACCAGGATCCCCTTCGCCCTATCCGCGATGATCTTCTCCACCGTACGTCTGGTATTGTCCAGGGAGCCATGCCAATACATGGGCCCCCACTCCTTCAAACCCCAATGCCTGTGCCAGGCTGAGTCTCCTCGATGCCAATGCCTCCTACACTTCCGCAGAAGTGGGGCATCCCAGGAAGCAAAGACGTCCGTCTCGGGCGCTTCAGCTCCCAGCGTCTGGATCATCCTGTCATACACTTGCGGCGCCATTCCATACTCCGTGAGCTGAACTCCACGGTCTCCTCTGGACTTGGCACCCACAGCTTGCACCGCTTGGACGATCCGATCCTCTTCCTCAGCATTCCATTGGGATGATCCGCATGCATAGTCCGTGGACAGCCATGTTAGGCATTCATCATCCGCCCGGACCAGCGTTGCACGATGGGGAAGGGCTCCAATGGCATTTGCCACCATGAAGTCATACCCCATGATCATATCCCAATCGGTAATGTCGGCCACATAGAAGTTCCCGGATAGAGTGCTTCTCTTCGCCTGATCAGGGCGGTTCAAGCGCTCATGCTCCCAGAATTCCTTACTGATAGTGGCCTCATGGGTGCCCCCACCCATGATCTCTCCGGTTGGCGACCTTCAGGCGTACCGGTCTACGGCTGGGCTGCAGGAGTTCCTCCTTGAACAACCCTCTCCGGACCAGGCTCACCTGGGCACCCGTATCCACCAACACATCCACCACCTTCTCCTCTCGTCCGCACCGTACTCGCACTTTCAAGTGCAACTGCCACTCGTCGCCATGAGGTGTATGGACGACTCTCACGGCATGCAACTCTAGCACGTCCGGGTGCATCAGGACTTCAAGGGTATGGTCACGGATGGTGTAGATCTTGAGTTGGTCCTGCCCGTCCACGGGGCTCTCCGTGGTCGCTCCTTCCTTCTTGCCATGTCCCGTACCCACATGTACTTCCCTTGGCAGGGCGCTCCAGGGGTTGGGAGTGGCGAAACTCAGTGGTTTTGGCTCTTCCGGAGCCTTCTTCGGCACCCGATGTGCCTTCGCTTTCTCAGGGATTCCACTGATTTTCGGAGGAGAGACCTCCGAGGTCCCACTCCCGTGGGGGCTCCTCTAGACTTCGCTTCCCGCAGCCCCTTCCGGCTGCGCTTCGCCAGGACTTTGTCCACCACGTTGCTGGGCTTTCAGTTCCTCCAACGTCCTCAACATGTCCTCAGCAACCTCCTCGATCGACCTCACTCGTCGGTCTTGGCCAGGTCCACCACCATAGCCTCTTCCTCCGCCTTTTCCTTGGCCTTTGCCTTGGCCTTTTCCCCCGTCTCTGCCCTTCGCCTTCCAATCGGAAATCCGCTGTTCCTTGGGCTTCTTCTCGGGGTGAGCGGCGAAGTAGGCCTTCTTGTCCGCCTCATAAACCTTGCACTGACGGTGGTCATGTGCATGGTTGTTTCCCTTGCCATAACAAACCCAGCACCCGTCGTGCTGAGACCTGTACTCCCGGAACGAGAGCGGTGGGTTCCCGATCCTCCTTGGCTCTTTGCCCCTTGGTCCCGCCCGGCTCCATCTGGACCGATCCTGCCCATTGTTCTTCACGTTGTGTGCCACAAACGCGAAGAAATGGGCCTCCTCGTGATCCTCCCGGGACCAGTGGTCTTGGCCACTTCCACTACCATCCTCCGCGGAGTTGGCCGTGTCCTCCTGGATCTCCTGATGATGGCGGTCTTCTCGGTGTCCTCGTTGTCCATGACCATGCCGATCCTGCACGTGGGCCTCGTTCTTCGCATTGAGCTTCAACTCCACCGTGATGTACTTCACGATCTCGTCCAGGCTCATGCGGGCGAAGATGACTTGCATCCTCAGCGGCTCCCCGCGCCTCCACTCCACGTTGTTGAGGCGCAGCAACCTTTGCCCCATGGAGTCTCCGAATACCTCCACGTACACGGCGTTCTTCAGGCCCAACATCCGGTTGGGTTCGCCCAGGTTCCTCCTGAAGAACTCCATGATACCCGCATGGGTATCCTCCGCCGCCATAATCCTCACCGCCACGCGCTTCTTCGCCCTCTTCTTCTCTTCGTCCTCCACTCTCCTCTTCCAGTTGCCCGGGAGGACGTCCTTCAGCAAGTGGCGGATCTCACTGGCCTCGTTCCAGTCCTCCACCAGCTTGAGGCATCTGCGGTACTTCCGCAGATACCGGTTCCACTCCCGGACCCGCAACTCACCGCGGTCCAGCGGCAGTGGAATGGACCACAGGTCCTCCAGCTTTTGGTTCGGAGCATCCTCCCGCTCCTCGTCCTCCAACCACTGGAGGCAGGCCTGCTCCGTCCGGATCAATCCTTCCCGGATCTGATCCCGCAGCTCCTCCTTCAGGTCCTGCGCCAGCCGGTGTGGGAATGTCCGGCATACCCACTTGTCCCGCGGCGCTCCCCGCATCTCGCCGACGACCTCCTCGGCGAAATCCTCCCAATCCAGGATGAAGTCATCCAGGTTGGAGGGGTTACCATCGTAGTAGGGGATTTTGATTCCCCTGAGGTCGTCAATCCTGATGGCGTCTCCGACGTCTCCAGCCATGACTCCACCGAGACGGATACCACCTGTGGCCGGGGGGTGTGAGTACACTCCCTGTACATCCCTCTCCTCCATGGAGTGCGGTCCAGCTGGGCCTGAACCCATGGGGTTTGGAATGCGGGAAGGACTTGCTCAATCGGCCGTCCATATCCCCGTGTTGGGGTCCTTCGCCCACAGGTTTCCGCCTGGATGACCTCGACCATGTCCGTCGGCGCTTCCCATGGTTCGCCCCTGCATGGTGTGGTTCTCGATCTTCTCTTCCGCATAAACCACCATATTCGTCGTGAACGGTACATCCTGAGCGGCATGGGACATCTGCACCGTCAGGCTCCTCGGGTCCGTGGTTAAGTGCCCTTCCCGCATGGACCCAGCCGGTGCCGTGTGTTCCCCGAGCATTGTGGATTCGCTGAACATGGGAACAAACGGCAGCGCACCCGGGTCAACACGCGGAGGCGCGTAGGGTGCCTCTGCAGGGACGCCCATGGGTTTCTCCATGGCGCTCCTGAGGGTCTTAACCCGCTCCACCAGCTCTACCGCGGCCGGCTTTGCCGGGAGCTCCGGACCCGAGGCGAGGGGCTGTCGCTCCTCTAGCCTTTTCAGGCGTCCCGACATGTCCTCCACTAAGTGGAGGAGGCTGTCCACCACTTGCTGCTGCTTCTGCAGGGCCAGCTCCAGATTCTCCCGGTACCGGGCCTGATCCGCTCGCAGCTCCTCCATGTGGTTCTCCGCGGCCGACTGATCGTCCAGGATCCCCGCGACGTCCTCCTCTAGGGCATCCTTGGCGTTGTCCAGGCGGTCCAGATGATGCACGATGGTGTCCATCCCCATCTTCGGGTACTTGCCCATGAGGAAGGACACGTGCTCGCAGTGGCACGCAGCGTGCTTTCCGCCGGATTCAGCACTTCCCGCGGTTCCCGGCACCTCAGACTCATCGCCCATGGGCGTATCGCCTATGGCGTCCGTCTCTGGTCCCGTGTGCCGGGGCACAGGTGCCGTCCGGGCCCTGGCTGGCCTCTCCAAGCCCCCGGCGTTGTGCTGCAGGGCGGGCTCGGGGGCCGTGTTCGCCCTTGTGGGCAGTCTGGCCGTCTCCTCCGACTCCGAAGGTGGCTCGTAGGCTGTCCGATAGCAATGGGAGTGCCCCTCGGATTCCCACAGCCTGACCGGGCTGGGGTCCGTGTCCATAGCCCCGGCGTCCCTTGCCGCGGACTTGGGTGACCCGCGCTTCCGGTAGCGCCGGGCCCGTCCTCCACTGCTGCCTGAATGGCAGGCCTCATCAGAGTCCTCCGCGGCGGAGCGGAGGTTGCATGCCTTTCGGCAGCGACGCTCACACATGGGGACTAGGTCCTCCATGTCACGTCCTCCTCTTCCCGAGTGTCGTTCTTCTCTTCGGGCTTCAACTTCCGGAGTTCGCCATGCTCTTGAACGTCTCGGTCCTTCTATGGCTCCAATCTCCGGCGTGGTCTCCACCGAGTCCACAATACGCACCCGGGGCGTACTTGGGCAGGGCTCATAAGGGCCCAAGTCCCAGGGTCGGCGGTTGGTAGGGGCAGCAGGTAAGCCTCTGCTACCATAAAGAAGGTCCCTACCAGGACCGGCCCCCGCTGTGCCCCTTCCGCCTGTAATCCCTGCCGATTTGCTCCTGATCAACGATTGCATTGCTCAAAATCCAAGGTTCCAAATCCAAAAATATAGAAAATAAAATCCTCCTTCAACCCTGAATGGCAACCAGATCCCACAAATACAGCAATAACCCAATTCACAATCCAAATCAGGCTGCGGGCTTTCGTTCAGCACATCGATGGTCTCACGATGGCGGGCATGTACAAGAATTGCACCAAGGAAGAAAACCCTGAAATTGGCATATGACCACAAATAAAGCAGAGTTGGGGAAAGAGGTTAACTTACACATTCACAGCCATAAACCCCTCATTCCCTGGACACAAGACCTTCCCTTGACTCACCAACATGATGCCCTGAACCCAGTCCAATGGGATGATTAAATGCCATGTATCAAAAGTCACTACATGAACCCCAAAAATGTGTTCACTCCCAAGCCTCTAAATCCTAGCCCAATAGGGGAGGTGGCGTGTCATGGCCTAGAGTGGCACTCAGGACCATGCCCTACCCTGACATAACCTTGGTTGGACCTGGAGTCGAATGGGCTTAGAGAAATGACCTATGAGTTTGAACTCATAACATGCCAAAAAACTGCCAATTCACACCATATTGGCCATATATCAAATATATGCTCAAAATTGAAGTTACCACTTATCCGAAGGCTCAAAGCATGCATAGAATCGAAGTCTAATATTCATGGAGGATAGAGACCAAAGGCCAATGCCCATGTACATCCCCACCTTACCCTCGAAACCCCTTGGGATATGGGCGCCACGCACTGCCCAAGTCAGCCCATGATCTTGAGACCAAATCTTGTGATCCTTCGTGCGCCAAGCCAAATGGAGTACGCAATCCGGCATATGGTGGTGTTCAACTCCAAAGCATACGCCAACATATGAACAACATACCATGGTTCAACCCTCCATAGGCTTCTTGCTGTTAGCTGACCAGGTAAGTACACAAAACGCAAAAATGAGCAAAAATTGAGGTCAAAAACATGAAAATATGACCAAGTACAAAGTAGTCATGATAGTATATCTCTATGCTCACCCACCCTAGTGACCCCTTTTGCACACCATGGGGCCATGTCCTATGTTCAACCGGTGTTCAACTGACTTCACAGGGCCCTTGAACCACCCCTGAACAGCGGTTGAACACCCCCACCGCGCGTAGTGCAATTTTACCAAAAATTAAACTTTTGACGTATCACCATGCCATTCCAAACCATCCATGACGATGTACCATGCTTTTAACAACATACTAATGCCCAATGCACTATTCCATGCCATACCCCTCACATTGCCACTCCCTTTCTATCATGTCCAAGAGTAGCGTCAACGCCGCCTTGGTGTTCAACCATGCGGTTGAACACCCCACTTGACACATTCCCCTAAGCTTTGACCTTCATTGTGGTCCTTTGGCTTCCATTCTATCGTGGATGGTGTTCAGAGGTTTTTGCAGTGTGCACCTGCCTTATCCAAATCAATTATAACCACAAAACCATGGATTTTCGGCTACTTTCATATTGCCGCCCATACGCGTTCGGCCATGTTCAACTGCGTGTTCAACCGCGCGGTTGAACACGGTTGAACACGGTTGAACACGGTTGAACACACACTGGAGCGCGTTAGGAGAAATGCCGCACGTAATCGCAATCACACAACAATGGCACCAACAATTCACGTCAAATTGGATGAACAATCCCAGTGCCCGTCACCATGGGAACCCCAGGTCCAGGAGTTCAGTGCGCATCGGAGCGGGAAGGCGGTGCCACGCGATAGATGTATACGCCACGATGGCATACCTTTCACCCTCCCATCGCTCCGGCCCATGCGTACGCCACGCATTGAAAATCACCCCCTTTCGTGCATCCACAACAACCCCTTGCACAATTTGACGCCCACATTGCATCCATGCTTGACGCTGCGCCCCCCCCTCCCCCCCACCACCCATCCACGCCGTAGTAAAGAAACCACCACCACGGAAATCACCCACCGCCACCACCCCACTCAACGCGGAGTCATCCCTCGGATGTTTGTGTACATCCATGGGTGCACATCCGTTGCCCCACACGATAGAAATTGCGGTGTAACTGAGGGACGGTAAACAAACCGTGAGGAACTTATTTACAAGGCGCACAACATGTGCATCATCATGTGTCCTCTTAGACATGCCCACGTGTGTAAACGTCGGAAACTTCCTTGTTGCTCCCCATAGGATCCGGCGGTACTCTCCTCCATGTTTCTTCTTGTGGAGCCATCCCTTCAAGCCTTGTAAGGCTTCATGGACCTTGTCGGCTAGTCACTTTGAGTCCACGGCCCATAGCGCTTGCGTCTCCGGTCTGACCTCTTCCTTCCCATCATCGGCACACTCCTTCTCCCTTGTGCTCGCCATTGCCCTTTCGCTCCCACTTTCGTGCATGCCGTCTTGGGGTCCACCTTCCTCCTTTGCATCATCTCCAACATGAGGTCGTTCATTCTCCTTGGCATCGTGCTCCACCTTGGGGTTGTTGAGGGCATCGGACATGCCCTCCTTGTTGGCATCGTCCACGGACGTGCCCTCCTTGTTCCAATCCTCCACGGACATGCCCTCCTTGTTGGAATCGTCCACGTCATTTGAAGTGCTCTCCTTCATGGGATCCTCGGAGTCCTCCTTGGTGCCATTGTCCGACGCATTGGTGGTACTTCCCGCGATTGCTTCCGTGCTTGCGATTGCTTCCGTGCTTGCCCCATCTTGACCTCAATCTTTTGTATCTCCGCTCTCGGTTTCCTTGGTCGCTTTCTCCATGTTCGCCTCCCACTTCGCCAACATGGCCTTTGCCTCATCCTCGCTCGTGAACGCTGTGTGGCGGAGGCGCACAATGACTGGCCACGTGACGTTGGCCTCACTCTGCTCTCCGGGCCATTGGGGGGGGAGTTTCACCATCTCCTCCCCCTTCCGTGGCTTGGGGTCGTCCTTCGTTCGCTTTGCCACGGCGCCCACTGCGATGCGGTGGCGCTTGTCTGGACCCTCGGTCAGCACCCACCGTACTGCGGATCCCGCTGGCAACCCGAACTTCTCACGTGCCTCTTGGCGCTTCTCGTCGAGGCGGCGTTTTTCCTCCAATCGTTGCACTTTCACCATCTCCTATGCAAAAGCGTTGCAGAGAGTTCAACCGAGTTCAACCGCGTTCAACCGTGTTCAACCGACCGGTTGAAGTGTTCAACCGTGTTCAACCGTGTTTCACGACGTACCGCCACACACTATAGCACCGGCATGCTTCGACGTTGTGAAGGCGCATTGCAACCAAATGTAGAGGCATATGCATACGCAGGAACATGGGGACATCACCTCTTCCGCTGGTGCGCTTGCTTGCACCGTGGTACCTGTGCTTGCACTTGTCTCCATTGCGCCACTTGCCTCCGTCGCGCCACTTGCCTCCATCGCGCTACTTGCCTTCGTCGCGCCACTTGCCTTCGCTGTGCCACTTGCCTCCGTCACGTTCGGTGTTGACCGTTGTCCTTCCTTTGCTCCCACATTTGCGTTGTTGGCGTCTTTGGGCCGCAGAGATGCCTTCTCCTTCTTGTCCTGGTCCTTTTTGTCCTTCTTTGGTTTTGCTTCGATCTTCTTCTTCTTGTTTGCCTTGGGAGCCTCCTTTTTCTTGGGAGGTGTCCACCCCTCATCATTGTCCGACAATTGGCTTGCACTTCACCCTTTTGAGTCGGAGATCGAGTCCGCTGACGTTGCCACCCGTTGCCGCTTTTTGGAATGCACTCCCCGCCCGTCCTTCTTCTTCTTCTTGTCGGTTTTGTCTTGCACCCTTTGTTTGAGCGCAGTTTGCGCTTGGAGGAGCAAAACCTTTGGGCTTGCACTTCCTCCCTTTGCTTGTGGAATTGCCTTTGGTGGAGGCTTCAAGAGTCCACGAATGGGGACGTGGACTTTTGGCTCTTCTCGGAAGGGTGATGTTGAGCTCTCTGCCTCGTCGACCACGGGATTTTCACTCTCCACGTCTCCATGATCCGGCGCAAACCATGCATTAGAATTCTCCCACCACGTGCCATCGTCGGTGTTCATGTCATCCCTCAATTCCTCCTTCACGCCAAACATTGGTTGGGGGAATTGCTTCGCCTTGCCCGACTGACTCCGATGCTTTGGGGTGGACTCCATGGGTGTGCCAATCGCATGTGTGTCAATCGCATGTGGGGACCCGCCATGTGCAAGCTCTTGGAGTGCGCGACGGAGTCCTCGGGTCCATTTCTTCACGAGGGCGTCGCGATCGGAAACCCGTGGACCTGGCCCATGCCACCATTCATCGATGGGTAATGGCGGCCATGCTCCATGGAGCATGACCGCCGGTCCGCGTTTGTCAATGACGAACATGTGGGGTGGGACGTCTTGGGCCGACAACTAAGAGAGATGAGCGGTTGAATGGGGTTGAGGTGCGAAACCGACCGGTTGAACACCGGTTGAACACATGTGGCCACCACCTCATATGCACGGCACCCTCAGCGCACTAACACAGGGTATTCAATTATTGAACCATGTATGCATCCCAGACATGCAGGTCTTAATGTCCTAGCCACCAATTGCCCAAAACATCCACTCCGAACGTGTCACAAACGGACTGTATCCATACTCTCTCCGTTCGCTTTGCTTCAACTGCCCGGTTGAACACGGTTGAACACCGGTTGAACACTTGTTGCACACACCTGCTCCACGCCTCGCATCATTGACGAAGTGCTTGTGGCCGCATTGGGTAGTGTGGTTGGTGGTGCAACCGCTGCACGTGCCTCCTCCATGCTGGACTTCTTGCTGCGCCCGCCACTTGATATGGTTCCCCCGACCTCGACCATGGATGGCGGTGACGCGTTGTAGTTGGTGGCGTCGGAGGCGTCATACCAATTGTGCGGCACGGACTCCACGTTTTTAAAAAAGAATTGCGGCCCATGGCCCTTGCCATGGCCGCCACTTCGGCCAGCACACCCAGGGCCGGTCCATTGGGGTGCCACTGCAGTCCCCAGCCCGTAGGATTCCCATACCCTAAAGAGGGCATGGAGGGCGGTCTCCGACAACGTCATGGCAATTCCGGGGCGCGTGCTCAAACCAATCCTCAAAAGTTTCCACTCGGCCCAATTCTGGGCTGTGAGTGCTTTCGTTGTCCACGGGTGGCTCCGGTGGCCATGGAGGTCATACTGGGCGTTTTTTTTCATCCACACCCCGACACTCCTCCGGTACATGAACCGGGGTGTGATGTCCCGGAGCCATCTCCATTGAGGGGAGTCATCCGCCAACGACGATGAGTCGTGGTCCCAATTGCGGCACTTGGGCACCTTGTGGTGCTTGCGGTCCTTGTACCCCTTGTGCGGCTTGTAAGAACTGCATGAGTGCGAGCCCAATCGCTTGTTGCGCCGACGCTTGATGTCCTTCCATGACGCCCCCCTAAAAACAAAGAAAAATAGACACTCGCGCGGTTGAACATGCTTGCACACCTCAACTGACCGGTTGAACAACTTGAAGTGCCGCTGAACACGGTTGCACACGGAACACGGAGCATAAAGTATGAAGCACCAACGACAAACCACATAGCCCACACCTAGAGTTTGATCATTCTCCACCCGCACTCGTACGTTCCCACCGTGGTAGCTCTTTTGCCAGAAAGATCCTTTCGTGCGCTTGTTTTAGCATGCGCTTTTCACGAGCTACACGCCCACCGGGGCCACCGCCACCCCCACTTGAGCATAAGAAGTGGTCTTTTAATATATAGTTTAGTGATTCTACTATATCCCCACTAAACATTCCCGCCCCCCATGGGTAAATATTTTTCAGAACCTCCGTAGCCTCTCTTCTAAGCCACAAAAGGTAAGGTGACCGCTTATGCGGACAAATTAATTTCTGAAATCGACGTGCCACACGTTTACACTTTGAAACGGCCGCGGCCTCGTAGCGCCATGATTGCATGGCCGTCAAAAGGTTTGCCATTTCTTGTACAACAGATATATACTTTGGAGGCAACTTCATGGTCTTACCTATTATTGTCCAGTTAGCGAGGAGACGCCATGTCTCCTCACCGTCCGGGCTTGCCTTACCTTTGAGACTAATATTAGTCTTAGATTCATTCAACACGGTTTGCACGCGTGCACGGACAAGAGGCGGCAAACGTTTGCAAAACGCGCGAATGAAGTGTGTAAGGTAGTCGCCAAGTCAGATCACCAAGTGCAAAATGCACATCACAATGAACCGTGTGCGGTCATCCACGCGGAGCATTGGTTTTGAAGTGCACCCTTTGGCCGTAGTGCAATCCAAACCTTTATCGTACAAAGCGCGGAATTTTCCATCAAGGTGCGTTGTGCGCCGCACCTTAGTGTTCATCCATCGTTCACGCCTACTACACCATGTGGAAAAAGAGTAGATGCTTCCAATGGCATAGTAAGGCGACAATCCTAAAAGTAGACGCAACCATGGAGAGTCTCCACCCAACATGATTCGTGCACGATAATAAACATTATTCATTTGGATGTATCCACTATCAATGGTAGTTTGGATGTGTTGCAACGTGGCACAAAATAAGACACGCATTGCTTCGTCGTCATGTTCAGATGTCAATGCGACATCCAATGTCCAATTATATTGAAGAGTGCGGGCCTTTTCCGTGTGATTGGCAAAGCCAATCGCAATTTGCACCCATGGGCGTGAGCCACATGGGAACCCGTCGCCTCTAATTATGATGACGAATAATTGCTCGCCATCGATCATTGGAAAGTCCATGGACTCCATGAGCTCCTTTTGTGTTGCGACATAATTAAAGAAATGCGGTAAGTCCCATCGTACACCAACTTTGCCATTGTGAATAGTGGTTTCCAATTTTTGCGCCTTACCCAATCGTTGCCATTCACGGTGCATACGCTTGAAAGATGGAAATGGGTGCACCCAATGAACATCCAACTTTTCTTGGGCAGCTTTTGTTCGCCGGTTGGCCCAAGATATTAGATTCTTGTACCTAAATTTGAGGCATGTTAATTCGAACAAAGTGACGCGCACAACGTGAACGTTGGTGCACAACGTGAGCGTTGGTTGAAATCGTTCAACTTGTTCAACCGGGCAGTTGAACATGACTTTAACAAATGTTCAATTTGTTGTTTTCATGCAAAAACACTTGATGGTAGCATGTAAATGGGGCCACAATTGCATGTGGAAGAAGACATATACATGATAGTTCGATGAAACCTAGGTAGGCACTCTATGTTGCACAAACATGAGTCGCATTTGTTTCATATGTGTTCAACCGCACACTTGAACGCATCTCGCATACGGTTGAACACTCCTTGCATACATGCAACGCACCATGGTATGCATGTAGGACATGTAGAGCACCTATTTTTCGGCATTTCCAAGTCAAGGATCAACCGGACGGCATCCTTGGGTGTAAACACCCTTTCCATGACCTTCCGGTCATTGCGTCGACTACGCCGCCCACTACCCATTCTAGTCTTGAGGCGTTCCCATAGTGTACGACCACCCTTGGATGCGGTGAACAAGTTGACCAAATCACTCATCAATTCATCCGATTGTAATCCAGTGTAGTGATCTGCAATACATTGCTTCAAGTTTGACGTTGGCATTTTTGATTGTAAAATGAGAGGGATCCTTGCATACAAGTAAGAAACCACAATGGGGAATCTCTTGGTGCTCTAATTTGTTCTTATTGTTACGTTATTTTTGGTGACACTACCATATTGCACAAAGGTGAAATTAAATATTCTTCAATTCAATGCGTCATGTATATAGTAAAAAGCGAGCAGGTGGCAACTACTACACACCATGTGCATTCCCTTTACCGCCACGTGTTGGCCACCACGTGCCGGCTCCAGTTTTCATGTATGTGGTCACCACACCGCCACCTGCCCATTGGTAGTAGGTTCCAGGTTTTAACTGGGTTTTAGGGAACAGCTCAAAACCAAAATTGTGGGACAGGCTACATTTACCAATTAACCACTGTTGAACGCGTGATCGCGCGAGCACGCGCCACCGATTGGCGCGATAGGCCAGTTGAACTGTTCAACCGCGTTCAACCGAGTTCAACTGGGGGGTTGAACAGCAACATGCTGTTCAACTGGGTTCAACCGGTGTTCAACCGCTACGCTCAAAGGTGTGCAAAAGGGGTCACTAGGGCATGATATCCGCTCATGGCTCAATACACAAATGATTGGAACCAATTGCAAACAATTCCCCCACTTGGATCCCCAGTCGGGCGCATGGAGATACCTTCGCCACTCGTATCTACATGCCCCATGAAAATGGGAGTACACTCATGGATCTCTTTGCCTAACATACCATGAGCAATACATATGCGGTAGACTTAGTCTAGCGCTTTGAATTCCACAATTGGGACATGGGCAAAACCCTTGTCACGTATGGCTCCCCATCTCTTCGGCCACACGAAGATATATAACATGGGCGTGAGCATATCAAGACATATACCATGCATATAAAACATACCCTCAAAAGTGGCTCCCACCATGATATGCCATGTCCCTCCATGGACATAACTTCACGTTAAAAATGCGTAGGAACCCAAATAAAGTATCCATGCAACCCCAACACTCATGCGGTACACTCGAAAGTCGCATTAAAATATTCGGTTGCACGGTCCAAGAGTTATATATCACTTTATACCCTCTTGACCATTATCCCTTGCAACACCGGGCATGTGTACGCACCAAAGGCGTTTGATGCTTCCTAAATTAACTTGAGACTAAGGCGCTTGCAACCCAACCTTCCTTATTCTATTTTCTCACACTCGCGCGTAGATATGATCCTTCAAAGTGGTCCCACGATTCGCTTTTGTTTCCCTTATATCTCCAAGTCAAATGGGGGGCAAGTATAAGGGAAACCTGATTCGGACATAGGGAAAGGAGTACGACCACTCGAAGAAGTCCAAATCAAGTGCGGCGATGTCGAAGTCGAAAATCCGATTTCGACATCGCGAAAAATTCTGATTAAAATTTCGAGTGCTTATTTAGAGAATTGCGGAAGCAACGAACCCTTTGCTGATGAAATCTGACCCTTCAACAGAATATCCGCCAAAATATCTGGAAATAACAGTTAACCAATCGGTTAACGCCAAATCGCGAGCCAACTGACAGTCGCCGATACATTGACCATCAGAACGAAAGGCTGAAAAATTACGGAAACATTATGATAATAAAACCCTGTTGATTCCTGATATTCCGATATATAAATCTCCGCTGGCGGCGCCTCGGTTCTGAATATGGCCGCTCATAGCCGGAATGGCCAGACCTATCACACTATCACATCGGGTTAGATCAGGTGGATGGGAGAGTATGATATCAGCCAATGGCGGCTTGCCGGCACATAGATACACACCCCAAGTGACCCCAAGATGGCCACGGGGGTCCGAACCGGCTTCAGTACAACTTAAAATTAGGTCCGGGCTCCCTGTGGGCATAGAGATATGGGGCCGCCAATTGACCACACGGGGGGTTGAAATTGGGGTCCCAAAAGGGGGTCATTTTGGCTGCCTGAAATGAGCCAAAATTCGGGGTGCTCCCAATAGTATATCTCCACGCCGGCTTGGAGATCGGATCCGCCATTCCATACGTGATCCACCCGGAGTCCAACAGAGACTTTCATGCATTTGGCTCTCAAAGATCTCCATGCCACTCAGCATGGTGACGATCCCAATTGGGTCCACAAATGCCAAAATGGCAAAATTGCCCACACTCACTTTGGGCTAGCGCCTTAACGAAGGTTGCTCCGCTTCGCCCACGTGGTGTGTGAGCCATGGGGACCAATATGCATAACACCCATGTCATATATGGTCCATTGGTCTATGCGTCCGGCGTGCACGGGTGGGCTCAACATAGTGCACGGCGGGCAAAAAAAGTTGAAAATTGCTCAAAATGGCCAAAAATGCGCACACTCATGGTTGGGGCAAATGAGGCACATGCTCGACTTGGACCGGAGTGTGCCATAGGATTGGTATCAAGTCATATGTGTCCAACATATCTTTTGGGCGTCGCCCAACTCCTCCGGTTTTGGGAATGGCAGGGTCGCCAAGTGAGCCCATGATTTGGGATGGTCCCAAATCGCCAACATGGCGGCCACGGTCTGCCAAGTCCACGAGGAGTTATTCGCCGGGTCCAAGATATGTTGGGCACCGAAGTATGTACCCTCATAACATACTTGGGTCATGATGTCAATTGAGCGCAACGTTGAGGTACACGGTCGCCACTTGACATCATGACGGGCCAAAAACGGCAAAATTGGTACAAAGACACACAAAAGTGCCTTGAAAGGTGCACAATTATATTATAATATCTTCGGCTTGGATCGTGCAATCAACTAATCCTTCTACACACAATGACTTGACACCACTGACCTTCGATTCCACTTATGTGCTCCACTTGGGGCGCCCTGGAAGCTTACGAGCGCTACTTCCCAAGTGGGCACATGAAAATATGGAAAATTGCAAGACACACACCTTGCTCCCAACGCATCGCTTTGGGATCGCCACACAAGCTTCCCTTCACGAAGGTTAGGCTTGCAATTGATTGTGGGGAGTATGGAGAAGGGGCTTGCACAATATGGGGTCCATTGGCGGGTTTGGCTTGGAGCGATGGACCCGCCAAATGGGCACGCAATACAACACATGGCACATACCACATATTGCCCAAAAAGGTAGCTCCCCCCACGATATGTCATGCCCCTCCAAGGGCATAACTTTGTGTCAATCGCTCATAGGAACTCAAGGAGAGTTCCTATGCAACACCAACACTCGCGCGCTACACTCAAAAGTTATCTTAACGCACGCAATATCATGGCCAAAGAGTTATAACGCAAACTCTACCCTCTTGACCATGATCCATTACACTAGCGCGCACGTGTGGAGACACAAGGCATATAAAGCATCCTAAATTACGTCGGGAGTATTGTGAATACATCCCACGTTTCCTTATTGTCATTCCTCGCAAGCGGCACGAGATATGACCCTCACAAGTGGCCTCACGAATCAACTTTGTTTTGCCCATATCTCTAAGACAAATGGAGGGCAAGACAGAAGGAAAGTTGATTCGTGCATACGGAAGCACGTAGGTCCACTCGAAAGAGGTCAAATCAAGTGCGGGGATGTCGAAGTCGAAAATCCGATTTCGACATCCTGAAAAATTCAGATTAAGGTTGCGAGTGTAGAATGTGAAAATTGCGGATGCATCAATGCCATTCCTGAAGACTTTAGAGTCTTCGTCACGATTTGCGCTGAAATATCTGTATATAACAGTTCAACAGGCGGTTACGCTAAAGTCGCGAGCTAACCGCCAGCTATCAAAACAGTGAATATCAGAACGGAAGCGTGAAAATTGACGGAAACAATATGAAAATAAAACCCTGTTGATTCCTGATGTTCTGATATATAAATCTCCGCTGGCGGTGCATCGGTTGCCGATGCGGGGCTTTACGGCACGGAACACGCTCCCGCCTGGCTCGCACCGGGCGTCAACGGGCGTCTTCCCTTCCGTACATGGGGTTAGTGGACCGGAGACCGGTTGTATGCCCTACGCTAGCCATGGGGTTCTGGGTACCGCTTCAGTGGACTAGTTAGTTTTCCCCTAGCTGGGGCAAAAGTTGCCGGAACGTGAACTACAACTAAACATGCCATAAAAAGATGGTCAAAATGGCTAAAAATCTTCATGAGGTTATGCAAAACCAAAACCAGCAATGTGCACGCCACTCCTAAGCTTGGGGATGCAAAACCAGTTTCTTCACCAACTGCCCGATGGGAATCAAAATCATGCACTTGATCTGTTTTACAGCGTTCTTTGCAGAAACAATGTTTCTGTGACATTGCAGTTGCCATCAATGTATTTGATCATGTCGCCCCTTTCACTTATTCCGTGCCATCCAACGTTGTTGTTTCTAAATGAAAATGTACAATGCTCCCCCCGTCACCAAATTTTACTGCTTTCTCTCATGAACTCTGACAAAAAGCCTTTTGCTTCGAAAAAAAACAGTCTCTGCTTTCAGTGGAGCAAAAACAAAAGACATCACACAAATGACACACAGATGGCAAAATCGCAGACACACAAATGACACACAGATGGCAAAATGGCAGACACAAATGACACACAGATGGCAAAATGGCAGACACAAACAAGACACACATTCACAAATGACAAGCACATTCACAAATGACACACACATTCACAAATGACAGACAGGACAAATGACACACACACATTGCGCGCTGACACAGAAAAGACACACACACAGTGCACTAACACACACACACAGCGCTCTAACACACCAATGACACACACCCAGCGTGCTAACACACAAAAAACACACACCCAGCACTCGCCAGACACACAGCGACACACCCAGCGCGCTGCAAACACACAATCACACACCCAGCGCGCGGCAAACACACTATCA
Organism: Eutreptiella sp. 'Long Island Sound 2002'; assembly: GCA_964036045.1. Classification (NCBI taxonomy): domain Eukaryota; phylum Euglenozoa; class Euglenophyceae; order Eutreptiales; family Eutreptiaceae; genus Eutreptiella; species Eutreptiella sp. 'Long Island Sound 2002'. Next base: position 90,404,188 of record OZ038382.1, on the reverse strand, counting down.
CACACCCAGCGCGCGGGGAACACACTATCACACACCCAGCGCGCGCCGAACACACAATGACATACCCAGCGCGCGGCGAACACACTATCACACACCCAGCGCGCGCCAGACACACAGTGACACACCCAGCGCGCGGCGAACACACAATCACACACCCAGCGCGTGGAGAACACACAATCACACACCCAGCGCGCGGCAAACACACAATCACACACCCAGCGCATGGCAAACACACTAACACATTACGCGCTGACACACAGATCACACACACAGCGCGCCGACACACACACTGCGCGCTGACACAAAAGACACACTCGTGTGTGATTGTGTGTTCGGCGCGCGCTGGGTGTGTGATGGTGTGTTTGTCGGGCGCCGGGTGTGTGATAGTGTGTTTGCCGCGCGCTGGTTGTGTAACGGTGTGTCCGGCGCGCGTCGGGTGTGGGATAGTGTGTTTGCGGCGCGCTGGGTGTGTGTTTGTGTTTCTGGCTCGCGCTGGGTTTGTCACTTTGTGTCCGGCGAGCGCTGGGTGTGTGTCATTTGTGTGCTGGCGCGTGTCATGTGTCAGCGCGCACTGTGTGTTTGTCATTTGTGTGGCAGTACACTGTGTGTGTGTCATCTCTGTGTCACCGCGCAAAGTGTGTGCAACTTGTGTGTCCAGCGCGCACTGTGTGTGTGCCATGCGTGTGTCAGCGCGCAATGATTGTCTCAACTGTGCCACTTGAGTGTCAGCGCGCAGTTTTTGTGTGATTTGTGTGTCGGTGCACTCTAATGCGAAATCGAACTCAAACGGGGCACACACAAGCGAGCTCCAGCGAACCAACCAAGCAGGGCACAGATTGCAGGCAAGCATGCACGCGCAAAACGGAATCGACAAACTCCATCTGAATCTGCATGCATTCACCCCTGCAAAACGAAACACACCAAATCAACTCCGGGCATTACACCAGTAGCCGCCGGCAGTGGTCAACAACGGTTGCGGCTCGTCTGCGACCTTCATGTCAGCAGCTGGAGTGGGCACGGCAAAGAGCAAACAGCAAACAGCGAACACGAAACGACATAAGAAGAGCAAAGCCACGACCGCAATGAAAACCACCAAATTTTTCTTTTTGACCGCAAATGACAATCACTCACCTTTTATTTTTGCCAACCAGAATTTATTGAAGTGCTGCGAGTTTGCGCCGCCGCCAAGAGGGCTGTCGCCAGTGCTAGAAATTAATTAACTCTATGACTCGATTTATTACGATTTCAGCCCTGAGATTCATACATTACATCAGTTTGCATATTAACTTTGGTCGCGCACCCTTAAATCCGATCCCTACACATACAGGAATTCTTGGATCCTTGCTTACAAACTACCAACTTCAAGGGCTCCTAACTATTTAAAACGAACATAGATGACAAAAACCAAGATGCAGGGCATCATTGCCACGTCGAGGCGGTCATTTTGAGGGGTAAGGGTGTAGGGTTGATAGAACCGGAATTTCGATGTCAGGGGGTTCCCTATTATAGGGGGTTGGAGGTGGGCTGTGACTTGTGCGGAGAGGGCCCCTCCCTCTCTCCGCGCACGTGGCAAGGCGGGCCGGGGGGCCCAGATTGAACAAGGGGATGAAGGCGGTGGTCTAGAGGGTGGGCAATCTGCATAGGGGGGGTTGTTTTCGGAGGTGATACATACCACGGACAGCCCTTTGTTACCTTGTACGTTTGGGGGAAATATTTTCAGAGCAATGTTCGGGATATGTTGTTGAGCCTGAAATTAGGGTCAAAGATGGTGAGAGCAATGTAGGGGCCACCTTATGGCAAGTGATGGCTGTATGGCAAACAGATAGGTGCCATAAATGTTGAAACCTTTGCGTAGCAAAATACTTGTGGCGCGCTTCCCACTCGATGCCCCTTTGGGTAAGCCACCCGGGGGGGGGGGGGGTGCCTTTGCCTTTTGCCCGAAAAACAACGGTTGTTTGGTTATGCAAAAAAACACAAATTGCCCGGCAAACATGTTGGCCCTCATTGTTTGCCCATTCCAAAATGTTGGCAATACATATGCATGCATGTTGTTCACCGCATACCTGCACCAAAAGTGCAATTGGATAATTATTCCATTGAGAGTCAACAAATTGGAAAATTGGCACAGAAAATGTGGCATGCTCTTTCTCTTCCAACCAACGCTGCCCCACAACTTGTGCACCTTGCCGTTCAGCCGAACTCTTACCACCACTTACCCCACTTGACAACAAACAGCATGGCTTTTATCCACCTATGGTAGCTACCCCATGCACCCCCCTCAAAGCATGCAGCCCCCCCCCCCCCCAGTCACGCAATTTCCTGAGGTAAGTGAATGGATACCTGAGTGTATGCGATGAGTGAGTGGATACTTGAGTGGATGCGATGGTGCCATGCACCATCGCATCCACCCCCCCTCTCTTTTTGTGTTCCCCCTCCCGGCGAAGGCGTGGGGGGGGGGGATTGGTGGACTAGTTAGTTTTCGCCTAGCTGGGGCAAAAGTTGCCGGAACGTGAAGTACAACTAAACATGCCATAAAAAGATGGTCAAAATGGCTAAAAATCTTCATGAGGTTATGCAAAACAACACCAGCAATGTGCACGCCACTACTAAGCTTGGGGGTGCAACACCAGTTTCTTCACCAACTGCCCGATGGGAATCAAAATCATGCACTTGATCTGTTTTACAGCGTTGTTTGTAGAAACAATGTTTCTGTGACATTGCCTCTGCAATCAATGTATTTGATCCTTTCGCCCCTTTCATTTATTCCCTGCCATCCAACGTTGTTGTTTCTAAATGCAAATGTACAATGCTCCCCCTGTCACCAAATGTTACTGCTTTCTGTCATGAACATTGACAAAAAGCCTTTTGTTTCGAAAAAAAACCATCTCTGCTTTCAGTGGAGCAAAAACAAAACACATCACAAAACACACAAATGACACACAGATGGCAAAAGGCAGACACACAAATGACACACAGATGGCAAAATGGCAGACACACAAATGACACAGAGATGGCAAAATGGCAGACAGAAATCGCACACAGATTGCAAAATGGCAGACACAAATGACACAGACACATCAGAACGATCGCACTAGACAAACACCTATGCACTCGTAACTCACCCACAGGCACATTCGTAGCACAAACACACTTGAACTGACTCACAGGCACATTCCTAACACAAGCACGCTCGTGTCTCATCCAGAGGCAAATTAGTAACACAACCACACTCGTAACTCACCCACAGGAACATTCGTAGCACCAACACACTCGTCACTCACCCACAGGCACATTCGTAGCACCAATACACTCGTAACTCGCCCACAGGTACAATCGTAACAGAGGCACACTCGTAACTCACCCACAGGCACATTCGTAACACAAGCACCCTCGTAACTCACCCAGAGGCACATTGGTAATACAAGCGCGCTCGTAACTCGCCCACCGGCACCATCCTAACACAAACACACTCGAAACTCACCCGAAGGCACATTCGTAACACAAGTACACGCGTAACTCACCCACAGGCACACTCGTAACACAAGCACGCTCGTAACTCACCCACAGGCACCATCGTAACACAAACACACTCGGAACTCACCCACAAGCACATTCGTGACACAAGCACACACGTAACTCACCCACAGGCACACTCGTAACACAAGCACGCTCGTAACTCACCCACAGGCACCATCGTAACACAAACACACTCGGAACTGACCCACAAGTGCATTCGTGACACAAGCACACGCGTAACTCACCCACAGGCACACTCGTAACGTCCACACACTCGTAACTCACCCACAGGCACATTCGTGACACAAGCACACGCGTAACACACCTACAGGCACATTCGTAACACAAGGACAATCGTAACTCACCCACAGGCACAATCGTAACGCCCACACACTCGTAACTCACCCACAGGCACAATCGTGGCACCCACACACTCGTAACTCACCCACAGGCAGATTCGTAACACCATCACACTTGTAACTCACCCACAAGCACAATCGTGGCACCCACACACTCGTAACTCACCCACAGGCAGATTCGTAACACCATCATACTCGTAACTCACCCACCAGCACATCCGCAACACAAGCACACTCGTAACTCACCTACAAGCACATTCGTAACACACACACACAAACACACACACACACTCTCGTAACTCACTCTGAACCGGAACTCAATCTCCAACCTGAAACCTCAAACCTGAACCAGACACAGCATCACACACCCAGCGCGCGGCAAACACACTAACACTTTGCGCGGCGCGCTGACACACACACAGTGCCCTGACACACAGATCACACACACAGCGCGCTGACATACGAATGACACACACACACCGCGCCAACACACCAAAGACACACACCCAGCGCCAAATCAACTCCGGGCATCACACCAGTAGCCGTCGGCAGTGGTCAACAACGGTTGCGGCTTTGCTGCGACCTTCATGTCAGCGGCTGGAGTGGGCACGGCAAAGAGCATACAGCAAACAGCCAACACGAAACGGAACACGAAGAGCAAAGCCACGACCGCAATGAAAACCACCAAATTTTTCTTTTTGACTGCCAATGACAATCACTCACCATCTACTTTTGCCAACAAGAATTTATTGAAGTGCTGCGAGTTCGCGCCGCCGCCAAGAGGGCTGTCGCCAGTGCTAGAAATTAATTAACCCTATGATTCGATTTTTTACGATTTCAGCCCTGAGATTCATACATTACATCAGTCTGCATATTAACTTTGGTCGCGCACCCTTAAATCCGATCCCTACACACACAGGAATTCTTGGATCCTTGCTTACACACTACCAACTTCAAGTGCTCCTAACTATTTTAAACGACCATAGATGGCAAAAACAAAGATGCACGGCATGATCGCCACGTCGAGGCGGTCATTTTGAGGGGTAAGGGTGTAGGCGTGATAGAACCGGAATTTCGACGTCAAGGGGTTCCCTATTATAGGGGGTTGGAGGTGGGCTGTGACTTGTGCGGAGGGCGCCCCTCCCTCTCTCCGCGCACGTGGCAAGGCGGGCCGGAGGGCCCAGATTGAACAAGCTGGGGAAAGTTGCACGAGGTGGAGTCGCACGGCAACGGTTTGCATGACAACGGAGGACAAATAACACAAAGGCAAAAGAACCATGCAGAAGCGGAGAAGAAGAAAACCATGAAAAAACGGGTTCAACGGCGCTAGCGTCGGCCGCTAGGCTCTGTTTTTGTGGGCCAAGCCGCCCAAAAACGGAGCCTAGCGGACTCTGCCTAATGCTCCTTGCCCACTATGGTTGCCCCATGGGCCAAAAAGCCTTGTCAGATGGGGAGCAAGTATACATGCCAAATATGGCAAAAATATGGCAAAAACTGCCAAAAAATGCACAAAATTAGCCGTAAATCATCATAACGGCACCAATTTCGGCCAACGGGGGTGTGTTTCTGTCGTTTTAGCACGAGCCCGTCATTTTGAGGGGCTGCAACATGGCCCAATTGTGCAAGCAGCATGCAGTACAAAATTGAGCCCCAAATGTCCGGAGACTGCCCGAAAAACCGCTTAAAACGCTGCTAACTCACCAAAACGACCATCGTGGGCACAAGAAGGGAAAAGTTGTGTTCTTAAAATTCAATTTGGAACATTTCAAGGGGTAACATGGTAGGTTTTTGGAGGCCTCTGGATTTTACCCCGGGGGTCGCGTAACGTACGGTATGGACCATGTTTTCGATGGGGCGTCAGGGGCCCCACACCCCGACGCCCACCAGAAAACAGCCCCCAGGGGGGGGGATTGAACGAGAGCAGATCACGGAGAATTACGGCCCACTCCTCCTTGGGGTATGCACACCATACGGTACTTCTGCCACCATTGTGCAGCAATGTACAATCCATACACATGGGTTTGTAAGCACATAAAACCCTAGGAAAACCAGCTTCACGCCTGCTAGTCTCGGTTTCTGTGGGGCAAGCCCCACAGAAACCGAGCCTAGCCACTGCTCCTTCTTGCAAACTATGCATCGAGGGGCACCAATACCCTACGTGCTCATTTGGATCAGGTACCCTTGAATTACCCAAGTGAAACCGTGGTTCAACCGAGTTCAACCGCGCACTTTCATTACGGCTTCCCCACGGTTGAACCCCTATCGAGGTACAGCAACAAATTGCTAAGTAGCAACCTGAAAACCGCTATTTTTCAGCCCTGCAAGAGATGCCACACCCCCTAAAAAGAATGTTTTTGAAAACCTTCTTACCTCATTGCTGCAAAACACTGGAGACATATTTCCCTTGGATCATATTTCACGGCGGTGGTGTTGTAGGTGCCAGTGGCAGGTTGAACCTGCGCTTTTAGTAACAATTTGCCCCATTTTGATACCAAACTTCCCCAAAAACGCTCAAAACTGCCCAAAAACCACAAAACAGTACCAAATTTGGCAAACAAAGTTGATTTCCCGACGTTTTGGCACGAGCCGATTCTTTTAAGGGGTAACAACATGGGTCAAACCTCCACATGGCAGCCAGTACAAAATTCAGCCCCTATTCGGCGGAGACTGGTTAAAAAACTGCTTAAAACGGTGCTATGTCACCAAAACGACTACCAGTGGCCCAAAAATCGAAAAGTCGCGTGGTTGTATTTTCGCTGCGATGATTTTGAGCGGCATATGTCACACATTTTGAGAACGGCGAAAAAAAAGTACGCGATCTGCCATTAATACCCTTGTCGGTCGTGAATTGCGCTTCGGCGGGTACCCTTCCCGCCGAAGCCGAATCACTACGGCCCCTGCAGGGGAAATTGAACAAGCGGAAGGGGGCTCCACGAGATGGGGAAGGGCAGTGTGCGGGCTGCGATCGCCTCTGAAAGGTATCTGTCGGACGTGGAAGTCAAATTGCACAATATGCACGTGCAGGATCAGGTATTTATAACAAAGAACGATGAGCATGTTGAGGAAATTTCAAAGAAGCAATGATACATGATATGTTGTGGAGGGTGTGGAAAAGTAGGATTAAATGAATCCTTCGTTTTTCGTGCTTGGTGTTGCTTTTCCTTTGCTGGTGCGAAGCACCATCAAAAGAAAAGCCTTATTACGTCTTTAGCCATTTTCGGGTCACCTTTCTATGTCGTAAGTGGAGCCGGGCGGTGACAAACAAGAGCAAAAACACTCCTTTGCCTTGTGTTTAAGCTAGCAGCGCAAGGACAGGGAGGGTGCATTTGGAAAGATTAGCGACACAGGGTAGAAATAGCATAAAATTGACATATTCAAAACTTGGACCTATTGTATCGGATTTTGACGAGATTAAGGGCAATTTTGGTCAATTCGGGGGTGTTCTCTTCATTTTGGAGCTTGAAAAGGTGGCTGTATGCGCTGAAAACCGTCCAATGGAAAAGCGGTGCCAAAACAAAATGACGGCGGATTTTCAATTGAACAGCAGGGCAAAGCTTGTAGAACCATTTATTAATCTGGTCTTAGATCGAAATTTCGTGCACTGTAACCCCATTTCACTTTGAACAGTCAAAATGAAAGATCGCAAATGCGGGCGACTGCGAAATGCACGCGTGCACAGCAAATAAATAATATGGCAAATCGATTTCCTGGGATTTGGAGCCTGTGGCTTATATATAGTGTTTTTCGTCACCTCAACTTTGCTAGTGCACCTTTAAATCGCATCCCTAGCTTATATGGAATTACTGGATGCTGGTAAAGAAGTTGAAACCTTGTAAAGGTCCTAACTTTGCAAAACAGCCATGATGAATCAAAAGCAATATGAGAGAGCGAATCAGCTCTCCGAGGTGGTCATTTAGAGGGGCTGCATCGTAGACTTTTGAGGTATGTTTCCTTTCGGCGCGCGGACTGTATATAATGGCATAAGGACTGCTTTTAGAGGGGGGCGGGGCCCCATTCCCCGGCCCCCAAATTAAGAGCCCCCCTTGGGGGGGGAGGTGAACAAGCGGAGGGGGGCTCCACGAGATGAGGAAGGGCAGTGTGCGGGCTGCGATCGCCTCTGGGGGGTATCTGTCGGACGACGATTTCAGATTGCACGATATGCACGTGCATGATCAGCTATTTATAGCAAAGAACGATGAGCATGTTGAGGAAATTTCAATGAAGCAATGATACATGATTTGTTGTGGAGGGTGTGGAAAAGTAGGGTTAAACGAATCCTTTGTCTTTCGTACTTGGTGTGGCTTTTCCTTTGCTGGTGCAAAGCACCATCACAAGAAAAGCCTTATTATGCTTTTAGCCATTTTCGGGTCACCTTTCTATGTCGGAAATGGAGCCGAGCGGTGACAAACAAACGGAAAAACGCTCCTTTGCCTTGTGTTTAAGCTAGCAGCGCAAGGACAGGGACGGTGCATTGGGCAAGATTAGCGACACAGGGTGCAAATAGCATACAATTGACATATTCATAACTCAGGCCTATCGTATGGGATTTTGACGAAATCAAGGGTAATTTTGGTCAATTTGGGGGTGTTCTTTGCATTAATGAGCTTAAAAAGGCACCTGAGTGCGCTGAAAACTGTCAAATCGAAAAGCGGTGCTAAACGGAAATGACGGCGGTTTCTGAATTAAACAGCAAGACGAGGCTTTTAGAATCATTTATGAATCTGGTCTTAGATTGAAATTTCGTGCATTACAGCCCGATTTCACTTTGGACAGTGAAAATGAAAGCTCGCAAATGCCGGCGACTGCAAAATGCACGCGTGCACAGCAAAGAAATAATATGGCAAATGGATTTCTTGAGATTTGGGGCCTGTGGCTTACGTATAGTGTTGTTCGGCACCCCAACTTTGCTAGTGCACCTTTAAATCGCATCCCTAGCTTATATGGAATTAGTGGATGCTGGTAAAGAAGTTAAAACCTTGTAAAGGACCTAACTTTGCAAAACAGCCATGATGGATCGAAACAAATATGACGGCACGAATCAGCTCTTTGAGGCGGTCCTCTAGAGGGGCTGCATCGTAGACTTTTGGGATATGTTTCCTTTCGGCGCGCGGATTGTATATAATGGCATAAGGACTGCTTTTAGAGGGGGGCGGGGCCCCATTCCCCGGCCCCCCAATTAAAAGCCCCCCATGGGGGGGGGGTGAACAAGCGGAGGGGGGCTCCACGAGATGAGGAAGGGCAATGTGCGGGCTGCGATCGCCTCGGAACGGTATCTGTCGGACGCGGAAGTCAGATTGCACAATATGCACGTGCATGATCAGGTATTCATAACAAAGAACGATGAGCATGTTGAGGAAATTTCAATGAAGCAATGATACATGATATGTTGTGGAGGGTGTGGAAAAGTAAGATTAAATGAATCCTTCGTCTTTCGTGCTTGGTGTTGCTTTTCCTTTGCTGGTGCTAGGCACCATCAAAAGAAAAGCCTTATTACGCTTTTAGCCATTTTCGGGTCACCTTTCTATGATAGAAATGGAGCCGGGCGGTGACAAACAAGAGTAAAATCGCTCCTTTGCCTTGTGTTTAAGCTAGCAGCGCAAGGACAGGGAGGGTGCATTTGGCAAGATTAGCCACACAGGGTGCAAGTAGCATAAAATTGACATATTGATACCTTGGGCCTATTGTATCGGATTTGGACGAAATTAATGGCAATTTTGGTCAATTTGGGGGTGCTCTTTGCATTTTTGAGCTTAAAAAGGCGGCTGCGTGCAGGAAAAACCGTCAAATCGAAAGACAGTGCTACAGAAATGACGGCGGTTTTTCAATTAATCAGGAAGATGCACCTTTTAGAATCATTTATAAACGTGGTGTTAGATCCAAATTTTGTTTACTGTAGCCCGATTTCACTTTGGACAGTCAAAATGAAAGATCGCAAATGCCGGCGACTGCGAAACGCACGCGTGCACAGCAAATAAATAATATGACAAATGGATTTCTTGGGATTTGGGGCCTGTGGCTCATATATAGTGTTGTTCGGCACCTCAACTTTGCTAGCGCACCTTTAAATCGCATCCCCAGCTTATATGGAATTAGTGGATGCTGGTAAAGAAGTCAAAACCTTGTAAAGGTCCCAACTTTGCAAAACAGCCATGATTGATCAAAACAAATATGACGGCGCAAATCAGCTCTCCGAGGCGGTCATTTAGAGGGGCTGCATCAGAGACTTTTGAGGTATGTTTCGTTTCAGCGCGCGAGTGGTATATAATGGCATAAGGACTGCTTTTAGAGGGGGGCGGGGCCCCATTCCCCGGCCCCCAAATTAAAAGCCCCCCATGGGGGGGGAGGTGAACAAGCGGAGGGGGGCTCCACGAGATGGGGAAGGGCAATGTGCGGGCTGCGATCGCCTCGGAAGGGTATCTGTCGGACGACGATTTCAGATTGCACAATATGCACGTGCATGATCAGGTATTCATAACAAAGAACGATGAGCATGTTGAGGAAATTTCAATGAAGCAATGATACATGATATGTTGTGGAGGGTGTGGAAAAGTAAGATTAAATGAATCCTTCGTCTTTCGTACTTGGTGTGGCTTTTCCTTTGCTGGTGCTAGGCACCATCAAAAGAAAAGCCCTATTACGCTTTCAGCCATTTTCGGGTCACCTTTCTATGATAGAAATGGAGCCGGGCGGTCACAAACAAGAGTAATAACACTCCTTTGCCTTGTGTTTAAGCTAGCAGCGCAAGGACAGGGAGGGTTCATTTGGCAAGATTAGCCACACAGGGTGCAAGTAGCATAAAATTGACATATTCATAACTTGGGCCTATTGTATCGGATTTGGACGAAATTAATGGCAATTTTGGTCAATTTGGGGGTGCTCGTTGCATTTTTGAGCTTAAGAAGGCGGCTGCGTGTGCTGAAAACTGTCAAATCGAAAGACAGTGCTAGAAAAAATAATGGCGGTTTTTCAATTAATCACGAAGACGCACCTTTTAGAATCATTTATAAACAGGGTCTCCAATCCAAATTTTGTGCACTGTAGCCAAATTTCACTTTGGACAGTCAAAATGAAAGATCGCAAATGCCGGCGACTGTGAAAGGCATGCGTGCACAGCAAATAAATAATATGACAAATGGATTTCTTGGGAGTTGGGGCCTGTGGCTCATATATAGTGTTGTTCGGCACTGCAACCTTGCTAGCGCACCTTTAAATCGCATCCCTAGCTTATATGGAATTATTGGATGCTGCTAAAGAAGTTAAAACCTTGTAAAGGTCTGAACTTTGCAAAACAGCCATGATTGATCTAAACAAATATGACGGCGCAAATCAGCTCTCCGAGGCGGTCATTTAGAGGGGCTGCATCGTAGACTTTTGAGGTATGTTTCGTTTCAGAGCGTGAGTCGTATAGAATGGCATAGAGACTGCTTTTAGAGGGGGGCGGGGCCCCATTCCCCGGCCCCCAAATTAAAAGCCCCCCATGGGGGGGGAGGTGAACAAGCGGGGGGAAATTGCACGAGGTGGGGTCGCACGGGTGCTCAGATGAGAACGGGGAGGACAAGGAGCAAAAAGGCAAAAAGACCATTCAAAGGCGGAGAAGGAGAAAACCATGAAAACTCGGGAGCAACGGCGCCAGCGCCGGCCGCTAGGCTCCGTTTTTGTGGGCCAAGCCCCACAAAAACGTAGCCTAGCGGGTGCTGCCTCCTGCCTTTTGCACAATATGACTGCCCTATTGGCAGAAAAGGCTTGCCAGATGGGCAGCAAGTATACATGCCAAATATGGCGAAAAAAATGGCAGAAAACTGCCAAAAAACGCACAAGATTGACCGTAAATCATCGAAACGGCACCAGATTTGGCCAATGAGGTTGCTTTTCTGACGTTTTGGCCCGAGCTGGTCATTTTAAGGGGCTGCAACATGATGTAACTTCGCAAGCAAGAGCCAGTACGGAATTGAACCCCAAATTTTCGAAGACTGCCCGAAAAACCGCTTAAAACAGTCCTAATTCACCAAAACGAACATCATCGGCCAAAAATGAAAAAAGTCGCGTTCTTAGAATTCGATTGCGATCATTTTAACGGGCTGCAAGAAAGGGGTTTGAGAAGGGCTGTCTTCCAGGGGGGGGGGGTGGCGTAACGTAGTAGTTGGTCACTGCTTCTGGCGCGGGGTCAGGGGCCCCCAACACCCTGACCCCCACAGAAGCCAGCCCCCTGCGGGGGGGATTTGAACAAGCGGAGGGAAATTGCACGAGGGCGGGTCGCACGGGTGCTCAGATGAGAACGGGGAGGACAAGGAGCACAAAGGCAAAAAGACCATTCAAAGGCGGAGAAGGAGAAAACCATCAAAACTCGGGAGCAACGGCGCCAGCGCCGGCCGCTAGGCTCCGTTTTTGTGGGCCAAGCCCCACAAAAACGTAGCCTAGCGGGAGCTGCCTCCTGCCTTTTGCACAACATGGTTGCCCTATTGGCAGAAAAGGCTTGCCAGATGGGCAGCAAGTATACATGCCAAATATAGCGAAAAAAATGGCAGAAAACTGCCAAAAAACGCGTAAAATTGACCGTCAATCAATGAGGTTGCTTTTCTGACGTTTTGGCCCGAGCTGGTCATTTTAAGGGGCTGCAACATGATGTAACTTCGCAAGCAAGAGCCAATACGGAATTCAGCCCCAAATTTTCGGAGACTGCCCGAAAAACTGCTTAAAATGGTCCTAATTCACCAAAACGACCATCGTCGGCCAAAGAGAACAAAAGTCGCATTCTTAGAATTCGATTGCGATCATTTTAAGAGGCTGCATGCGAGAAGTTTGAGAAGGGCTGTCTTCCAGGGGGGGGGGGGTCGCGTAACGTAGTAGTTGGTCACTGCTTCTGGCGCGGGGTCAGGGGCCCCCAACAACCCGACCCCCACAGAAGCCAGCCCTCTGCGGGGGGGATTTGAACAAGAGCGGATAACGGAGAAGTACGGCCCGCTCCCCTTTGGGGTATGCATACCATACGGTACTTCTGCCACCATTGTGCAACAACGTACAATCCATACAGATGGGTTTGTAAGCACAAAAAACCCTAGGAAAACCAGCTTCACGCCTGCTAGTCTCGGTTTCTGTGGGGCAAGCCCCACAGAAACCGAGCCTAGCCACTGCTCCTTCTTGCAAACTATGCATCGAGGGGCACCAATACCCTCAAACAGGTTGAACCTGTGCTTTTAGTAACCATTTGCCCCATTTTGATACCAAACTGCCCCAAAAACGCTCAAAACTGCCGCAAAACCACAATACGGTACCAAATTTGAGAAACAAAGTTGATTTCCCAGTGATTTAGCACGCGCCGATCATTTTGAGGGGTGACAACATGGGTCAAACCCGCACATGGCAGCCAGTACAAAATTCAGCCCCTATTCGGCGGACACTGGTTGAAAAATTGCTTAAAACGGTGCTATTTCACCAAAACGACTACCAGTGGCCCAAAAATCGAAAGGTCGCGTAGTTGTATTTTTGCTGCGATCATTTTGAGGGGCATATGTCACACATTTTGAGAACGGCGAAAAAAAAAAGTACGCGATCTGCCATTAATACCCTTGTCGGTCGTGAATTTCGCTTCGGCGGGTACCCTTCCCGCCGAAGGCGAATCACTACGGCCCCTGCAGGGGAAATTGAACAAGAGCTGATCACGGAGAATTACGGCCTGCTCCTCTTTGGGGTATGCATACCATACGGTACTTCTGCCACCATTGTGCAGCCACGTAAAATCCGTACAGATGGGTTTGTAAGCCAAAAAAACCATATGAAAACCACCTTCACGCCTGCTAGTCTCGGTTTCTGTGGGGCAAGCCCCACAGAAACCGAGCCTAGCCACTGTTCGTTCTTGCAAACTATGCATCGAGAGGCACCAATACCCTCAAACGGGTTGAACCTATGCTTTTAGTAACAATTTGACCCTATTTCGCTACAAAACTGCCCCAAAAACGCTCCAAACTGCTGCAAAACAACAAAATGGCACCAAACTTCGCGAACAAAGGTGACTCCCGACGGTTTGTCACGAGCTGATCATTTTAAGGGGTAACAACATGGGTCAAATTCGCACCTGACAGCCAGTACAAAATTCAGCCCCTATTCGGCGAAGACTGGTTGAAAAATCGCTTAAAACAGTGCCATTTCACCAAAACGACTACCATTGGCCCCAAAATCGAAAAGTCGCGTGGTTGTATTTTTGCTGCGATCATTTTGAGGGGCATATGTCATACCTTTTGAGAACGGCGCAAAAAAAAGTACGCGATTTGCCATCAACACACTTGTTGGTGGTTAATTGCGCTTCAGCGGTTACCCTTCCCGCCGAAGCCGAATCACTACGGCCCCTGCAGGGGAGATTGAACAAGAGCTGATCACGGAGAATTAGCGCTGAGGACAGGTTTCAAGGTGTGCAGTAGGTCAGGGTAAGCAAAGTGTTACCTCAGCTTTCACGTCAAGGTTTTTAAGCCAAAAAAATCCATATGAAAACCAGCTTCACGCCTGCTAGTCTCGGTTTCTGTGGGGCAAGCCCCACAGAAACCGAGCCTAGCCACTGTTCCTTCTTGCAAACTATGCATCCAGAGGCACCCATACCCTCAAACGGGTTGAACCTGTGCTTTTAGTGACAATTTGACCGTATTTCACTACAAAACTGCCCCGAAAACGCTCAAAACTGCTGCAAAACCACAAAACGGCACCGAATTCGGCAAACAAATGTGATTTCCCGATGTTTTGGCACGAGCCGATCATTTCAAGGGGTAGCTAAGTTGGTCAAATCTGCACAGGGCAGCCAATACAAAATTCAGCCCCTATTCGGCGGCGACTGGTTGAAAAACCGCTTAAAACGGTGCTATTTCACCAAAACGACTATCAGCGACGGGAAAATCGAAAGGTCGCGTGGTTGTATTTTCGCTGCAATCATTTTGAGGGGCATATATGATACGTTTTGCGCGGGTGCGAAAAAAAATGTCGCTGGTTGCCAATTGGTAACCTAGTGGTCCGGACATTGCGCCTCGGCGGGCACCCTCCCCGCCTCAGCCAATCTTCTCGGCCCCGGCGGGGGAGAGTGAACAAGAGCGGATCACGGGGAATTACGGCCCGCTCCTCTTTGGGGTATGCACGCCATACGGTACTTCTGCCACCATTGTGCAGCAACGTACAATCCATACAGATGGGTTTGTAAGCACAAAAAACCCTAGGAAAACCAGCTTCTCACCTGCTAGTCTCGGTTTCTGTGGGGCAAGCCCCACAGAATCCGAGCCCAGCTACTGCTTCTTCTTGTAAACTATGCATCGAGGGGCACCAATACCCTCAAACGGGTTGAACCTATGCTTTTAGTAACAATTTGACCCTGTTTCGCTACAAAACTGCCCCAAAAACGCTCCAAACTACTGCAAAAAAACAAAACGGCACCACATTTCGCAAACAAAGTTGATATCGCGACGTTTTGTCACGAGCTGATCATTTTAAGGGGTAACAACATGGGTAAAATCTGCACGTGGCAGCCAGTACAAAATTCAGCCCCTATTCGGCGAAGACTGGTTGAAAAATTGCTTAAAACGGTGCTATTTCACCAAAACGACTACCATTGGCCCAAAAATCGGAAAGTCGCATTGTTTTCTTTCGGCTGCGATCATTTTGAGGGGCATATGTCATACATTTTGAGAACGGCGAAAAAAAAAGTACGCGATCTGCCATTAATACACTTGTCGGTCGTGAATTGCGCTTTCGGCGGGTACCCTTCCCGCCGAAGCCGAATCACTACGGCCCCTGCAGGGGAGATTGAACAAGAGCGGATCACGGAGAATTACGGCCCGCTCCTCTTTGGGGTATGCATACCATACGGTACTTCTGCCACCATTGTGCAGCAACGTACAATCCATACAGATGGGTTTGTAAGCACAAAAAACCCTAGGAAAACCAGCTTCACGCCTGCTAGTCTCGGTTTCTGTGGGGCAAGCCCCACAGAAACCGAGCCTAGCCACTGCTCCTTCTTGCAAACTATGCATCGAGGAGCACCAATACCCTCAAACAGGTTGAATGTGCGCTTTTAGTAACAATTTGCCCCATTTTGATACCAAACTGCCCCAAAAACGCTCAAAACTGCTGCAAAACCACAAAACGGTACCAAATTTGGCAAACAAAGTTGATTTCCCGACGTTTTGGCAATAGCTGATCATTTTAAGGGGTAACAACATCGGTCCAATCGGCACATGGCAGCCAGTACAAAATTCAGCCCCTATTCGGCGGAGACTGGTTGAAAACCCGCTTAAAACGGTGCTATTTCACCAAAACGACTACCAGTGGCCCAAAAATCGAAAAGTCGCGTGGTTGTATTTTCGCTGCGATCATTTTGAGGGGCCGAATCCGAATCAATACGGCCCCTGCGGGGGAGATTGAACAAGAGCGGATCACGGAGAATTACGGCCCGCTCCTCCTTGGGGTATGCATACCATACGGTACTTCTACCACCATTGTGCAGCAACGGACAATCCATATAGATGGGTTTGTAAGCCAAAAAAACCCTATGAAAACCAGCTTCACGCCTGCTAGTCACGGTTTCTGTGGGGCAAGCCCCACAGAAACCGAGCCTAGCCACTGCTCCTTCTTGCAAACTTTGCATCGAGGGGCACCGATACCCTCAAACGGGTTGAATGTGCGCTTTTAGTAACAATTTGCCCCATTTTGCTACAAAACTGCCCCAGAAACGCTCAAATCTGCCGCAAAACCACAAAACGGTACCAAATTTGGGTAAACAAACTTGATTCCCCGACGTTGTGGCACGAGCTGATCATTTTAAGGGGTAACAACATAGGTCAAATCCGCACATGGCAGCCAGTACAAAATTCAGCCCCTATTCGGCGGAGACTGGTTGAAAAACCGCTCAAAACGATGCTATTTCACCAAAACGACTACCATTGGCCCAAAAATCGAAACGTCGCGCAGTTGTATTCGCTGCGATCATTTTGAGGGGCATATGTCACACATTTTGAGAACGGCGAAAAAAAAAACGCGCGATCTGCCATCAACACACTTGTCAGTCGTGAATTGCGCTTCGGCGGGTACCCTTCCCGCCGAAGCCGAATCACTACGGCCCCTGCGGGGGAGATTGAACAAGAGCTGATCACGGAGAATTAGCGCTGAGGACAGGTTTCAAGGTGTGCAGTAGGTCAGGGTAAGCAAAGTGTTACCTCAGCTTTCACGTCAGGGTTTTTAAGCCACAAAAATCAATATGAAAACCAGCTTCACGCCTGCTAGTCTCGGTTTCTGTGGGGCAAGCCCCACAGAAACCGAGCCTAGCCACTGTTCCTTCTTGCAAACTATGCATCGAGAGGCACCCATACCCTCAAACAGGTTGAACCTGTGCTTTTAGTGACAATTTGACCGTATTTCACTACAAAACTGCCCCGAAAACGCTTAAAACTGCTGCAAAACCACAAAACGGCACCAAATTCGGCAAACAAATGTGATTTCCCGATGTTTTGGCACGAGCCGATCATTTCAAGGGGTAGCTACGTTGGTCAAATCTGCACAGGGCAGCCAATAGAAAATTCGGCCCCTATTCGGCGGAGACTGGCTGAAAAACCGCTTAAAACGGTGCTATTTCACCAAAACGACTATCAGCGGCGGAAAAATCGAAAGGTTGCGTGGTTGTATTTTCGCTGCAATCATTTTGAGGGGCATATGTGATACGTTTTGCGGGGGTGCGAAAAAAAATGTCGCTGGTTGCCAATTGGTAACCTAGTGGTCCGGACATTGCGCCTCGGCGGGCACCCTCCCCGCCTCAGCCAATCTTCTCGGCCCCGGCGGGGGAGAGTGAACAAGAGCGGATCACGGGGAATTACGGCCCGCTCCTCTTTGGGGTATGCACGCCATACGGTACTTCTGCCACCATTGTGCAGCAACGTACAATCCATACAGATGGGTTTGTAAGCACAAAAAACCCTAGGAAAACCAGCTTCTCACCTGCTAGTCTCGGTTTCTGTGGGGCAAGCCCCACAGAAACCGAGCCCAGCCACTGCTCCTTCTTGTAAACTATGCATCGAGGGGCACCAATACCCTCAAACGGGTTGAACCTTTGCTTTTAGTAACAATTTGACCCTACTTTGTTACAAAACTGCCCCGAAAATGCTCAAAACTGCTGCAAAACCACAAAACAGGTGCAGATGTGGCAAACAAAGTTGATTTCCCGACGTTTTGTCACGAGCCGATCATTTTAAGGGGTCAGAACATGGGTCAAATCCGCACATGGCAGCCAGTACAAAATTCAGCCCCTATTTGGCGGAGACTGGTTGAAAAACTGCTTGAAACAGTGCTATTTCACCAAAACGACTACCAATGGCCCAAAAGTCGGAAAGTCGCATTGTTTATTTTCGGCTGCCATTCTTTTACAGGGGCATATGTCATACATTTTGGGAACAGCGAAAAAAAAAGTACGCGATCTGCCATTAATACCCTTGTCGGTCGTGAATTGCGCTTCGGCGGGTACCCTTCCCGCCGAAGCCGAATCACTACGGCCCCTGCAGGGGAGATTGAACAAGAGCGGATCACGGAGACTTACGGCCCGCTCCTCTTTGGGGTATGCATACCATACGGTACTTCTGCCACCATTGTGCAGCAATGTACAATCCATATAGATGGGTTTGTAAGCCAAAAAAACCCTATGAAAACCAGCTTCACGCCTGCTAGTCTCGGTTTCTGTGAAGCAAGCCCCACAGAAACCGAGCCTAGCCACTGCTCCTTCTTGCAAACTATGCATCGAGGGGCACCAATACCATCAAACGGGTTGAACCTGCGCTTTTAGTAACAATTTGCCCCATTTTGATACCAAACTGCCCCGAAAACGCTCAAAACTGCCGCAAAACCACAAAACGGTACCAAATTTCGCGAACAAAGTTTATTTCCCGACGTTTTGGCACGAGCTGATCATTTTAAGGGGTAACAGCATCGGACAAATCTGCACATGGCAGCCAGTACAAAATTCAGCCCCTATTCGGCGGAGACTGGTTCAAAAACTGCTTAAAACGGTGCTATTTCACCAAAACGACTACCAGTGGCCCAAAAATCGAAACGTCGCGTGGTTGTATTTTCGCTGCGATCATTTTGAGGGGCATATGTACCACATTTTGAGAACGGCGAAAAAAAAGTACGCGATCTGCCATCAACACACTTGTCAGTCGTGAATTGCGCTTCAGCGGGTACCCTTCCCGCCGAAGCCGAATCACTACGGCCCCTGCAGGGGAGATTGAACAAGAGCGGATCACGGAGAATTACGGCCCGCTCCTCTTTGGGGTATGCATACCATACGGTACTTCTGCCACCATTGTGCAGCAATGTACAATCCATACAGATGGGTTTGTAAGCACAAAAAACCCTAGGAAAACCAGCTTCACGCCTGCTAGTCTCGGTTTCTGTGGAACAAGCCCCACAGAAACCGAGCCCAGCCACTGCGCCTTCTTGCAAACTATGCATCGAGGGGCACCAATACCCTCAAACGGGTTGAACCTGCGCTTTTAGTAACAATTTGCCCCATTTTGATACCAAATTGCCCCAAAAACGCTCAAAACTGCCGCAAAACCACAAAACGGTACCAAATTTGGCTAACAAAGTTGATTGTCGACGCTTTGGCACGAGCTGATCATTTTAAGGGGTGATAACATGGGTCAAATCCGCACATGGCAGCCAGTACAAAATTCAGCCCCTATTCGGCGGAGACTGGTTAAAAAACTGCTTAAAACGGTGCTATTTCACCAAAACGACTACCAGTGGCCCAAAACTCGAAACGTCGCGTGATTGTATTTTCGCTGCGATCATTTTGAGGGGCATATGTCACACATTTTGAGAACAGCGAAAAAAAAAACGCGCGATCTGCCATCAACACACTTGTCAGTCGTGAATTGCGCTTCGGCGGGTACCCTTCCCGCCGAAGCCGAATCACTACGGCCCCTGCAGGGGAAATTGAACAAGTGGGGAAAAGTCGCACGAGGTTGGGTCGCACCGGTGGTCACATGAGAACGGGGAGGGCAAGGAACACAAAGGCAGAAAGACTATACAAAGGCGGAGAAGGTGAAAACCATGAAAACACGGGATCAACGGCGCCAGCGCCGGCTGCTAGGCTCCGTTTTTCGTGGGCCAAGCCCCACAAAAACGGAGCCTAGCGGGTGCTGCATCCTACCTCTTGCCCGATATGGTTGTCCCATTGGCGGAAGAGCCTTGCCGGATGGGCAGCAAGTATACATGCCAAATATGACGAAAAATGTGGCAAAAAACTGCCAAAAAACGCACAAAATTGACGGTAAATCATCAAAACAGCACCAGATTTTGCCAATGAGGTTACTTTCACGACGTTTTGGCCCGAGCTGGTCATTTTAAGGGGCTACAACATTGTGTAACTTTGCAGGCAAGACCCAATACCAAATTCAGCCCCAAACTTCCGGAAACTGCCCGAGAAACTCCTTAAAACAGTCCTAATTCACCAAAACCACCATCATCGGCCGAAATGAAGAAAAATTGCATTCTTAGAATTTGATTGCGATCATTTTAAGGGGCTGCATGAAAGGGTTTTGAGGAGGGCTGTCTTCCAGGGGGGGGGGGGAGGGGTCGCGTAACGTACAGTATGGTCACTGCTTCTGGCGCGGGGTCAGGGGCCCCTCACACCCCGACCCCCACAGAAGCCAGCCCCCTGCGGGGGGGATTGGAACAAGCTGGGAAAAGTTGCACGAGGTGGGGTCGCACGGCAACGGTTGGCATGACAACGGAGGACAAAGAACACAAAGGCAAAAAGAACCATGCAGAAGCGGAGAAGAAGAAAACCATGAAAAAACGGGTTCAACGGCGCAAGCGCCGGCCGCTAGGCTCCGTTTTTGGGGGCCAAGCCCCACAAAAGCGGAGCCTAGCGGATTCTGCCTAATGCCTCTTGCCCACTATGGTTGCCCCATGGGCCAAAAAGCCTTGTCAGATGGGCAGCAAGTATACATGCCAAATATGGCAAAAATATGGCAAAAAACTGCCAAAAAATGTACAAAATTGACCGTAAATCATCAAAGCGTCACCAATTTTGGCCAACGTGAGTGTTTTTCTGTCGTTTTGGCACGAGTCGGTCATTTTGAGGAGCTGTAACATTGCCTAATTTTGCAAGCAGCAGCTAGTACAAAATTCAGCCCCAAATGTCCGGAGACTGCCCGAAAAACCGCTTAAAACGTTGCTCACTCACCAAAACAACCATCGTGGGCAAAAAAAGGGAAAAGTTGCGTTCTTAAAATTCAATTTCGAACATTTTAAGGGGTAACATGGTAGGTTTTTGGAGGCCTCTGGATTTTACCCCGGGGGTCGCGTAACGTACAGTATGGACCTTGTTTTCGATGGGGCGTCAGGGGCCCCACACCCCGACGCCCACCAAAAAACAGCCCCCAGGGGGGGGGATTGAACAAGAGCGGATCACAGAGTATTACGGCCCGCTCCTCTTTCGGGTATGCATACCATACGGTACTTCTGCCACCATTGTGCAGCAATGTACAATCCATACAGATGGGTTTGTAAGCACAAAAAACCCTAGGAAAACCAGCTTCACGCCTGCTAGTCTCGGTTTCTGTGGGGCAAGCCCCACAGAAACCGAGCCCAGCCACTGCGCCTTCTTGCAAACTATGCATCGAGGGGCACCAATACCCTCAAACGGGTTGAACCTGCGCTTTTAGTAACAATTTGCCCCATTTTGATACCAAACTGCCCCAAAAACGCTCAAAACTGCCGCAAAACCACAAAACGGTACCGAATTTGGCTAACAAAATTGATTTCCCGACGCTTTGGCACGAGCTGATCATTTTAAGGGGTAACATCATGGGTCAAATCCGCACATGGCAGCAAGTACAAAATTCAGCCCCTATTCGGCGGAGACTGGTTAAAAAACTGCTTAAAAAGGTGCTATTTCACCAAAACGACTACCAGTGGCCCAAAACTCGAAACGTCGCGTGATTGTATTTTCGCTGCGATCATTTTGAGGGGCATATGTCACACATTTTGAGAACAGGGAAAAAAAAACGCGCGATCTGCCATCAACACACTTGTCCGTCGTGAATTGCGCTTCGGCGGGTACCCTTCCCGCCGAAGCCGAATCACTACGCCCCCTGCAGGGGAAATTGAACAAGATATAAAGAACCAACAGCAGAGGTTGTTGAAGAAAAAAAATGGTAAGGTATGTGCGCATGTGCGCATGTGCGCCGTGGGCTGAAAAAACCCCATTCCCCGTTTCGATTCCGGCAGTTTTTGTCAACATTTCTAAAAAGCGGTACCAAGGTAGGGAGTGCAGCAGTCACATGCGCGCCTGAAGTGCTTAGCGCGTGCACGCAGATGTAAATGTCGACAAACTCAGATTGTGGATCGATGCATGAATGCTTCGTACGTTCTTATACTTGAAAATACATTTCATTTGTTTGTAGGCACTATGAACTGTCCTACAGCGAAATCAGTGTTACTCGCTTTTGTGCTTGTGCATGCAGTGCTCCGCTGGCCTGCTACACCGGTTTTCTTCTGCAACAATTGGGTGTTAAAAAACATTGCTCCTCCCAACTCAATTTTGATTGTCCACAAATGAAATTCAACTCCCTCCTACTCAAGAGCTTGTCCCCGTCTTTCGTCCATCCCTCCGGCCAATCGTTGTTGGATGGAGCACTCACCGCATTCCAGTACTTGAGCCAATGGTCTGAGTTTGCATAATCATCGGACCAATCCTCCATCAAAACCGATTGTACTCCTTCAATGACCCATACCATGTCTTCCTCCTTCATTTGCGCCTCCCCGGCTTGCACCTTGGCAACCTGGGATTTGGGCCAGCTCCGCGCGGGATCCCATCACCACAAAGCATTTGGCCTCGCCTTCTTCCAAGAGACGCTCCGCCTCGGTGATACGCTTGGCCTCCGCAGTCTCTCCGGCGTTGAAGCAGGTCACAACCCTACCCTAGCATATTACCCTTAAGGGATCATTATATGGCCCTATATATGGGATATATATCGGATAGTGTGTATTATATTCCATTTCCTTGTTAGGAATATAGGATGCGGGATAGATAAGGCAAAATTGGATGTTTGGTATTTATATCAATTAGTGGATGATATGGTGGATTTCCCATATGTGCATATCAGGTATTTCATTGCCTATGTGTATGATATCTGTTTGCAAAATACTATTCAGTCAACACAATCGTTATGTCTTCTGTGCCAAGCAATGTTGCTGCCCTTGCCACTGCGACCTCTGCTCCTGACCACCCGGTCTGGTTTCATGGTAGTAGATGCGAAAATGTTTCGTCTCTGTTGGGCGTTTGGCATCCCGGAAAGCGATCGGCCCGCGACATCGTGGACCAAATCCAAGTCAAAATCTCTTCCACAGGAGGGATAGCTGAGGGTGTCCAGGTCCCCACTCTCAGGACCTCCTCGGGCCTGACCCCATCGACCGGGCACGGGCCGCAAAAATGGGCCAAGCCCCAAGTGGCTACAAATTCTAAGTCTCCGAAGTCCCCGAATGTTCCCATCGAGGCCCCCCATCCTCGAGATCCAGCTGGTGTACCTGGGATGGTTGGGGAGGAAAGGGACGGCCATCCTCAGAGAGAGCTAAGAGGACCACAATTGCCTATTACAGGCTCGGGAACCGTTATTAGCGCCGAGAATCGGGCAATAACTGAATCATCTACTAGGGTGATCGAGCGTACGAACGCTGCGCCCTCACACAATCCCGACTCAGGTACGATAGCTTCGCCAATGGGCCCCATCCTGGTCGACTCTGGCACTCCTCCGTCGCTAGGCGGGTTGCCAGAGCCTCAGGTCAGAAAGAACCTGTTTGCGGCAGGGCCCATCAGCCCTATTGTGGACCAACTCGACGCCGAAAACCGTTGAGTCAACTCGCTCACACCTGATCCCCATGGCCATCTGGGTCCGGCTCGTGAGGCCGTGGCCCTGATCCAGAAGGCCCTGCTGGGGACTAGGCAGAACCCCACTATGGTGGAATCGTCGCCAACTCCAATGAGTGGATCGCGGCGGTTCCCTTCCCTGGTGGAGGAATCGCCTTCCTTGGAAGCGTATCCCAATCCGCCAAGCGGATCCAGGCTAAACCCTACGATCATCGAGGAATCCCCCACGCAAATTGAGGAGGATGAGTGTGCCCAGTGGTTCCCCCTGGCATTTGGACAGGGGAACGACGACGAGGAGGAGGAGATTGGAGTGCTGGAAAGTCATGAACTCCATCAGTCCCCTGTTTCCGTTGCCTCGTCGCCTGCACCGCCCGAACCTATGTCAGGGACCAGGGATCGCCCCATGCTTGTGGAAGAGGTTTGAGGTTTGAGGTTTGATTTTGCGGGTACTAGACGCCTTTCGGCCCCGGGGGGCCACCTGGTCGGGCCAGGTGATATCCTCCCCACCGGGTCCTAGTGGGGGGCCCTCCAAGACGCACCTCCTGCCTGGTGGCGGAGTCCCCCGGGTTCACAGGGCTCGGAGCCCCGTCCTTCCCCGGCTTCCCCGTTTCGCCACTCCCCGGTCAGTGCATCAATTCGCAGCCGTGGCTGCAGGCGCTTACCCACTGCGTCGCCCCCCTAATGCGTGGTCGCCCGGGGCGCCGGCGCCGCCGGGCCCGTGCTACTGGCTTGTCCCCAGTGGGACCCCCTTGGGCTGGCGCGGAGGCTGCCTAGCCTAGGGGTTGGGGCGTGGCGCTGTGCGCCACTACTGCCTTGGCGGGTGCAGTGCCCCGTCTGTGTGTGCGCGGCGCTCGCGGCCGGTTCGGGGGGTTCGGGCCGGTACCTGGCGTCGTGTCTCTTTCGTTTCCCCCTCCCCGCCCCGCGTGTTCCGCGCTGCGTGTGGCGGGCCGTCCCGTCCGGGTGTCCCTTACCCTCGCTCGCTGGTACGCCATTCCACGCGGTCTGTGCGTTCCGCGCGCTCGGTCCGGTTGCCCTTCCGGTAGTCCCCGCGTGTCCCTTTCGTGTGTGTGCGCTCGCCCTCTCGCGGTGTCCGCTCCCCCCCCGCTGGGTGGTGTGGCCTGCGCATCTCGCGTGGTCCCGGCACTGGGCGCTGGTAGGGCCGTTCCACGTGGTCCGTGCCCCTCCGCGTGTCCTGCCCCGGTCCCTTGCTCCGTCTGGCGTGCTTGGGGGGGGGCGGTCCGGTCCCGGTTCCCCCCTACCTGGCTTGGGGTTGTGGGGGTGGCGGCAGGGCGTCCCCGGGGGGGGTGCCTTCTACCGTTGCGTGGGGCGTCTGGGGTCATGCGCTCTCCCTCCCCTGACTGCCCGTCCTCTGGGCGGGTTGTCAGGGTCCGCGATCCACGTGTTGTGGGCGCGGGCGTGCGGGTGTGGGGGCCCTGCTCTGTCCCTGTGGGGGCTGCGCGCCGCGGGGCGGGTCCGTGGCGTTCATTCGCTGGGGGGCGGGGGGGGGGGGGGGCGTGCACCGTTCCCCCCGGTTGTGCGGCCGGGGCGGGGCCTGTGGGGCGGGGGGTCGCTCTGCCTCACTCCGTCCCTCTGCCTTCCCTGGGCAGGCAACAAAGCGGGCGTCACTGGCGTTGTGCTATCCATGCGGGGCGTGGCCCCCCATACCACTCCGGTTTGTGCTTACCCGGCTTCTCTGGGTACGATCTGTGCGGCGTCCAGGTGCGCAGGCGTGGGCTCGCTTGTTCTTCGCGGCCCCCATGGGTGCCGGCGGCTGGGGCGGGGGGGCGGGTCGCACTCCAGCTCCTCTCTCGGGCGGGGGGGGACCATCCCCCCTGCCTCGGGGGGTGGGGGCCGGGGCCCTCGCGGCTTGCGGGCCGCTGGGGGGGCGGGGGGGGGGGTGTCGCGTGCGGCCTCCCTGCCCTCCTTCCGGGCGGCGGCCTGCGGTACTCCATCCTGATCCCCTCCGTGTCGCCGGCGCGTTCCCTTCCGGCGTGCGCGTGTGGTCGGGGCTGAAGTGCCGCCCCGGGGTGGGGGGGGGGTGAGGAGCGGCCCGTGGACCGCTCCCCCGGGGGCCCCAGCAGACCTGAACCACCCCTCTGTCATCCCTGAGTGGGCTGTGGTTACGGGAGGGTCATGTGGGGCGCGGCCTCCTTCCTGCTCCGTTGAGCGCGTTGCTCCGGCACACCGGTGTGGGTTCGCGGGAGCAGGTCCAGCCGCCGTTGCCCTTACCGCGTCGCCGTCCCTTCTGGGGGGGGGGTGCCCCCTCGGCCCTGGGGGGGCGGAGGGCCGCGCCTGTGGCCCCCCAGCTGGGGTGGGTGCGGGGGGGGTGGGGGGGTGGGGGGGCCGCCCCCCCGCCCGCTCTCGGGCCTGTGTGGGGGGGGGGGGGGAGGGTGGGGGGGCCCCTTGGTCCCCTGGCGACGCCTCCTGACGGCCGGGGGGGGGGGGGGGGGCGGCATGGCTGTCCTGGCCCCGGGGGCCAGCCATCGGCTGGGGGGTCGCGCCCTTCCCCCGCCCCCCTCTACCTAGTGCCGGATCCTCGTGCAGGCCCTCGCTGGGGCCCCTCCTCCCCCCGGCCGTTGTCGCGCGGCGCCGGCCGGCCGGGGGTGGCCGTGAGGGTTAGCGGTCAGTGGTTAGCGGGCTGCGGGGCTGCAGGTTCCCCCCCGCGCTCGTTGTCTCCGCAACCCCTCCCGCGGGAGGTGGCACGCTCTCTTGCGTCGTGCCGTACCGTTGGGGGGGCGTGGGTCGGGGGGCCCAGCCCCCCCTCCCACTCTCTCGTATCCGTCGTCTGGGCCATCAGCTGCGCCGCCGCTTGTGTGGGGGCTGGGGCTGTGGCGGAGGCGGGTTGTGCCGGCGGTAGCGCCAGTGGGCGAGGGCGCTGCGCAAGGCCTGGGGGAGCCAGTTGTTGGCGTCCGCATCCGTGATGCGGAGCACCGCTCCCCCTTCCAGGAAGGCCGGCCACGTCGGCTCCCTGTCGGGCCACACCGCCCGGATCACTGACCTGAAGACCCTCTCATGGTCCTCTGGGGCTGCCCACCCCCCCGGGGGTACCTCTCGGTTTCCTCCGTCTCTCCGGAGGAGCACGGCATCGAAGGGCTGGTTCCTCGACCTCCTGGAGGTCCCCTGGTTGGCCCAGAACAACCACCCGTACACCTCCCCTACCAGGGGGAGGGTCTCCTCCCCCAGAGGGTCCGGGACCGCGCCCCAGTCCCGGTCCCATGGCCGGACCTCCTCTGCCCCCCGTGCCGGCCCCCCTCGCTGCCCCTGCGCCTGCGGCGCCGATGCCGCGCCCCGCCCCCCCTCCGCCGAGGCCATCCGTGCCGGCTCCGCCCTCGACGCGGGGGGGGCTGGCTGGTGCCGGGGTCGTAGGGGTTGGGGGGGGACGAGCTCGCCGGCGTCAGGGTCGATGTTGTAGAGGTGGTGGTGGTGGTGGTGGTGGTGGTGGTGGTGGTGGGTGTGGTGTGCCGGCATCTGTTGGATGCCGGGGGGGATGCACCTGACCGGCTGCACGTCCGACTGCGGGGGTGCCCCGCCCTCTGCCCCCCTCCCTCCGTCCCGTCCTCCCCCCTGGGCTCCCATGCCCCGTCCCGCCTGTCCCTTGGGGCCCGCGGCGCCCTTGCCCTTGCCCTTGGGCCCCTTTCCAGCCCCCTGCCCGGGTCGCGGGTCCCGCCTCCCGTCCCCCACCCCCTGGCCCGCCCGCTCTCCCACCTCCCCTCGCCCTGCCCCCTGCACCTGGGCTCCCTGCCCGTGCCCCTGCGCGCCCTGCCCGTGCCCTGGCCCCTTCCCGGCCCCCTGCCCCGAGTCGCGCCGTCCGCTGCCTGCGCTCTGCTCCCCCCCGCTGCTGCGCCCTTCCTGGACCACTCGCCGGGCGTCCCGCTGCCTTTGCAGCTGCGGCAGCGTGACGCCCGGCGGCGAGCGCTCGCGCGTCGGGGGGCGGACGTGCCGCTCCCGCCCCGGGGGGAAGGGCTTGGGGGGGAACGGCTTGGGGGGGCTGGTGTGGGTGTTGGTGGGGTTGGCGTGGGCGCGGTACTTGGCGCTCTCCCTGCCCACTGGTGCTGCTGCAGCGGCCGCCGGCGAGGCGTCCGTCGCCCCTGCGGGGTTCTTCCCTCGCTTGCGCGGCGTGCTGGGGGTCGCGGCGTGGCCGGCCGAGGCGGTGGCGCGGCCCGCCGGGGCCGTGGTCGCAACCCCTCGCGCGCCCTCCTTGTTCTCTTCTGCTGCCGCGGCGGCCGCCGGCGAGGCGCCGTGGCCCGTGCGGGGTCCGTCCCCCGCGTGCGCAGCGTGCTGGGGGTTGCGGCGTGGCTGGCAGAGGCGGTGTCGCGGCCCGTTGGGGTCGCGGCCGCAGCCCCTCGCGCGCCCTCCTCGCTCTCCTTCGCTGCTGTGGCGCCCGCCGACGAGGCGCCCATTGCCCGTGCGGGGTCCGCCCCCCGCTTTCGCGGCGTGCTGGGGGTCGCGGCGTGGTCGGCCGAGGCGGTGGTGCGGCCCGCCGGGGCCGCGGTCGCAATCCCTCGCGCGCCCTTCTTGCTCTCTTTGGCGGCTGCGGCAGCCCTCGGCGATGCGCCTGGTTCCTGCGCCAGGGCTGTCCCCCGTGTCGGCGGCGTGCCGGGGGCAGCGGTCGGGGCCGCGGCGTGGCTCGCTGGGGCTGCAGTCTCCGCTTCCTGCGCGTCTGGGGCCCCCTCCCGGGGCGGGGCGGCGGGGCTGGCTGCTTGGGTGGCGGAGGCGGTCACCTCGGCCGGCTCAGGCTCCCGGGCCGGCGGCGGCTGCCCGACCAGCACCGCAGCCTCCGCCAGCCTCTGCTCCTCGCGCTCCGCGAGGGTCTCCCCCGTCCACTCCGGGGAGGAGGCGGGGGAGCGGGAGCGGGACCGGCGGTGGTGGCGGTCGTCCCGCTGGGGGGACCCATCGGAGTCTGCCATCACTGTTACCCTGGTAGGCATGCGTGGTGGCAGGCGCGCCCTTCCCACTACCTCCTGGTGCATCAGTGCCGTGCCGTGGGCAGTGCCATGTGGTGCTCTGCGGGGGGGAGGGGGGGAGGGGGGGGGGGGGGGCGGCTGTGGCGTCAGCCCCGCACGGCCGGGGGCCTGCGGCCATCCAGCGGCATTGGGAAGGGAGGCGGGGGAGCCACGCGGCCCGGGCGTCGCGCCATAGCTCCCAGTCCGGGGCGGGGCCCAGGGCCCTGGGCCCCCGGGGGTCGTCGATCGGTGTCGGGGGAAGCCGCACCAGGTGGACCCCCGTAACGGCGGTGACCTCCTGTGTTCGCAGGAAAGTGTGTACTCCGTCCCGCGCCGCGGGCGCCGGGAGGGGGGGGCGGGGTACAGGTGTTGCCCCATAGAGGTGGGTGGGGGTGATCCCCAGGATCTGCCCCGGGTCCCCGCGGGTCGCGACGACGAGGAGGAGCAGGGGGGTGCCAGGGCACTCTTGCCAGAGGACCTGCCCCCTGTGGTGGGCACCCCTGGTTCTGGAGAGGGGGGGGGACAGGTCCGGGTTAGCCCAGCCGCGGGGCGTTTGCGTCGCCGGCTGGGGGGCGGGGCACCAGGTGGGCTCCCTGGGGAACGCCTCGCAGACGATGGCGTACGGGGGGGTAGGCCTGGTGCCGTTGTACACCAGGTTGGTCGGCCGGGGACGGGCGGACGCCTCGTCCGCGCCTTCCACGAACACCGTGACCTCGCCCACCTCCAGGTCCGCGTCTGGTGGGTGTAGAAGGTGGAGCGCCGCATCCAGCTCGGACACTCCTCCCGGGTACGTGGCCCGCGCCTGGTTCAGGTACGCGGCCGCGTCCCCGGGGTAGCGCGTCCTGAGGGCGTGCAGCAGGGCTTGGGCGCTGCTGCGGAGGGACATGGCAGACCCTGCTCCTTTCAGCCGCAGGGTGTCCGCCATGGACAGGGGCCGGCCCGACCGATTGGACTCGCGCCACTCCATCCAGTGCCCGTAGAGGGACGCCTCCGGGCTGATGAGCCCCGGCTGGACGGCGTTCACGATCCGGTGCATTGCCGGGAGCAGCGTAGGGCCCCCCACTCCGTTCAGGGCGCGGACGGCCGGGAGGGCGGTCTCGTTGAGGAAAGCCCTCGCACTGCCCGCCAGGTCACACCGTGCGGCAGCGTGCGCTTCTTGTGCCTCCGCCACCGCGTCCGCCACCAGGCCCCGGACGGCCGCCTCCTGCGCTCTGCGGCGGGCCCTGGTGTGTCCCGGCCCATCCCCCCGTCGGCGTGGCATGGTGCTGCGGGCTCTGCAAAGGGCGGCGGCGGGTGGGGGTTAGGGTGCGAACACGTGCGACAGGTGCGCAACGGATGTGGGGTCCCGCAGGTGCACGTGGATCAACAGAAGGGCAGCGCCCGCGGGGCCCGCTCGTTTGTGCGAGGGGGTGTGTGCCCCCTCGATGCGCCAGGGCAGGGCCTCCGCCTCTGTGCGCCTGCGCGGGCCTGCGGGGGGTTCGGGCCAGGGGCACGCAGCTACCTGGGCGCACCGCGCGCACCTGTTGGCGCCTGTCGACGCTGCGGAGGACACCATGTCACCTTCCCCGCAGAGTCGGCAGGTGTCCGGGAGGTGGGAGGGCGGCGACCAAGGGTCGAGATGGCGGAGCCAGAGGTTGTCCCACCTCTGTCGGAGGGGGTCCCGGATCTTCAGCAGGCGGGCGCGAACCTGGCGCCGGTAGTCCTTGCCAAGCGTCTTCCGCTGGACCTCCTGCCACGTGTTGTCGGGGAGGATCCCGTGGTCGTGGAAGGCGGCGATGAGGTCGTCCCACGCCGGGCGGGGGTGCCCCAGGGGGGGGCTCGCCATGTACACGTGGCGCCCGGCGAGGTGGGGCGTCAGCGCATCCCATCGGCACCCGTTCGCGGTGTCTGTGTGGAGGAGGGCCAGCAGGGTGCCGTCCGCGACTGCCTCCCACCCCACTCGCAGCCCTTTGCAGCCGTCTAGCTCCTGGCGCAGCGCGGCTGCAATGCCGGTGGGGAGCATGAGGAGCAAGGGCTCCTGGGTGTCGCCCAGCCGGGACAGGGCGTCGTTGTATACCGGCCCCCCAGCTTTGAAGTGCGCCACGGCGAGTTGGGCGGCCCCGTCCTCTGGGGGGTGCCACCGGACGGTGGCCGCAGCATGTCCCCACGTGCGTTTCTCCGTAGCTCGGAGTACGTAGGCGGCGTGAAGGACGATGCGGGGCGGGACGGGTGTCCTGACGAGTGAGGAAACGTCCCCAGTCCATCCCGTTTGCGGCCCCGGGGCCGCCTGCAGCCATTCCCCCGTCGCCGCGTCCCACGGGTGGTCAGGCCCCGCCCCGCGGATCATGGTGGGTCTCGGCCGGGTGTCTGGCCCCCATCCCTGGAGCGGGATGGCGGCGTATCGTTGCGCAGGGGTCTCCGGGGCGCGCGTGGCGGCGCACCACCGGCTCCACTCGCGCGCCCACTCCTCACCCAGGATGCGCGCCTCCCATGCGGTCATGGAGCCGCGCCCGATGATCCACGGTGGGAAGAGGGCGTCTTGTAGGTGCCTCGAGACCCCCCCCGGCAGGTCCTGGTACGGGTGGGGGCTCTCTTGGGGCGGGCACTCCAGAGTGCCATTCACGACACGGAGGGAGGCTACGAAGTCCTTGTCGGGGCGCGGGGGAGGGGGAGGGTGGTCGCCCTCCGCCGCAGTGAGCCACCGGTGTGCCCGGGCCGCCGCGCTCTGGGGCTCGCGGAGGAGTTGCTCCAGCCGGTGGTTGCGAAGCTCCCATGCGAAGTCCCCCAGCCGGAGCATGTGATGGAGGAAATCGTCCACAGAGGTCCCTCCCGGCGGGTCGTATCAGTCGGAGCAGAACACCTCCGTCCATGTGGCGCCTGCGGAGCGCCACGAGGCCACCCATAGGGCTTTGTCCCCAGGTGGGAGGTGGCGGGCCGCCTCGTGTACCGCCTGGTGGTAGTGGGGCCAGACGAGCCGTGAGTGGGCGCATCCCACGTGCATGTGCACCGGGGTCTCCTCCGGGCCGCCGCATAAAAGGCACGGTTGTGGGACAAGGGCGACGCCGGAGAGCCGCTCCTTCCGGACGCGGAGCCTGCGCTGCACCGGCGTGTGGCCGTCTCGGGCCCGTAGCGCCCGGCGGTTGGTGGCCGTCGCGGTGAGGTCCCGGGCGTGGACATAGGCCGTGGCGTGGGCCGCGCCCAAAGGTTTGTGTCCCCAGTGCGTCAGCGCATGGTCCATCTGCGCCCGTTGCGCGACCTCGCGGAGCACCCGCATCGTGGGGGGCCGTAGATCGAGATGGCCGTCACGGCTGGCGACAATGAGCTGGGCGTGGCCAGGGTCCGGGGGCGTGTTCTGCAGGACGGTGTCCTGGGACGCCGCCCAGTCCGCCTTGTGCAGTAGGGCGTCACTGTGGTGCGAGGTGGCTCGGACGTACCAGAACGGGTGCCCGGCGTGTTGCCCTCGCGCGTACAGGCTGTCCCGGAGCCAACTCAGGGGCATCTGGTTGACCACCTTCGCTGCGCCCGCGGGGACCCCCGTGGTCCGCTCGCGATCTGCGTGCCGCAGGAGCTGGAGGATGACTTCGGCGTCCACCGTGTGGACCCATGGTCGGTCGGCACCGTATTGTAGGGGGAGGGAGGCGGCCACCCCCTCCCCGTCGGGCACCGTGCCCAAGATGGCCACCGCCCACGTGCGGGTGAGGTCGGCGGCGAGAGCGACGCTGGTGGCGTGTCTGCAGGGTCCGCCCCCGGACGCGTCAGAGGAGGTGTGTCCCCAGGCCTCCGGGATCCAGTAGTATCCAGTGGGGCTGAGCCACCCCGCGTTGAGGTCGGCGGAGTGCCACCGGACGTCGGGGTGGCTGGGGGTCAGTTGATCCACGCTCAGCGCCCTGGTGTCGCCTGGGCTGATCGCCGGGTGGTCGTGCAGCCGTATCTCCGCTCCGGTGATCGTGCTTGCCCAGGACCGAAGTGCCGTCACGTGTCCCTTGAGCCACGCCGGGCCCCCGCGCTGGTGCACCACCAGGTGTCCCGTGTCCTCCGGCTGGTCCTCCAACGCGTGTACCGCCATGTTTGGGTCGTGCGGCACCCCTGTAGCCACCAGCAGGGCAGTGCCACGGGGGAGCCCACGGGGTTCGGGCTGGCCTGCCCCCACCTGCACTATTACCCACTCGGCCCGGAGCTGCGCTTGCCCCGTCGCTTGGGTGCATTGGTCGTCCGTGGTCACCAACCACAACGGCGTCGGCGCGTGGGGCCGGGGGCGCAGGGGCTCTGGCCATGCCACGTCCGCGTGAGGCTCTTGGTGCTCGCTTTCCGCGAGCACGTCGCGGAGGATGTACATGAGGGCTGCTGGCGGGTGGTACGCCGCCCCCCGCGTTGGGGGGGATAGGCCGTCCTGGCGGCGGTAGCCCCCGACGTGGAGGTGCAGGCCGTCCGGGGTCACCCGTGGGCCGGTGTGGGCGTCCTGCTTAGCCCTCGTGGGGTGGACAAGTCTCAGGCGGGGGTCCCGTGTGCCGGTGGTGTGGAAGAGGTGGGCCAGGGCGTCGCGCCACCCGGGGTGGTTGGTGGGCTCCTGCTCACGGCGGCAATGGTGGAGGTGTTCATCGGCGCATTGGTTGAGGCACTCCGGCACCGCCGTGGGCCACGGGTCGTCGTTGTCGGGGAACGGGTGGCGTGGCCCGTGGTGCCCATGCCACGGCGTTGTGTGTGGCACCGTCAGGCGGCACGTGTCGCGGTGTCGCAGCTTGGCGGTGCGCAGCGTGACGATATTGCCCGGCGGGGACTGTAGTTAGACATGGGCCGCCCTGGGGCACGCGATGGGGTTGTACAGCCCCACTCCCAGGGCGGCCAGGGCCCGGGGTATGCGGTGGATCCAGTTGCCTCCCGCCAGAGTTGCGAACTCCGGGACGGGGTAGTGCACCTCGGGACATATTTTGTGCGCGCCGGCTATCTCCCAGAACATCTTGGTGACCTCGGCGCGCACGGAGGTTGAGCGGTGGTGGACGAGTGTACCCACGAGGGCCACCGCTGCCTGCTGGCACCGCGTGGGCACCCGTGTGAGCCCCAGGGTCCGGTCATCCTGCGGGCCGTCCAGCGAGGCGTCGAAGGCGTACCGCGCCCTGTCCGTCGCGACCTGGACCGTGATGTGGTCCAGGTGGCGTGCAGTGTCGGAGTCGTCGGCGATGAAAGGGGCGACGTACTGCGTCACCCCCCGAAGGATCGCCAGGATGACGTCCTGCACCACTTTCGGTGGCGCGGGGGTGTTAAGGCACCAGTGGTGCACCGCCGCCAGGCGTAGTCGGTGCTTGCGCTGCAGGGAGAACTCCCCGTCCGGCTGCAGCTGGAGTCCCGGGTAGGGGACGGGGTCCGCCGCTGGTACCCGGTGCCACGGGTTTTCCAGGTGGGGGCAGAGGCGCAGCTGCAGGCCCGGGACACCCTCCGTGGTGGCCATCGCGCACTTGCGGGGGTCGAGCTCCATGCCCATCATCCCCAGGTACGCGGCTACCGCCTCCACGCCCTCGACGAAGTGCTGCAGCGTGTGGGCCACCACCAGCAGGTCGTCGATATAGGCCTGGATGAGGCCGTGCTCGGCCCCTCCCGGCGGGCGCAGGCGGTGCCCCTGTGCCCTGAGCAGGGGCTCCAGGAGGAGCGCGTACAGCAGGGGGCTCTCGGGGTTGCCCTGCCAGACGCTGCGTAGCATGTAGACGGGCTGCGTTAGCCCGTGTGCTGGACGATGCGCAGCCTGGCGCACGTGTGGAGGAAGAGCAGGAGGTCGATGACGTCCGGCGGCACGGAGAGGTGGCGCAGAATGAGGTGGAGGGTGCCGTGTGGGGCGGTGTCGAAGGCCTTGCGGGCGTCAAAGGAGAAGACGTAGTTGGGCCTTCCCCGCTGGAGCAGCCGCTGCGCCATGAACAGCGGGGGGCCTGTGTTGGAGCCAGGGAGGGCCCCCTGCTGCCAGTCGCTGACTACTCCGTGCCGTGTGAGCACTTCCGTAATGCGCTCGGTGAGGGGGCCCGTGAGCAGCTTCATGTCCAGCTGGCCCAGGGCTATGGGCCTGTAGTCCTCCAGTCTGGCAGAGCCCGGTACCTTGGGGCTGAGCCAGATGTGCGCGTCCCTCCAGTGCATCGGCGGCGGGGCGCCGCGGAGGATGGCCCGGTAGGAGTGGACCAGGAGCCACTGCACGGGTGCTGGAAGGGCCTTGATGAAACGGGCCTCCACGTGGTTGGGACCTGGGGCCTTGCCGTCGGCCTTGTCCAGGGCGGACTTCAGGTCCTGCATGGAGTACTGCTGGACCTGTGTACAGGCCCCCTCAGGGACCTGGGGGACGTGGCGGCCGAGGACTGCCTGGAAGCCTGGGAGGTCCACTGGGCGTTTGTCATACAGTTCTCGCCAGAAGGCGCGAACTGCGAACATCACGTCTTGGGCCTCTGTGAGGAGCGTTTGGGTGTTGGGGACCCGCACGTTCCAGAGGCCTGACGGGCCCGGGGCCTCTACCTCTCTGGCTCCCCGCACGGCTTTCCATCGCTGGGCGATGTCGGGGGCGTGGCGGCGCCAGAAGTCCTTGATGGCGCGCTTGCTATCTGCCGCCAGGAGGGCGCGGAGCTGGCGAATGTCCTCCTCGAGGGCGGCTGCTTGTCTCTCCAGCTCCTCCTGCAGCTGGCCCTGTGTGGTCGGGTGGAACCCGGGCGACACACCCTGCAGCTCCTCCGTGAGCCGGAGCGCCGCCTCGGACCGGATGCCATGCCTGGCCGCGTCCGCCTGGTATGCTGCCGGCGCGCGCGCTGCCAGGGTGTCATAGCGGAGGACCGCTGCCTGGAGCTGCTTTCCGCTCTCCGGGAGGTCCCCCTCCGCCGGGTCCGTCCCCGCCGGGGACGGCTGCCGGCGTCCCACCACACGCGCCAGGGCGTCATGCGTCGTGTGGAGGTGTTCCAACACCTTGTCCACCGCGGCCGCGGGCATGGACCCGTAGTCCTGCTGCTCTGCAGGACCCAGCCAGGGCGCCAGGGAGGGTTCATCCTGCGCGGCGGTGACCGCCGCCCACAGGCAGTGTTGGACGGGTGCGGCCTCGGTGTCGTACGGGAGGAGGCGGCCCTCCGTGTAGCTGTAGGGGGTGGGCATTGCCGCGCGCCCCGCTGCGCTGAGGAGTCCCGGCAGGGCCAGGCTGACCGGGAGGTGGTCCGAGCCGACTACCTGGGGGTGTGCCATGCCGCGAGCCCAGACGCTTCCCCGCAGGGACCACGGCAGGAGGGGCTCGTTGACCAGGAAGGTGTCCACCCTGTGCCGGGACGGGTGGAGCGTGGGGGTCATGTCCTCCTCGCTGCCTGCCGCGGCCCTTTCGGAAACCGCAGGCCTCGCAGCCCGCTCGGAAATGCTCCGTGGCCGGGTTGGCGTGGACATCCATGTAGATGTTGGTGTCGCCGGCGATGACCACCGGGTGCCTCCCGCCGAGGCTGCGTGCCGTGGCATACATTTGTATGTCGGCCCAGAACGCCGCCCGTCCCGCCCACGGGGAGCAGCCTGCTTGCGGCCCGTGGACGTCGATGAGGGTGAGGCCTCCTCCGTCCCTGCGGATCTCCAGGGCCGCGGCCTTCCCGGGGACAATTTCCGTGAAACTGAGCACCTCGTGCTCCGCCAGGTACTTGCTGCTGACTGCAGTGAGGAGGC
Source organism: Eutreptiella sp. 'Long Island Sound 2002' (assembly GCA_964036045.1). NCBI lineage: Eukaryota > Euglenozoa > Euglenophyceae > Eutreptiales > Eutreptiaceae > Eutreptiella > Eutreptiella sp. 'Long Island Sound 2002'. Next base: position 90,367,838 of record OZ038382.1, on the reverse strand, counting down.
CCCCCCCTCTCGAGGTGGAGGTGGCTCCCGTCTCCGCCAGCCGGCTGCTGAAGAAGGCGGTGTACCCCTTGTCCCGGAGCGCCGCGGCCACGTGCATCTCCTGCGCCCGGGTGGCGATCCCCGTTTCCTGGAGCATGATGGCAAAGCCCCCCTCCTGGGGCAGCATGCCGGTGATGAGGTGCTCCTTGTTGGTGCAGGCCGCCGGCCCCCGGCGCCGCCAGAGTGTGTTCGGGAGGGACCGGTCTGGCGGCACGAGGCCGTTGCGCAGGTTCCACGAGAGGAGCCACAGGGCGTCGCCCGCCATGTCCTCCTGGAGTCAGCTATCCCGCATCGGCATCGCCGCTGGGTTCGCTGGCGCAGCCAGGGCATCTGGGTGCGCCTCATCCGCTGAGCCGGTTCCCAGCGGGGCCCACAGGGGGGCCCGGGGGACAGGGGGAGCCAGGGGGGCCAGGGGGGCCAGCCCCGCGGGGATGGACATGGACCCTGGTGGGGCCGCACCGCCGGCCCCCGGGGCCGCTCCGGGTGCCTCCTCATCTCCGTCTGCGTGGTCGGCTGCCTGGGGCGGGGGGCGCCGGGTGTACGGGGCGTGCCATGGGGACCTCCGTGCTCTCCCCTGCAGGATGTTGGTGGCCGCCTCTTTGTCGTCCGCCGGGGCCGCAGCGTGCACCGCGTGCCACGCCAGGTGTTCCAGCATTGCCCCGCTTGTGTAGTACTTGTCCGCACACAGGGGGCATTTCGTCGGCTCCGTGGCCCCTCGCGCCGGGGGGAGCGGCACCGACTTCCGAATGGCGCCCTCCGCCGCTGGTTCCAAGGGCAGGTTGGCCAGTGGCACCGTGTGTGGCGCCAGTGTGCGGCCCGGGGCCGCCGCATCGAGGGCTCGTGTCGCGCGCTTGGGCCCGAGACCCCGGATGGCATCGCGCTGCACGTCTGCTTGCAGCCACGTTTGCCAGTGCGTGGAGCCGATTTGGCGGTCGGGCTTGACCCTCCATCGCAGGGTGTGGAAGGCCTGTAGCCAGTGGTACACTGCGGTCGGGACCGCCAGCTGGAGCTCTAGGTCCGCGGGGTGCGCCGCTGCCGGCCACACCCCCGGCCTCGCTGCCCGGGCGTTGTCCTTCAGCCTGACCTGGAGCAGGAGGGCGTGGTGTTCGCCCTCCCGCAGCGCCTTGATGATCATGCGGGTGCAGTCTGCCACGCGGATCACGGCTTCGGGCCCTGGCAGGCGCTCGGGGTCGCAGACGACGATGTGCGCGTCTGCCGGGCTGAACATGCAGACCACCCACTGCAGGTTCTGCTGTCCCCGTTCGGCCACCGCCAGGGTAGCCGCTGGGCGGGCGTGCGTGATTGGCCCCGCGTGGAGGTCCGGGACGTCCGTGACCCTGATGGCGTCTCCCTGCCACGCGGCCCGTAGATGCTCCTCCTGGTCGGGGCTCCACACCAGTGTGGGGGGGTTGACCCACCCCGGTTCCCGCCTCTTGTTGGGGGCGCTGACGGTGTGTAGCAGGACCGCCAGCGGCCAGGGGTCCGCCGACATATAGTAGGCCTGGGTGGGCCCCTGTCGCCAGTCGATGTGGGGCAGGGGCGGGAAAGCCCATTGCCTGGTGGTGCTGTGCCAGACAGTCCATTGGCCTCCGGCCAGGACGTGCGACCGGTACCCTCCGGCGTGGCGGTGTATGATGGCCTGGTAGCCTGCAGTCTGCAGCCCCAGTGTCTCCCCCTGCTTAGGCCCGGGTGGGGGTGTGCCATCGCCCGCACCCCAGACGCGGGTGCGCCCGCGGAGTGTGGCATGCCACGGGTCTGGTGCATCGCGCTGAGGCCCTTGTATGCATCCCGCAATCTGCGCCGGGCCGTGGTGGTGGACGAAGCTCTCCCCGCCGTCCGCTAGCAACGCCGCCGCGACGACGTATAGCTGCTCCGCCGTGAGGGGTGCCGTCGGCGCGTGCGTCGCGGCCGGCCGGCGGGGCTGCGTGTTGCGGCAGGGGACGTGGGGCAGCAGTTGCGCCGGCCACGCCGCCACAGGACCCATGGTGACGGCCGGGACCGCGGACGCCAGCGCCGTGCGGTCCGTTGGTCTGTACTGCCGGAGCCCCGTGGTATCTCGGGCGAGGTGCCTGCAGGCTGCCATCCAGGCCACCGCTCCGCAGTTCGTGCACTCCGGTTCGGCACCATCCGCGCCGTTGCTTCCCCTTTGCTGTACCGTGGTGGCGGTGTCGAGCGGGGGGCCCTGCTGTAGCGCCTCCGGGTCCTGCCCCGGCGGGAGGGCGGGCGGGACTGGCTGCGGGAAGTTTTGCGCGCCTCGGCGCTCCGGGTGCGTGTGGTACGGGTTTTGCCGGCGGTGTTCCAGGGCTGCCCGTGGTTGGAAGAGGAGCTGGTGCAGGTACCAGTGGCCCTCCGCGGTGGACGGGTTGCGGAGCCTTAGCCATTGTTCCACCACGCCTCCTGGGTGTGCAGCCTCGACGCGGCGCTGCAACCCCAGGCGGCCTAGGCGGTTGGACGTGCCCGCGGGTGGGATGTGGGTTTGCGGGTAGAGCACCCGCAGCGGCTCCAGCGCCAGGTCCAGCACTTCGTCGTCGAGCTGCTTCGTGAGAGCTGACGCCCTGTGCAGGGCGTGGAGGACCCCGGGTGTGGGGGCCGTGAGCTGTTCGAGCACCGGTCCCGGCGGGTACCGTGCATCCGGGTTCGTTAGCCACTCCCTGGTGTGGCTCAGTACGGCCTTCCACACGTCCCTCGTAAAGGCGTGCTGGGGGGCCAAGGAGGGGACCATCCGTAGGAGGCGGTGGCACGCCGGCGGCGATCGCATGGGCTGTGGGGCGGCCGCTGTGATCCACCTGCACGCCGTGCCGGGCACGATCGCCCCCCATTCCACGGTCCCCATGCCCTCGGCGTGGATCAGCGCCTGGCCCAGGACCATGGGGAAATAGGGGCTCGAGGGCCCCTTTCCTTCCTTCCACCGTACCCAGGCGGCCCCCGCCTGCAGGCTGCGAAGCAAGGCCACGCCGGGGAGGAGCGGCTGCGGGAAAGCCCCCTTGACGGCCTGGGTGGCGTGGGCCAAGGTGCCCATGGGTAAGTACCACAACGGGAGGGTCCAGGGGCCCGGCAACGGCTGCGCCACCCCTGCGTCCCATCGCCACTCGGAGTCTGGCGGGGCGGCCTGGAACGTGCCCGTCTGCAAGAAGTGGCGTGCCTGCTTGTCGGGGTGCCATTGGAGGGTTGCTGCGAGGCTGAGCCCCTCTGCCGCGGGTGCCACCGGGAGGCCGCCCCGGGGCCTGCGCCAGTGGTAATGCTGGTCGGCCGGCCAGGTGTGGAGGTCCCGGGCGATGTCCTACGCGGTCCCTGTGGGGGCGTCCTCTGGTGCCAGGTGCCACATGACGGTGAGCACCGCCCACGTCGAGAAGGGCCACGCCCGCGGGGGGGTGTGCACCTGGATGGTCCACTGTGGGCACGCCCGCCGCACGCGGGACGCGTGGAGCACCCCTCGGACCATGTCCGCCGCCACCCTAGTGACCCCTTTTGCACACCTTTGAGCGTAGCGGTTGAACAGCGGTTGAACCCAGTTGAACAGCATGTTGCTGTTCAACCCCCCAGTTGAACTCGGTTGAACGCGGTTGAACAGTTCAACTGGCCTATCGCGCCAATCGGTGGCGCGTGCTCGCGCGATCACGCGTTCAACAGTGGTTAATTGGTAAATGTAGCCTGTCCCACAATTTTGGTTTTGAGCTGTTCCCCCAAACCCAGTTAAAACCTGGAACCTACTACCAATGGGCAGGTGGCGGTGTGGTGACCACATACATGAAAACTGGAGCCGGCACGTGGTGGCCAACACGTGGCGGTAAAGGGAATGCACATGGTGTGTAGTAGTTGCCACCTGCTCGCTTTTTACTATATACATGACGCATTGAATTGAAGAATATTTAATTTCACCTTTGTGCAATATGGTAGTGTCACCAAAAATAACGTAACAATAAGAACAAATTAGAGCACCAAGAGATTCCGCATTGTGGTTTCTTACTTGTATGCAAGGATTCCTCTCATTTTACAATCAAAAATGCCAACGTCAAACTTGAAGCAATGTATTGCAGATCACTACACTGGATTACAATCGGATGAATTGATGAGTGATTTGGTCAACTTGTTCACCGCATCCAAGGGTGGTCGTACACTATGGGAACGCCTCAAGACTAGAATGGGTAGTGGGCGGCGTAGTCGACGCAATGACCGGAAGGTCATGGAAAGGGTGTTTACACCCAAGGATGCCGTCCGGTTGATCCTTGACTTGGAAATGCCGAAAAATAGGTGCTCTACATGTCCTACATGCATACCATGGTGCGTTGCATGTATGCAAGGAGTGTTCAACCGTATGCGAGATGCGTTCAAGTGTGCGGTTGAACACATATGAAACAAATGCGACTCATGTTTGTGCAACATAGAGTGCCTACCTAGGTTTCATCGAACTATCATGTATATGTCTTCTTCCACATGCAATTGTGGCCCCATTTACATGCTACCATCAAGTGTTTTTGCATGAAAACAACAAATTGAACATTTGTTAAAGTCATGTTCAACTGCCCGGTTGAACAAGTTGAACGATTTCAACCAACGCTCACGTTGTGCACCAACGTTCACGTTGTGCGCGTCACTTTGTTCGAATTCACATGCCTCAAATTTAGGTACAAGAATCTAATATCTTGGGCCAACCGGCGAACAAAAGCTGCCCAAGAAAAATTGGATGTTCATTGGGTGCACCCATTTCCATCTTTCAAGCGTATGCACCGTGAATGGCAACGATTGGGTAAGGCGCAAAAATTGGAAACCACTATTCACAATGGCAAAGTTGGTGTACGATGGGACTTACCGCATTTCTTTAATTATGTCGCAACACAAAAGGAGCCCATGGAGTCCATGGACTTTCCAATGATCGATGGCGAGCAATTATTCGTCATCATAATTAGAGGCGACGGGTTCCCATGTGGCTCACGCCCATGGGTGCAAATTGCGATTGGCTTTGCCAATCACATGGAAAAGGCCCGCACTCTTCAATATAATTGGACATTGGATGTCGCATTGACATCTGATCCGACTTGGCGACTACCTTACACACTTCATTCGCGCGTTTTGCAAACGTTTGCCGCCTCTTGTCCGTGCACGCGTGCAAACCGTGTTGAATGAATCTAAGACTAATATTAGTCTCAAAGGTAAGGCAAGCCCGGACGGTGAGGAGACATGGCGTCTCCTCGCTAACTGGACAATAATAGGTAAGACCATGAAGTTGCCTCCAAAGTATATATCTGTTGTACAAGAAATGGCAAACCTTTTGACGGCCATGCAATCATGGCGCTACGAGGCCGCGGCCCTTTCAAAGTGTAAACGTGTGGCACGTCGATTTCAGAAATTAATTTGTCCGCATAAGCGGTCACCTTACCTTTTGTGGCTTAGAAGAGAGGCTACGGAGGTTCTGAAAAATATTTACCCATGGGGGGCGGGAATGTTTAGTGGGGATATAGTAGAATCACTAAACTATATATTAAAAGACCACTTCTTATGCTCAAGTGGGCGTGGCGGTGGCCCCGGTGGGCGTGTAGCTCGTGATAAGCGCATGCTAAAACAAGCGCACGAAAGGATCTTTCTGGCACAAGAGCTACCACGGTGGGAACGTACGAGTGCGGGTGGAGAATGATCAAACTCTAGGTGTGGGCTATGTGGTTTGTCCTTGGTGCTTCATACTTTATGCTCCTGGTTCCGTGTGCAACCGTGTTCAGCGGCACTTCAAGTTGTTCAACCGGTCGGTTGAGGTGTGCAAGCATGTTCAACCGCGGGAGTGTCTATTTTTCTTTGTTTTTAGGGGGGCGTCATGGAAGGACAACAAGCGTCGGCGCAACAAGCGATTGGGCTTGCACTCATGCAGTTCTTACAAGCCGCACAAGGGGTACAAGGACCGCAAGCACCACAAGGTGCCCAAGTGCCGCAATTGGGACCACCGCAATTGGCCGCGCCGCAATTGCCACACCCAAATGTAATTGCGCCGACCCAAAGTGGGCCTACGGGATCAACGGGGCCGATAGGCGGGGGTACAACAGGAGGAGCATCCTTGCCTTTGCCACAAGTGGTCCCAGCGTTGGATGCTTTGTTCCCAGCGAAGGAGGAGTTGACCCAATTTGGGGTGTGCCACGACTCATCGTCGTTGGCGGATGACTCCCCTCAATGGAGATGGCTCCGGGACATCACACCCCGGTTCATGTACCTGAGGAGTGTCGGGGTGTGGATGAAAAAAAACGCCCAGTATGACCTCCATGGCCACCGGAGCCACCCGTGGACAACGAAAGCACTCACAGCCCAGAATTGGGCCGAGTGGAAACTTTTGAGGATTGGTTTGAGCACGCGCCCCAGAATTGCCATGACGTTGTCGGAGACCGCCCTCCATGCCCTCTTTAGGGTATGGGAATCCTACGGGCTGGGGACTGCAGTGGCACCCCAATGGACCGGCCCTGGGTGTGCTGGCCGAAGTGGCGGCCATGGCAAGGGCCATGGGCCGCAATTCTTTTTTAAAAACGTGGAGTCCGTGCCGCACAATTGGTATGACGCCTCCGACGCCACCAACTACAACGCGTCACCGCCATCCATGGTCGAGGTCGGGGGAACCATATCAAGTGGCGGGCGCAGGAAGAAGTCCAGCATGGAGGAGGCACCTGCAGCAGTTGCACCACCAACCATACTACCCAATGCGGCCACAAGCACTTCGTCAATGATGCGAGGCGTGGAGCAGGTGTGTGCAACAAGTGTTCAACCGGTGTTCAACCGTGTTCAACCGGGCAGTTGAAGCAAAGCGAACGGAGAGAGTATGGATACAGTCCGTGTGTGACACGTTCGGAGTGGATGTTTTGGGCAATTGGTGGCTAGGACATTGAGACCTGCATGTCTGGGATGCATACATGGTTCAAAAATTGAATACCCTGTGTTAGTGCGCTGAGGGTGCCGTGCATATGAGGTGGTGGCCACATGTGTCCAACCGGTGTTCAACCGGTCGGTTTCGCACCTCAACCCAATTCAACCGCTCATCTCTCTTAGTTGTCGGCCCAAGACGTCCCACCCCACATGTTCGTCATTGACAAACGCGGACCGGCGGTCATGCTCCATGGAGCATGGCCGCCATTACCCATCGATGAATGGTGGCATGGGCCAGGTGCACGGGTTTCCGATCGCGACGCCCTCGTGAAGAAATGGACCCGAGGACTCCATCGCGCACTCCAAGAGCTTGCACATGGCGGGTCCCGCGACGAAGGCAAGTAGCGCGATGGAGGCAAGTGGCGCGACGGAGGCAAGTGCCGCGACAGAGGCAAGTGGCGCGATGGAGGCAAGTGGCGCAATGGAGACAAGTGCAAGCACAAGTACCACGGTGCAAGCAAGCGCACCAGCGGAAGAGGTGATGTCCCCATGTTCCTGCGTATGCATATGCCTCTACATTTGGTTGCAATGCGCCTTCACAACGTCGAAGCATGCCGGTGCTATAGTATGTGGCGGTACGTCGTGAAACACGGTTGAACACATTTGAACACTTCAACCGGTCGGTTGAACACGGTTGAACGCGGTTGAACTCGGTTGAACTCTCTGCAACGCTTTTGCATAGGAGATGGTGAAAGTGCAACGATTGGAGGAAAAACGCCGCCTCGACGAGAAGCGCCAAGAGGCACATGAGAAATTCGGGTTGCCAGCGGGATCCGCAGTACGGTGGGTGCTGACTGAGGGTCCAGACAAGCGCCACCGCATCGCAGTGGGCGCCGTGGCAAAGCCAACGAAGGACGACCCCAAGCCACGGAAGGGGGAGGAGATGGTGAAACACCCCCCCCAAATGGCCCGGAGAGCAGAGTGAGGCCACCGTCACGTGGCCAGTCATTGTGCGCCTCCGCCACACAGCGTTCACGAGCGAGGATGAGGCAAAGGCCATGTTGGCGAAGTGGGAGGAGAACATGGAGAAAGCGACCAAGGAAACCGAGAGCGGAGATGCAAGACATGGAGGCCACGACAAGGAAACCGAGACCGGAGATGCAAAACATGGAGGCCAAGACGCGGCAACCGAGAGCGGAGATACAAAAGATGGAGGTCAAGATGGGGCAAGCACGGAAGCAATCGCAAGCACGGAAGCAATCGCGGGAAGTACCACCAATGCGTCGGACAATGGCACCAAGGAGGACTCCGAGGATCCCATGAAGGAGAGCACTTCAAATGACGTGGACGATTCCAACAAGGAGGGCATGTCCGTGGAGGATTCGAACAAGGAGGGCACGTCCGTGGACGATGCCAACAGGGAGGGCATGTCCGATGCCCTCAACAACCCCAAGGTGGAGCACGATGCCAAGGAGAATGAACGACCTCATGTTGGAGATGATGCAAAGGAGGAAGGTGGACCTCAAGACGGCATGCACGAAGGTGGGAGCGAAAGGGCAATGGCGAGCACAAGGGAGAAGGAGTGTGCCGATGATGGGAAGGAGGAGGTCGGACCGGAGACGCAAGCGCTATGGGCCGTGGACTCGAGGTGACTAGCCGACAAGGTCCATGAAGCCTTACAAGGCTTGAAGGGATGGCTCCACAAGAAGAAACATGGAGGAGAGTACCGCCGGATCCTATGGGTAGCAACAAGGAAGTTTCCGACGTTTACACACGTGGGCATGTCTAAGAGGACACATGATGATGCACATGTTGTGCGCCTTGTAAATAATTTCCTCACGGTTTGTTTACCGTCCCTCAGTTACACCGCAATTTCCATCGTGTGGGGCAACGGATGTGCACCCATGGATGTACACAAACATCCAAGGGATGACTCCGCGTTGAGTGGGGTGGTGGCGGTGGGTGATTTCTGTGGTGGTCGTTTCTTTACTACGGCGTGGATGGGTGGCGGGGGGGAGGGGGGGGCGCAGCGTCAAGCATGGATGCAATGTGGGCGTCAAATTGTGCAAGGGGTTGTTGTGGATGCACGAAAGGGGGTGATTTTCAATGCGTGGCGTACGCATGGGCCGGAGCGATGGGAGGGTGAAAGGTATGCCATCGTGGCGTATACATCTATCGCGTGGCACCGCCTTCCCGCTCCGATGCGCACTGAACTCCTGGACCTGGGGTTCCCATGGTGACAGGCACTGGGATTGTTCATCCAATTTGACGTGAATTGTTGGTGCCATTGTTGTGTGATTGCGATTACGTGCGGCATTTCTCCTAACGCGCTCCAGTGTGTGTTCAACCGTGTTCAACCGTGTTCAACCGTGTTCAACCGCGCGGTTGAACACGCAGTTGAACATGGCCGAACGCGTATGGGCGGCAATATGAAAGTAGCAGAAAATCCATGGTTTTGTGGTTATAATTGATTTGGATAAGGCAGGTGCACACTGCAAAAACCTCTGAACACCATCCACGATAGAATGGAAGCCAAAGGACCACAATGAAGGTCAAAGCTTAGGGGAATGTGTCAAGTGGGGTGTTCAACCGCATGGTTGAACACCAAGGCGGCGTTGACGCTACTCTTGGACATGATAGAAAGGGAGTGGCAATGTGAGGGGTATGGCATGGAACAGTGCATTGGGCATTAGTATGTTGTTAAAAGCATGGTACATCGTCATGGATGGTTTGGAATGGCATGGTGATACGTCAAAAGTTTAATTTTTGGTAAAATTGCACTACGCGCGGTGGGGGTGTTCAACCGCTGTTCAGGGGTGGTTCAAGGGCCCAGGTGAAGTCAGTTGATCACCGGTTGAACATAGGACATGGCACCATGGTGTGCAAAGGGGGTCACTAGGGCAGGACCAGCACCATTCCCGAGGGTTCCACAATGATCCCCTCTGCGGGTCCGCCGTGGCGGCCCCGGGTGTGCAAGGCCACTGCCGCCTGTCCCGCGTGGGTGACTCGGTCGACGGCCTCCTGGATTATCACGCTGCCGCGCGCGATCTCATCCAGGATCCAGCCGTGCGCCACCCCGTAGCGTAGGGCGGCGCGTGCGGCCGCGGGTTTCACCTCGGGCAGCGCTCCGTCCTCGGGGCCGGGCTGGGGGTGCTGTTTGGGGCACCAGCCTTCGCCGGTGCAGTGGCCCCGTTTCCACGCGGGGCAGATCGCGGGTACGCTGCTCGCCGGCGGCGCAGGTTCCGCGGGCGCGCCTCCCGTGGGGGGCTCCGGTAATGCCTCCAGGTCGGAGTCTGTGCCCGCCTCCCCCTGTGGGGGGTCTCCTTCGCCGTCTCTGAGTCCCAGCGCCCTGATGACCTCGTGTGCTTCGTCCAGCGTCGGAGATCGGGGGTGTGTCTTGCGTGGTGCCGCGGGTTCCGCCATTGCTGTGTCGCTGTGCCTAAGAGCAGGGGGTGGGGTGCGGATGTCCCGTGGCTGGTGCGTTGGTGCGTTGGTGCGTTGCTCGGCGTGGGGGTGGTGGATGGACATCCCCGGGGGGGGCGCTTGCCAGCATTGCGAGGGGCGTCTGGTGTTAGGCGCTGTCCCTCCCCCGGCCGCCCGTCCTCTGGAGCGGGCAGTCAGGGTTCCGCGTCCCGTGTGTCCCGGGTGCGGTCGGTGCGGGTGCGGGGACCCAGCACCGGCCCCACAGCGTGCGCCCTTGCGGGCCGGCGTTGCTCGCTGTGGGGGTGGCGGAAGGGCGTCCCCGGGGGGGGGTGCCTTCCTCCATTGTGAGGGGCGCCTGGTGTCAGGCGCTGTCCCTCCCCCAGCCGCCCGTCCTCTGGAGCGGGCAGCCAGGGTTCCGCGACCCGTGTGTCCCGGGTGCGGTCGGTGCGGGCGTGGGGACCCAGCACCGGCCCCAGAGCGTGCGCCCTTTCTGGCCCGCGTTGCTCGCTGTGGGAATGGCGGAAGGGCGTCCCCGGGGGGGGTGCTTTCCACCGTTGTGAGGGGCGCCTGGTGTCATGCGTTGTCCCTCCCCCGGCCGCCCGTCCTCTTGAGCGTGCAGCCAGGGTTCCGCGTCCCGTGTGTCCCGGGTGCGGTCGATGCGGGCGTGGGGACCAAGCACCGGTCCCACAGCGTGCGCCCTTGCGGGCCGGCGTTGCTCGCTGTGGGAATGGCGGAAGGGCGTCCCCGGGGGGGGTGCCTTCCACCGTTGTGAGGGGCGCCTGGTGTCATGCGCTGTCCCTGCCCCGGCCGCCCGTCCTCTGGAGCGGGCAGCCAGGGTTCCGCGACCCGTGTGTCCCGGGTGCCGTCGATGCGGGCGTCGGGACCTAGCACCGGCCCCACAGCGTGCGCCCTTGCGGGCCGGCGTTGCTCGCTGTGGGGGTGGCGGAAGGGCGTCCCGGGGGGGGGTGCCTTCCACCATTGTGAGGAGTGCCTGGTGTCAGGCTCTGTCCCTCCCCCGGCTGCCCGTCCTCTCGGGCGGGCAGCCAGGGTTCCGCGTCCCGTGTGTCCCGGGCGCTGTCGGTGCGGGCGTGGGGACCCAGCGCCGGCCCCACAGCGTGCGCCCTTGCGGGCTGGCGTTGCTCGTCGTGGGGGTGGTGGAAGGGCGTCCCCAGGGGGGGGTGCCTTCCACCATTGTGAGGAGTGCCTGGTGTCAGGCTCTGTCCCTCCCCTGGCTGCCCGTCCTCTCGGGCGGGCAGCCAGGGTTCCGCGTCCCGTGTGTCCCGGGCGCTGTCGGTGCGGGCGTGGGGATCCAGCACCGGCCCCACAGCGTGCGCCCTTGCGGGCTGGCGTTGCTCGTCGTGGGGGTGGCGGAAGGGCGTCCCCGGGGGGGGTGCCTTCCACCATTGTGAGGAGTGCCTGGTGTCAGGCTCTGTCCCTCCCCCGACTGCCCGTCCTCTCGGGCGGGCAGCCAGGGTTCCGCGTCCCGTGTGTCCCGGGCGCTGTCGGTGCGGGCGTGGGGACCCAGCACCGGCCCCACAGCGTGCGCCCTTGCGGGCTGGCGTTGCTCGTCCTGGGGGTGGTGGAAGGGCGTCCCCAGGGGGGGTGCTTTCCACCGTTGTGAGGGGCGCCTGGTGTCAGGCGCTGTCCCTCCCCCGGCCGCCCGTCCTCTGGGGCGGGCGGCCAGGGTTCCGCGTCCCGTGTGTCCTGGGTGCGGTCGGTGCGGGCATGGGGACCCAGCACCGGTCCCACAGCGTGCGCCCTTGCGGGCCGGCGTTGCTTTCTGTGGGGGTGGCGGAATGGCGTCCCCGGGGGGGGTGCTTTTCACCGTTGTGAGGGGCGCCCGGTGTTAGGCGCTGTCCCTCCCCCGGCCGTCCGTCCTCTGGAGCGGGCAGCCAGGGTTCCGCGTCCCGTGTGTCCGGGGTGCGGTCGGTGCGGGCGTGGGGACCCAGCACCGGTCCTACAGCGTGCGCCCTTGTGGGCCGGCGTTGCTCGCTGTGGGGATGGCGGAAGGGCGTCCCCGGGGGGGGTGCTTTCCACCGTTGTGAGGGGCGCCCGGTGTCAGGCGCTGTCCCTCCCCTGGCCGCTCGTCCTCTGGAGTGGGCAGCCAGGGTTCCGCTTCCCGTGTGTCCCGGTCGCGGTCGGTGCGGGCGTGGGGACCCAGCACCGGCCCCACAGCGTGCGCCCTTGCAGGCCGGCGTTGCCCGCTGTGGGGGTGGCGGAAGGGCGTCCCCAGGGGGGTGCTTTCCACCATTCTGAGGGGCCCCTGGTGTCAGGCGCTGTCCCTCCCCCGGCCGCCCGTCCTCTGGAGTGGGCAGCCAGGGTTCCGCGTCCCGTGTGTCCCGGTGCGGTCGGTGCGGGCGTGGGGACCCAGCACCGGCCCGACAGCGTGCGCCCTTGCGGGCCGGCGTTGCTCGCTGTGGGGGTGGCGGATGGGCGTCCCCGGGGGGGGGGTGCTTTCCACCGTTGTGAGGGGCGCCTGGTGTCAGGCGCTGTCCCTCCCCCTGCCGCCCGTCCTCTGGAGCGGGCAGCCAGGGTTCCGCGTCCCGTGTGTCCCGGGTGCGGTCGGTGCGGGCGTGGGGACCCAGCACTGGCCCCACAGCGTGCGCCCCTGCGGGCCGGCGTTGCTCGCTGTGGGGTCGGCGGAAGGGCGTCCCCGGGAAGGGTGCCTTCCACCATTGTGAGGGGCGCCTGGTGTCAGGCCCTGTCCCTCCCCCGGCCGCCCGTCCTCTGGAGCGGGCAGCCAGGGTTCCGCCACCCGTGTGTCCCGGGTGCGGTCGATGCGGGCATGCGGACCCAGCACCGGCCCCACAGCGTGCGCCCTTGCTGGCCGGCGTTGCTCGCTGTGGGGGTGGCGGAAGGGCGTCCCCGGGGGGGATGCTTTCCACCGTTATGAGGGGCGCCTGGTGTCAGGCGCTGTCCCTCCCCCGGCCGCCCGTCCTCCCGAGCGCGCAGCCAGGGTTCCGCGTCCCGTGTGTCCCGGGTGCGGTCGGTGCGGGCGTGGGGACTCAGCACTGGCCCCACAGCGTGCGCCCTTGCGGGCCGGCGTTGCTCGCTGTGGGGGTGGCGGAAGGGCGTCCCCGGGGGGGGTGCCTTCCACCGTTGTGAGGGGCGCCTGGTGTCAGGCGCTGTCCCTCCCCCGGCCGCCCGTCCTCTGGAGCGGGCAGCCAGGGTTCCGAGTCCCGTGTGTCCCGGGTGCGGTCGGTGCGGGCGTGGGGACCCAGCACCGGCCCCACAGCGTGCGCCCTTGCGGGCTGGCGTTGCTCGCTGTGGGGGTGGCGGAAGGGCGTCCCCGGGGGGGGTGCTTTCCGCCGTTGCGAGGGGCGCCTGGTGTCAGGCGCTGTCCCTCCCCCGGCCGCCCGTCCTCCTGAGCGGGCAGCCAGGGTTCCGCGTCCCGTGTGTCCCGGGTGCGGTCGGTGCGGGCGTGGGGACCCAGCACCGGCCCCACAGCGTGCGCCCTTGCGGGCCGGCGTTGCTCGCTGTGGGGGTGGCGGAAGGGCGTCCCCGGGGGGGATGCCTTCCACCGTTGTGAGGGGCGCCTGGTGTCAGGCGCTGTCCCTCCCCCGGCCGCCCTTCCTCTGGAGCGGGAAGCCAGGGTTCCGCGTCCCGTGTGTCCCGGTCGCGGTCGGTGCGGGCGTGGGGACCCAGCACGGGCCCCACAGCGTGCGCCCTTGCGGGCTGGCGTTGCTCGCTGTGGGAGTGGCGGAAGGGCGTCCCCGGGAAGGGTGCTTTCCGCCGTTGCGAGGGGCGCCTGGTGTCAGGCGCTGTCCCTCCCCCGGCCGCCCTTCCTCTGGAGCGGGCAGCCAGGGTTCCGCGTCCCGTGTGTCCCGGGTGAGTTCCGTGCGGGCGTGGGGACCCAGCACCGGCCCCACAGCGTGCGCCCCTGCGGGCCGGCGTTGCTCGCTGTGGGGGTGGCGGAAGGGCGTCCCCGGGGGGGGTGCCTTCCACCGTTGTGAGGGGCGCCTGGTGTCAGGCGCTGTCCCTCCCCCGGCCGCCCGTCCTCTGTAGCGTGCAGCCAGGGTTCCGCAACCCGTGTGTCCCGGGTGCGGTCGATGCGGGCGTGTGGACCCAGCACCGGCCCCACAGCGTGCGCCCTTGCGGGCCGGCGTTGCTCGCTGTGGGGGTGGCGGAAGGGCGTCCCCGGGGGGAGTGCCTTCTACCGTTGTGAGGGGCGCCTGGTGTCAGGCGCTGTCCCTCCCCCGGCCGCCCGTCCTCTGGAGCGGGCAGCGGGCAGCCATGCTTGTGGAAGAATCCCCGGCGCCCCACTACATCATGGTGGAGGACTCTCTGGCCCCTCAGTGCATTGTTGTGGAGGAGTCCCCGTCGCCTATGAGCGGCATCATAAACCGCCCGTCTCTTGTCGTGGAATCTCCGGAGCCTACGGAGGACCGGGCCGGTCCTTCTTCTCCGGTGCCTATGAGTGGCACGAAAGATCGTCCATCCCTAGTGGATGATTCTCTGGTGGTGCCGAAGGTTAACAATCTGTGCGGGGGGGGAGGAACTCCGGTGGAGGGAGGTTCAGCAACCCTCCCAATAAACGTGGTCTCTCCCCCCTCAACTACATCTCCTATGGAGGAGCCCCAACCGTGGGTACTGCCCGATCGGGGGGGGGATCCAGAGGTTGCAACGGGCTTGGAGCCGGTTTTTGCTTCTCATCCGCGAATCCAATCACCTACGGTGGTTCATGAGTCACCACAATATATTGTGGTGGACGAATCCCCACTGCCACCGCCGCAGCCTAATACTGTTGGTCCTATTTCCCCTCCGCCGTCACCCCGCCCCCTGAGGCGGCTTACATCGAGCGAGTGCACGGAATCCCGCACCTGATTCGGCCGTCCCGTGGTGGGGGTTCGGGGGGGGGACATGCCTCTAGTGGGGTGGCGCCTGCGCCTATTGCTGCGCGCCCCACACCCCCGTCTCGCCCTGCGGGGGGTCCTCCGGTCCCTCTGTGGCAGGGGGGCCTGCTGGCGGAGGTGGTGGTGGGTCATCTCCTCCTCGTGGGGGGGGGTCCCTCGTTTCGACATTCTGGGGGCCCCGCTCAAACACGGAGGGAGGCTAAACTCAAGCACACCTGCGGTCGTCCCCGGTGTGTGGTGCACTATGAAACGTGCATCAAATCACCGACAGCTCAGGTGCAGGACTTGCGAGCTCAAAATCTAGAGTTGCAGCGATCCCAGCAGGAGCTCTCTCAGGCAGTAGCCTCCACCGCTGGCATCAGACAGTCCTACGGGGACCAGATGACCCAAATCTTGTCTACGTTGGCTAAGTTCAAAGCGGTGGTTCAGGGCTACCAACAAGATTCTAAGGCGGTGGAGGCTAGTGTGTCGGATCATCTTAGGATGTCCAACAGTGACACGGCCAAATTCTTTAGCGCAGTGGAAACGCTCGCTACGCGTTACGCCACCGTTGTATCTAGGATCGATGCTTGGGACCACTGGTACTCCACGCTTGCAGAACCCGATACGGTGGTCCCGCCCCCGCCATCGGCGCCTCTACCCGTCCCTGATCTTGAGCCGGCGGCGCCTACAGCGCCCATGGGCGCGCCATCCGGTCCATCCGGGGGTGGTTGTGTCCTTCCTTTCTCCGTCCACCCATCCCACGATTGCATCTACCATCCGAACGCTTGTCCGGATTCGGGGTGGCCGAGGGGGCGGGGAGGAACACCACGAACACCCCCATCACCAAGAACCTACTTCGTGGAGGGTGACCGCCGAGAAGCAGAAAGAACCTGCTATCCCCGAGTGGAGGGCGGCGCCTAAGGGCGAAGAACACCCCACGTAGCCTACCGCCCCGTGGACCAGTGCCGAGGAGAACACCTCTACGTTGGGGAACATCAATCCCCTCACGAGAAATGTTTTCACTTCCCTCGGGAAACCTTCGTACACGCCCTCTCATCCTACGGACAGGTGTACAGTTTCTCCCGCGAAGGTTGCACCAAGTGCAAGTGGAGGTGCACCCCCAAACATGGCTCCCCCCGCTTACCACCCGTACCAAATGCCTATGGTGCAAAATAGTTACGCCAAAGCGGTGGAGGAGAGCGACATGCCTAAACCGCAATTTAATGGGCAGTTAGAGAGCTACGGCCAGTTGGCGGAGAAGCTTCAACAATGGTTGGGGCGGTGTGATCCCATATACCGGAAGGCCAACGAGGCAAAAATGATTTTGAGTACCTTGCCCCCATGGCTAAAAGGAATCATCAAGGCACGAGTCGCCGAGGCCACTCAACACACATGAACGGCCCCCACCCTCAAAGAATTGTCGGACCTTTTGGAACAATGCTTCCACGAGTATGACCCCTCACGGGCCAATGAAAGGTGGCGAGCCCTGACCCCCAGGGTGGTTAAAGGGCAAGTGACCCTCATCGACTTTGAGGATTTCTATGCTCGTTGGTAACGTTTGTTGCCTTTGAGCAACGAGACTCTCCCCCACGTGATTCAGGAGCAGCTCCTAAGCAAGCTCCCGTGGATCAAAGAGAAGGCGGTCAAACAAGAGGCCAAGGATAGCCCGGACAGTTATGTGGTGGATTTTAGTGGCCTTGACCCGTTGCTTGGTCGCGCCCCATTCGAAAAGGAACTCAGGAAATATAGCGCTCAACGTTGCACTACGGTTCCTGAGATTGTTTCCTATTCGGGGCCGGGAGTGATAGTTGATTGCAATGATCCGTATCTACAGGAGTGGATCTTGCAATTCAACAACGCACCTCACACACGCGGCTACACTATGAAAGTGGAGCAGCGTAGGCCTCCTTTGAAGCCTGAGGATATCTGCGCCACTGCCCATAAAAACGTCTCGGAGAGGGAAGCTCTCGAACGCCTCAATAAAGGAGACGAGACGACGGTGACCTACAGTCATCGGCCTTCTCACAATAAAACCGCGGTGAATGCGGTCAATGCGAATCCTACGGCGGACCCTAACACCGCCGAACCCGCTGACACCTCCGTCAACGCCGTGGGTCACCCTAAACCTCCGGCGAAGAAAACCGTCGACCGCGGGCCTAAACCGCCACCTTCCTTTTGGGTTCCGTGTTCCAAACATTGGAAAACACGTAAACAAACAGAGATGGACTGCCATATTGATTGCGGTGTCACCAATAGCACCCTTTGGACGTGTAAACCTAATTCTCCGTGCAATGACACTCATTGGAGCGTTGCGGGTAGGTCTAAGGGTGGTAAGCCTGAGGGTGGTGGTGGCGATAGGGGTGGCGGTGGTAATAAGGGTGGCGGCGGCAAGGGCGATAAGGGAGGAAAAGGAGCGCCGTACGGGCGCGGGCGTCGGTAGGAGTGCCCAGAGGCGCCCCCCTTGAAAGAAGAAACCCCCGGGCCCCCCTGTGACACTACGGTGGCTCTCGTTCCATTGAGCGTCATGAAGGGGCATATAGTGACTAGTGAGGTTCAAACCGAACTTTCCGTTCAGGTTGTTTTGCCCAATGGAGAATTTAAGGCTCTCTGTGTTTTGGTGGATTTTGGATGCCAAGCGGTCGCTTTGGCCAACCCCAATGTTTTCGGAGACTAAATCTCCGAAAAGTATGAATCCCCTCAACGGAGGCGCCTACTCCAAGCCAATAACGAGACGCCTTTGCCGGCGGTGGGGGGGGCGAGCAAATAGACGTCAACACTCAATTTACGGGGGTTGTGGATGGTAGGGTTTCACTTCCTCGTGTTGCCCAATATGGCGTGTCCCCGTACCTTGTCCCGAATTTACCTTGGGATATGGTTTAGGGGCACCCATGGGGTTATGAACATTGTGTGAGCCATTTTGCCCGTTTCAATTGTTTGTACTCTCACCATCCAGTGCATCCCCGGTTTCGGATTGAGGCCTTCCGTGAAGCTCCACGAACTGGCAAACCATTTTTGGTAAAGCCATTTATGGTAAAGTGTCACGTCAGTCCGTGTGGGGCATAACCGTTCCCATCATTGGGGCGGTCACTCCTATGCACCCGGCCCCAGCAATTGTGGTTACGCCCCCTGGTGGCGAACCGCCTAACCGTGTTGAGGCCGTGAAACACATATCCTACACCTTGACCGCTTCCTCCGTGGCCCCTGTACAGAATCGGGCTTGTGCGTTGGAGCTCGTTGAATTTGCTCCCGAAACCCTTGCCCGTGATGTTCTACCTGCACGGCGTGATGGGTCCGTGTGGAAGCAGTCTGACTATGGCCTCACGCCAAATTGGGCCGCGCGCGTCAAAAAACAATTTGGCAAAAACCCCGACGTGGACGCCTTCAATAGGGTCCCGGGTATGGCTCAGGCTACCCATTGGGTTTCGCCACTCGATGATTTCCTTTCCACCCCCGTGGACCCATCCAAATTTTATTGGAGGTGCCCTCCCTATCATTGGTTTTCCGAGTTTCCGTAAAATTCGGCAGGAAAAACTACGAGCCTGGTCGTAGGGCCGAAGCGGACACGTAGGGAGTGGTGGAAGCCCCTTATGGAAATTCCTTTGCAGGGGTACCACCTTCCTGGGCCAGAGACTAAGGCCCGTCTCTACCAAACTGACCACCTCACACCCCTTCCTCAACGGGGTTGGTCCACGGTGGCGCTATATGTGGACGGTGGTATTGCGGAGGAAAATTTGGCGGCCACTAAATGTCATGTGGCCTCCATCTTGGCACCGGCCGTCCCTAACCTCGATACGGATGACGAGCCAGGCATGACCTCGGAGGAAGAGTCAGAGGATGAAAGGGTGCCTAACCGTTTGGCTTCGGTGGGCACCCTCACATATGAAGCGACCCATAAAAAACTCCTCGCTCCCGTTAATCTTGACCCTACCCCCGAAGATTCGGAGGGGCAAGAATGCGTGCGTTCACGCATTGGAAAAATTGAGAAAGAATTATTGGGTGGGAGGGCCACTACCGTTAAGCGCTACCAAAAAGCTAGCGGCGCCAAAAGATGGTTGGCGGCTTCTTGTGTCAATGGCGTTGTCACCACCGGAGAACCTATTGTGTCTCTGGAGGGGGAGCTCATGAGGAATCACATCCTCGCGGACTATGAGCGGGATGTTTTTAGTGGGGAGGTTCATCTCCGTCCGGGCCAGGAACATCCTAAGGTCCGTGGTACGGAGCGGTTGGGGTTTGCTACGCTTGACCTTTACGCAAACGCTAAGCTCAAGTCCGTGAAGCCTATACGGTTGGTGGAGGAGCGCGCCGCGGCGGAGTAAGAGATAGTGGAAGATTTTTTGGCTCGCGGTTGGATTGAGCCGTGTCTTGCCTCCCAGTGGGCGTCTAACGGTTTCGTTGTTCCCAAGAAGGAGAAAGGAAAATGGCCCCTCGTTGCCGACTACCGCCAACTTAATGAGGCTACCTTGCCCGACGCGCACCCTCTCCCCCTCATTCAAACTATGTTGGAAAATCAATCCAAAAACAAGATTTGTCACTATTGTGGACTTGAGTGAAGGGTTCCATCAAATTCCCCTTCACCTTGAGTACCGGGCTAAGACCACCATCAATTTGGCGGGTAAGCGATACCAATGGCGTGTTATGCCTATGGGTATCAATAATGGGCCCGCTATTTTTCAACAGGTAATGGACCGCGTCTTGCAAGGTTGCGATTGTGTGGACGTATATATTGATGATATTATTATTGTTTTCTCCGGTGATACGGAGGAGGAGCTATTGGCTAACCATGACCGCGACGTGCATGCCGTGTTGGATAGGCTAAGGAGAGAGGATTTGGTTGCTTCGGTTAGCAAAACCAATTTCTTTGTACGCTCGGTTGGGTTTTGTGGCCATTTGTTGGAAAATGGCACACGCCGGCCGGCGCCAGGGAAAATGTTGGCATTGAACGTTGGGAAAAACCAGATAATGTTCGGGAGCTCCGAGGGTTCTTGGGGCTCGCCAACTATTATCCGGGTTTCGTCCAAAATCACGCCTCCATAGCTACTCCTTTGATTGAAATATTGAAGAATTTGCCTGAGCATAAGAATGTCAAAAAGATAGGCCTAACGTGGAATGCTTCGGCTTACGAGGCCTTTTTGAAGCTCAAGCGTGCTATCACGGATATTGTTCCCCTTCAACTAGCTGATGGGGATAAGGACTTTGTCCTCACGCCAGACGCTAGTAATTGGGCGCTGGGTGCGGGCCTACAACAGGAAGGTCCCGTTGGTGCTCTTCGCCCCCTTGCCTTCTTCTCCCGTAAATTGTCAGGCAGGCAATTGAAGTGGAGCCCACGGGAAAAAGAATGCTACGCCATAGTGGCGGCGCTTCTAAAGTGGCATGTTTGGGTGGGGAACAGGCGAGTGGAGGTCCGTACGGACCACCGCAGCCTTGAAAATTGGGCTACGGAGGACCTCCAAACCGTGGGGGGTCCCTCTCCACACCAAGCGCGTTGGCATGAGTTAGTCTTTAAGTTTGACCTCCATGTTGTTTATACCCCGGGGCCCGTGAACCCCGTGGGTGATTTCGTGTCCCGTTGGGCTTACCCTGCTAACCCGGTGTTGGGCGATGTGTCCATACATGGGATGGCCCAAGCGGCCGGGGATGTGCGGGACATGATGGCGGTCGAGAAGGAGGAACTTCTCGCCCGCCCCCTCGTATTTCGGGCGGTTGTGGCGCCCGTTGTTACTAGGTCTAGAGCGGCGCCTCGGGCTATTTAGGCGCCCGCGTGTGATCCACCCCCTCTGGCTTCGGCTCCATTAGGGGGGGGGGCCAAGCAAAAAAAAAAGTTAGAATGGAGCGAATTGCCACGATAAAAAGATCTTGGAAGTCCCACAAGAAGGCAACACCTATACATGGGGAGGATGCTCCCAATGCTTTTGAGATGAATTGGGCTAAACACTACCCAAATTGTGAACGCTACAAAAAAATGTGGCAAGATGCCTTGAATGGGAGCTTCCAAGATGGGGTGAGGTTGGTTGATAACAAGCTCGTCCGTAACGGACAGTGGTGTGTTTCTACGTTGCTAGTGCATCGTTTGGTGGACGAATGACACGATGCACTCCACTCAACTACCTCCAGTGTGGAAAAACACAGGAAGGAAATTAGCAATGGCGTGGAAGGTGTGGGATTGTACAAAGCAGTAGAACTGCAGTGTCACACATGTCCCTCATGTGCCATTCACATGCATGAGACCAAGAGCAATCAAGGGTACATGACCCCTATGCCTATACCTATGGAGCCGATGGACTCCATAGCGCTTGATGTGTTTCACTACCCTTCCACCTCCCATGATGGAGAGGTGTATGACAGAATGCTCCTATGTGTTTGCGGGCTTTCCGGCTACCTCATCGCGATCCCTATTCCTAAACCTCGTCATGAAGACAAGGATGAAGGGCTAACGGGGAAAAGAGCGGCCCATTTGGTGATGGAACGCTGGGTTGACAGGTTTGGAGCCCCTCGTGAAACATGCTCCGACCGTCGGCCACATTTTGTGAGCCAATATTTCCAAACCCTTTGTTCTGAGATTGGTGCCCGCTCGACTATGTGTCTCGCGGGCAGGCACCAAGGTAATGGCAAAGCAGAAAATACTGGCAAGCAGCTAAGGCGTGCTGCTGCTAAATTGCCTACCTTGAAGAAGGGCACTAATTGGGCAGAGGTTTTGCCCGCCGTTGTACGAGCGTGTCATGAGACTACAGGTCCTTCAGGTTATACACCTAACGAGATTGTGCTTGCTAAACACAACCGTACTAAGAGGCCCCCTCCTTGCTGAGCCTAAGGGGGCTGCCCAAGACGCCGCTCACTACTTCCAGCGGCGTGAGGACCTTATTGCTCTTGCACGTAGGACTATGATTCAGGTGCAAGAGACAATGGCTCATAAATATGATACCAGGAGGAGGATATCCCCCTATTTCTCAAAAAAGAACGCGTATGGGTCCGTCGCCAACATAAAAATCTTGGCGATAAGACTTGCCCCTATCGGGATGGGCCCTATGAGGTTGTGGCCAAGATGGCTCACGACCTCTATGTTATTCAAGTGGACCAACGGAGGCTAGTTGATGTCCACGTTGATTGTCTAATGAAGACGGTCAACTCCCCTCGCTCCCCTGTGCATCTAAACTACACGGAGGAGGTTGCTAGAGTGCCCTCCCAATTTGAGGAGGACACTTATAACGTGAAGAAAATATTGGGTCACCGTACTCGGCACAAGAGACTTCTCTTCAAAGTGCGTTGGGAGGGTTATACCAAAGACTAGGATACCGAGGAGCCCGTTGAAACCTTCTTACCGTCCTACAATAAGGTTTGGCGAGAGTACTTGCAGAAACAGAATCTCACAAAAACCATTGACCTCATCGCCCACCTTGGTGGACCGCTCTCATGAGCGTGCCACGAAAAGAAAGCCCTAACCAATATGGGGATATATTGTTGGTTGGCGAAGGGAGGAGAGAGCGAGAAGCGGTGTGAGACAGGAAGAAGACAATGTGCATGCACAGCGCGCCCCTCGGTTACAAAAATCCCCACCAGAGCGGGGCGGTGGGTACCGCATGTTCACCCCACCGTCTACCTCTGTCACCGCTAAAGGCTTGAGAGTCCTTCGGGCGGGGTGGTGTGGCATATAGCCTGGGGCGGAAGTGGGACGTGTTCTTTCGGGGGTCTGAATGCCATTTAAACCCCTATCCTTGGGTCTTACTGGAGCACTCCTACCACCACCAGGACAAAGTCCTGCCCACAATGACGCCCCCCGTCAAAGGTGCTAACAATGTGGCAAGCACTTCCCGAAGACTCTACCGGGTTGTGCGCATGGTGGTTCTTGCAAGCTTTCGGAGTGCCGCCCAGTACCCAAACCACGACCCCACGACCATCCCTGACCCGTGACCCAGGCCAACGAGCTAGAACGTTTGCTCAAAAGTGGCGAAGGCTTGAAAACTTCGTTGGGTTGGTGGGTACGACCCAGTTTCCCTTTTTGTATTGGGCGTGATGGTTTTCCACCGATTTGCCCTTGTCCACACGAGGGTAAAGTATACAAGGTACGAAGTAATCGTGTGCCTCACATTACATGGGAAAAAGTTTACCGGCGTGCAAAATTGCCACTATATACGGCAAGGACTTAAGCCTAGAGGGAGGGGTTGTCCTCCACGTACAGGTATTCTAATATGAAATGCAATGGGTCCCTTTGCCCCGTCACTCCTTGAGTGGATGGGGTCTTCAAAGGCAATGGCGTTGCGGATTTTGCAATCTCCGCCGCCTGGGTATGTATCCCCGGTCGCTATGTGTGCCCGGGTTGAGAGTCAGTACCCTTCATTGCCATTGCATGGGGCCATATGCTGGCTGGGTGTCCTATTCATGTTGTTGATGAATGTCATGGGGGATATTCCTGCCTGCAACGAAAGGGCAACAAACAATATGAAGAAAAGGGCGAGTGTGCACATGCATATATTTATGAGAGAATATATGTGTTGATATTTTCTCTAGAGTTCCTTACAAGTGGACTTGGATTTCCACAACATTCGAGGGGTCCTCTATCCCAACGCCCAACCAAACAGGTCGGGATATGGGCGTGGCATGTTTTGGTAGAGGCCCGTGCGTGGACCTGGGTTTCCACAACACACACGGACCTCTCTCCCCGTGACACACCAAAACTGGATGTGCCCTGTGTCCGTTTGATCGCGTGCATGTGTGTGCGTACGCTTATTTTAATTACGGGAGATAATGGTTGCCTATTACTCGGGTTATCACCTGCCCCCCCGATCAAGCAGGACGTAGGTTGACCTCCCTTTTGGGTTTTGTAACCGTGTACACCGTAGCAAGTTTATACACGGAGGTGTAAACATGCACCGTCATACACGGTGTATGGCAGTAGGGGGAGTAAAGGCTCCTTCGGGGCCTGTCATCGTGCCCCCGGGGCGATGGGTGGGCTGATACAGAAGCGGGACAGTATGGGCGACCTCCCCAGGTTTTTGCTTGGAGGTGACCCCCTGCCTTACTGCCCGCTGGTGACACACCCACCGACAAAGATAACACTCAAGCCAACCTAAGTGTCTGCACGCACGCCCCCAAGACACACACGAGCACCAAGCAACAAGGTGGCATATCTATACACGTGTTCTATTGTGAGTATGTTTACCGTTTGTTGTATGTACGTGAGTGGTTTGTGGGAGATTTTGTTTGTGAAGGCGTGTAGCACCACGTGCTCCAAGGCCGCCACCGCGAGACCCACCCCCTGTGATGCCCTCCGGGCGAGTGTCCACCTCCGGGCCCTGCCGAAGGATGTGCGCGCACAAGTATGTCTTGTGTTTGTTGGCGTGCATCGCTCTATTATGTGTATATACGATATATATGCGTAATATGGCTCCTAGGTGGTCGGTTAGTAGTGAGGTCAGGTTATTATTATCTTGTTAAGAGGTTTGTCCATTCAAGTGTGTCTACTCACACCCTCATCCCATCTCCGTACCTCCTCCTTTACCCCCTATGTGGTGCATCACGTGTGACACATATGCTGAGATTAAACATCAACAAGGACACGGCCCCTGGCTGAGCCATGCCCGTAGGCCACATAATCTAGCCACAGCCGTGGCTGTCTTGTCTGGTGAACATTCACAAGGCTCGCCTGCCTTTTCCTTGGAATTGTTTTTGACTGTGGCGGGTCCGTTTGACAAGTGGGCCTTTGGCTAGGACTTGTCTGGGCATTTTCAAGCAAGTGAGCAAGCAAGCTTACATCTTACAAGCAAGAGCTCACTCATTACTACAAGCGTTAGACAAGCACATCAAGCACATCAAGCACATACAAGCCCTCATAAATGGTCTGAGGCACAAAGGTGACAGGGATGGGCGTCGCGCCCGTGTTTTCAATTGTGCCTAGCGTTTGTGATCATTTACCCTGAGGTCATCGTGGCCCCTTCCCTCTATTCAGTGAGCTACCGCGCGCACGGTGGGGCCATCATGGCTGTGTTTGTTAGTGGCCTAAGCATGCACAGGACAGAGGTGGGCACAAGACAGTAATGCATCGCACGGCAACATCAATCCATAAGTTGTGAATCACAGTGTTCATGGTTTCAGTCTGTGTAAAAAAGAACCGTGGTGGCTGTAAGGACTGTTACCACGGTTGCCCCGTGTTGCATTGCAGGACAGGACCGTTAGCCCCCCGTGGTAACAGTCCCCTGGCCGAAGGCCATCAAGTTTGTTGTGTCCCTCATCTTTGTTTCCCTGACCTCTATCTTTGCTTCCCCACTTGTTCCCTGTTGCGGGCATAGTCCTAAGCTATGGTCACGCTCTCCCGTCGCTGTTGCTGACAGCTTTCCCCAAAAGTAAAATTTTGGCACTGTCGCGTTGCACCGTTTCGCGGGTACCATTACCTTCAGATTTGTTTAAAAGTGTGGTTTCACTTTCCCTTTAGTTTTAATTCTGAAGAAGAATACCACTTTCAGGTGCTGGACCCCACAGTGCCCTATGCAACACGCGGGGACCAGACTCTGCGCGCAACAGCTTGCGATTTCGCCTACTAGTTATTGTGGAATCTGCGGGATCCCGTCGCAGCATTTCGAGATTTCGGCGGTGGTTTTTTAAGAGGTCACAAATTTGTCAGTGGGGAGCCAGTGATACTATCATACAAAGCAAGAAGCTAATGTACAAAGTCATGGATCCGCATAACGCACGGGCCCCAAAGGCGCCCAGCGGTGTCATGTCGGAGCGGCGGCGGTAACTGAGGGGCATTGGGGACCCGCTGGCAGGTGTAGAAATGAGTAATTGAAGGGCAGCAGGACTTCAGAGCCGCGCAACTTCTATTGCATGCACCGAATACGTATGACATACGGAGGGAGGCACATAGGAGCGGTAAGGGTGCGGAAAAAGGGAGCGAGATTTCGGCGGTGGTTCGATTCCCACCGATTGGAGCTACTTCAGCGGCCGTGCGGCCGGCTCCGAGATTGCCAGCGGAGGTTCGAATCCCTGTGAGAGGGATTATGTGCCAACCCAGTATTTGCTGCTGTTTGTGACTGGTACGTTCCTCTTGGGCGATTACTTCCTGCCCGTGGCAGTCGTTTCAGGTGGGGGGGGTGAAGCAGGTCACAACCCTACCCTAGCATATTACCCTTAAGGGATCATTATATGGCCCTATGTATGGGATATATATGAGATAGTGTATATTATATTCCATTTCCTTGTTAGGAACATAGGATGTGGGATAGATAAGGCAATCTTGGATGTTTGCTAGTTATATCAATTAGTGGATGATAGGGTGGATTTCTCATATGTGCATATCAGGTATTTCATTGGTTATGTGTATCATATCTGTTTGCAGGATACTACTCAGTCAACACAATCGTTATGTCTTCTGTGCCAAGCAATGTTGCTGCCCATGCCACTGCGACCTCTGCTCCTGACCACCTGGTCTGGTTTCAGCGTCGCCATGCATGGAAATTTCCATCCATGCTTTCCCGGCTGAGTAGGCCCAACGACTGAGGCAATCGGCCACAGTGCTATCCTGTCCGGACACATACACCACACTTTGTTTTTTTTTGTTGAATTGTACAGCCACTTTAATGTCCGCCTGACCTTTCTTTCCCTCAAGCCAGACACGAGGTGGGCCAGGGGATGCAGCCCAACACACCGGATCCACGAGCCCGCCGGCTCCCGCCGGCGAACACGGAATGTTACGCCGAGCCCAGCCTGCCACGCCATACGGGGTTCCCTGACACCAGAGCACATAAGCCTTGAGAATGTTACCTCCCAGGGCGGGAGTCCAGGGACGAATGTACCGCCGGCACGCATGATCTCCGAGAAAATCATACACGAGGGCACCAGATCACAGGGCGCCCATAGCAGCACACATGGGGACCGACGTCAGGGCACACAATCTGCGAGCATGTCATATCCAAGGGCAGGGGGTTGAGGGACGAATGTGACTCCAGCACCGATGCGTGTGGCCTCCGAAAAATGTGAACACCAGGGCACCGGATCACAGAACGCTTGTGGCACAGACGACGACGGGGGGCCCAGAGAACCGCCACCCCACGCTAGAGGCCGGCGTGGCACCAGGCCAAACGGTCCTGACCTCCGGCAACCGCCCTGAGACACCAACGCACACACCAGCGGACCCGCGAAGCGCGGCACGGCAGAGAACACAGCAAGCCCTGCACCCCGCGATCCGAGCCAAGGAGACTGGACAGCGGACGCGAGCGCCAACACCGCACCACAACACAGGCACAGCACCCCGGGGCTCCCATAGGGAATACGGGGATGCACCGAAGAGGATGGCGAACAGGAGGCGCTTTGCCACCGACGGGGATGTACATACGATCGGCAGAAGCGAGACCGAATGGAAAGCCAAAGGGCACCGCGACGTACAAGATGATTGGTTGTGCATGTAACGCTGGCTCCAGGGCGGGGCAGGGCATGTGGTAGCAATTTTCAAAACTTTCCTCAGCAGGGGTCACGGAGGGGTCAAGACCAGATGCCAGGCAGCACTTAACAGCCTGCACGGCCGGCGAAACACACGAGGAACCCAGACGAATCGGCTGCAACGGCCACATCGTGATGCGCCACGCCCGCCGAGGACCACAGCCACGAGTACAACAGCACACCGCAACTCCACCGATACGCAACCGACCAACCACCATTACCACACTACACTACACTGCAATTGCAAAAAACAAGACGCGACTGTCCAGCGCCGGCCCGAACGAACCGGCTACACAAACCACATCCGGCAGCAGAGCAACGGAACCCCCTGTAACCAAGCCGACCATAGAGCGGCCAAGACGGCCGCACACCAACCACAACGCAGCTGCAGCTGGTACCTGACCATAAACAGACCACACGCGAGCCGGCCAACACTAAACCAGCTTGGTGTGCATGGATCGAAACGGGAACGGCGTCAACTGGGTTGGCCACACCATGATGCGCCACATCCGCCGACCACCATACCCACGGACACGACAGAACACAGGAACTCTACCAGTACACAACGGGCCAACAAACATTAACACACTACACTACGCTGCAATAGGACGACCCAACACACAACTAACCAGCCCCGATGCAAACGAACCGGGTACACGAACATCATCCGGCTATGCAACCACCGGCAGCACCGCAACAGAACCCACGCTAACCAAGCCAACCATGAGGCGGCCAAGACCCCCGCACACCAACCACACCGCAGCTGCAGCCGCGACCTGACCATAAACCGACCACACGCAAGCCGGCCAACACTAAACCAGCCAGGCGTGCACGGGTCGAAGCGGGAACGGCGTCAAACGGGTAGGCCACACCGTGATGCGCCACGACCGCCGACCACCATACCCACGGACACGACAGAACACCGCAACCCTACCATTACGCAACCAACCAACTAACATTTACAAACTGCACCGAACGCCAGGCCCACTGGGAGAGCGCAAACTCAACCGAGTCAGGAGCCGTGAGCACGGTCACGGGATGCGAGTCCCGTAGCACGTGCTTCTTCAAGTCGTCTCATGCCCACTGAAAACCAACCCGGGTGGGGCTGCCTGCAGGACAGGGCATTTGGCCTGGCTCCGCGCCCCTGGGCCCCAGAATCCGGAGGTTGATGAGGATGTGCGATGGGACCCTTCCCCACGCATCATCCGCCAGAAGGAGAGGAATGTGAGACTTCGGTCGAACATGGGTTGACTCTCTGGGCAGAACCCGCAGTAGGGTACTGCTCGCGGCGACCGCGCCCTTCCCCCATGTGGGGGAGCCGCTTTGTGGGGGCACGTGCAGTAGGACCGTGGGTGGGTGAGCAAAAGCCCCTTGGTAAGGCCTTCCTGGGGGGCAACCCCAGTCCTGAGAAGACCTACCTACCTACCTTCCAGCGGTTGACTGGTTGGGATGTTTGGTGGCCCTGCAGACGGCACACGGGTTGCCATAGCGCTTCAAAACTGCATAATAACCCGAAGCGAACAAAAACCTCGACTCCAAGTCCTTCTGCAATTTACCCCGTCCCAGATGGATCAACTGAGCGTTGTGCCAACGGTCAATCAAGTCCTCCACCTGGTTTTCAGGAACCAAGAGCTTGTCCTGAGGGAAGAGCTTGTCCCCGTCTTTCGTCCATCCCTCCAGCCAATCGTCGTCGGATGGCGCACTCACCGCATTCCAGTACTTGAGCCAATGGTCCGAATTTGCATAATCATCAGACCAATCCTCCATCAAAACCGATTGTACTCCTTCAAGGGCTCACACCATGTCCTCCTCCTTCATTTGCCCCTCCACCGCTTGCACCTTGGCATCTCGGACTTGGACCAGCTCCGCGCGGGATCCCATCACCACAAAGCATTTGGCCTCACCTTCTTCCAGCAGACGCTCCGCCTGGATGATACGCTTGGCCTCTGCAGTCTCCTCGGCGTCGCCATGCATGGAGATGTCCATCCATGCTTTCCCGGCTGGGTAGGCCCAACGACTGAGGCGATGGGCCACAGTGTTGTCCTTTCCGGGCACATACACCACGCTTTTTTTTCGAATTGTACAGCCACCTCAATCTCCGGACAGGGACACAGCGCTCAATCATTGTTTAAAACCATAAGTACAGATATACTCGGCTTGCCCTAGCACAGCGTGAGGGAGTGTAGCCACGACTGAACCTCAGAACTCGCCCTGTCATGGCTGCATAAGGCTGTAGAGAGCAGGGTTGCCTTGGGGTGCGACCAGAGGGAGCCAGATTAGTTGCAGAGGGAGGGCAGCGCATGCGCTAAGCGACTACGGTAGAGAAGGCATAGGCAGGAACACTTGGTGGGGACGAACTCAGCCAGAGCTTACTCGGTCGTTGAGGAACTGGAGGGTGCATGATGTTGTGAGCAGCTGGTGAGGGGGTCTGGGGTCGAGGACTGTGCCTCGTATGTCGAGTTGGAGCAGAGAGGAACTATGGTTGGATCCCGGGTTCGGGGAGCCGCAGTAAAAAGCTCAGTGATGCCCCGGTTGTTGTTTTCGGTGTCAGGGGGAGGAGCGGGAGCCACGGCTCTAGGGGCGAATGTGTCCCTGCAAGTTCGCTGCGCTGGTTGGTCATTTGGGTCTGCCTTTCCCTTTTTTGGGGGAGTCGGGGACGCATAGGATTTTGGCATTCGTGTGTCCGGGGTTTCTTCGGCCGGGGGGCTTTCGCAGCGTCGGGGAGGCCCTCAGGCGGGGGATGGTATCGAGGAGCGGGAGACTCAGGTGGCGTGTGTGAAGAGCTGTAGGTGCTGTTGGACTTTCCCCACGTGTTAGCTCCTTGGGGGGGGGTGAGGGCGAGGGGGGGGTCTTCAGCTAACCCATTGAGGGCGTTAGACAGTGCGTCTTTCAATTTCCGCTGTCGCTGGGGCAGGGCGTTTTTGAAGGCTAGCACACGCTGAGGTTTGCTTTCCCCGTGGACCGGAGTGGTCAAAGCTTCATAGAGGGAGGAGGGTACTACCATCTTGGCAAAATCTCTCTTATCCCCTAGATGAGGCCAAGCAGACCACCAAACGCTAACTATGTGGTTGGAAGGAGCGGGCCAGGCTTGACTGAAACTGCTGATGATGTGGTCTGTACACGGGGAGTGGGAAACAAATAAAATTACATCAAGAGGGTGTGGATGAGAGCATTTGTGACACGCGCGTGGGGTGAGATCATCATGGTTCGCGTAGGTGGAGAAATTCATGTTGCCAGATGACCATTTAAACGGCAGACCAGAAAACCATGACGAGTGGTTGTAATAACAGAAACTAGATGTCACATGGATGTTGTGGTGGTAGTGGCGAGGAATCAGCGAGCGGGAAATGGATGTGGTTGGACGGTGACAAACAGGGAGTACCCCATTGGATATGATGCCGACGGAAGGAAGGGGCAGTAACTCTGAGGAGGAGAAGGAACTGTAGGCGATCCATTTCGAGAATAAGTTAGAACATTTGTTGCCTTTGCACCCTGCGTGACCTTTGATCCAGGGGAATTGCGTTTGGATACCTGAGGGCAATTGGGCAACAAGGGAGCAGAATGGTTTGATTCAGGTTCCATGTGAAGACCGAGATGCCATAGTCCGGGGCTGGGCGTCTGTGGTTCTGATGAATTGGGCATTGTGTTCTAAAATGACACATTGCATGGGGGAATGTAGCGAGGTTAGCCACCGCAGTAGCATAAAAACTGCCCAATACTCAGCGCCTTCGGAGGACTGATAGGGGGACGGGAGACACAGAACCAATACTACCCCATCAGGTTTGAAAATTGTGGCCGCAGAGCCAAAGCCTCCCTGCCCGGCAGACCCATCCACGTATATCCAGGTCGTATCAGGTGGGCTGTCGGTCAGTAGACGTGCTGTCTTGTGGCAACCCCACGCTTGGAGGTCTTGGACTCGGAGGGTGTGGGGGAAGTCATGAAGGCGGTAAAGGTAGCTCATGGGTGAGGACTTCAGAAGGGTGCCCTGAAGGGGGGGGGGGAGAGTTATCCTGTAGGGGGGGACATGTGTGATACTGTGGAATCAGGAGGTGGTGATCTTCAAGGATGCTTCCGGGGACCAATATCACTGTGGGATGGAGGGTATGGACGTTCTGCGAATCGCGGAGTGGGAACTTTGTGTCATCACCTGGAAAATAGACGGATCTCCGATCGTCGGAGGTATCAGCCACCACCCCTCGGTAGATCCCCAAGTCAGTGTTTGGAGGACGTTGTTTGTTTCCCCACTTCGTGACTGGATTGGTAGAGTACGTGGAAAAGCGAACATACACATTTTCTTGTTGATGCATCAGTCTGGGTGGGGTGCTGTTTTCAGAGTTCAAGGTGTTGAAGCGCAGGTTAAGACTGTGGCACGCGTTGCAGATAAGCCTATGGACTAGGGATTCCTGCGCACTGAGCGCCGCCTGCCGAAAGCTTTTGTTGGTGTCCTCTGGGCCCTCATTGTTAAGGTACCTGATGGCCCAGTTGACAGTGGATATGTTCAGGCTGTGTTGAAAGTGCCGAAGCTCTAAGCCTCCACTTTTCCTAGGAACATACTTGTCTTTTTCAGACACCAACCGGGAGATGCGGTTTTGTTTTTCCGGATCAGGGTCGAGTGCCACATTTTTCCAAATGATGTTTTGTAGTTGTTTCAGATGGCTCTGTTCCAGTGGTTGGGCCATCAAGCAGCACCGAAGCGTGGGGACCAACTGGAGGTTCACCAGACGAACATACTCAGAAAGGATGAGGTTGAGAGGGTTGAGAAAGGCAAAGAAGGACGTAATCTCGGATTTCGCAAGTCCGTAGGTCAGGGCCGGCTCTGCGTCTGTGAACAGACAGACTCCAAGATATTTGTAGATCTTCCGAGGAGCACGCTCGGTGGGCTCTATAGTGGACAGTTGTTTGCCAGTGGGCGCTGTGACGGTAGTTTTGGGGGGCCGAACCCATGCTGTGAAGTTCTGTTTTGCTCAAATTGATGTCAAGCCCCCACGCCTGTCCTTTGATGTTGAAGAATGATAGAATTTCTTCTATGCGTTGGGGGAATGGGGAGCGGTATAGCAAATCGTCAACAAATGCGTGGCTGGATTGGTGCTGAGTTGGGGGGGTCTGCAAATGATGAGGAATAGCGAAAAGTAGGACGTTAACATACAGAACGAACAAAATAGGAGACATTGGGAAGCCCTGCCGGACACCTCTGGTTTGCAGGTTAGATGCACCAGTGTGTCCGTGGACTGCAGGGTAGTCACCGGGGAAGCGTAGAGGCTCCGAATGGGCCGAATGAGGGAGGATGGGAGGCAGTAGTGTTCCAGGGTGCAGAAGAGGGACCTGTGGGGTACGCTGTTAAAAGCTTTATTGAAGTCTATGTAAAGGCTTTACGACGCGGGGTATTTTTGGTACTTTGCCAGAATCTGAAAAATATGATCCGAGCACCGACGGTTGGGTAAGCCACGGTATTGTGTCTTGTGAAAAAGTCCATAGAAAGTGGAGAACTCGTAGAGTTGCCGTGCAGCATGAGTGGCCACTATCTTATATAAAGTATTGAGGAGGGCTATTGGTCTCTAGTTGACAGGGTCGTGTGCGCGCCCTTTTTTGTATAGTACAATGACGTTGGCCTCTAGCGACGAAGCAGGCATGTCATTGTGTAGGTGTATGTCGCATACCACCAACCAAAACCTTTCAACTGGCTCTGGGGCGAGGTGGAACAGGTATCCGCTGGTGGAATCTCTGCCTCCCGCTTTTGCTGGCTTGCAGGAGCTCAGGTAGGAAACGAAGGTATTCCATCTGATGTCGCGGAGCGGAGCGGTAGGGGCGGTCGGGGTGCACTTGGGGGTGTGTTGGAGGAGGCCATTGGTGGTGCCTTCGTCGGGGGGGAAAAAAAGGGGGCCCCTCAGAGTGAGGAGAGTGTCAGAAAATATTTCGGTGAGCCTCTTTACATCGTGTGTCTTTTGGCCTGTTTGGGGATCCCTGAGTGCCGTGGCTCGGTGTTCAGACGGGTTGGCTGCCTCATTGAGAGTTTGTTTTATGTTGGCTTTTTGTATGAGGCATCTGTGGACTTTGGATCTCCGGGCTCGGTCGTATACCTCGTCCCACTGATGGATTGTGTGGTTCAAGTGTGCCGTTTTGGTTGAAAGCTGGGGGTGGGTAGGGGAGCAGACATCGTTCAGGGTCTGCCGAACGGTTTTGATGGTTTTGGAGTCCGCCCGGATGCGGGGAGAGGTGATGTGGGGGTAGTAGGAGCTGACTTCTCGAATCACTTTGTCACTGTACTTCTGTATCACGGAGAGAGGAGCATCCTTGATGCGGGGGAGGAACTCAGAACATCAGTCGCATAGTTCCTGCAAGTTGGAGGTGAAGGTTGCATTTTCGTTTTTGGTCAGCCTCCTGAAAACCCTTTTGGTGACTGTGGACGGATGAAACGGGGTTGGGGGGAACAGACAGTGTGCACCAGGCGGGGTGGTGGTCGGTTGATCGCTCATTGGTGTGTATGGTAGCATTCAAGAGAGAAAACGTTGCCAAAGAGGAGGGGATATGAAAATGTAAACGATCCGGGAGGTGCTTGTTCTGAGGCCAAAAGGGTATCTCGTGTATTCTTGGGCAGTGGGGTTCGCCAATCGAACTGTGTCTCCTCAAAAGGGTGGGGTCGCCGCGGCTGAGTGCCGTATCCAGGGCCAATGGTTGTCGTTTTGCAGTCCTTGTCCGTCCAGTGTAGGGTTGACCAAGCAGTTAAAGTCCGCTCCCGGCAGAACGTTTGGGTATTTCTGTAATAATGGGCGAATGGCGGCTTGAGCTTTGCGTGTCCATGTCTCACCAGCTGGTGCGTTTATGGATGCAACCAAGAGGGGTTGTGCTCCCGGGAGAGTGAGGAGGGCAGCAGTTACAAGTCCGTCCTTGTCAGGAACAACCCAGGGGATGACGAACTGACTCAAAAGGGGAGAAAACACCAAGCTGGACCCGTGTTCATGGTGGGGAGAGACATTGGATAAGACCACGGCTCAGTGGCCTTGCTCGTTGTATACGTGCCGCAGCAGGGGTTTTCCCCTCCATTCCCGCAGGAAAATTATATCAAATTCTGGTTTCAGATGGTGCAAAAGAATAGGGGTGGAGGGCTTTATCTCTGTGTTATGGGTCAGTGCCCTGATGGTGTGGATGAGGTTTTTGGTATCCTGTAATCCCTGCTGATTTGCTCCGGATCAATGCTTGCATTTCTCAAAGTCCAGGGTCCACAATCCAAAAATATAGAAAATAAAATCCTCCTTCAACCCTGAATAGCAACCAGATCCCACAAGTACAGCAATAACCGGATTCACAATCCAAATCAGGCTGCGGGCTTTCGTTCAGCACATCGATTGTCTCACGATGGCGGGCATGTACAAGAATTGCACCAAGGAAGAAAGCCCTGAAATTGGCATATGAACACAAATAAAGCAAAGTTGGGGAAAGATGGAAACCTACACAATCACCGCCATAGACCCCTCATTCCCTGGACTCAAGACCTTCCCTTGACTCACCAACGTGATGCCCTGAACCCAGTCCAATAAGATGGTTAAATGCCATGTATCAAAAGTCACTACATAAACCCCAAAAATGTGTTCACCCCCAAGCCTCTAAATCCTAGCCCAATAGGGGAGGTGGCGTGTCATGGCCTAGAGTGGCACTCAGGACCATGCCCTACCCTGACATAACCTTGGTTGGACTTGGAGTCGAATGGGCTTAGAGAAATGACCTATGAGTTTGAACTCATAACATGCCAAAAAACTGCCAATTCACACCATATTGGCCATATATCAAATATATGCTCAAAATTGAAGTTACTACTTATCCGAAGGCTCAAAGCATGCATGGAATCGAAGTCTAGTATTCATGGAGGATAGAGACCAAAGGCCAATGCCCATGTACATCCACATTTTACCCTCGAAACCCCTTAGGATATGGGCGCCACGCACTGCCCTAGTCAGCCCATGATCTTGAGACCAATTCTTGTGATCCTTCGTGCGCCAAGCCAAATGGAGTAGGCAATCCGGCATATGGTGGTGTTCAACTCCAAAGCATATGCCAACATATGAACAACATACCATGGTTCGACTCTCCATAGGCTTCTTGCTGTTCGCCGACCAGGTAAGTACACAAAACGCAAAAATGAGCAAAAATTGAAGTCAAAAACATGAAAATATGACCAAATACAAAGTTGTCATGATAGTATATCTCTATGCTCACCCATGATATCCGCTCATGATTCAATACACAAATGATTGGAACCATTTGCGAACAATTCCCCCACTTGGATCCCCAATCGGGCGCATGGAGATACCTTCGCCACTAATATCTACATGCCCCATGAAAATGGGAGTGCACCCATGGATCTCTTTGTCAAACATACCATGAGCAATACATACGCGGTAGACTTGGTCTAGCGCTTTGAATTCCACAATTGGGACATGGGCAAAGCCCTTGTCACGTATGGCTCCCCATCTCTTCGGCCACACGAAGATATATAACATGGGCGTGAGCATATCAAGACATATACCATGCATATGAAACATACCCTCAAAAGTGGCTCCCACCATGATATGCCATGTCCCTCCATGGACATAACTTCACGTTAAAAATACGTAGGAACCCAGGGAAAGTTGCTATGCAACCCCAACACTCATGCGGCACACTCGAAAGTCGCATTTAAATATTCGGTTGCACGGTCCAAGAGTTATACATCACTTTATACCCTCTTGACTCTTTTCCCTTGCTACACCGGGCATGTGTGCGCACCGAAAGCGTTTGATGCTTCCTAAATTAACTTGAGACCAAGGCGCTTGCAACCCAACCTTTCTTATTCTCTTTCCTCACACTCGCGCGTAGATATGGTCCTTCAAAGTGGTCCCACGATTCGCTTTTGTTTCCCTTATATCTCCAAGTCAAATGGGTGGCAAGTATAAGGGAAACCTGATTCGGGCATAGGGAAAGGAGTATGACCACTCGAAGAAGACAAAATCAAGTGCGGCGATGTCGAGGTCGAAAATCCGATTTCGACATCGCGAAAAATTCAGATTAAAATTTCGAGTGCTTATTTAGAGAATTGCGGAAGCAACGAACCCTTTGCTGATGAAATCTGACCCTTCAACGGAGTATCCGCCAAAATATCTGGAAATAACAGTTAACCAATCGGTTAACGAAAAATGGCGAGCCAACTGATGGTCGCCGATACATTGACCATCAGAACGAAAGGCTGAAAAATTACGGAAACATCATGATAATAAAACCCTGTTGATTCCTGATATTCCGATATATAAATCTCTGCTGGCGGTGCCTCGGTTCTGAATATGGCCGCTCGTAGCCGGAATGGCCAAACTTATCACACTATCACATCGGGTTAGTTCAGGTGGACGGGAGAGTATGATATCAGCCAATGGCGGCTTGCCGGCACATAGATACACACCCCAAGTGACCCAAAGATGGCCACGGGGGTCCGAACCGGCTTCACCCCCCTTCTCAGAGCGTTGTTACCGCTCGGAAGTCATTGAAGAGAGGACGGGAGGACCCCAATGGGCTCCAACCCCCCCTCCCATGTCCCAAGGACACATGGAGGCCCCACACACGTCGTAGGCGTCCCCCATGCCCCAAGAGAGGGGTGAGGACACTGATACTCAGCGCCCTACGCCATATCCGGTCTCCTCTTGATCTACAACATGGACCAAGGGGATCAAAGATGAAAAAACGTCGTCGGTCGACCTAAATAAGTATACCACAGTGAAATATATACGTGGAGATCGAGTGAAGGGGGTATATGGCCAATCAAGGCCGAAAAATCCCCGGATGAACGCCCTCACCCGTCTCCTCAATCACAGAAAAAAACAAAATGCCAATAGGGGATCCATTACGGTGCTACAGCAGCAACCAAATGGACCAACACGTCATTGACATCCAAAGAAATATTCTTTTTCTTTAGGTAGTCCATCCAGACCGTGGTATACTCCGGCACGAAACTGCTCGGAGGTTCCGACGAATCCCTGGATGCGGCGAATCCCTTCCAACGGACTTTGTAAAGCCTACCCCCAGGCGTCCCCGGGTCCGGCTTGTCCGCCAGGATTCTCTTGGCGGTGAAGTCGTCGTCCTCACCCTCGTCGTCCGAGTCCACATCGCCGGCCGTGAACTCGAAGGTGACGGGACGTCCGCTGGGGTCTGGTGCTCGGGGACGAAGCTGGGTATGGTCGCGGTCAAGGATCTTGTTATCCCCCACACGAACCGCATACACATCCTGCCCGACCTTCCGCACGATTACCCCCGGCACATACCAAGATGCCTGCCGATGTCTGGACAGGACATCCTTGTGGTGCCGCTCCACCCACACGGTGTCTTGGAGAGCATACTTCTGGACCTTCCCTTGCTTGAAGTACTTGGCCCTCTTGTCGTGCTCGTCCTGTAGTGCCTTGCACACCTTGGCCGCCGTGTCGTCCGCCTCAGCCATCATGGCGTTCGCATCCCGGGCCACTTTGCCATGGTTCATCCACGGGAGAGTGCGTGACACTCGATCCCGTAGGAACAGGATGCGATGGGGCGACAGTCCAGTGGGTCCCGGAAGGTCGTGATACGCTTGGAGTACCCTCCACAGCGAATTGTAACAATTCCAGCCCGGTTCGTCGATGTGCAGCTGGCGGAACTTCTCGAACATCTGCCGCCCGGCCACC
This sequence comes from Eutreptiella sp. 'Long Island Sound 2002', assembly GCA_964036045.1. NCBI lineage: Eukaryota > Euglenozoa > Euglenophyceae > Eutreptiales > Eutreptiaceae > Eutreptiella > Eutreptiella sp. 'Long Island Sound 2002'. The sequence goes on along the minus strand of OZ038382.1, from coordinate 90,329,602 downwards.
TCAGCCCGGCCATTCGATCGGCTGTGGTATGCCACGGTCTTGGCGTGCCGTATCCCCATGTGCTTACACATCGTCTTGAACCACGTCCCCAAGAATTGACTGCCCCGATCGCTGCAGATGACAGCTGGGACATCAAAAATCGTCAGCCAATGCCTGATCATGGCATTAGCGACGGTCTTGGCCTGCAGCCCCACTCCATGCTTGTCCTTCTTGTCCTTCTTCCTGGACTTCTTGCCAGGGACCGCCACAATATACCCACTGTGCCTATCCACCGCCAGGATGACACAGTCGTAGGTCTCTCCTTCCACGGTGACCTCAGGCATGGCGAATACATCCATGGCCACGGACCGCATAGGGGCCTCCGGTATAGCCGTATATACCGGGTTGCCCGCTGTGGAGTGGTTAGGGCTCTTCGTGGCCCGACACACGGCACAGTCGCTGCAGTACCTATCCAGGATGGCGTAGTACCCCGGAGAGAACTTGAAACGCCGGTCCAGGTCCTGCTGCATCTTATCTCGGCCAGGGTGTATGAGCTGGGCGTTGTGCCAATGGTCAATGAGCTCCTCCACTCGTTTCTCGGGCACCAGCAGCTTGTCCTTGAGGAACAACTTGTCGCCATCCTCGGTCAAGCCCTCGGGCCATTCGTCGTCCGACGGGGCGCTCACGGCATTCCAGTACTTGCTCCAGTGCTCGGATGCCGCGTAGTCATCCGACCAGTCCTCTGTGAGCACCGACCTGACTAGCTCTACAGGGGCCACCATCCATTGCTCGAGGGTTTCCTCTCGAATAGCTTGGACGCGGGCACCCCGGAACTTGGCCAGGTCCGTACGGTTCGCCATCACCACAAAGCACTTGACCCCCTCTTGCTCCATGACCTTCTCCATCTCGATGATGCGCTTGGCCTCCTCGGTCTCCTCGGCGTCTCCATGGCTGGATATGTCCATCCAAGCCTTGCTCGCGGGGTAGGCCCAGCGACTGAGGCAATCCGCCACAGTGTTGTCCTTCCCCGGGACGTACACGACGCTGAGGTCGAACTTGGCGAACGTCTCGTGCCATCGGGCCCTCCTCGCCGCTGGTCCTGAGGGGGTGTCGACATGCTCCTTGTGCCAGCTCTGTAGGGACTGGTGGTCCGTGCACACCACCACCGGCTGCAGTCCGATGTGGCCAGACCACTTCCTGAGCGCACATACAATGGCGTATGTCTCCTTCTCCCTCGCGGTCCATGTTCGGCGTTGGCCCTCGGCCAGGATTCTGCTCCAAAACGCCACGGGAACATGAGTCCCGTCGTCCCGAACTTGCTCGAGGACTGCCCCCACGGCATAGTCCGAGGCGTCTGTCCGTAGCACGAATCCCTTGTCCGGGTCCACCAGGAACAGCCCCAACTGCCCCAGGAGTCGCTCCTTCAGGCTGTTGAACGCATCTTCAGCCTCAGGGGTCCAGGCAAGCTTCTTCTTGCTCCCCTTCCGGCCTTCGAACTTCCCCACCTGCAGCATCCTGTGCAGCGGCCCCGAGAGTTCTGCATACATCCGGACGTAGCCCGAATAGTAATTGCAGAACCCCATGAAGGACCGGAGTTCGCTGATGGTCTGGGGCTTCTCCCAGTGGTGCAGGGACGCCAGTTTCCCAGGCATGGGACGGCGTTGCTCGTGACCAACCACGTGACCCGTGAACTCCACTTCCTTCACGAAGAGTGAGGCTTTGGTGGGCTTGCACACCATGTTGTGCTTGTCCAACTCGCTGAGCACTCGGCGCAGATCCTTCTCATGCGCGTCGATGAGCTCGTCCTCAGTCATGTTCTCCTTGCTGGACCCGATGATGATGTCATCCACGAAGGGATCGGCACAGTCCCGGACAGGACCGAGTAGGTCCTCCATCATGCGCTGGAAAGCGGCGTTGCCATTCTTGGCACCCACAGACACCACTTTCCACTGCATGGGCCCCAACGGCGTCGACATCGCTGTGCAGGGCCTGGAGTCCGGGTGCAGCGGCATCTGGTGATAACCGTGTTTCAGGTCCAGCACCGTGAAAATCCGCTTTTTCTGTTGTTTTTGGAGGATGGAGTCGATCAGGGGCAGCGAGTACGAGTCGTGCTCGGTCTGCTCGTTCAAACCTCTGTAATCAACCACCAACCTCCACTCGCCCTTCTCCTTCTTGGGCACGATGAAGGCTGGGCTGGCCCACTCACTGTCGGAGGGTTCGATCCATCCCCGCTCAATGAACTCGGCCAACAGCTTCTTCATGGCCTCGGCCCGATCGCCCTGAAGTTGGTACTCCCGATGACGATAGATCTTCGGGTTCGGCTTCAGCTTGATCTTCGCTGTACCAAACCTTCCACGATCTGGAGGGTTCTTGTTGGCGACGCCACTGAATAGCCGCGGATAGGCCTTGATCAGCCTCTTCTTCAGCTCGGCGACCTTCGGGTTCTCCTGGGCCTCTTCAGCCGCTTGCTTCGGTATAGATACAACCGACCGCACTGCGGTATAGGCCTCTTCTGGGTCCGATTCCGACTTCTCCTCGTCCGATATGCCGTCTTCATCGTTGTGGGGAGCTCTTCCCACCGATAATCTTCGGAAATTTGCGGCCTCGGGCTGGTGACTGTCGCTATCGGCACCCATTCTTGGAAAATCCCAGGTTGGTGGGTCAGACCCAACCGGACCATCATATTGGTCCGCGATGTGATCCATGACCCTCGCCACGAACTCGTCCTTCTCGTACTTGCCGGTGACCAACATCTTGTCATCCCACCAATGCGGAGATGTGATCATGGCCCGCCTTTTCTTGGCTGCCACACGATCGTGCATCCCCATCCGCATGTAGTTGACGACGTCGTCGATCTCGGCGTGGGACAGAACGTCAATGCCATCAATAGGCTGATCCGTCCCCTCCTTGGGCTCAAACATGACCTTCATGGGCACCGCCTCCACCCTACGGATGAATGCTTCGTCACCCGTGGGCTGGGTTTGCGCCCCATCCACCAGGAAAGCCTTGGTACCCCACGCTTGACCCGGGGAGGGCATTGATACACCCTTGGCGTCGATGAACAGCTCCTCCTCTGGCCCGAATGACATCTCGTTCAGGGTGATGGAGTTCAGCGTCGATTTGAGACCCTCCAGCGGACATGGGGTGGATCCTATGCCGGTTATGACCAGGATCCCCTTCGCCCTATCCGCGATGATCTTCTCCACCGTACGTCTGGTATTGTCCAGGGAGCCATGCCAATACATGGGTCCCCACTCCTTCAAACCCCAATGCCTGTGCCAGGCTGAGTCTCCTCGATGCCAATGCCTCCTACACTTCCGCAGAAGTGGGGCATCCCGGGAAGCAAAGACGTCCGTCTCGGGCGCTTCGGCTCCCAGCGTCTGGATCATTCTGTCGTACACCTGCGGCGCCATTCCATACTCCGTGAGCTGAACTCCGCGGTCTCCTCTGGACTTGGCACCCACAGCTTGCACCGCTCGGACGATCCGATCCTCTTCCTCGGCATTCCATTGGGATGATCCGCATGCATAGTCCGTGGACAGCCATGTGAGGCATTCATCGTCCTCCCGGACCAGCGTTGCACGATGGGGAAGGGCTCCAATGGCGTTTGCCACCATGAAGTCATACCCCATGATCATATCCCAATCTGTAATGTCGGCCACATAGAAGTTCCCGGATAGAGTGCTTCTCTTCGCCTGATCAGGGCGGTTCAAGCGCTCATGCTCCCAGAATTCCATACTGATGGTGGCCTCATGGGTGCCCCCACCCATGATCTCTCCGTTGGCGACCTTCAGGCGGACTGGTCTCCGGCTTGGCTGCAGGAATTCCTCCTTGAACAACCCTCTCCGGACCAGGCTCACCTTGGCACCCGTATCCACCAACACATCCACCACCTTCTCCTCTTGTCCGCACCGTACTCGCACTTTCAAGTGCAACTGCCGCTCGTTGCCATGAGGTGTATGGACGACTCTCACGGCAAGCAACTCTAGCACGTCCGGGTGCATCAGGACTTCAAGGGTATGGTCACGGATGGTGTAGATCTTGGGTTGGTCCTGCCCGTCCACGGGGCTCTCCGTGGTCGCTCCTTCCTTCTTGCCATGTCCCGTACCCACATGTACTTCCCTTGGCAGGGCGCTCCAGGGGTTGGGAGTGGCGAAACTCAGTGGTTTTGGCTCTTCCGGAGCCTTCTTCGGCACCCGATGTGCCTTCGCCTTCTCAGGGATTCCACTGATTTTCGGAGGAGAGACCTCCGAGGTCCCACTCCCGTGCCGGCTCCTCTAGACTTGGCTTCCCGCAGCCCCTTCCGGCTGCGATCCGCCAGGACTTTGTCCACCACGCTGCTGGGCCTTGAGTTCCTCCAACGTCCTCAACATGTCCTCAGCAACTTCCTCGATCGACCTTACTCGTCGGTCTTGGCCAGGTCCACCACCATAGCCTCTTCCTCCGCCTTTTCCTTGGCCTTTGCCTTGGCCTTTTCCCCCGTCTCCGCCCTTCGCCTTCCAATCAGAAATCCGCTGCTCCTTGGGCTTCTTCTCGGGGTGGGCTGCGAAGTAGGCCTTCTTGTCCGCCTCATACACCTTGCACTGACGGTGGTTGTGTGCATGGTTGTTTCCCTTGCCATAACAAACCCAGCACCCGTCGTGCTGAGATCTGTACTCCCGGAACGAGAGCGGTGGGTTCCCGATCCTCCTTGGTCCTTCTCTGTTCTTCCTGGGTCCCACCTGGCTCCATCTGGACCGATCCTGCCCGTGGTTCCTCACGTTGTGCGCCACAAACGCGAAGAAATGGGCCTCCTCGTGATCCTCCCGGGACCAGTGATCTTGACCACTTCCACTACCATCCTCCGCAGAGTTGGCCGTGTCCTCCTGGATCTCCCGATGATGGCGGTCTTCTCGGTGGCCTCGTTGTCCATGACCATGTCGATCCTGCACGTGGGCCTCGTTCTTCGCATTGAGCTTCAGCTCCACCGTGATGTACTTCACGATCTCGTCCAGGCTCATGCGGGCGAAGATGACTTGCATCCTCAGCGGCTCCCCGCGCCTCCACTCCACGTTGTTGAGGCGCAGCAACCTTTGCCCCATGGAGTCTCCAAACACCTCCACATACACGGCGTTCTTCAGTCCCAACATCCGGTTGGGTTCGCCCAGGTTCCTCCTGAAGAACTCCATGATACCCGCATGGGTATCCTCCGCCGCCATGATCCTCACCGCCACGCGCTTCTTCGCCCTCTTCTTCTCCTCGTCCTCCACTCTCCTCTTCCAGTTGCCGGGGAGGACGTCCTTCAGCAAGTGGCGGATCTCACTGGCCTCGTTCCAGTCTTCCACCAGCTTGAGGCATCTGCGGTACTTCCGCAGATACCGGTTCCACTCCCGGACCCGCAACTCACCGCGGTCCAGCGGCAGTGGAATGGACCACAGGTCCTCCAGCTTCTGATTCAGAGCGTCCACCCGCTCCTCATCCTCCAACCACTGGAGGCAGGCCTGCTCTGTACGGATCAATCCCTCCCGGATCTGATCCCGCAGCTCCTCCTTGAGGTCCTGCGCCAGCCGGTGTGGGAATGTCCGGCATACCCACTTGTCCCGCGGCGCTCCCCGCATCTCGCCGACGACCTCCTCGGCGAAGTCCTCCCAGTCCAGGATGAAGTCATCCAGGTTGGACGGGTTCCCGTCATAACAGGGGATTTTGATTCCCCTGAGGTCGTCGATCCTGATGGCGTCTCCGGCATCTCCAGCCACCACTCCACCGAGACGGATACCACCGGTGGCCGGGGGGTATGGAGTGCGGTCCAGTTGGGCCTGAACCCATGGGGTTTGTAATGCGGGAAGGATTTGCTCCATCGGCCGTCCATATCCCCGTGTTGGGGTCTTTCGCCCACAGGTTTCCGCCTGGATGACCTCGACCATGTCCGTCGGCGCTTTTCATGGTTCGCCCCTGCATGGTGTGGTTCTCGATCTTCTCTTCCGCATAAACTACCATATTCGTCGTGATCGGTACATCCTGGGCGGCATGGGACATCTGCACCGTCAGGCTCCTCGGGTCCGTGGTTACGTGCCCTTCCCGCATGGACCCAGCCGGTGCCGTGTGTTCCCCGAGCATTGTGGATTCGCTGAAAATGGGAACAAACGGCAGCGCACCCGGCTCAACACGCTGAGGCGCGTATGGTGCCTCTGCAGGGCCGCCCATGGGTTTCTCCATGGCGCTCCTGAGGGTCTTAACCCGCTCCACCAGCTCTACCGCGGCCAGCTTTGCCGGGAGCTCCGGACCCGAGGCGAGGGGCTGTCGCTCCTCTAGCCTTTTCAGGCGTCCCATAACGTCCTCCACTAAGTGGAGGAGGCTGTCCACCACTTGCTGCTGCTTCTGCAGGGCCAGCTCCAGATTCTCCCGGTACCGGGCCTGATCCGCTCGCAGCTCCTCCATGTGGTTCTCCGCGGCCGACTGGTCGTCCAGGATCCCCGCGACATCCTCCTCTAGACCGTCCTTGGCGTTGTCCAGGCAGTCAAGGCGATGCACGATGGCGTCCATCCCCATCTTCGGGTACTTGCCCATGAGGAAGGACACGTGCTCGCAGTGGCACGCAGGGTGCTTTCCGCCAGATTCAGCACATCCCGCGGTTTCGGCACCTCAGACTCATCGCCCATGGGCGTATCGCCTATGGCATCCGTCTCTGGTCCCGTGTGCCGGGGCACAGGTGCCGTCCGGGCCCTGGCTGGCCTCTCCAAGCCCTCGGCGTCGTGCTGCAGGGCGGGCTCTGGGGCCGTGTTCGCCCTTGTGGGCGGTCTGGCCGTCTCCTCCGACTCCGAAGGTGGCTCGTAGGCTGTCCGATAGCCCTCGGAGTGCCCCTCGGATTCCCACAACCTGACCGGGCTGGGATCCGTATCCATAGCCCCGGCATCCCTTGCCGCGGACTTGGGTGACCCGCGCTTCCGGTAGCGCCGGGGACGTCCTCCACTGCTGCCTGAATGGCAGGCCTCGTCAGAGTCCTCCGCGGCGGAGCGGAGGTTGCATGCCTCTCGGCAGCGACGCTCACACATGGAGACCAGGTCCTCCATGTCACGTCCTCCTCTTCCCGAATGTCGTACTTCTCTTCGGGCTTCAACTTCCGGAGTTCGCCATGCTCTTGAACGTCTCGGTTCTTCTATGGCTCCAATCTCCGGCGTGGTCTCCACCGAGTCCACAATACGCACCCGGGGCGTACTTGGGCAGGGCTCATAAGGGCCCAAGTCCCTTGGTCGGCTGTTGGTAGGGGCAGCAGGTAAGCCTCTGCTACCATAAAGAAGGTCCCTACCAGGACCGGCCCCCGCTGTGCCCCTTCGGCCTGTAATCCCTGCTGATTTGCTCCGGATCAATGCTTGCATTTCTCAAAGTCCAGGGTCCACAATCCAAAAATATAGAAAATAAAATCCTCCTTCAACCCTGAATAGCAACCAGATCCCACAAGTACAGCAATAACCCAATTCACAATCCAAATCAGGCTGCGGGCTTTCGTTCAGCACATCGATTGTCTCACGATGGCGGGCATGTACAAGAATTGCACCAAGGAAGAAAGCCCTGAAATTGGCATATGAACACAAATAAAGCAAAGTTGGGGAAAGATGGAAACCTACACAATCACCGCCATAGACCCCTCATTCCCTGGACTCAAGACCTTCCCTTGACTCACCAACATGATGCCCTGAACCGAGTCCAATAAGATGGTTAAATGCCATGTATCAAAAGTCACTACATAAACCCCAAAAATGTGTTCACCCCCAAGCCTCCAAATCCTAGCCCAATAAGGGAGGTGGCGTGTCATGGCCTAGAGTGGCACTCAGGACCATGCCCTACCCTGACATAACCTTGGTTGGACTTGGAGTCGAATGGGCTTAGAGAAATGACCTATGAGTTTGAACTCATAACATGTCAAAAAACTGCCAATTCACACCATATCCGCCATATATCAAATATATGCTCAAAATTGAATTACTACTTATCCGAAGGCTCAAAGCATGCATGGAATCGAAGTCTAGTATTCATGGAGGATAGAGACCAAAGGCCAATGCCCATGTACATCCCCATTTTACCCTCGAAACCCCTTAGGATATGGGCGCCACGCACTGCCCTAGTCAGCCCATGATCTTGAGACCAATTCTTGTGATCCTTCGTGCGCCAAGCCAAATGGAGTACGCGATCTGGCATATGGTGGTGTTCAACTCCAAAGCATATGCCAACATATGAACAACATACCATGGTTCAACTCTCCATAGGCTTCTTGCTGTTTGCCGACCAGGTAAGTACACAAAACGCAAAAATGAGCAAAAATTGAAGTCAAAAACATGAAAATATGACCAAATACAAAGTTGCCATGATAGTATATCTCTATGCTCACCCATGATATCCGCTCATGATTCAATACACAAATGATTGGAACCATTTGCGAACAATTCCCCCACTTGGATCCCCAATCGGGCGCATGGAGATACCTTCGCCACTAATATCTACATGCCCCATGAAAATGGGAGTGCACCCATGGATCTCTTTGTCAAACATACCATGAGCAATACATACGCGGTAGACTTGGTCTAGCGCTTTGAATTCCACAATTGGGAGATGGGCAAAGCCCTTGTCACGTATGGCTCCCCATCTCTTCGGCCACACGAAGATATATAACATGGGCGTGAGCATATCAAGACATATACCATGCATATGAAACATACCCTCAAAAGTGGCTCCCACCATGATATGCCATGTCCCTCCATGGACATAACTTCACGTTAAAAATACGTAGGAACCCAAGGAAAGTTGCTATGCAACCCCAACACTCATGCGGCACACTCGAAAGTCGCATTAAAATATTCGGTTGCACGGTCCAAGAGTTATATATCACTTTATACCCTCTTGACCCTTTTTCCTTGCTACACCGGGCATGTGTGCGCACCAAAGGCGTTTGATGCTTCCTAAATTAACTTGAGACTAAGGCGCTTGCAACCCAACCTTCCTTATTCTCTTTCCTCACACTCGCGCGTAGATATTGTCCTTCAAAGTGGTCCCACGATTCGCTTTTGTTTCCCTTATATCTCCAAGTCAAATGGGTGGCAAGTATAAGGGAAACCTGATTCGGGCATAGGGAAAGGAGTATGACCACTCGAAGAAGACAAAATCAAGTGCGGCGATGTCGAAGTCGAAAATCCGATTTCGACATCGCGAAAAATTCAGATTAAAATTTCGAGTGCTTATTTAGAGAATTGCGGAAGCAACGAACCCTTTGCTGATGAAATCTGACCCTTCAACGGAGTATCCGCCAAAATATCTGGAAATATCAGTTAACCAATCGGTTAACGCAAAATCGCGAGCCAACTGACGGTCGCCGATACATTGACCATCAGAACGAAAGGCTGAAAAATTATCGAAACATCATGATAATAAAACCCTGTTGATTCCTGATATTCCGATATATAAATCTCCGCTGGCGGTGCCTCGGTTCTGAATATGGCCGCTCGTAGCCGGAATGGCCAAACTTATCACACTATCACATCGGGTTAGTTCAGGTGGACGGGAGAGTATGATATCAGCCAATGGCGGCTTGCCGGCACATAGATACACACCCCAAGTGACCCAAAGATGGCCACGGGGGTCCGAACCGGCTTCAGGGACGACACTGCTTGAGTGTACCCTTTTCTTAGTTTGGGTGCTGTTTCCGGGGGGGGAGGAGAGCGATCTTGGGTCGGATGGCGCCTGAAGCTGAGAGGCTCGAGAGCTGGGTGCTGCAACAGGAATAAATTGCGAGGAGGTTTGAGGTTTGAGGTTTGACTTTTCGGGCACTAGGCGTTCTTCGGCCGCATGGGGCCACCTGGTCGGGCCAGGTGATATCCTCCCCACCGGGACCTAGTGGGGGGCCCTTCATGACACACCTCCTGCCTGGTGGCAGAATCCCCCGGGTTCACCGGGCTCGGAGCCCTGTACCTCCCGGCTTCCCCATTTCGCCACTCCCCGGTCAGTGCATCACTTAGCAACCGTGGTTGCAGGGGCTTATCCACTACGCCGCCCCCCTGATGCGTGGTGGCCCGGGCTGCCGGCGCTGCCGGGCCTATGCTACTGGCTTGTCGCCAGTGGGAACCCCATGGGCTGGCGCGGAGACTGCCTAGCCGCGGGGCTGGTGCGTATCATTGTGTGCTACTACTGCCTTGGCGGGTGCAGTGCCCTGGTCGTGTGTGCGCGGCGCTCGCGGCAGGTCTGGGGGGTCAGAGCTGGTGCCGGTTCTTGCTTGTCCCCTTGGGCTCCTCCCTGCCCTCGCGTCCCTTGTGGTGCGTGTTGCAGGTTGTGCCGCCCGGTTTTCCCTTCCCTTCGCCTGCCGGTACGCCATTCCATGCGGTCTGTGCATTCCCGGGCTCGGTCTGGTTGCCCCTTGGGTCCGCGCCGCTTGTCCATTGCTTGTGTGTGCTCTCGTGGTCCCACGGCGTACGCCCCCCCCCCCCACCCGGGTCGGTGTGGCGTGCGCAGTACGCGCGGTTCCAGTGCAGTGCCCCGGTAGGGCCGTTGCACGCGGTTCGTGCCCCTCAAAGTTTCCTGCCCCGGTCCCGTGCTCCGCCTATTTAGCTCTTTGGGGGGTGGCCGGGTCTCTCAGGCCCCTTGCCTGGCTTGGGTTTGCTCGCCCCCCTGCGAGCTGGCCTGCTTTTCTGCGCTGGGTTTGCGCGCTTTGGGGGCTGCACGAGGGCGCCCGGGGGGGTTGGCGCCTTTCGCCTGGGTCTGGGGCGTCCGGGGCTGGGCGCTTTCCTATGCCCGTCAGCCCGTCCTTGGGGCGTGGGGCCGGGGCCCGCTACCCACTGGCTGTGGGTGCCGGGGGTGTGGGCGTGGGGACCCATCACCATTCCCACAGCGCACGCTCTTGCAAGCTAGCTGTGCGCGCTGTGGGGGCTGCACGAGGGCACCCGGGGCGTCTCTTGCCTTGGTGTGGGGCGTCCAGGGTTGAGCGCTCTCCAACGCCCGACTGCCCGTCCTTGGCGCGTGCGGCCGGGGCCTGCTACCCACTGGCTGTGGGTGCGGGGGGGGCGGGCTTGGCGACCCGCCACCAATCCCACAGCGCGCGCTCTTGCGAGCTGGCTTTGCGCGCTGTGGGGGCGGCACGAGGGCGCCTGCCTGGGGCAGCGCCTCTTGCGTGGCCGCGGGCTGTCCGGGGTTGGGCGCTCGCGCTCGCCTGACAGCCCGTCCTTGGGGCGTGCGGCCGGGGTTTGCTACCCACTGGCTCTGGGGGCGGGAGATGTGGGTATGTGGACCCGTCACCAACCTTACAGCGCGCAGTCTTGCGAGCTGGCTTGGCGTGCTGTGGGGGCGGCACAAGGGCGCCCCGGGGGGGGGCGACTCTTGCCTGGGTGTGGGGCGTCCGGGGTTGGGCGCTCACCCACACCCAACTGCTCGTCCTTGGGGCGCGCGGCCGGGGCCTGCCACCCACTGCCTGTGGGTGCGGAGGGTATGGGCCTGGGGACCCTCCACCAATCAGAAAGCGCGCGCTCTTGCGAGCTGGCTTTGTGCTCTGTGGGTGCGGCACGAGGGTGCCCAGGGGGGGGCGCCTCTTTTCTGGGTGCGGGGCGTCCGGGGTGGGGCGCTCGCGCTCGCCCGACGGCCCGTCCTTGGGGCGTGCGGCCGGGGTCCGCTAACCACTGGCTGTGGGTGCGGGGGGTGTGGGTGTGGGGACCCGTCACCAACCCCAAGGCGCGCTCTGGTGCGCGCTTGCTTGGCGCGCTGTGAGGCCGGCACGAGGACGCCCGGGGGGGGGCATCTGTCGCCTGGTTGTTGGGCGTCCGGGGTTGGGCGCTCGTCCACGCCCGATCACCCGTCCTGGGGGCAGGCGGCCGTGGCCCGTTACCCACTGGCCGTGGGTGCGGGGGTCATGGGTGTGGGGACTCGTCACTGACCCCACAGCGCGGGCTCTTGCGAGCTTGGTTTGCGCGCTGTGGGGGCGGCGCGAGGGCACCCCGGGGGGGGCGCCTCGTGCTCAGGTGTGGGGCTTCCGGGGTTGGGTGCTCTCCCACGCCCGACAGCCCGACCTTTGGGGTTGCGGCCGGGGCCCGTAACCCACTGGCTGTGTGTGCGGGGGCTGTGGGTGTGGGGACCCGTCAGCGACCCCACAGTGCGCGCTCTTGCGAGCTGGCTGACCCCGCTGTGGGGGGGGCACAAGGGTGCCCACAGGGGGGCGCCTTTTGCGTGGGTGTGGGACGTCCAGGGTTGAGTGCTCTCCCACGCCCGTCCGCCCGTCCTTAGGGTGTGCGGCCGGAGCCTGTTACCCACTGGCTGTCAGTGCGGGGGGTCTCGGCGTGGGGACCCGTCACCTACCCCACAGCGCGTGCTCTTGCGAGCTAGCTGTGCGCGCTATGGGGGCGGCACAAGGGTGCCCCCGGGGGGGCGCCTCTTGCCTGGTTGTGGAACGTCCGGGGTAGGGCGCTCTCCCAATTCCGACCGCCTGTTCTTGGGGTGTGCGGCTTGGGCCCGTTACCCACTGGCTGTGGGTGTGGGGGGCGTGGGCGTGGGGACCGGTCACCAACCCCACAGCACGCGCTCTTGGAAGCTAACTTCGCGCGCTGTTGGGGCGGCGCGAGGGCGCTCAGAGGGGGGCGCCTCGTGCCTAGGTGTGGGGCGTTCGGGGTCGGGTGCTCTCTCGCGCCCGACCGCCCGTCTTTCGGGCGTGCGGCCGGGGCCCGTGTTTTGAGATTGGTGTAACCTCCATCTTAGTTTGAGATTTTCAGAAATTGCAGAGTTTTGGGCTAACGACTCCGGATCCCACGGACTACACAATCAGCAATGGCAGATACAAGATTGAGTCCAAATCATCATTAAAAATGCAAGACCCTGCAGTGTAGTACAGAAAACTCACAACATTATGCACAGTTAGTTCTGTCCTACTTCGCAGCGTCTTTTGCAAGTCACAGAGCGTTCAATAGAAAAAAAAAGCGTGATCTGTGTTTAATTCTAGACAATCAACAACGTGCAAATGATTATCCATAATGTGCGCGCGATCTCTGCTGTGCGCGCACTCTCTGACTCACGTTCGGGTGTGTATCACTGTTTCATTACACTCCCCTCACAAGACATCTGTACACCTCCGAAGCAAGCAACAGATGTCTGACAGAAGCAAAAAGAAAATAATTGAAACATCACTGTGGACATGCATATATAAACCAGGGACCAACTATAATCATCCCTGTACGCTGGACCCTGCTGCCGATGATCTCTAGCCTGTGAATCTGGTTAATCCTGGTCTCTGGATTTCGATCAGCTCTGTTCTCTGGACTCGAATCATCTCTGTTCTCTGGATCACTCCACGTCTGTACAAGAAAGAAAGCAACAACAAACATGTCACCGCACCACTGTGACTACAAAGTTGGACACAGCATAATGTATGCCTGACTCAATGCCTTTAGTTGGGGGGGGCATAAATCGAACCCTTGATCGTTCAACACCGATGATTGTTTTATCTCAAAATCACACACAAAAAAAGAAACGACGTCCGAAAGAAACCACCAAAGCATCGGCAAAGGGGAATATAATCCTATTACTTGTCGCGGGGCCACTCAGGCCAGTACCTCTTATGCCTAGGGCAAAGGGGGCTTGATGTCTGGTAAACACATGCTGCATCCTCAGAGGGCGCACTGTCTGCAACATTCGGGCCGGGGACCAGGGGGTTGGGTTGCGCTCTCTGACCAAAATTAACTGGCGCCTGGTGCTGGAAGAAGGAACTCAGCTACAAACCAGCTCCAATGCCAGGGGAAGCTAAATCTCACAGGGGGCGTCGGTTACGTACTATACGGTGTAGGCGAATTCACCGATGACCTGCAGAGTGAACCTGAAAACTGGCTGATACTGCTATATACAAGGTCAACATGATTCGTGTCAACACACAGAAGACATGCAATACATTCAATGAAATTTGGCAGTTCTGAACTCCCACCTCCCAAGGAAGGGCGCACGTGCAAACGGTGGGATAAAAAATAGAAACAACTGATTAACAGTTCATACACAAAAATACATGAGAGGGGAAGGAAAAGACTGTTGTCCTGTGACAGAACCTCAGAAAGAAAAAGGGGGGGGGGGCTGACGACGTCGCAAGGGCCATGGCGTAGACACCAGTGAGACAGCGTGCCATTCGCCAAGCCAATGCAAAACTGTCATCACCACGCCCTGCAGTCAGACATACCAGTCTGAAGTATTGAAATAAAAGGATGTGTAACCCACTTCTGAATTCTGTAAGGACTTCCTGAACTCTTTAAGACCTGTACAGAAAGGGGAGAGCAATCAGAGCATCAAAGGCGGTAATATACACGACATAAGGAGGAAACACATCCGTGATCACGCATATGCACCTGTCCTCCGAAATCTGTGCGCCATTGTAAAAATTTTGGATGTACTGATGACAACACTTGTCGTATGTCCTGTAACCCCACATCAATCTTGTGTTTGATGTTGTAGCGCAGCCATTCCTCATTTATGTCATGCATGAATTCAGATGCCTCCCTCCACTCAGGTTTGTCGTACCCCTTGTATTTTACAAACCATTTAACAATGTTGGGGCGGCGTGCCTTGTCCTTACATCTGTTTTTTTGAACTGCATGTTTTAAAACTTTTTTGACGATGAATTTCTCATCATCCACCAACGTCTCCTTGTCGGTGTAAAAGTGTAGGGGTGGAGCTCCGTGTGTCAAGGGGGGGTTGTATGGTTTGAGCTGCAATGAGTCAACCTGTTGTTCACCATACGGACCAGCAATTCTATACCTACCTGCACTTAGCCTCTCGAAAACTTCAGCAGGACCAACCTAAAGACGGTCCAATTTACTCTCCCCCGGTTTACGAATGGTTTTCAACCAAACAGGATCACCGGGTTCAAAATTGAGAGGCAGGTGTTCCGTCAGGTATTTGGCACTGAATCAATCATGTATTTTTGTGAGCTTGGCACTCACATATTCTCTTTTCCTACGCACACGTTGAAAAAATTGGTACACATCCTCTGACCCGTAATCAGGTGCCATTGGAGGGTGATCCCCAAACCCAATGGGATCCCTACCGAAAACGAGTCTATGTGGACTGAAGCCTGATACAGCTCCAGGCATATCGTAAGCACACCAAAGTGCCAGAGGCAATAAATCAGTCCACTTACGATTTCTTCCTGCCTGCTGTAACAACTTGCGTAAGCTGTCAACAACTACCTGTACTGCCCGCTCAGCCCTATCATTTCTCTTGTTACGATACACAGGGGATCTATACTCCTCGATTCCTGAGAGCTGACAGAATGTGGAGAAAAAATCTGCATGCATAATTTTATCCACGTTGCTAAAAATGTCCTTCGGCAGCCCGAAGAAAGTAACAAAACGCGTCAGAAATAAAGAAGCCAGCTCAGATGAGGTAATGGTGGTGCTGCATGGCAGTGCCTTTACATATGCTGTTAAACAAAAGACAATTACAAAAGCTGAGTCATATACAACAGCTCCCTGTTTTACTTCATCCAATTTACAAAGCTCTGCTGAGATAGAACTAAACGGATACTCAGGTATTGGATATGAATGCATAGTGTCAGGCTGCAGACCCTTGCAACCCTTGACAGCCTGACAGACCTGACAATGTTCTAACTGCAGCGCAATGTGTTCTTTCAGCTTGGTGTATGAAAATTTTTGTGGCTGTCCTTTATCAAGCTCCTGAAAAATGTATGTTCTGTCAATGAGCTGGTGTGTTTTGTGAATGCCTGGATGGGCATATGTATGTGTCGCCACTATGACTTTGTCCAACAGAGACAGAGGAACACAAATACTCCCTGCCAATCGAACACGACCGATTTGTAATCTGTACTGACCACTGACACCATCTGCCTGTAGTGTTGTCCAATGTGGACCCAGCACTGGGTCAGCAGCATATTCTGGATCCCAATCACTATACAACACAGCGGTATCAGGGGGAAGTTTGATTGTATTTAGTGTGTGTATGGGCAGCTCGTGCTCGTCACCCACTGAGACACATGAAACTGTAGAAATTTCTGTGTGACGTAACTCACGCTTGACTACTCGAGAAGGTCTGCTCTGTTGAAAAGCTGCAGGGTTGCAGTATAAGTGAAATCAGTCAATATCAGCAAAAGCTGATGCATGCACAAGGGAGGGGTGATCAGAAAAGTGACGAATTTCTGCAACCGCACCGGCCTCAAGAAGAAGCTCACGTGCCTCAGTTTGATGAGGTATGTGGACTGCAACACACTCAGTGCAATCAGGAACCATACAGGCACGTACAGTACGATACTCTCCAAAATCATTTGGGTGCCGTTCACGCAACTTACGTTGTGTGTATTCACGTTCACGCTGTTCACACTGGTTCCAACCCTCAAGGTCATTTTCACTGCCGTGATAAGATACATCCTGAGATAACCCTGCCGGGTATGCCGAGCGTGATAACGCATCAGGGGCTTCATTTCCAGCTCCCTTATGATACAGTATTACAAGATTGAAACGACTTAAAAACTCGTGCCATTGGCCACAACGACCCGAGGGCCCAGACACAGTACACAAATCCTCCTTTTACCACTGTACAATACTACTATGATCTGTACGTACCAATACTTCCTGATGTCCTATCCATGACTGAAACTTTAACAAACTACATACAACAGCATACGTCTCTCTTTCCCTCACTGTCCATCCCACCTGTCCTATACCTTTATCTTTATGCTTACCTGCTGTTTTACTGCCCTGCAGTTTTCTAGAAAAAAAAGCGACAGGATGCCAATTCCCGTCGTCCTGTTCCTGTTCTAACACTCCCCCTACAGCGAAATCTGATGCATCAGTGGACAGCCGCCACCGTGCACCAGGACGCGGTAGATACAACTCAACTTTCTCAATGAGAGAATCTTTGATTTGCTGAAATCCCCACTCCATTTCAGGAGTCCACTTGATCTCTGATTGTTTGGGGGTAAGCTTAACACGTTTGCGTGCCTTACAAGGCAACCCATTACCATCTACTGCCGGCCCCCCTTGTACATCCTCAAACTGATACATACCTTTTAGGGCCTCCATCAAGGGGGCAGCATACTTGGCATAGTTACGTATATACATACTATACCAATTTGCCAAACCCAGGAACCCTTTCAGGGCCTTGGCATTGGTAATGTGTTTAATTTCCCAATACCGAAGGGCCTGTGTTTTACTCGGGTTAGGGAAGCGTTTACCGTTACAAAGTACATGCCCTACATACTGTACTTGACGACGCAACAAAAAACACTTTTCAGGCTTGACCGTGAGGTTAGCAGATGCAAATGCATGAAACAGCTCACGCATACAAAGATAATGATAATGCAGCGTATCCTGATCTAAAGGGTGGGAGGAAATGATATATGAAAAGGGGGTGACCATATCAGAATTTGCTGTGCCATCAGGCAAAATTGGCGGCGGTGAAGAACAGGGGTTCAAAAATGTATCAGCTGGTTTGTCTGCATAAGCATGGCTGTCAAAAAGCTTGCCAGGGCCATGATCAGAAGGTGCATAGTTGCGCGGCACTCCTGTACCCGTCAAGACATCATTAATATACGGCCCACTAGTAGGGCAGTTACGTACAACCCACGCAACTAGTCGCTGAAAAACCTGCGGGCCCACCTTAACCCCCATGGGCAGCACCTTCCATTCATACACGCCGAAAGGCGTGATAAATGCGGTCAAGAAACGACTGGATTCCTCCAGGTGCATCTGGTGGAATCCGTCTTCCAAATCCACCAACGAAAAAACACTGTTACCCTCTTGGCGGGCGAGCTGGTCTTCAATTACCAGTATGGGAAAATTTAACCCTTCATGCTGGGTATTTAAATACTGATAATCGATGACCAGTCGCCATTTGCAATTGGGTTTGGGGACTAAAAAAGCCCGCGATACCCACTCTGTATTACCTCGACACTTACGTATGAAACCCTGTTCCTCAAAACCCTTAATTGTATCGTACAGAACCTCTTCACGCACACCTACTGTACGTATGGCTTTACAACTAAAAGGAACTGCATTGGGTATCAATTCAAGCTTTACCTCAGCATGAGGACCCCTTTTGTCATTGTCAACCTGCGTGATAGTTTTTCTGGTAAAGACCTGCTCCTTAAATTCACTGATTAGTGCTTCATGCAGATGCTGACAGTCCTCATATTCCATATCTGCCTGTACTACACTAAAAATACTAGTACCATCATCACTCACTACCTGAATACCATGCTCAGTGTTACTATCAGACATATACTCATCAGTAAGAGCATTGTCTTCAGAATCGTCACTCTCTGATATGACGTCACTGGCTAAGTCCTGTAATCCCTGAAAATCAACCCAGTACAGCTTATCAGCCTCAGACAAGGATTGAACCGATCCTTTCGCTAGTCGTCGACGACCAAAACGCCTTCGCTGACGACTTAACCCACCATCAGACAACACAAACTGTGAAGAGGGAGCACTCACTAGCTCATTTGCAGGCTCATTTTCAGCTCGCGGCTGGCTGTCTGGCAATCCATGAAACTGCGAGTCAACAGATGGCTCACTCCAACCATTGCAAACAGCCTCAGGCCTGATGGCAGGCTGTGAGGGTCCAGGCTGTTGAGCCCGATCATGGCCAAAGCAGTCAAAGAAAACAACCCGATGTGGAATGGTACAGTTTTTTACCTTGCCATTTGAGGTTACAAACAATGGGTGGCCAGTTGGGATTTCGACCCAATCCACAGCAACCTCATCAACGAGCCACCACCATGAAGCTTCTTTAACTACAGGGATGATGGCAACTCCACGACAGGCTTCCATGACCATTTTGACTGCAACACGGGACCATAGGTGTTCAGGAGGGTGCAGCCACATGGTTTCACCATTCCATGGTTTCGATAGTGAGTGCTGTGGATCAGTCCATGTCTGTGGAAAGGCCTGAAAATTAGGGCACCCGAAAGCATCGACTGTGACAGACATACCAGCATCCGTCATCCACGCTGAGACAAGATCAATGACGTCTGATCGAACTCGAACATGTCCTGGTTTGATTCGTTTGACCTGACGACGAAGCATAGTATTCAAAGCAGGAGTTATGAATTTATTCGCAGGGGGCTGGGGTGTGGTTGCTGTTGGAAAAGGGTCAGACCCTTGAAGTGACGTGAGATTCAACTGAGTCAGACCTCGAAAAATTCTGTTATCCTGTCGTAACTGAAAATCATAGTAAGACAGAATTTTAGTATCACGATAATCAATGCAACGAGCATACCCCGAGCCAGCCATAAAATAATCTGGGGCCCATGCCTCATGGCGATGGCCCCACTGATCAGCATACAAACGGTCAATCTGTGATGCTTCCCTGGTCCCTCCTGCACTTAAAGAATCCGGGCTAACGTGACAGAGAATTGAGTCTGTAGCTTCAGTACAAGACGAACCAGAAGTTGGGTAAACGGGAGAAATTATACTCGTGTTGCCAGAAAACAAACGGCAAGCCAACGCCGTAATACTTGAAACAAACATAACCAGGTTAAGCCAATCACTCGCACCTGCAGAAAGATCGTTACGATCACTCATTGTAATTGGAGCCTCACGCCCCACTAAACCAAGGACCTCACGTCCCATACTCAGCGAATCACTCGCCATCTGCAGAGCATCACACTTCTGTTGCAGTGGACACTCACTGTAAAACTTCCAGAAGCCTCACGCTTCATAGCTGACCTATTGGGAACCTCACACTCGACACTCGATGACACTCTCACCTGGGGAGCCTCGAGCTCCAGATTTCGCACAGTCTGCGAACTAACCTGAGTGGCATCACGCCTTGTAGACAGCGAATCGCTCGCCATTTTTTGCACAAGTCCAAATAGAATGAAAAGGGAAACAAAACAGTCGAATGACTGCGGATGTGTTGAATTAGTTTGGTTTGTCAGAGACGAATTTTCCTGCGGCGGTAGAAATTGACTGCGACCTGTACTGCCAAAACCACCTGTCCTGCGCTCAGTGGTCCACAGCTCCTTGGCTTCAACCAAAGATGGCGTTGAATGCTTCTCAAGTATTAATTGAGCAATTCTGTCACCTTTCTGAATTATGAAAGGCTGGTCACCTGAATTCTCAAGTAACACCGTTACATCACCATGGTATCCCCGATCTATGACGCCGCCCGCAACATGTACCCTTTGGGCAGCAAAACTGCTGCGTGAGGCGATGCGACCATAATGACCCATTGGGATTGCCATGGAGATGTGCAGTGGTATTTTTACAGCAGACTGAGCCGGAATTGAAACTGAGATAGGGAAAAACAGATCATACCTGGTGAAACACCGGTTGCTTGCTTGGGTAATCTCACGTCGTCCTGAAGTCGTTTGACTTGGAGTGATGACCCATCCTGCAAAAGGAAAACCTGATCATATTCCCTGGAGCATATCTTCTCAAACCAAATGCGTTCTAAATGATTTATGCATACAACATGTCCATAAGACGTACATGTAGATAATGCCTGAGGTGGTGCTGTTGGATTACACTCAGGACACGACCAATCTGTGACCAGCGGTTCTGAGAAGCGTACAGATTTTTGTTCAAGGACAGGCTGTCCATGTCCAGATTGCTTCAAAATGCTGACCAAAACACGCTGATGTACACAGAGACATGCTGTCTGGTCTCCAAGACACTTAGGGCATAACCCTTGATACCGTGATGGATATTTCACCATTTTCAGCTCCTCCATGGGGACCAGAAATTTCTGATTGGGCAGAAAAGCAAGGTGGTACTGCTGGAAAAAAGGAAGGCAAAGCAGAATTTTGTCCCCCACATCTGCGAGGTGAATGAACACATTTAGGCACTGGAAGATAACCACTCCGCGCTTTCCTGTCACAGGTAATGACATATTGACAATGAGGCCCTTGTCTATTCCTGTAATCTGCGATTTCCCGACCCCCAACAAACGTAACGGGCGTGGGGCGTCCACCCAGCTAGCTTTGGGAAAACATTTTGACGGCCCCACTGCCAAAACCTGACACCCTATGTCTGCCAGTATCAGTACTTCAGTCTCAGGCAAAAGTAATTGATCCTGGAAAGAAATTCCAACATGAAATAAAAGTTCACTCTTACCCGAATGATATTTATTGGGTGGTTTAATGGGGGAACGAGTAACAGAGTGCATTGCCTCAAAGTCCAGTAACCTGATCTCAACTCCCTGGTTCTGCAAATAGAAAAGGGGAGGTAACTGCAGCCACCGAACATGCTTGTCTGGCCTGGCACTCCGGGCGTATGGCTGCCTTCCTATATCCTACGGTACAGATTGCTTGGGCTGAGAATCCTCAGATAGTACTGTCTGGGGTGGGGTTTCACTGATGGCACTGGCATCCTCATCCTGAACACTACGCGCCCGGGCATTCTCACGCGCGTACCGGCTCGGTGTCGGAAATTGAGCCGCCATATGCCCCCGACCCCCACAGCGAAAACAGACAGCTGTAGCACCAGGACCCTTGGTATCTGCTGTGGTCTTGCGGTAATGGCAGTCACGCCCACGCTCATCGTCGGATGACCGCTTTTCGTCGCGATCCCTGGCCCTCGTGTTCGCTGAACCACGGTCCGTTCCATTCCCACTGGACCTGCGTTCATGCTCTGTTCTTTTCCCATCAGATCTGTGTTCGCGGAAGGATCGACGGTCATTTCGATCCGTCCCTGATCCACTCTCCTTATCACTACCAAGACCTTTACTGTACTGTCTCCTGTCTTTGTATGGACTGCGGTGTGACTTATCACGACCTTCACTGCCACTGCGACCGCTACGATATCCACCACTACCTTGACCACTACGGTACCCACTGTGACCACTATGATATCCTTTTTCTTTACGTGATTACCTATCACTACGACCGCTCCGATATCCCCGGTCACAATCACTGTTATATCCTCGACCGCGACCACTGCTATATCGTCGTTCACCACTCCTGCCTGTACGCCGTTCATCACGACGACGTTGTGAATCATAGTCACTGCGGTTCTCAGGCCTGCTGGGTACATTACTAACCGCACTGACAGCAGTGGGCTGAGCATGCATACCATCAATGACACCCTGCTCCACCCACTCTGCATCACGAACCGCCAACAAACGGGGCATTACAAACATGAACAACTCAACGTATGTAAATTTTGTGTTGCCCCTGGCAGCCTGAATTTGTAACAAATCATTCTTGATCTGAAACCACGGCTCTTCTGGGCGCATTTTAGAAGTGTACGCAATAATGGCACCTATGAGCACTGAGTGTGCTTCCCACATGGATGTTCCTCCATATGCTGCTGTTCGGCGCCCATGCTTCAGAAATCTAACATCGAAGTTATACCACTCCTCAGGACCCACTTGTCCCTGCAGTGACCCAGGTAGCGCCAATGCTTTAAAAAAAATTCGAGGGACGTAAGGGTTCTGGTGACGCCTACTGTGCAACCGGATAAGCTGGAAATCTTCACCAATACGCAAACGTTCCTGTCTAATCTGGGTAATCAACTCAACTTGCCTGTCCTCAGGCTGTGTAGCTACCAACAATTTTAGTTGATACCCCGTCTCGAACCATCGACCAGTATTTTCATACCAATCGATGTAGAGCAACGCCCAATCAACGTAAAGCATTTTTTTTCTATCCCAAATGGGAATTGCAAATGGACGGCGCAAGCTGCTTAAAACATCTGGGTCTATCCAACCGTCGGTATTGGAACCAAAAATACCTTTACCCCTAAACTTTCGGCTAGGCGGCGGGGAGGAGAAGTCGATATCATCATTCCATTCACGCACCTCATGGAATGCGAAACCGGGCGTGATTCCAGACGGTAAAAGAGTAGTTGCATCTAAAAACGAAGGCGGCTCAAGACCCCGAAAAAGCTTCAAATATCCTTCGGGATCATACAACCAATGTAACAAAGGTGAATGTGCAGACATGGCGGGAGTAGGAGAAGAGGGGAATTCAAAATCACAACCACGCCCAACGGACTGACGTGGGTTGGTACCACTCGATGAAGGTGGAGCCGTAATAGGCGCCGCTGCAGTTGATGCTAATGCTGACTGAGGGGAGGGCTGTGAACCTCTATCCCTATCGTGCATGCGGTTTGTTGAATGCGCTTGTGAACTCGAAACTTCTTGGGTTGAGGAAGTAGCTTGTCCAGCCTGTAAAGAGGCACGTCCAATGCTATTGGAACCCGCAATACGTTGATGTATTGTGTCAACGTCCATGCGCAATAACCCGAAACTCTCTTGGAATGCGGTTTGTACACCATCAAATGCAGTTCCTACGCGTGCTTCTAAGGCCTGCAATTTAGAATCAACGTCTTGATGCGAAAGGCTCTGCATGTTACCTAAAGCATTGACTTTCAACTCCAAACCGGAAACACGAGTACGCACGGTATTTAATGAAGCGTCCACTTCCGAATTGAAGTGTTCAACCCGCTGAAAAAAAACAAGCATTTTGGACTCGGCAACCGAATGCAACTGCAAGAGTTCATCACGAATGGCGTTACCATCGGGGTGTGAGTGAATTTGGGATGAAGAATGGGGTCCCGATGGTGATGGCGGATCACTCGCCACCTGAGCACTCACTTCGGCAATCCGTTGAGAAGTGAATGATATATGATTGTGCAACTGGGAATTTGTACTTGCGTGTTCATGCTCCAGTTTACCCAAAGCACTTTTAACCATCTCAACTTGACTCGAAAGAGGAGATTCACGCTCTTCCAAGAGCGTTATCCGCATGGTAAGCGCTTGTTATCCACGTTTCATGTCTCCGCCAGTGCCACTCAGTTGTGCACTCATGGAGTCCATAGCACTAGAAACCTCCAAAAGGGACTTTTGGTGAGCGACTGCAAATTCTTCAACCTTAGAAACTCGCCGCTCAAGAGGTCCCATTAGTTCATGCAAACCGGAACACGTGTCATGCAATTGTTGAATACGAGTCAATGTGTGTTCATCGAGGCCGGTTGGTCTCACACCATCACCTATTTGGCGAGCAAAAGAGTCACACCTCAAATTCATTGTAGAATTGAGGCGTTTCTCGATTTCAACGCTTCGCTTGGTGATGGTGTCCTCAACTTGTGACAACGTTTTTCCAATTCGTTCATCTAAATGAGAGAATTAAAAGAACGAAATTGAGATTGATTGTTCCGAAATGAGTCATCGATGCGTGCGTTTAGAGCCTTGAGATGCTCACCAATGCGTGTTTGCACTAAGGACTGAACGCGTGTATTTATCCTGTCAAAAGCGGCTTGCAAACGTTGTGCAAAATGACTCTCGAAAAAAGATTGTAGCTCACGCAACTTAGATTCACAAAGAACCTGCAAAGCATCAACCCTTTCATTGACTTGTTCAACACAGTCTTGTAATTGCTTCAATTGCAAACCGACTTCATTTGTCAACATATCCCTAACATGATTATCACTAATGACCACATGCTCCCTTATTAAATCCAAAGAATTCAAAATAGAGCCACCGGGCACGGATGCATGCGATATATAATCATAACGAAACGAATCAAATGCATAAGAATGGGATGCCAAAGTGCTCTCTATTGTGTGCATGGTATTTCTCGCCATTTGCAAAGAAGAAGCGAAAATATTTTGCATTTCTTCAAGTTGGACATTCATCAATTGAATATCACCACACGTAGCAAAGTTCGAAAAGCGCTCATGAATAGTCGTCACGGTCTCGTCTACCTTGCTTGCACTTGCCGCACCCTTCAAAATCATGTCAAGATTGGCCTCCACTTGTTCCATTCGTTGTTCCACGAGCCCCAAAATGTCCTTAAGGCTCTCCGAATCAACCGAATTTTGCTCTCAAAACGAATTCGGTCAGAGTGTCGTTGGGAGTCATGAGGTGGATAACTTTGAGAAGAGTTCGTAGCATTATCCTCCAATCGCCCAACCCGAACAACCACTTGTTTGTATCGATGTTCAACACGGCTTTTCACAACCTTTTTGAATTTTTCAATCTCCGTAGCAAGTGTTCCTTGTTGTAGGGTGCACGTTGTATAAACTTTCTTGCTCATTGCCTCACAACCATCAATGCGTTGTTGAATGGCGTGTACCTTGGGAGATTGTGACAAAAGAACTTCAAATTCATCTTGTTGTGAGCCTTGTGAAGAGTGATAATGTTCGGAACGCGATGACATTTGTCGTTGATGTTCTTCAAATTGTTCCACCAATTGTTGGACTCGTGATGGCTTCTCCAAATTGTCAACATCACCCGTTTCATCTTCGTTCATGAACTCCTCCACATACCACTTGCCGAAAGAAAGGTGAGTTGAGGGAAGGATGTTGGGACCAAGTGATGTTTCGAATTTTTCCAATGGGTCCATTGACTCATCATTGTTGTAGGTTGTGCCATATCCGGGGCTTGGAGTCACCGATTCGAAACGCTTATGCTTGCTACCATGTTTTGAGATTGGTGTAACCTCCATCTTACTTTGAGATTTCCGAAATTGCAGAGTTTTGGGCTAATGACTCCGGATCCCACGGAATACACAATCAGCAATGGCACATACAGGATTGAGTCCGAATCATCATTAAAAATGCAAGACCCTGCAGTGTAGTACAGAAAACTCACAACATTATGCACAGTTAGTACTGTCCTACTTCGCAGCGTCTTTTGCAAGTCACAGAGCGTTCAATCTTATAAATAAAGCGTGATCTGAGTTTAATTCTAGACAATCAACGACGTGCAAATGATCATCCATAATGTGCGCGCAATCTCTGCTGTGCGCGCACTCTCTGACTCACGTTTGGGGTGTGTATCACTGTCTCATTACACCCGTTACCCACTGGTTGTGGGTGTGCTGGATGTTGGCGCGGGGACCCGTTACCTACTGCACAGTGCGCGCTCTTGCGAGCTAGCTTTTTTTTTCCGCACTGTGCATCCCCTCAATCCCCGGGGTGCTAGGGCTTGCGAGCTAGCTGTGCCCGCTGTGGGGGGGGCATGAGGGTACCCGGGGGGGGCGCCTCGTGCCTGGGTGTGGGGCGTCCGGACTGGGCGCTCTCCCACTCCCGACCGCCCGTCCTTTGGGCGTGGGCGCGGGGACCCGTCACCAACCCCACAGCGCGCGCTCTTGCGAGCTGGCTGTGCGCGCTGGGGGGGCGCCTCGAGGGCGCCCAGGGGGGGTGCCTCTTGCCTGGTTGTGGGGTGTCCGGGGTTGGGCGCTCTCCCACGCCCGACTGCCCCTCCTTGGGGCGTGCGGCCGGCGCCCGCTTTCCACTCGCTGTGCCTGCGGTGTGCAGGCCTTGGGGCCCGGCTGTCAGTGCCCGTCGTCGTGTGTTGTGCCCGCTTCCCGGGTTTGCGGCATCTGGGGCCGTTGCTGCTGGGAACCTGTCCTTGTGCCGTGGTTGCCGCCAGCGGCGTGCCTCTCTGGCGTGCCTCGTGGCCCCGCTTTGGTGCGCCGCGCCTCGTCCGGTCCGGTCGCTCTCAGTGCTCCGGTCGGCTTTCCGGTCGCCGTTGTGCCTTCCCCCAGCCCGGGGGCTGTCGCTCCCGACTTTGCTGGGCGGCTGCGCGGGGCACGTGGAGGCCGGCTGAGAACCGGGCTCATTGTGCGTGCCGCTGGCCCGCCCGAGGCAGGGCTGCTGGGCTCGCTCCGCGTAGTACCCCTTCGGGGCCCGGTGATGGGGTTGTCCCTGGGGGGTCCGGATTGGACTCGGCCGGGAGGGACAGGCGGTACAGGTGTACACCATGGGACACTGGGAGGGACAGCCGGCAATCCAACGGATGGCGGAGCCCGCGTGGAGGGAGCCGCTGCATCCGGAGGGCCAGGTGGGGAGGGGAAAGGCGGATGGGGCGGACACTGCTAAGCTGGACAGAGCGGAGAAAGAAAAGGAGAAGCGCCAGAAGGAGGCGGCGGCGGAAGGGTTGGACATGCTGGGGGACGGCAGGGACAGGAAGGACATGCTGCAGAAGTGGGCGGAGAGGCTGAGGGGCAAGGCGATGGCAGGTCAGAATACCTTGATAGAAAATGGAGAGGCGCAGCCAGGGCTGGAAGACCGCATCAAAGGATGTAGGGGTGAAGAGGTACGGCAGATGGTGAGCAAGCCTAGGTACCACCCGAAGGCCAGAGCGGAGGCGCTGGAGGACAAGTGCAAGCCAGAGTGCACGCTGGCCAGGTGCCTTTGCAGGCTGGACGGACCACAGGAGCCCAAGGGAGGATACCATGGGATCAGAGTAAGGCAGCCCAGGAGACAAGGGCCTATGTGGCTGCAGATGGGGGAAGAGGAAGGGGCGCCACTGGTGTACTTCCACCAAGTCAAACACATGTGGGTGGGATATGCGGATGGTCGGAGCGGAACAGTGGGGGAGGAGGAGGAAGCGGGCGAGAGGCAAGCAAAGGCGCAGATCCTCACGGCAAAGAAGGTGGAGCTAAAACAGGTGGTGCCGTGGATGCAGATGCAGCGGGATGCGCAGGTAGCGGTGTGTGTGGACAGCACGAGCAGAACAGTAGCGGTTTGGGGGCCCACAAGGCAGGTCTTGGCAATGGCGCTGTACGTTGGGGAGACAGTGCGGCGCGGCAGAGGCATGGCCGGAGAGTAGGACCCAGACACAGAAATGCACTGGATGCGCAACGTTATGACCATGGTTGACTATGACGAGGCGGCGGGGAGGAGGGCCAAAGGGCACACAATACAAGTAGTGTCCCCACAGGCGAGTGCCACGGGGGCTGCAGACCAAGGGGTCACGGACCTGGTGCAGGACGGACACAGGTGGTGGGTCGTGGAACCCAGGGGGGATAGGCGCCAAGCGGTGTTGTATTGAAGCGGTACCCAGAACCCCATGGCTGGGGTAGGGCATACAACCGGTCTCCGGTCCACTAACCCCATGTACGGAAGGGAAGACGCCCGTTGACGCCTGGTGCGAGCCCGGCGGGAGCATGTTCCGTGCCGTAAAGCCCCGCATCGGCAACCGATGCGCCGCCAGCGGAGATTTATATATCAGAATATCAGGAATAAACAGGGTTTTATTTTCATATTGTTTCCGTCAATTTTTACGCTTCCGTTCTGATATTCACTGTTTTGACAGCTGGCGGTTAGTTCGCGACTTTAGCGTAACCGCCAGTTTAACTGTTATATACAGATATTTTAGCGCAAATCGTGACAAAGACTCTAAAGTCTTCAGGAATTGCATTGATGCATCCGCAATTTTCACATCTTACACTCGCAACCTTAATCGGAATTTTTCAGGATGTCGAAATCGGATTTTCGACTTCGACATCCCCGCACTTGATTTGACCCTTTTCGAGTTGACCTACGTGCTTCCCTATGCACGAATCAACTTTCCTTTTGTCTTGCCCTCCATTTGTCTTAGAGATATGGGCAAAACAAAGTTGATTTGTGAGGCCACTTGTGAGGGTCATATCTCGTGCCGCTTGCGAGAAATGACAATAAAGAAAACGTGGGATGTATTCACAATACTACCGACGTAATTTAGGAAGCTTTATACGCCTTGCGTCCCCACACGTGTGCGCTAGCGTAACGGATCATGGTCAAGAGGGTAGAGTTTGCGTTATAACTCTTTGGCCATGATATTGCGTGCGTTAAGATAACTTTCGAGTGTAGCGCGCAAGTGTTGGTGTTGCATAGGAACTCTCCTTGAGTTCCTATGAGCGATTGACACAAAGTTATGCCCTTGGATGGGCATGACATATCGTGGGGGGAGCTACCTTTTTGGGCAATATGGAGTATGTGCCTTGTGTTGTGTTGCGTGCCCATTTGGCGGGTCCATCGGTCCAAGCCGAACCCGCCAATGGACCTCAAATTGCACAAGCCCCTTCTCCATACTCCCTACGAGCAATTGCGAGCCCAACCTTCGTGGAGGGAAGCTTGTGTGGCGATCCCAAAGCGATGCGTTGGGAGCAAGGTGTGTGTTTTGCAATTTTCCATATTTTCATGTGCCCACTTGGGAAGTAGCGCTCGTGACCTTTCAAAGCGCCCCAAGTGGAGCACATATGTGGAATCAGAGGTCATTGGTGTCAAGTCATTGTGTTTAGAAGGATTGGTCGATTACTCAATCCAAGCCGAAGATATTAGAATATATATTTGCGCCTTTCAAGGCACTTTTGGGTGTTTCTTCGCCAATATTGCTGTTTTTTGCCCATCATGATGTCAAGTGGCGACCGTGTATCTCAACATTGCGCTCAATTGACATCATGACTCAAGTATGTTATGGGGGAACATACTTCGGTGCCCAACATATCTTGAACCCAGCGAATAACTCCTCTTGGGCTTGGCATACTGTGGCCGCCATGTTGGCGATTTGGGACTATCCCAAATCATGGGCTCACTTGGCGACCCTGCCATTCCCAAGACCGGAGGAGTTGGGCGACGCCCAAAAGATATGTTGGACACATATGACTTGCTACCAATCCTATGGCACACTCCCGTCCAAGTCGAGCATGTGCCTCATTTGCCACAACCATGATTGTGCGCATTTTCGGCAATTTTGAGCAATTTTCCACATTTTCTGCCCCCCGTGCACTATGTTCAGCCCACCCGTGCACGCCGGACGCATGGACCAATGGACCATATATGACATGAGTGTTATGCATATTGGTCCCCATGGTTCACATACCACGTGGGCGAAGCGGAGCAACCTTCGTTAAGGTGCTAGGCCAAAGTGAGTGTGGGCAATTTTGCCATTTTGGCATTTGTGGACCCAATTGGGATCGTCACCAGGCCAAGTGGCATGGAGATCTTTTGATGGCCAAGGACATGGGAGTCTTTGTTGGACTCCTGATGGATTGCGCATGGAATGGCGGATCCGATCTCCAAGCCGGCGTGGAGATATACTATTGGGAGCACCCCAATTTTTGGCTCATTTCGAGCAGCCAAAATGACCCCCTTTTAGGACCCCAATTTCAACCCCCCGTGTGGTCAATTGGCGGTCCCATATGTCTATGCCTACAGAGGGCCCGGACCTAATTTCAAGTTGTACACTCAGATAAAAGTCCTAAGTCTTGCCTCCGATCCTGTGAGCCATTGGCCTTGCCCTGGCCGGGCGAGCCACGCGTGAGAATGATGCCAGTTTTGGTGATTTTGGCATCATGACCCCA
Organism: Eutreptiella sp. 'Long Island Sound 2002'; assembly: GCA_964036045.1. Taxonomy (NCBI): domain Eukaryota; phylum Euglenozoa; class Euglenophyceae; order Eutreptiales; family Eutreptiaceae; genus Eutreptiella; species Eutreptiella sp. 'Long Island Sound 2002'. Next base: position 90,299,610 of record OZ038382.1, on the reverse strand, counting down.
CTTGACGAACCCGTGGTGCCCTGATGCCGGGACCTCAGAGGGAACCATGTTGGGTGAGGGCTCCAAAGAGGACATGCTCGAAGAGCATAGGGTCAGTTGCCTCGTCCCTACCCCTGGCGGGTCCGAATGAGGGGTCTGTTTTGGAGATTTTTGAGCTAATATCAGTTTGGGCTGAAACAGCCCATTTTCAGCTACCAACTCCTAGGGGATAATGGCGGAGCCATATCTCTGTGTCAGAGGCGATTTGAGACCTATTGTTAAGGGAGCATGAGGAGCCACTGTCGGGTGGTCTTGGAGCTCCTTGGTCCCCAGGAACTCGCCTGTGGCTGGGCGGGACACCTCCCCTATTAGCAGGGTTTCAGGGTCCGGACTGAGGAGGGCATGGGTTGTGTTTGAGCCCTGGCCCCCACCAGCCACTGAGAGGGTCGGACCTGCGATAGGGATATGAGTTCGGACTGAGTGTCTATTGTCCTGTGATGCCCTTCCCCCAGTCCAGTCTCAACCCCATGTGTACATATCCTGATGTGTTGCTGTACATACTTTTGTTCCCTTGTTTCAGAGTGGCAAGGATCCTGAAACGCTTTGTCACATGACACGAGCGTAATGATGCCCTTGTGAGCGTAGTGCTTTGCCTGCCTGCTCACCTGTGCGTGTCCACCGCAGCGTCCCGTGGCCAGTCCCCCCACGGGAACGCGTCAAAAGCGTTTCACCGCCGCGGGGTTACCCATCCCTAGCGTGCCACTCGGGGGCACCAACCCCGAGCAGCGCGGCGCAGCAGCTCGCAGCTTGCAGCTCGTAGCGCAGCGCAGCGGCTCGCAGCGCCGCCCAGCGACAGCGCCGAGTTCGTCACAGAGCCCGCAGCGCCGTCCAGAGCATCGCCCTGACCGCGCCGCGACCGTGAGGGAGGTGGACAGACCAGGACTCCCTCAACAGCGAGTCCCATCGGCCGACCAGCAAGGCCGCACACCCAGTTGCGTCAACCACCTCCACAACCACCGGCCGACCAGCACCGGCCGCACTCCCAGTCCAGTGCTACAGCACCCACCTCAACAACCATCCGAGGACCACTCCATCGAGAGCACCGATGGTGAACTGGGACGAGGCGGGCAAGACCTGGCCGCAGCCCCACCCCCATGCGGCGCGCCTACGCAGCTGCGTGGGTTGCTGTGGGGGCAGCAGTACCGCCACAGCGATCCCCAGTGCGAAGGCGGCATGCCCGGGAGCTTCGAGCTCCGCGAGGACATGGGCGAGGACCTCCTGCGGGCAGTGGAGGAGTGGCTGCGGGCGGAAGGGTATGGGTACCGCTTCCGCCACAAGCGCTGGAGGACCTGAACCCGCCCGGACAGGCCCGGCGAAGGGCTGCGCCCCGACGGGATTGAGGAGGACGAGAAGCCCAACGAGTACCCGTCGGGCGCCTCGATCAATGTCTCCATGTGGGACATGATCGAGAAGAACTTCCTGGAACCGGGGAGCGAGCGCAGGCTGCAGGGCAGCAGCAGCAGCGCGTCTCCGGGGAAGGAGAAGCGGTCCGCCGGGGACAGGAAGCGGGACCGGAAGTGGCGGGAGTACCAGGAATCCCTGGCCGCCGAAGCCGCCCAAGGCGCCAGGGGCGGAACCCCAGCCCACAGCCCCCAACGGGCCAATGGTGGTCACCACCTCGGCCACGCCACCCTTGGCGACTTTATCCAAGTCGCCAAGCAGACCAAGGCCAAGCCCCGTCCGCTGCTCCTGAGGAAGTCAGGCCCCAGCAGCGACGTGGAGTCGGCCCACCGCGGGAGGATGCCGGCCGACCAGGCCAGCTCCAGCAGCAGCGTCGCTCCCGACCAAAGGGACGTGGCGCGCGCCTGTGAGCGCGCCGGTGGGGTGCCCTGCAACCTTTGGGTTGCCCGGCAACGGGCCAAGCAGCACAGCGCTGCCATGGAGGGCGCCGTCGGCATCGCCCAGGAGGAGGCTGCGGAGTTGGCGCATGGCATTGCCATCCACGCCTCGACCGTGGCGGCCATTGCGGCCGGACTCACGGCCGTAGCCGCCCATGGGGCAGCGACTGCCCAGGTCAACGGTGAGTCGGCGGCAGCTGACGAAGAAGCCCGCCTGACGCAGGAGGCCATTGTCTGCAAGGAGGCCGAGGTGAAGGCGCTGGAGGAGGCGCTTGCCCGAGAGAGGGCAAAGAAGGAGGCGGAGGAAAGGGCCCATGCCGAGGCAACGGCGAGGGCCCAGGCGGATGCCGCCAAGAAGGACGCCATCGAGGCTGCGCGACGGAAGGTCGCTGAGGAGAGGGCCAAGACGGAGGCGGAGTTGGCGGCGTTGGAAGCGGAGAAGGCGCGGCTGCAGCAGACCCGGGAAGCCGAGGCGGCTCGTGCCCGGGAGGAGGCCGAAAGGCGAGCTGCCGCAGCCACCGCGGCCGCAATGGAGGAGGCAGAGGGCAAACTCCGCCGCGAGACTCCCCCGGGAGGATCACGAGTGGAGACCCTTCGAAAGCTTTTCGAAGGGGACACCTCCTCCAAGATGACGCTGGATGAGGCGGACACGGGCAGCAGTGGGAGCAGTGGCCCCACTGCCCATCGACGGAGGAAGGGCAAGAGGAAGACCCCCGAGAGGCCGCGGAGGCCAGCGGGTGGACACCCCGACGACAGTGACCCCTTCCTCACCGCCAGCGACGGGAATGAACGAGACCGCCGACATCGCCGAGTGGTGGCTTGGACGGGAGGAGGCGGAGACGTCCCCATGGAGCCGGAAGGTGAGGATGATGATCCCCCTCCTCTCTACCGGAGCTCGGAGTCTTCCGAGATCGAGACGCCCAGGTGGGGTGACATGGACGAGGATGACCACATGGACTTCGACATCACGAAGAAGCGCCCATCCTCGGACCCACCGAGGCGACCCGGCGGAGACCCACCGGGACCCCCTGGCAGAGGACCATCAGGACCCCCTGGAGGACGCCCACCAAGTGGACCCCCTGGAGGCGGACCACCGGGCGGGGGAGGACCCCCTGGACCGGGCGGACCCGGCGGAGGCCCTCCTGGAGGACCCCCCCGGGACCCCGACGACCCACCAGGGAACGTCGACCCGGATACCACCTGGGGGTGGATTGTCTACCTCCGCAGGAGGGTCCAGTTCCTCGAGCGCGAGGTGGACACGGGCAAGGGCGAGATGACTCGCATCGCCAGGGTCGCCGCGCGCGCGCAGAGAGAGCTGGACATCGCCAAGATCGAGATGGTCAAGGGCGCCAGCGTCGCCACCGCCACCCAGAAGCTGCTGGACATCGCCAGGGGCGAGACCAGGTCGCTGAACAAGGTCATCAGCGGCCTGCAGCAGAGGCTGGACGCGCTGGAAGCCCGTGGGAGCGTCGGCAGCGACCATCCACCCCTGCAGTCTGGTTCGTCGGACGACGGCAGGGGACCCGGACCAGGTCCAGGCAGACCCCACGCCCCCGGCAGGGCCCCCAGGAGTCGCCCCAGCGCCAGTGCCCCCTCTCTCACCGCCCCCTCTCACCACAGCGGCAGTGGCAGTGAGGAGTGGCGTGATGAGTGGCTCATGGCGGACTACCACAACCGCCGTGCCCCACCGCGGACGCCTGTACGCCCCCGACGCCCCGCACCAGCCCCGGAGCCAATCCCAATGGCTGGTGGACGTTATGGTGGACTCAGGGATGAGGTCCCGGGAGAAGACGTGGATTGGGATGTCGGCGAAGTTGAGGACCTGGACCTGGACCTGGAGGAGTTCGACATCAGCCCGCCGCGTGGTGTACGACGGGAGGCAGCTGAACGCAGCCGCCGGCGCCGTGATGAGGAGGCATACATGGACGGGGTACGGCGTGAACATCTAGGTTCAGCGTACATGGAGGAACCGCGGCATAGCCACAGGGATTCCATGGAGGAGATGGACGTGGAGGCCGTGGGAGTACGTGGGCAAGGCCGATGGGAACCTCGGTCGACCTTGCGGCCGGCGTTCATGGTCTCTAAGGCCGCGGATGCCGCCGTGTGGGAAGACTTGAAGGACATCAAGCCCCCCATGTACGATGGCAACCCCCTCAACCTCGACCGCTTCTTGGAGAAGCTGGACGATTGGGGGGTGACCGTCACTGAAGACATGCCTCCCGCAGATGCGGAGAAATATGTCTTCAGACGGTTCAGGTACCGCCTGCCGGTAGTGCTCCAAGAGCTATACTTCGTGGCGACCAAGGAGGGGAAAATCAAGACCCTCAAGGAAGCCAAGAAGTGGCTCAACGAGCAGGAGCGGCCGGAAGCTCCGCAGGTGGCTGCCAAGCGGTGGAAGTCCATCAAGCTTCAGCATGATGGACAGGAGATCCGCCTACGGGACTGGCGAGACTTCCGAGGGCAATACACCCTCTTCTGCCGCAACGTGGAGGACTGGAACGAGGGTGACGAGCAGGCTCGCCTGCTCTCCATGCTGCAGGAAGCATGGGTCAAGACGGTCACCAAGGAGGAAGCCAAGAGGGCCAAGTCCAACCACACGGTCAAGATGATGCTCCCCAAAGAGTATCATACGAACGTGGTGGCTTGGACGAGGAAGAACGTGGCCCAGGATGTCAAACGGCACTCCCTGCGGAACGCTCTCCTCATCACCGTCTCGGGCGATCGCGAGAAGACCGCGATGTGGCGCCTTGACGAGTGTGACGTGAGCGGCCAGACCATCCGTCTGCAGGCTATCCCGGCGCGGATGAGCTGCGACGAGATCCTCGAGTGGGTTGGAGAGGAGGTGCCCAAAAAGTACCGGAACCTCCACCACACACGCGGGTTGAGGCCCGGCGACCGCGACGTCAACTACGTTGGCGAGGGACCTGGCGGGGAAGCTGCCATGGACCCAGCGGGAGCCGGTGGCGATGCGACTCTCGTCGACGATGACGACGACGATGAGCCCGCCGAAGTGGCCGTTTGTGCCTTCGTGGCCAACAACCTGAGCGCGGGGAGCAAACAGGGAAGCTGGAAGCCCCTGCAGCCGGGTTGGAAGAAGAAGGAGAAGAGGGACCCTCGCCGCATTGGCGACCCTCCGCTGTCCTTTGGGGAGTTCATACGAGCTCACCCTCAGGGCTGTTTCGTGTGTTATGGGAGGAAGAAAGGCTTCAACCATGACCACCGAACATGCCCCATCTACCAGGCTGACACGGAGGCCTTCAAGAAGGCGCACGGGTCGAAGAAGCGTGCGCCTGCGGGTATCCGGGAAGCCAAGGTGGAGGTGGACAAGGACGAGCTCTCCAAGCTGATGTCGCAGGGGACCGAGTTGGCAAAGGAGATCCAGGAGATCAAGAGGAACTGGGTCCCCAGGTCGGACAACAAGAACAAGGAGAACAACCAGAATGACCAGAACAAGGACAAGGACAAGAAGACTAGAAGGGGAAGGAAGAAGGGCGCCAATGAGGTTGAGAACACCCCTACTTCCACAACCGACGCCCCCTAGCGGAGCCCCTGCAGCCAAGGGCCCCAGCTAGGGCGGTCGCAGGATGGTGTCGTGGGAAGTGCCACACCATCCCAATCGGGAGTCGGTAAGCACAAAGGGACTGCCGCGGGCATAAGGCCCGGTCCGGCACCCGACAGTCGCGGTGGCGGGGTGAGGGCAAGTGAAGGCACGAACCCTTGCACCCGTCCGTCCTTCGCGACCAAGAATGTGTTTGATGTACTACAAGATCTATCCGAGAGTATCGGAGGATCACCCGGACCGCAGCTGGATGCTGCAGATGGGCAGGCTGAGCCCATTGTCCACGACCTGCACCAGTCGCTTGTCGAGCTTCTGGAACGGCCAGAGATCCTGAGCTTGCACGCCGTGCGCCGAGTGGGGCGTGAGCGGCAGTTGCACCTTAAGGTCCGTGCCTTATGCGGGGAAGTGGAAAAGGTGTTCGACGTGTTGGTCGACACGGGAGCTCAGGTCAGCTTGGTCAAGGCTGGCCTACTTCCACCAGAGTCTTTGACCGACAGTCGGAAACCTGTCAGGCTGAAGGTGGCGAACGGCCAGTACATGGTGGGAGGCACGAAGGAAGCGGCCATCGGGCTGCAGTTCGTGAACCACCGTGAGCTGAGCCGCCCAGACCTCGGCAAGGAAATCCTCCTGGAAGGTCGCTTCTACGAGGCCGAGGTGGACTGGGACATGATCGTTGGGTACGACTTCATGATGGAGACGGACTCCGGCGTTCTCCCGGCCCAGGCTTCGATGACCCTGTACCAGGACGACCAGCTCTCGTGGCTATCGTCACCTGAACACCATGTGGAATGCCAATTGATCCACCCGGAACGCAATCAGCTCGAAGTGGCCGCGCTGGACACTGAGCCAACTGGTCCTGCAAACCAGGAGTACGGCGTAATGCCGGAAGTGGCGAGCCGAGTTGTTGCGGACCTGGAAGCTTCGGATCTGGCCCTGGATGCGTTCTCTTCAGGAACCTCCGCCCATCTGCGGGTTTGTGAGAAGTACTGGAGCGCACAGGACTCCGCGTGGAAGAAGCACTGGGGTCCGCATCAGGGATTGATGTGGATCCATTGCCCCCGTTGGGACATTCCAAGAGCGATAGCGAAGATTCGCAAGGACCGCTCCAAGGCAGTGCTGGTTGTTCCTATGGGATGCACCGAGGAGGAAAGTACCCGACATTGGGTAGCCTCATTGACCAACATGACCTTAAACAAGGTCGTCCTACCGGCTGGAGAGAGTGTCTATCAGGACGCTAAGGGACAGCCCATGCCACCCCAGAGATGGTCGACAGAATTCCACTATGTGGATGGGGGCCTTGATCAGGCCGACACCACGGACTTCGTCTGTGTCAACCGCATCATAGCAGAGCCATGGCGACAATGCTTTGCGGTTCCCCCTGTTGACATCGGAGAACCAGAAGACCCCCTCACTGAAGAGGAGCTGGATCTGGTTCAAGGGTATATGGATCAACCCTTCCACGACTGGGGAAACCAGCGTGAGGGCAAGGGCCAGGACAAAGCCTGGTGGGAAGTGGACTCGATCGTCTCTGGTTCCTATGATGGGAACATCTTCGTGCAGAGGGTGCTGGACCACCTGTCCAGCCAGGACGAGCCAATCGGGGTTAACCCACCCACCTACGGCGATCTATTCCGAGGCAAGACCAGAGATGGCCCTTTGGGCCACCTGGGAAGACCACCAGAACCGAAGCCGAGCGGGGTCGCTACCCCTCAAGTAAGCTCAGTGGTCCAGTTGCCCGGAAAAGCCAAGGCGGAGTCCGATGACTGCCCCAAGATCCAGGCATTGAGGGCCAGGCTGAAGCAGAAGTATGGTGATACCTTCTTCAGCGGTGAGCCTGTGTTTCCCCCACCGGTGCGTGGACCGTATGGCGAGGCCAAGATACGACTGAAGCAGGACCCCCGTGTGTACCGGCACCGGGAGTTTGCCCTGAGGGGCGAGAGGAAGGAGGCCATGGAGAAGATCCTCCGTGACTTCAAGGAGAGAGGCTGGCTCGAGCCGTGCCACTCCGAATGGGCCTCTCCGTGCTTCGTCGTCCCAAAGAAGGTGGCCAGTGAGTGGCGGCTCGTGGTCGACTACCGCGGCCTGAACGCCCGAACGCAGCATGACAGCTATACGCTGCCCCTCATTGAGGACATGCTGCAAAAACAACACCGGTGGAGGATCTTCACGGTGATTGACCTGAAACATGGTTATCATCAGATGCCTCTCGCCAAGGAGTCCCGTGCCTGCACAGCCATGAGCACCCCACTCGGATCTCTCCAGTGGAAGGTGATGCCCATGGGCGTTACCAACAGCAATGCGGCTTTTCAGTGGATGCTGGAGAACCTGCTTGAGCCGGTGCGTGACTGTGGGGACCTCTTCGTGGACGACGTGATCATCGCGTCCGGGGACCCCAGTATGAGCTACGAGGAGCTCCTGGAGGCACATGAGAGGGACGTCACTCGAGTGCTGGACCTTCTGGTTCGGCACAAACTCACGGGCAGCAGTGACAAGTCCACCATTGCGGTAAGCGAGGTGGTCTTCGCTGGCCACGTAGTCGGGAACGGGCAGCGAAAGCCCATACCTGGCAAGGTGGCCGCGATTGAGCACGGGGAAAAGCCCAAAACGGTCTATGAGCTACGGGCGTACTTGGGGTTCTGCAACTACTACTCGGGGTATATCAAAATGTATGCCGAGTATGCAGCCCCCATGACGACCATGCTCAAGGGCAACCGAGAGGAGACCAAGAAGGGGTCCAAGAAGGCTCTGGTCTGGGATGCTGATTCCGACCGTGCCTTTGAGGGGATGAAGCAGGCGCTGCTATCCGCAGTGGGTCTGCACCTCGTGGATCCCGACCGAGGGTTCGTCCTGCGCACCGACGCTTCCGACTACGCCGTAGGCGCTGTGTTGGAGCAAGTGCTTGACGATGGGAGGCACGTGCCCGTGGCCTTCTGGAGCCGAGTCCTGGCGGGAGGCTAGAGACGGACGTGGACGCCCCGTGAAAAGGAGGCGTATGCCATCGTCATGGCTCTCAGGAAATGGGCTGGGTACATAGCCCTCCATCCCGTCACCGTCTGCACCGACAATCAGAGTCTGCAGTCGTGGCACAAGGAGCACGTGGACACCCCCTCTGGTCCCGCCTCCCGACGGGCAAGATGGCATGAGACCTTGGCCAATTTGGACCTCACGGTTGTGTATATTCCTGGAAAGGATAACACCGTGGCGGACTGTCTCAGCAGTCGGGCCTATCCCGCCAGCAAGGGCATGCAGGATATCTCTGCCCATGGCGATGAGGCTGAGACCGCTGAGGCCAAGAGGATCATTGAAATGGAGCGCCTGATGGAGGAGGAGGGTGTAAAATGCTTCGTCGTTATGGCTGCGGATGCCCCCGTCGGATCGAAGATGGGCAGAGCGGTCAAAGTACTCGCCCCTGATGGAGCTGAGTCCGACAAGCACCTCTTCCCTGAGTCCTGCCTCCAGGACGACTGGACCGACGACTACGCTAAGTCTGAGGCCTTTGCGGCCGAGTATAGGGCTGTGACCGACCCTGATGACGGGCAGAAGTGGCCGAAGGGGCTGACTGAGGAAGATGGCAAGCTCTACCGGAATGGTAAGCTGCTAGTACCGGAGTCCCGAGTGCTTGAGCTGTGCGAAGCTTGGCACCACCACATGCTGCACCCAGGGGTCAAAAAGCAAGCCCTGGACATGCAACGCAGGTTCGAGATCGACCATATCGGTCTCTACACCGCCATCAAGAAGGTCAGGAAGGGTTGTTCGGTCTGCCAGGCCTGCAATCCTGATAACCGGAACGTCAAGGGGGAAGCCCAATGGACCCCGGTTCCTGACCAGCCCATGGAGAGCGTGGCCATGGACGTCTTCTCCATGCCCGAAGGTCACATTGGCAACGAGACCTTTGACTGTGTGGTTCTTTGCGTGGATCGCCACAGTGGCTACGTATCAGCCGTTCCGGCACGCAAAAAGGGGCTGCTTGCCAAGGAAGTGGCAGTCATGATGATTCGTCATTGGCTGACCGTCTTTGACATCCCCCGCACCATTTGCAGTGACCGAGAGCCCCAGTTTACTGGAGGCTGGTTCAAGGCTATGTGTTCCCTTATGAGAATACGTCATGCCAAGGGCGTCGCCTATCTCTGCCGGTCTAACGGCCGGGCTGAAGTGGCTGGACGGCAGCTGTTTGAGAAGCTGCGCAAGATTCACATTACCAATCCACGTCGGAACTGGTTTGAGGAGATGTGGCCTGCTCTGAAGGCCCATCATGACAACCCCACGCCGGGTGGTTTGTCCCCTCACCAGATTCCGATCGGCAGGGACCCCCTTGGTCGGGGACTTCCCTTGTCTGGTGATGGCATGGCAATAGACGCCAAGTAATTCTTCGCGCGGCAAGAGCAAACGGCGCGGGACATCCGCCAGCAGCTCGAGAAGGAGCATGCTGAGCGTCAGAAGTCCACCCCGAGCTCAACAGCGCAAAGGTTCAGGGTGGGAGACCCGGCGTGGGTGATCAGACCCCGCCCTATGGGCACCCACCGCACCAAAACCTGGTTCACACCTGGAGAGGTGGTTCGCAGGATTGGTGAGGACACCTACCGCATCAAGGTAGGTCGCAGACAGTTCCGGGAGCGCCACGAGAGTCAACCCCGTGTGCGGGAACCCGACCTCCGTGGCCAGCATGTGTCCCTGAGCTACGCCGCACATGAGGCTGATTCGGACGACGATTATGCTGAGCAGGACGACTATACAGTCGAGAAGATCCTGGCCCAGCGTCTGAACGCCTCGGCACCCGGAGGCCTGGAGTTCAAGGTTCGTTGGCGAGGCTATGGGCCGTCCCACGACACCTGGGAACCCGTCTCCTCGTTCGTGCCGCGGGTCAATACTCCCTTCATGGAGTACATCCGCAAGCACAAGACCAAGATCCATGTCTCGGACTTGGCAGCACTCACCCGGGCGATTGCAGCCAGGGGTGCCTGATCAGCGCCCTGAGCTCTCCCCTGATGCATTTTAAGGGCCTGTGAGGTCGACGGATCGTCCCTTACTTGCTTGCTCTATTCCATCTTTCGGTGACCTGCCATCAGAGTGGCCATATACCCCCCCCTGCTGAATCCAGAGGAGGATGGCCCTTCTCTTCGTCTAATCGTCACTCCCCCCCCTGCTGAATCCTTGGGAAACCAGGTAGGGCGACTGACCTTCATACTTTCTGAGCTCTTCGGGCCTTGAAGCCCATACGACGTTGCGCAACGGATGCTGCTGTCATCGGCATTGCGATTTTTGGTGTGTGGTCTGGTCCCATGGCATTTGCGGGATCCAGACCAGTCGACGTGTGTCTGCAGACTATATATGGCCTGAACTCAGGCGTTTTCCTGTCCACCCTCCTGCATATGCCTTATCCTAACCGGGGCGTGGTTTGGCGCTCTGTCCAGAGTGTATTTACACGCCTACTTACCCCGTTTATTGCTTATCTTTCTGTCCCCCAGGATATGTGCATCTGTATGTTGTCAGCCCATCACCGAGTTTGAACTGTTTTTCACCCCGACGGGATGCGAATCGACTACGAAGGTGCCCTGAGTCGCCGTATACATGCTATTACATAAGGTCCATCCTGGACCAGTACCTAAGTACAGATTCTTCTGTTTGAGTGCCCGTGATGCCCTGTGATGTGGAGATCCTGATGGCGCCAGGCGGGAAGCCCAGTTGCCTGACTACACTCCCAGCGGTCCGCCACTGTCAGTCCCAGTGTGAGCCTGCCGACTCGCAGACGCACTTGCAGTCGGATGGGGAAGGTTTGCCTGGGAAACTGGTGGTTTGAGGAGTCGACGCCTCCGCCCACACTGCATGAGGACTCCCTCATGTATGGCCTTCGTGGTAATAGGGCGAGGGAAAAGACGGCCTTGACGCCCGATCCCTTAAGGAGGAGCTCGTTCGGCTCTACCACTCTGGACTCGCGTCGTGGATATGGACATGGTGCGCCCGAGGAAGGACCCGTGGGGACTCTCCCCCAGCCGGCGGGCCTTGGGAAGCTTGGGGTAGCCTGATGGATCTTTGTGGTCGCTTTCGACCTGTGGGACCACCTCGGTCGTCGTGTGACGCCTATGTTGGCCGTGTATGCCACTACCACTGTGGTAGTGACCGTCGCAGCCGGCACCCGGTGCGCCTGGTATGGGTTAACGGGTCCTTTGGATGCCCAACAATCGCCGCCAGGACCCGGGACTTGATACTTGATACTATACTTGCAGTTACTAACAGCTACAGCACCGTACCTGTCTTACTGTGGGATTTGGGCAGCCTAACCTGCGAATCAGCCTGAAGTGAGGATGTGACACCCCCCCCCCTTCAGGAACTGGTCCTGGGTACCCGCTGCCATGCGTGGGTGTTATCGAGCCCCCCCCAGGGTTTGCTCTAAGGAGGGGGGTGAAGCGGTACCCAGAACCCCATGGCTAGGGTAGGGCATACAACCGGTCTCCGGTCCACTAACCCCATGTACGGAAGGGAAAACGCCCGTTGACGCCCGGTGCCAGCCCGGCAGGAGCATGTTCCGTGCCGTAAAGCCCCGCATCGGCAACCGATGCGCCGCCAGCGGAGATTTATATATCAGAATATCAGGAATCAACAGGGTTTTATTTTCATATTGTTTCAGTCAATTTTTACGCTTCCGTTCTGATATTCACTGTTTTGACAGCTGGCGCTTAGTTCGCGACTTTAGCGTAACCGCCAGTTTAACTGTTATATACAGATATTTTAGCGCAAATCGTGACAAAGACCCTAAAGTCTTCAGGAATTGCATTGATGCATCCGCAATTTTCACATCTTACACTCGCAACCTTAATCGGAATTTTTCAGGATGTCGAAATTGGATTTTCGACTTCGACATCCCCGCACTTGATTTGACCCTTTTCGAGTGGACCTACGTGCTTCCCTATGCACGAATCAACTTTCCTTTTGTCTTGCCCTCCATTTGTCTTAGAGATATGGGCAAAACAAAGTTGATTCGTGAGGCCACTTGTGAGGGTCATATCTCGTGCCGCTTGCGAGGAATGACAATAAAGAAAACGTGGGATGTATTCACAATACTCCCGACGTAATTTAGGAAGCTTTATACGCCTTGCGTCTCCACACGTGTGCGCTAGCGTAAGGGATCATGGTCAAGAGGGTAGAGTTTGCGTTATCACTCTTTGGCCATGATATTGCGTGCGTTAAGATAACTTTCGAGTGTAGCGCGCAAGTATTGGTGTTGCATCGGAACTCTCTTTGAGTTCCTATGAGCGATTGACCAAAAGTTATGCTCTTGGAGGGGCATGACATATCGTGGGGGGAGCTACCTTTTTGAGCAATATGGAGTATGTGCCTTGTGTTGTGTTGCGTGCCCATTTGGCGGGTCCATCGCTCCAAGCCAAACCTGCCAATGGACCTCAAATTGCACAAGGCCCTTCTCCATACTCCCTACAAGCATTTGCGAGCCTAACCTTCGTGGAGGGAAGCTTGTGTGGCGATCCCAAAGCGATGCGTTGGGAGCAAGGTGTGTGTTTTGCAATTTTCCATATTTTCATGTGCCCACTTGGGAAGTAGCGCTCGTGACCTTTCAAAGCGCCCCAAGTGGAGCACATATGTGGAATCAGAGGTCATTGGTGTCAAGTCATTGTGTTTAGAAGGATTGGTCGATTACTCAATCCAAGCGGAAGATATTATAATATTTTTTTGCGCCTTTCAAGGCACTTTTTGGTGTTTCTTCGCCAATATTGCTGTTTTTTGCCCGTCATGATGTCAAGTGACGACCGTGTATCTCAACGTTGCGCTCAATTGGCATCATGACTCAAGTATGTTATGAGGGTACATACTTAGGTGCCCAACATATCTTGGACCCGGCGAATAACTCCTCTTTGGCTTGGCATACCGTTGTTGGCGATTTGGGACTATCCCAAATCATGGGCTCACTTGGCGACCCTGCCATTCCCAAAACCGGAGGAGTTGGGCGACGCCCAAAAGATATGTTGGACACATATGACTTGCTACCAATCCTACGGCACACTCCAGTCCAAGTCGGGCATGTGCCTCATTTGCCCCAACCATGAGTGTGCGCATTTTCGGCAATTTTGAGCAATTTTCCACATTTTCTGCCCGCCGTGCACTATGTTCAGCCCACCCGTGCACGCCGGACGCATGGACCAATGGACCATATATGACATGAGTGTTATGCATATTGGTCCCCATGGTTCACATACCACGTGGGCGAAGCGGAGCAACCTTCGTCAAGGTGCTAGGCCAAAGTGAGTGTGGGCAATTTTGCCATTTTGGCATTTGTGGACCCAATTGGGATCGTCACCAGGCCAGGTGGCATTGGAAATCTTTGGGAGCCAAGTACATGGGAGTCTTTGTTGGACTCCTGGTGGATGGCGTATGGAATGGCGGATCTGATCTCCAAGCCGGCGTGGAGATATACTATTGGGAGCACCCCAAATTTTGGCTCATTTCGAGCAGCCAAAATGACCCCCTTTTTGGGACCCCAATTTCAACCCCCCGTGTGGTCAATTGGCGGTCCCATATGTCTATGCCCACAGGGGGCCCAGACCTAATTCCAAGTTGTACACTCAGATGGAGATCCTAGGTCCTGCCTCCTATCCTGTGAGCCATTGGCCCTGCCCTGGCCGGGCGAGCCACGCGTGAGAATGATGCCAGTTTTGGTGATTTTGGCATCATGACTCCACTTGACGAACCCGTGGTGCCCTGATGCCGGGACCTCAGAGGGGACCAGGATGGGTGAGGGCTCCAGGGAGTTCATGCTCGAAGGGCATAGGGTCGGGTGCCTCGTCCCTACCCCTGGCGGGTCCGAATGAGGGGTCAATTTCGGAGATTTTTGAGCTAATATCAGTTTGGGCTGAAACAGCCCATTTTCAGCTACCAACTCCTAGGGGATAATGGCGGAGCCATATCTCTCTCTCAGGGGGGATTTGAGACCTGCCGTTAAGGGAGCATGAGGAACTACTGTTGGTGGCCCTGGGACCCACTTGACCTCCAGGAACTCGCCTGTGGCTGGGCGGGACATCTCCCCTATTGGCAGGGTTTCAGGGTCCGGACTGAGCAGGGCATGGGTTGTGTTTGAGCCCCCGCCCCCACTAGCCACTGAGAGGGTCGGACCTGGGATAGGGATATGAGTTGGGACTGAGTGTCCATTGTCCTGTAATGCCCTCACCCCAGTCCAGTCTTAACCCCATGTGTACATATCCTGATGTGTTGCTGTACATACTTTTGTTCCCTTGTTTCAGAGTGGCAAGGATCCTGAAACGCTTTGTCACATGACACGAGCGTAATGATGCCCTTGTGAGCGTAGTGCTTTGCTTGCCTGCTCACCTGTGCGTGTCCACCGCCGCGTCCCGTGGCCAGGCCCCCCACGGGAACGCGTCAGTATACGGTGGCGCCGTTGAAGAGGGTGGAGCACCCGCTCATGAGGTTGGTTTGGGAGGTGGAAGAAGTGAGGGTTGAAAGAACGGAGAAGGTACGCGAGATGGCCGTCCTACGGGCGTTGGAGTCGCAAATGGGTAGGTGTGCGGAGGCGGAAGAAGCGGAAGATATCAGGGAACAGATCTGGTTGGCATTGGAGTGGGTGGCCAGCAGCAGGGGAGGGGAGCAGCTGAGGTGAATCGTGGCACCCGGAACGGAGGACGGGCACAGGAAGGAGGCATGGGAGAGAGCGTGAAGGCTCACGCAGGGTGCCAGGAAGCCAGGCATTGAGGTGGAAGACGATCAGGGGGGGGAGAGGCCAAGTAGGTGGAGGGGGGTGCGGAGGGGGAGAGGGGCACAAATGCGGTTCATAGTGGGGGATGGGGATGGTGAGGAGGAACGAGACGAAAGGAGGCAGGACCAAGCGCGGGGAGAGCAAGGCCGGGAGCCGGGACTGGCAGCAGGCGGGCGGGAAGACAGAGAGGAGGGAGAAGAAGGGGTCGAAGAGGGAGAAGCGGAGGGAGGAGGGCAGGAGGGTGCTGTTGGAGACAGGGTGGAGGAGGGGAGCAATGGGGAGGGGACAAGAGAGGGAAGTGAGAGGGAGGGCGGCAAGCGGGGGACAGAGGCGGACGAGCAGGATCTGCAAGCAGAGCAGCAGCAGGAGGGGGAAGGGGAAGGGAGGCCAGGAAGGAAACGGGCGAGGGGAGTCAGGTACGGGGAGGAGCAGCGGGGCCGTGAAGAGCAGGGGGCGGTGCGGGAAGGGATGACAGTGTATGGTCCGCACAAAGTGAGTGGGAAGTGGAGGAGGTATGTGGGAACAGTGGAGGAGATGATCGAACAACAAGATCGCAAGGGACATGTGACGAGGACAGCCATCGTGCAGTGGGAGGATCAGGGGGAGGGGGATGAGGAGAGACTGCCGTACCTGGTGGAAAGGTTGCAGGTATGCCCGCAAGGTAGGGGGATGGAAATACACGGGCAGCTGGTTCCGGAGCAGGAGGCGAGAGAATTGGAAGGAGAAGAGGTGTCGGCGGGGGGGAAGAACAAGAAGAGGAA
Source organism: Eutreptiella sp. 'Long Island Sound 2002' (assembly GCA_964036045.1). Taxonomy (NCBI): domain Eukaryota; phylum Euglenozoa; class Euglenophyceae; order Eutreptiales; family Eutreptiaceae; genus Eutreptiella; species Eutreptiella sp. 'Long Island Sound 2002'. Next base: position 90,283,695 of record OZ038382.1, on the reverse strand, counting down.
GTGACAATTAATGAAGCGGGGGGCGACCGGGAAGAAGAGGAAAGAAGCCAGACGAAGGCAGGGGGGAAGGAACAAAGGGGGGGAACAAGGCACGACAGACAACGGGGATCTACGAGTGGATGGGGAGGGCAGGTGGCCACGCATGAAGTTGTACACCCATAATGACCCCGCGGCACTGTATCGGGCGGACAAGGCAGCGTGGCAGCAGATGAAGCTGCATGAGGCGGACGCCGACGTGGTGGCGTACCAGGAGATCAGGTTGCAGGGGAAGGACAACGTCGTGTGCGCGCAGATGTACGACAAGGAGGGGAGAGAGTACCAGCGGGAGTGGGCGTAGGGGGTGCCGCTGTTGGTGCGCAGAGGGCTCAGCGTTGTGCAGGACAAGAAGGTTGGAGCGAGGGGACGAAGGGCGGTGTATGATGTGGCGACGGAGCATGGACAGGTAGTCATCATTAACTGCCATGTCCCACATGGGAGGAGGGTCAAGGAGTATGTGGCGCAGCTGAGGATGGAGTACGTCAGGGCGCTGGAGGGGGCCCGTCATCATGGTTGGACACTTCAACTACGATCCCCGGAGGAGGGGCGCGGGGACGGAGGTGGACCGCGAGGTGCGGAAGTTTGTGGAGGAAATGAGGCTGCAGGACGTGTCGTACAGTGGAGCGCCGGGCCCCTCACACTACCCAGCACCGAAAGGCAGCACGCCGTCGCGGATAGACGCGGTGTACGCGGACCCCAGCTGGGTCAAGGGGGTGACGGCGGGATACATGGTGGGGCCGGAAGAAATGCAGGACAGGAAGGGGCATTGCCCCATGATGGTGACTGTGGACGTGAAGGTGGGGGAGCCCGGGGACGAACAGGAGGATGAGCAGGGGTCGGACGAGGAAGGCGTCAGCCTGCCGCCAATGGTGATGTGGCCGGAGGAGGGGGACGAGAGGTGGCAACAGTGGGGACAGCGGGTACACGCCGAAATGAGGCAGGGGAAACAAGTACATCAAGCCATGAGAGGGGCAGCGCGGATATGCGGGTTTACCAAGCAAGGGGGGGAGTCGCAGGCACAGGCCAAGCTGCAAAGGCTGATGGCCACACTGAGGAAACGGCAGCAAGAGGAGGTCGAGGCACGGGCGCGGGAAGAGAGGACGGAGTGGCAAATGGAGGTGACACAGGCGAAGAAGAGGGTGCGAACAGCAAGGAGGGCTGTGGAGGAGGAACACAAGAGGATATACCAGTAAGTGGTGGCGGAGCATGAGAGATACATGGAAAGGGCGGTGCCGTACAAGTCGCTACGGTACATCAGAGAGCTCGCTGAGGCTGGAAAACCAAAGGAAATCAGGGCGGTGAGACTGCAGTGTGGCAGGGTCACTGGCAACAAAAAGGAAGTGCTGGAGGAGGTAGCGCAGAGTTCCAGGAGGCAGCACAGCCAGGGGCAGCAGGAGCTAAGCGGGATCACAAGAGAAATGGTAAGGGCATTACCGCGGGTGTTCACAGCGGAGCAGAGCGAGGACATACACCGCAGCAGGGTTACGCTAGGGGAAATCAATGAGGCAGCGAAGGCTCTCAAGGGGACAAAGAGCCCGGGAGTGGACCAGCTGGTGGCGGAGGCGTACCAGCACCTGGAGGCGCCGGAGCTGGATGGTCTAGCGGGGAGGGTCAAGGAGGGTGTTGCGCACAGGCGAGCCCCCAAAGAAATGGGGGGGCAGGGTGCGGCCCCTGTACAAGAAGCGGGATCACCTCAGGCCGGGGAACTGGAGACCAATATGCTGTGCCGTCACAGAGGCCAAGCTGGTCTGGATGGTGATCTTCGGGAGGATACAGCGGCGGCTGTATGCAGCGGGGGTCATACCGGACAATATGTGGGGGTCAGTGCCGGGTAGGTCCACACAGGAAGCAAGCTTCCTGTACGATATGTACCTCGATGATGAGGACCCAGAGGCGTTCATGGCGTCTGTGGACGTGAAGGGGGCGTTCCCCAACACGCCGCATAGGCTCATAGAGGAGGTGTGGCGACAGCTAGGACTCCCATATGGTGACTTCGTGGAAAAGTACCTGCGCTCAAGGAGGTACACGGTCGCCACGGGGAAGGGGTGTACCGAGTGGGTAACCCCAGGTAGCGGGGTGCCACAAGGCGGGGTGGAGGGCCCGTTCCTGTACTTGCTGGCCATGCTCCCCCTGATGAGTTGGATAGCGCGGGAATATCCACAACTGGCGCGGGCGCCACACACGTCGCCGGCGCAGGCGTATGTGGATGATGCGGTACCCATGGCGCGGGATGAAAAGGCCCAACACGTGGTAGAGGACCTGATGCAGAGGTACGGGAGGGATAACCACCTTGTCTGGAGCGCGGAGAAGTCGCTGGTTCTGGGGAGGGGTGGAGAAGAAGGCATGGCGCTGGATGTAGGAGACGGAGTGGCATGGCTGGAGAGGGCAGATGAAGCGGTGGTGCTGGGACATGTGCAAGCCATGGAGGCGAGGGGGGTCAGGCTACCTGACAAATTAGTCCGGGGGTTCAGGGCGATGCTGGTGGTCCTGCGGCATCACCCCCCGTCAGTGCAGACGACCCTGTACTACCTGCGGGCGGTGCTCAATGCGGCGGTAGGGTACCAGGGGATGCACCTCCCGTACTGGAGGGAGCAGCTGGAGGAGGTGGAGGGAGAAGTGCGGAGGCTCATCAGACGGGTATAAGGGGATACCCACAGAGGTGCCGTCGTGCGTGTTGCGATCGCCGACGGCCTAGTATGGTGAAGGGATGCCCACCGCGGGGGAGGCGTACAGGGCACACACAGCGAGGAAGCTGAGCAGGATGTGCCACAATCAGGAAGAGGTGGTGAGACGGGTGTGCTATCACGCGGTCGCAGATGTTCAGAAGGAGGAGAACATGTGCCCGCGCTACGTGTGGCACCGGCGCAGACGGTTGGCGGCGGGGAAGGAGGAGCGCATGTGGCGCGCCCTACAGGCAGTGCTGCCGGGGGAAGAACACATGCTGGCAACCAACAGGACGTGCGGTAGGCGGGGACCAATCCTGGTCCTGGACACCCACATCGGGGGGGCGGCACATGGGACGGTACGGTGGATCAGGAAGGAAGGAGTGAGCATGGAGGTGCTGCATGTGCGCAGGAAGGATATGAAGGAATACAAGAAGGCGGGGCTGCATCATGCGGAGTTCTATCGGGACACCAGGGGGGTGGAATGGGGTGTCTACAGGTGGATGATGAGGAGAGCACGAGGACAAGAGGACCGCGCAAGGTGGAGCAGGAGGATGCGCGCGATGTGGAACGGGTGGGTAGCACTGTTGGGGATCCAGCAGATGAAGCCAAGATGCGGGAGAGGAGAGGGGGCGCAGCAAGAGAGAGTGGTGCTGGACAGGGGGGAGAGGGACAAGGCCAGACCGGGCATACTGTTGTGTGCGCCGCTGGGACTCAAAGGACCGAGGGGGAAGGTACAGAGTGCGGCCGGGCAGTGGTATGATGTCCATGCAGATATGTTCCGGAAAGACAACATCCCGGAAGGGGCAGGACAGGGGGACCAGTGCTGGAGGTGCACCAAGGAGGCGGGGCAAATCCCGTGGCCAGTCCTACGAATGACGGCGTGGGCGTTCCCGAACGCGACCATGCGCACTACGGACACCAGGGGGGAGTGGTGGGGGCCGGTGCTGCGGCTGCCCAAGGAGGTGCTGGAGGATGAGGAGGCCCAGAGGGACGTGGAGGTCCGGTGGGGAGAGGAAAAGGAGGGGAAAAGAACAGGGGTCCAGGTTGGATATGACGCAGTGCGGGGACTAGAAGAAGAGGATAATGGGGTGGCGGTGAGTTTCTGGATGACAGACACGGGGAGGCCCGACGAGGAGGCGCCCATAGTGCCCGTGGGCCACAAGTGTGGAGAGAGTGCGAGGAGGATCAGGCTGACGGTCCACGGGTTGCCAGCAGACAGGGTATGGTACCTGGTTCTGGTACAGGCATACCCAGAACAGGGCAGGGCGAAAGGGGACAGGGCATGGTGCCACGGAGTGGTGGTGACGAAGGGATGGAAGGCCAGGACGGACAATAAGTGGGCGGTGTACAGAGGGGTAAGAGAGCTAAGCATCGGGGATGGGGTACAAGAGTATGGCATTGGGAAGCACAAAGTGTACTGCCACTACCCGAGGGAGGTGGTGCGCATACCGGAGCCCACGAAGGAGAGGGTGGTGCTATTTCTGGACGGGTCCGGGATGGAAGGACAGCCGCCCATGGCGGGGGCAGCGGCGGTAAGGGTCAAGGGGGTAGGACAGGTGACGGAGAGTGTGGTGGAAAAGATGGTGTACGGAGCAGCGTCCCACGGAGAGGTGCAGGCGGTGGCGGACGTGGTTGAGGAGATAGGGGACGACGTACGGGAAGTGTGGTTGGTGGTGGACGCGGAGGCGGACATGGCGTCCCTCAGAAGACTGGCCAGCAGGCCACTGATTGAGGCCCTTGGCACGGGACTACCGTCACAGGTGTACGCGATATGAGACGGGCTGGAGATGAAGAAAGTGCCCCTGGTCATACACCTGGTGAAACGAGAGTCACACAGGGCGGGAGTGGGGAATCATGAGGCGGATGGGGCGGGCAAGCAGTGGATAAGGAGCAGGAACCAGAGTGGAGGGTTCCAGAGAGCAAGGAGCACCTCCACTTGGTGCATATACCTCCAAGGGTCGGGGAAGAGGAGAAGGCCAGGTGAATGATGGAGGAGGACAGAGGCAAGCAGGAACTAAGGGTGGATCCACAGCCGGTGCACATGCTAGCGCAAGTACGAGGGGGGCCGGAGGTGGTAGAGCTGAACGAGTACTTGGAGGGCAAGGTGGGACAGCGGGTCCACTACCCCAATGTGCTGAGGCCGGAATCGCTGCCCAAAAGGCTGCAAACCAGAAGGCTGCAGGCGATCACCGGGCAGGTGCCGGTGTGTGAAACGATCATGAGGTGGTACAGACATAAGGGTATGGGCCTCCTGGAGGAGTACATGAGATGCCACTGTGGCCAAGGGCAAGAAAGATACGAGCACTTCATGCGGTGTGCACAGTATAAGCGGATCAAAGAACCACTGGCTCGGGATCAGGACGTCCCGTTACTCAAAAAGGGTGCGAGAGGCACAAGCGCGGTGGCGAGGGAGCTGGGGAAAGAAGGGCACCGCAAGGGATTATGGCACATGGTGATAGTGAAACCGCTGTGGCGGGCACTCCAGGAGCATACAGTGGCACCAGAGGCCATGGCGCACAGGCTGTTGCGGCGTATGGTGGAACATCTCCAGGAATGCATGGCGTGCAGAGAGACGCAGTTGGAGGCGCGGGCGGACGACATGCGTGATCCAGTCACCAGGCGGGTGGAGATGGCGTTGATCAGGTACAACCCAAAAATCACAGAGATGGAAGTAAGGAGGCGGCCAGATTGGCGGCCAAGGCGGTCAGGGGGAGAGACGGGAATGGGGGACAGGGAGGGAGACGAGCAGAGGGGCCGCCTGATGGCACGCAGACGAAAGAGAATCCGGCAGATATGAGGGTAGGACGAGTGTACGGTTTCACCGCGCAGGGGGACATCAGGAAGGGGACCGGAGGGAAAGGGACAGCGGAAGCGCCCGTCGCATGGACTGGAGCGTCCGGGACTGGGCACACAGAGTCGTAGGGCGGAGCAGGAAGCAGGGAAAGCGAAGCGGGGATGAGGACGGCGACAGTGCAGACTGCGGCAGAGAGAGTACGACAAAAAGACCCCCCGGATTGGAGCATCCGGGGAGAAATGAAGCACGGTGCTAGCCCCCGGACTGGATCATCCGGGGGTGAACCCGGTGCCACGGACCGGAGCGTCCGAGGCAACTGAGAGAATACGAAAAAATAAGAAAAAGGCGCCACGGATTGGAGCATCCGGGGCGGACAGAAGCACGGCACTAGCCCCAGGACTGGACCGTCCGGGGGTGAACCCGGTGCCACGGACTGGAGCTTCCGAGGCAGCAGGGGGAAAATGACAGAGCACCCCACACGTAGGGCGCGCGAACAGCGGGGGTAAAGGGCGGGGGAGGTGGGGGAAAACGGCAACAGGGCCCAGGGCTCAGGCGTGATCCCATGTGCAGCGCAATGTCACACATGCCTGACCCGCAGCCCAGCCAGCCACCGACAGTGCGGGCAGAAGTTGCACGCATGCAGGCGGGCACAGCCCTGCGGCCCCCCTCGCCGGCGTCCTCAGCGACGACTGCGGACGTGTCGTCGCCCTCGTCTCTGGAGAGCCCCGAGACGGTCAGGGAGGAAGCGCCGGGGGCTACAGGGCGACAGAGGGGGGAAGGAGCCGTGGTGGGGAAGGGAGAGGGGAGGCAAGAGGGAGGACAGGCGGAGGCGGGGAAGGGCGGGGCAGGGGGGGTGGCGGCAGGGGCTGAAGGGCAAGGGGAGGGGCAGGGGCAAGGGGCAGCGGAAGAGCCAGGGGCGGACCCGTTGAATGTCGTGGATGTGAGGGCGGGTATGGAAATGAGCAGGAGGGGGGGGAGGAGTCGGAGGGAGTCGGTAATCGCCGACATCCTCGAGGTGTCAGAGTATCAGGGGGAGGGGGCGGGGAGGATGGCGGTGAAGGGAGGCCCAGGACAGCCGTCGGCACCCAATGTGCCGGCGGCTGCCATGAAGTCCATCCTCCCGGAGGTGCGGAGGCAGGAGGAAGGCAAGGGCGGACGAGGGCAGCTAGAGGCGGGAGCGGCAGGGAGCGGAGACAGCAGCGTGAGCACCGGAGGGAGAGGGCGGAAGGGCAAGGGAAGGAAAAGGCAGGCAGGGACGTCAGGGGCTGCACACGGGAAGGGACACCTGGCAGGAGAGGGGAGAAAAGGGAGTGGACGGGGGCGACAGTGGCCGCAGCCCCAACGCTCGTTCAGGCAGCCGCCGCCGAGGTCGCCCCCAGGGGTCAGTGCGGCGGTAAGGGCGGAGGAGGAGAGGCAGACGGGCCGCCAGCAGGCGGCGCGGTACGAGGTGCTGGCGCACGTGGAGCACCAGCGCTGTCGCCGCCAGCCCCCAGAGCAAGGGCCGGACACCATCTACCAGTTGGAGATGGAGCCAGGGAGGACGGGGATGAAGGGGGGGCAGGCGGAGCAGAGCAGCGCAGCGGTGCAGGGCAGTGGTGCGGAACAGGTAGAGGCCGGCAGGGGCAAACAGGGGAAAGGGGCGGGGCAACAAGGGCTACAGGGGAAGGGACAGGGGAGGGCCGGACTCCACGGAGTAGGCGGCAAGGGACGCGGGGCGATGGGGCGACAAGGCAAGGGGCAGGGGAAGCGGGGTGGCCCTGGGTACATGGGCTCACCGGTGTTCCCAGGGACGGGATTGGGATGGTGGGGAGGTGTAGTCCCGCCAGCCGTCCCACCAATCGTCCCACCATTCTGGCCGCCGCCATACCCGGCGATGGGGATGATGTACCCGCCCCTGCCAGCGTACCCGGGCATGCAGCCACAGGCGCACATGCAGCAGCACCAGCAAGCCGGTGGGACAGTGTGGGGAGCGCAGGAAGGGAAGAGAGAGGAGCACTGGAGGGCGCGGGAGAGGTTCGGGGAGGCGGAGAGGAGCCTGCGGGAGAGGGAGGCCAGAGTCAAGGGTGAGGTGGGCGGAACAGAGGAGGGGAGGACGGAGGGGACCGACAGGCCGCAGGGAGAGGAAGCACAGGCAGTAGAGGAGCTGCAGAGGGCGTGGGCGGACCTTCGGAGGAGGCAGGAGGGGGATGAGAGGGCGGAACGGGGGGGAGGACGACAAGAGGAGGGTAGGGGGCGGGAGGATACCCCGCTGGTGCCGTTCCGATGGCCAGCTATCCCGCCGGAGCAAGAGGGAGAGATGCAGGAGAGGGCATGGAGGCGGATCAGGGGGGAGGTGGCGAGGCTGGCGGACAGGGACAGGGCGGTGGCGGCGCGGGAGCGCAGGGTGCGGGAGGAGGAGGAGGCGGTGGCCCGGGGGGCCCACTGGGTCCTCCCGGATCCTGAAGGGGACAGTCCCTCCACGGATGTGGAGGGGCGGTCGCCGTCAGGGAAAAGGGCCAGGGAGGAGGACGAGGAGGCAGGGCAGGAAAGGGGGAAGCGGCGCAGGGGGGAGGAGCGAGGGGCAGGGGACGCGGATGGGGCACCGCGGCCCGCCAGCCCCAGTCCGGAGCCGACGCCGACGGACTGGGACTCGGAGTCCCCGCCGTCGCGGCAGTATGCGCCGCCGCCGGTGCGGAGGAGACCCGGGAAGGTCGCGGGGTGGACGGAGGGGGAAGTGGCGGAGCTGGCCCGCTACGTGAAGTGGGCGGGGAAGACGAGGGGAAGGCAGGAGAAGAGGCCCCTTCAGTGACCTGGTCGGCAGGGAGGGGAGGCCCAGGGAAAGGGGGCCAGAGATGGAAGAGTGGCGGTGGAGGAGGATGCTGGGGGCGGCGCTCCCGGGGGTGCGCCTGGACTGTCCACAGGAGTGGGGGAACAAGCACAGGGTTCAGATGCTGCGAGAGCTGTTGCTGCGGGAAGGGCGGTACGTTGGCGACGCGTAGGGCCGGGCGGGAGCAGGAACGGGGAGCGCTAGGGGCAGGGGGCCAGGGGCGTGCGGAGGGACGGGCAGATGGGATGCGGGGAGGCGGACGCGGGGGGTCGGCGGAGGTTGAGGAGGGTGGGGAGGGGATGTGACGGACACGAGGAGAGGAGGAGGGGAGCAGAGAGGTGCAGGTGCGCACAGGAGGACAGGGACACGGCTGAAAGTGGAGGGGGATGTGATGATGGAGGACGCGGACGAGAACCCCAAGCGGAGAGCACAGGACCAGCGGCGGGGGAGAGGGGAGATGATTCGGCGGAGTACGGGGGCGCAGGCAAGTGCGGAGGAAGCAACCGCGCAGTGGGACGCTGGACGTATCGTGGGTACGGCGAGCAGTGTGGGGCAGAACGGGCAGCAGACGGGAAGCAGTATAGGAATATGGTACAGTGACGGAGCAGAGCGCGAGGTCGTGACTGGCGAGAACTGCCCGCGAAGGCGTGGAGCAGCGCTGTGCCCTTCGGGTGCAGCACGACGCCAGGGCTCTGGCATGCAGGAGAGGCGAACGGGCAGACGCGTCCAATATGCCAGGGTCTTGGCTAATGGTGTGATCGGAGCGATTGCTGGGATGTGCAGATGGCAGTGCAGGTGTACTCAAATCCGGTGCAGTGGAGCCACGTCACGGTGGCGCCCCAGTGGACTGGCAGCCGGGGTGTGCGGGCTATCGGCCGACGTGGTACACGGCGGCAAAGCTCTCTGCGTGGCAGGAAGGTGCTGCATTGAAAACATTGAGCTTACGAGCGCCATGCTCAGAGGGGTTGACCTCGCCAGGCCTTGGTGGCCGGGCTCCACAATGCAAATGCAGCGGCGGGAATTCGGCAAGCGTCTCCGGCGCATGGGGGTTACAGGGCCACAGTCCAGACCACAGATACCCCCCCCCCCCCCACACAGGGCGCCAGGCAGCCAGGATGGGGTGGGAGGCGGGAACCGAGGGAGCAACCAGGGGAAAGGGTAGGGGCAGGGGTAGGGCACGCGAGCGGCACACACGAGTGACAGCGCTGCACGGACAAGGAGGGCAGACGTGCAGGCAGGGTTGACAGCGAGAAGGAGAATGGAAGGGGAGACAGGCGAGAGAGGGGGCGCAGGACAGAGGGACCAGGGTAACACGAAGAAGAGCAGAGGGCACACGCAGGGCGCGCGGGAGCAGCAAGGAGCGCGAGCACAGAACCACAAAAAAAAGAAAAACAACGGCAGGACAGGCGGACACACAGGAAGGGCACATAGAGGAGGCAGGGCGCGGGAGGTGGGGAGAACAGGAGGCCAACGGGGGCGCAAAGGAACACATTGTCTCACAGAGCAGCACCATGCCGATGACCTCCATAGAGCCGTACCGGCTGCCCCGCCCGACCATCAGGGAACTGATGGAGGGGCGGCCGGCAGGAGAGGACGACGGGGGAGTCCCCCCGAAGGGGTGTCTGGGGAGGCCGCTCAGGTCGGCCTACAGGTCAGAAGACAGGACGGAGGTCCTGAGGCGCGTGAGGGCGCGCGAGATACAACCATGGCGCGGAGACGACCAGCGGCGAGCACACGGAGCAGGAGAACAACACTAAGAGGGCGGGCAGGAGACAGAGGGGAGGGGAGGGTAGAGAGGAGAGAGAGCGGATACATGTACAGCAACGCGGGCTAAATGGCTGGGTCGCCCGGCATGGCCGGGGACCGCCAAGGGCAACGCCACAGGATGGCGGAGGGACTGGACGCGAGCACCGAACAGAACCGAGACAGATGGCGATGCAGTGTTGTTGTGCGTGCATGCAGGGAGGAGGGAACCAAGCGGAAAAAAGCACGAAAAAAAAAGGGAAACAAACGCGGACAACACCCCGCAGCACCACAAGGAGGCGGGACAGTAGAGGACGTGTGGCTAGGGCCACGCAACGGCCCCAGGTGACTAGGACAGCTAGGGAGACGGCACAGGAGAGAGGGGCGGGGGCGGGAGGGGTGCGACCCGTGCTAGGCGCACAAAACGGTCCCCGGATGGATGAGGATCCAGTGGGCCCGCGCCACAGAGTTGCTGGCGGCCCGGTGGGGTATAAACACGGGAAGAGGGATGGGATGGGGCCGCACGACAACCCAGGGGAATAGGCCGGGGCCGCGGCACGGGGGAAGGGGCTGGGAAGGGAGCGACCCGTGCTAGGCGCACAAAACGGTCCCCGGATGGATGAGGATCCAGTGGGCCCGCGCCACGGGGTTGCTGGCGGCCCGGTGGGGTATAAACACGGGATGAGGGATGGGATGAGGCCGCAAGACAGCCCAGGGGAATAGGCCAGGGCCGCGGCACAGGAGAAAGGGACGGGGGCGGGAAGGGAGCGACCCGTGCTAGGCGCACGAAACGGTCCCCGGATGGAAGAGGCCCCAGTGGGCCAGCGCCACAGGGTAGCAGGCGACCCGGTGGGGTATAAACACGGGATGCAGGGACAAGGGGACGGGGCGGGGAAGGGCGTGTGGCTAGGGCCACACAACAGCCCGAAGGGGTAGGGAGTCCATGGGACGCTGGGAACGGGCCAGTGCCAGGATGAGACAAAGGGGAATGGGACATGGGGAGGGCAGGGAGGCCAAAAGCGCCAAGCAACAGCCTCGTGGCATTGGGAAACCAGTCGCCGTGGAGTGGTGAACCATGGGCCAACCATGGGGAACCTGGCCACGGGAAGTCGGGAAAATGCCCTGATCTCCGGGACGGCCGTGAGGTGTCCGCAGGGGTGAGGGTTGACCTTGAGATCCCCGGGTCAGTGGCCTGAGTACACGTAGGTTCACGCGTGAGCGGGACCAGGGGGAACGTGGAAAGGGTCGCCCCCTGGCCTCCAGCCGTGAATGGACGACAACCAAGTGCATCCGGGAGCCGAGTGGGTACTCCAGCACGTGAGGGAAGGGGAGAGGTGGAACGTGGTTGACAGGGAGAAATGCTCCGCTGTCGCCGAGGGCTATCCACAGGAAACCCGCCTGCAGGAGCCCAATAGGCTGTGCTAGAGGGGGAAAGCCGGGGGATCCTTCAAAGGGTGACCAGAAGGAGCTGAAACCGTGAGGGCAGCGACTGAAGGGAGCCTACCACTGGTCATGCCCTAAGGGAACCTGGTTGAAGTTCTCGGCCGTGAGGTGAGACAGGGGTCGCCAGGGGAACTGATGGTGGAGGGCACTCCTGCCTGTCAGCGGCGGCCACGATGTAAAACAAATAAGGAGGAGTCAGATGAGGCTGCGGACGCGGCCGCCCGTACTTACTTACTTACTGCCTCACAACCATCAATGCGTTGTTGAATGGCGTGTACCTTGAGAGATTGTGACAAAAGAACTTCAAATTCATCTTGTTGTGAGCCTTGTGAAGAGTGATACTGTTCGGAACGCGATGACATTTGTCGTTGATGTTCTTCATATTAATTCACCAATTGTTGGACTCGTGATGGCTTCTCCAAATTGTCATCATCACCCGTTTCATCTTCGTTCATGAACTCCTCCACATACGACTTGCCAAAAGAAAGGCGAGTTGAGGGAAGGATGTTGGGACCAAGTGATGTTTCAAATTTTTCGAATGAATCCATTGACTCATCATTGTTGTAGGTTGTGCCATATCCGGGGCTTGGAACCACGGATTCGAAACGCTTATGCTTGCTACCATGTTTTGAGATTGGTGTAACCTCCATCTTACTTTGAGATTTCCAAAATTGCAGAGTTTTGGGCTAACGACTCCGGATCCCACGGAATACACAATCAGCAATGGCACATACAAGATTGAGTCCAAATCATCATTGAAAATGCAGAACCCTGCAGTGTAGTACAGAAAACTCACAACATTATGCACAGTTAGTACTGTCCTACTTCCCAGCGTCTTTTGCAAGTCACAGAGCGTTCAATCTTATAAATAAAGCGTGATCTGAGTTTAATTCTAGACAATCAACGACGTGCAAATGATCATCCATAATGTGCGCGCGATCTCTGCTGTGCGCGCACTCTCTGACTCACGTTGGGGTGTGTATCACTCTTTAATTACACCCGTTACCCACTGGCTGTGGGTGTGCGGGATGTGAGCGCGGGGACCCGTCACCTACCCAACAGTGCGCGCTCTTGCGAGCTAGCTTTTTTTTTCTCGCACTGTGCATCCCCTCAATCCCCGGGGTGCTAGGGCTTGCGAGCTAGCTGTGCCCGCTGTGGGGGCGGCATGAGGGTGCCCGAGGGGGGAGCCTCGTGCCTTGGTGTGGGGCGTCCGGACTGGGTGCTCTCCCACTCCCCACCGCCCGTCCTTGGGGCGTGGGCGCGGGGACCCGTCACGAACCCCACAGCGCGCGCTCATGCGAGCTGGCTGTGCGCGCTGGGGGGGGGCGCCTCGAGGGCGCCCAGGGGGGGCGCCTCTTGCCTGGTTGTCGGGTGTCCGGGGTCGGGGGCTCTCCCACGCCCGACCGCCCCTCCTTGGGGCGTGCGGCCGGCGCCCGCTTTCCACTCGCTGGGCCTGTGGTGTGCAGGCCTTGGGGTCCTGCTGTCCGTGGCTGTCGTCGTGTGTTGTGCCCGCTTCCCGGGTTTGCGGCACCCTGAGGCCGTTGCTGCTGGGAACCTGTCCTTGTGCCGTGGTTGTGGCCGGCGGCGTGCCTCTCTGGCGTGCCTCGTGGCCCCGCGTTGGTGCGCTGCGCCTCGTCCGGTCCGGTCGCTCTCAGTGCTCCGGTCGGCTCTCCGGTCGCCGTGGTGCCTTCCCCCAGCCCGGGGGCTGTCGCTCCCGACTTTGCTGGGCGGCTGCGCGGGGCACGTGGAGGCCGGCCGAGAACCGGGCTCATTTTGCCTGCCGATGGCCCGCCCCGAGGCAGGGGCGCTGGGCTCGCTCCGCGTAGTACCCGTTCGGGGCCTGGCGATGGGGTTGTCCCTGGGGGGTCCCTCCGGCTTCGGTCTTGGGCTGCGTGCGCTGCGTTAGGTTGGCGTGTGTGGACCCGGTCACTGACGCGTCCGGTTTCCTGCACCGTCCGTCGGTCAACGGGGGACGGGGCCGGTGCACCGGGGCTGTTTCCTGTGGACGCCGACACCTCCCCTTTCTGGTTGCAGGACGCCATGCCCGGGTCCCGCGGGTGTGTGCCTGTGCTTGCTCTATTTCGCCGGGTCGGGTGGGCTGGCCTCCTGGGAGCATTTTTGTGTACCCACCTTTCCTGTGGCCGTTTTGTCCTTCTGCTTTGTTCGGTCCCCTCCGGGCTGGGGTTGTCCGTCTTCTCGTTTTTGTCTTTTGTTTTTCCTTCATTTTGCCCCCGTCCCCCTCTCGCGCCCCTGCTGTCTCCGGCTTTTTGTGCTTCCCGGCCTTCAGTGTCCTGGGCCTTGGCGCTCTTCATCTGCTCCTGCAGCCCCTTCACCTTTTTTTTCTTTTTTCCCCCTTGTAGTCCGGAGTTTCTTTCTTTTTTTCGCCCCTGCGCTGTGGCGCTCTCCTGGTTTCGGCCCTGGGTTCGCTCCGCCCCCCTGCCCCTTCCCCCTTTTTTTTTCCCCTCCTCCCCCCCTCTGCCCTTCCCCCCCGTCTGGTTTGTGTGCTGCTGTTCTTTTCTGTTTTGTTTTTCCTGCGCCTCCTTGTCTCGGCTTTTCTCCTTGTTTGCGGCCCCGGGTGCCCTGGGCCTCGGCCATTTGTGGCTGCCCGCTCCCCCCGCCCTCTCTCGCTCTCTTTGTGTTTCTTTTTCGGTTTTTTGTTTGGCGTTCCTCCTTGTTCCTGGTTTCTGCCGCTCTTGGTGCTCTTGGCTTCCGCACCGCCTGGCTCGGTTTCCTTTTCCTCCTCCATGTGCGGCCTTGCGTGTGGTGTGTGCGCTGTCTGCTGGGGGTGTGCCCCCCCCCCCCCTTGCGGCGGCTGCTCGCGCCCTGCTGAGTCTCGCGTCCTTTTGTGTGGTGCCGCGGCCGGTTGTGGGCTGGTTTGTGTGGTTCGTGGTGTTTTTTGGTACCGTGTGGCTGGTGTCGTGCTGTGTGGTGTGTTGCCGTGCTGTGTTGTTGGTTTTGTCGCTGGCGGTCTCCCGTGGGCGTTGCTTTCCTGTTTTTTGCTGGTGTCGTGCGGTGCCCTGTTGTGCCGTGCTGTTTTGTGCGGTGGTTTGTCGTCTGTGGTGACGCTGCGCGTTGCTGTGTGGTGTGTTGCGCTGTGTGTTGTCCTGGTGCGCGGTGTTGTCTGGTCGTCGGGCCCGCTGCGCTTTCTGGGGGTTTACTGTCCTGTTCCCCCCTCCCCTGCTGCTGCCCCCTGTTGCCGTTGCCTGGTCCTCTGTTGTGGCACGATGTTGTGCTCTGTCCTGGGTCGCGGTGCTGTGTTGTTCTGTTGTGCCGCCTTTCGTGTGGTGTGCTGCTGTCTGCGTCGTTTCTTGCTGGTGGTGCCCTGTTGCTTCGTTCGCGCTGGCTGGTGCCGTGTGTTGTTGTCCGTGGTTGCCGGGTGTTCGTTGCAGGGTCTGGTTGCCCACTGTTGTTCACTGCCGGCGTGCTTTGTCGCGGGTGTTCCTGCCTGGCCGCGTGGCTTGCTGCCCTGCTGTGTACCGTGGTTTGGTGTGGCGCCCTGCTCCCCTGCGCTGTGTCCTGTGTTCTGGCGTGCTGCGTTGCCCTGTGGTGCCGTGCTGTGGTGCCCTGCTGTCCGTCTTGCTTCGCTTGTGCTGTTGGTTTGTGTTCTTTCCCTGTGTCTGCAGTGCTGTGCTGCGCTATGTGTCGTGTTGTTCGGGGCCGGTTTGGTCTGTGCTGTTGTTGGTGTCTCGTGCTGTGGTGTGTCGCTGTGTGTGGTGCTGCCTCCCTTGGCGTTCTGTGGTGTGGTGGTGCTGTCGTGCTACGTGGCGTGGTGTGTGGTGGTGTCGTGCTGTGCCGTGCTGTGTTCTGTGGTGCCGTGTGGCCTTGTGGCGCCGTGGTGCTGGGCTGTGCTGTGTGTTCTCCTTTGCTGCGGGTGTTCATTTCTCATCTCCGTGGCGTGTGTCGGCCCTGGTGTCCTCGTCTGGCCTCTTGCCGCCCAGCCTGTTGTCTGGTGTGCTGCTGGGGTGTTCTGTGGTGTCCTACGCCCTGTGCTGTGCCCTGTGGTGCTGTGCTGCCTTGTGGTTCTGTGCTGTCTGGCTGTCTTGTGCGTTTGCCCGCGCTGCTGGTTTTTGTTTTTTGTTTTGACCTCTAATCCCTTCCAAAAAACCCTGTTTCTCGGAACCTTTGAAAACTTTTTGAAGCCAAAAAATAAAATGTTTCTCACCAGAAAATTAGCCACTACCCAACTCACGCACGCAGGCAGGCAGCAATACCAAGGTTACATGTCTGACCTACATGTGGCCACGCGATCTCGAAGATGGTGCTCTTGTTTGCAAGGGGTTGACCGCTTTTCCCCCAGGGCCGGTTGCCTAAGCTGACGAAAAGGGGTGGGGCGGGGCACGAGGGAGGGCACGCAGGTGCATGGAGAAGGAAGGAAAATGTAAGGGAGCAGGGAGAAGGGACGCGGCGGCGTAGGAAAAATTTGCGAGTTTTACGTGTTGCTCGCGACAGGTTTTTTTTTGCGTTGACGGTGTGTTAGACGGTGTGGGGGGCGGTATTATGCCCCTACGAAGGTTACGGTGCTTCCGGCGTTAACTATTCACCTATTTAAGAGCAAAAACGTTTCTGTCGCGTTTGAACGCGTTTCGGAGCGGGCCTTTTGGCCTGTGAGTTTCTTATGCCAATTAGCTTTATTTTCAGCTATTTAGAAAGTTTTTTCGTCGCGTTTTATCTATCTTTTTATTTTGTTCTGGCAAAGGACACCAGCGCGCGCCACAAAACGATGGTGCTATTAGATGGTGCAAAGGAATAGGGGTGGGAGGCTTTTTTTCTGTGTTGTGGGTCACTGCCCTGATGGTGTGGATGAGGTTTTTGGGGGAGCACACTGCTGGAGTGTACCCTTTTTCTAGTTTCGGGGCTGTTTTGGGGGGGGGGTGAGAGCGATCTCGGGTTGGATGGCGCCTGAAGCTGGGAGGCTCCAGAGTTGGGGCCTGGAACAGGAATAACTTGCGAGGAGGGACTGTGACAGAGTGCTGACGCCTCAGAGGATGTTAGGTCAGGTAAAGGAGGGGGGGAGGGGAGGAAGGGCACAGTGTCCACATGGGACTCCAGCAGCAACGAGGCGGACGGGGCTGGAACCCCAGCCCCGATGAGCACTTCAGTCGAAATCCTAACCATGGCTCTCAACGTGGCGCAGGATCATAGTGTAACTGCGGCTTTGTTTTTGGAAGACTCCATTGCGTTCATCCATGGTAGCTTTCGGTATAGCATGAAAAAAGGATCATCTGGCTTCACCCCGGAGGCACCTGAGCGATCCGAGATCCATCCAGTGGACATAGTGGTGTCCACCTCTGACGTGTCGAAGATGCATGGGTACCGGGCACTTAAGATTCAGATCAAGCACACATTTCCCCAGCAGCTCCGCATCAATGTGGTCCCCTATACCTGCACCAGATCCGTAGAGGGCTAATGTAACTTGGTTCGGTATTTCAAGCGAGATGCCTCTCGACGCCAACTGGTTAACCATGCGCTCAGTGTAGGGTTCGAATTCAGTGGGCAAATCGGTTGTCCGCTGAACATGATTTCCGTTGGCCCCCATTGTAAAGCCTTGGTGCTTCGGGTGCCTGTTCATAGAAGTGTCCCACGTTGGTTGCAGAGTTTCAAATAGGGTCACGAGGGCGTCTTCCTCTTCCGGAGTGAATAAGGCAGGGACATAGTCTAAGCCATCCGGGCTCTCTTCGGACGCAAAACGTTCTGGAGGTAGGTGGTTGGTCCCATCTGTAGCCGTTTCTGAAGGAGGACCTTTGTCGACGTTGATCTCATCGGTCTCGCCTTGAGGCGTTCCGTGCAATTTGTGGCTTTGGGCTGTCGGCACGTCGGGCGAGAGAGCATTCGATCCTGGATTCTTAGGAACGTCAGAGTCTCGTGTCGGTGCGTCAAGGCCGGAGTCGAGGGTGGCGGATCCGGATTCTTCGCATCCCTCGGGTGTGATCGGTGCGGTCGATAACTGTTCTGCTTCGTTCCGTAGTCCCGCGGAAGCTGCATCTCCTTTTTGACGTTGCTTGTATACCCCGCTTGACTCCGGAGAGGAAGCGTCACTCTCTGCGGTTGGAGCAGGCTTGGACTCCGGCGTAAGACTTGGGTGTTGTGGCTGTTCCCCGGCTTCTTGTGGCTTCGGTGAATTAGAGGTCGCCGACAACGGTTGGCGGCGCGACGTTGAAGAAGGCGTATCCTGTGTTAGCGACGGCGGACTCCGTTTAGAAGACGCGGGGTCCTTGTCCGTCGGTACGGGCCCCTTCGATCCTATAGTGGGAAAGAAAGTTCGTGAAGGGGATATGGTAGGAGCTGTGCCGACAAGGGGAGTGCCCGGGTCGGGATTTTCCTCCGTGTTCCAGTCACAAACTTTGTCCCGGGGATCCGGCGAAGGCATCCCTAGCTTCGCTTGCAAGTCCATTCATTAAGTGACGAAGGCGCCAGCGCCTAGAGCCCCCCCACATTGGAAGACGGCAATGAGGTCGTTGGGGTGCTTGGCATCGATATTTGGTTTGAGGAGTTTTTCTCCAGAGACGTGGTCCCGTTTTACGCAGCGTGTGGAGATGCCCCTATAGTGCGGTGTACGCAGCAGAGAAAGAAAAACCAAGAACAAGACGCACAGCCAGAAAAAATAGATGGAAAAATCGTTTTTTCCGACCTCAGAAACCCTCCCAAAAAATTTACGCCGTTTTTTGGCGAGGTTGAAAACCATAGGACACACATGGACAACCAAGAACAACGGAGCCACAACAACAGCAAAGTTGAACGATGCTTGCCCCAAACCAGCTAGCGAAGTGCGGGCCGTAGGAGCTAGGGGATTTGTGCGCGTCAAAAAAGAAACAAAGGGAGGGACAAGAAACCAAAAATGGAGAACGCACGCGTTGAATCAACACACAAGAACCACGCAAGACCAAACACCGACGGCCACGGCCCACTCCTCTACGAGGAAAAAATGGTATGTGAAACAGGTATGGTACGAGGAAAGGGAGAAGCGAGGAGAGACAAAGCAAACAAACCCATATGCGCCCCACACCACCCCCGCTACATATGCATAGATGTGGAAACCAAGTATGTTGCGAAGGAGGGCGCCGAAGGGACTGGGCCACACACAAAAACAAACAACGAGACAACCACACGCGTCATGAAGGATGCATACATACACAAGCCAGGCCCATAAGTCCATGTGTCCATAGCCGCCAACACCAATACTGAGGCGCAAACAAGGTACATGAAGATGGAGCCAAGGTCAAGGAGAAGCATATAGCATGGTATGGCAAACAAGACAACAACAAAGGTATGGAAAGGCAAGAAAACACCATGGTATGAAAGAAAAAAGGGGGGGAGGGAAGGTATGAACGCCATCGGCTGCCCACCACACCCACACACCCCCTACACCTTGCAGACCCTCTCTATAGGGGAAACACAAGATATGGCGAAGAGGTATGTTATCGAACCCACGCGCTTGACACGTGCACAAAGAACGCGTCCGTCCCAAGACAGGAAAGAAGCAGCATCGTATGGCAAACAACAAAACTAAATAGGTGAGGGAAGGCAGCAAAACGCTGAAACAAAAAGGGGGGAGGAGAGGTATGAACACCACCCGCCGCCCTCCATGCCAACACACACCCTACACCGTGCACACGCTCTCTATAGGGGAAACACACAAGGTATGATAATGAGGTATTTTATCGAACCATGCATTACAAGTACGAGCAGACCGCGTTCGCCCCAAGACGAGAAAGCAGAACAACGGTATGACAAACAACAAAAATAAATAGGTAAAGGGAAGCAAAAAAACACCACGGTAAAAAGAATTAGGGAAAACAAAGGAGGAGAGGTATGACCGCCAACCGCCGCCCGCCACACCCCCCCAACCCCTACGCATTGTACACGCTCTCTACAGGGGAAATACACAAGGTATGACAGTAGCCGAGTAGACGTAGTAGTGCGAGGTATGTTATGCA
The DNA here is from genome assembly GCA_964036045.1 of Eutreptiella sp. 'Long Island Sound 2002'. Classification (NCBI taxonomy): domain Eukaryota; phylum Euglenozoa; class Euglenophyceae; order Eutreptiales; family Eutreptiaceae; genus Eutreptiella; species Eutreptiella sp. 'Long Island Sound 2002'. The sequence continues at coordinate 90,264,273 of OZ038382.1, read as the reverse complement.
ACGGAAACCACAAGCCACGAGACACGCACCACCGAGAAAAAAGGGGCCACCAACAGGCAGGGCCAAACACAACACCAAACCACGTAACAGAACCGTAACAGGTAGCACCACACCGAGCCTCATCTCTACACTCCGCAGGTACCACCGAGAGGCAAAACAAAGGCAAAGGGACAAACACCGAGCGAAGGTGAGGGACAGGGATAAAGGTCGAAACGCCCGCCCCCCTACCCAACCACACGCTAACCATTTACAGGACCTCCTTTTCTGCCTTTTATCATGACCATGTCGGCCTACAACGCAAACCAGAACAGGTATGACATACCCCAAAAACCCACACACCGGACACCACACACTACACACACACACATACACGCGCAAGCCCAGCACGCACAAGCCCCACACACCACCCACACGAACACGAGGCAGCACACAATGCACACACACACACACACTAGGGCCAGAAAAGAAGGGGAGGGACCACCAACCACAATACAACAAACCCGACCACACCCGTGAAACCGCCACACCACCGCGGCAAGGAAGCCCCGGCCAGGAACGGCGTGGAACAGCCCCCGGTGCCCTCAGCCAGGCGTGGCGAGGGACCACCTACAACCACAACCAGTGGACCCCAGCCAGGGGTGGCGGGGACCCGCACCCACGACCCTCAGGCAGGAGTGGCGAGGGACCACCCACGGTCACAACCACCGGGCCCCGGCAAAGAGTGGCGGGGCACCGCAACCACAACCCTCAGCCAAGAGTGGCGAGGGGCAACCCAGCACCACCAGCGGCAGCGCACCCCGGCCAGGAGTGGCGGGGCACCGCGACAACCATGACGCTCAGCCAGGAGTGGCGTGGGACCAACCAACACCACAACCAGCAGACCGCAACCAGGAGTGGCGGAGAACCGCACCCGGAAACCTCAGCCAGGAATAGCGAGGGTCCACCCACCATCGCCGGCAGAGGACCCCAGCCAGGGGTGGCGGGGAAACACACCCACAGCCCTCAGCCAGGAGTGGCGAGGGACCAACCACCACCACAAGCAGCGGACCCAAGCCAGGAGTGACCGGGAACCGCACCCAGGACCCTCAGCCAGGAGTGGCGAAGGACCACCTGCAACACACACCAGCCACACCCACACAAACACCAGCCGCAAGCCCCAGCTGAACGAACCGGGGGCAAGCAGCCAAAGACCACCGACACTCCACACGCACACACGCACACATATCAGCGCATGCGGAAGACAGACCCGCGCCAGACCACCCACAGCACCACCAACACCTGAAACACAAACAAACAAAACACACGAAAACGTGAGCACCACACACACCCGCCCGTGCCACAAACACACACAACACGGGAAACCCCGCTAACCCCAACGAAACCAACCACCACCACCACTGCCACCAGCGCACCCCAGCCAGGAGTGGGGGGGAACCTAAACCAGGGCCCTCAGCCAGGAGTGGCGAGGGAACAAACACGACCACCAGCAGCGGACCCCAGCCAGGAGTGGCGGGTAACCGCACGCTGGGCCCTCAGCCAGGAGTGGCGAGGGAGCACCCAGCACCACCGGCAGCGGACCCAAACCAGGGGTGGCGGGGAACCGCACCCCGGACCCTCAACCGGGAGTGGCGAGGGACCACCCACCACCACAACCAGCGGACGCCAGCCAGGAGTGGCAGGGAACCGCAACTGTGGCCCTCAACGAGGAGTGGCCAGGGACCACACACCACCACAACCAGCGGACGCCAGCCAGGAGTGGCGCGGAGTCGCACCCAAGACCCTCAGCCAGGAGTGGCGAGGGACCACCCACCACCACAACCAGACGATTCCAGCCAGGAGTGGCGGGGAACCGCACTGTCGGCCCACAGCCAGGGACTCCGGCCAGGAGTGGCGTGGAACCACACCCGGGGCCCACACCCCGGATGGGCGAGGGACCACCCCCCCAGCACCACCACTGGACTCAAGCCAGGAGTGGCGGGGAACCGCACCCAAGGCCCTCAGCCAGGAGTGACGAGGGACCAACCACCGAGGCAAACAGAGCGGAAGGGGGGGGCCAGGACGAAAGGAGCCCGGAAGGGACGCAGGCGAGTGCCCGGGGCTCAGGGGTTCCCCCCCCCCCCGGTAACCGTATCGGTCCCACCTGAGCACAAGCAATAAGGTGGGATACGCCCGGGATCGTTGGTCAGCGGCCCGAGTCGGCACCGTTCTGCGGGGATGACCAATGGGCCTGACAAGGAGTACTCGCCACGGCACGTACTGCGGTTCGTGCCTGGCGAGGGGCTGCGGGTGGGGCACACCGTCCATCGGGACAGGCAAGAGACGCGCCTCTCCGGCAAGGACTCCCCTGCGACCCACGGTGTACCCGAACCCGGTGTGGGGAACGGCCGGAGTACCTGGCTACAACGCAGTCCATTTGTACGGAGCGGGCACAAATGGACGGCCCGTACAACAGCGTCCCACCCTGACGGGGAGTGCAAGCATCGGCCCCCCCAAGAGATAACCCCAGGGGATGGGACCCGAGCCAGCGTTTAACCACCCCCCCTCCCACCCAACCCCACCGCAAACCAACCATAGCCCGGGTAGTCCCGGAGCAGGCACCAGGGGAGCAACACGCTAGGCAACGAAGCCAGGTTGAAGAGGGGGTAGAGCACGCAAGGGGGCAGGGGAAGGCACTACCACCACCAGACCCCAGCCAGGAGTGGCGGGGAACTGCACCCAGGCCATTCAGCCACGACTGGCGAGGGACCACAAAACACAACCCCCACACCCACAAAGCCGCAGACCCAAGCCCGGAGAGGCGGGGCAGGCAACCAAACACACCACCGGTACACCACACACGCGCCTGCACGTACACAGAACACGCCACCAGCCCCACCACTGCTGCCACTAACACAGGCGCCACAGACACACAAAACACACGAAAGCACGAACACCGCCCACACCACAAACACACACAACACGGGAAACACCCCCAGACCCCCCCCAAAGAAACCAACAACCCTCAGCCAGGAATGGCGAGGAACCCACCGCCAACCCCAACGACAAACCCCACCAAGGAACGACGGGTAACGGCACCCAGGACCCCCCACCAGGAGGGGCGAGGGGGCGCCCCAACACCAGAAACGGGGAACATCGCTAGGTCTGGCGGGTCAACTGACCAGCAGTGCCACCCATCAGGCCCTCTGCCAGGAATGGCGAGGGCCCACGCCCAGCACCAGCCAACGACCAACCACGCCCAGACCCACACCCAGAGCCATCAACTGCAGCACCCCCACAATCAGCATCACCAACGGCACCTACTACGAGAGCATCAGCCGCAACACCCTCACCCGAAGCATCAATGGCAGCACCCTCACCGTCGGCATCACCGGCGACAACAACACCCGGTACATCACCCACAGAACCCTCACCTTTGGCAACATCGAGAAAACCGCCCTCGCCGACGGCATTGCCGGCGACGACCACAACCGCTGCATCACCTGCATCACCATCGGTATCACCACCAGCCCCAACACCGAGTAAATCACCTACGGCACCCTCGCCATCATCTAATCAACAGGAGGAGCAAACCGGCCAGCAACGCCGCCTGCCAGGCCCTCTGCCAAGAATGGCGAGGGCCCACGCCCAACAGCGGCCAACGACCACTCACGCCACGCACAGACGCACACTCAGAAACCACCACCGGCAGCACCCCCACCAATGGCATCACCAGCGCTACCATCAACCACAGGATCACCTGCAGCACCCCACCATCGACATGACCAGCGGCACCGCCACCCGCAGCATCACCTACAACAGCTCACCCTACATGCCGCATCACCTGGTACAACACCTGCAACACCCTCGCCAACGGCATCAACAACACCATCACCTGCACCAGCCCCGGCATGAATATCACCAGCATCACCCTCCGCCAGGCCAAGAGCTGCCTCGGCACCAGCGGTGACCAACGCCGCCAGAACCGGCGAACCAATAAACCAACAACACCCAGCAGGCCCTCCGCCAGCAATGGCGGAGCCCACGCCAAGAACCATCACCAGCAACACCCTCACCATCAGAGCATTGCCAGAGACGCCATCCACCAAAGCATCACCTGCGGCACCCACACCGTTGGTATCACCAGCAACACCAACACCCGGTGCACCACCCACACCTGCCTCACCAACGACATCACCCGGAGCATCACCTGCAGCACCCTCACCATGGGCATCACCAGCGACCGCAACACCCAGTACATCACCTACGGCACCCTCACTGTGGGCATCACCAGAGGCACCATCAGGACTCACGGGCCCAGAGGCCAGCAACGCCGCCCACCAGGCCCCCAGCCAGAAAAAGGCAGGGCCCACGCCCAAACACAGGCCAAAGACCACCCACACGCGTACCACCAATACCCACAACCACCACCTGCAGCACCCTCACTATCATCATTGCCAGCGACACCGTAAACCGTAACATCACCTGCAGCGGCCTCACCGTCGGCATCACCAGCAGCACCATCAACCATAGCATCACCTGCAACACCCTCAGCATCGGCATCACCCGGAGCATCACCAACAGCACCCTCACCATCGGCATTACCAGCAACACCGCCACCCACTCGCAGCATCACCACCAACAGCGCCCTCACCCTAGGCATCACCCGGTACAACACTTACAGCAACATCCACATCAACAACACTATCACATCCATCACACTCACCATAACCAACACCAGAGGCACCCTGCGCCAGGACTGGCAAGGAGCTGCCCTGACACCAGAGGCAACCAACACCGCCAGCACCGGCGCGCCCAGCGACCGGCAACGCCCACTCGACCCTCTGCCAGGAGTGGCGAGGGCCCAGAACCACCGACCACCACCGGTGCGCGTACCCACATCTGGCATCTGCAGCACCCTCACCGTCAGAGCATCATCAGCGGCACCATCGACCATTGCATCAGCTGCAACGGCCTCACCATTGGCATCACCAGCGGCACCAACACCCGGAGCACCACTGGCAGCACCCTCACCATCAGCATCACCAGCGGCACCAAGGCCCCACGCGTCACCTATACTACCATCACCAACAGCATCACCCGGACAACCACCGGCACTACCCTGACCGTCGGCGTCACCAGCTGCACCGCCAACCACGCGCAGCATCATCACCTACAGCACCTTCAGCCTCGACATGGGCCGGCGCAACAGCTGCAACTGCAGACGACACCGACATCAACAACACCATCACCTACACCACCCTCACCATCAGCAACGTCCGCCAGGATTGGCGAGGAGATGCCTCGACACCAGAGGCCACCAACACCGCCAGGACCAGCGAGCCAACCGACCACCAACGCCCACCAGGCCCTGCGCCAGGAGTGGCAAGGCCCCACACCCAGAACCGCCGACGCCCACCCATGCGCGGACCCACACCCAGCACCTTCATCAGGAACACCCCAACATCACAGCATCGCCAGAGACGCCATCCACAAAAGCATCACCGTCGACATCACCAGCGACACCAACACCCGGTGCGCCACCTACATCACCCTCACCAACGACATCACCTGGAGCACCACCGACAACACCCTCATCGTAGGCATCACCAGAGGCGGCAGCACCCGCCCGTTGCATCAGCTACAGCACCCTCACCATCGGCATCACCAGCGAGCCAAACACCCAGTACATCACCTACGGCACCCTCACCGCCGGCATCACCACAGGCACCAACAGGACTGGCGGACCAACCAGCCAGCAACGCCGCCCACCAGGCCCCCAGCCAGGAAAAGCGACAGCCCAGGCCCAACACCAGCCAAAGACCACCCAAACGCGGACCCAACACCCAGAACCACCACGTACAGCACTCTCACCATCATCATCACCAGCGGCACCTTAACTGTAACATCACCTGCAGCACCCTCACCATCGGCATCACCAGCAACCTATCAACCCGAGCATCACCTGCTACACCCTCAGCATCGGCATCACCCAGAGCATCACCAACAGCATCCTCACCGTCGGCATCAGCAGCGACAACGCGACCCACCCGCAGCATCACCACCCACAGCGCCCTCACCCTAGACATCACCCGGTACAACACCTGCAACACCCTCGCCATTGGCATCAACAACGCCATCACATCCACCACCCTCACCATCAGTAACACCAGCGGGACCCTGGCCCAGGAGTGGCAAGGAGATGCCCTGACAACACCAGAGGTGAGCAACACCGCCAGGAGGGGCGCACCAACCGACCAGCAACGCCCACCGGACCCTCCGCCAGGAGTGGCAAGGGCCCGCGCCCAAGACCACTGACGACCACCCATGCGCTGACCCACCTTTTATCACCTACAGCACCCTCACTTTCAGAGCATCACCAGCGGCACCGTCCACCATTGCATTAACTGCACCGCCCTCCCCGTTGGCATCACCAGCGACGACAACACGCGGAGCACCACCGGCACCAACCGCACCGTCAGCATCACCAGCGGCACCAACGCCCGGTGCGTCACCTACACTACCATCACCAACGGCATCACCTGGACCACCACCGGCACCACCCTCACCGTCGGCATCACCAACGGCATCGCCACCCCACCGCAGCGTCATCACCTACACCAACCCCACCCTCGACATCGCCCTGTGCAACACCTGCAACCGCAGACGCCACCGACATCTGCAACACCATCACCTAGACCACCCTCACCATCAGCACCCTTCGCCAGCAATAGTGAGGACCTGCCCCGACACCAGTGGCGACCAACACCACCAGGGCCGGCGAGCCAACGGGCCAACAACGCCCACCGGGCCCTCTCAGAGTAGTGGCAAGGGCCCATGCCCAAAACCGCCGATGACCACTCATGCGCGGACCCACACCCAGAACCATCACCTGCACCACCCCTACCGCCGTCAGCAGCAGCGGCACTGTCAGCCATTGCATCCCCTGCAGCACCCTCATCATCAGAGCAAGCATCAACAGCGACACCATCTGTTAGCCACCACATATTTCTACAGGTTTGCAAATGAGTAACCTTGAACTTGCTTTCCTTGCACCTTGCCCAAGTGTTCCTTCAAATAACCCAAAAATGTACCCCAAAGGGGACCACACAAGGCAACGGAAACATACTACGCATTCGACGAAATCACGGGAGTAATTTCCAAATGGTTTCTTTCATGTCCTAGGGAAGATATTAACAACGGGGGTCATATAACATTGAAATACGAGCAAAACAATGCATATTTACAACATGATCATGGGCCTCTCCCCAACGCGCGGTGCCGGTGCACCGACGCGTTCGGAAACCAAATCAGCACATGCATGCAAAGCCCTACTAATGGGCTGTGATTTTGTGTATGTAACTTCAGGATTCAAGACACCTACAATTCTATGAAAAATCACGAACATGGCCTACTTGGGCCAACAAAACTAGCACAGAACGGCACTCCGATAGTGCCGTAGCATATGCTTCGTCTTAAAACTGATATACAATTAATCTAAACAATGAAACTGATTGAAATCTCTTTAAAATCGTCAGAAGTTGACAATTTCTGGATCGGCGCGCGCGAGCTCAGGACTCGCCGTCGCCGACTCAAAGTCAGTTTTATATTATAAAAAATGGTGAAAACACCATCAGTGTAAAACTACAGAAATTCTTGATTCATTGATACCAACACTGACCAAAACGATGCTGAGACAGTCAATTTCAGTATACACACATGTACGAGGAAAAGACACTGAAAAAAACGAAATCATAGGTTGCACGAAAACCTTACACTCCCCTCCCAAGTCCTGAGATTCATCTCAGGCTGAAAAGCACCAAGAAGGTGTAGTGCAACAACAAAAATCGGTAGGAAAAATGCAAAGCTTTTTGGTCGGGTGTTAACCACCACATTTTTCTACCGGGTTAACACTCCCCTCCCAAGCTCAGACACACTCAGCCAGAAATTGGGTTGGGGTGGGGCAGAATCTCCCAAGAGAACCCGGAGAAGTATGTGTTTTCCTCCAAACAAAAATAGTGAAAAAAAAAGTAAACAAACAAAAAATAAAAAACTGCACTTCCGAGATGTCCTGACCCTAAAACCAAAGACAACCCAAAGCAAATAGGAAAACTTCACAGTTTGTAAAATCATCCACTCATCATAGAATATGATACAGAAATAACCAATGGGACCATTTCTCCTGGCCCATAGTTATTATGATTACAATTATGGTTACCAATCTTCTTGGCCCATACCATGAATTATGTTTTCTGAAGTCTTCATATTTTTGACTTCCAACTTGATCACTTCGTAATCTGCAGGATGTGGGCAGCGCTGTCGTCCTTGGTGGAGTTTGAAAACTCACCATGGTCATGACATAATCTTGAGGACCATCCAAAAGTCTATTGCACTTTGTCCATGGCACCAAAATTGGAGTAATCAAATGAAAACTATCACGCGCTGACACCATTGGGATAATCGTGCTGCAACTTGTTCTCCAGCGCTACAAACTTCCAGCGCGATGGTGAAGCTCTCCTTGGTCAGCAATGTCCTTGTAGTACAGCTAAAAATATTCACATGGTCCTCAAATGGTATAGGCACCAAGGACCTTCTTGAGCATGATTTTCGGGTTTACCAATTGCTCCATACATCTCGTCGACGGTGTTTGCGTCGTCGTGGTTGTCGTCTTCAACGTCGTCGTCGTCGTTGTCGTCGTCGTTAAGGGCGTTTCAAATTCCTTTCATTTTTGAATATGAGTAACTCTGAACTTGCTATCCTTGGACCTTGCCCATGTTTTCCTTCAAATAACAAAAAATGTACCCCAAAGGCGACCACTCAAGGCGACGGAAAGATACTACGCATTCGACGAAACCACGAGAGCGATTTCAGAACGGTCCCTTTCATGTCCTAAGGAAGATATGAACAAAGGGGGTCATATAACATTGAAATATGAGCAAAACAATGCATATTTACAACATGATCACGGGTCTCCCCCCAATGCGTGGTGCCGGTGCACCGACGCATTTGGAAACCAAAATCAGCACATGCATGCAAAGCCCCACTAATGGGCTGTGACTTCGTGTATCTAACTTCAGGATTGAAGACACCCACTATTTTATAAAAAAATCACGAACATGGGATATTTGGGCCAAAAAAACTACCACGGATCAGCACCGCGATAGTGCCGTAACATATGCTTCGTCTTAAAACTGATATGGAATTAATCTAAACAAGAAAACTGATTGAAATCTCTTTAAAATCGTCAGAAGTCGACAATTTCTGGATCGGCGCGCGCGATCTCAGGACTTGCCGTCGCCGACCCAAACTCAGTTTCATAGTATAAAAAATGGTGAAAACACCATCAGTGTAAAACTACAGAAATTCCTGATTCATTGATACCAACACTGTCCATAACAGTGCTGAGACAGTCAATTTCAGTATACACACATGTATCAGGAACATACACCGAAAAAAGCAAAAATATAGGTTGCACAAAATCCTTACACGATCCACCACTGCACCACCAGCGGCACCAACACCAGGGGCATCACCGGCAACACCCTCACTGTTGGCATCACCAACAACGCCAGCACCCGGTACGTCACCTACACCACCCTCAACAACGGCAACACCAGCGGCACCATCACCCATACTGCATCATCACCTACAGCACCCTCACCACAGGCATCATCAGCCTCACCGTCACCCGGTACATCACACACATCATCCTCGCTATCCGTACCACCGGCAGCACCACCGCCGAGATACTGTTCCCTGATGGCCGCTGCCAGGAACGGTGACATTGCCTGCACCATCCCCACCATCTACAACACCAGCGGCACCATCAGCTGCAGCACCCTCACCCTCAACCTCACCCCTCACCATCACCGGGTATCCTCAGCGTCGGCGCCACCAGCGCCACCATCACCCGGAGCGTCAACGGCAGCACACTTACCGTCGGCATCACCAGCGACACCAACACCAAACCCTAACCCCAACCCAAAGCCAAACCCCAACCTGCGGCACCCTCAACAACGTCATCACCAGGGACAGCATTGCATCACCTGCAGCACCCCCACCAACAACATCACCAGCGACGCCCTCCGCCAGGATCGGCAGGGAGCCACCAAACACCAACAGGAGACGACAAACACCGCCAGGACCTGCAGGCCAGCCGGCCAGCAGCGCCCACAACAGGCCAACGACCGCCCGCGCGCGGGCCCACACCCAGAACCAGCACCTGCATCACCATTAACGTCACCAACACCGTCCGCAACACCCTTACCATCAGCAACACCTGCGAAGCTACTCCCCGGTGCGTGCGACACCTGCGGCGCCCTCACCATCGGCGTCAGCAGTGGCACCAACACCCTGGCCGACAGCTACCGCACCCTCATCATCACGACCACCAACCTTGATGACGTATCATGCGTCTCACCACCTCCTGGTGCCCTCACCCACAGCACCCTTGCCATCGGCATCACCAGCAGCACATTCACCCGTTACGTCACCGGCAGCGCCGTCACCACCGGCATCACCACTGGCACCACCAACCATTGCAACACCTGCGCGAACCCACGTCCTCACCAGCAGCGCCATCACCCAGTGCATGGCCTCCAGCAACCTCACCATCAGTACCACCAGCACCACCATCACCCTGACGGGATCTACCCGCAGTCCAAGGACAGGTCCGTTGCTAAGATCCGCGGCATCACCTGCAGTACCCCCCACCATCTGCAACACCACCGGCTGCATCACCAGCAACACCGTCACCTATCATCCCCACCACTGGCGGCACCACCACCCGGTACACGACATACAACATCCTCTGCGTTGGCGTCACCACCCTCACCGTCACCCGGTGCATCCCCTATGCCACCCTCACCATTGGCATCACCTAGTGCACCCCAACCATCGGCGTCATCGACCCCACCACCCGATGCATCACCTACAGCGCCCTCACCATCACCACCACCAACCAGGGGCTTTCAACCGGGGTTCTCCAACGGTCCGGTCCGGATACGTAAAACCCCCAACACCGTTCCCAGGAACCGTGGCACCACCTACAGCATCCTCACCATCGGCACCACCGGCAACACCACCGCCCGTTACGTCACCTGCAGCACCCTCACCATAGGCATCACCAACGGAACCATCACCCGGTAGCACCTACGCCACCCTCACCATCGGCATCACAAGATGCACAACCAACCGCTACATCACCTGCAGCACCAGCAGCATCATGGCCACCAGCATCACGAGCGGCACCATCACCTGTTACCCCACCTACAGCATCCTCACTATCGGCATCACCAACCACAGCATCAACTGGCGCGTTGCCTGCACCACCCTCACCACCTGCATCACCAGCGACACCATCACCAGCTACATCACCTACAGCACCGTCACCAGGGACATCACCGGCGGCACAAGCCGTTCCATCACCTCCACCACCCTCACCATCGGCATCACCAGCAGCGCAATCACCCACTGCATCACCCACAGCACCCTCACCATCAGCATCACCAGCGCCGCCCACTACATCACCTGCAACGACCACACCGTCGGCATCATCAGCACAGCAGCTACCAACAGGCCACACAGGGAAAGCCCCACAAGACCCCACTAGACCCCACCTGACCGCCCCACGAACTGAACCCCGCTCCAGAGACCCGGCCTCCAATCGCAACACACCACACCCCAGGGGTCAGAGATCACAGGAAACAGCAGAGTGAGCACGCCACCACCCACACGCGTCACCCACCGTGCCAGACACCGCCCCGCGACACAACAACCACACCACCGCCCCGCTTCCCCCGACAGGACGTGCGCTGCAGCCCACTGCCCGTGGGACGACGACTACAACGTCCTCCCGGCCATCCAACACTTACTGGCAGCCACGGCCCCGCACCCACACGCCAACGAGCAAACTCTAGACCCGCAGGAGCCCGACCCCCCGATGCGACCCCACCCCGTATCCCCCGCAGCCACTGCAGACCAGAACGTGGAACGCCAGCAAAAGGAATCCAACTGCACCGCCACGCCCCAACCGCTCCCCCCGCCAAAGGAAATCCACGCCACACTGGCCAGCACCCTACCACCCTATGGACGTTAATCAAAACTACCAATGCGTCCTCCGAGAACTCCCAGCGATCCACGCGACCCTCCGGGGCTGGACGCAGAGGAAAGGGGGCGACAATGAATGGGGCCCAGAAGACGACCTTTTCTGGGAAGACACCTGGGACGGCACCATGGACACCTTCCTGGAGGCGGCAGCCACGAACTACCCGCGCCCACCCGGGGACACCCGGCACGGCCTTGCCGCCTTCCTTGCGTTCCACAGCTGGAAGCAGCAGCACACCGTCACCCTCCACCCCCTTGACAACAATCCAAAACGACGGACGCCTGAAGACAGCTCCACCACCGCTGTCACCATACAGCAAGACCCCGAGAAAGCAACAGGATACCATCTCAGCTGGAGTGATCGTGCACCGGACCCCCCCGCCTCCTCCACCCTCCAGGACATATTCACCACGATCAGCGCAGCACTACAAGAAGCGAAAGCCCCACAAAAACCAGACGACGAGATGCCCCAGGCGCCGCCCCCACCAACCGCACAGGAGCGCCCCACTAAGAGCCCGTCGCCCACCCCATCACAAAAATGCAACCCCCCCCGCAACACCGCACCACCTCGGACCGGAACGGGTTTCGAAATCTGCCGCGGGAATGGGCAATCCACAACGGCCCCCGCCTGTGGGATGAAATCACACCGGGGCTCCAGGCAATCCGCCTCCACTCGATCACGGAACCAACCGACATTTGGGCACTACCTGCAGACGGCTACCACCTCCTCCTCACCATCCAAGGGGATGCCACCATCACACCAACAGAGGGAAACCCCATAACGGCGGCCCCCGCCGACACCGTCCACATACCCGCACAAACGTTGTAGGCATCAATGACGGTACAACCGGGCCCCACCCCACGGCAAGCCATGCTCATCACCTACCCCGCCCAAAACGACCACACACACACACCTGGCAACACAGGTGGGAGGACATCCGTGGAGACCTCCTCCAGGATCACCTAGGTCTCACGCGCACCCACCACACCCTCCGCCCGGTGCAAGGAGTAGCCCAAGTGCCACACAGCATACACAGCCCGGGGTTCTGGGCATACGCCACAACCATAAGCCCACAAGCAGCGGAGTACATCAGGACCGCACTATCCATCCTGCAGGCCCAGACCCAAGCCCCAGACCGCAACACCCAACGTGGCTAAACCATTCCGTGGGCATATCAAGACCACGACACCCTCGACCCCCAACCAGCCCCCCCCCCTCTAGACACCAACACGACCGCCCTCCACCAGAACGCGGCAGCGGCAGCCACCTAGGCAGGGGCCCCGGAAGCCTGGACCCCATAATACCTGGTGGAGACCAAAGTAGCGCCGCATGCGAACTCCGAAGAAAAACCCCGGCGACGAAACCGCTCCACCTCCCACTCAAGCTAGACACGCCGGAACACACCCCCGGTGTCAAATGGGCGGCCCGGGACATCATCCCCCACACCACCACCAGCAAAAACGACGCAGCAAAGATCACTGTCACCCGCCACCTCCCCCACACCACACAGGTGTATGAGCTGACGGCCCCCCATGTCCTCATCACCCATTGCCGACACGACGAGCGATACACCATACAGGCGGGGGGGACCGCCGTGACCACCCTCTACAAATGGGCGAAACGGGGGGACGCCCCACACCCAGGCCTCCATCACACCCCCTCCTGGCCCAACCCCTTCCAGACAGCAGACCGCCCCAACAAGAAGCATAAACACACAGGCATACACACTCCCGCCCAAGAGGCCCAGCACCGACACAACGCAAGACGCAAGGCCGGCACCGTACACAACAACTACGGCATCCCCGGCATAAGCGCCCCCCCCACCAGAGTGTCAGATGCCACGCACAAACGCACGATCACAGGCATCATCACGGACTGCCTGAGCCCGGCAGCATCACGGGCAGACGCCGTGTGGATCAGCGAGGGACGCTCCCACACACGGGCGGTGGCGCACCTCACCGACATGCAACCCCATAAACTACAGCGTGCCGTCGGACCCTTTGCCGTACACATCACTCCATACTGCATCGACCACCCCCCATGTGAGCACCACGACCCGCCCTGCTCCACCCCATGCACCTCGCCCCTGCGCCAACCGCTCCCGGCCCCCATCATCACGGGCAACATGTACCTGGGCATCGTCCCAGGGGACCCAGGACACTACCCAGGGAACTACAGTTACCCAGGTAGTCTTTGGAGATGAGTAACCTTGAACTTGCTTTCCTTGAACCTTGCCCAAGGTTTCCCTCAAATAACCCAAAAATGTACCCCAAAGGCGACCACACAAGGCGACAGAAACATACTACGCACTTGACGAAATCAGGAGAGTGATTTCGAAACAGTGCCTTTCATGTCCTAAGGAAGATATGAACAAAGGGGGACATATAACATTGAAATACGAGCAAAACAATGCATATTTACAACATGATCATGGGTCTCCCCCCAACGCGCGGTGCTGGTGCACCGACGCGTTTGGAAACCAAATCAGCACGTGCATGCAAAGCCCTACTAATGGGCTGTGACTTGGTGTATGTAACTGCAGGATTCAAGACACCTACAATTTTATAAAAATTCATGAACATGGCATACTTGCGCCAAAAAAACTAGCACCGAACGGCACCCCAATAGTGCCGTAACATTCGCTTATCCTTGAAACTGATATAGAATTAATCTAAACAATAAAACTGATTAGAATCTCTTTGAATCGTCAGAAGTCAACAATTTCTGGATCGGCGCGCGCGATCTCAGGACTGGCTGTTGCCGACCCAGACCCAGTTCCATAGTATAACAAACGGTGACAACACCATCAGTGTAAAACTACAGAAATTCCTGATTCATTGATACCAACACTGTCCAAAACAGTGCTGAGACAGTCAATTTCAGTATACACACATGTATCACGAAAATCACACCGAAAAAAACGAAAATATAGGTTGCACGAGAACCTCACACTCCCCTCCCAGGTCCTGAGATACACCTCAGGCTGAAAAGCACAAAGAAGGTGTAGTGCAACAACAAAATTGGGTAGGAAAAGTCCAAAGCTTTTGGGTCGGGTGTTAACCACCACATAGTTCTACCAGGTTAACACTCCCCTCCCAAGCTCAGACACACCCAGCCAGAAATTGGGTGGGTCTGCGGCTGATTCTCTGGAGAGAACCCGGAGAAATATGTGTTTTTCTCCAAACAAAAATAGTGAAAAAAAAAAGTAAACAAACAAAAAATAAAAATTTGCACTTCTGAGATGTCCTGACGCCAAGACCAAAGACAACACAAAGCAAAATAGAAAGGGGTGGAGGGCAGCAACCACCAGGGAGCAGCCAACCGCCAGAAGCGGGAGGCCAACAAAGGAAACAACGCACAGCGCCAAGGCCCAGGGCACCCGGGGCCGGAAACGAGAGAAAGCCAGAGACAACGGGGGCGCACATCGCAGGAAAAAAAATAGAACGGAGCACCAAGTGGCAGCGAGGAAAACCGCGAGACACAAAAGGGGGGGAGGGGGGGCAGCAACCACCAGGGAGCAGCCAACGGCCCGGCAAGACACACAAACAAGGCGAGAGCGCACGGAGAGCCGGGCAGCGGGAGACCCACAAGGAAAAACAAAACACAGCCCCAAGGCCCCGGGCACCCGGGGCCGGAAACCAGAGAAAGCCAAAGACAACGGGGGCGCACAAAGGAAGAGGGAAAAAAAAACAAGGCACCAAGCGGAAGCGACAAAAACCGCGAGACACAAAAGGGGACGGGGGGGGGGGGGGGTGGCAGCAACCACCAAGGAGCAGCACACGGCAGAGCGGGAGACACAAGGCAGGCGAGAGCGCACGGAGAGCTGAGAGGCGGGACGAAAAAAAACACAAAGCACAGCGCCAAGGCCCAGGGCAGCCGGGGCCGGAAACCAGAGAAAGCCAGAGACAACGGGGGCGCAGACAAGAAAAGAGGAAGAAAAAAAAGGAAATGTAAGGAACCGAACAGCGGTAACACAAACCGCCTGACGCAAAAAGGGGGGTGGGGGGGGGGGGCAGCAACCACCAGAGAGCAGCCAACGGCCAGGCGGGACACACAAACGAGGCGAGAGCGCACAGAGAGCGCACAAAACAAACAACACACAGCGCCAAGGCCCGGGGCACCCGGGGCCGGAAACCAAAGAAAGCAAGAGACAAAGGGGGCGCGCGGAGAACAACAACGGACCAAAAAAAAAAAGCACAAGGGCGGGGGGGAGGGCAAACAAAGGACCAAGAAAGGGGCAATCCGAGCCCGGAGGGGGCCAAGCAAAGCATGAAGACAAAGCGGCCTAAGGAAAAGGTGAGGCGCACCAAAACGCGCCCGGGAGGCCGGGCCGCTTGACCCAGCCAGAACGGATGATCACACGCACACACACACAGGACCCGGGCGTGGCGTCTTCCGATCAGCAAGGGGAGGTGTCGGCGTCCACACAAAACAGCCCCGGTGCACCGGCCGAGTCCACCTTCGAACGGACGCCTCAGTGACCGGATCCACACACGCCAACCACCGCAGCGCACACAGCCCAAAACCGACGCCGGAGGGACCCGCCAGTGACAACCCCATCGCGGGGCCCCGAACGGGTACGACGCGGAGCGAGCCCAGCGCCCCCGCCTTGGCGGGGGCCAGCGGCAGGCACAATGACCCCGGTTCTCAGCCGGCCTCCGCGTGCCCCGCGCAGCCACCCAGCAAAGCCGGCGGCGCAAGCCCCCGGGCAGGGAAAAGGCACCATGGCGTCGGGAAAGCCGACCGGAGCAGCGACAGCGAGTGGACCGGACGAGGCCCGGCGCACCACGCGGGGCCACGAGGCACACCAGAGAGGCACGCCGCCGGCCACAACCAAGGCAGACGGACAGGTGCCAAGCAGCGACAGCCGCCGGGTGCCGCAAACCCGGAGAGCGCGCACAACCCGCAACAAACCACGGCACAAGGACAGGGGTTAAGCAACACCAGCTGCCGTCCGGGCGGACGTGTGCGCGCCCGGCAGCGAACCCAGCCCCTGCCGGCTACGGAACAGCCGCCGTCCGGATGGATGCGTGTGCGCCCGGAGGGTACCAAGCCTCTGCCGGCTACAAATAAGCCGCCGTCCGGATGGACGATTGCGCGCCCGGAGGGTACCCAGCCCCTACCAGCTACAAATAGCCACCGTCCGGATGGACGAGTGAGCGCCCCGCAGGGACGCCCCGCACCCGCAACCCACAGCACAACACACCGAGCGAGCACACCGGTGAACAGGAGCCAAATGGCCCAGGACACTGCACAGCACACTGGGCAAGCAAACCGGTGAACAAGAGCCAAGGAGTCCAGGACACCGCACACGCCACACAACACGCCGAGCGGGCACACCGGTGAACAAAAGCCAAGGGGCCCAGGACACGGCACACGCAACACAACACACCGAGCGGGCACACCGGAGAACAGGAGCCGAGTGGCCCAGGACACCGCATACACAACACAACAGACTGAGCGGGCACGCCGGTGAACAGGAGCCAAGTGGCCCGAGACACCGCACAAGCAAAACAACGCACCAAGCGGGCACACCAGTGAACAGGAGCCAACTGGCCCTGGACACCGCACACACAGGCAATGCACCGACCGGCAACACCGTTGAACGGGAGCCAAGTGGCCGGGGACACCGCAGACACAGGCAACACACCGAGCAAGCACACCGGTCCGCAGGATCCAAGTTGCCCAGGACACCGCACAGGCAAAACAACACGACGAGCAGGCACACCGGTGAACAGGAGCCAAGAGGCCCAGGACACCACACACACAACACAACACGCCGAGCGGGCACACCCATAAACAGGAGCCAAGTGGCTCGGGACAGGTAGGTAGGTAGGTATCTTCGGGAGCTCGGGATGCCTCCTTTGACATTGCAGGAAGAAGGCCTTACCAAGGGGAGGTCCTGTCCCTCCCACTGCCCTATGTCAGGTGCCTCTTGAGCCGCTCCCGCATGTGCTTGGGAAGGCATTGTCGCGGCCACCCGGTCCATGTGTCCCAGGTGGGAGGGTGTCCCCACATGTGTCCATGGGTAGGGCCACATGCCCCCTCCTTTGGGCGGCAGCTCTGGGGGGCTGCCCAGCTGTGTGGAGTATCTCTCACCACAAGGGGTATTGCTCCCGCTTGTCTACGGTACGACCGCCTCACCCTTGTGGCTTGAGTTGCGGGGCCACTCTCCTTGGCAGGTGACCCCCTCCTGGACTGTGTACCGGCTCGCCTGTCACCGGTTGCTTCCATGGCTCCGGGTGACGTTTGCCATGGTCCCCGATGCAGCCTGGCCGGGCTCGGACCAGTGGCCTTGGGGTACCGCTCCTGCCACTGGCCCGGTGGGTCAGCTGGGTCGCCCCAGTGCGTCCGACCCATGGGGTATTGGTTCTTTCCTGTCCCTCGGCCGCCCTACGTGTGTGCAGTGTCCTTGGCCGCTGGGCTCCTGTTCACCGGTGTGCCCGCGCGGTTTGCTGTGGTGCGTCTGCGGTGTCCTGGGCCAGCTGGCTCCTGTTCACCGGTGTGCTCGCTCGGTGTGTTGTGTTGCATGTGCGGTGTCCTGGGCCACTGGGCTCCTGTTCACCGGTGTGCGTGCTGTGTGCGGTGCGCGTGTGCCATGGGTGGTTAAGTCCCTCTTCCCCCCCCCCTAATTTTCGTTTTTTTTTTGTTTTTTTTTTTTTCACTTGTTTTTTTTTTCTTTTTTTGGGAAAAAAAAAGAAAAAAAAACCAAAAAGAGAAAAACAGGGGCGCGCGTACAGTGCAGGCACAGGCACGGGCAGCTGGTGCGGCGGTGCAATAGCGTTGTGTCGTCTGGCGTGTGTCGTCGGTGCTGTGGCGGCGGTCGCGCCCCAGGGGTGCGGCTCGCGCGTCCTGATGTACACGGGTATGGGCCAGGGTGGGTTTGGTTAGGTGTCTCTTTGTTTCTGGAGCTGGCTGGTTAGGCGGCTGTGTGGGCTGTGGGTGTGGGCTGTGGTTATGTTGTTCCCTTGGCGGGCTTGGGTAGGAGTCAAGGGTTAGCGGTTTCGGGGTGTGGCTCGGGTTTGATTTGTGCTTGGGTTCTGGCTCGGTTAGGCGGTTGCGCGGGGCCTGTGTGTGGGTAGCGGCGTCCACGGGGTCGTGCGCCCGAGGCGAGTGCGGGGTGGTGCGTGCGGGCCGGCCGGTGGCCAGTGGCCTCACTGGGAGTCCCACACGGAGGGGTCGACGGGCGTGCTGGAGGCGTACGCAGCGTGCAGGTTGGGCAGCAGCAGGCGCACGTGCAGGGCGTCGGCGTGCCAGATGAGGACCTCACTGAGGACCGAGGGGTTGCCGGCGATGCCCGGGAGGGGTGGCGGCGAGGAGCGGGAGGATGTCTGCGGCCCGCGACGTGGGGGCGAACACGACGTGGGCCGGGTGCAGCCCCGGGAGCGGTGCCGGGGGGGGCGGGACCACAGGACGGCGGTCTACTGTGAGGTGCAAAGTGGCGCGATGGTGGAGGAGCCGGACTAGGGCGGTGCTGTGGCGCAGTGTGTGGGGCTGGGTGCTGGGCGGCGTGGGGTCGTGCGGCGGGAGGGGGGGGGGGCGGGGCGGTGGCGTGGGAGGGGGCACGGCGGAGGAGTGACGCCAGCGACGTGTGTGTCGTGCTGAGGGTGGAGAGGAGCCCATGGTAGCGGGCCTGGGTTCGGCGCCTCTGGGCGTAGTGGTGCTCGTTGTCGTGTGCGTTGGCTTCCTTCGGCGTCCGGTTCGTTTGGTGAACTCTGTGCGGGGCCTGGCGTGGCGCCCCGTGGTGGTGGTTTGCTCGGTAACGGGGTTAGATGGCGGCGCCGCTGGTCAGGCGCGTCGTGTTGTGTGGCGCGCAGGGCTCCTGGGGTGCTGTGGGTGTCGCCGGTGTCGGTGCGCCGACGCTTGTGGGGTGCTGAGGGGGTGTGTGCGTGCGGGGCTGGGCTTTGGGTGATGTCCCACAGGCGGATGCCGTCTCGCTGCGTTTCCTGGAGGGTCTCTCTCAGGCGCCTGAGGACATACGGGTGGTCCTGGGGCGCGGGGAGGTTGCGGGGGTGGACTCCCAGGGGGTGGAGCGCATCGGCCAGCATTGCTTCCCATGCGGCCTGCGGCATCCACCCCCCCGCCGGCCGGAGGCGGCAGTTCTCCACCGACCCCTTGCGGGGCCGATGGACCAGGCCCTCGAGGGAGGGCTCTCCCCGGGCCCACTTCCGCAGCTCCCAGAGCTGCGTGTGGGTCCAGCGCTGCCACCACTGTTCCTGGGCGGGCCTGCGGTCTTGGGCGGAGGAGTGGGCGTGGGTGGGTGTGACGGGGTCGTGGGGACCGGCGGCGGTGGCGGGCCTGGGGGATTCCTTGTAGTCCTGTTCCGTGGGGGTGCGTGGGGAGTGGGGGTGCACGCGGATGTGGACCCGCGGGTGCGCGTGTACGGTCTCCGCCTCGGGGTTGGGCGGGGATTCGCGGCGGCGGCGGCGGTAGTGGGGCATGCGTTGCATGTTGGCTGTCATCTAGGGCCGGTAGGGGGGCGGGGACGCTGCTGGTGGACCCTGGCGTCGTTCTGCCTTGGTCGGGAGCGGTCCGTGGGCCTGGCCTGCGGGCTTTGAGAGGTGGCGGGACGAGGTGCGTCGCGCTTCGGCCGCGGCGCGCTCCGCCATGAAGGTGGTGGCGGTGGCGTCGGTGACGGTGGGGGGGCGCCGCGCTGGGCGCTGCTGCCTTCGGGCCTGGGACGGCTGGGGCCGGATGTCGTAGAGGACGTCCTCGGGGGGCCGGGCTCGCGCTGCCGTCATGGCGCCGCGTTTGGGCTTGGGTTTGGGCTTGGCTGCGGGTTGAGGTCGTGGCGTGCTGACGGGTTTGGGTGGCCGTTTGGCGGCGGTCATGGGCTTCGGCTGGGTCGTGGGTGTGGGCTTCGTCGGGGCGTGGGCCTTGGCGGCGGCGGGGCTGCTCGCGGTGGGGGCGGGTTTGGAGGCCCATTTGGGAGGTGTCCCCCGCGGCCTGGGGGGTGGAGTGCTGGATGAGGACGTGGTGGTGGTGGTGGATGAGGTGGTCGTCGTGGTGGAGGTTGTGGAGTCGGAGGCAGAGGAGAGGGCTGTGGGAGACGGCGAAGGGTCCTGAGCCTCGGGGGCGGGCGTATGATGCTGGGTCCTGTAAGTAGCGAGAACGAGGGTGCAGGTTCGGGCACCGGGCATGTGCGCGCGTTTTCCCTGGTGATCCGTGCGTGCTGGTGCTGGCGTGGCGGCGTTGTCCCGGCTGCGCAGGCACGTGGGTTACCCGGAGGGTGGGCATATCTGCTTCAGGACGTGCGGGTGTGTTTGCTGGAGGTAGTCGAGGGTCTGGAGGAAGCATCGCTGGATGCCGGGCATGTCCTCCTCTGTGAGGTGGGGGTAGTTTTGGGTGGGGGTGTGGGGGCCCGGCCACAGCAGCGTCATGAGGCGGGCTGCCACCATGTACGGGCATAGTTGTAGGGTGGTGGGGCGTGGGGGGGTGGGTCCCCTGCGGTTTGGGGGGGCTTCCCTCTGCTTGGGGCGCAGCGTGACCACCTACACCCATCGGTCCGTGGGGATCCCCCAGGTCCGTTGGGTCCACTTGGCGAGGCAATACATCGCCCTACCAAGGTCCCGGTAGCCGCTGCAGATAGAGGGCAGCGTGTCCAGGGATTTGGGTTCCCACGTGCCCCAGATGTGGGGGTCGTCCGGGTCGTCCCCCCTGGCGTAAGTGTCGGGGCCTGGGTTGTGTCGGGGGGGGTGTAGTCGGCGGGGAGGAGGGAGTCGGTGCCGTGTACCACCCAGTGGTCTGTGGGTGCGTCGTAGGTGGTGGTAGAGAGGGTGTAGTGCATATTGTACATGAGGGTCATGTACCTGGAGGGGGCTGGCTGCTGCTCGTCGGGGGTGGGGATGTTCCCCGGGATGTGGTGCCGGAAGTTGCTCAGGGAGGCCATCCGGGCTACCCATGTTTCCCGCTCCCACTCTTTGGTGCTGTCGGGGGTGGCGTCGGGTGGGGGGTGGGCCATGTCGGGCTCGTGGTAGCGGGTGCGGCCCTTGGTGTCCACCCGCCCCGGCACGGGGTGTCCGACCAGGTGTCGCCCCCAGTCGATGGGGGGCACCCAGATCCGGCTCCCCGTGGGGGGCGGGCTCTCGCCGTCTGGGGTGGCGCGTGGGGGGCGCTCGTGCCGGGCGACGTGGAGGAAGGCGTCGAAGAGGAAGTCTCTGACGCCTTCCCCCAGGGTGGCCGCCTGGACCAGGGTGGCCGCCCGGATGGGGGTGCTGGTGCCGGAGGTGCGGAGGTACAGCACGACGTCCTGTTCCCCGAGTCCCCGGAGGTGCTGCCGTACCGCTGCGGGGTTGTGTAGGGCGTAGGGTTCGGCCGGTGCGGCGACTGGTGGTGCGGGGTGTGTTGGGGGGGGTGGTGTGGGTTGGGGGGGGTGGTCGTCGTTGTCGCGCGTGGGGTCCGGTGATGGGGTCTCTTGTGGCGGTCGCGGGAGGGGGGATTCGCGGTGGCGTGTGTCGGCGGGGGTATCTACGTCAATTGGCTGGTGCTGGCTGCCGCGTTTTGTGTCCGTCGCCTGGTCTCGGGGGGGGGGGCGGGGGGGGTTGTGTGGGGGTGGCGCTGTTGGTGGTGGGGGGGGCGGGGGTGGGTGTTGTGCTGGCTTGGGGTCTGGGCGTCCCTGTGGGTCGTGTGGTTGTTGCGTGTGTGCGCCGTGCGGCCCTTGCGGTTCTTGACTGGTTGTGGTGCCGGGGTGTGGGTGGGAGGCGGCCGCATGAGCGTCCGGGTGGGGCTGTGGTCCGTATGTAATGGGTGGCTGCTGGCGGATGGTGCTCGCTGGTATGGGGTGTGGGTGGGGGGGCTGCTGGTGGTGGTGGGGTGGGGGGGGCGGGGGTGGGTGTTGTGCTGGCTGGGGGTCCGGGCGTCCCTGTGGGTCGTGTGGGTATTGCGTGTGTGCGCCGTGTGGCCCTTGCGGTTCTTGATTGGTTGTGGTGCCGGGGTGCGGGTGGGAGGCGGCCGCATGAGCCCCCGGGTGGGGCTGTTGTCCGTATGTGATGGGTGGCTGCTGGTGGATGGTGCTCGCTGGTATGCGGTGTGGGTGGGAGGGCTGTTGGTGGTCGTGGGGCGCTCCTACTAGGCCCTGGTGTTGCTGGTGTGCGTGCGCGGCTCCTCGCGGGTCCATGGGGCTGTATCGTGGCTCGTATGTCGTGGGCCCGTGTAGCGGGGGCGGCGGGTGGTGCTGGACCGCGTGGTGGTGGTGTGGAGGGTGTGCCGGTTGTGTGTGGTACCCCGGCGTTGGTGGGTGTGGTGGCAGGGGCTGGTGGTGGTGGAATACGTGATGGTGTGGTGCGGTGATGTGCGCTATGTGGGGTGGGTGGTTCGCGGGGCCTGGTTGTGCTGGGGCATGGTGGGGATGTAGCTGGTGGGGGTCGCTGTAGCTTGGGGGCATTAGGGGGTAGGGGTTGGGAGGGACTGGGGCGTGGTGGTGGTGTTGGTGGTGCCATGTCCCCTGGCTCTGCGCGTATGGTGGTCCTGGCATGGTGTGGACGTGTGTGGGCGGTGGTTGCTGACTGGGCTGCAGGGTTTAGGTGCTGCGGTACGGTGGTGGTGGTGGGCGCTGGCTATGGCGGTGTTGTTGGTGTGCCCCGGGGGTCTGGGCGTGGGATGGTGCGGTGTGGCTGGACCCGGGCCTTGGTCGGGGCGTCGCGCCCTGCTGGTGGGCGCGTTGGCGGGCCCCCTGACCTGTCTTGGTCTTCTTGGCCTGGTGGGTGTCGGGGGCGGCTGAACCCCCCTGTCCCTGTGGGGGCGACAGGGAGCGGGCGTGCCAGCGGTGTGCCTCTTGGAGGCTCGTCTTGAGGCCTCTGACGTAGGTTTCCTGGTCCGTGAGGCCCATCCGCGTGGCGGTGGCCTCGTTGGGGGCGGCCAGGTGGGCGTCCCGAAAAGACGCCCAGCCCTCCGGGGGCGTCTGTTGTGCGGAGTGGGGTTGGTGTGCCGGGTAGAGTAGTGCGCTGAGTGGGTAAGGTGTTCCCTTCCGTCGGCCGAGGGCGTTTTTGAACCGGCAGCAAGTGATTCGGAGGTAGGCTGCTATCTCCTCTGGTGCCGTGTCGGCCCACGCTTCCGGCGTCAGGACTGCTGCTTGGGGGGCCGGGAGTTGTTGGTCTGGGAGGTGTAGGTCTCGCTGGTGGAGGTATAGGGCGAGGAGGATGTGGCGGGCCGCCACGTTTAAGCCGCCTCCGCTGTGGCGTAGGGGTGGGCTGTGGGGGGGCAGGGTTGTGCTGCCCGTGGCCACGGCTATGGTCCATGCGTGGTCCGCCGCGTCCGCCACGTAGTACCCTCCCAGGTGGTCCCGGAGGGTGTCGGTGAGGAACCCGAAGAAGCTTGGGTGGCTGGCGGGGTGGGGTGCGGCTGGGGCCGCGGGCCGCTGGCGGTGGCGGGGGTTGAGGTCCCCGCAGTGGGGGCAGCGGGTGAGGCGGTGCGCGGCTCCCAGGCAGACCCAGTGGTCTGGGTTGCAGGGCAGGGCTGTCTGTGGTAGCCGCCGGCGAACGCAGAGGGGACATGCGGTGGCTGGTGGTTGGTGGTACCTGTGGACGGACGGCGGCGTGGGGGGATGGGGGCTGGTGGCGCGCGCATGCTGGTGGGAGTGTGTGCGATGCCTGTGGTGTCTGTGTGTGCCGTGCCAGTGCTGTGATCGGTGGATGGTGTGTAGACGTGGTGGGGGTTCCGTGTTGGTATGTCACGGGGTAGGTTCTCATGGTTGGTAGAACAGGAGTTTGAGGAGGTGGGCTTGGTCTGTTGGGGGCAGGGTTGCCGCATGCTGCAGGTATTTGTGGGTGCGGTATGTGAGCTGCTCCGCCGTCTTGGCAACAGCCGTCCGCTGCATGTGCGCCGCCGTGGCCTAGGGGTCCTCGGCGTGGGTGCGTAGCAAGGTGTAGACGGCGGTGGGGACGAGTCCCCTGCGGACTGCCTCGAGCACCTCCGTCTGCTTGAGGACGGTGGTGAGTTGCTGGGTCGCCGGGGACTGCGTCAGCCATCCGGCGTGCTGTGCAATGGTGTGGGTTGGGTTCCAGTCTGTGAGGGTGTCCAGTCCTCTGTACAGGGGGCACGCCTTGAAGTGGTCCCATGTTTCTTCTTCCGCGTGGCTGCAGATGCATTTGGTGTGTCCTGCGGGGACGTGGATCGAGCGGCGCGTATACCATCGGTGGTATCGGGTGAGGAGGGGAAGTTGTTCGAGGGCCAGTTGGAGTCGGGGCTTTTGTAGGTGTGCTGGGAGGCTATCCGGGCGCAGGGCGGAGTGGTAGAGGGGGGTGTGGACGGAGTCTTCGAGGCGTCGGAGGAGTTCGGTGTTCGCTGGGTGGCCCAGTGTGGTGGCCAGTTGCTGGATGGGTGTGGGGTAGTGGTACTGCTTGTCTCGATCTGTGTACGGCGTGTCCTCGGGCATCCATTGGGGGGGCTGTGTGGCCGGGGGTATCGGGGGCAGGTGCTGCAGGTGGCTGTGGTGTGGGGTGTCCAGTCGCACGCGTTCGAGCCCTGGGGTGTGGTTGGTGTTCTGGTGTTTGGCCTGCGTGTCTGCGCGTCCATTGCCGTATGCGTAGCGGTGTGACTCCTGCTTGACGATGTGTAGGGCGTCCTGGGGGTGCATGCCCTTGAAGGCCATCCATAGTCCCAACGCTTGTGTGGTGAGGCCGGATTCGAGTGCTTTGTGGAGGGGCAGGTCCGCAAGGCGTCTGGTGAGGTGGATGTCGACTGTGGCGTCCACGACTACCCAGATGTTGCGGGGCCGGATCGTCGTGGGTGGCGGTGTGGCGGTGACGGCGTCTGCCATGGTGCGCAGTTCGCCGTGGGAGGACGCCCCAAAGATGGTGGCCCCGGTGTGGTGTTCCACGTGGAGGCCGTCCGCGTGCCGGGTGATGCGCATGGAGGCGCAACCGACCGTGGGGGTGCGTTGCTGGGTGCCAGATGCGTCAGTGAAGTAGATGATGTCGGTGTCGCTGGGTATGGGTAGGCGGGCGATTGCTGTGGGGTGATAGACGTAGATGGGGTTCCCCTGGGCGGTTCTGGCGGTGATTTGCGTGGGTTGCAGTAGTGGCGCTGCATAGACGCCTATCCCCTGGGTGATGATGGCCTGGGCTCTTAGGGTGAGGCGGAGGAGGCCCCTGTCTGGGCGTCCCTGGGTGATATACGCGTACATCAGGTGGAAGAGGTATCCCGTGTTGGGGTCGAACTTCTGGCACGTGATGGTCTGTCGCCGCTCCTTGTCGTCTTTGTCGCCGCGGAGGGTGGGGCATTTGTGCTGTATGGGGCGCATGGGTGCCTCCTGAGGTCCTGCGCGTTCTGGGTCGCAGCGGTCGTACTCCATGGCTACGCTGTCCGGGTCTGCCCGCTCGTTGGTGAACGTCCATGTCGCCGTGGGTGTTCGGGTCCAGGCTACGCGCGCCGGGTGGTCTGGGGGTACCGTGTGAAACCAGGGGGAGAGCCATGCCTGCTGGTCGGCGGTGGCGGCGGCGGTGGGGGTGCGGTAGTGGGTGGAGATGAGGTGCAGCAGGGGCCACGGAGTGTCGAGGGCTGCCGGGCCGCCGTGCCAGCACGTGCGTGGTAGGCCCTGGTCACTGTGTCTGACTGGTGGTACATCGGTCTCCGTTGCATTGTGTTTGGGGATGGACCAGGGGGCATGGTGTCGCTGGACAGTGCGGGTAGCATGTTTGTGGCCGTTTGGTGCTAGTAGCAGGATGGTGGGTGGTGTCCAGCCTTCAGCTGACGGGGTGGGCTCCCCCTGCGTCGTGCCGCCGTCGTTGGGGGTCTCGTGCTCGCTCGGGCGGGGCCGGGGGTGCTGGCGCTGGAAGGCTGTGTACGCCGTGTCGATGTCCTTGGGCCCCGGCATGTCGCGCCCTGCCTTCGTAGCACACGCGCGGAGGTACGCTTGGAAGACGTGGCGTGCTGGCCATTGTGGGTCGGAAAGGAACGGGGCGTGTTGGGCGTCGCATTGGGCCATGATCTTCATCTGTGTTGGGGTGATATACACTATGGTGATGGTGGCCCCTACGAGGCGCAGGGTGTCCACCTCGCCTGCCGGGCGTCGGTGGATGTCGGTGTGTGTGGCCACGAGTGGCCCCTGTTGATCGCAATGGTGGTTTGTCAGGATGGCGTGTGTGTGGTGCGGTAGGAGGAGTTGTGGCTGGGCCCAGATGCCAGTGCCCACGGAGGTGGAGACGCCGTGTTGCGCCAGTATCCACCGGGGGCAGGTGTTGCGGGCCATTTGCGCTTCTTTTATGCGTATGGCTGCCGCCTCGCGAACTTCTGGTTGGTGGTTGTGTGTTACCCTGTGTAGGAGGTGTGCTGCGTGTTTGGCATAGACCATGTCGACCAGGGCGCCTGTTTTGTCTCCGTAGTAGCGCCAGTGGGCCATCATGGCCTCCTTGGGGGAAGACGTGGGCCAGCCTCCGTGTTGCGCCCATGCCTTCGTCACTTGCTGTCGAGCGTGGCGTAGTGCGTCTTGGGGGCGCGGGAGGTGCAGGGCTTGGTACCCGATGGCCGCGTTGAGCACTGGTTCCATGAAGTACGCCAGGCCCTGCGTAGACAGGAGGTCCCCCCTGGCAATTTGGGGTAGCTGGGCGAGGCGCTATTCTAGCTTGCTTGGGAGTGTGATGCGGTGGTGCCGCGTGGCCTGTGTGACTCCCAGGTGGACTGTGGTGTCTTCCAGGCGTAGGGGTTCGCCTTTCCGGATGTGGGGAGTGGGGGTCTTGGCGTCGGCCAGCCCGACCGATTTGCGGGGGTGCACTAGGAGCTGGTGGGTGTCCAGGTAGGTTGTGGTGAGTTGGAGAATGGCGGACGCTTGTTTGATGGTCGTTGGTAGCCCTGCATTCTCAGGGTCGCGGTGGCGGGTGGCCGTGGTTAGGAGGTTGTCGTTCGCGAAGTTGATGAGGGGGGACCGTAGCGGGTATGGGGCGTACCCCGGGTATACCCGTGCTAGCTCGAATGCCAGTGGCAGGGTGACGAGGAGGTAGAGGAAGGGGCCTTCGGCGCCTCCCTGGGGGACCCCGCTGTCTGTGCCGGTCCAGGGGGTGAGGCCTGCGGCTGTGATGACGGCGTAGAGTCGGGTCTGGATGTACCCGGTCATGAAGGATAGGAATGGGAGGCCCATGGCATCCCATACCTCCGTGAGGAGCCGGTGTGGGGCGTGGGGGAACGCGCCTTGGACATCGAGGGAGGCAATGATCATCTCGTAGGGGTTCATGTCCAGTGCGGTGTCCTGGAGGAAGATGGCCTCGTGGGGGGACCTGCCGGCCATGGCTCCCCACATGCTGGCGGGCACGTGGGCGAAGACCGCTGGTGCGACGCGGCCTAGGATGAGCCTCCACACCAGCTTGACCTCGGTGTTGGCGCAGACTTTGGGCCGCCAGTTCCCCGGCTGCGCCCAGTCCCCCTTTTTGTAGAGGGGGTGGACCAGGTTGGCCCACTCAGGGGGGATGGGCGTGGCGCCCGTGACTATGTCCCACAGGCGGGCTGCCAGGCGGCGTTTGACGGGCAGGGTGAGACGCTGGTACGCTTCGGCCGGCAAACCGTCGACGCTGGGCACGACCCCCTTCTTCAGGTGGTCTAGGGCGCGTTGCAGTTCTGAGATGCTGAAGGGGCCGTGTTCGATGGCGCGCCGCTGTTCCCGGTTGAAGACCCTGGGCACATGCTCCCGGATGGTGTTTCTGGTATCGGGGTCGAGCTCGGGGAGGGCGTCCCCGTGTTGTGCCTGGAAGCTGTCCAGGACTCCCTGGAGGACGGCGTCGGGGTCATTGGTGAGGCCTCCTTCGGGGGTGCGTACCGCGTGGATGGTACGGCGCCCCGTGTCCTCCAGGATGCGGCTGACGTACCGTAGGGACTTGTACGGCGTGTCGTTTCTGCCGTATCTTTCGCGTTCTTGGGCTGCGGCCGCTATGCGGTGGGCGTGCCATTCCTGGAGTTGGTGGCGGCGGATGGTGAGGAGCGCACGGAGGTGGGCGTCCCGGTCTCGTGCCTCCGGTGTGCGGGGGCGTAGCAGGGTGGCGAGTTCCCCTTTCGTGGTCCAGATGTCATGGACGAGGTGCTGGAGGGTGAGGTCTGGTGGTGCTCCCGTGTGGTTGGTGTCACGCTCCATGCCGCATGCTTGTGCCGCCCGGCGCATGGCGGTGGTGAGTGTCGGTGCACCCGGGCGGCGCAGGATGGCGTGTAGGGCCCTGTTATACCTGTGCCAGGCGCCGTGGTCGTCCTCGGCCGGGAATTGCAGTGTGGGTGGGAGGGTGTCGTCTGGCAGGGTGGCCGCGGGTGGGGGTAGGTTGGGGATGATGAGGTCGATGTAGAGGGCCCGGTGGCCCGTGCCTGTGGGCGGGAGGTCCCCGTAGGCTGCTTCGTGGACGCGCACCGTCGTTGGGTCCCCGTAGCACGTGTCGATGCGGGATGGGTGGGTGCCGGCTTGGTGGGGATAGTGGGAGGGTGTGCCGGTGAGTCCTGCCGTGAGGTCGGTGAGGCCCAGTTGGTGCATGGCGTCCCTGACAGCTGTGTCAGTGGCTTTGGGTGGGCCGGTGCGGTCGTCGTCGGTGGGGGCGGCATTTAGGTCGCCTATGATGATGGTGGGTGCCAGGAGGGAGAGTCGGCGGTACGCCAGGCTCACGGTGTCCAGGAAGTCCTTGGTCTCCTCCCTGAATGGGACGTGCGTGAGTAGCACGTTTAGCTGCCATCCGGGCCCCACGCACTCGTACGCCCCGAGGCGACCATCCACTCCGAGGTCGGGGTGGGCATGTACCGTGACCAACGTCTTGTGGTAGAGGGGTACCCCCCGTTCCCAGTGGGCGTGATATTTGTTCCCCTCCGGGTCCAGGATCGGTGCTCGTTCGGGTTGGTCCGCTCTGCGGAGGGCTTGCTCCAGGAACCCCAGGAGGTCTGCGCCTTGGGGGTGCGGCCCGGGCATGGCTTGCAGTGCAGCGGCCTTGGCGGGGTCGTAGGTGACCGCGGGCTCGTTGAGGATGTTGATGCGGGCGTGGGCTTCCGCAGGCGCCGGTTTCTGGGGACCGGTAGTTGGGGGGGCGGGCCGTGTCCGGCCCTGGTCCCGTCAGGCGTCGAGGAGGTCGATGACGCCCTGAGCTGCGGGTGCCCTGCGGTTACGCTTCTGGGGCTGGGGTAGGGCCCATGCATTGTGGACTTCGCCCGTGTACTCGGTGCCGGTGAGGTGCTCCGTGTCGGGGGTGCACAGCTGCATGGGGACCATCTCACGACCGGTTCGGTCTCGCCAGAGTTCGATGGTGCGCCCCAGCTTCTTGTCGTTGGGGGTGGCCGGGTCCCACTTGACGTGGATCTTGAACCCCTGGTGGTCCCCGGTGACGAGGTACCGGTGCTTGACCTCCCATGCGGCCCATATCGACTTGGAGGGGCCCGCGGCCGTGGGGTACTCGAAGGGCAGCTGCACCCGGGTGCCAATGGCGTATTCGGGATACAGGGCAGCGGCTTCCTCTTTGGTGCAGCTCTTTGGCTTGGCCCTTGGCTTTGGCGCGGGTT
Source organism: Eutreptiella sp. 'Long Island Sound 2002' (assembly GCA_964036045.1). Taxonomy (NCBI): domain Eukaryota; phylum Euglenozoa; class Euglenophyceae; order Eutreptiales; family Eutreptiaceae; genus Eutreptiella; species Eutreptiella sp. 'Long Island Sound 2002'. The sequence goes on along the minus strand of OZ038382.1, from coordinate 90,233,741 downwards.
TGGCCTGTGTGGGGGCTTTGCGCTTCTGCGCACCTTGGCGGCGTCGGGCAGCGGGTTGTTCCCGTCCGGGAGGTGCGCCCTGGGGCTGCTGTACGGGTGCGTGGCCCGGTGCTAACACGGGGTGTTCGCGGGCGGCTGGGACGTCAGGCTTGGACGTGGGGACGGGGTCCTTCAGCTGGAACACTTGCTTGGTCATGAGGCCAAGCACTTCCTCGGCCTCCTGCAGGGCGTCGGGCGGGTCCGTGGGCCAGGTGAGGAGCCGATGCCCGGTGCCTGCCACGTGGCGGCGCATGTGGGCTGTGTAGCGGGTGGCGTGGCGTGTCCACGCTGGGGTGCGTTCCGGGGGGAGGGGGCCTTCTGGCGCCCCCTGCGCCCAGTATAGGCCGTAGTGTAGCGCTTCCCGACCTGCCTCTGAGGCGTGGGGGATGCGTGCGGCGAGTCGCAAGCGGTCCCCTCCGCGTGGTGGGGGCGGGACTTCGTCGTCGGGGGCGTGTGCTGTTGCCCGTCGGACCTTGCCGTGGTCGTCCCATTCCACCGTCCACCAGGTGTCCCGGTGTTTGAGGATGTGGACCTCCGTGGTGGTCGGGGGAGCGTCCATGGTGTCCCAGCTTACGAGCTGGATGGGGCAGACCGCAGGGTGGGTCTTCGGGGGTGCTCGCATGTTGAGGATTTGGTGGATGTCCTCGGCGGTGGGGCCCGCGTCGGGGGCGTCCTGCGCTGCTTGGGCTAGACGTGGGGAGGGGCGGTCCTCCCAGAGGCGGGAGGCGGACGCCGTGGCGTACATGGCTGCGATCAGGAAGTGTTCTGTCAGCCCTTCCACCATGAGGTGGTTTTCCCCCTCCAGGTCTCAGGGGATGGTGGCTTCCGCCTTTAGGGTGAGGAGTGCGATGGCGCGTTTGGGTCCAGGTGTGGCGTGCGTCGGCGTATCTGGCGGGCGTCCGTCGGATGGGGTGTGTGGGGGGCGCTTCTGGAAGGGGGATGGTCCCACCGCCAGGTGCTCGACAAGGTGTAGCGGTATGGCGTGGTGGCGGTCCGCTGCGGGCAGGAGGTAGGGGTGTGGGTCCCCGGGTATCGTGCCGAGGAATATGCCCCCCCTGTAGGTAGGGGTGGGCAGGGGTTGCTGCAGAGCGCCTGCGCATGGTAGCGCGCACCGAGGGTTGCAGTGGGTGCATGGGGCTGTTATGGGGTGCGGTACCGCGTACACGGTGAAGGGCCCTACCGCGCGCTGGATGTGGCGGGGGATGATGTTGCGGAGGTCCGCCACCCGTGCCGTGCGACTTTCGCCATAGTATATCCAGAGCGTGTCCTCCAGTGCCATTTTGGGGCGTAGTTTGCGAGCCCGTAGGTTCAAGGTGCTTTTGTGGTTGGCCTCGGTGACGGTGCTGGGTCCAGCGTTAATGCGTGGGAGCAGGTGGCTTTGGTGGTGCGCCGCGGCCCGTCTGCGGGCGGTGTGGAGTGCGGTGCTGTCGGCGGGAGGGGGCGCGTGGTGGGTGGGCCTTTTACGCGGGGTCGGGGCGACGTGTAGGGGATGCTTCCATGCCGGGCGCGGGTGGTGTTGCGGTGGCTGGAGGCCAGGATAGGTGGTGAAGGTGTATATGGTGACGGGGGAGCGCTCATGCGTGGCCTGGAGGTAGTAGTGGTCGCGACCCGTGTTGTAGGTGACGATGACGTTTGGCGTTGGTATGTCGTAGTGGAGTGCGGTATTGGGGAGTTGTTTGGTGATGCGTGCCGTCGCGTCCCCCGTTTCGGGCGCGGTGTCGTGGGGCACGAGGATGTGGACTGCCCACGCATCGTGGGCGGGGAGGTTGAGGTCCGTAGGGTGGGATGAATGGGGCGTTCCCGGAAGTGTGTGAAAGCTGGGTTGTGGCGTGCCGCCGTTTCCTTGATGATGGACGCTGCCCACTGGGGTGGCGCCCCAACTTGCTGGGCCATGGCGGGGACGGCGCGGGCGATCGCCGTGAGGTCTGGGCCGATGCCAGGCTGGTCTGCCGGTGGCTGCAGGCCCCTTTCTGGTGCGGGGTGGTGCCACCATAGGGTGTAGCCCTTTTGTGTGTTATTGTGGGGGGTGTGCACGAGGCCTTGGTGGTTGGAGATGGCGGTCTTGAGGGCTTCCGCTGCCTCGCGGTGGAGGGTGCGCGTGTAGGCCCAGACTCCGGTGGGGGGGGCCGCCCCGGTGTGGGATTCGGCCGTGGTGGGGGCCGGCTCGAGGGTGTGACTGGTGAGGGAGGGTCTGTGCAGCCCTTCGTGCAGGGAGGCGCACACGTGTGCCCACCTGTCCGCCCATCCCTGTTGGGCGCTTCCTGCGTCTGCTCCTGTGGGCAGTCGCACGATGACCACGTGCCAGGGGTGTGACCCCGGTACTACAGTGGGGGGTGTGGTGTGCTCGTGAGCGTGTAGCCACACTGCGGTGTCTGCGTTCGCCGTCACGTAGTCCCCTCCCTCCGCTGTGTGCACGTTTTCGACGGCGGCCTCTCCCTCCAGGGTGAGGAGGAGGTGTGTGCCGGGGGGCTGCGCGTGCGTCTCCGCGTCCCGGAGCCACAGGTACGTGAGCGCCACGTCGCCGGGGAGGATTTCCCCCCACGTGAAGGTGCATTCCGGTGATGCCCACTGCAGGGGCAGTGTGCGGCGTCCCCGCGAGTCGTTGGTGGCATGGTAGTCGTGGGGGAGGTGACGTTTGGTGAGCCGGTGCGGCATGCGTTCGGTGGTGGCTGTGGGGGGGTCCCAATTACATTCCTCCGGGGGGGGTGCGTCTGCGTCGTCCTCCTGGGGCTGGGCCAGCGGCAGCGCCCGTGCATTGGGTGTGGCGTCGGGTACTCCGCTGTGCGTGAGGATGTAGAAGCTCTCGGGGGTGAGTTGGAGGACGATGTCCCACTTCGCCGCTTGCTCTGGGGACCACTGGTGGGGCCCGTCCTGCGGTCGGTGGAGGGTGACCTGGTGGCCCCATCTCCAATTGTGGTAGGCGAGGAGGCTGAGGACGGTGTCTTGCTCCGGGTCCTCCACGCTTTCCACGTATGCCGTCATGTCGGTGACGTCGACGGCGTACTCGGCCTCCCATTCTTGTGTGGGGGTGCCTGGAGGGAGGGGGGGCGGTGGTGTACCCGTGGAGTCCCGGCCCCGTGACGTCGGGCAGGTCGTGCTCGAGGGACGCCCGGTACTCGGCGGGCCCGTTGCTGGCTTCGTGGGTGGGGTGGTGGCGCCGCAGGGCGTTGGACAGGTGCGTCCAGGGCACCCGCTCGCGGGGGGGGGGGGGGCGGGGGGGCATTATGCGGGCTGGGGTCCGCGGGGCCGCTTGCTGCGGGCTCGAGCTCCGGCGGGGTGAGGTCCATATGATGCTCCGTGTCTTCCGTGTGTTGCAGTTCCAGTTCTAGCAGGCTGTCGATGTCCAGGGCCATGGGGTCATCGTGCGCGTTCACGTGTTGGGGTGCTGCTTCATGGAACGGCGGGCGTGTGATGCTGGTGTTCGGGGCACGTGCGGCGGCCGGTGCGGGGTCGTGCGCCGGGGGAGGCGCGCCGTTTGGCGTGGTTGTGGTGTGTGGCTGCACACTGGTTGCTGTCCTGGCCGGCGGTGTTGCCCCTGTGTGCGGTTCGGGTTGTGGCCGGTGGTGGGTGTTGAGCTGGCGCGAGGTGTGCGGGGATTCCAGGGGTGGTGCCGGTGGGGTGGGGTGCGGAGTCGGGACACCGCACACGCAACACATCACACCGAGCGGGCACACCGGTGAACAGGAGCCAAGTGGCCCAGGCACCCCACACGCAAAAAAGCACACCGAGCGGGCACACCGGTGAACAGGAGCCAAGTGACCCAGGACACCGCACACGCAACACAACACGCCTAGGGGGGACACCGGTGAACAGGAGCCAAGTGGCCCAGGACAACACACAAGCAAAACAGCACACCGAGCAGCCACACCGGTGAACAGGAGCCAAGTGGCCCCGGACGCCGCACACACAAAACGACAAACCACGCCAGCCCACCGGTGAACCGGAGCCAAGTGGCCCAGGACACCGCACACGCAAGGCAACGCACCGAGCGGGCACATCGGTGGAAAGGAGCCAAGTGGCCCAGGACACCGCACAAGCAGAACAACACACCGAGCGGGCACACCGGTGAACAGGAGCCGAGTGGCCGAAGGAAACGCACACACACGCAACACAGCACAGCGAGCGGGCACAGGGGTGAACAGGAGCCAGGTGGCCCAGGACACCGCACACGCAAAACAACACGCCGAGCGGGCACACCGGTGACCAGGAGCCAAGTGGCCCTGGACACCGCAAACACAGGCAACACACCAAGACTACACAGCCGGTGAACAGGAGCCAAGTGGCCCAGGACACCACACACGCAAAGCAACGCACCGAGCAGGCACACCGGTGAACAGGAGCCAAGTGGCCCAGGACACCGCACACGCAACACAACACACCGAGCGGGCACACCGGTGAACAGGAGCCAAGTGGCCCAGGACACCGCACAAGCAAAACAACGAACCAAGCGGGCACACCGGGGAACAGGAGCCAAGTGGCCCAGGACACCGCACAAGCAAAACAACGCACCAAGCGGGCACACTGGTGAACAGGAGCCAAGTGACCCTGGACACCGCACAAGCAAAACAACGCACCAAGCGGGCACACCGGGGAACAGGAGCCAAGTGGCTCAGGACACCGCGCAAGCAAAGCAACACACCGAGCGGGCACACCGGTGACCAGGAGCCAAGTGGCCCAGGACACCGCACACACGTGCACACGTAGGGGCGACCAAGCGAACCCACTGGGCCAGCACCCCAAGGCCGCTGGTCCGAGCCCGGTCAGGCTGCATCGGGGACCATGGCAAGCGTCACCCGGAGCCATGGAAGCAACCGTTGACAGGAGAGCCGGTACACAGTCCAGGAGGGGGTTGCCTGCCATTCAGAGACGCCCTGCAGCTCAAGCCACAAGGGTGAGGCGGTCGTACCGTAGACTAGCGGGAGCAATACCATTTGTGGGGAGAGATACTCCACACGGCTGGGCAGCCCCCAGAGCTGCCGCCCAAAGGAGGGGGCATGTGGCCCTACCCATGGACACATGTGAGGACATCCTCCCACCTGGGACACCTGGACCGGGTGGCCGCGACACTGCCTTCCCAAGCACCTGCGGGAGCGGCTTAAGAGGCACCTTAACTAGGGCAATGGGAGGGACAGGACGTCCCTTTGGTATTACCTTCTTCCTGCATTTTCAACGGAGGCATCCCGAGCTCGCGAAGATTCCTATCTACCTTCACCACCACATACTTCTACCAGGTTAACACTCCCCTCCCAAGCTCAGAAATACCCAGCCTGAAATGTGGTGGGGCTGGGGCTGATTCTCCCAAGAGAACCCGGAGAAATATGTGTTTTTCTCCAAAACAAATTGTGAAAAGAAAAAGTAGGCAAACAAAACAATAAAAAATGCACTTCTGAGATGTCCTGACGCTAAGACCAAAGACAACACAAAGCAAATTCGAAAAATTCACAGTTTGTAAAATCATCCACTGATCATATAATATAGTACAGAAATAACCAATGGGACCATTTTTCATTGCCCATAGTTATTATGATTACACTCCACCGTGACTCTGCTGCTAGTAGTGGTGGGAGGGATGCAGTAGATTCACACATTGTCTCTTTGAGCCAAGCCGAGCAAAATCCACACTCAACTATAGGCCCCATTGTGCATGTCCTAAGGGTGGTACACCACACAGCGCTAGCCCTTTGTTGGTCCAGTGTGGTGCATGGTTTGAAATCCAAACTACCCTTCATTTCCGGCCTCAAGCTCTTTGCACTTCTTCGCCCTCTGCCTAACATTAAGCGCTTGTTCGGGCGCTGGACCTTGCGCACGCTCCAGCATCCCATTGGGTCATGAAGCGCCTGCCTTCTCCTGTGGCTATATGTTTTGGCGCTATTTGTTGATTTGTCTATTTTTTTTGGGCCTGCCGGAATTGATTTTTGTTTGTTTTTAGCTGATGAGGGCTTAATTTAAGCCGAAACGCGTACTGTTGGGGACACCGCTTATCCAGGATTCCGTGATGGCATTGCATTGCTTCTTGTGGGCTTGTATTGCTACCTGTCGGTGTGAATTGAGGTCTTGAGGCTTCTTCCTGAACCATAGAGGGTATTTCAGCCAAAGGCATTTTTTTTCCAAAAGATGGTCACCAATCTTCTTGGCCAATACCATGAATTATATTTTCTGAAATCTTCATATTTTTGACTTTTAACTTGACCACTTCAGAGTCTGCAGGATGTGGGCAGCGCTGTCGTCCTTGCTGGAGGTTTAAAACTCACCATGGTCATGATGTACTCTTGAGCACCATCCAAAGGTCCATGGCACTTTGTCCATGGCACCAAACTTGGACTAATCAAATGAATGCTATCACGCGCTGACAAGATTGGGATAATCGCGCTGCAACTTGTTCTCCAGCGCTACGCACTCCCAGCGCGATGGTGAATGTTTCCTTGGTCATCACTGTCCTTGTAGTAGGGCTCAAAATAGTCAAATGGTCGTCAAATGGTGTTGGCACCAAGAACCTTCTTGACCATGATTTTGGGGTTTACCAATTGCTCCATAGATCTCGTCGACGATAGTTGCGTCGAGGTTGTTGTCATCCTCAAAGTCATCATCGTCGTTGTCGTCATCGTTGAGGGCGTTTCGAAATTCTTCTCGTTTTTGTAAATGAGTAACCTTGAACTTGTTTCGATGAAACTTGTCCAAGGTTTCCTTCAAATAACCCAAAAATGTACCCCAAAAGCGACCAAACAAGGCGACAGAAGCATACTACGCATTCGATGAAATCACGACAGTGATTTCGAAACGGTCCTTTTCATGTCCTAAGGAAGATATGAACAAAGGGTGTCATATAACATTGAAATATGAGCAAAACAATGCATATTTACAACATGATCATGGGTCTCCCCCCAACTTGCGATGCCGCTGCACCGACACGTTAGGAAACCAAATCAGCACATGCATGCAAAGCCCCACTAATGGGCTGTGACTTGGTGTATGTAGCTTCAGGATTCAAGACACCTACAATTTTATAAAACTTCATGAACATGGCATACTTGCGCCGAAAGAACTAGCAGGGAACGGCAGCCTGATAGTGCCGTAACATTCGCTTATGCTTAAAACTGATATAGAATTAATCTAAACAGGAAAACTGATTGAAATCTCTTTCAAATCGTCAGAAATGGACAATTTCTTGATCGGCGCGCGCGATCTCAGGACTTGCCGTCACCGACCCAAACTCAGTTTTATAGTATAAAAAATGATGAAAACACCATCAGTGTAAAACTACAGAAATTCTTGATTCATTGATACCAACACTGTCCAAAACAGTGCTGAGACAGTCAATTTCATTATACACACATGGATCAGGAAAATACACTGAAAAAAGCGCAAATGTAGGTTGTACGAAAACTTTACACCAGGCATATACATCCTGCCCAACAGGTCCAGGGAACACGCCAACTGCCTGCACGGGGTAGAGTCCCTCTTTCTTGGACCGCCCCCACCAAAACACAAGCACCAACACATCCCAGGGGACAGACGGTCGCAGCTGCCGGAGGGGGGAAAAATGGCCCACCAACGCGCTCTCGCCCACATCACCGTCCACCCCACAGCCCACCTACGAAAGGACTTCGGCACGGAGCGCACATCGTCCTGGAGGAACAAGCCCAGCACATCATCACCGCCGCCCTATACACCCTTGCTGCCCATGAACACCCACGGGACCCCACTTCTATCTCAGCGATGCCCCCACCACCGCAAGGCCCCAAAAACCCTGTCAGCCCCTTCCACATCGATCAACTCATACCCCGCAGGACCACCCCACACCTCCACCCCTCCAGGATGGAAATAGCCGTCGCATCGTGGGACACCCTTGACATCCCCCCCCTACATCCAGCCGTCCACATCCCCAAAAGCGGACACCCAATGCTGGGTCCTCCAATGGGCAAACAGGGTCCTCATGGCGGCTCAGGCCTACACCCCAGAAGAAGATCTGGAATACCCCCCAGGAATCCGGTAGCGACTCCTCCAAGCCACCACAGTCACAGGCGGAGAGGGCGCTTCGTGGGAAACCCTCTACACGGCACTCTACTGGGCTCAAGGGTTTCCCAATGGTCCAGACATGCCGGAACCCACGGAGGCCTGGGTCAAACAGGCACAAGCCATGAGGAACTACCACCTCCACAACCCTTTGGACGACAGCCCATCCGCACTGCCATGGCCAACAGACCCCCCGGAGGCTGTACTGAAGCCTGCTGATGTCACGCGCAACCGCGCGAAGGCTAGCATGCAAACGCCGGCGGAGCCCCCGCTACGGGACCCCGGCCAGCAGGCTACACACCCCTTCTTTCAACCCCACGCCCCCCCAGTCCCATCACCTCCAGTCCCGCCAAGGCGAGCGCGGAGGAAAAGAGGGGCACCCGCCCTCAGCCGACGGCAGGCCAGAATAGACCACAGGGCAGCAGTCTCCCAACCCCCTGCCGCCCCCCAACGACCCTCCCGACCATCCTGGCGTCTGCCCCGCTGGACGCCCCATCCCGCCCGGACCAAGCATCCTCATCATCCTCCCTCCCGCCACACGCACCGCCCCAGCCCGAAACGTACTCACAGTATCAAAAAGGCACGAAAGTCCAACAGCCTTTCCGCAACGACCACACGAGCAACTGGATCTGGTGTGAGGGCACGATCCAGTACCGCCTCCAGGACCTGGGCCCGAACAGTGGGGTGCAAACCTGGGTGACCTGGCACCGCCAGAAGGAGCTCAACCAAGGCAGCAGCGTCCCGGACAAGCCACTGGGCGACACCTTAGTGAAGCGGTACCCCGAACCTATGGCCCATGGCCCGGAAGCCTGTGAGCCGTCACACCCGTTATGGCCCATGGCCCGGAGGCCTGTGAGCCGTCACACCCGTGCAGAAGCCGTTGACACCGGCTGTCAGCGGGATATCCCTGTTCTCTAACCCGCGAAATCTGGAATCCGATTTCTGACCATTAAATCGATGTGGAATTACCATAATTTTACTGTCTTGGTCAATTTGCGGTTAGCAATCGGTGAAATACCAGATTTCTACCGCAATTTCTAATTGTTGGGAAGACGCCGCAGTCGCGCCGCCTGTTGTCGCCCGTTCCGTGCACTGCATTACATTCTTCTGTAGAACGATCTTTCTTGAAGTTAAGACTGAAACGGTCTTCGAGTGATCCGCAATTTTTTCCTTGCTAGAACGCATCGCGTCCCAGATTTTTCCCTCAAAATCTGGGCGGCCGAAGGCGCATTGAACCCCCAAGTGAAATAACAAAGGTTTACGAGCCTTCAAGCGCCCAAGGACGAAATAACGTGCCTCATAGGCACTGTGTATGAGGTTTTGCCCCCCATAGTCATAGGATGAGGCCAAAGGATCCCGACTCCATAGGCCCAAAGGGTTATTTATTTTGAGTGTTCTCCAAGAAGTGCGCTTTTTCAGGTACTTGGCGTCCAAGTACGTGTAGAAGTATGTTGGGTTGGCGCTCTTTGCTTGCCTCTACATCCAGGGCATATCACTTGTCTTCCCCGGATAGTACATATATGGTCTCCATATATATATTGGCAACATATTTTGTGTGCATGCTAAAATTCGGCTTTCCGAGAGGAGGTCGATTTTCGACCAAAGCACTTGCATGCGTGTTAAGGAACCATAGTTACTCTAGAATATAGGCATACTTTGATTCTGGGCAACTAGGTTGGGTGTAGAAGGCGAGAGTAGGGTTATATGCCATATTTGGTGTCATATCATGTGCCCATTTGGCGGGTGCACCATTCCAAGACTAACCCGCCAATGGACCCCATATTGCACGAAGCCCTTTCATTGGACTCCCAACCAACACTCGCAAGCCTAACCTTCGTGAGGGGACGCTTGTGGAGCGCTCCCGAAGCGATGCGTTGCGAGCAAGGTGTGTTTTTTGCAATATTCCATTTTTGCATGTGCCCACTCGGGAGGCAGCGCGCGCGACTTTCCAAAGCGCCCAAAGTGGAGCACATATGTGGAATCGAAGGTCATTGGTGTCGAGTCATTGTTTTTAGAAGGATTGGTTGATTACTCAATCCAAGCCGAAGATATTACAATATATTTGTGCACTTTTCAAGGCACTTTTGTGTGTCTCTTCGCCAATTTTGCTGTTTTTTGCCCGTCATGATGTCAAGTGGCGACCGTGTATCTCAACGTGGCGCTCAATTGACATCATGACCTAAGTATGTTACCGGGATACATACTTCGGTGCCCAACATATCTTGGACCCAGCGGATAACTCCCCTTGGGCTTGGCCTACCGTGGCCGCCATGTTGGCGATTTGGGACGATCCCAAATCATGGGCTCACTTGGCAACCCTGCCATTCCCAGAACCGGAGGAGTTTGGGCGACGCCCAAAAGAAATGTTGGACGCATATGACTTGATACCAATCCTATGGCACACTCCGGTCCAGGTCGGGCATGTGCCTCATTTGCCCCACCCATGAGTGTGCGCATTTTCGGCCATTTTGAGCAATTTTCCACATTTTCTGCCCGCCGTGCACCATGTTCAGCCCCCTCATGCACGCCGGACGTATGGACCATTGGACCATATATGACATGGGTGTTATGAATATTGGTCACCATGGTTCGCACACCACATGGGCGAAGCGGAGCAACCTTCGTCAAGGTGCTAGCCCAAGGTGAGTGCGGACGATTTTGCCATTTTGGCAATTGTGGACCCAATTTGGATTGTCACCACGCCAAGTGGCATGGTGATCTTTGCGAGCCAGAGTCATGCAAGTCTCCGTTGGACTCCCAGTGAATCGCATATGGAATGGCGGATCGGATCTCCAAGCCGGCGTGGAGATATACCATTGGGGATACCCCGGATTTTGGCTCATTTTGAGCAGCCAAAATGACCCCCTTTTGGGACCCCAATTTCACCCCCCTCGTGTGGTCCATCGGCGGCCCCATTCCTCTCTGCCCACGAGGAGCCCGGACCAAATTTCAAGTTGTGCACTCAGATATAGGTTTGAGGTCCCGCCTCCTATCCTGTGAGCCATTGGCCTTGCCCTGGCAGGGCGGATCACGCGTGGGAATGACGCCAATTTCTGTGATTTTGGCATCATGACCCCACTTGACGAACTCGTGGTGCCCTGATGCCAGAAACTGAGAGGTAACCAGGTTGGGTGAGGGCTCCAGGGAGTTCGTACTTGAAAGGCATCGGGTCTGTTGCCTCGTCCCTACCTCTGGCGGGTCCGAACGAGGGGCCAATTTTGGAGATTTTTGAGCTAATGTCAGTTTGGGCTGAAACAGCTCATTTTCAGCTACCAACTCCTAGGGGATAATGGCGGGGCCATATTTCTTGCTCAGATGGGAGTTCAGACCTGCCATTAAGGGAGCATAGGGAACTACTGTCAGTGAGCCTTCGAGACTCTTGGTTCATAGGAACGCGCCTGTGGCTGGGCGCAACACACCCCTATTGGCAGGGTTTCAGGGTCCGGAATGAGCAGGGCATGGTTTGTGTTTGAGCCCCCGCCCCTGCCAGCCACTGGTAGGGTCGGACCTGGGATTGGGATATGAGTTGGGACTGAGGGTCTTATGTCCTGTGATGCCCTCACCTCAGTGCAGTGTTAACCCCATGTGTAAATATCCTGATGTGTTGCTGTACATACCTTTACTCCCTCGTTGCAGAGTGGCAAGGATCCTGAAACGTTTTGTCACATGACAGGAGCGTAATGATGCCCCTGTGAGCGCAGTGCCTTGCCTGCCTGCTTGCCTGTGCGTGTCTACCGCAGCGTCCCGTGGCCAGGCCCCCCACGGGAACGCGTCAACAGCGTTTCACCGCCGCGGGGTTACCCAGCCCCCGCGTGCCACTCGGGGCCTTCGAGGGGTATGAGCAGCACCCCAACCCCTGAGGACTCCAAGACCATCACGGAGCCCGCAGCGCCGCCCAGAGCATCGCCCTGAGCGACCACAGAAGCGCCGCGACCGTGAAAGAGGGGGACAGACGAGGACTCCCACATCAGCGAGTCCCATCGGCCGACCAGTACCGGCCGCACTCCAAGCCGCGTCACCCAGCTCCACAACCACACCGGAGCAACCGCTTCAACAACCACCACCAAGGACCTCAAGACCAAGTACGCCCCCCCGCTGCCATGGTAAACTGGCAAGAAGCGGGCAAGACGTGGCCGCGGCCCCACCCCCATGCGGTGCGCCTACTGCGTGGGTTAGTGTGGGACCAGCACTATCGCCATAGCCATCCCCAGTGCGAAGGCGGCATGCCCGGGAGCTTCGAGCTCCGCAAGGACATGGGCCCGGACCGCCTGCAGTCAGTGGAAGACTTGCTGCGGGTGGAAGGATACGCCTTCCGCTTCCGCCAGAAGCGCTGGAGGTTCTGGACCCGCCCGGACAGACCTGGCGAAGGGCTGCGCCCCGACGGGATTGAGGAGGACGAGAAGCCCAACGAGTACCCGTCGGGCGCCACGATCAACGTCTCCATGTGGGACATGATCGAGAAGGAGTTCCCGGAGCTGGGGAAGGAGCGCACGCTGCAGGGCAGCAGCAGCAGGGCGTCTCCTGGGAAGGAGAAGCGTTCCGCTGGGGACGGGAGGCGAGACAGGAAATGGCGGGAGTACCAGGAATCCCTGGCTGCCGAAGCCTCCCAAGCCGCCAGAGGCAGAACCCCAGCCCCCAGCCCCCAACGGGCCAGTGGCGGTCACCAGCCCGGCCACACCACCCTTGGCGACTTCCTCGAAGTCGCCAAGCAGGCCAGGGCCAAGCCCCGTCAGCTGCACCTGAGGAAGTCAGGCCCCAGCAGTGACGTGGAGTCGGCCCACCGCGGGAGCATGCCGGCCGACCAGGCCAGCTCCACCAGCAGCGTCGCTCCGGCCCAAAGGGACGTGGTGCGCGCCTGCGAGCGCGCCTGTGGGGTGCCCTGCAACCTTCGGGTGGCTCGGCAACGGGCCACGCAGCAGAACGCTGCCGTGGAGGGCGCTGTCCGCATCGCCCATGAGGAGGCCACCAACTGGGGCAGAAGCATGGCCTTCCACGCCTCGACCGTGGCAGCCATTGCGGCCGGGCTCACGGCCGCAGCCGCCCAGGAGGCAGTGACTGCCCGTATCAAGGGTGAGGTGGCAGCAGCCCCCGAGGAAGCCCGCCTGACCCAAGAGGCCATTGCCTGCAAGGAGGCCGAGGTGAAGGCGCTGGAAGAGGCGCTTGCCCAAGAGAGGGCAAAGAAGGAGGCGGAGGAAAGGGCCCACGCCGAGGCAACGGCTAAGGCCCAGGCGGACGCCGCCAGGAAGGACGCCATCGAGGCCGCGCGACGGAAGGTCGCTGAGGAGAGGGCCAAGACGGAGGCAGAGCTGGCGGCGTTGGAAGCGAAGAAGGCTCGGCTGCAGCAGACTCGGGATGTCGAGGCAGCTCATGCCCGAGAGGAGGCCGAAAGGGCGAGCTGCCGCAGCCACGGCTGCCGCAATGGAGGAGGCATAGGCCAAGCTCCGCCGCGAGACTCCCCCGGGAGGATCCCGAGTGGAGACCCTTCGAAAGCTCTTCGAAGGGGACGCCTCCTCCAAGATGACGCTGGATCCGGAGGAGGTCGACACGGGCAGCAGTGGGAGCAGTGGCCCCACCGCCTACCGACGAAGGAGGGGTAAGGGAAGACCCCCGAGAGGTCACGGAGACCAGCGGGCGGACACCCCCACGACTCCGACCCCTTCTTCACCGCCAGGGACGGGGATGGACGAGGCCGCCGACATCGCCGAGGAGTGGCTGGCCGAGGAGGCGGAGACGTCCCCATGGAGCCGGAGGGTGAGGATGAGGATCTCCCTCCTCCCTACCGGAGCTCGGATTGTTCCGCGTGCGAAACCGAGATGCCTAGGTGGGGCGACATGGACGAGGATGATGACATGGACTTGGACATCACGAAGAAGCCCCCATCCCCGGACCCACCGAGGCGACCCGGCTGAGGCCCACCGGGACCCCCTGGCAGAGGACCATCAGGACCCCCTGGAGGACGCCCACCAACTGGACCCCCTGGAGGCGGACCTCCGGGCAGGGGAGGACCCCCTGGACCGGGCGGACCTGGCGGAGGCCCTCCTGGAGGACCCCCTGGGGACCTCGATGACCCACCAGGGAACGGTGACCCGGATGCCACCTGGCGGTGGATTGTCCACCTCCGCAGGAGGGTCCAGTCCCTCAAGCACGAGGTAGACACGGGCAAGGGCGAGATGATTTGCATCGCCAGGGTCGCCGTGGGCGCACAGAAGGACCTGGACATCGCCAAGACGGAGATTGTCAAGATCGCCAAGGTTGCCACCGCCACCCAGAGGGAGCTGGACATCGCCAGGGGCGAGACCAGGCTGCTGAACAAGGTCATCAACGGCCTGCAGCAGAGGTTGGACGAGCTGGAAGGCCGTGGGAGCGTCGGGAGCGACCACCCACCCCTGGATTCTGGCTCGTCGGACGACAGCTGGGGACCTGGACCAGGTCCAGGCAGAGCCCCCGCCGCAGGCAGAGCCCCCAGGAGTCGCCCCAGCGCCAGTGCCCCCTCTCTCAGCCCCCTCTCACCACAGCGCGGGCCGCCGTAACGAGCGCGTGCCGCCCGGCAGTGGCAGTGAGGAGTGGCGTGATGAGTGGCTGAGGGCGGAGTACCACAACCGCCGTGCTCCACCGCGGACACCGGTACGCCCCTGACGCCCCGCACCAGTTCCGGAGCCAATCCCAATGGTTGGCGGACGTTAGGGTGGACTCAGGGATGAGGTCCCTGGAGGGGACGTGGAGTGGGACGTCGGCGGAGGTGAGGAAGACCTGGAGGAGCTCGGCATTACTCTGCCGCGTGGTGTACGACGGGAGGCCGCTGAACGCAGCAGCCGGCGCCGTGATGAGGAGGCATACATGGAAAGAGTACGGCGTGAACATCTAGGTTCAGCATACATGGAAGAACCACCGCGTAGCCACACGGATACCGTGGAGGAGATTGAAGTGGCGGCCGTGGGAGTTCGTGGGGGACGCGGATGGGAACCTTGGTCGACCTCGCGGCCAGCGTTCATGGTCTCTAAGGCCGCGGATGCCGCCGGGTGGGCAGACCTGAAGGACATCAAGCTCCCCATGTACGATGGCAACCCCCTCAACCTCGACCGCTTCTTGGAGAAGCTGGACGATTGGGGGCTGACCGTCATTGAAGACATGGATCCCGCAGATGCGGAGAGATATGTATTCAAACGGTTCAGGTACCGCCTGCCGGAAGTGCTCCAAGAGCTGTACTTCGTGGCGACCAAAGAGGGGAAAATCGAGACCCCCAAGGAAGCCAAGAAGTGGCTCAACGAGCAGGAGCTGGTGGACGCTCCGCAGGTGGCTGCCAAGCGGTGGAAGGCCATCAAGCTTGAGCATGATGGTCGGGAGATCCGCCTACGAAATTGGCGGGACTTCCGGGGGCAATACACCCTCCTCCGCCGCAACGTGGAGGACTGGAATGAGGGTGACGAGCAGGCCCGCCTGCTCTCCGTGCTGCCGGAAGCATGGATCAAGAGAGTCACCAAGGGGGAAGCCAAGAGGGCCAAATCGAACACCACGGTCAAGATGTTGCTCCCCAAGGAGTATCATACGAACGTAGTGGCTTGGACGAGGAAGAACGTGGCCCGGGATGTCAAACGGCACTCCCTGCGGAACGCTCTCCCCATCACCGTCACGGGCGATCGCGAGAAGACCGCGATGTGGCGCCTTGATGAAGGTGACGTGAGCGGCCAGACCATCCGTCTGCAGGCCATCCTGGCGCGGATGAGCTGCGACGAGATCCTAGAGTGGGTTGGAGAGGAGGTACTCAAGGAGTACCGGAACCTCGACCACACCCGCGGGATGAGGCCTGGCGACCGTGACGTCAACTACGTTGGCGAGGGACCTGGCGGGGAAGCTGCCCTGGACCCAGCGGGAGCCGATGGCGTTGAGGCTCTCGACGACGATGACGACGACGATGAGCCCGCTGAGATGGCCGTTTGTGCCTTCGTGGCCAGCAACCTGAACGCGGGGAGCAACCGGGGAAGCTGGAAGCCCCAGCAGCAGGGTTGGAAGAAGAAGGAGAAGAAGGACCCCCGCCGCATTGGCAACCCTGCGATGTCGTTTGGGGAGTTCATACGAGCTCACCCTCAGGGCTGTTTCGTGTGTTATGGGAGGAACACAGGGTTCAACCATGACCACCGGACATGCCCTATCCACCAGGCCGACACGGAGGCCGACAAAAAGGTGCACGGGTCGAAGAAGCGTGCACCCGCGGGTATCCGGGAGACCAAAGTGGAGGTCGACAAGGACGAGGAGAACAAAGAGAACGACAAGAACAAGGACAAGGACAAGAAGGGTAAAAAAGGGGAAAAGAAGAAGGGTGTCAACGAGGTTGATGCGGAGGAGAGTACCCCTACTACCACCACAACCGACGCCCTATAGCGGAGCCCCTCCAGCCAAGGGCCCCAGCTAGGGCGGTCGCAGGATGGTGTCGTGGGAAGCGCCACACCATCCCAGTCGGCAAACGATAAGCACAAAGGGACTGCCGCGGGCGGAAGGCCCGGCCCGGCATCCAAAACGAAAGAGGGTCGCGGGAGCGGGGTGAGGGCAAGTGAAGGCACGAACCCTTGCACCCGTCCATCCTTCGCGACCAAGAATGTATTCGATGTGCTTCAAGATCTATCCGAGAGTATCGGAGGATCACCCGGACCGCAGCTGGATGCTGCAGATGGGCAGCCTGAGCCCATTGTCCACGACCTGCACCAGTCGCTTGTTGAGCTTCTGGAAGAGCCGGAGATCCTGAGCTTGCACGCCGTGCGCGGAGTGGGGCGTGAGCGGCAGTTGCACCTTCAGGTCCGTGCCTAATGCGGGGAAGTGGAGAAGCTTTTTGACGTGTTGGTCGACACGGGAGCTCAGGTCAGCTTGGTCAAGGCTGGCCTACTTCCGCCAGAGTGCTTGACCGACAGTCGGAAGCCTGTCAGGCTGAAGGTGGCGAACGTCCAGTACATGGTGGGAGGCACGAAGGAAGCGGCCATTGGGCTGCAGTTCGTGAACCACCGTGAGCTGAGCCCCCCGGACCTCGGCAAGGAAATCCTCCTGCAAGGTCGCTTCTACGAGGCCGAGATGGACTGGGACATGATCGTTGGGTACGACTTCATGATGGAGACGGACTCCGGCGTTCTCCCGGCCCAGGCCTCAATGATCCTGTATCAGGACGACCAGCTCTCGTGGCTTTCATCACCTGACCACCATGTGGAATGCCAATGGATCCGGGCGGAACGCAATTAGCTCGGAGTAGCCGCGCTGGGCACTGAGCCAACTGGGCCAGCAAACCAGGAGTACGGCGTAATGCGGGAAGTCGCGAGCCGAGTGGTCGCGGACCTGGGAGCTTCGGATCTGGCCCTGGATGCGTTCTCTTCAGGAACTTCCGCCCATCTTCGGGTTTGTGAGAAGTACTGGAGCGCCCAGGACTCCGCGTGGAAGAAGCACTGGGGTCCGCATCAGGGTTTGATGTGGATCCATTGCCCCCGATGGGACATTCCAAGGGCGGTAGCGAAGATCCGCAAGGACCGCTCCAAGGCAGTGCTGGTTGTTCCTATGGGATGCACCGAGGAGGAAAGCACCCGAGATTGGGTGGTCTCATTGACCAACATGACCTTAAACAAGGTCGTCCTACCGGCTTGAAGGAGTGTCTATCAGGACGCTAAGGGACAGCCCATGCCACCCCAGAGATGGCCAACGGAATTCCACTATGTGGATGGGGGCCTTGAACAGGCCGACACCACGGACTTCGTGTGTGTCAACCGCATCATAGCGGAGCCATGGCGGCAATGCTTTGCGGTTTCCCCTGTTGACATCGGAGAATCGGAGGACCCCCTCACTGAAGAGGAGTTGGATCTGGTTCAGGGGTACACGGATCAGCCCTTTCACGACTGGGGGAGCCAGCGTGAGGGCAAAGGCCAGGACAAAGCCTGGTGGGAAGCGGACTCGATCGTCTCTGCTTCCTATGATGGGAATACTTTCGTAAAGAGGGTGCTGGACCACATGTCCAGCCAGGACGAGCCAATCGGAGGTAACCCACCCACTTACGGCGACCTGTTCCGAGGCAAGACCAGAGATGGCTCTTTGGGCCACCTAGGAACACCACCTGAGCCGAAACCGAGTGGGGTCGCTACCCCTCAAGTAAGCTCAGTGGTCCAGGTGCCCGGAAAAGCCAAGGCGGAGTCCGATGATTGCCCCAAGATCCAGGCATTGAGGGCCAGGCTGAAGCAGAAGTATTGTGATTCCTTCTTCAGCGGAAAACCTGTGTTTCCCCCACCGGTGCGTGGACTGTATGGCGAGGCCAAGATACGACTGAAGCAGGACCCCCGTGTGTATGGACACCGGGAGTTCACCCTGAGGGGCGAGAGGAAGGAGGCCATGGAGAAGATCCTCCGTGACTTCATCGAGAGAGGCTGGCTTGAGCCGTGCCTCTCCGAGTGGGCCTCTCCGTGCTTCGTCATCCCCAAGAAGGTGGCCGGAGAGTGGCGGCTCGTGGTCGACTACCGCGGCCTAAACGCCCAAACGCAGCATAACAGCTATACGCTGCCCCTCATTCAGGACATGCTGCAAAAACAACACCGGCGGAGGATCTTCACGGTGATTGACCTGAAACATGGTTATCATCAGATGCCTCTCGCCGAGGAGTCCCATGCCTGCACAGCCATGAGCACACCACTTGAACCTCTCCACTGGAAGGTGATGCCCATGGGCGTTACCAACGGCAATGCGGCTTTTCAGCGGATGCTGGAGAACCTGCTTGAGCCGGTGCGTGACTGTGCGGACCCCTTCGTGGACGACGTGATCATCGCGTCCGGGGACCCCAGTATGAGCTATGACCAGCTCCTGGAGGCACATGAGAGGGACGTCACCCGAGTGCTGGACCTTCTGGTTCGGCACAAACTCACGGGCAGCAGTGACAAGGCCACCATTGCGGTAAGCGAGGTGGTCTTCGCTGGCCACATAGTCGGGAACGGGCAGCGGAAGCCCATACCTGGCAAGGTGGCTGCGATCGAGCACTGGGAAAAGCCCAAAACGGTCTCTGAGCTACGGGCGTACTTGGGGTTCTGCAACTACTACTCGGGGTATATCAAGATGTATGCCGAGTATGCAGCCCCCATGACGACCATGCTCAAGGGCAACCGAGAGGAGACCAAGAAGGGGTCCAAGAAGGCTCTGGTCTGGAATGCTGAGTCCGACCGTGCCCTTGAGGGGATGAAGCAGGCGCTGCTATCCGCAGTGGGTCTGCACCTCGTGGATCCTGACCGAGGGTTCTTCCTGCGCACCGACGCTTCCGACTACGCCATTGGCGCTGTGTTGGAGCAAGTGCTTGACGATGGGAGGCACGTGCCAGTGGCCTTCTGGAGCCGAGTCCTGGCGGAAGGCCAGAGACTGACGTGGATGCCCCGAGAAAAGGAGGCGTATGCCATCGACATGGCTCTCAGGAAATGGGCTGGGTACATGGCCCTCCATCCTGTCACTGTCTGCACCGACCATCAGAGTCTGCAGTCGTGGCACAAAGAGCACGTGGACACCCCCTCAGGTCCCGCTTCCCGGCGGGCAAGATGCCATGAAACCTTGGCCAAGTTCGACCTCACGGTTGTGTATGTTCCTGGCAAGGACAACACCGTGGCGGACTGTCTCAGTAGGTGGGCCTATCCTGCCAGCAAGGGCATGACAGACGTGTCTGCCCATGGCGATGAGGTTGAGACCGCTGAAGCCAAGAGGATCATAGAAACGGAGCGCCTGATGGACGAGGAGGGTGTTAAATGCTTCGTCGTCATGGCTGCGGATGCCCCCCTCGGAATGAGGATGGGCAGAGCGGTCAGAGTACTTGCCCCTGAAGGAGCCGAGTCCAACAAGCACCTCTTCCCTGAATCTTGCCTCCAGGACGATTGGACCGACGACTACGCTAAGTCCGAGGCCTTTGCGGCCGAGTATAGGGCTGTCACCGACCCTGATGACGGGCAGAAGTGGCCAAGGGGCTGACTGAGGAAGATGGCAAGCTCTACCGGAATGGTAAGTTGCTGGTCCCAGAGTCCCGAGTGCTCGAGCTAAGTGAGGCTTGGCACCACAAACATGATGCACCCAGGGGTCAAGAAGCAAGCCCTGGACATGCAGCGCCGGTTTGAGATCGACGGGATTGGTCTCTACACCGCCATCAAGAAGGTCAGGAAGGGTTGCTCGGTCTGTCAGGCCTGCAATCCCGATAACCGGAACGTCAAGGGGGAAGCCCAATGGACGCCGGTGCGTGACCAGCCCATGGAGAGCGTGGCCATGGACGTCTTCTCCATCCCTGAAGTTCACATTGGCAAGGAGACCTTTGACTGTGTGGTCCTTTGTGTGGATCGCCACAGCGGCTACGTAGTAGCCGTTCGGGCACGGAAAAAGGGGTTGCTTGCCAAGGAAGTGGCAGTCATGATGATTCGTCATTGGCTGACTGTCTTTGACACCCCCCGCAACATTTGCAGTGACCGAGGGCCCCAGTTTACTGGTGGCTGGTTCAAGGCCATGTGTTCCCTCATGGGAATAGGTCATGCCAAGAGCGTCGCCTATCTCAGCCGGTCCAATGGCCGGGCTGAAGTGGCTGGAAGGCAGCTGTTCGAGAAGCTGCGCAAGATTCACATCACCGATCCACGTCGGAACTGGTTTGAGGAGATGTGGCCCGCTCTGAAGGCCCATCATGACACCCCCACTCCGGGTGGTTTGTCCCCTCAGCAGATTCTGTTCGGCAGGGACCCCCTTGGTCGGGGACTTCCCTTGTCGGGTGATGGTATGGCCATGGACGCCAAGGAATTCTTCGCGCAGCAAGAAGCAACGGCGCAGGACATCCGCCAGCAGCTCGAGAAGGAGCATGCTGAGCGTCAGAAGTCCACCCCGAGCTCAACAGCGCAAAGGTTCAGGGTGGGAGACCCGGTGTGGGTGATCAGACCCCGCCCTATGGGCGCCCACCGCACCAAAACCTGGTTCACACCCGGAGAGGTGGTCCGCAGGATTGGTGAGGACACCTACCGCATCAAGGTGGCTCACGGACAGTTCCGGGAATGCCACGAGAGTCAACTCCGTGTGCGGGAACCCGACCTCCGTGGCAAACATGTGTCCCTGGACTATGCCGCACATGAGGCTGATTCGGACGACGACTATGCTGAGCAGGACGACTATACCGTCGAGAAGATCCTGGCCCAGCGTCCGAACGCCTCAGCAACTGGAGGCCTGGAGTTCAAGGTTCGTTGGCGAGGCTATGGGCCGTCCCACGACACCTGGGAACCCGTCTCCTTGTTTGTGCCGCGGATTAACACCCCCTTCAACGACTATATCCGCAAGCACAAGACAAAGATCCATGTCTCGGACTTGGCAGCACTCACCCGGGCGATTGCAGCCAGGGGCGCCTGATCACCGCCCTGAGCTCTGCCCTGATGCAGTTTGAGCGCTTGTTTGGTCGACGGATCGTCCCTCACTTGCTTGCTCTCTTCCATCTTCCGGTGACCTGCCATCAGAGTGGCCATATACCCCCACTGCTGAATCCAGGGGAGGATGATCCCTCTCTTCCACTTCTATTCGTCACTCCTCGCCTGCTGAATCCTTGGGGAAACAAGGCAGGGCGACTGACCTTGACATTTCCTGAGCTCTTAGGGCCTTGAAGCCCATACGACGTTGCGCAATGGATGCCGCTGTCATCGGCATTGCGATTCTTGGGTGTGTGGTCTGGTCCCATGGCACTTGCGGGGTCCAGACCAGTCTACGTGTGTCTGCAGACTATATATGGCCTGAACTCAAGCGTTTTTCTGTCCACCCTCCTGCATATGCCTTATCCTAACCGGGGTGTGGTTTTGCGCTCTGTCCAGAGTGTGTTTACACGCCTCTTACCCCGTTTATTGCTTATTTTTCTGCCCCCCAGGATAGTTGCATCTGTATGTTAAGTGTTGTCAGCCCATCACCGAGATATGGACTGTTTTTCCCCCGAAGGGATGCGAATCGGAATACGAAGGCGCCCTGAGTCACCTTGTACGTGCTCTCACATAAGGTCCAGCCTGGACCAGTACCTAAGTACAGATTCTTCTGTTTGAGTGCCCGTGATACCGTGTGCCCTAGTGGCTGTGATGTGCTGAGATCCTGATGGCGCCAGGCGGGAAGCCCAGTTGCCTGACTACACTCCCAGCGGTCCGCCACTGTCAGTCCCGGTGTGAGCCTACCGACTCGCAGACGCACTTGCAGTCGGGTCGCGACCTCCGGTGTCCTGACCTCGGTCAGTCTGCCTGGGAAACTGGTGGTTTGAGGAATCAACGCCTCCGCCCAGACTGCATGAGGTCTCCCTCATGCATGGCCTTCGTGGTAATGGGGCGAGGGAAAAGACGGCCTTGATGCCTGATTCCTTATGGAGGAGCTCGTTCGGCTTTACCACTCTGGACTCGCGTCGTGGATATGGACATGGTGCGCCCAAGGAAGGACCCGTGGGGACTCTCCCCTAGACTGCGGCCTTGAAAAGCGTGGGGTAGCCTGATGGATCTTTGTGGTCGCTTTCGACCCATGGGACCACCTGGGTCGTCGTGTGACGCCTATGTTGGCCATGTATGCCGCTGCCACTGTGGTAGTGACTGTCGCAGCCGGCACCCGGTGCGCCTGGTATGGGTTAACGGGTCCTTTGGATGCCGAACAATCGCCGCCAGGACCCGGGACATGATACTTGATACTATACTTGCAGTTACTAGCAGCTACAGCACCGACATGTTTTACTTTGGGATTGTACTGGGCAGCCTAACCCGCAAATCGGCCTGAAGTGAGGATGTGACACCCCCCCCCCCTTCAGGGGATGGTCCTTGGTACCCGCTGCCATGCTTGGGTGTTATCGAGCCCCCCCCAGGGTTTGCTCTAAGGAGGGGGGTGAAGCGGTACCCAGAACCTATGGCCCATGGCCCGGAGGCCTGTGAGCCGTGACACCCGTTATGGCCCATGGCCCGGAGGCCTGTGAGCCGTCACACCCGTGCGGAAGCCGTTGACACCGGCTGTCAGCGGGATATCCGAAATCTGGAATCCGATTTCTAACCATTAAATCGATGTGGAATTACCATAATTTTACTGTCCCGCTCGATTTGCGGTTAGCAATCGGTGAAATACCCGATTTCTACCGCAATTTCTAATTGTCGGGAAGACGCCGCAGTCGCGCCGCCTGTCGTCGCCCGTTCCGTGCACTGCATTAGATTAATCTGTAGAACGATCTTTCTTGAAGTTAAGACTGAAACCGTCTTTGAGTGATCCGCAATTTTTTCCTTGATAAAACGCATCGCGTCCAAGATTTCCCCAGAAAATCTGGGCGGCCGAAGGCGCATTGAACCCCCAAGTAAAATAACAAGGGTTACGAGCGTTCAAGCGCCCAATGACGAACAAACGTGCCTCATAGGCACTGTGTATGAGGTTTTGCCCCCCATAGTCATAGGATGAGGCTAAAATATCCCAGCTCCATAGGCCCAAAGGGTTATTTATTTTGAGTGTTCTCCAAGAAGTGCGCTTTTTCACGTACTTGGCGTCCAAGTACGTGTAGAAGTATGTTGAGTTGGCGTTTTCTCCCTCTTTGCTTGCCTCTACATCCGGGGCATATCACTTGTCTTCCCCGGATAGTACATATATGGTCTCCATATACATATATTGGCAACATATTTTGTGTGCATGCTAAAATTCGGCTTTCCTAAAGTGTGTCGATTTTCGACCAAAGCACTTGCATGCGTGTTAAGGGACCAAAGTTACTCTAGAATATAGGCATACTTTGATTCCAGGCCACTAGGTTGGGTGTAGAAGGCGAGGGTAGGGTTGTATGCCATATTTGGTGTCATATCATGTGCCCATTTGGCGGGTGCACCATTCCAAGACTAACCCGCCAATGGACCCCATATCGCCCTTCATTGTACTCGGAACCAACACTCTCAAGCCTAACCTTCGTGAAGGGACGCTTGTGGAGTGCTCCCGAAGCGATGCGTTGCGAGCAAGGTGTGTTTTTTTTTGCAATATTCCATTTTTGCATGTGCACACTTGGGAGGCAGGGCGCGCGACCTTCCAAAGCGCCCCAAGTGGAGCACATATGTCGAATTGAAGGTCATTGGTGTCGAGTCATTGTGTTTAGAAGGATTGGTCGATTACTCAATCCAAGCCGAAGATATTATAATATATTTGTGCACTTTGCAAGGCACTTTTGTGTGTTTTTTCGCCAATTTTGCTGTTTTTTGCCGTCATGATGTCAAGTGGCGACCGTGTATCTCAATGTGGCGCTCAATTGACATCATGACCCAAGTATGTTATGAAGGTACATACTTCGGTGCCCAACATATCTTGGACCCGCGAATAACTCCCCTTGGGCTTGGCATACGGTGGCCGCCCTGTTGGCGATTTGGGACGATCCCAAATCATGGGCTCACTTGGCGACCCTGCCATTCCCAAAACCGGAGGGGTTTGGGCGACGCCCAAAAGATATGTTGGACGCATATGACTTGATACCAATCCTATGGCACACTCCGGATCAAGTCTGGCATGTGCCTCATTTGCCCCACCCATGAGTGTGCGCATTTTCGGCCATTTTGAGCAATTTTCGACATTTTCTGCCCGCCGTGCACCATGTTCAGCCCCCTCGTGCACGCCGGACGTATGGACCAATAGACCATCTATGACATGGGTGTTATGGATATTGGTCACCATGGTTCACACACCACGTGGGCGAAGCGGAGCAACCTTCGTCAAGGTGCTAGCCCAAGGTGAGTGTGGACGATTTTGCCAATTTGGCAATTGTGGACCCAATTTGGATTGTCACCACGCCAAGTCGCATGGAGATCTTTGGGAGCCAAGTGCATGCAAGTCTCTGTTGGGCTCTGAGTGGATCGCATATGCAATGGCCGATCCGATCTCCAAGCCGGCGTGGAGATATACCATTGGGGATACCCCGGATTTTGGCTCATTTTAAGCAGCCAAAATGACCCCCTTTTGGGACCCCAATTTCACCCCCCGTGTGGTCAATTGGCGGCCCCATATCTCTCTGCCCACGAGGAGCCCGGACCAAATTTCAAGTTGTGCAGTAAGATATAGGTTGGAGGTCCTGCCTCCTATCCTGTCGGTCATTGGCCTTGCCCTGGCCGGGCGTATCACGCGTGGGAATGACGCCAATTTCTGTGATTTTGGCATCATGACCCCACTTGACGAACCCCTGGTGCCCTGATGCCGGGAACTCAGAGGTAACCAGGTTGGGTGAGGGCTCCGGGGAGTTCGTACTTGATAGACATAGGGTCGGTTGCCTCGTCCCTACCTCTGGCGGGTCCAGACGAGGGGTCAATTTTGGAGATTTTTGAGCTAATATCAGTTTGGGCTGAAACAGCCCATTTTCAGCTACCAACTCCTAGGGGATAATGGCGGGGCCATATCTCTGGCTCACAGAGGAGTTGGGACCTGCCGTTAAGGGGGCATAGGGAGCTACTGTTGGTGGGCCTTCCAGAAATCTTGATTCATAGGAACTCG
This sequence comes from Eutreptiella sp. 'Long Island Sound 2002', assembly GCA_964036045.1. Lineage (NCBI taxonomy): Eukaryota > Euglenozoa > Euglenophyceae > Eutreptiales > Eutreptiaceae > Eutreptiella > Eutreptiella sp. 'Long Island Sound 2002'. The sequence continues at coordinate 90,208,220 of OZ038382.1, read as the reverse complement.
CCTGTGGCTGGGCGCGACACCCCCCTATTGGCAGGGTTTCAGGGTCCGGACTGAGCAGGGCATGGGTTGTGTTTGAGCCCCCGCCCCTGCCAGCCACTGGTAGGGTCGGACCTGGGATTGGGATATGAGTTGGGACTGAGAGTCTTATGTCCTGTGATGCCTCAACCCAGTCCAGTCTTAAGCCCATGTGTACATATCCTGATCTGTTGCTGTACATACTTTTGTTCACTCGTTGCAGAGTGGCAAGGATTCCTGAAACGCTTTGTCACATGACACGAGCGTAATGATGCCCCTGTGAGCGCAGTGCTTTGCCTGCCTGCTTGCTTGTGCGTGTCTACCGCAGCGTCCCGTGGCCAGGCTCCCCACGGGAACGCGTCAACAGCGCCCACCCCATCCAATACGTCACCCCCAAGAACAAGTCCCACAGGGGCACCAAGTACGCCGGGGAGCTCCCCCCGGAGTGGAGCCAGGGCCTCCCCCCACCACGCCTACCTAGGCGCCCACCACCCAATAAAATGTCTCCGGCCCTGAGTTCACCTCCCTGACGGGGCAAGGGCCGGGGATGAAGTCCTCCACAGCCCCGGCCCGCGCCCACCGAGGCTACCGTCAACCTCCCCGTCCTCAACCAGCCGGCCATCACATACTCCAAGGACGCCAAAGCCACCCTCCAGGAGCTCCCGGTGCCACAGGGGATGGAGTGGCTCCCCCACCCACTCGTCTTCCAAGAGCAAGGCCTACAATGCGACGACCCTCAAGAACTCACCCCGTTATATACCCTGGACAAGAAAGCGTACAAATGCTACCGGCACAAGGGGACCCCCCTATATGTCCGGCCCGGCATCGACGTCCACCTAGTCCACCACCTCAGCATCACAGGGAGACTGAGCGTCTAGGAGGTCGTCGGGGACGAATGGCAAATCAACGTCATCAACATGCACGTCCCCTGCAGCGACGCCACGGAACCCTTCCTCCAAGCCCTGGCCAAAGAATACTGCCAGATGGCCATGCTCGCCCCCACCATTATCATCGGCGACGTGAACACCGCCCCTACCCTGGCGGACCGGGGAGGACAGGCCACACCCCAGGACCAAGCAGTCTGCGTCACCATCGAAATGCTGGGGCTCATGGACCGGACGGCCAACCTTGAAGGCCAACCATCCCACTTCCCCCACCAAACGGAGGCCGCCCCCTCCCGCATTGACGTATGCTCTGGCGACGCCACCACCATCATTTGGGCGGAGGCCCGATATGGCCTCCTCCTGCTGGGACCCAGGGGCCATAGGCCCCTGCATATCCGCCTCACCATCCCCAACCTTCCCCCTAGCCCCCCAGCGGATGCGGACCAAGGCTTACCACCCCCCCTGAAAATGCTGCCACTGCACGACAAACAAGCCTGGTCCCAGTATCACAGGGCCATAGACCGCGCCTGGCGCAACCAACCGGACCCCACCAACCTACTCACAGCCATGCGCACAGCCGCCGTTGCCTGCGGTTTCCAGCAACGGCCCTATGCTGAGGACGACCAGCCACCCAGGGCCCTGAGGGACATGCTCCATGACCTCTGGCATGCGAGGCAACAACTGGCGACCCTCCTCCACACCAACACCCCGCAAACCCGCCGCCACATACACCACTGCAGGACGCAGATAGCCCACATCAGGGAGGACCTGCCGCAGTGGCAGATCCACAGGCAACAGCGCACCGCCCGAAAACAGGAGCGGTATTCAGAACATGAACTCCCCTACAAAGCCATCCGCCACCTCAACAACACCATGACCGACACCAGCACCGCACCATCACCACGGTCAGGCAAGCGGACGGCTCGCTCACCAGCGACCTGGCCACTGTGCTCCAAGCGGCCCAAGACAGCTTCCTCCATCAACACACACCCACCAAAGACACACTAGACACGGACACCCAAAACAAAATCGACTGCCTTCCTCCGGTCCTCAACCAAACTCAGAGAATGCAACTAGAGAAAAGCCCCTTCACCATCCACGATGTCTGGGAGGACATCCACGGTCTTCGGCAACACAAAACCCCATGCGACGACGGCCTCCCTGCAGAGGCATAGTACCACCTCCCAGCCCGGCTCCTCCGCATCCTCGCCAACCGCCTCTGGGAGATTGTCACAGGGCAGACCCCCCTGCCACCAGACTGGGCAAACGCTGTCCGCCCCCTCTACCAAAAAGGGGACTGGGCCAAACCCGGACAACTGGCGTCCCATAGTCTGTGCAGTCACGGAGGTCAAGGTGATCCGGACCATCCTCCTGCACCGCATCCGCCCGCACCCGGACCCCGACATACCTGCGAGCCTCTGGGGAGCCATCCTGGGCCGGTCCCCACGCGAAGCCATCTTTCTCCAGGACACCATCGCCGACATGGACCCGCTGGACCTCATCATCCCCTCCCTCGACGTCAAGGGAGTCCTCCTGAACACCACCTGGCTCCTTTTAGAAGCGGTACGGGAACGCATGGGCCTCCCCTTCTACAACTTCGCCTCCGACTACAACTGCACCCGCAAATACACAGTCCGCACCGGAGCAGGCCTCACCCCCTTCCTGGAGCCAGGCAGCGGGGTCCCCCAGGGAGGAGCGGAAGGCCCCTTCCTGTACCTCCTCCGGACACTCCCCCTAGCCCTCACAATCGAACAAAATTACCCGGCCTACGCACCCTACGCCCTCCTCTCCCGCCTAGTGGGCTTCGCGGACGACACCAACCTCACGGTCGCACACACCCCACAAGAACCCCACACCCCGGACGACGGACCGACAGTCACCCAGCAGGCGAACAACTTACTGGATGTGACCACCTCCTACCTCTCCCGCAACAACCTCATCGTCCTCCCTACAAAGTCGGTGGCCATGATCAAGGGGTCTGCCGGAGCCCCCACCCTGGGTCCAAGAGTGCCCCCCATGCACGTCGTGGGAGCCACCACCCACCTGGGAGTGATCCAGACCACCAACACCGAAGATACCACTCTCCCTTCCAAGTTGCAATCACACCTGGCCCATCTCCCCCGATATGCGTCCCCAGCCACCAAGGCCCTCTTCCTCCCCCATCAGAGCCTGGCGTACTACCTCACGGGGGTCTTGAACGCCTCCAGAAGCCTTGAGGCACTCCAGCCACACGCGCCGTCACCAAGGCATGGGCGGCACACGGGGGCGGGCCCACCTCCATACCCACTGGAGCCATGCGTGCGGCATGGCCCCATTATGGAGATGCCATAGGGGACGAGGTGAAAGCGGCCTACACCAGGCATACCGCCCTCCTTCTTCATGGCATGACCCACAGCCACTCACTGGAAGTTCGCGAAGTTGCCACGAACCGCCTCCAAGCCGCACAACGGGCCCGCAACATATGCCCACGCTGAATACGCTGGATGGTATTGTTGCATGCAGGGGGGACAGGGTACACAAGGCAAGACACCAGCGGGAAACAATTTTTTCTGTTTTTGAAAATGGGAAACAGTTTTTTCTCTTTTTGAAGATGCCCAGAGGTAACCGCGCACACGGCGCGACACCACAGGGCGCCAGCAGCACAACGGACAGCAAAAAAAAAATCATCATACACAACAACACAACGGCAAAACACACACAGCACAGCGCACAAAGCACAGGGCAACACAGCAAAGCGCGGCACCAAAGAGCATAGCACCCCACAGCGCGGCACATCACCCGAGGGCAGGGCACAGCACGCAACAGCACCAGAAAGGGCAAGAAGAAACAGCACAGCATCACGCAAACAGCACAGTGCGCAACAGCACTGCACCGCACGTAACAACACGACGCAACGCAGCGCAGCACAGCAGCAAGAGACACAGCACAACACACAGGAACACAGACCCCGACCAAACAGCAAGACACAACACGAACAGCACAGCACAGCGCACCAAGACACCACACACCAAGGCACAGCACAAAACACAGCAGCACAGCGCAGCACGCAGGACAGCACACAGCACCCGAGGCACCGCACAGCACCCGAGGGCACGCCACAGCACGAAGCGGCACCACAAACCGCCAGACAACGTGGAACAGCACCACCACCACAGCAGCACTGCGCCACACAGCACAACACGACGCGACACGGCCCAGCACAGCACCGGGAGGCACAGCACAGCACACAGCACCGCGACCAAGACGAAACAGCAAGCCAGAACGAGGACAGCACAGCACAGCGCAACCAGACACCACGCCCAAAGGCGCAGGACAGCACACAGCAGCAAAGAACAGCCAACCACACCAGGCCAACGGACACCAGACAGCACAAAGCAACCCACAACAGTACACAGCAGGACAGCACAGCACAGAGGACCAAATCGCAGCAGCCCAGCGAACAGCGCAGCGCACAACAACACAGCACAGCGCCATCGAGCACGCCAGAGCACGAATCAGGGCGCAGCCGCACGAGGCAACACAGCGCAGCACCACACCATCCGCGAAGCACAACAAGACACGGCACGCCGCACCCCAAACAACACAAGACAGCAAGCACAGCACCGCAAAGCACAGAACAAGCCAGCACAGCAAGGAAACACCAACTGGCAAAGGGCACGACACACACACCAGGGGGGAATGGGAGGCAGCAGCAGGCGGCGCCATCCTGCAGGTGCGCAGAATCGAGAAGGCAGAGAGATAACAAGGCCGCGACCACGACACCACACAGCACCAAAGAAAATACCACAGCAACCAACAAAGCACGACGGCACCACACACGACGAAACACCGCACCAAGTAGCATGGTGCAGCAGAGCACCGCGCGACACCAACAGACACGGCGCAGCCAACGCCAACGGGAGACGGCCAACGACGAAGCCACCCCACACAGCAAGGCACCTGCAGGCCAGCACAGCACGCCGCAGAAAGACACCGCGTGCCGCACAAAACAGCCCACACCCAGCCGCGGCACCACACAACAAGACGCGGGGCACCGCGCACCACCAGGAGCAACCGCCGGGGAGGGGGGGGGCATGGCACCAGCGCGCAACGCAGAGAGTGCACGAAAGGCCGCGAGCTGAGGGCGGAAGAAGGAAACGAACCAAACAAGTGCCAGGGCCAAAGGCACAGAAAAAACAAGGCAACAGCAGGAGGACACGGGAAAAACAAGCGGCAGGGCAACAACACCCACAAAACACAAACCGGGTGATCGGGGGGGGGACAAACGGCCAACCGGCCGGAATCCACGAGAAGGCAGCAGGAGAACAGATGACGACAAGCAACAGGGCAACGAAACCCGCGAAACACAAACCCGGGGGTTGGGGGGGACAGCAGGGGGCACCGAGGAACCGCCAAGCGGCGCACATCAACGACAAGGCACAGAGGGAACAAGGGAAAACGCGAAGCAGGACGCGAACGGCCGCGAAACGGAAACCCGGGGCGGGGGGGGGGGAACAACAACCGCCGGCGGGCGCGGCGACAGCAAGAAGCAAGGGGGGGGCGGCAGACAACAAGCGGAGGGCCGGGTTTGGGGGGGAGTGGGCTGGGGGTGACGCAGCAGCCGGCGGCGACAAACACCAGCACACGGCCAGGAGCAGCGCAGACACAAGACAGCAGAGGGCGCGCAAGGGAACACGAGTGGCAGGGCGACAACACCCGCCAAACAAAAACACAGGGTGGCGCACCGCACGCGCTCGGGAGGCGGGCCCCTCAGACCAGGCCAGGACAAAGGGGTGGCGCACCATACGCGCTCGGGAGGCTGGCCCGTTAGTCCCGGCCAGGCAAACACCACAGACAGCCAACAACCGACAACGCCGGCCGTACGGCGGCGGAGACAACAGCGAACCAACAAAACAAACCGAGCATTGAGCCGGCTGAAACACCACGAACCGAAACCCAAACAAACCGACACAGCACGCCCCACCAAGGGGGGGGGCACGCACAAACAAAGCACGCCCCACCAGCACAGCACCAACTCCGGCCGGGCAAACAACACAACCACAACCGCAACCCAGCAGACAATGACAACCCAGCCCAAACACCACCACACCACGCATGACCACCGCAGCAGGCAGGCACCAACACAACACGCCCCACCAAGAGGGGGGCCACGCACCAACACAGCAGGCCCCGCCATGAGGGGGGGCACAAACCAACGCAGCACGCCCCACCATGGGGGGGGGCACACACCAACGGAGCACGCCCCACCATGGGGGGGGCCACGCACAAACACAGCACGCCCCAACAGGGGGGGGGCACGGACCAGCACAGCACCAACCCCGGCCAGGCGAACAACACAACCGCAACCGCAACCCAACACACATCGACAACCCAAGCCAGACACTGCCACACCACACACCTCCACCCAAAACACCACCATCGCGGCGGACAGGCACCAACACAGCACGCCCCACCATGAGGGGGGCCACGCAGCAACACAGCACGCCCCACCATGAGGGGGGCCACGCAGCAACACAGCACGCCCCACCATGGCGGGGGGGCACGCACCAACATAGCACGCCCCACCATGAGCAGGGCGACGCACCAGCACAGCACCAACCCCGGCCACCCAATAAACACAACCACAACCGCTGATGCAGTTTGGGGACCCTTTGGGCCCAACTGCTGTCTACGCCAGTGCAGACCGACAGATGGTCAGAGATCTGCTTTCTGGAGCAGCTCCCAGGTTGAGCGCGTGTCGCGCTGAGCTCAGCGGTGAAGGTCACGCGCACACAAATCCACGTGGAATGTGAAGAATGAAATGTAGAATTCAGTGAAGTTCTGACGTTTTTTAACTTAGACTTCGCCTTTTATTATTAAATTTTACACTGCCGCATATTGTTGCACATGACGGCGCAATTCGAATTTGCGCCTCTGCTTCATGTTGCGCTGTCGCTGTGACAGCACCTATGCATATTTCTTTTCCTTTCTGAGGATGCAAAGAATGTAGATTGCTTTGTGCAATCATGCACGGGGCTGTGGGGCACAGCGGCGCCAGTGGAACAGTGTGAGCACACCAAAGAGCCGGCGATCCTTCTCTTGGTTGCAGTTCGGATTGGGATGACCGAGGGCAAGGGAATCTTGCAGATTTTGATAAAATTTATTATAAAAACTGCAGCGGAACACCACTGACCGGGGCGGAGATGATCATAAAATGTTGGGGTTTTGTGTGAATACGCCTTCCAAAAATGCAGGTTTTCTTTGTGTCAAAGACCAGTGACCGCCGTCAAACCAAAGTAGAATGGACAGCTCAAGATCAATGTTGCAGGACCCACCGAAACTGCTTCAAAAGCAATCTACACGCTGGTGAACATCCAGAAGTCCGAAATTTCTTCGGTGTGGAACATCGACGTGGACAGCTAAGCAGCGGACGTGCTGCAGCAGCCATGACGTCCAGAGCTACATTGACGCCAGCCACGACCTGCGGCGCTGCGACGAGAGTGTGCAGATGAGGCCTGCGCGAAGGCAGCGATCGTCAACGCAAGCTTTGCGCAGAGGAAGGACCGCCAAGGAGGGACGCGTGGTACTCGTGATAGCCTTGTTGGTTGCGACGATCCCCTCATGCCAGTGCTAGCGCCGGAATGCTCATAGCGTTAACATGTTCGTCATGCAGGAGAAGGGCCCGCAGCAGCTGACGGCGCTGTCCCAGCAGCGCGATTGAGTTCTGTTGTGCGGCGTGTTTGGTAATGTGGGCAGCTAAGTCCATCCGCTCTTTTTCCCAGTGCCTGTTTGCCCCTTGGTTGTGAATACTGTAAATATTTGCTGCAGCCCTGTGCATGGCCTCAGTCAGTGTCATGGTGGGTTTTTCTTATCATTAGTTTTCCCATCCCTTGATTGCCAAGCTCCCAACTGTAGGTGCCAGAGCCAGACCAACCTCCCCAAAAAATGAAGATTGATGCTACAGCCCCCGAAGGAAATGCCTGCTAGGTCGCCGGAGGTAAAGTCCATGGGGAATCACGTTTGTGGCCAGGGCAGGGTCACTTTTGGAGCTGGGTATGCAGATCTCTTAGGGAGGGAGGTGATGCAGTTTGGGGACCCTTTGGGCCCAACTGCTGTCTACGCCAGTGCAGACCGACAGATGGTCAGAGATCTGCTTTCTGGAGCAGCTCCCGGGTTGAGCGCGTGTCGCGCTGAGCTCAGCCGTGAAGGTCACGCGCACACAAATCCACGTGGAATGTGAAGAATGAAATGTAGAATTCAGTGAAGTTCTGACGTTTTTTAACTTAGACTTCGTATTTTATTATTAAACTTTACACTGCCGCATATTGTTGCACATGACGGCGCAATTCCAATTTGCGCCTCTGCTTCATGTTGCGCTGTTGCTGTGACAGCACCCATGCATATTTCTTTTCCTTTCTAAGGATGCAAAGAATGTAGATTGCTTTGTGCAATCATGCACTGGGCTGTGGGGCACAGCGGCGCCAGTGGAACAGCGTGAGCACACCAAAGAGCCGGCGATCCCTCTCTTGGTTGCAGTTCCAATTAGGATGACCGAGGGCAAGGGAATGTTGCAGATTTTGATAAAATGTATTATAAAAACTGCAGCGGAACACCACTGACCAGGTGGGAGATGATCATAAAATGTTGGGGTTTTGTGTGAATAAGCCTTCCAAAAATGCAGGTTTTCTTCGTGTCAAAGACCAGTGACCGCCGTCAAACCAAAGTAGAATGGAGAGCTCAAGATCAATGTTGCGGGACCCACCGAAATCGCTTCACTGCAACCCCACAGACGACGACAACCGAAGCCAGAAAAACCACCACGTCACACAACACCACCCCACACACCACCACCGCAGAGGACAGGCACCAACACAGCACGCCCCACCACGAGGGGAGCCACGCACCAGCACAGCACCAACCCCGTCAATGCAAACATCACAACTGCAACCGCATCCCAACAGACGACGACAACCCTAGCCAAACACCACCACACCACACACGACCACCCCGCACACCACGACCGCGGCAGACAGGCACCAACACAGCACGGGCCACCATGAGGGGGGGCACGCACCAACACAGCACGCCCCACCATGGGGAAGGGCACGCACCAACACAGCACGCCCCACCATGAGGGGGGCCACGCACCAGCACAGCACCAACCCGGGCCACACAAACAACACAACCACAACTGCAACCCAACAGACGACAACAACCCAAGTCAAACACCACCACACCACACACCACCACCCCACACAGCACCACCACGGCGGACGGGCACCAACACAGCACGCCCCACCACGAGGGGGGCCACTCACCAACACAGCACGCCCCACCATGAGGGGGCCACACACCAACGCAGCACGCCTTACCATGGGGGGGACCACACACCAACAGGGCACGCCCCACCATGGGGGGGGCACACACCAACACAGCACGCCCAATCATGAGGGGGGCCATGCACCAGCACAGCACCCACCCCGGCCACACAAACAACACAACCACAACCGCAACCCAACAGACGACCACAACTCAAGCCAAACACCACTACACCACACACCACCACCCCTGTAGACCACCACCGCGGCGGACAGGCACCAACACAGCACGTCCCACCATGAGGGGGGCCACACACCAAGACAGCATGCCCCACCATGAGGGGGGCCACAAACGAACGCAGCACGCCCCAGCATGGGGGGGGGCACGCAGCAACACAGCAGGCCCCACCATGGGGGGGGGGCACGCACCAACACAGCGCGCCCCTGCATGAGCGGGCCCACGCACCAGCACAGCACCGACCCCGGCCACGCAAACAACACAACCAGAACCGCAACCCAACAGACGACGACAACTCAAGCCAAACACCTGACCACCACACACCACCACCCCACATACCGGCACCGCGGAGGACAGGCACCATCACAGCACGCCCCACCATGAGGAAAGCCACGCACCAACACCGCACGCCCCACCATGAGGGGTCCACAAACCAACGCAGCACACCCCAGCATGGGGGGGGGCACACACCAACACAGCACGCCCCAGCATGGGGTCGGGCACGCACCAACACAGCACGCCCCACCATGAGGGGGGCCACGCACCAACACAGCACGCCCCACCATGAGGGGGGCCACAAACCAACGCAGCACGCCCCACCATGGGGGGGGGCACGCACGCCAACACAGCATGCCCCACCATGGGGGGGGGGCACGCACCAACACAGCAGGCCCCACCATGAGGGGGCCATGCACCAGCAGAGCATCAACGCCGGCTACCTAAACAACACAACCACAACTGCAAACCGACCGCCGACCACAGCCACCCGAACGCGCTGACTGTAAGGCGGCAAAGACCAGCCCGAACCAACAAAACAAGCCGCACATGGCGCCACCTAAAACACCACCAACTCGAACCCAACGACGCTGGTGGGTAGGCAGCAGAGACACCGACAACCCAGGCCCAGCACCACCACACCACGCACAACCACCGCGGCGGGCAGGCACCAGCACCGCACGCCCCACCATGAGGCGGGCGACACACCAACACAGCACGCCCCACCATAAGGGGGGCCCCACAACAACGCAGCACGCCCGACCATGAGGTGGGCGGCGCGCCAGCACAGCACGCCCCACCATGGGGGGATCACACACCGACACATCACGCCCCGGCATGGGGGGAACCACGCACCCACGCAGCACGCCCCACCATCGGGGCGACCACGCACCAGCACAATAGGCCCCACCATGAGGGGGGGCCACGCGCCAGCACAACACCGACCCCGGCTAGGCAACCAACACAAACACAACCGCAACCCAACTGCCGACCAAAGCCACCCTAACAAGCCGACCGGAAGGAGGCGAAGGAGGCGAAGACCATGCCAAACCAACAAAACAAGCCACGCATGGCGCCGGCTAACACACCACCAGCCCGAACCCAGCAATGCCGGCCGGCAGGCGGCACAGATGACGACAACCCAAGCCAAGCAGCACCCGGCAAAGACAAGGGCACACCAACACAATGCGCCGGGCAAACCCTGAGGGCAGCACAACAAAACCCACGCCCAACAGGCCGCCCTCAACAGGACCCAAACAACAACGACTCAATGCAACCGGCTACGCACGCGCGGGCCTTCCCACCCTGAACCTAACTCGAAACACAGCGTCTACACGGCGACAGGCGACAGCGGGCAACGTAACACGACGCGTCGAACAAAGGCAGACCTGGGCACAACCGACCAGCACCGAAACAGGCATGACAACTACACGAACAACATCCGACCGCGCAAGCGCCCGCTGCAGCGCCAAGGAACCTACGCCCAACAAGCTGACCATGCGGCGGCTAAGACAACCGTGCACCAACGAAACCGCTGCAGCAGCCACAACGTGACCATCAACGAACAACGTGCAAGCCGGCCAACACCAAACTAGGCAGGCATGCATGGGTCGAAACTGGAACGGCGTCCAACGAGTTGGCGACGCCGTGGTGCGCCACGCCAGCCGACCACCATACCCACGAACACAACAGAACACCGCAACTCTACCATTACGAACCCAACCAACCAACATTAACAAACCACACTACACTACACTTGGACAAACCAAGACGCAACTAAAGGGCAGCGAGACAGACATGCCGGCTACACAAACAACATTCCGCTATACAACCACCGGCAGCAGTGCAACAGAACCCACGCTAACCAAGCCGACCATGAGGCGGCCAAAACAACCGCGCACCAACCACACCGCAGCTGCAGCCGCGACCTGACGGTCAACGGACCACACGCAGGCCGGCCAACACGAATCCAGCCAGGCTTGCACGGGTCCAAACGGGAACGGCGTGGTGCGCCACGCCCGCCGACGACCATACCCACGAATAAAACAGAACATCGTAATCCTACCATCACGCAACCGACCAACCAACATTAACAAACTGCACCGAACCCCCCGGCCCCCCGGGAGAGCGCAAGCTGGACCGAGTCAGGAGGCGTGAGCACGCGTCACGGCATGCGAGTCCCATAGCACGTGCTTCTTCAAGTCGTCTCACGCCTACTGAAAACCAACCCAGGTGGGGGTGCCTGCAGGACAGGGCCCTTGGCCTGGCTCCGGGCCCCCGGGCCCCAGAGTCCGGGGGTTGATCAGGATGTGCCATGGGACCTTCCCCGACGTATCATCCTCCCGAAGGAGAGGAATGTGAGACTTCAGTCGAACATGGGTTACCTCTGTGGGCAAAACCCGCTGTAGGGTACTGCTCGCGGCGACCGCGCCCTTCCCCCATGTGGGGGAGCCGCTTTGTGGGGGCACGGGCAGTAGGGCCGTGGGTGGCTGAGCAAAAGCCCCTTGGTAAGATCCCCCTTGGGGGCAACCCCAGTGCCGGGATGACCTACCTACCTACCTACCTGGATACTTCACCAGACGGGCATGCCCACTAACAGCAACACATGCCTATGGAACCACCTCCAGCTTTTACTCCCTTGCCCGCACCACGCCATACTCACCAACAACGCATGCCCAGAGAAAGGACCCCTGGCGGTCCTCTGCGGGGACCTCCACCATCACCCCAAAGGCACCATTGACACCATAAACCTTGTCGGGACCTCCATCACACTAGTATACGTCACTCCCCCCCAAATGCGGGTCCTCCACCGCAGCGGGGTACACCACACCCCCTTCGTACAATTTCCCGAGTGGCCTCAATAGCGTCTCTGCCGCCAGTACCTCACACAGAGGGCACGGGCAGCAGGGCACACTCTGCGGGGAAGCCAAGACATGAAAACAGCCTACCGGGACTTCAAAAAGCAGTACCCCTGTCCCGTCTCAGCGACACCGCCCTACACACCCAGCGGCTCGAAGCACGAAGCCGTCCCCCCAGTGACAGGACCAGTCCCACCGCTAATTCTACTACTGGCCCAGAACGAGGCCAAACCCACGCAGACCACCGTCATCCACTGCCGGGCGAAATGGCGCATACCAAAACACCACATGGCCGCCCAGGACCTGCCAGCGGTTGGCCACGACTCCCATCGCGTGCCAAGCACATGTTGGGCCTGTGACCCGAACGCACGCACCACACCATGGCCTGCATTGCACCTCATAGCACGCCACCACACCCACCCCACAGCGATCCTACCATGGGTGGCCCCGTGGATCCAGCGCACCGATGCAAACCCCACGGTGGCGTGGAACTCGGTCGAGAAACCCCAGTGGCTGTTCACCAGAACACCCACCTGGCCACGCCCCGACCCTCCACGAATCGCAATCTGTTACAGCATGCACGAACCAGGCAGAACGGGCAAGCACGAGCACCCCTACTACCCGCTCGACCACTCCCGCCAAACACCGGAACACCAAACACAAACCCTCGGCCGCCGCGACCTAAACCCGGACATGACCTACGTCCTTCACTACCTCTACTCCTACCTCATACAAGGACAACCAGAACAAGGACTCATAGCCATGTATTCCCGCGCGAAGCGCATCATCTCCAAGGGAAAAGGGGTGTACGCCACCCCCATCCTGCAGCCCAAAACCCCGATGGGCCACGTCACGATGGGCCTCGCCATGTATGCCTACCTGCCCATGAACCCATGCCGCCTCCCACAACCATCACCGGCGGACCTACTCTTCTTCACGGACGCCTCAGGCGAGTCCGCCCTCACACCCATCACCGGAGGGGCCACCCTGCAACTGGCCCACACCGGGGGACACTACCACATTGACCACCACAGGGGCCACACCACCTACGGGGCCTCCTCCCACGGGGAACTGGGGGCCATGGCCGACGCCATCGCCAATCCCGCGGCCCACCTACCCGCCCTCCTCCCGCACATTGTCCTGGTCTGGATCGTAGTGGACGCCACTGCTGACACACACCTACTCCTCCGCATAGCAGGACAACCACTGCACAAAGCCACCGCGACGAGCCTCGGCACCCAAACGCTGCTCCTCTGGAAAGCCCTCCACACCCTTCCCACCTACGTCCAACTTCACATCGTGAAACAGATTTGAGGTTTGAGGTTTGATTTTGCGGGTACTAGACGCCTTTCGGCCCCGGGGGGCCATCTGGTTGGGCCAGGTGATATCCTCCCGACCGGGTCCTTGTCAGAGGCCCTCCAAGACGCACCTCCTGCCTGGTGGCGGAGTCCCCCGGGTTCACAGGGCTCGGAGCCCCGTCCCTCCCCGGCTTCCCCGTTTCGCCACTCCCCGGTCAGTGCATCAATTCACAGCCATGGCAGCGGGCGCTTACCCACTGCGTCGCCCCCCTAATGCGTGGTCGCCCGGGGCGCCGGCGCCGCCGGGCCCGTGCTACTGGCTTGTCGCCAGTGGGACCCCCTTGGACTGCAGCGGAGGCTGCCTAGCCTAGGGGTTGAGGCGTGGTGCAGTGCGCCACTACTGCCTTGGCGGGTGCAGTGCCCCGTCTGTGTGTGCGCGGCGCTCGCGGCCGGTTCGGGGGGCTCGGGCCGGTACCTGGTGTTGTGTCTCTCCCGTTTCCCCCTTCCTGCCCCGCGCGTCCTGGCACTGGGAGCTGGTAGGGCCGTTCCACATGGTCCGTGCCTCTCCGCGTGTCCTGCCCCGGTCCCTTGCTCCGTCTGGCGTGCTTGGGGGGGAGCGGTCCGGTCCCGGTTCCCCCCTACTTTGCTTGGGGCTGTCAGGCGCTCCCCCTCCCCCAACTGCCCGCCCACTGGGCGGGCTGTTGGGGTCCATTACCCACGTGCTGTGGTCGCCGACGTGTGGCTGTGAGGGCCCAACACTGTCCCCTTGGCCTGCACGCCCTGTGGGGGCTGCGTGCCCCGGGGGTGGCGGGGGGCTGTCCCTGGGGGGGGTGGCCTGCCGCTGTCGTGAGGGGCGTCTGGTGTCAGGCGCTGTCCCTCCCCCGGCCGTCCGTCCTCTTGGGCGCGGGGCCGGGGTTCCGCGACCCGTGTGTTCCAGGTGCGGTCAGTGCGGGCGTGGGGACCCAGCACCGGTTCCACAGCGTGCGCCCTTGCGGGCCGGTGTTGCTCGCTGTGGGGGTGGCGGAAGGGCGTCTCCGGGGGGGGTGCCATCCACCGTTGTGATGGGCGTCTGAGGTCCGGCGCTCCCCCTCCCCCGACTGCCCGCCCACTGGGCGGGCTGTTGGGGTCCGTCACCCACATGCTGTGGGCGCGGGCGTGTGGGTTTGGGGGCCCATCACTGTCCCCTTGGCCTGCATGCCCTGTGGGGGCTGCGTGCCGCGGGGGTGGTGGGGGGACGTCCCCGGGGGGATGGCCTGCCACTGTTGCGAGGGGCGTCTGGTGTCAGGCGCTGTCCCTCCCCCTGCTGCCCGTCCTCCCGGGCGGGCGGCCTGGGGCCCCCCGACCCGTGTGTCCCGGGTACGGTCGGTGCGGGCACGGGGACCCAGCACCGGCCCCACAGCGTGCGCCCTTGCGGGCTGGCGTTGCTCGCTGTGGGGGTGGCGGAAGGGCGTCCCCGGGGGGGGTGCCTTTCACCGTTGCCAGTGGCGTCTGAGGTCAGGCGCTCCCCCTCCCCCGACTGCCCGCCCACTGGGCTGGCTGTTGGGGTGAAGCAGGTCCAGGGCACCGGGGTTTGCGTCTACGGATACTTTTGGAAATATTTTTCTCTTGGGTCCTTGGTTTCCATCTGTGGGTTTTCCAGACACCCTAAAAGTACCGCCGCCGCACAAGAACCTCAGTTTCACCACTGCAAAAACCCGAAAGTCCTGCTGTTCATGATTTTTGAAGCCGATGATCTCGAGTCACGCTGCCAGAGTTTCGCTTAATCCTGCTTCGGGGACGCATCAACAGAAAAGCAAACCAGCAGAGCACACGGCAGTAGCGACAGAACACGTTGCACCATACTGCTCCATCAGACTGTCATCGTGCTGAACTCGTATTGCCAGCTACGAAAAGTTCAAGGACTTTTGCCAAGTCCTGCTGCTCCATGACACAATCCGAGCTGTGTGCACACAAAACAATAATGCATAATAATAATAATAATAATGCATAATGCACGCTATATTTCACGCAATACATCGTACAATCTCGATTCAGAGTCCTGCTCACGACACGTAAGTGCTGGAGCGTGCGCCTGTATTCTGCGATGCGCGCGTGTTCTTCGACGCTGTCGGGGCGGCTCTGAGTAGCCATCGAGGCAGGACAGACCAAGGGTCTTGTTCTGCGTCACCCCCCTCTCAGGAACGAACTGCAGGGTCCGCAGGTCGCTCCGAACTCCCTACCGGCCGACCTGACATCCAACTGCCATAGTATACACCTCACAGCACCGACCATGGTGCCGATCTCGCTCCTCAAGGCTGTCGGTTGCCTTGCGGTGTGGTGTGTGGTCACTGCGGAATGTCAGCCGTGGGAGGCTGCACACATACTGTATATTGCGACAGATGAACAAAAGCGCAATATATAATATAATAAAAAAACTTGCATCAGGGAACAGACTGAACTCTAGTCCGCACGCGCTGCAGACCAAAGTTGATAATTAAAATCCCAGACGTAGGTTTAGCCAAGAGGATGCGTCAGCAACGTCGGTGACAGCTCCTGGTGGATCGCGGCGCTGCTGGTGGCTACAGGGTCGATGTCCGCCTTCTGTAGCATCCAGGCCCCATCGGTTCGCGGGGGTCAACCAGGCCCGGCTGGCTCCACGGCGGGCGCCGTTTCCTTGGTCAGGTCCTACCTCACGCGCTGAACCGTGCTCCAGGCGAAAAACCACGAACCTGCACGCTGGTCACACTGTGCCGCCAAAGGTCCTCTCAGCGCCAACCGGCGTCGCAGTTGAAGTTGTCGGCGCACCTTGCTGGACCCAACGGCGATCTTCTGGCGTCCAAGGGTGCCGTTCCGGACAATCTTCAGTCAGTTGAGCGCGGATATGGCAATATATTTGAACTTTTCTGAAGCAGGTCCAGGGCACCGGGGTTTGCGTCTACGGATACTTTTGGAAATATTTTTCTCTTGGGTCCTTGGTTTCCATCTGTGGGTTTACCAGACACCCTAAAAGTACCGCCGCCGCACAAGAACCTCAGTTCCACCACTGCAAAAACCCGAAAGTCCTGCTGTTCATGATTTTTGAAGCCGATGATCTCGAGTCACGCTGCCAGAGTTTCGCTTAATCCTGCTTGGGGGACGCATCAACAGAAAAGCAAACCAGCAGAGCACACCGCAGTAGCGACAGAACACGTTGCACCATACTGCTCCATCAGACTGTCATCGTGCTGAACTCGTATTGCCAGCTACGAAAAGTTCAAGGACTTTTGCCAAGTCCTGCTGCTCCATGACACAATCCGAGCTGTGTGCACACAAAACAATAATGCATAATAATAATAATAATAATGCATAATGCACGCTATATTTCACGCAATACATCGTACAATCTCGATTCAGAGTCCTGCTCACGACACGTAAGCGCTGGAGCGTGCGCCTGTATTCTGCGATGCGCGCGTGTTCTTCGACGCTGTCGGGGCGGCTCTGAGTAGCCATCGAGGCAGTACAGACCAAGGGTCTGATTCTGCGTCAGGGGTCCGCTACCCACATGCTGTGGGCGCGGGCGTGTGGGTGTGGGGGCCCAACACTGTCCCCTTGGCCTGCACGCCCTGTGGGGGCTGCCTGCCGCGGGGGTGGTGGGGGGCCGTCCCCGGGGGGGGCTGGCCTGCCACTGTCGTGAGGGGCGTCTGGTGTCAGGCGCTGTCCCTCCCCCGGCCGCCCGTCCTCTGGGGTGGGCAGCCGGGGTACCGCGACCCGTGTGTTCCGGGTGCGGTCGGTGCGGGCGTGGGGACCCAGCACTGGTTCCACAGCATGCGCCCTTGCGTGCAGGTGTTGCTCGCTGTGGGGGTGGCGGAAGGGCGTCCCCGGGGGGGCTGTCTTCCACCGTTGTGAGGGGTGTCTGAGGTCAGACGCTCCTCCTCCCCTGATCCCCGCCCACTGGCCGGGCTGTTGGGATCCGCCACCCACGTGCTGTGGACGCGGGTGTGTGGGTGTGGGGGCCCAACACTGTCCCCTTGGCCTGCATGCCCTGTGGGGGCTGCGTGCCGCGGGGGTGGCGCGGGGCCCTCCCAGGGGGGGGGTGGCCTGCCACCGTTGTGAGGGGCGTCTGGTGTCAGGCGCTGTCCCTCCCCCGGCCGCCCGTCCTCTGGGGCGGGCAGCCGGGGTTCCGCGACCCGTGTGTCCCGGGTGCGGTCTGGGCGGGCGTGGGGACCCAGCACCAGCCCCACAGCTTGCGCCCTTGCGGGCCGGCGTTGCTCGCTGTGGGGGTAGCGGAAGGGCATCCCTGGGGGGGGTGCCTTCCACTGTTGTGAGGGGCGTCTGAGGTCAGGCGCTCCCCCTCCCCCGACTGCCCGCCTACTGGGCGGGCTGTTGGGGTCCGCCACCCACTTGCTGTGGGCGCGGGTGTGTGGGTGTGGGGGACCAACACTGTCCCCTTGGCTTGCATGCCCTGCGGGGGCTGCGTGCCGTGGGGGTGGTGGGGGGCCGTCCCCGGGGGGGGTTGCCTGCCACCGTTGTGAGGGGCGTCTGGTGTCAGGCGCTGTCCCTCCCCCGGCCGTGCGCCCTCTGGGGCGGGTAGCCGGGGTTCCGCGTCCCGTGTGTCCCGGGTACGGTCGGTTCGGGCGTGGGGACCCAGCACCGGCCCCACAGCGTGCGCCCTTGCGGGCCGGCGTTGCTCGCTGTGGGGGTGGCGGAAGGGCGTTCCCGGGGGGCTGTCTTCCACCATTGTGAGGGGCGTCTGTGGTCAGGCGCTCCCCCTCCCCGAACTGCGCGCCCACTTGGCGGGCTGTTGGGGTCCGCCACCCACATGCTGTGGGCGCGGGCGTGTGGGTGTGGGGGCCCAACACTGTCCCCTTGGCCTGCATGCCCTGTGGGGGCTGCATGCCGCGGAGGTGGTGGGGGGCCAACCCCGGGGGGGGTGGCCCGCCACCGTTGTGAGGGGCGTCTGGTGTCAGGAGCTCTCCCTCCCCCGGCCGTCCGTCCTCTGGGGCGGGCAGCCGGGGTTCCGCGACCCGTGTGTCCCGGGTGCGTTCGGTGCGGGCGTGGGGACCCAGCACCGGCCCCGCAGCGTGCGCCCTTGCGGGCCGGCGTTGCGCGCTGTGGAAGTGGCGGAAGGGCATCCCCGGGGGGGGTGCCTTCCACCGTTGTGAGGGGCGTCTGAGGTCAGGCGCCCCCCCTCCGCTGACTGCCCGCCCACTGGGCGGGCTGTTGGGGTCCGCCACCCACGTGCTGTGGGCGCGGGCGTGTAGGTGTGGGGGCCCAACACTGTCCTCTTGGCCTGCATGCCCTGTGGGGGCTGCGTGCCGAGGGGGTGGTGGGGGGCCGTCCCCGGGTGGGGTGGCCTGCCACCGTTGTGAGGGCCGTCTGGTGTCAGGCGCTGTCCCTCCCCCAGCCGCCCGTCCTCTGGGGCGGGCAGCAAGGGTTCTGCGACCCGTGTGTCCCGGGTGCGGTCGGTGCGGGCGTGGGGACCCAGCACCAGCCCCACAGCGTGCGCCCTTGCGGGCCGGCGTTGCTCGCTGTGGGGGTGGCGGACGGGCGTTCCCGGGGGGGGTGCTTTCCACTGTTGTGAGGGGCGTCTGAGGTCAGGCGCTCCCCCTCCCCGAACTGCCCGCTCACTGGGCGGGCTGTTGGGGTCCGCCACCCACATGCTGTGGGCGCGGGCGTGTGGGTGTGGGGGCCCAACACTATCCCCTTCACCTGCATGCCCTGTGGGGGCTGCGTGCCGCGGGAGTGGTGGGGGGCCGTCCCCGGGTGGGGTGGCCTGCCACCGTTGTGAGGGGTGTCTGGTGTCAGGCGCTGTCCCTCCCCCAGCCGCCCGTCCTCTGGGGCGGGCAGCCAGGGTTCTGCGACCCGTGTGTCCCGGGTGCAGTCGGTGCGGGCTCGGGTACCAAGCACCGACCCTGAAGCGTGCGCCCTTGCGTGCCGGCGTTGCTCGCTGTGGGGGTGGCGGAAGGGCGTCCCCGGGGGGGGTGCTTTCCACTGTTGTGAGGGGCGTCTGAGGTCAGGCGCTCCCCCTTCCCTGACTGCCCGCCCACTGGGCGGGTGTTGGGGTCCGCCACCCACGTGCTGTGGGCGCGGGTGTGTGGGTGTGGGGTCCAACACTGTCCCCTTGGCCTGCATGCCCTGCCGGGGCTGCGTGCCGAGGGGGTGGTGGGGGGCCGTCCCCGGGGGGGGTGGCCTGCCACCGTTGTGACGGGCGTCTGGTGTCAGGCGCTGTCCCTCCCCCGGCCGCCCGTCCTCCGGGGCGGGCAGCCGGGGTTCCGCGACCCGTGTGTCCCGGGTGCTGTCTGTGCGGGCGTGGGGACCCAGCACCAGCCCCACAGCATACGCCCTTGCGGGCCGGCGTTGCTTGCTGTGGGGGTAGCGGAAGGGCATCCCTGGGTGGGGTGCCTTCCACCGTTGTGAGGGGCGTCTGAGGTCAGGCGCTCCCCCTCCCCCGACTGCCCGCCCACTGGGCGGGCTGTTGGGGTGCGCCACCCACATGCTGTGGGCGCGGGCGTGTAGGTGTGGGGGCCAACACTGTCCCCTTGGCCTGCATGCCCTGTGGGGGCTGCGTGCCGCGGGGGGGGTGGGCCGCAGTCCCTGGGGGGGGTGGCCTCCAACCGTTGTGAGGGGCGTCTGGTGTCAGGCGCTGTCCCTCCCCCGGCCGTCCGCCCTCTGGGGCGGGTAGCCGGGGTTCCACGTCCCGTGTGTCCCGGGTGCGGTCGGTGCGGGCGTGGGGACCCAGCACCGGCCCCACAGCGTGCGCCCCTGCGGGCCGGCGTTGCTCGCTGTGGGAGTGGCGGAAGGGCGTCCCCGCGGGGGGTGCCTTCCACTGTCATGAGGGGCATCTGAGGTCAGGCGCTCCCCCTCCCCTGACTGCCCGCCCACTGGGCGGGCTGTTGGGGTCCATCACTCGCGTGCTGCGGGCGCGGGCGAGTGGCTGTGGGGGCCCATCACTGTCCCCTTGGCCTGCATGCCCTGTGGGGGCTGCGTGCCGCGGGGCTGGTGGGGGGCCGTCTCAGGAGGGGGTGGCCTGCCAGCGTTGTGAGGGGCGTCTGGTGTCAGGAGCTCTCCCTCCCCCGGCCGTCCGTCCTCTGGGGCGGGCAGCCGGGGTTCCGCGACCCGTGTGTCCCGGGTGCGGTCGGTGCGGGCGTGGGGCCCCAGCACTGGCCCAGCAGTGTGCACCCTTGCGGGCCGGCGTTGCTCGTTGTGGCAGTGGCGGAAGGGCATCCCTGGGGGGGGTGGCCTTCCACCGTTGTGAGGGGCGTCTGAGGTCAGGCGCTCCCCCTCCCGCGACTGCCCGCCCACTGGGCTGGCTGTTGGGGTCCGCCACCCACGTGCTGTGGGCGCTGGTGTGTGGGTGTGGGGGCCCAACACTGTCCCCTCCGCCTCTATGCCCTGTGGGGGCTGCGTGCCGTGGGGCTGGTTGGGGGCCGTTCCTGGGGGCGGTGGCCTGCCACCGTTGTGAGGGGCGTCTGGTGGAAGGCGCTGTCCCTCCCCCGGCCGCCTGTCCTTTGGGGCGGGCAGCCGGGGTTCCACAACCCGTGTGTCCCGGGTGCGGTCGGTGCGGGCGTGGGACCCAGCACCAGCCCCACAGCGTGCACCTTTGCGGGCCGGTGTTGCTCGCTGTGGGGGTGGCCGAAGGGCGTTCCCGGGGGGGTGCCTTCCACCATTGTGAGGGGCGTCTGTGGTCAGGCGCTCCCCCTCCCCGAACTGCCCGCCCACTGGGCGGGCTGTTGGGGTCCGCCACCCACATGCTGTGGGCGCGGGTGTGTGGGTGTGGGGGCCCAACACTATCCCCTTGGCCTGCATGCCCTGTGGGGGCTGCGTGCCGCGGTAGTGGTGGGGGGCCGTCCCCGGGTGGGGTGGCCTGCCACCGTTGTGAGGGGCGTCTGGTGTCAGGCGCTGTCCCTCCCCCAGCCGCCCGTCCTCTGGGGAGGGCAGTCAGGGTTCTGCGATCCGTGTGTCCCGGGTGCGGTCGGTGCGGGGGTGGGGACCAAGCACCGGCCCCACAGCGTGCGCCCTTGCGGGCCGGCGTTGCTCGCTGTGGGGGTGGCGGAAGGGCATGCCCGGAGGGGGTGCTTTCCACCGTTGTTAGGGGCGTCTGAGGTCAGGCGCTCCCCCTTCCCCGACTGCCCGCCCACTGGGCGTGCTGTTCGGGTCCGCCACCCACGTGCTGTGGGTGCGGCAGTGTGGAGGCCCAACACTGTCCCCTTGGCCTGCATACCCTGTGGGGGCTGAGTGCCGTGGGGGTGGTGGGGGGCTGTCCCCTGGGGGGGTGGCCTCCAACCGTTGTGAGGGGCGTCTGGTGTCAGGCGCTGTCCCTCCCCCGGCCGCCCGTCCTCTGGGGCGGGCAGCCGGGGTTCCGCGACCCGTGTGTCCCGGGTGCGGTCGGTGCGGGCGTGAGGACCCAGCACCAGCCCCACAGCGTGCGCCCTTGCGGGCCAGCGTTGCTCGCTGTGGGAGTGGCGGAAGGGCGTTCCCGGGGGGGTGCCTTCCACCGTTGTGAGGGGCGTCTGTGGCCAGGCGCTCCCCCTCCCCGAGCTGCTCGCCCACTGGGCGGGCTGTTGGGGTGGGCCACCCACATGCTGTGGGCGCGGGTGTGTGGGTGTCGGGGACCAACACTGTCCCCTTGGCCTGCATGCCCTGTGGGGGCTGCATGCCGCGGGGGGGGTGGGGGGCAGTCCCCGGGGGGGGTGGCCTGCCACCGTTGTGAGGGGCGTCTGGTGTCAGGCGCTGTCCCTCCCCCGGCCGTCCGTCCTCTGGGGCGGGTAGCCGGGGTTCCGCGTCCCGTGTGTCCCGGGTGCGGTCGGTGCGGGCGTGGGGACCCAGCACCAGCCCCACAGCGTGCGCCCTTGCGGGCCGGCGTTGCTCGCTGTGGGAGTGGCGGAAGGGCGTCCCCGCGGGGGGTGCCTTCCACTGTCATGAGGGGTATCTGAGGTCAGGCGCTCCCCCTCCCCCGACTGCCCGCCCACTGGGCGGGCTGTTGGGGTCCGTCACCCGCGTGCTGCGGGCGCGGGCGTGTGGCTGTGGGGGCCAATCACTGTCCCCTTGGCCTGCATGCCCTGTGGGGGCTGCGTGCCGCGGGGGTGGTGGGGGGCCGTCTCCAGGGGGGTTGGCCTGCCACCGTTGTGAGGGGCGTCTGGTGTCACACGCTGTCCCTCGTCCGGCCGCGCGTCCTCTGGGGCGGGCGGCCAGGGTTCCGCGACCCGTGTGTCCCGGGTGCGGTCGGTTCGGGCGTGGGACCCAGCACCGTCCCCACAGCGTGCGCCCTTGCGGGCCGGCGTTGCTCGCTGTCGGGGTGGCGGAAGGGCGTTCCTGGGGGGCTGCCTTCCATCATTGTGAGGGGCATCTGTGGTCAGGCGCTCCCCTTCCACGAACTGCGCGCCCACTGGGCGGGCTGTTGGGTTCCGCCACCCACATGCTGTGGGCGCGGGCGTATGGGTGTGGGGGCCCAACACTGTCCCCTTGGCCTGCATGCCCTGTCGGGGCTGCGTGCCGCGGGGGTGGTGGGGGGCCGTCCCCGGGGGGGGTGGCCCGCCACCGTTGTGAGGGGCGTCTGGTGTCAGGAGCTCTCCCTGCCCCGGCCGTCCGTCCTCTCGGGCGGGCAGCCGGGGTTCCGCGACCCGTGTGTCCCGGGTGCGGTCAAGGCGGGCGTGGGGACCCAGCATCGGCCCCGCAGCGTGCGCCCTTTGCGGGCTGGCGTTGCTCGCTGTTGGAGTTGCGGAAGGGCATCCCCGGGGGGGGTGCCTTCTGACGTTGTGAGGGGCGTCTGAGGTCAGGCGCTCCCCCTGCCCCGACTGCCCGCCCACTGGGCGGGCTGTTGGGGTCCGCCACCCACGTGCTGTGGGCGCGGGTGTGTGGGTTTGGGGGCCCAACACTGTCCCCTTGGCCTGCATGCCCTGTGGGGGCTGCGTGCCGTGGGGGTGGTTGGGGGCTGTTCCTCGGGGCGCTGGCCTGCCACCGTTGTGAGGGGGGTCTGGTGGAAGGCGCTGTCCCTCCCCCGGCCGCCTGTCCTTTGGGGCGGGCAGCCGGGGTTCCGCGACCCGTGTGTCCCGGGTGCGGTCGGTGCGGGCGTGGGACCCAGCACCAGCCCCGCAGCGTGCACCTATGCGGGCCGGCGTTGCTCGCTGTGGGGGTGGCGGAAGGGTGTTCCCGGGGGGGTGCCTTCCACCATTGTGAGGGGAATATGTGGTCAGGCGCTCCCCCTCCCCGAACTGCCCGCCCACTGGGCGGGCTGTTGGGGTCCGCCACCCACATGCTGTGGGCGCGGGCGTGTGGGTGTGGGGGCCCAACACTGTCCCCTTGGCCTGCATGCCCTGTGGGGGCTGCGTGCCGTGGGGGTGGTGGGGGGCCGTTCCTCGGGGCGCTGGCCTGCCACCGTTGTGGAGGGTGTCTGGTGTCAGGCCCTGTCCCTCCCCCAGCCGCCTGTCCTCTGGGGGGGCAGCCAGGGTTCTGCGACCCGTGTGTCCCCGGTGCGGTCGGTGCGGGCGTGGGGACCCAGCACCGGCCACACAGCGTGCGCCTTTGCGGGCCGACGTTGCTCGCTGTGGGGGTGGGGGAAGGGCGTCCCTGGGGGGTGCTTTCCACCGTTGTGAGGGGCATCTGAGGTCAGGCGCTCCCCCTCTCCCGACTGCCCGCCCACTGGGCGGGCTGTTGGGGTCCGCCACCCACGTGCTGTGGGTGCGGCAGTGTTGGTGTGGAGGCCCAACACTGTCCCCTTGGCCTGCATACCCTGTGGGGGCTGAGTGCCGTGGGGGTGGTGGGGGGCCGTCCCCGGGGGGGGTGGCCTCCCACCGTTGTGAGGGGCCTCTGGTGTCAGGCGCTGTCCCTCCCCCGGCCGCCCGTCCTCTGGGGCGGGCAGCCAGGGTTCCGCGACTCGTGTGTCCCGGGTGCGGTTGGTGCGGGCGTGGGGACCCAGCAGCGGCCCCACGGCGCGTGCCCTTGCGGGACGGCATTGCGCGCCATGGGGGTGGCAGTAGGGCGTCCCCGGGGGGGCTGCCGTCCGCCGTTATGAGGGGCGTCTGGGGTCAGGCGCTCCCCCTCTCCCGGCTGCCCGCCCGCTGGGCGGGCTGCTGGGGCTCGCTGGCCACGCGCTGTGGGCGCGGGTGTGGGTGTGTGCGGTGTGTGTGGTGTCTGTGCGGAGCGTG
Organism: Eutreptiella sp. 'Long Island Sound 2002'; assembly: GCA_964036045.1. Taxonomy (NCBI): domain Eukaryota; phylum Euglenozoa; class Euglenophyceae; order Eutreptiales; family Eutreptiaceae; genus Eutreptiella; species Eutreptiella sp. 'Long Island Sound 2002'. Next base: position 90,183,252 of record OZ038382.1, on the reverse strand, counting down.
TCGTTGTGCGTGGTGCCGCTTTTCCCTTGTCCCTCTGGTGCTCCCCTCTCCGGTGCTTCGGTGCGGTGTGGTGCCCGCCGTGTGCCGTGTGCCTGCCGTGCCCCCTCCCCTGCGCGCGTCCTTTGTGCGGCTGCTGGCTACCCCTTGTTTCGTTGTGGCTTTGTCGCTCTTTTCCCTTTCCTCTGCTCGCCCTTCTCCCTGGCATGCACTTTTTCCCTGCCTCCACCCTGGTGTGTGTCTCTGTCTTTCTCTTCGCTGGCTTTCTCTCTCGTTGCGCCCTGTCGGACAATGGGAAGTGTGGGGATGTGTGGGCCCTCGTCGTGCATCCTTGGCACCACGTTCGTTGCGGCATCGCGACGTATAACATACCTGCCTTCGCACTTGTGTCTACGTGTGTGCCCACGCTCCTCCCGCTTCGTGCCATACCATGGTGTGCGTATGTCTCTCTTCCCGTACCCACACCCTTTCGTGTGTTGTTTGTCGTGGTGCCGTTGTACTCCCTATGCAAAAAGAGACGTGCGTGGGTGGGAGCCCTCTTTTTTATTCCTCTCCCTGCTCCCTGATTGGTTCCACACCTTCGTTGGTCTCGGTTGGTGGTGCGAGCCGGGCCCTCGTTGCTTCTCTCGTGTGCGCGGCGCGGCACGACATGGTAACATACTTGCGTGGCTCCCTCCTTTCCCTCCTTATCTTTTCGTGTGATGCGTGTCTTGTCGCCGTTATGCTCCTTTCGAGGGTGCAACATACTTATCTCACCCACATCTTTGCGTTTTCCGTGTGTCGCGGCTGCGTTGTGCTCCCTATGCAAACGGGCCTGCGGCAGCGGGGGTGTTGTCGTGCCATGGCATCTTGCCATTGCCATCCTTGGTTGGTCTCATACTCTTGCAGTGGTGTGGTATGTTACCTACTTGTGCCTCGCACGTGTTCTCCCCTCTCCTATTTCTTACCGTGTTGTGCTTGTTACGGCGTATTTTAGCGTGCCTTGTTTGGCGTAGGTTTATATCCTACTTGCACTCGACACGGCTCCACACAACTCTTTGGCCACCTTTGTTCGTTGTCCTTCCCGCGTGCGCGGCGTGACATGTAACATACTTGTGTGGCTCCCTCTTTACCCAGGTCTTTTCATGTTTGGCGTGTTCCGGCACCGTCATACCCCCTATGCGAGTGGGCGTGCTGGGACAGGGGTTTTGCATGCATGTGTGCATACTTGCGGTATGCCTCCACCATGGCGCGGTTTGTTACGTACACTTGCCTCCTTGCCTTCTTATTGTGTATTGTATTTGTTACGGCGTTATGTAGCGTTGCGTGGCATATAACATACTTGTTTTTCGGCGGCCGCCGCGTTGTTGTTGCTTGTGTGTGTTATTCTTGCACCCAGCACCTCTTTGGTCCCCTTTGTTCGTTGTCCTTCCCGCGCGCGCGGCATGACATGTAACATACTTGTGTGGCTCCCTTTTTACCCACATCCTTTCGTGTTTCGCGTGTTACGGCGCCGTCGTACTCCCTATGCAAGTGGGCTTGCAATGCATGGTCTCATACTTGCGGTACGTCTCCACCGTGGCGCGGTTTGTAACATACTTGCTCTTTCCTTGCTTACTTCTTACCGTGTTGTGCTTGCTACGTCGTTCTTTAGCGTTGCGCGGCATATAACATACTTGTTTTTCGGCGGCTGGTGGCGTTGTTGTTGTTTGTCTGTGTTTTGTTTCCGGGCGCGCACAAGTCCCTAGCGCCTGGGGCACGCACTTTGCTAGGTGTTTTGGGGCAAGCAACGCTCAGCATCTTCGCCGTCGCGACTCTATTGTTCTCTTTTTTTTTGTGACCGTCCTAAATTTTGAGACCTCGCCAAACAGCGGCGCAAAATCTTTTGGGGGGTTTCTGAGGTCGGAAAAGACAATTTTTCGCTTTATTGTATCTGGCTGTGCGTCTCTTTCTTGGTTTTTTATTTTCTTCTGCTGCGATCGCGCGCGACACGGGTTTACAACATTTTCTGAGGTCATCATGAAACAAGAGTCCCACAGGCACCAATACGGAAATGGTAAGGTCAACATCCAGGCAGTACACCAGCGCACTATGCACCTGCCGACCCTCCAGGTACCCAACCTGGCCCGAAACCACACACACCTCCAACACATACCCCCCAAACCAGAGCCCCTCGGACCCCGGAGGCCATACCGGAAGATGCCCCCTATACCTCACACGACAGAGCATACCATTACCCCAAGCCCATCCAACATCTCGCCCGTGTGCTCGCGACACGGACAGCCGAGCGCACATCCAAGAGCTCCAGGAGAAGCTGAAAGTCCGCCTCTACCACTCGGCGCTATGCCCAGGGTGCGTCCCAATCCACCTCCAGAGACAACGCATCCAGCTCCTCAGAGAGCAACTACCACTCCTCACAAGGGTCGCCCGGTGGCTCGCCCGCAAGCACATCCACGCCCCGAACACCACACCCGCTGCCCGTGCAACCACACCACCCCGGAGATCTGGGAACACTTCAAGATATGCCCCCTCCATACGGGCAGGGACACACTAGTGGGCTGGTCCCCGGCGGAAACCCTACAGCAACACGAAGGCTGGCCAGCCCACAGCCACGCGCACCAGGCCACCGAACACCTCTTCAAGGATCCCCTGATCAAGGAGGCCACTATGGAGGGGGCGGTGACACAGGCCCTGGAACAGCACCTCATCAAACATGCGAAGGAGCCAATGGGGGCAGCAGCGCACCTCCAGCTAGAAGCAGTCCGCAGAGCAGCGGCCAACATGGTACACCGCAAACGCCTCCTGTTGACACACACCGAGCAACTCGCCGACCAGACCGCCAGGGAACACATGCTGCGTCTCGTCCATTACCATGCCGTGCATGACGCAGAAGTCCACTAACCTGCTCCGCGCCCCACACACGCCCCCCATCTCCATCCGCAGGCGTCCAAGACACCACCAGAGCACCGCAGAAGACCACCCACCGCAAGACCACCCCGCCACGAGCACGGGTGACACCCAACGGCCAACCTCTCACCCACAGGACCACCCGGCACCGCCCACCCCAGCCAAGCCCGCCCAGGACCACCGACACATCGACGTGGACGCGCCGGACCTCCATAGCCGGCCCCGCCAAACCCCCCCAGACCCGGGGCAGCCCCCCCCACACACCGAACACCATCCGCGAGCCGACCCCCTCTGAGCAACCCTCCAAGGCAGGGCCCGGGACACTCCCCTGGGCTGGTACCGCCTACAAGGGAGGTGGGCCAGGCTCACCGTCAAGGCTCTTTGGCACCTAGCCACCCCGGGCAAAAGTTTCCACGAGGCCATCGTGGACCTTGTCCTCTGGCGAGCCCGCCAACACGCCCAAGGCCAGCACATCTGGATGACCACTATCGAGTGGGGCCAGGCCCTGACACACGACACTGACACCAACGTCACATGTCGAGGGACCACACGCCTACGACGAGCCCAGGCGGAGAAGGACCACCAAGCAGACCCGAACCATCCAGAACGGTGGGAACAGGCCACCACACCAACCCGCGACACCGCCCCCCGCGCTGTGGGCCTCTGTACCCCCGATGTCGACCTCTCCCCCTCGCCTACAGACAGCGACCACCTTCCGCCGGAGGTCTTGTGTACAGTCCTCGAGCGCGGGCACTACTACGTAGTGGCCGCCAAAGCAACGTCCCCCGTCCCACAATGGGTCATCAGGGGCACCGACACCATGTTCGCCCAAGAAGACGCGCCACCAGGGGCAATAGGGGACCCGACGAGCCCACACAAAGTCCTCACGGGTGTCCTCCACCCGGGCAACAAAGATCCAGCCCGCGCCCTGGCCCAAATCACCTCGGAGCGGGCAGCCTATCACCTGGGACTGGCCATGCTCTGCCTATCCGCGTGAATCGAGCGCCGCTGGCCGTCCACAGGGACTGTTCCCTGGATCTGGGCCATCCTCACCGCCGACACGTGGAAGGACCCCCCCTCCGAGGCCACACCACTCCCTCACCTGCGGGTACCACGCCATCAACAGGGTCTTTCGCCGCATGGACCTTAGCCCACCCCTACAGTACCCTCTTCTCACAACCGACCAAGAGGTGCACCAAATACGACACTCATCTGCGAAATCATTGCCGCGGCCGCAGAAGACGGCAAGCTTCTCCTCCAAACCTCCCGGCCTATAAGAGACCACACAGGCGCGCTGCTGCAAGCGGACACATACACCCACATAACACACACGAACCCAGCCCCACACCCCCCCACTCTGCCCCCGCCCCTGCCCCTCCCTCCCCACTTCCCAGCCAGCGGCCCACACATGCCCACCATTGCGTGCAGCCCCGGGCCCCGCAACACGGGCCTCCTCTACCCGCCCGTTCCCCCACACACGCCCGCCACAGAAGCTCTCGCCGAAAGCCCCTCACCGCCTCCCCCACCTGGTAGCCCAAACACACCCGCCGCGAGGAGCCCCACGCCCCACGGCACAGCCACCCTGCCCAGTGACCCGCACACGCCCCCCGCACGCAACCCCGAAACTCCAGGCCCAACCCCCCCCGGCCCACGCGAACTGTTACCCCCCGCGGACGCCGACCCGCACGCCCTCACGCATCGCAGGAGCCCAGCCCAGCCGAGCCCGGAAGGCGGAGATTGCAGCCCCGCGACTCCTCGGCCCACTGCTGCCGACCAGATCGGCCCGCCGGGCCGCCAATTGCGGCCGCGCCCCTGCAGCCACCGGCCCTCAACCCGCAACCCGAGGACATGCCCTTCATCCTCCCCGCCGTGGCCGCAGCGGAAGCCGCCGCGGCCCACAAACCCGCACCCGCACGCATGGCAGCACGACCCACATCCCCCAAAAGCACCACTTCCTCCTCGTCCTCATCCTCATCGATGTCCCCCACCTCCTCCTCCCACCCCCCTCTCCCCGCCGACCTCATCCACAAGGCCACGGCCAAAGCCAAAGCTGCAGCCACACGCCAATCTGCCGGAGGCCCCCCAACCCCCACACAGGCAACCCCGGCAGCCCGGCAACAAACCGATGTCCCCGGGTTGGTCTGGCTGGCGGTGGTGGTGGTTTGTGGGGGGTGGATGGTTGGGCGCTTGGAGATGGGGATGTGGACGAGGGTTTGGATGGGGTCGTGTTGTGTGGCCCCCTCCGCTGTGGTGGCTCTTGCTGGGTGGAGGGGGGCCCGGGATGCGGTTGGTGCGGGGTCCTGGCCCGGCTTTGGATTAGGGATTGGGTCAGGGCGGGGCGGCTTCTGTTCCCGTTGCGCTATTTGTGATTTTTACGGCTGCGTGGGGTGGTGTTGGTGGTTTGGGTGATGTTGTTGGTGGTGGTGGTGGTGGTGGTGCTGTTGCGGGCGGTGTTGTTGCTTGGGTTCCGGTTTTGGTTTGAGGTCGGGTTTAGGGTTTGGGTCTGGTTCGAGGTTTAGGAGGACGTCGTCCCGGAGGTGCGGGGGCACCGGTGCTGGATGAGTCGCCGTCAAGCCAAGCCCCCAACCCGCTGCCACTAACCGCCAAGCCGTACGGCCCCAGGCCTGCAAACAGTCCCCGACCCCGAAGCCCCACCGGAACGCCAAGGGATCCTAGGGGCATACCCACAGCACCATCACCACCACCACCAGCGCCAACGCTACCAGCGCTCCCGCCACCACCACCACCACCACCAGCACCACCACCACCACCACCCCAAGGACTACCCCCACCACCACTACTACCACTGCCCATCACCCTACCCCACCAGGCCACAACCCCCCGTGCACGAACAACACCAGCGCATGGGATGGCAACACAACCCACCAGGCGCTCCACCCCACCAGCCCCCCTACCACCAGGGGCCGCCCCCCCCCCCCACCAAGAACCGTATCCGCCCGGCCACGACGTCCACGGCAAAGGGGCCCCCCAGGCCCACCCCCACCCGGGACAACCACTGGACCCGTAGCAACTGCCACCACCGCCGCCGCATCCACCTCACCCGGCGCCACACCGCTACGCGGCAGGTCCATGGAGAGCGGAAAACCCCCCCCTGCAGTACCAGGCGGCACCACGCGAGGCCCCCGAGGCCCCACCAACGCCTCTGGACTGGCCCAAATCGCCCCACGAAGAGGCCCGATCCAGCAGACGGTGGCGCTCCCGCTCGCCGCCCGCGCGACGCTCCCGGCCCCGGCTCTCAGGCTCCCCACCGCACCACCGCGCCTCACCCGGTCACTCGCGCCGCTCCTGCTCTCCGAGGCGCCGCCATGACCCCCCGAGGTCCCGCCCCTTCCGTTCCCGCTCCCCTGAGCACCACCACACACGCCATTGCCCTCCCATGTCCACGTCCCCCTCCCCCCACGAGCGGCACCCTGCTTCCCGTTCCCCGCGCCATCAATACGGGTCCCCAATCCTGTGCACCCCCCGGACGCCGCTCCCGCTCCCCCAAGCGCCACCACACGCGCCACCGCCCTGCCATGTTCGTGTCCCCCTGCCCCCACGAACAGCACCGCGCTTCCCGTTCCCCACGCCGCCGATACACATCCTCCACCCCCATCCCCCGCCACCGCAGCTCCACGACCTCTAGCTCGGGGCCCTCCCCCCCCCTGGCCCCCGCCCACTTCGGCTGGTGGTCTCCCCCCGCCCTACGGGACCTCCGCCGCTAGGGGAAGTGGGCCGGGGGAGCGGGAGGGCGTGTGGGGGTGACACATGATCCCCACCTCCGAGGAGATCAGCAACCGCACCCCCGCCAACCCGGACGAGACCACCCTGGAGGACGCCATGCCGCAGGCTGCATGGGAAGCCCTCCAGGGCCTCCGCCCCTCCTACACCCCTGAAACCCTCCGCCGGTGGCTCCAGACCACCCTACTGGCATGGGCCATCGGCGCCGCACAGGCCCCGCCACCACGCCAGCACCACCACACAGGAAGGGAAAGGGCAAAGTGAAGGCCCGAGGCAAGGGGGCGAGGAGAGGCCCAAGGTGGCAGGCAGGCACCGACAGGGACAGGGCACCGAGGGCAGCGCAACAAGGGAACAGGGAACCAGCAGAGGGCCAGGAAAATGAAAGGCCACCGGCCGTGGCACTGGGGCAGAGGGCAGAACGACGGGCACCAGGACGCACACGAAAGAGGGGCACACCACACCGGACGACAAGCACCGCCCCAGACCCAGGGCCAGTCGACACCGCGCGACACCCGGAGGCGCAAGCCTGCCAAGATGCGCCGCCACAGCCCGGACCAGACACCGCACGAACCGCACCGGGTCGCGCCAACCGGCCACCGGGCGCCACACAGGGAAAGGAGGGGGCACCCACACGGGGAGAAAGGGCTACACCCACAAAGGGAGCCGCTGGGAACACGCCACAGCCCACCAACACACCCTAATCGCCAGGCAACGACCCCGGCAGCAGCAAGGGCCACCAGAAAGACACAACGGCACGGGCACCAAAGGGAGAACGGGACACGGCCGCGGCACCCAGGACGGAGGGCGACCAGGACGCAGAGGGACAGGACGGGAGGGGACCCAACACACAGGAGGGGACCATGCCACCCCACCCCACAGACCCCAGCACGCCCCTAGGGGCAAGGACACGGGACCAAGGCACAGGCCCCCAGGGAGGGCAACCCCGCGGACACCCGCCTGACCCACCAAGCTGAACGGCACACCCAGACCCGCGCAACAAAGACCCAAGGAGCCGCATCACACCTAACCGCGCTCTCAGGCCATCGGCGAGCCACATAATCTCGGCCGGCGTGCCACACAACAAAGCGGACCAGTCGAACCAGCGCCGACGCCGGCCCATGCCAGAACGTAGGTACAAAGAGCCCACCGCACACCACGGCACAGCGAAACACGGCACAACACGAGGCAACACCGCATACCACAGCACAGTGCAGCGCCGTGCAGCACGCCGCGACAAGGGGCCCCACAAAACGACAGAGCACAGCACAAGCAGCGTGGCGCGGCACAGCACGGCGCAACCCGCCACGCCACGGCAAGACACACCACGGCACGACACGGCGCGACACGGCACAGCAGAGCAGTGCGCACCGCAGCACAGCACAGAACACCACGGCGCAGCACAGCTAGGCAAAGCACAACACTGCACGGCGCACCAAAGCAGGCCAGAGCACCAGAGCGAGGGACACTAACCGTGGGTCCAACCCGAGCAAGCCGCCTGACTACCTGAAAACCAAGGAAACACACCCACAACTGTGGGACAACGCCACACCAGCCCGCCACGCACGGGCTAGGTGCCACCACACGCCCGTCAGTAAACCCCTCCCCCCTGACGGCGGCGGCTCGCCCGCACAAGCCGCCACCAGAGAGTTAATCCCAGCACCCAGCGACGAGGGGACGCGGGATAACCCCACCGGCCCTAACCCATGACCTCACGAAACCGGCTGGCGCAACTACCCAACCAGCAGCACCAGCACCTAACCGGATAGCACAGGCCACCAGGCCAAGCGTGCACATAACCCACCCGACCCATGGGGCCGGGGCACGGCTTGCAGCCACTCAGGACACCAGCAGGGACCCGGTTAGCCACACCGAATGCCAACCAGTGCGTGCACCAGCCCAGGGAAGACAGAGGGAGGAACAGGCAAACCCCCCGCCAACAAAAAAACGGAGGGGGGGGAACCCCCACCCAGCCACAAACGCGCACCTGCCGGCCACCGGGAAAGAAAGAAAAGAGGAGGAGACCGTCACACAAGCGCGAAGCCGCGCAACCACTCCAAAAGAAGCGGGCAGCCACCTCAGCCAGGCAACGCCAAAGGCGACGCCCACGGGCCCCCCCCAAAAGAACACCGGGGGAGCACCCCGCCCACCCAAGCGACACCCAGCCGAAAGCAGCGGCCCACCACAACCATACGGCCGCCGAATGGCTGGGGGGAAGGGCCCCGCGGACACGCTGGCGCACACCCCACCAGAGAAGTGGCGGGCCACCGGCCACACGAAAAGGGGGAGGGGGGGCGGAGACCAAGGGGCTGATGACCGGGACAGACAACGGCAACCACCACAGAGCCACAACACGACAGGGCCAAGAACCACACCAACAGACCCCCCCCCGCAGCCAGGAAGAACGGAAAAAAAAGGGGGGGGTGAGGAACTCCGCCCACGGCGACCCCCACATAACCCCACGCCATAGGCAGCCCCATGACGGGCCGCCGGCAAACGGTTGGGGCGCACACAAGAGGGCACACGCCCCAACACCCAGCCAGAAATAGCAGGGTGCAGGAAAAGCCCGAACCCACACACACACACCACAAACCTCAGCCAGGAATGGACGAGCGCAGCCAAACCCGTAACCAAACACACACACCCGAGACCCCAGCCAGGAGTCGCGGGGTTACCGCGGAACGCAGCCCCAAACGCACGCACCACGAGCCCCAGCCAGGAATGCCGGTGCCAAGCCGAAACCCGAGCCCAAACACTTGCACCCTGGACCCCGGCCAGAAATGGCAGACTCACCGCGAAACCCAGACCCCAACAAAAGCACCACACAACAGTAGGAAACCCAGTGCCTATAGCCCGGGCACTGAGGCAGCCCTTGCCATGCAGGTGACCCGGCCTAGCGAGATCCGGAGCCCGGGGGGGAAGCTGCATGCTAAGGCCTGCGCTGATTAGGGACTCGAGGCGGAGCGTGCGACACCCAAGCACCTTGGAACCCCAGTACCAAGAACATGCATGCATGCCTTGGGAACGGGATACACCAGGAAGTCAGGTGAACCCCTAGTGTTCCGCCCAAAGGAGGGAACGTGCGCAAGCACGGGGGCACACCCTTCAGGCGTGACAAGTACGTCACGCTGGCGGCGACGAGCCCTCCTGATGATGCCCGGGGCCGCTTTATTGGGGGCCACCAGTCAGGTCTAGCGGGATGTAAGTCGCCTCCCCTCTTCACACGCGGAGCCTCTTCCTGTTCTTCACAGCGGCAATACCAGCGGAAACCATGGGGTGCCGCTCCACGACCGAGTGCACCTACCTACCTACCTATCTGAATCCGTGTGCTCACAACGCCAAGTCTCTTGCTTGGTACTTTATTTGAAATAGTGTGGCGGTGTTCAACGAAGTGACGACTTTCTCGAAAGAAAGAAAGGGTCCTAGTAACCCCATCACAATGTTCACAGAGTGGACGGACTGGGTCATAGGGGCGGCCACTTCGACAAGGCATGGATCACTAGGTGTGCGCATGGAGTCTTTGGGGAGAGGCCATTTATCTTGAGGCAGGGCCGACGAGGCAAGGGTCGACGCTTGCGTTTTTTCATTCCAGAATGGGACCATGGTTCCCGCCGGTCCTTTGAATAGCAAAAAACCATGCTCACCAAACAACCGTGTAGCCAAGGTTTGTAGCTGGGTTTTTTGCGCTTCCCATGGCACCGCCGAGTAGTCTAAAGTAACGGAAAGACTTTTTTGATTTTTGATGAGGGCACCTTCATACATGCAATATATTGGATGGGCTGCATAGTTTTTCCACCTTATAGTCCAAACATCACCCGCTTTGTCATCGGGGTTGCGTGACTTGCAATCTCGAGAGGGGACGACTTGGAAGTTTCTTTTGTTATGGAGGTCCTCAATACGCATGATGAAAATGTCTCCATTGGCGAAAGCCGAAGAGTTGACCACCGCGTTGTGCAAGTAGATGTCAAAGGGCGGCGGTAGGTCCCTATCATATCTAACAAAACCTTCAAGAGGAGAGCCAAAATTTTGTATCCCACCTAGCGGGTAGAAAGCATTCGATGAGTTGATGCTCATCATGTCACTCAAACCTCCAAAGGCTCGGTTGAAACCCGTTTGCATGAGCCGGTTGTCCGTAGGCATGAAATCCCCTTATATTTTTGGATTCCAAATTTTGGCTTCTTCGTAGAATGCACATAACATTTTGATGGAGACATCTTTTGGTTCTTTGGAGTTGACGGTGGCGGGCAGCTTTGGTATGCGAGCGCGTTGAAAGGCTTCGGCAAGGGTAGGCTCGTGAAGGCCCACATCACAGAATTGTATTTCATCTGTTTTAGAGTTTTTGCTATCCAGTCGTAGGGCACCGGTAGGAAGGGATTGACCATTCGTTTCCACAAAGTTCGGCGCGCTGTTTCGTACCAAGGCGAATTGATTCTTCGTCTCCTTGAACACATAAATCTCGGAGATGTAGTCTTTCTTCTGGATAAGGGAGCCATTCATAGTGGGAGGGAACGCCTTTGAGGAGATTTCTCTATCAAAGCTAGTTGTGATAAACCATCCACAGATTGGGGTGCTCTGAGACAAAAACTTCGTCTTCAAAAACTCCGCGCAATGTTTGGACGTTTTCAAGGTCGGCAGAAGTCCCGCCTTGTCTATGGAAGTTGGGAGGTAGAACGCCACTCTCGGTAGGTACTCGTCTGTATGGAAGAACAGGTCATGAGCGAGAGATAGGTATGAGTATTGGGTTTGCTTGTTGATGTCTATGATAATGAAGGCGTTGGTGAAGTCGATTCCTTGTAGGTCACGATAGAATAGGTGCTTGTCGTAGAGAATTTGGCGAACTTTGGAGTGGGCTATAAAAAGTTTGGAATCAAACATGCGGGTATCGCTCTTGTAAGTTCCAAATTTAACGTAATCATTTTCCCACGAGGTTTTGGGTGTAGACGAGAGTTGAGCGGCACCATGAGTAGTTCCCTTTGAGATTGGAGAGGGAGACGGCGGTGGGATACACGGAGTTTTGGTTTTGGATCTAATACCAAAGAACGACATGTTGAATAGTTCGCACTTGTTGTCCAGAGGGTTGATGAATGAAAAAGGCGGTGTGGGATCGAAACACCGATGTAGACAACGTAAACTACAAATAGTTGACCACGGAAATGACGGTGGCTCGATGTTGGAGAGATTATATTCAACAAACCACGAAAATTGCCCCAGAACTTGAACAGCCCAGGGTTTTCTTCAATCACCGAATACCCTGGAATACTGGTGGATCCATCAAAAAAGATCTGAGGTTCAAGCGAAACAAAATGGACACTCAGAAAGAGGTTTGAGGTTTGAGGTTTGATTTTGCGGGTACTAGACGCCTTTCGGCCCCGGGGGGCCACCTGGTCGGGCCAGGTGATATCCTCCCCACCGTGTCCTTGTCAGAGGCCCTCCAAGACGCACCTCCTGCCTGGTGGCGGATTCCCCCGGGTTCACAGAGCTCGGAGCCCCGTCCTTCCCCGGCTTCCCCGTTTCGCCACTCCCCTGTCAGTGCATCAATTCGCAGCCGTGGCTGCGGGCGCTTACCCACTGCGTCGCCCCCCTAATGCGTGGTCGCCCGGGGCGCCGGCGCCGTCGGGCCCGTGCTACTGGCTTGTCGCCAGTGGGACCCCCTTGGGCTGGCGCGGAGGCTGCCTAGCCTAGGGGTTGCAGCGTGGCGCTGTGCGCCACTACTGCCTTGGCGGGTGCAGTGCCCCGTCTGTGTGTGCGCGGCGCCCGCGGCCGGTTCGGTGGGTTCGGGCTGGTACCTGGTGTTGTGTCTCTCTCTTTTCCCCCTCCCCGCCCCACGTGTTCGGCGCTGCGTGTGGCGGGCCGTCCCGTCCGGGTGTCCCTTACCCTCGCTCGCTGGTACGCCATTCCACGTGGTCTGTGCGTTCCGCGCGCTCGGTCCGGTTGCCCTTCTGGTAGTCCCCGCGTGTCCCTTTCGTGTGTGTGCGCTTGCGCTCTCGCGGTGTCCGCTCCCCCCCCCCCCTGGGTGGTGTGGCGTGCGCTCCTCGCGTGGTCCCGGCACTGGGCGCTGGTAGGGCCGTTCCACGTGGTCCGTGCCCCTCCGCGTGTCCTGTTCCGGTCCCCTGCTCCGTCTGGCGTGCTTGGGGGGGGGCGGTCCGGTCCTGGTTCCCCCCTACTTGGCTTGGGGTTGTGGGGGTGGCGGCAGGGCGTCCCCGGGGGGGGTGCCTTCTACCGTTGCGAGGGGCGTCTGGGGTCATGCGCTCCCCCTCCCCCGACTGCCCGCCCACTGGGTGGGCTGCTGGGGCCCGCGATCCACGTGTTGTGGGCGCGGGCGTGCGGGTGTGGGGGCCCTGCTCTGTCCCCTCGGCCGGCACGCCCTGTGGGGGCTGCGCGCCGCGGGGCGGGTCTGTGGCGTTCATGTGCTGGGGGGCGGGCTGGGGGGGGGGGTGCGCCGTACCCCCCGTTTGTGCGGCCGGGGGGGGGCCTGTAGGGCGGGGGGTCGCTCTGCCTCATTCCGTCCCTCTGCCTTCCCTGGGCAGGCAACAAAGCGGGTGTCACTGGCGTTGTGCTGTCCATGGGGGGCGTGGCCCCCCGTACCACTCCGGTTCGTGCTCACCAGGCTTCTCTGGGTACGATCTGTGCGGCGTCCTGGCGCGTAGGCGCGGGCTCGCTTGTTCTTCGCGGCCCCCATGGGGGCCGGCGGCTGGGGCGCGGGGGCGGGTCGCGCTCTGGCTCCTCTCTCGGGTGGGAGGGGGACCATCCCCCCTGCCTCGGGGGGTGGGGGCTGGGGCCCCAGCGGCCCGCGGGCCGGTGGGGGGGCGGGGGGGGGGGGGGTGTCGCGCCGCGGCCTCCCTGCTCCCCTTCTGGGCGGCGGCCTGCGGTACTCAACCCTGGCCCCCTTCGTGTCGCCGGCGCGCTCCCTTCCGGCGTGTGCATGCGGTCGGGGCCGAAGTGCCGCCCCGGGGTGGGGGGGGGTGAGGGGCGGTCCGCGGACCGCTCCCCCGGGGGCCCTTGCAGACCTGAACCCCCCCTCTGCCCTCCCTGAGTGGGCTGTGGTCACGGGAGGGTCATGTGGGGCGCGGCCTCCATACTGTTCCGTTGTGCGCGTTGCTCCGGCACGCCAGTGTGGGCTCGCGGGAGCAGGTCCAGCCGCCGCTCCCCCCACCGTGTCGCCCCCCCGGCTCCGGGGGGGCGGAGGGCCGCGCCCGTGGCTCCCCAGCTAGGGGGGGTGCGGGGGGGGGGGGTTGGGGGGCCCTCTGGTCCCCTGGCGATGCCTCCTGACGGCCTGGGGGGGGGGGGGCATGGCGGTCCTGGCCCCGGGGGCAGGCCATCGGCTGGGGGGTCGCGCCCTTCCCCCGCCCACCTCTATCTAGAGCCGGATCCTCGTGCAGGCCCTCGCTGGGGCCCCTCATCCCCCCGGCCGTTGTCGCGCGGCGCTGGCAGGCCGGGGGCGGCCGTGAGGGTTAGCGGTCAGTGGTTAGCGGGCTGCGGGGCAGCAGGTTCCCTCCGGCACTGCATCCAAAGCGGCGTCTCGGCATCGGCGTCGGCGTGGCGGGTCTCGGGGCCGGCGTGCAACTTGAAGCCCAGCTCCAAGGCTTGCGCCTTGGACAGGGGCCCATCGTCAAGGGCCCAGCATTGCTACAACAGGTGGGTGTGCGGGCGGTGTGGGTTGGCCAGATGGACCCATGCTGGCCCGGACACCCACAGGAAGGCCCCCCTCTTCGACGGAGACAACCCCCTTCGGGTCGTCCACGTCGGCGGCAGGGCGACACAACCGCAGGGGGTGGAACGGGCAGCCCGGGCTCGACTCGCCAATGGGGGCCAGCCCAGCCTCGAACAGCCGCATGATGGGGACGCCGACCGTGCCCTGCAGTCCTTGGCCAAAGGCAAAGAACTGCCCCCAATACCGGATGCGCGAAGGGGTGGGAAGCGGGTTCCTCCGTAGTGAACACCGCGGGGGTGGTAAGATCGGGGACAACGTTGGTCCTCTCCGGTACGATGGGACACACACGAAGCGTTTCCCACCAGTCCCCATTTACCACTCCAACGGTGTAAAGGAGGTGCGGTAGGAGCCCCTTTTTGAACGGAACCTCTATGACCCCAACATCTTCAGTAAACGGGACCATACGTGTGTCAAGGCCCCTTTTGTGAGGCGCCCCCGTGCACCCTACAGGTTCAGTGAGGCCGGGTACACACGAGTGCCTACCGAAGACCTACAGCCGTTGGCCACGTTGGCGAAGCCGCTTCCCTCCCCCCTAGATATGGTCCACAGCAACGTTGTTGATGAGCCCTTCTAGGTAAGGGTTGCATGTACCGGGTCAACAATAAGCTGCTCGGTACATCCAAACCAGCAAGCCATCCGCTTCCCCTTTAGGCCCCCATGGGTCCCCATAAGTCCCCAAAGGTCCCCATAGGTCCCCATGGGTCCCCATAGGCCCCCATAGGCCCCCATAGGCCCCCATAGGTCCCCATAGACCCCCATAGGTCCCCAAAGGTGCCCATAGGTCCCCATAGGTCCCCATCGGCCCCTATCCCCATAGGTGCCCATAGGTTCCAAAAGGTGCCCATCGGTCCCCAAAGGTGCCCATGGGTCCCCAAAGGTGCCCAAAGGTCCCCGTAGACCCCCATAGGCCCCCATAGGTCCCCATAGGTCCCCAAAGGTGCCCATAGGTCCCCATAGGCCACCATAGGCCTCCACAAGCCCCCATAGGTCCCCATAGGCCCCCACAGGCCCCAATAGGCCCCCATAGGCCCCCAAAGGTGCCCATAGGCCCCCATAGGCCCCAATAGGTCCCCATAGACCGCCAAAGGTCCCCATAGGCCCCCATAGGCCGGCATAGGCCGCCATAGGCCCCCATAGGCTCCCATAGGTCCCCCTAGATGCCGATGAGTCCCCATCGACCCCCATCCCCATAGGTGCCCATAGGTCCCCAAAGGTCCCATAGGTCCCCAAAGGTCCCCAAAGGTCCCCGTAGACCGCCATAGGCCGCCATAGGCCGCCATAGGTCCCCATAGGTCCCCATAGACCCCCATAGGTCCCCAAAGGTGCCCAAAGGTCCCCATAGGTCCCCATAGGCCCCCATAGGTCCCCAAAAGTCCCCATAGGTCCCCAAAAGTCCCCATAGGCCCCCAAAGGTCCCCATAGGCCCCCATAGGTCCCCACAAACCCCCATAGGCCCCCATAGGCCCCCATAGGCCCCCATAGGCCCCCAAAGGTCCCCATAGGCCCCCATAGGTCCCCACAAGCCCCCATAGGTCCCCATAGGTCCCCATAGGCCCCCATAGACCCCGATAGGCCCCCATGGGTCACCATAGGTACCCAAAGGTCCCCATAGGTCCACATAGGCCACCATAGGCCCCCATAGGCCCCCATAGGTCCCCATAGACCCCATAGGTCCCCATAGACCCCCGTAGGTCCCCAAAGGCGCCCATAGGTTCCCATAGGTCCCCATCGGCCCCTATCCCCATAGGTGCCCATAGGTCCCCAAAGGTGCCCATAGGTCCCCAAAGGTGCCCATAGGTCCCCAAGGGTGCCCAAAGGTCCCCCTAGACCCCCATAGGCCCCCATAGGTCCCCATAGGTCCCCATAGACTCCCATAGGTGCCCATAGGTGGCCACAGGTCCCCAAAGGTCCCCATAGGCCCCCATGTGTCCCCAAAGGTGCCCATAGGTCCCCAGCGGCCCCCATAGGCCCCCATAGGTCCCCACAAGCCCTCAAAGGTCCCCAAAGGCCCCCATAGGTCCCCATAGGCCCCCTTAAGCCCCCATAGGTCCCCACAAGCCCCCAAAGGTCCCCATAGGTCCCCATAGGTCCCCATAGGCCCCCATAGGTCCCCATAGGCCCCCATAGGCCCCCACAGGTCCCCATAGGTCCCCATAGACCCCAATAGGTCCCCAAAGGTGCCCATAGGTCCCCATAGGTCCCCATCGGCCCCTATCCCCATAGGTGCCCATAGGTCCCCAAAGGTCCCCATAGGTCCCCAAAGGTCCCCGTAGACCCCCATAGGCCCCCATAGGTCCCCATAGGTCCCCATAGACCCCCATAGGTCCCCAAAGGTGCCCAAAGGTCCCCATAGGCCCCCTTAAGTCCCCAAAGGTGCCCATAGGTCCCCAAGGGTCCCCATCGGCCCCCATAGGCCCCCATCCGTGCTCGTTGTCTCCGTATCCCCTCCCGCGGGAGGTGGCACGCTCTCTTGCGTCGTGCCGTACCATGGGGGGGGCGTGGGTCGGGGGGCCCGGCCCCCCCCCCCGCTCTCGCGCATCCGCCGTCTGGGCCATCACCTGCGCCGCCGCTTGTGTGCTGTCCATGGGGGTGTGGCCCCCCATACCACTCCGGTTCGTGCTCACCCGGCTTCTCTGGGTACGATCTGTGCGGCGTCCCGGTGCGCAGGCGTGGGCCCGCTTCTTCTTCGCGGCCCCCATGTGAGCCGGCGGCTGGGGCGGGGGGGCGGGTCACACTCCGGCTCCCCTCTCGGGCGGGGGGGGCCCATCCCCCCTGCCTCGGGGGGTGGGGGCCGGGGCCCCAGCTGCTGGCGGGCTGGTGGGGGGGCGGGGGGGGGGGTGTCGCGCCGCACCCTCCCTGTTCTCGTTCCGGGCGGCGGCCTGCGGTACTCCTTTCCGGCCCTCTCCGTGTCGCCAGCGCGCTCCCTTCCGGCGCGCGCGTGTGGTCGGGGCTGAAGTGCCGCCCCGGGGTCGGGGGGGTTGAGGGGCGGCCCGTGGACCGCTTCCCCTGGGGGCCCCAGCTGACCTGAACCCCCCCTCTGTCACCTCGGAGTGGGCTGTGGTTACGGGAGGGTCATGTGGGGCGCGGCCTCCTTCCTGTTCCGTTGTGCGCGTTGCTCCTGCACGCCAGTGTGGGTTCGCGGGAGCAGGTCCAGCCGCCGTTACCCTTACCGCGTCGCCGTTCCTCCTGAGGGGGGGGGCGCCCCCCCGGCCCTGGGGGGGCGGAAGGCCCCGCCTGTGGCTCCCCAGCTGAGGTGGGTGCGGGGCGGGGGGGGTGGGGGGGCCGCCCCCCCCGCCCGCTCTCGGGCCCGTGTGCGAGGGGGGGGGGGGGAGTGGGGGGGGCCATTTGGTCCCCTGGCGATGCTTCCTGTCGGCCGGGGGGGGGGGCGGCATGGCAGTCCTGGCCCCGGGGGCCAGCCATCGGCCGGGGGGTCGCGCCCTTCCCCCGCCCCCCTCTACCGAGAGCCGGATTCTCGTGCAGGCCCTCGCTGGGGCCCCTCATCCCCCGGCCGTTGTCGCGCGGCGCCGGCCGGCCGGGGGTGGCCGTGAGGGTTAGCGGTCAGTGGTTAGCGGGCTGCGGGGCAGCAGGTTCCCCCCCGCGCTCGTTGTCTCCGCACTCCCTCCCGCGGGAGGTGGCGCGCCCTCTTGCGTCGTGCCATACCGCGGGGGGGGCGTGGGCCGGGGGGCCCAGCCCCCCCCCCCAACTCTCCCGTACCCGCCGTCTGGGCCTTCACCTGCGCCGCCGCTTGTGTGGGGGCTGGGGCTGCGGCGGCGGCGGGTTGTGCCGGCGGTAGCGCCAGTGGGCGAGGGCGCTGCGCAAAGCCCGGGGGAGCCAGTTGTTGGCGTCCGCATCCGTGATGCGGAGCACCACTCCCCCTTCCAGGAAGGCCGGCCACGTCGGCTCCCTGTCGGGCCACGCCGCCCGGATCACTGACCTGAGGACCCTCTCATGGTCCTCTGGGGCTGCCGACCCCCCCGGGGGTACCTCTCGGTTTCTTCCGTCCCTCCGGAGGAGCACGGCATCGAAGGGCCGGTTCCTCGACCTCCTGCAGGTCCCCTGGTTGGCCCAGCACAACCACCCGTACACCTCCCCCACCAGGGGGTGGCTCTCTTCCCCCAGAGGGTCCGGGACCGCGCCCCAGTCCCGGTCCCATGGCCGGCCGTCCTCCGCCCCCCGTGCCGGCCCCCCTCGCTGCCCCTGCGCCTGCGGCGCCGATGCCGCCCCCCGTCCCCCCTCCGCCGAGGCCATCCGCGCCGGCTCCGCTCTCGGCGCGGGGGGGGCTTGATGGTGCTGGTGTTGTGGGGGTTGGGGGGGGACGAGCTCGCCGGCGTCAGGGTCGATGTTGTAGAAGTGGTGGTGGTGGTGGTGGTGGTGGTGGTTGTGGGTGTTCTGTGCCGGCATCTGTTGGATGCCGGGGGGGATGCACCTCACAGGCTGCACGTCCGGCTGCCGGGGCGCCCCGCCCTCTGCCCCCCTCCCTTCGCCCCGTCTTCCCCCCTGGGCTCCCATGCCCCGTCCCGCCTGTCCCTTGGGGCCCGCGGCGCCCTTGCCCTTGCCCTTGGGCCCCTTTCCAGCCCCCTGCCCGTGTCGCGGGTCCCGCCTCCCGTCCCCCACGCCCTGGCCCGCTCGCTCTCCCACCTCCCCTCGCCCTGCCCCCTGCACCTGGGCTTCCTGCCCGCGCCCCTGCGCGCCCTTCCCGTGCCCTGGCCCCTTCCCGGCCCCCTGCCCCGAGTCGCGCCGTCCGCTCTGCTCCCCCCCGCTGCTGCGCCCTTCCTGGACCACTCGCCGGGCGTCCCGCTGCCTTTGCAGCTGCGGCAGCGTGACGCCCGGCGGCGAGCGCTCGCGCGTCGGGGGGCGGACGTGCCGCTCCCGCCCCGGGGGGAAGGGCTTGGGGGGGAACGGCTTGGGGGGGCTGGTGTGGGTGTGGGTGGGGTTGGCGTGGGCGCGGTACTTCGCGCTCTCCCTGCCCACTGCTGCTGCTGCGGCGGCCGCCGGCGAGGCGTCCGCGGCCCGTGCGGGGTTCTTCCCCTGCTTGCGCGGCGTGCTGGGGGCCGCGGCGTGGCCGGCCGAGGCGGTGTCGCGGCCCGCCGGGGTTGCGGCTGCAGCCCCTCACGCGCCCTCCTCGCCCTCCTTCGCCGCCCTGGCGGCCGCCGACGAGGCGCCCGTTGCCGCGGTCGCAACCCCTCGCACGCCCTCCTCGTTCTCCTCTGCTGCCGCGGCGGCCGCCGGCGAGGCGCCCGCGGCCCGTGCGGGGTCCGTCCCCCGCGTTCGCGGCGCGCTGGAGGTCGCGGCGCGGCCGGTCGAGGTTGTGTCGCGGCACGCGGGGGTCGCGGCCGCAGCCCCTCGCGCGCCCTCCCCGCTCTCCTTCGCTGCCGTGGCGGCCGCCGACGAGGCGCCCGTGGTCCGTGCAGTCGTAACCCCTCGCGCGCCCTTCTTGCTCTCCTCTGCGGCTGCGGCAGCCCTCGGCGATGCGCCCGGTTCCTGCGCCGGGGCTGCCCCCCGTGTCGGCGGCGTGCCGGGGGCCGCGGTCTCGGCCGCGGCGTGGCTCGCCGCGGTCTCCGCCTCCTGCGTGTCTGGGCGGGGCGGGGCGGCTGGGCTCGCTGCTTGGGCGGTGGGGGCGGTCGCCTCGGCTGGCCCAGGCCCCCGGGCCGGCGGCGGCGGCCCGACCAGCACCGCCGCCTCCGCCAGCCTCCGCTCCTCTCGCTCCGCGAGGGTCTCCCCCGTCCACTCCGGGGAGGAGACGGGGGAGCGAGTGCGGGACCGGCGGTGGTGGCGGTCGTCCCGCTGGGGGGACCCATCGGAGTCTGCCTTCACTGTTACCCTGGTAGGCATGCGTGGTGGCAGGCGCGCCCTTCCCACTACCTCCTGGTGCATCAGTGCCGTGCTGTGGGCAGTGCCGTGTGGTGCTCTGCGGGGGGGAGGGGGGGGGGGGGGTGGGGGGCCGACTGTGGCGTCAGCCCCGCACGGCCGGGGGCCTGCGGCCATCCACCGGCATTGGTAGGGGAGGCGGGGGAGCCACGCGGCCCACGCGTCGCGCCACAGCTCCGAGTCTGGGGCGCGGCCCAGGGCCCTGGGCCCCCGGGGGTCGTCGAGCGGTGTCGGGGGCAGCCGCACCAGGTGGACCCCCGTAACGGCGGTGACCTCCTGTGTTCGCAGGAAGGTGTGTACTCCGTCCCGCGCCGCGGGCGCCGGGAGGGGGGGGCGGGGTACGGGTGTTGCCCCATAGAGGAGGGTGGGGGTGATCCCCAGGATCCGCCCCGGGTCCCCGCGGGTCGCGACGATGAGGAGGAGGAGGGGGGTGCCAGGGCACTCCTGCCAGAGGACCTGCCCCCTGTGGTGGGCACCCCTGGTCCTGGAGAGGTGGGGGGGCAGGTCTGGGTTAGCCCAGCCGCGGGGCGCGTGCGTCGCCGGCGGGAGGGCGGGGCACCAAGTGGGCTCCCTGGGGAACGCCTCGTAGACGACGGCGTACGGGGGGGTAGGCCTGGTGCCGTCGTACACCGGGTTGGTCGGCCGGGGGCGGGCGGACGCCTCGTCCGCGCCTTCCACGAACACCGTGACCTTGCCCACCCCCAGGTCCTCGTCCGGCGGGTGTAGAAGGTGGAGCGCCGCATCCAGCTCGGACACTCCTCCCGGGTACGTGGCCCGCGCCTGATTCAGGTACGGGGCCGCGTCCCCAGGGTAGCGCGTCCTGAGGGCGTGCAGCAGGGCTGGGGCGCTACTGCGGAGAGACATGGCAGACCCCGCTCCCGTCAGCCGCAGGGTGTCCCCCATGGACAGGGGCCGGCCCGACCGATTGGACTCGCGCCACTCCATCCAGTGCCCGTAGAGGGCCGCCTCCGGGCTGATGAGCCCCGGCCGGACAGCGTTCACGATCCGGTGCACTGCCGGGAGCAGCGTAGGGGCCCCCACTCCGTTCAGGGCGCGGACGGCCGGGAGGGCGGTCTCGTTGAGGAAAGCCCTCGCACTGCCCTCCAGGTCACACCGTGCGGCAGCGTGCGCTTCGTGTGCCTCCGCCACCGCGTCCGCCACCAGGCCCCGGACAGCCGCCTCCTGCGCTCTGCGGGGGGCCCTGGTGTGCCCCGGCCCATCCCCCCGTCAGCGTGGCATGGTGCTGCGGGCTCTGCAAAGGGTGGCGGCGGGTGGGGGTTAGGGGGCGAACACGTGCGACAGGTGCGCAACGGATGTTGGGTCCCGCAGGTGCACGTGGAATGACAGGAGGGCAGCGCCCACGGGGCCCGCTTGTTCATGCGAGGGGGTGTCTGCCCCCTCGATGCGCCGGCGCAAGGCCTCCTCCTCTGTGCGCCTGCGCGGGCCTGCGGGAGGTTCGGGCCAGGGGCACGCGGGTACCTGGGCGCACCGCCCGCACCTGTTGGCGCCTGTCGACGCTGCGGAGGACACCGTGTCACATTCTCCGCAGAGTCGGCAGGTGTGTGGGAGGTGGGAGGGAGGCGACCAAGGGTCGAGACGGCGGAGCCAGAGGTCGTCCCACCTCTGTCGGAGGGGGTCCCGGATCTCCAGCAGGCGGGCGCGGACGCGGCGCCGGTAGTCCTTGTCAAGCGTCTTCCGCTGGACTTCCTGCCACGTGTCGTCGGGAAGGATCCCGTGGTCGTGGAAGGCGGCGATGAGGTCGTCCCACGCCGGGCGGGGGTGCCCCTGGGGGGGGCTCGCCATGTACACGTGGCGCCCGGTGAGGTGGGGCGTCAGCGCATCCCATTGGCACCCGTTCGCGGTGTCTCTGTGGAGGAGGGCCAGCAGGGTGCCGTCCGCGACTGCCTCCCACCCCACTCGCAGCCCTTCGCAGCCGTCTAGCTCCTGGCGCAGCGCGGCTGCAATGCCGGTGGGGAGCATGAGGAGCAAGGGCCCCTGGGTGTCGCCAAGCCGGGACAGGGCGTCGTCGTATACCGGCCCCCCAGCTTTGAAGTGCGCCACGGTGAGTTGGGTGGCCCCGTCCTCTGGGGGGTGCCACCGGACGGTGGCCGCAGCGTGTCCCCACGTGCGTATCACCGTAGCCCGGAGCACGTTGGCGGCGTGAAGGACGATGCGGGGCGGGACGGGTGTCCTGACGAGTGAGGACACGTCCCCAGTCCATCCCGTTTGCGGCCCCGGGGCCGCCTGCAGCCATTCCCTCGCCGCCGCGTCCCACGGGTGGTCAGGCCCCGCCCCGCGGATCATGGTGGGTCTCGGCCGGGTGTCCGGCCCCCACCACCGGAGCGGGATGGCGGCGTATCGTTGCGCAGGGGTCTCCGGGGCGCGCGTGGCGGCGCACCACCGGCTCCACTCCCGCGCCCACTCCTCCCCCACGATGCGCGCCTCCCATGCGGTCATGGAGCCGCGCCCGATGATCCACGGTGGGAAGAGGGCGTCTTGTAGGTGCCTCGAGAACCCCCCCGGCAGGTCCTGGTACGGGTGGGGGCTCTCTTGGGGCGGGCACTCCAGAGTGCCATTCACAACACAGAGGGAGGCTACGAAGTCCTTGTCAGGGCGCAGGGGAGGGGGAGGGTGGTCGCCCTCCGCCGCAGTGAGCCACCGGTGCGCCCGGGCCGCCGCGCTCTGGGCCTCGCGGAGGAGTTGCTCTAGCCGGTGGTTGCGAAGCTCCCACACGAAGTCCCCTAGCCGGAGCATGTGGTGGAGGAAATCGTCCACCGAGGTCCCTCCTGGCGGGTCACATCGAGTTATGGCGCGGAGCTGCGCCTCCGCATCCTCGGGCACCAGTCCAGAGCAGAACACCTCCGTCCACGTGGCGCCTGCGGAGCGCCACGAGGCCACCCACAGGGCCTTGTCCCCAGGTGGGAGGTGGCGGGCCGCCTCGTGTACCGCCTGGCGGTAGTGGGGCCAGAGGAGCCGTGAGTGGGTGCATGCCACGTGCATGTGCACCGGGGTCTACTCCGGGCCGCCGCAGAAAAGGCAGGGTTGTGGGACGATGGCGACGCCGGAGAGCCTCTCCTTCCGGACGCGGAGCCTGCGCTGCACGGGCGTGTGGCTGTCTCGGGCCCGCAGCGCCCGGCGGTTGGGGGCCGCCGCGCTGAGGTCCCGGGCGTGGACATAGGCCGTGGCGTGGGCCGCACCCAAAGGTGTGTGTCCCCGGTGCGTCAGCGCATGGTTCGTCTGCGCCCGTTGCGCGACCTCGCCGAGCACCCGCATCGTGGGGGGCCGTAGATGGAGATGGCCGTCACGGCCGGCGACAATGGGTTGGGCGTGGCCAGGGTCCGGGGGCGTGTTCTGCAGGACGGTGTCCTGGGACGCCGCCCAGTCTGCCTTGTGCAGTAGGGTGTCACTGTGGTGCGAGGTGGCTCGGACGTACCAGAACGGGTGCCCGGCGTGTTGCCCCCGCGCGCACAGGCCGTCCCGGAGCCACCTCAGGGGCATCTGGTTGACCACCTTCGCTGCGCCCGCGGGGACCCCCGTGGTTCGTTCGCGATCTGCGTGCCGCAGGAGGTGGAGGATGACTTCGGCGTCCACCGTGTGGACCCATGGTCTGTGGGCACCGTATCGTAGGGGGAGGGAGGCGGCCACCCCCTCCCCGTCGGGCACCGTGCCCGAGATGGCCACCGCCCACGTGCGGGTGAGGTCGGCGGCGAGAGCGACGCTGGTGGCGTGTTTGCAGGGTCCGCCCCCGGACGCGTCAGAGGAGGTGTGTCCCCAGGCCTCCGGGATCCAGTAGTATCCGGTGGGGCTGAGCCACCCCGCGTTGAGGTCGACGGAGTGCCACCGGACGTCAGGGTGGCTGGGGGTCAGTTGGTCCACGCTCAGCGCCCTGGTGTCGCCGAGGCTGATCGCCAGGTGGTCGTGCAGCCGGATCTCCGCTCTGGCGACCGTGCTTGCCCAGGACCGTAGCGCCGTCACATGTTCCTTGAGCCACGCCGGGCCCCCGCGCTGGTGCACCACCAGGTATCCCGTGTCCTCCGGCTGGTCCTCCAGCGCGTGTACCGCCATGTGTGGGTCGTGCGGCACCCCCGTAGCCACCAGTAGGGCGGTGCCACGGGGGAGCCCACGGGGTTCAGGCTGGCCTGCCCCCACTTGCACTATTACCCACTCGGCCCGGAGCTGCGCTTGTCCCGTCGCTTGGGTGCATTGGTCGTCCGTGGTCACCAACCACAACGGTGTCGGCGCGTGGGGCCGGGGGCGCAAGGGCTCTGGCCACGCCACGTCCGCGTTAGGCCCTTGGTGCTCGCTTTCCGCGAGTACGTCGCGGAGGATGTACATGAGGGCTGCTGGCGGGTGGTACGCCGCCCCCCGCCCGGGGGGGGATAGGCCGTCCCGGCGGCGGTAGCCTCCGACGTGGAGGTGCAGGCCGTCCGGGGTCACCCGTGGGCCGGTGTCGGCGTCCTGCTTAGCCCTCGTGGGGTGGACGAGTCTCAGGCGGGGGTCCCGTGTGCGGGTGGTGTGGAAGAGGTGGGCCAGGGCGTCGCGCCACCCGGGGTGGTTGGTGGGCTCCTGATCACGGCGGCAATAGTGGAGGTGTTCATCGGCGCATTGGTTGAGGCAGTCCCGCATCGCCATCGGCCACGGATCGTCGTTGTCGGGGAAGGGGTGGCGTGGCCCGTGGTGCCCAAGCCACGGCGTTGTGTGTGGCACCGTCAGGCGGCACGTGTCGCGGTGTCGCAGCTTGGCGGTGCGCAGCGTGACGATGTTGCCCGGCGGGGACTGTAGTTGGACATGGGCCGCCCTGGGGCACGCGATGGGGTTGTACATCCCCACTCCCAGGGCGGCCAGGGCCCGGGGTATGCGGTGGACCAAGTCGCCTCCCGCCGGAGTTGCGAACTCCGGGACGGGGTAGTGCACCTCGGGACATATTCCGTGCGCGCCGGCTATCTCCCAGAACATCTTGGTGACCTCGGCGCGCACGGAGGTTGCGCGGTGGTGGACGAGTGTACCCACGAGGGCCAGCGCTGCCTGCTGGCACCGCGTGGGCACCCGTGTGAGCCCCAGGGTCCGGTCATCTTGCAGGCTGTCCCGCGAGGCGTCGAAGGCGTACCGCGCACTGTCCTTCGCGACCTGGACCGTGATGCGGTCCAGGTGGCGTGCAGTGTCGGAGTCGTCGGCGATGAAAGGGGCGACGTACTGCGTCACCCCCCGAGGATCGCCAGGATGACGTCCTGCACCACTTTTGGTGGCGCGAGGGTGTTAAGGCACCAGTGGTGCACCGCTGCCAGGCGTAGCCGGTGCTTGCGCTGCAGGGAAAACTCCCCGTCCGGCTGCAGCTGGAGCCCCAGGTAGGGGACGGAGTCCGCCGCTGGTACCCAGTACCACGGGTTTTCCAGGTGGGGGCAGAGGCGCAGCTGCAGGCCCGGGACCCCCTCCTTGGTGGCCATGGCGCACTTGCGGGGGTTGAGCTCCATGCCCATCATCCCCAGGTACGCGGCCACCGCCTCGACGCCCTCGACGAAGTGCTGCAGCGTGTGGGCCACCACCAGCAGGTCGTCGATATAGGCCTGGATGAGGCCGTGCTCGGCCCCTCCCGGCGGGCGCAGGCGGTGCCCCTGTGCCCTGAGCAGGGGCTCCAGGAGGAGCGCGTACAGCAGGGGGCTCTCGGGGTTGCCCTGCCGGACGCCGCGTAGCATGTAGACGGGCTGCGTTAGCCCGTGTGCTGTGACGATGCGCAGCCTGGCGCACGTGTGGAGGAAGAGCAGGAGGTCGATGACGTCCGGCGGCACGGAGAGGTGGCGCAGGATGAGGTGGAGGGCGCCGTGTGGGGCGGTGTCGAAGGCCTTGCGGGCGTCAAAGGAGAAGACGTAGTTGGGCCTTCCCCGCTGGAGCAGCCGCTGCGCCATGAACAGCGGGGGGCCTGTGTTGGAGCCAGGGAGGGCCCCCTGCTGCCAGTCGCTGACCACTCCGTGCCGTGTGAGCACTTCCGTGATGCGCTGGGTGAGGGGGCCCGTGAGCAGCTTCATGTCCAGCTGGCCCAGGGCTATGGGCCTGTAGTCGTCCAGTCTGGCAGAGCCCGGTACCTTGGGGCTGAGCCAGATGTGCGCGTCCCTCCAGTGCATCGGCGGCGTGGCGCCGCGGAGGATGGCCCGGTAGGAATGGACCAGGAGCCACTGGACGGGTGCCGGGAGGGCCTTGATGAAACGGGCCTCCACGTGGTTAGGACCTGGGGCCTTGACATCGGCCTTTTCCAGGGCGGACTTCAGGTCCTGCATGGAGTACTGCTGGACCTGTGTCCAGGCCCCCTCAGGGACCCGGGGGACGTGGCGGCCGAGGACCGCCTGGAGACCCGGGAGGTCCACCGGGCGTTTGTCATACAGTTCTCGCCAGAAGGCACGAACTGCGAACATCACGTTGTGGGCCTCCGTGAGGAGCGTTTGGGTGTTGGGAACCCGCAGGTTCCAGAGGCCTGACGGGCCTGGGGCCTCTACCTCTATGGCTCCCCGCACGGCTTTCCATCGCTGGGCGATGTCGGGGGCGTGGCGGCGCCAGAAGTCCTTGATGGCGCGCTTGCGGTCTGCCGCCAGGAGGGCGCGGAGCTGGCGAAGGTCCTCCTCGAGGGCGGCTGCTTGCGTCTCCAGCTCCTCCTGTAGCTGGCCCTGCGTGGTCGGGCAGAACCCGGGCGACACACCCTGCAGCTCCTCCGTTAGCCGGAGCGCCGCCTCGGACCGGATGCCATGCCTGGCCGCGTCCGACTGGTACGCTGCTGGCGCGCGCGCTGCCAGGGTGTCATAGCGGAGGACCGCTGCCTGGAGCTGCTTTCTGCTCTCCAGGAGGTCCCCCTCCGCCGGGTCCGTTCCCGCCGGAGACGGCTGCCGGCGTCCCACCACGCGCGCCAGGGCGTCTTGCTTCGCGTGGAGGTGTTCGACCACCTTGTCCACCGCGGCCGCGGGCATGGACCCGTAGTCGTGCTGCTCTGCGGGACCCAGCCAGGGCGCCAGGGAGGGTTCATCCTGCGCGGCGGTGACCGCCGCCCACAGGCAGTGTTGGACGGGCGCGGCCTCGGCGTCGTACGGGAGGAGGTGGCCCTCCGTGTGGCTGTAGGGGTTGGGCATCGCCGCGCGCCCCGCTGCGCTGAGGAGACCCGGCAGGGCCAGGCGGACCGGGAGGTGGTCCGAGCCGACCACCTGGGGGTGTGCCATGCTGCGAGCCCAGACGCTTTCCCGCAGGGACCACGGCAGGAGGGGCTCGTTGACCAGGAAGGTGTCCACCCTGTGCCAGGACGGGTGGAGCGTGGGGGTCATGTCCTCCTCGCCGCCTGCCGCGGCCCTTCGGAAGCCGCAGGCCTCCCAGCCCGCTCGGAAATGCTCCGTGGCCGGGTTGGCGGGGCATCCATGTAGATGTTGGTGTCGCCGGCGATGACCACCGGGTGCCTCCCGCCGAGGCTGCGTGCCGTGGCATACATTTGTATGTCGGCCCAGAACGCCGCCCGTCCCGCCCACGGGGAGCAGCCTGCTTGCGGCCCGTGGACGTTGATGAGGGTGAGGCCTCCCCCGTCCGTGCGGATCTCCAGGGCCGCGGCCTTCCCGGGGACAATTTCCGTGAAGCTGAGCACCTCGTGCTCCGCCACGTACTTGCTGCTGACCGCGGTGAGGAGGCCCCCCCCTCTCGGAGTGGAGGTGGCTCCCGTCTCTGCCAGCCGGCTGCTGAAGAAGGCGGTGAACCCCTTGTCCCGGAGCGCCGCGGCCACGTGCATCTCCTGCGCCCTGGTGGCGATCCCCGTTTCCTGGAGCATAATGGCAAAGCCCCCCTCCTGCGGCAGCATGCCGGTGATGAGGTGCTCCTTGTCGGTGCAGGCCGCCGGCCCCCGGCGCTGCCGGAGTGTGTCCCGGAGGGACCGGTCTTGCGGCACGAGGCCGTTGCGCAGGTTCCACGAGAGGAGCCACAGGGCGTCGCCCGTCATGTCCTCCTGGAGTCAGCTATCCCGCATCGGCATCGCTGCCGGGTTCGCCGGCGCAGCCAGGGCATCTGGGTGCGCCGCATCCGCTGAGCCCGTTCCCAGCGGGGCCCACAGGGGGGCCCGGGGGACCGGGGGAGCCAGGGGGGCCAGGGGGTCCAGCCCCGGGGGGATGGACATGGACCCTGGTGGGGCCGCACCGCCGGCACCCGGGCCCGCTCCGGGTGCCTCCTCATCTCGGTCTGTGTGGTCGGCTGCCTGGGGCGGGGGGCGCCGGGTGTACGGGGCGTGCCATGGGGACCTCCGTGCTCTCCCCTGCAGGATGTTGGTGGCCGCCTCCTTGTCGTCCGCCGGGGCCGCAGCGTGCACCGCGTGCCACGCCAGGTGTTCCAGCATTGCCCCGCTGGTGTAGTACTTGTCCGCACACAGGGGGCATTTCGTCGGCTCCGTGGCCCCTCGCGCCGGGGGGAGCGGCACCGACTTCCGAATGGCGCCCTCCGCCCCTGGTTCGAAGGGCAGGTTGGCCAGCGGCACCGTGTGTGGTGCCAGCGTGCGGCCCGGGGCCGCCGCATCGAGGGCCCGCGTCGCGGGCGCGGGCCCGAGGCTTCGGACGGCATCGCGCTGCGCGTCTGCTTGCAGCCACGTTTGCCAGTGCGTGGAGCCGATTTGGCGGTCGGGCTTGCCCCTCCATCGCAGGTTGTGGAAGGCCTGTAGCCAGTGGTACACCGCGGTCGGGACCGCCAGCTGGAGCTCCAGGTCGGCGGGATGCGCCGCTGCCGGCCACACTCCCGGCCTTGCCGCCCGGGCGTTGTCCTTCAGCCTGACCTGGAGCAGGAGGGCGTGGTGTTCGCCCTCCCGCAGCGCCTTGATGATCATGCGGGTGCAGTCTGCCATGCGGATCACGGCTTCG
This sequence comes from Eutreptiella sp. 'Long Island Sound 2002', assembly GCA_964036045.1. Taxonomy (NCBI): domain Eukaryota; phylum Euglenozoa; class Euglenophyceae; order Eutreptiales; family Eutreptiaceae; genus Eutreptiella; species Eutreptiella sp. 'Long Island Sound 2002'. The sequence goes on along the minus strand of OZ038382.1, from coordinate 90,154,188 downwards.
GGCCCCTGCAGGCGTTCGGGGTTGCAGACGACGATGTGCGCGTCCGCCGGGCTGAACATGCAGACCACCCACTGCGGGTTCTGCTGTCCCCGTTGGGCCACCGCCAGGGTAGCCGCTGGGCGGGCGTGAATGATTGGCCCCGCGTGGAGGTCCGGGACGTCCGCGGCCCTGATGGCGTCTCCCTGTCACGCGGCCCGTAGATGCTCCTCCTGGTCGGGGTTCCACACCAGTGTGGGGGAGTTGACCCGTCCCGGTTCCTGCCTCTTGTTGGGGGCGCTGACAGTGTGTAGCAGGACCGCCAGCGGCCAGGGGTCCGCCGACATATAGTAGGCCTGGGTGGGCCCCTGTCACCAGTCGATGTGGGGCAGGGGCGGGAAAGCCCCTTGCCTGGCGGTGCTGTGCCAGACCGTCCATCGGCTTCCGGCCAGGACGTGCGACCGGTACCCTCCGGCGTGGCCGTGTATGATGGCCTGGTAGCCTGCCGTCTGCAGTACCAGTGCCTCCCCCTGCTTAGGCCCGGGCGGGGGTGTGCCATCGCCCGCACCCCAGACGCGGCCGCGCCCGCGGAGTTTGGCATGCCACAGGTCTGGTGCATCGCGCTGGGGCCCTTGTATGCATCCCGCAATCTGCGCCGGGCCGTGGTGGTGGACGAAGCTCTCCCCGCCGTCTGCTAGCAACGCCGCCGCGACGACGTATAGTTGCTCCGCCGTGAGGGGTGCCGTCGGCGCGTGCGTCGCGGCCGGCCGTCGGGGCCGCGTGTCGTGGCAGGAGACGTGGGGCAGCAGTTGCGCCGGCCACACCGCCACGGGACGCATGGTGACGGCCGCGACCGCGGACGCCAGCGCCGTGCGGTCCGTGGGTCTGTACTGCCGGAGCCCCGTGGTATCTCGGGCGAGGTGCCTGCAGGCTGCCATCCAGGCCACCGCTCCGCAGTTCGTGCAGTCCGTTTCGGCATCACCCGCGCCGTCGCTTCCCCTTTGCTGTACCGTGGTGGCGGTGTCGAGCGGGGGGCCCCGCTGTAGCGCCTCCAGGCCCTGCCCCGGCGGGAGGGCGGGCGGGACTGGCTGCGGGTAGTTTTGCGCGCCTCGGAGCTCCGGGTGCGTGTGGTACGGGTTTTGCCGGCGGTGTTCCGGGGCTGCCCGTGGTTGGAAGAGGAGTTGGTGCAGGTACCAGTGGCCCTCCGCGGTGGACGGGTTGCGGAGCGTTAGCCACTGTTCCACCACGCCTCCCGGGTGCGCGGCCTCGACGCGGCGCTGCAACCCCAGGCGGCCTAGGCGGTTGGACGTGCCCGCGGGTGGGATGTGGGCTTGCGGGTAGAGCACCCGCAGCGGCTCCAGCGCCAGGTCCAGCACTTCGTCGTTGAGCTGCTTCGTGAGGGCCGACGCCCTGTGTAGGGCGTGGAGGACCCTGGGTGTGGGGGCCGTGAGCTGTTCCAGCACCCGTCCCGGCGAGTACCGCGCACCCGGGTTCGTTAGCCACTCCCTGGTGTGGCTCGGTACGGCCTTCCACACGTCCCTTGTAAAGGCGTGCTGGGGGGCGAAAGAGGGGACCATCCGTAGGAGGCGGTGGCACGCCGGCGGCGATCGCATGGGCTGTGGGGCGGCCGCCGTGATCCACCTGCACGCCGTGCCGGGCACGATCGCCCCCCATTCCACGGTCCCCATGCCCTCGGCGTGGATCAGCGCCTGGCCCTGGACCATGGGGAAATAGGGGCTCGAACGCCCCTTTCCTTCCTTCCACCGTACCCAGGCGGCCCCCGCCTGCAGGCTGCGGAGCAGGGCCACGCCGGGGAGGAGCGGCTGCGGGAAAGCCCCCTTGACGGCCTGTGTGGCGTGGGCCAAGGTGCCCATGGGCAAGTACCACAACGGGAGGGTCCAGGGGCCCGGCAGCGGTTGCGCCACCCCTGCGTCCCATCGCCACTCCGAGTCTGGCGGGGTGGCCGGGACCGTGCCCGTCTGCAGCAAGTGGCGTGCCTGCTTGTCGGGGTGCCGTTGGAGGGTTGCCGCGAGGCTGAGCCCCTCTGCCGCTGGTGCCACCGGAAGGCCGCCCCGGGGCCTGCGCCAGGGGTAATCCTGGTCGGCCGGCCAGGTGTGGAGGTCCCGGGGGATGTCCTCCGCGGTCCCTGTGGGGGCGTCCTCTGGTGCCAGGTGCCACATGACGGCGAGCACCGCCGATGTGGAAAAGGGCCACGCCCGCGGGGGGGTGTACACCTGGATGGTCCACTGTGGGCACGCCCGCCGCACGCGGGACGCGTGGAGCACCCCTCGGACCATGTCCGCCGCCAGGACCAGCACCATTCCCGAGGGTTCCACAATGATCCCCTCTGCGGGTCCGCCGTGGCGGCCCCGGGTGTGCAAGGCCACTGCCGCCTGTCCCGGGTGGGTGACTCGGTCGACGGCCTCCCGGATGTTCACGCTGCCGCGCGCGGTCTCATCCAGGATCCAGCCCTGCGCGACCCCGTAGCGTAGGGCGGCGCGTGCGGCCGCGGGTTTCACCTCGGGCAACGCTCCGTCATCGGGGCCGGGCTGGGGGTGCTGTTTGGGGCACCAGCCTTCGCCGGTGCAGTGGCCCCGTTTCCACGCGGGGCAGATCGCGGGTACGCTGCCCGCCGGCGGCGCAGGTTCCGCGGGCGCGCCTCCCGCGGGGGGCTCCGGCATTGCCTCCAGGTCGGAGTCCGTGCCCGCGTCCCCCTGTGGGGGGTCTCCTCCGCCGTCTCTGAGTCCCAGCGCCCTGATGACCTCGTGTGCTTCGTCCAGCGTCGGAGATCCGGGGCGTGTCTTGCGTGGTGCCGCGGGTTCCGCCATTGCTGTGTCGCTGTGTCTAAGAGCAGGGGGTGGGGTGCGGATGTCCCGTGGCTGGTGCGTTGGTGCGCTGGTGCGTTGCTCGGTTTGGGGGTGGTGGATGGGCATCCCCGGGGGGGCGCTTTCCAGCGTTGCGAGGGGCGTCTGGTGTTAGGCGCTGTCCCTCTCCCGGTCGCCCGTCCTCCGGAGCGGGCAGCCAGGGTTCTGCGACCCGTGTGTCCCGGGTGCGGTCGATGCGGGCGTGTGGGCCCAGCAACGGCCCCACAGCGTGCGCCCTTGCGGGCCGGCGTTGCTCGCTGTGGGGGTGGCGGAAGGGCGTCCCCGGGGGGGTGGCCTTCCACCGTTGTGAGGGGCGCCTGGTGTCAGGCGCTGTCCCTCCCCCGACCGCCCGTCCAGCCAGGGTTCCGCGACCCGTGTGTCCCGGGCGCGGTCGATGCGGGCGTGTGGACCCAGCACCGGCCCCACAGCGTGCGCCCTTGCGGGCCGGCGTTGCTCGCTGTGGGGGTGGCGGAAGGGCGTCCCCGGGGGGGGTGTCTTCCACCGTTGTGAGGGGCGCCCGGCGTCAGGCGCTGTCCCTCCCCCGGCCGTCCGTCCTCTGGAGCGGGCAGTCAGGGTTCCGCGTCCCGTGTGTCCCGGGTGCGGTCGGTGCAGGCGTGGGGACCCAGCACTGGCCCCGCAGCGCGCGCCCTTGCGGGCCGGCGTTGCTCTCCTTGGGGGTGGCGGAAGGGCGTCCCCGGGTGGGGTGCCTTCCATCATTGTGAGGGGCGCCTGGTGTCAGGCGCTGTCCCCCCTGCAGCCGCCCGTCCTCTGGAGCGGGCAGCCAGGGTTCCGCGTCCCGTGTGTCCCGGGTGCGGTTGATGCGGGCGTGGGGACCCAGCACCGGCCCCACGGCGTGCGCCCTTGCCGGCTGGCGTTGCTCGCTGTGGGGGTGGCGGAAGAACGTCCCCGGGGGGGTCGCCTTCCACCATTGTGAGGGGCGCCTGGTGTCAGGCGCTGTCCCTCCCCTGGCCGCCCGTCCTCTGGAGCGGGCAGCCAAGGTTCCGCGTCCCGTGTGTCCCTGGTGCGGTCGGTGCAGGCGTGGGGACCCAGCACCGGTCTCACAGCGTGCGCCCTTGTGGGTCGGCGTTGCTCGCTGTGGGAGTGGCAGAAGGGCGTCCCCGGGGGGGGTGCTCTCCACCGTTGTGAGGGGCGCCCGGTGTCAGGCTCTGTCCCTCCCCTGGCCGCCCGTCCTCTGGAGCGGGCAGCCAGGGTTCCGTGTCCCGGGTGTCCCGGGTGCGGTCGGTGCGGGCGTGGGGACCCAGCACCGGTCCCACAGCGCGTGCGCCCTTGCGGGCCGCCGTTGCTCGCCGTGGGGGTGGCGGAAGGGCGTCCCCGGGGGGGGTGCTTTCCACCATTGTGAGGGGCGCCCAGTGTCAGGCGCTGTCCCTCCCCTGGCCGCCCGTCCTCTGGAGCGGGCAGCCAGGGTTCCGCGTCCCGTGTGTCCCGGGTGCGGTCGGTGCGGGCGTGGGGACCCAGCACCGGCCCCTAAACGTGCGCCCTTGCGGGCCGGCGTTGCTCGCTGTGGGGGTGGCGGAAGGGCGTCCCCGGGGGGGGTGCTTTCCACCGTTGCGAGTGGCGCCTGGTGTCAGGCGCTGTCCCTCCCCCGGCCGCCCGTCCTCTGGAGCGGGCAGCCAGGGTTCCGCGGCCCGCGTGTCCCGGGTGCGGTCGGTGCGGGCGTGGGGGCTCAGCACCGGCCCCACAGCGTGCGCCCTTGCGGGCCTGCGTTGCTCGCTGTGGGGGTGGCGGAAGGGCGTCCCCGGTGGGGTGCCTTCCGCCGTTGTGAGGGGCGCCTGGTGTCAGGCGCTGTCCCTCCCCCGGCCGCCCGTCCTCTGGAGCGGGCAGCCAGGGTTCCGCGTCCCGTGTGTCCCGGGCGCGGTCGGTGCGGGCGTGGGGACCCATCACCGGCCCCATAGCGTGCGCCCTTGCGGGCCGGCGTTGCTCGCTGTGAGGGTGGCGGAAGGGCGTCCCCGGGGGGGGCGCTTTCCCCCGTTGTGAGGGGCGCCTGGTGTCAGGCGCTGTCCCTCCCCCGGCCGCCCGTCCTCTGGAGCAGGCAGCCAGGGTTCCGCGACCCGTGTGTCCCGGGTGCGGTCGATACGGGCGTGTGAACCCAGCACCGGCCCCCCAGCGTGCGCCCTTGCGGGCCAGCGTTGCTCGCTGTGGGGGTGGCGGAAAGGCGTTTCCGGGGGGGTGCCTTCCACCGTTGTGAGGGGCGCCTGGTGTCAGGCGCTGTCCCTCCCCCGGCCGCCCGTCCTCTGGAGCGGGCAGCCAGGGTTCCGCGACCCGTGTGTCCCGGGTGCGGTCGATGCGGGCGTGGGGACCCAGCACCGGCCCCACAGCGTGCGCCCCTGCGGGCCGGCGTTGCTCGCTGCCGGGGTGGCGGAAGGGCGTCCCCGGGGGGGGTGCCTTCCACCGTTGTGAGCCGTGCCTGGTGTCAGGCGCTGTCCCTCCCCCGGCCGCCCGTCCTCTGGAGCGGGCAGCCAGGGTTCCGCGACCCGTGTGTCCCGGGTGCGGTCGATGCGGGCGTGTGAACCCAGCACCGGCCCCCCAGCGTGCGCCCTTGCGGGCCGGCGTTGCTCGCTGTGGGGGTGGCGGAAGGGCGTCCCCGGGGGGGGTGCCTTCCACCGTTGTGAGGGGCGCCTGGTGTCAGGCGCTGTCCCTCCCCCGGCCGCCCGTCCTCTGGAGCGGGCAGCCAGGGTTCCGCGACCCGTGTGTCCCGGGTGCGGTCGATGCGGGCGTGTGGACCCAGCACCGGCCCCACAGCGTGCGCCCTTGCGGGCCGGCGTTGCTCGCTGTGGGGGTGGCGGAAGGGCGTCCCCGGGGGGGGTGCCTTCCACCGTTGTGAGGGGCGCCTGGTGTCAGGCGCTGTCCCTCCCCCGACCGCCCGTCCTCTGGAGCGGGCAGCCAGGGTTCCGCGACCCGTGTGTCCCTGGTGCGGTCGGTGCAGGCGTGTGGACCCAGCACCGGCCCGACAGCGTGCGCCCTTGCGGGCCGGCGTTGCTCGCTGTGGGGGTGGCGGAAGGGCGTCCCCGGGGGGGTGCCTTCCACCGTTGTGAGGGGCGCCTGGTGTCAGGCGCTGTCCCTCCCCCGGCTGCCCGTCCTCTGGAGCGGGCAGCCGGGGTTCCGCGACCCGTGTGTCCCGGGTGCGGTCGATGCGGGCGTGTGGACCCAGCAACGGCCCCACAGCGTGCGCCCTTGCGGGCCGGCGTTGCTCGCTGTGGGGGTGGCGGAAGGGCGTCCCCGGGGGGGGGTGCCTTCCACCGTTGTGAGGGGCGCCTGGTGTCAGGCGCTGTCCCTCCCCCGGCCGCCCGTCCTCTGGAGCGGGCAGCCAGGGTTCCGCGACCCGTGTGTCCCGGGTGCGGTCGATGCGGGCGTGTGAACCCAGCACCGGCCCTCCAGCGTGCGCCCTTGCGGGCCGGCGTTGCTCGCTGTGGGGGTGGCGGAAGGGCGTCCCCGGGGGGGGTGCCTTCCACCGTTGTGAGGGGCGCCTGGTGTCAGGCGCTGTCCCTCCCCCGGCAGCCCGTCCTCTGGAGCGGGCAGCCAGGGTTCCGCGACCCGTGTGTCCCGGGTGCGGTCGATGCGGGCGTGTGGACCCAGCACCGGCCCCACAGCGTGCGCCCTTGCGGGCCGGCGTTGCTCGCTGTGGGGGTGGCAGAAGGGCGTCCCCGGGGGGGGGTGCCTTCCACCGTTGTGAGGGGCGCCTGGTGTCAGGCGCTGTCCCTCCCCCGACTGCCCGTCCCCTGGAGCGGGCAGCCAGGGTTCCGCGACCCGCGTGTCCCGGGCGCGGTCGGTGCGGGCGTGGGGACCCAGCACCGGCCCCACAGCGTGCGCCCTTGCGGGCCGGCGTTGCTCGCTGTGGGGGTGGCGGAAGGGCGTCCCCGGGGGGGGGTGCCTTCCACCGTTGTGAGGGGCGCCTGGTGTCAGGCGCTGTCCCTCCCCCGGCCGCCCGTCCTCTGGAGCGGGCAGCCAGGGTTCCGCGACCCGCGTGTCCCGGGCGCGGTCGGTGCGGGCGTGGGGACCCAGCACCGGCCCCACAGCGTGCACCTTTGCGGGCCGGCGTTGCTCGCTGTGGGGGTGGCGGAAGGGCGTCCCCGGGGGGGGTGCCTTCCACCATTGTGAGGGGCGCCTGGGGTCAGGCGCTGTCCCTCCCCCGGCTGCCCGTCCTCTGGAGCGGGCAGCCGGGGTTCCGCGACCCTCGTGTCCCGGGTGCGGTCGATGCGGGCGTGTGGACCCAGCAACGGCCCCACAGCGTGCGCCCTTGCGGGCCGGCGTTGCTCGCTGTGGGGGTGGCGGAAGGGCGTCCCCGGGGGGGGGTGCCTTCCACCGTTGTGAGGGGCGCCTGGTGTCAGGCGCTGTCCCTCCCCCGACTGCCCGTCCCCTGGAGCGGGCAGCCAGGGTTCCGCGACCCGCGTGTCCCGGGCGCGGTCGGTGCGGGCGTGGGGACCCAGCACCGGCCCCACAGCGTGCGCCCTTGCGGGCCGGCGTTGCTCGCTGTGGGGGTGGCGGAAGGGCGTCCCCGGGGGGGGGTGCCTTCCACCGTTGTGAGGGGCGCCTGGTGTCAGGCGCTGTCCCTCCCCCGGCCGCCCGTCCTCTGGAGCGGGCAGCCAGGGTTCCGCGACCCGCGTGTCCCGGGCGCGGTCGGTGCGGGCGTGGGGACCCAGCACTGGCCCCACAGCGTGCACCTTTGCGGGCCGGCGTTGCTCGCTGTGGGGGTGGCGGAAGGGCGTCCCCGGGGGGGGTGCCTTCCACCATTGTGAGGGGCGCCTGGGGTCAGGCGCTGTCCCTCTCCCGACTGCCTGCCCACTGCTGGGCGGGTTGCCGGGGTTCGTTGGGTGTGTGCGGTGTGTGTGGTGTCTGTGCCGTGTGTGTCGTGGTGCGTGGTGCCGCTCTTCCCTTGGTCCTCCGGTGCTGCCCTCTCCGGTGTCTCGCTGCGGTGTTGTGCTCGCCGTGTGCCCGCCGTGTCCCCTCCCCTGTGCGCGCCCCTTCCTCGTCCGCTGGCTACCCCTTGTTCCTTTCGCGGCTTCGTTGCTCTTTACCCTTTCCTCTACCCTTCTCCCTGGCATGCACGTTTTCCCTGCCTCCGCTTTGTTGTGTGTCTCTGTCTTTCTCCTTGTCGGCCCGGGCTTCCTCCTTTGAACCTGCGTAGAGAGAGGAGAGGGCGTAAACGGGCGTGCAGCGGCGGCGGTTTTGTCGCGACACAGCACCTCGAGCTGGCTGGTACGTCATGCGACATGCGTGTGCGACCGGCGGTTTATTGTCCCACTTGCTCCCGTCTTGACTCCACACCCCTTTGGCCGCGTGACATGCAACATACCTGTTTCTTTCCCCACTACCTTAACGTGTCCTAGTCCTCCCGCCTTGCCGGGCGTTCGCTAATGTGAGACGACGGCACGACGCAATACTTGCCTAAGCGTCTCAGACAACCCTACTTTAAAGCCCGGACGACGCAAACACGAGCATACGCTTCTCCTTGGGACCTGTGAGGGGAAGAGAACGTGGGTGCATGCACGTGTGTTTGTCGGGACCCGGCACACGTCGGCGCTATGCTATTTGTGTGTATGCTCCCCGTATCCCCCTCCCTGGCTATTTGTGTGTTCTAATCAGCGCAACAAAAAGGGTGGTTGTGCTGTAAGAGCAGTTGTCACGGTTGCCCCGCATTGCACCGCAGGGCAGGACCGTTAGCCCCCCGTGACAACCACTCCCTGGCCGAAAGCCATTTCTTTTTTTCCCCTCTCCGTTGGTGGCGCGGGCCGGGCGGTTGGCGACGTGGCACGACATGGTAACCTACTTGCGTTCTTGGTGGCGGTGTGTGGCTTGCCTACTATTTGTTGGCATGCGGCGGCATACCTTTTGTCCCCTTTCGCTCCCTTTCGCCTCCTACATAAGCATGCGTGCGGGTGGGCGGTGGGCACGTCCTGGTTACGCCTCGTGGTCACCTTTTACTTTTGTTGGCGTGGTTGCCGTTCTCGTCTCGTGTTCGTTGCGTAGCGTAGCGTGGCATGCAACATACTTGGACCCGACTAGCCAGGCGTGTATGTTTAGTTTTTGTTTGTGTGTTTTTTTTTGTGTGTTGTGCTTCACCATTTTGCTCGCCCGTGGCGGTGATGGCCTTGCGGCGTTCCGGGCACGCACGTGCGGGCATACCTTTCTTTCCCTATGTGAGCGGGGGTGAGCATAGGCATTCATTCGGTGCCACCTCTTGTTGGTTTTCCTTGCCGGTGCGGTTTTCGTTGCGCTTTTCGTGGCGGCGCACTTTGGCCTTGCTCGACATGTAACTTCCTTGTATTGCGTTTGTTACGGCGTTATGCATACAATATATGGCATATAACATACTTGCTTTTCGGCGGCCGGTGGCGTTGTTGTTGCTTGTGTGTATTATTTATGCATGACATGCAACATACTTGTGTACTTGTGCGGCTTCTTTTTTCTTTTGTTGTGATCCCCTTCGGGTGTTACGGCGTCGTCGTAATCCCTACGTGAGCGGGCTTGCATTGCTTGGTCGTGTACTTGTGGTATATCCCCACCATGGTGCGGTTCGTTACATACTTGTTCTCTCTTTGTCTACCTCTTACCGCGTTGTGCTTGTTTCGTTGGTTTCTAGCGTTGCGCGGCATATAACATACTTGCTTGTCGGCGGCCGGTGTCGTTGTTGTTGTCTATGCGTGGTTTGTTTTGGGGCGCGCACAAGTCCTTAGCGCCTAGGGCACGCACTTTGCTAGGTGGTTTGGGGCAAGCAACGCTCAGCTCCTTCGCCGTCGCGACTCTATTGTTCGTCCTTTTTGGTGAGTGTCCTAAATTTTGTGACCTCGCCAAACAGCGGCGTAAAATTGTTGGGGGGGTTTCTGAGGTCGGAAAAGACGATTTTTCGCTTTTTTTCTTCTGGCGGTGCGTCATTTTCTTGGTTTTTTTTTTCTTCTGCTCATTCTGGACACTCAGAAAGAGAGCACATACACCAGGCTCAAGTCAAACTTGGCTAGCATCTTGTGCCACGGTGTGCGTCGGGCTGTCAGACCCGAGGGGGTGTACACAACAATGGGTTGCAAACCAATATGCCCAGACCACTTGCGCAAAGCGCAGATTATGGCATAAGTTTCCTTTTCCCTTGCAGTCCAAGTGCGGCGTTACCCCTCCGCCAAAGCTCTACTCCAAAAGATGTTTTAGGACTCTTGTTGTTGATTCCATGTTCTCAACTAACCCAAGGAACAAGATCCCCTGTGGTAAAGCCGGCGAGCAAAGACAACACCTCAGCAATTGATTTCCGTGATACATTACGGAAGCACAAGACCCTGAGCAGGATGGATGAGACATTGCCTATCACTCTCAGTTAACCTAACTGACGAATACGACTATTCTTAAATGCGCGGCAAACCTTTCTATTCGTACTGTGATCTAATTCCTTGAAGTTTCTGCGACTGATGGACTGTCCTACGATCGCAACTGCGATCTCTGTCTGTCCCTCTATTCCATTACACTCCCCTCACAAGCCATTTGATCCCTACAAGATAGGCATCACCTGGCTCATAGATTCCCCTGTCCAGACGTACACGACCCATATACAGTCTGTATTTACCGCTGATGCCCTCACGCTGTAAAATTGGCCAGTGACTGCCCAACACAGGATCGTTCGCGCACTCTGAGTCCCAATCATTGTACAGAACCGCTGTGTCTGAAGGCAATTTCAGTGCGCTTACTTCATGACCGTGGCAGTCCAAATCACATGAAATGTCTGGAGACAGTATATGTACAGCAAACTCAGATACCTGAGACGCAGCTGGTCTCAAATTCTGTCGCCTGAGGCGTCGAATCGATCTACTTGACTTGCAGAGACTTCGGATGTTGGTCTGTAAGTGTACTCCTTCCTCATCTGCAAACGAGGGTGCATCAGTGTCAAAAGAATGCGGCTGCATATCGTACAATGAAAGCTCAGCTACGGCACGTGCCTCAGTCAATGCCTCACGAGCATCACTGTGGTCAGAAAAATGTACAGGGATGCACTCAGAGCGTCTAGATACAGCACAACTTCGTACTGTGCGGTACTCCCCAAATGCATCAGGGTACTTGTCCCGCAAAACTTTCTTAGAATACTCAAAATCAGCACGATCACACTGATCCCATCCCCGCTGGTCTTCCTCAGTGCTGTGAAACAAGACATCCTGCAAAACGCCTGCTCGGTACGCCCAGTGGGACAATGCATCAGGTGCCTCGTTGTCCTCCCCTTGACGATTCTGTATTACTAAATGAAACCTACTGAGGAACTCGCGCCATCTCCCCCTTCGTCCCAATGGGCCGGTGACGGTACACAAGTCCTCTTTATACCACTGTAAAATACTACTGTGGTCTGTACATACCAATACTTCCTGATTACCAATCCAGCTCTGAAACTTCAGTAAACTACATACTACAGCATACGTCTCTTTCTCGCGCACAGTCCAACCGACCTGTCCCACTGCCTTTTTTTTGTGCGTCTTTGACGTCTTACTCCCTCGTAATTTACGCGAGAAAAAAGATACTGGGTGCCACTGACCATCATCCTGCTCCTGTCCAAGCACCGTGCCGATGGCATAGTTGGGGGCATCCGTACTTATGTGCCACCGTGCATCAGCCTTGGGCAGGTACAGTTCAAATTGCTATATCAAGGCCGCCTGAATTGCCAGGAAGCCCTCCTGCATGGCAGGAGTCCTATCAATGGCTGCCTGTTTGGGGGTAAGCTTAACACGCTTACGCTTTTTATTGGGTATTTCCCCAGGATCAGTGGTCTTCCCTGGCGCCTCTACATCCTCATACATATACTTGCCCGTCAACGCCTCCATCAGCGGCGCACCGTGCTGGGCATAGTTACGTATATACATACTGTACCAATTTGCTAATCCTAAAAAGCCCTTTAAGGCCTTGGCTGTAGTAATATGGGTGGTCTCCCATTCCCGCAGTGCTTTGGTTTTATCAGGGTTGGGGAAACACTTACCTCCTGCCAAAACATGGCCAACATACTGCACGTGCTGGCGCAGCAAAAAAACACTTTGCGGCCTTAAATGTCAAATCCGCGGAAGCAAAAGCATGCAAAACCTTTCGAAGGCACAGGTAGTGGAAATATAACTGCTCCCTGAGGGTGGGGGATTGAGGCAAATCATAAGAAAAGGGAGTATCCAAATCAGTATTTACACTGCCGTCAGGCAAAATAGGAGGAGGCTCAAAACAGCGGTGAAGAAACTCATCCGCGGGCCTATCAGCATAAGCATGACAATCGAAAACGTTACCCTTACCGCGGTCAGAATCCACATAGCGCACAGAACCGCCTGTGCCCGTCAAAAAATTAACAATGTATGGAACGCTTAACTGACAATTGCGCACTACCCACGCCACTAACCTCTGAACAACTTCTGGTCCTGCCTTAACCCCCATAGGAAAAACCCAACACCCATGCACCCCAAACAGGGCGATGAAGGCCGTCAAGTGGCAGGAGGATTCCGTCACGTGCATCTGATGGAATCCATCCTCGAAATCGACCAAAGAAAAAACACAATTACCCGCTTGCTTAGCAAGCTGGTCTTCAATGACCGGCAAGGGGAAATTCACACCCTTCAGCTGGGTGTTTAAATACCTATAATCTATTACTAACCTCCACTTACCGTTGGGCTTGGGGACTAAAAATGCCCTTGACACCCAATCGGTACGCCCAGTACATTCCCTGATGAAGCCTTGCTTCAGAAAACCTTGAACCATGTCATACAAAACTTGTTTTCGTACACCGACCATCGGAATAGCCTTGGCACTATGGGGCTTGGGATCACTCACCAACTCCAGATGCACAAAGGCTATATCTTTGGGTCCTCGCTTGGAGTTATCCACCTCCCGAAACTTTTTACGGGTAAAAACCGACTGCTGAAATTCTTCCACCACGATGTTTCGCAAGTCCTCACACTCTGGGAACTCCACGTCAGCCTGTACTACAGGAAAAATGCCCTGGGACAATTGACCATCGCCTTTAAACTGAATACCCCGCTCCGGTGTAGGGACATAATTCAGTGCCTCGTCATGGACCACCTGTAGAAATGCACTGTCAGTACCAGCAAATTCGCAATCCGACGGATCCTCGTCAGATATGCCCTGATCAGACTCCCCTTCCAACCCAGAGTAGTCACTCCGATAATACTGCTGACTACGGTCATTGGCCTTCTTATCAATTTTTCTGACTCGCCGTCTGCGCTGACGGCGCTGATGTCGTGGCAACCCTGAATCAGACAACACAAACTGGCCGCCTGAACTGGTACAGAAATCCAATTCTGGGTCAGTGTCACTGTCACCTTCGTCAGAAAGCTGTGAAGGCAATGCTGAAGGAGCACTCTGTTCGCAGGCCTCCAAGACACCACTACAGCGCCCTGAATCCCATCTCTCACCCAAGAAGCCACCTGGCACCGCCGAGCCTGGCCGGGCTCAACCAGAGCCAACCATACGTCGACGTAGACGCGCAAGACCCCGGCAACCCATCCAGCCCACCCCCCCCGGACCCGGGGCACCCCCCCCTCACACCGGCCACCATCCGCGACCCCGACCTCCTCCGAGCAACCCTCCAAGGCAGGGCCCCAACCACCCCCCTGGGCTGGTACCGCCTACAAGGGGACTGGACCAAGCTCACCGTCAAAGCCCTCCGGGACCTGACCACCCCAGGCAACGGCCCCCACGAGGCCATCGTAGACCTCGTACTCTGGCGAGCCCGCAAACACACCCAGGGCCAGCACGTCTGGATCCCCCCCATCGAGTCGGGCCAGGCCCTGACACACGACACCGACATCAACGTCACACGTCCAGGGACCATACGCCTACGACGGGCCCCAGCGGAGAAGGACCACCCAGCTGACCCAAACCGCCTGGAGCAGTGGGAACTGGCCACCGCATCAACCCGCGACACCGCCCTCCGGGCCGCCAGCCTCCGCACCCCACCTACAGACAGTGACCACCCCCCGCCGGAGGTCTGGGTTACAGTCCTCGAGCGCGGGCACTACTACGTGATAGTCGCTACGGCCACGTCCCCCGGCCCGCAATGGCTCGTCAAAGGGACAGACACCATGCTCCCCCCAGGGGCCGCCCCACCAGGGGCAGTAGGGGACCCCACGACCCAGCACAGGGTCCTCAGGGGCGTCCTCCAGCCAGGGGACAAGCCCCCCGCCCGCGCCCTGACTCAAATCACCTCAGGGAAGGCAGCTTACCACCTGGGACTGGCCATGCTCTGCTTGATCCACTGGATCCAGCGCCGCTGGCCACCCACAGGGACCGTGCCCTGGATTTGGGCCATCCCCACCGCCCACACACAAATCGAGGCGGGACCGGACACGCGGCCAAAGCCCCCCCCCAGACAGCAGCAATCCCTCACCTGCGGGTACCACGCCATCCACAGGGTCCTCAGCCGCGTGGGTCTTAGCCCAAAGCTAGCATACCCCCTCCCACCACTGACCAAGAGGTCCACTAGAGACGCGAGCTCGTCTGTGAAATCCTTGCCGCGGCAGCAGAAGACAGCAGGCTTCTCCTCCAAACCGCCCGGCCTATAACTGACCACGCGAGCGCGCCGCGGCGAGCGGACACATACACCGACACAACACCCGCATGATCCCCCCCCATGCCCCTCCCCTCTCGCTGCTCACCCGGAGACCCACACACGCCCACAATCGCGCGCACCCCCGGGCCTCGCGACACGGGCCTCCCCCAGCCGCCCGAACACCTGCACATGCCCGCCACACACCCACCCGCCGGACACCCCTCACCATCCCCCACACTCGACAACCCGCACACACCCGCCGATAGGAGCCCTGCCCCCCGCGGCACGCCCACCCCACCCAGTGGCCCGCACACGCCCCCCGCGCACATTCCAGAAGACCCAGGCCCAACCCCCGCCGGCCCCTGAATGCAGCCCACGCGAACTGTTCCCCCCCGCGGACGCCAACCCACACAACCTCACACATTGCAGGACCCCGGCCCAGCCGAGCCCGGAAGGAGAAGGCCACAGCCCCGCGCCTCCGTCCCCCGCCGCTGCCGACCTGATCGGCCCGCCAGGCCGCCAGGTCACGACCGAGCCCCCCCAGCCGCCTGCCCCCAACCTACAGCCCGAGGACATGCCCTCCATCCTCCCCGCCGGGGCCGCAGCAGAAGCCGCCACCCACAAGCCCGCCCGCATCACAGCCCAACCCGCGTCCACCACCTCCCCCTCATCCTCAGCCTCATCCACCTCCTCCACCTGATCCTCCGACCCCTCCCTCCCCGCCTGCCTCATCCTTAAGGCCACGGCAAAAGCCAAAGCCGCGGCCGCACGCACTGACCCCCCGACCCCCACACAGGCGACTCAGGACCCCCGGCAACGCACTAGGAAGACCCCCGACCCGACATCGGCGCCCTCACACCTCTCGACAGAGGTTTTCCTCAACCTGGAACCGGACCCCAACCCCAAACCCGACCCCAAACCCAAACCGGGGCCCAAGCGAGCACACACAACACCAAAAACGCAACGACACAAACCCGACCAACACGGCCCTAACCCGAACTCTAACCCAAGCCAGGACGACCAACCCACCACAACCCACGCCCCCCTCCCACCGGCAGCCACAACCACCGCAGAGGCGGCCACCCAAAAGGACCCCGTCCAAACCCTCGTCAACATCCGCGTCACCAAGCGCCCCGTCATCCATCCCCCACAAACCACCACCACCGCTGGCCAGACCGACCCAGGGATGTGGGACCCCTCGACCACCGTCACCGTCAAGCCCGGCCCCGGACCCGCCCCCCCTGCCCACCACATAGTACAGCCCCAGGGGCTGCGCACGATGCCCGACCCCCCACCCCCTCAAGGGGGACCAGAAGACCCACAAGGGGTCCAAGGGCCATATCTGCAACGGCAACCTCACCACTACCAACGCCATTACCACCAGCGGCCCCAGCACCACCACCACCAACACCACCCCCACCACTACCACTGCCCACCACCCTACCCCACCGGGCCACATCCCCCCGTGCACGAACAGCACCAGCGAATGGGATGGCATCCACAGAGCGCTCCATCCGCATTCCCCACCTACCGCCAGGGGCCACCCCCCCCATACCAGCCACCCCCCCTGTACCAGGATCCGTATCCCCCCGGCAAACACTTCCACGCCGAAGGGGCCCCCCGGGCCCAACCCCGGCAGGGACAGTCACTCGACCAGTACCACTAGCCGCTGCCGCCACCACACCCCTACGTGGCGGATGCATGGATGACGGGAGACCCCCCCCCCCCCAGTACCAGACGGCACCACGTGAGGCCCCCCAGGACCCGCGGACGCCTCCTGACTGGCCCGACTCGAGCGATGAGGTCCGGTCCCACAAACGGTGGCGCTCGCGCTCCCCCCCCGCACCGCACACTCGCCCCCGGCGCCCACACTCCCCACACCGCCACCGCGCCTCAACCATCCACTCGCGCCGCTCCCGCTCCCCCAGGTGCCACCGGGACCCCCCTGGGCCCGCTCCCCCCGCTCCTGCTCCTCCGGGCGCCACCACGAGCACCACCGCCGCCCCATGTCCACTTCGCCCTCCCCCCTCTGGCCCTACACGACCCCCACCCCCAGCCGCCGCCACCACCGCTCCCGCTCCCCCTGGCGCCGCCAGGCACGCCACCGCCGCCCCACGTCCACCTCCCTCTCCCCCCACAGGCCCCGCCGGGCTCCCCGTACCCCGCGCCGCCCACACCCATCCACCACCCCCAGCCCCCACCAACACCACTCCCGCTCCCCCAGGCGCCACCAAGCACGCCACCGCCGCCCCATGTCCACCTCCCCCTCCCGTTCCCCCCTCCGCCCGTACCCGTCCTCCACCCCCAGCTCCCGCCACCGCCGCTCCCGCTCCCCCAGGCACCGCCACCACCACCACCACCACAGGTCCACGTCCTCACCGCGCCGCTCCAGGGCCCCGGGCACGAACCCCCCCCCCCCAGGCCCCCGCCCACCTCGCCTGGTGGTCTGCCCCCGCTTTGGAGGAGCTCCGCCGCTGAGTGAACCGGGCCGGGGGAGCGCAAAGGCGAGAAGGGGTGCACATGGTGCACACCTTCGAGGAGATGCACACCCGCACCCCCGCCGACCCCAACGAGGCCGCCCCGGAGGCCATCATACCGCAAGCGGCATGGGAGGCCCTCCTCCGCGATGCGGTCCAGGGCCTCAGCCCCCCCTACACCCCCAAAGACTTCCGCCAATGGCTCCAGGCCACCCACCCCCAGGCCTGGGCCATTGGCGCCCCCTCCCCACCCCGCCACCACCACACCGCAAAGGGGAAGGACAAGGGCAAGGGGACGGCAAGGGACAGCAAGGGGCACTCAGGCAAGAGGGCACGGAGGGGCCCCAAGTGAGTAGAGGCAGCTATAGGGACAGGGCGCCGGAAGAGACGCAACATGGGGGCAGGAAACCACCCAAGAACCTTGACGTCTTAAAAAACCACCCAAGAACCAGGAAGGGGCAGGAGCGGGGACCGAGGCACAGAGGAAAAGGGCACCACGGCAGATGCCACGACCCACACCCAAGAAGGGCATACCACGACGGGGGGACCAGCGCCGCCCCACCCCCACCGAATGCCGCACGACTCCCGGGGGCGCACCCCCGAACACGCACCACCGAAGCAAGCATCGAACACCGTACGGATCACACCAGCACACACCCACCAGCCACCGGAAACCACGCGGGGGATGGAGGGGACACCTACACGGGGAGACCGGGCTACACCCACAGAGGAAGCCGCAGGGAACGCCGCCGTGCGGCGCACCACCACGCCCTCACCGCCAGGCGACGACCCCGGCCGCCACAGGGGCCACCTCACAGGCACCGGAGGAGGACGAAGGCACGGCCACAGCAACCAGGGCTAGGGACGGGGACCCCCAGAGGACACGGGACCGAAGCACAGGCCCCCAGGGAGGACAACGCCACGGACGCCTACCCGACCCTCCAGCCCAAGCGGCACGGTCAGGCCCCAACAGCCCGGACCCAGCGAGAAACCCACACCTAACCGCACCCCCCAGCCACCAGCCAGCCACACTCCGGCCCGCACTCCGCACCACTACACAGGCCAGGCTGACCTCCACGGACCCACCACGGCACAACGCGAGACAGCACGGCACACCGCACCACAGCGCGCCACAGTGCAACGCGCCACAGCACGATGCGACGCGACGCGGCACAGAGCGGCACAACACGCCACTGC
This sequence comes from Eutreptiella sp. 'Long Island Sound 2002', assembly GCA_964036045.1. Taxonomy (NCBI): domain Eukaryota; phylum Euglenozoa; class Euglenophyceae; order Eutreptiales; family Eutreptiaceae; genus Eutreptiella; species Eutreptiella sp. 'Long Island Sound 2002'. The sequence continues at coordinate 90,136,147 of OZ038382.1, read as the reverse complement.
TGACCCTAACCTGAAGGACTGCCCGAAACAAGCCACCGCACACCCCGGAAGGCGCCGCACCAGCACGCCACACACCGGCACCGCGGGCCACACACGGGGCCACCGCGCGCCCAGCAACAACGGTGGCGGACCACCCAGAAGGTTAAAACCGGCACCACAGAGGAGAAAGGACACGGACAACCCCAGCCCCCTAACCCAGAGCCACACGCAGCCACCTGGCGCAGCCGCCCAGCCGGCAGAGCCAGGACCTAACCCGGCAGGAAGGGGCACCGAGCCCAACTTGTACAGAGCCCACCCAACCCATGGGGCCGGGACACGGCCAAGCAGAACGCAACCGCCAACAGCAGCCCGGAAGACCACACTGAATGCGGGCCAGTGCGTGCGCCAGCCGAGGGAAGGCAGAGGGAGGAACAGGCAGGCCCCCCCCAGGAAACAAAAACAGGGGGGGGAGGGGGGGGGTCGAGAGAACAGCCCACAGCCAGCAAACCGCCCGCCAAAACCACAAGAGGCACCCAAACCCCCCACCCAGAAGGCACCAAAGACAGGACCCCCAAAGAGGCACAGGGGGACCACCCAGCCAAAACGGGCAACACCAAGCCAGGAACAGCGGCCCACCGGGAAAAGGGACACCGAAACATGCAGACACACACCACGCTGGAAAAAAAAAAAGAGCCAGCAGCCCAGCCTGGCCCGTGTTTCGTGTCCCTGCCCCTGTCACCCACGCCCTTACCTTTTCTAATGGCGCCTGCGTCCTTCCGGTGCCCTTGCCCGTGTTCTTTACCGTGCCCTGTGTCCCTCTGTCCGCTGCCCGCGCCCTGGCCCGCCCCGTGTGCCTGTCCTCCCCCGCTGCTGCTGGCCCTAGCGCCCTGCCCGTGCCCTTGCTCTCTCTCCTCGCTGCGTGCGCTCTGGCCCGTCCCTTGCACCCGTCCCCTGGCGCTGCTGCTCGCGCCCGCGCCCTCCTCTGGCGCTTGTCCTCCTCCGCCGCATACCCCCCTCCCTCTGTTGCCTTCCGCTGCTCGCCTCGCGCTCCTGTGGCCGGCACCCCGCCCCGCCCAATTGCCGTCTCCCCCCTCCTGGACCACGCGCCGGGCCTCTCGCTGCCGCTGCAGCTGCGGCAGCCCGATGCCCGACGGCGTACGCTTGGGCGCCGGGGGGCGGACGGGCCGCGGCCTCCCCTCGAGGAAGGCTGCCTTGGGCCGGTAAGGCTTGCGGAGGCTGGTGTGGGTGTGGCTGGGATGGGTGTGGGCGCGGTACTTGGCGCCCTCCCTGCCTTCCGCCGCGGCCGCGGCGGTCCTCGGCGAGGCGCCCAGAGCCCGCGTGGGGTGCGTCCCCCGCGCCGGCGGCGTGCCGTGGGCTGTGGAGCGGCCGGCCAGGGCGGCAGCTGCAGCTCCTTGCGCATCCGGGCCCCCCCCCGGGGGCGGGGCGGCAGGGGCAGCGGCCTGGGCGGCGGGGGCGGCCTCCCCGGCGGGCACAGGCTCCAGGGCGGGCGGCTCGGGATCGTTGGGGGCCGCTGGGGCTGCTCGGCTGGCTGTTCGACGGGTACACGCTGCGGTGGACACGCGCAAGTGAGCAGGCAGGCAAAGCACTACGCTCACAGGGGCATCATTGCTCTCATGTCATGTAACAAAGCGTTTCAGAATTCTTGCCACTCTGAAATGAGGGAACGAAAGTATGTACAGCAACACATCAGGATATGTACACATCGGGTTGAGACTGGACTGGGGTAAGGGCATCACAAGACAATAGACACTCGATCCCAACCTGTATCCCAATCCCAGGTCCGACCCTCTCAGTGGCTGGTGGGGGCGGGGGCTCAAACACAACCCATGCCCTGCTCAGTCCGGACCCTGAAACCCTGCCAATGGGGGAGGTGTACTGCCCAGCCACAGGCGAGTTCCTGGGAAACAAAGGGGCTCCAAGGCGGACCCACATTAGCTCCCCATGCTCCCTTAACGGCAGGTCCCAAACCCCCTTCTGAGCCAGATATATGGCCCCGCCATTATCCCTCAGGAGTTGGTAGCTGAAAATGGGCTGTTTCAGCCCAAACTGATATTAGCTCAAAAATCTCCAAAATTGACCCCTCGTCCGGACCCGCCAGGGCTGAGGACGAGGCAACCGACCCTATGCCCTTCGAGTAAGAACTCTTTGGAGCCCTCACCCAACCTGGTTCCCTCTGAGGTTTCAGCATCAGGGCACCACGGGTTCGTCAAGTGGGGTCATGATGCCAAAATTACCAAAGCTGGCGTCATTCCCACGCGTGAACCGCCCGGCCAGGGCAAGGCCAATGACCCACAGGATAGGAGGCAGGACCTAGGACTCCTGTCTGAGTGTACAACTTTGAATTAGGTCTGGGCTCTCTGTGGGCAGGGAGAAATGGGGCCGCCAATTGACCACAAGGGGGGGTGAAATTGGGTTCCCAAAAGGGGGTCATTTTGGCTGCTCGAAATGAGCCAAAAGTGGGGGGTGCTCCCAATAGTATATCTCCACGCCGGCTTGGAGATCGGATCCGCATCTCCATACCCAATTAACCGGGAGTCCAACTAAGACTCCCATGCACTTGGCATTCAAAGACCTCCATGCCACGCGGCGTGGTTACAATCCCAATTGGGTCCACAATTGCCAAAATGGCAAAATTGTCCACACTCACTTTGGGCTAGCACCCTAACAAAGGTTGCTCCGCTTCGCCCACGTGGTGTGCGAATCATGGGGACCAATATACATATCACCCATGTCATATATGGTCCATTGGTCCATGCGTCTGGCGTGCACGGCTGGGCTGAACATAGTGCACGGCGGGCAGAAAATGTGGAAGTTTGCTCAAAATGGCCAAAAATGCGCACACTCATGGTTGGGGCAAATGAGGCACATGCCCGACTTGGACCGGAGTGTGCCATAGGATTGGTATCAAGTCACATGTGTCCAACATATCTTTTGGGCGTCGCCCAACTCCCCCGGTTTTGGGAATGGCAGGGTCGCCAAATGAGCCCATGATTTGGGATAGTCCCAAATTGCCAACATGGCGGCCACCCGTGGGGGGCCTGGCCACGGGACGCTGCGGTGAACACGCGCAAGTGAGCAGGCAGGCAAAGCACTACGCTCACAGGGGCATCAATGCGCTCATGTCATGTGACAAAGCGTTTCAGGATCCTTGCCACTCTGCAACAAGGGAACGAAAGTGTGTACAGCAACACATCAGGATATGTACACATGGGGTTAAGACTGGACTGGGGTAAGGGCATCACAGGACAATAGACACTCTATCCCAACTCGTATCCCAATCCCAGGTCCGACCCTCTCAGTGGCTGGTGGGGGCGGGGGCTCAAACACAACCCATGCCCTGCTCAGTCCGGACCCTGAAACCCTGCCAATAGGGGGGGTGTCCCGCCGAGCTAAATGCGAGTTCCTGGGGACCAAGGCTCACCAAGGCCAACCGACTGTGGCTCCCCATGCTCCCTTAACGGCAGGTCCCAACTCTTCTCTGAGCCAGAGATATGACCCCGCCATTATCCCCTAGGAGTTGGTAGCTGAAAATGGGCTGCTTCAGCCCAAACTGATGTTAGCTCAAAAATCTCCAAAACTGACCCCTGGTCCGGACCCGCCAGAGGTAGGGACGAGGCAACTGACCCTATGCGCTTCGCATACGAACTCCCTGGAGCCCTCACCCAACCTGGTTCCCTCTGAGGTCCCGGCATCAGGGCACCACGGGTTCGTCACGTGGGGTCATGATTGCCAAAATGGCAAAATCGGCCGTCTCGGGCGACCGTCCAGGGTAGGAAATCTTGGCGATATTGACGCGCCAAGCCTTGATTTACAATCCTTGATATCCCCTTTGGTCCCATGCCCTGGGTTATCGCTTGCTGTCACGCCGGCTGCTTACTGTTCACCGAGGGGATGACCACACGGACGGGGCAGAAAGCAACATGCGGTGCAAAGGTGGGGATCGTGGATCGCACCAAACGTTGAATAACTCCAGATGAGCCGAAGGAGCAAATACAAAACTCAAGGGCGTTCAACCCTTGGTCATATGCTACAATTTGCGCACCTCCTTCCTGGCTAGATCACGTGCCCCATGGAGATATGGTAATTCCAATATGGCATACAATGGCAAAAACAGCGAAATTTGGCCAAAACGGCCCGCATTAATGATTCCATATCTCCATGGCCACGGCGAGGATCCTGTAAGTGCGGCTAGCCCCATCTGCTCAGATTTTCTGACATTCTGTCCAGATTGGCTACATTTTGGTCATTTTCTTTGCTTCGGCGGAATTGCCGCCTCGCAGCTCAGTCTCAGGATATTTCCTATATATTTCTGATATGCCGGATTTGATTCCGCGGTCCATTTCCCGTAAATCCGCCGCGTTCCGCTATTTTAGCTGGAATCGCCATTTGCCGCTGACGCGCGCTCGCGGGCCAGATCGGCCAAACATTTTTACATAATTGGATTATTTAAATCTTTTCAGACAGTTTTGGACACTCAGATGTATTTAGAATAATTCGCATCAATTTTCTTCATAGACTGGGATTTTCTGCCGGACCACAATCAGCATGGACCTTGCTTCTGTTGTCGCTGCTCTCGCCTCCGTTGGTGTTCGAGTATCCGGTTCTACCCCCAATAACAACATCCAGGGAGACTCCTCGCGTGCCTGCCCCACTGGTCTTGCCGGCCCCGAGCCCTCCGGCACCCTCAACGACCGAGGGCAGCACTTTCATGGTAGCAGAGGCTACCTGAATGTTGTTCCTTTGGTGTCCCAACCACAGCTAGCTCCCCAGTACGGCCCAGTAGACTCCGCCACCTCCGGAGACGTAACGATTACGCTGCCGTGGTGCTGTGCGAACGAGGCCTTGAGAGGAATGCCTTGCGCAAGCCCAAATTGCCCAAGAAGGGCACAAATCAGCAGCTGTGGAGGCCCAGATTACAATCAAGATCCCAGTCGAAATTGGCCATCAAGTAGCTGGAATCTCCCAGCCTACGCTAATGGCAACGCTCCGGTGGAGCTTACGGACCTGGCAGGTACTAATACTCCTTACCAATGTCCACATTTTGAGACCATCGACGCCGACATTGACGACATTGAGATGGGTGGTCCAGGTGAGGTACCTACCTATAATCGACCAGCCTCTTGGGCACAATGGGACAACCATTTGTCTTCAGAAGTGACCCGTAACCTTGAGGCACTTGAGGCCCTTTCTCTATTAGCCACGTCTAAGCTGATAGGTCAAGAAAGAATCGCCTCTGATTTTTTATTCGAATATTTTTTCCTCCTTCAAGAAGAAATTAATACCAGGATGTGGTGGTGTTCTCAAGAAGATGAATCTTTTGCCATTTTCTTGCAGATCTGGGAGGCAAGCCCCTTCCCGAAGGAGAAGACCAAGGCACCTGTTGCCGGGCCCTCCGCCCCTCATCCCTCTGTTTCCATCCGCGACGATCTAGCCGCCGCGGTTGAGGAAGGAATTTTAGAGGCAGCCAGGCAGGCAAGCCTGGAAATTAGGGCTGAAGGAGCTCCCCAAGTGGACTCCTGGCTGCGGACCACTGAGATTAGCGGTCCGACAGCCTGCTCAGGCCCTTCAGGACACGGTATGTACTGTCCTGACGACTGCTCTTGCAGATTACAGCGAGATAATGAGCTCCAATTGCTCAAGGATCAAATGCAACTCATCATTCAGACGCTGGGAATTAAAGATCTTTTCAAGACACACATGCGGTCTGAGGGCGCATCATCGGTGGAACAAACAACAGAACCGTCGGAGGAGGCGACAGAAATTTTTTCGATTGCTCCTTCGGTGGACTCTAAGACCACCGATGCCAGGATCAGCAGGACTAAGCTAAAGGAAAGGGTTACAATCTCTCGATCTCAGAGTAGGTCGGCGAAGGCTAGGACTGAGGCTCAGAATGCCAAACGAACTGCCTCCCGTACTACCCTTCCTGCTGTTGATTCCAATGCAATAGCCCAGATGTTGCTCGCCCAGACCCTCGCCGGAGCTGGTGTGGCTAATGATGCCGCCAAGGTGTCTGCCATTACGGCCGGTGTTGGGCTGGATTCACTCCTAAATCCTACTTCATTGCGACTTCGTCAGGTTGCCAAGCAGCCGAAGTATAATGCAAACCCCAGACGTTGGCCTCAGTTCCAACGGGGATTGAAACTGTGGGTTAAGACTCAAAAACTCCAGGATGATCAGTTCCTGATGGCGCTCTTGGACTGCCTTGAGGGAGCGCCGGCCAACACTTGGCTCAGGACCTGGAGTGATCGTGAGGATTCAAGTTCCCCCCTTACCTTTGATGAGGTGTGGGAACAGTTGGAGGTACGTGGATCCCGGCTGCCTGAGGACCATTACCACCAGATGTTGAAGAATTTTCCTTCGTTCTCGCGATTAATCTTGCACGAAGTGCAGGACAAGAGACAGCGCTTCTGGAATCTCGTAGAAGAATCTGAACATTCAGGCGAAAAATTTTCTAGTGCCGAGCTGAAAAGTCTGATTTTTGACAAGATCCCCTCAGAAACCGCCGCCACCCTTCGGAATAAACAGTCCGAAGAAAAGGTCAAGACCTGGTGGGCGGAGGTCGATGGCTTCGATGCCTCGGCCAACCGGTTTACAGTCAGGGAGGCACTTCAAAAGTGCTCCCCCACGTCGTTTACCAAGGTGAAATTCACTGAAAACACGTGGAAAATCAAGTTTAATGAACACGAGGATCGGGACTTGTTTGTCCAAGTCCTCAACAGGGGAGTAAGTTTCCACGGCCATCGCCTGAAGGCCAGGAACTGGGTTTTCTCGTTCACCCCGCAGGAACTGTGGGAAGAGGTTGAGCGGCTCGCTGACGCCGCCAATCAAAATTTCCATGAGGGTCTTGGGGGAAACAAGAATACCCAGCAAAACACCCAAAATGGGGCCCAAAAGGGCAACAAAAAGGTGAATGACACCCGGAATGTTCAGGATCATTGTAGCATCTGCCTTCTTTTAGGTTCTACGAACCGAGCTAAGACGCATTCTACTGGTAATCACCGATGGTCTGCTTACGATCACAAGGTGATTGGTGAAAATGTCAGTAATTCGCAGAATTCAGACAGGAATGACAGACAGGTGCATGGTGCAAAGGGGGGAAAGGGTAATCTGACCCCCTCCGGTGGAAACAAAAATACTGGAGGCCCTGGCGGGTCCCAAGGCAAAGGAAATCGGACGCCATCCGGCTCCGGTGGGCAGCCAAACGGCCAGACAAGTCCCAATGGCAACGCCGGAGGCGGAAATCGAAATCCAGGCCAAACCCCTCAATCCGGTACAAACAAAGGAAATGCTCCAGGATCACAGGGTAAAGGTAAGGGAAATCCTTCAGGAACCCCTTTCTCTGGTAAGGGCAGAGGGCGTGGCGACGGTGGTGGCCCATCATCCGGCGGCCGTGGCCGTGGACGCGGAAAGGGCAATCATCGTGTGGATCAGGTCTCAGGTGCAGATCAGGTGTCCGATGCGGATCGAGATTACGTTGAAAATGCCTTGAATCCAGCAGATGATCCGTTTCAAGACGAGTGGGTCGACGAATCAGGCTGTGTTCACAATGTTAACGCAGCCGCTGGAGGTCAGAACGCCTAGGGGAGCCACGAAAATCGCCCCTCCCCAGGCGATTTCAGGCATGATCCCCAGATTCCATCTCGACCATTACTTGATGTAGGGTCGCTTGTCTCCTCTCCCCTGGATCCGGCAGCGGATCCTTCTGTTGTAGTGGACGAGGTTGGTGTACAGTCCAAGCACAGGGCCCGTCAGTTTGTCACAAAGCTGTGGGTCTCTGATTGCAAGGGAAATTTCCACCTCGCCACTTGTTTGTGTGACAATGGATCAGAGGTAAATCTCCAATCCAATTCTTTCTTACCCGACGACTGCGTGTTTGAATCGCCTCATCCTGTTACCCTCGAGGGAGTTTCTGGACATTCTCTCGCAGGTGGGCAACGCGGTTGTTATATATCAACTCATTTGGTCGCTCAAGACCTTTGGGAAGAGCAAAATGTGGAAGAAGTTGTCCTTAAGGATGACTACTTCTATCGTGCCGACATAAAGTATGACCTTTACTTGGGCCATCCTTGGCTTCGCAAGAACAGGGTAGCGCCCGTAGGTCACCGCGGTTTTTTTATGCTGGAGTCAGGTCCCTTGGAGCGTCCTGAATTTTGTTTTTTGCACGCAGGGTTTAAAAGTGCAGAAGAATTTTTGAAGCAAAAGGTGACACCAAAATTTGGTGAAGATGTCACCATTGCAGAGGTGAATGGGAGTGCCGATTACTCCCAAGAGTTAGAATGTCTTCGTAGGGACTCCCAGCCACGACGCCCTTCGCGCTGGCACTCTTCATCCTACAGAGTTGTCGACAAATGGCGCGATGCAATTTGTGAATATTTTCATGAACACCATTCCTTTTGGCCACAGTATGATGCCTTTGCTAACCGTACGAACAAGCGCTTTGATAAGCAATTTAGCGACGCTTGGACCCACAAATGGGACAAGAAGTTGTGGATTAATCCTCCGTTTCACTTAATCCAGCAGGTCATCCACAAAATCAAGCAAGAGAAAACCCAGGCAATTTTAGTTGTGCCCTTGTGCGACGACAAGCCTTGGTTTCAGGAATTACAAGACATTTGTGTAGATTACATCGAACTTCCCAGGAATATTGAGCTGTATGCCAGGGACGACACAGGTCCCCTGCCACAGCGGTCCCCGAGTTCGCTTGCATTCCTGGTGGATGAAAAGCTTTCTGACTCTAATTCTGCTGATTCTGGTACTGATTCTTGTGTTGGGTCAGAATCTGAGGTTGAGCGTGGTACTGATGATGAATCTATTTTTTCTGATTTTTGTCCGTCAGATACCCAAGGTGATTCAACGTCCAATGGATCCGCCTCGTCTCCCTCTTCCCCAATACGATCGACATCGAAAAGAATCTTCAGTGCACGGGCGAAGAAAAATTCCAAATCGCGCCGCAAATTCAGAGTTTTTTATGAAAAACCCCCTGTGGAAGCTTTCATGGATCCTTTCGAGGAGCTGGATCACGAAGAGAATCTCTGGGATTTCGACACAAGACCCACCTATCTTCAAGAGGCAGTTGATACGGACCTGTTTAGGGATATCCGTAGGAAGATTCTTCCTGCCAAAGCCGAAGAAGTCGCCAAAGTTTTTTCGACAGTAATTCCTGGCGATCAGGTGGACACTGAATTGTGTTCCAAGTCAAGAGAGAAGATTTTTGAGGAACGGAAGGACACAACCCTTTCAGGGAAGTTGATCAAAGACCCCCCTATCCGTGGACAGTTCGGTGAAGCCTTCATCGAGCTTCGTGAAGGGTACAAGGCAAAAAAACAGCGCCCTTATGAAAATCATGGACACAAACATGAGATACTCAGAAAAATCATCGAGAGAAATCTCAGGGAATTTGGTTGGCTTGAGGGTTGTATGACCAGCGAATGGTGCTGTGCACCCTTCACAGTCCCGAAGCCACCGCCTGCAGACCAGAACACCATTGATGGTTGGCGAATGGTTGTTGATTTTCGCAATCTCAACGCCGAAACAAAGGCGGATTCACACCCCCTGCCCCTCATTGAGGAGGAAATCGCTAAGAGGGCAAGAGGTCGTTTGTTTTCTGTGCTGGATCTCCGTCACGGCTTTCACCAAATGCCGTTGAGGAAGGACAGCCGACCTCTCACCTGTATGTGCACGCCATGTGGCCCAGTCCAATGGACCGTCATGCCCATGGGGCTGAAGAACGCCCCCTCATTTTTTCAAAGAATGATGGAGGATGTGCTGTTCACAACCCATCCTGAGCTTCGTGCCTTCGTGAGTGTGTACATAGATGACATAATCATCGCGACGGAAGGGGAGGGACTGACTGAAGCCGAGCTGGTGGCCCTACATGAGAAGCAGCTGAACCAAGTTTTGGACATTCTTGACGCCAATCAGCTGATTTGTGGGCCAAAGAAGGGAAAATTATTTTTAAAATCAGTCGAATTTTGTGGTTCTCTCCTAGAGAATGGCACCCGACGACCCAGTCCAGGGAAGCTCGTCGCGATTCAGAAGTGGAAGCGCCCTGAGACGATCACGGAGTTGAGAGGATTCCTGGGTTGTTGCAATTTTTACCACACTTTTGTGCCGAATTATGCCAAATTTGCTGCCCCCCTCACTGAATTATTGAAGGTAGGGAGAGATGCGGGCAAGGCAGGTTCAAAGGTTCGTGTCAAGTGGACTGACGAGTGCGAGGAGGCCTTCCATCACTTGAAGGCGGCCCTCTGCGAAGTCGCCACGTTGCATGTGCCCCAATTTGACCGACCCTTCTACATTAGAACCGACGCTTCTAGGTACGCGATCGGAGCTGTCCTTGAAAAGGTTGATGAAGCCACCGGCGATCATTACCCTCTTGCATTTTGGTCTCGGAAGCTAGCCCCACACCAAATGCAATGGTCGCCGCGTGAGCAAGAAACCTACGCCATCATCTGTGCTTTAAAAAAGTACCAATCGTGGGTTGGCACCAATCGAGTCGAGGTCTTGACGGATCATCGATCTCTGGAGAATTGGGCCACCGAACACATTGATACTGTCGCGAGCCCAGCTGGTCGACGGGCCAGATGGCACGAATTTCTCTCTCTGTTTGACCTCCATGTGTCGTATTTGCCTGGAAAACATAACACGGTAGCGGATGCTCTGAGCCGATGGGCTTACCCCGCCTCAGAGGGGCTGCAAAGTACCAACATCCATGGTACGGAGCAGGACCGCCATGTCATCATCGAATGGGATCAGGAAGAAAAGAAACTCATTCGACGTGCATGCATGCAGTGCGCTGTTAAACAGCACGCATTGCCGTGTCACGACATCACGGCCATCTCAGATCCGGCGCATGCTCATGAGATCTGTACCAAAACACTGAAAGTCGTGGAAAAAGTCACCGATCCCTCCTCAGGGAGTGTGAAACGGTTTGACTATACCCGACGAGTAAGTCGATTTCGGTTGATCCAGGGCATTAAGCGTCGAGATCCGGCCAAAACTCCACCCCTGCCGAAAGACTCCCTGATCATCCGTGACTGGACGTCCGATTACCTGCAGGATCCCATGTTTAAAGAGGTCTTTGGAAATCTCAAATCCAAAGATGCTCACAGGGATGGGATTTTTGCTGAGTACTCGTTGGATGGGGGGAAGCTGTGGATGGAGGGTAAATTGTGTGTGCCAGACGCCCTAGCCCCCCGAGTGTTAAACTGGTGGCACAAATGGGAGTCCCCCCACGCACATGGCCGTCGACTGTGGTCGATGATTAAACATAGGTTGTTTGGCTCACGGCTATATACTCACTGCATGAAAGTAGCCGCCGGATGTGCCCAATGTGCTGTCTCGACGCCCCCCAGCGCGAAGAAGCACGGCCATCTGAGGCCTCATCCTATTCCGGAGCGCCTCTTTAACAGAGTCACCAGTGATTTCTTCTATCTCGGTGAACTCGATGACGAAGAGTGCCATTGGACTAATAAAAAAGGCAATGGTGTGCTCCTTATTCAGTGCCGTCATTCCGGCTACATTCAAGTGTTGCCTTGCAACATTGAGTCGATGACTGGCAAGGCTGCCGCCAAATGGTGCGCGCAGACCTGGATGGGAGGTTGGGACGTCCCATCCGAGGTGGTGACGGATTCAGGCAAAGAGTACACCTCCGAATGGTGGAGAGAATTGTGTGCTCGCCTTGGAATCCACCACCTCCGATGTGAAATCCACTCGCATCGAGCGCTGCCTGGCGAAAGAGCCGGCCGCTCAATAATAAATATGCTTCGTAAGGAGCTCGCGAGTGAAAAGGATTTCCATTGGATGGAAGTTCTCTTCGCATTGCTTCGCCGTTACCACAACACGCCTTTGTATCATGGCCTTTCTCCAAATGAAATTGTCTTTGGACGAAAGAAGTGTTGGTGGAACATGCCGTTGAATAATCCTCGCCCCTGTAAAGATGCTTCGCTGTTTTTGGACGAAGTCCAACGAGCAGATAAAACTGTGTCGAAATTAATCGAGAAGCATCAAGCTGACTGGCTTTGGGTTCAGAATCAAGGTCGAAAAAACCCCCACATTTTTGAAGTCGATGATCGAGTTTGGCTTCGAAAATCCGAAACCACCCTGGACGGAGATGACAAGCTTCTTCCCTTGTGGGAGGGGCCATTCGCTGTTACAGCGCGTCTTGGTGAGAACAGGTGGAGGATTCGTGTGGATGTCAGCAGGGAAATTGACGTTTCGGGCGATCGCCTCAAGAGAGAGATCCCCTCCCCCAAGGATCGAGTTAAACCCCTTTTTTGGACTGCGAAACACTTGTCTGATCGGGTCATCGAAGGGGGGAAGTACGAACTCAAGAGGATTGTTGAAGCAAGACGTGACGCCAAGGGCGAATGGGAATTTCTGTGTGAGTGGAGGGGCTTTGATTCCAGTCACAACAACTGGGAACCAGCCCAATCTTTTGTCCATGGATACACCAAGGGGTTCATCGACTTCCTGAAGAAGCACCCCGAAATTGGTGTACTCCTGACAGATTGTTTGTCGAAACCAGACAGACAAGTGGAGAGCGACGGAAAACGACCTGTGGTGAATCGAGATCCAGCCTTTTACGGCCCTCAGCAGCCACATTCCAGGGCTGATCCGTCGATCCCCCCTCCTGCGGTCAGGCCAGCCCAGGAGCCAAATGAGGACCAAGCTTCGAGTTCGGCCGCTGATTTGCAGCGCCCAAGCCGTACGAGGGCCAGGCCAGACAGGTTGGTGGTCACATGTATTCGTGCTTGGCCGAATTGAGGAAGCCATCCTACCACATTCTGCTCAATCCACTGTTCATTCTTTCTGTTACTGTCATGATGTGGAGAACTGCGAATGTTTGATAATTTGACGTCAATCAATCAATTCTTCTTTGGTCTCCGTTCGGTAGCGTATTTAAAGTCGAAAGCCGAAAGCCACGGAGTGTGCTGCCGTGTTCAGAAAAAACCAAAATCAGGCTTAATTCAGGCAGATTCGGGGTAATCTTGTCTCTGTTGGTCTGTGCATCTTTGGAATTTGGCTACTCGTGCAGATGGAAGCAAATGTACATAATCAAAACGCTGGCCAGCGACAGTCGCCCTTTTCAGCGACATTCACCCCTACAGGCACCCCCTGTAGTACTGGCTGCACCAGATGCGACGCCAGGAGCTCAGATCATACCTTCATTTGCTGTGATGCTAACGCCAACGTCCAGATTCAGATCCAGGATCCTCAAATTTGCCTTGAATTTCTCAGGTTTGTCCATCATTCTGCCACTGTTGTACGAAACCCAGACGTCAATTGTTCAGACAACCTTCAGATAGGAGCTCTAGAGACTTCTAAAAGCAACCTCTGAAGTCCGTAAGCTTCGTTGTATTTTTGGCACACGCCAATGTGAGCTCAATCCGACCTGAAACTGTCGAGAATGGTGAATCCAAGTGTCTTGCGGGACTTCATCGAAAGATTGGCCTTGTCCAAGTCGATTGACACCACCGCCATTGTAAATTCGGTGTCTCTCAGTTATATACTGTCAGTAAAGCGCCTTCAGCGAACCTTTGGCGTGTTACACGCCGAGGATCCAGGGCTATCATGTCCCATCATGATGCATCATCACATGATCCACATTTTCAATGAATCTGTTGGATGCTCGCGAACCAACGTGCCGGAAAGCACAATTGAGCTGAATAAACGACAATATATATTTACTTTAGTCTAAACGAAGGTGTTAGTAGTTTCAGTTGTAGACATTCCGCTTCATTTCACTTTCATCTTAGGGAAATTGCTGACATTAGGACAATTTAGATTGATTTCCTTGTCATCTCCTCTCATTGCTCGAAGATCTGTTTAGATCTAGGTGCACAGAAGAACATCTCTACCTTCAATGGTTCACATAGGGTCTGTAGACAACATTTGTAATTGTTTTACCTCTCTGTGAGTGTTTAATCTCCTTCATCTCTGCTCCAAATGATTCTTAATCTTGCTCAATCTTGTGATCATCCACCAGATGCGCCAAATCTGAGCCACATGCTGCACTTTTCAGAACGAGAAAAGCGGGAATAACACGATGTGGAGTTCGGCGAGGACACCGTAGCGTGCCCGCGACAGCGAAACTGTGCCAGAGCGCTGAGAAGTCACTCCAATTCTTGATCCCCCCACTCAATCCACCAATAATCTACCTCATTCTCAACCAATGCATGGTTTGGTATCGATTCTCGATACGTTTACATGCTTTTTAGCCCCTAACCTAATGTTTTACTGCACGGAGAACTGTTCGTCACTTCTCATTCTGTCTCATTTCAGGTTCATCCAGCCTGATTCAGTGCCAATTCAGCCCAAATCAGGTCAGATCAAGCAGATTTCGCCCCATCAGGGCTACATTTCTATGTTTTTCTGGGACTTACCCGCACTACGTTCTTCGTTGACGTAGCGACACACCCCAGTGTGTTTTTGGAGGGGGAGTGTAAGTGCGGCTAGCCCCATCTGCTCAGACTTTCTGACATTCTGTCCAGATTGGCTACATTTTGGTCATTTTCTTTGCTTGGGCGGAATTGCCGCCTCGCAGCTCAGTCTCAGGATATTTCCTATATATTTCTGATATGCCGGATTTGATTCCGCGGTCCATTTCCCGTAAATCCGCCGCGTTCCGCTATTTTAGCTGGAATCGCCATTTGCCGCTGACGCGCGCTCGCGGGCCAGATCGGCCAAATATTTTTACATAATTGGATTATTTAAATCTTTTCAGACAGTTTTGGACACTCAGATGTATTTAGAATAATTCGCATCAATTTTCTTCATAGACTGGGATTTTCTGCCGGACCACAATCAGCATGGACCTTGCTTCTGTTGTCGCTGCTCTTGCCTCCGTTGGTGTTCGAGTATCCGGTTCTACCCCCAATAACAACATCCAGGGAGACTCCTCGCGTGCCTGCCCCACTGGTCTGGCCAGCCCCGAGCCCTCCGGCACCCTCAACGACCCAGGGCAGCACTTTCAGATCCTTCCAACCAAAGATGCGATAGACACATGGGACTTAGGTCCCAATATATGCCACCTGCCATCCCTCATGGTCGCCTCTAGCTATTTTTCTCATTGGAGAGAAAGTGACACACGTATGGGGCAGAATGGCAACATACCCCAAATTGGGTGACTCACAACTCTCCCATCAAGAGGAGAGGCCACATGGGGAAACACCCTATTCGATGTGGGCTTATGTGCCCTCTCCGAATTGCGCTTACCCTTGGTCAAGTGGCGCACGCAACCTCGGGGGTGAAATGAGGATGAGAAGGAGTTTGTGGCCATTTTGGGCAAAACGGCCAAAATTCACCCAAAAGCGGTCCCTCCAAATATCGTATCTCCGTATCGCAAGAGAAAGGAGCCTCGGGTATTTGCATGGATGTAAACCGAAGCTTTGCTTCCCTTTTGCAACAAGGGTTGAGGTTCAAAGCACAATGAAAGCATTTTTAACACCTCAATCCTTGAAGCACACTATTTATGGGGAAAAGTGCATATATCGGCGATATTGGCATGAACATATCCTTGGGACCTTGAGGAGCAAAAATATGAGTAAACACTTTTGGAGTAGGCCCATAGTAGGTGCTTTCAAATATGCACCCTATGGTTAGATTGTCTCTGCCCACTCGTGTCATTAGTGCTTGCATATGAGCGCGTGTGCAAAGAGGCAATGTGGCACGCGTGCTCACAAGGCGAAATTATATTAAATAGAAGACAAGGTTGTAAAAATCAACCAAGCCATCCACGATGTTCTTCGTGGTCTCTACTTTACATATTGACTTAGTTCGAGGCTCAACTCCCCAAAGGCTTCGAGTACGAGCCTCAGGGGTTTGGCCATTTTGGCCTAATTTTCGACCAAAACTTGCCCTCTTTTGAAAATAGAGTCTTGGTACGCATTGAATTGCGTGGAGCCATCGTTGAGTTATCTCGTAAAACGAAAATGGCCCCGGGCTTTTGGTCTTGTGAGCATTGTGTTCGGTCATTAACGTTCATGCTCACAAGGCCACAAAGTTAGCGTTTGCGCACGCAAACGACTTGGGTTTGCGAGACCCATAGGCTGCCTAAAACACCGCCATTGCTCGCTTCCCTAAGCAAGATGATATGCCCGCGTGAAAGGGGCATGGATGAAAGACATAGGCGGGAGACGTAGGGTTCCGTGCGAACTCTTGGTCCTTGAGAAGCATGAGTTTGCACGATCGACGGAAAGCCTTGCGCGCTGATTTTCTCGAAAACCCAACGGCGAAAAATTCTGGTGAAAACACCAGATGAAAGTACATTAAATACCCTCTAGATTCAGCCCTTAAGTTCTCTTAGAACCTCACAGGTACTCGAGAAAAGTCAATCACAAAACTCGCCACGGAGAAGCGACGAAGGCGCGAGAACAGGCGACATCAGGCGGCGATTTCACGACAATTAGAAATCGCGGTAGAAATCGGGTATTTCACCGATTTCTGCCCGAAAATCGATCAAGACAATAAAATCATGGTAATTCTACATCGATTTATTGGTTAGAAATCGGATTCCAGATTTCACGGGTTAGAGAACAGGGATAGCTGGTGTCAACGGCTTCCGCACGGGTGTGACGGCTCGCAGGCCTCTGGGCCATGGGCCATAACGGGTGTGACGGCTCACAGGCCTCCGGGCCATGGACCATAGGTTCTGGGTACCGCTTCACCCCCCTCCTTAGAGCAGACCCTGGGGGGGGCTCGATAACACCCAAGCATGGCAGCGGGTACCCAGGACCATCCCCTGAAGGGGGGGGGGGGGTGTCACATCCTCACTTCAGGCCGGTCTGCGGGTTAGGTTGCCCATCCCGATCCCACGGTAAAACAAGTTTGATGCTGTAACTGTTAGTAACTGCAAGTATAGTATCAAGTATCAAGTCCCGGGTCCTGGCGGCGATTGTTCGGCATCCAAAGGACCCGTTAACCCATACCAGGCGCACCGGGTGCCGGCTGCTACGGTCACCACCACAGTGGCAGTGGCACACACGGCCAACATAGGCGACACACGACGACCGAGGTGGTCCCACAGGTCGAGAGCGACCACAAAGATCCATCAGGCTACCCCAAGCTTCCCAAGGCCCGCCGACTGGGGAGAGTCCCCACAGGTCCTTCCTCGGGCGCACCATGTCCATATCCATACGACACGAGTCCAGAGTGTCACAGCCGAACGAGCTCCTCCTTAAGGGATCGGGCATCAAGGCCGTCTTTTCCCTCGCCCTATTACCACGAAGGCCATACATGAGGGAGTCCTCGTGCAGTGTGGGCGGAGGCGTCGACTCCTCAAACCACCAGTTTCCTAGGCAGACTGACCGAGGTCAGGAGCACCGGAGGCCGCCATCCGACTGCAAGTGCGTCTGCGAGTCGGTAGGCTCACACTGGGACTGACAGTGGCGGACCGCTGGGAGTGTAGTCAGGCAACTGGGCTTCCCGCCTGGCGCCATCAGGATCTCCACATCACAGGGAATAGGGCAACACGGTATCACGAGCACTCAAACAGTAGAATATGTGCTTAGGTACTGGTCTGGGCGGGACCTTAAGTAAAAGCATGTAAACGGCGACTCAGGGCGCCTCTGTATTCCGATTCGCATCCCCTCGGGGGGGAGAAAACAGTCCATCTGTCGGTGATGGGCTGACAATCGTAACATACAAATGCACATATCCTGGGGGACAGAGAAAGTGAGCAATAATCAGGTAAACAGGCGTGTAAACACACTCTGGACAGAGTGCCAACCCACGCCACGGTCAGGATAAGGCAAATGCAGGAGGGTGGACAGAATAACGCCTGAATTCAGGCCATATATAGTCTCGAGACACACGTCGACTGGTCTGGATTCCGCAAGTGCCATGGAACCAGACCACTCACCAAAAATCGCAATGCCGATGACAGCGGCATCCGTTGCGCAACGTCGTATGGGCTTCAAGGCCCCCAAGAGCTCAAAAAACGTTCAGGACAGCCGCCCTACCTGGTTTCCCAAGGATTCAGCAGGTGGAGAGTGACCAATAGAAGAAGAGAGGGGCCATCCTCCTCTGGATTCAGCAGGGGGGGCTATACGGCCACTTTGATGGCAGGTCACCGGAAGATGTAAGAGAGCAAGCAAGTAAGGGACGATCCGTCGACCTCACAAGCGCTCAAAACACATCAGAAGAGAGCTCAGGGCGCTGATCAGGCACCCCTGGCTGCAATCGCCCGGGTGAGTGCTGCCAAGTCCGAAACGTGGATTTTTGTCTTGTGCTTGCGGATGTACTCCATGAAGGGAGTATTGACCCGCGGCACGAACGAGGAGACGAGTTCCTAGGTGTCGTTGGACGGCCCATAGCCTCGCCAACGAACCTTGAACTCCAGGCCTCCGGGTGCCGAGGCTTTCGGACGCTGAGCCAGGATCTTCTCGACAGTATAGTCGTCCTGCTCGGCATAGTCATCATCCGAATCAGCCTCATGTGCGGCATAGCTCAGGGACACATGTTGGCCACGGAGGTCGGGTTCCCGCACACGGAGTTGACTCTCGTGGCGCTCCCGGAACTGTCCGTGACCCACCTTGATGCGGTAGGTGTCCTCACCAATCCTGCGGACCACCTCTCGGGGTGTGAACCAGGTCTTGGTGCGGTGGGTGCCCATAGGGCGGGGTCTGATCACCCACACCGGGTCTCCCACCCTGAACTTCTGCGCTGTTGAGCTCGGGGCGGACTTCTGACGCTCAGCATGCTCCTTCTCGAGCTGCTGGCGGATATCCCGCGCCGTTTGCTCTTGCTGCGCGAAGAACTCCTTGGCATCCATGGCCATGCCATCACCAGACAAGGGAAGTCCCCTACCCAGGGGGTCCCTGCCGAACAGAATCTTGTGAGGGGACAAACCGCCCGGTGTGGGGGTGTCATGATGGGCCTTCAGAGCAGGCCACATCTCCTCAAACCAGTTCCGACGTGGATTGGTGATGTGGATCTTGCGCAGCTTCTCGAACAGCTGCCGTCCAGCCACTTCAGCACGGCCGTTAGACCGGCTGAGATAGGCGACGCTCTTGGCATGTCGTATTCCCATGAGGAAACACATAGCCTTGAACCAGCCACCAGTAAACTGGGGCCCTCGGTCACTGATAATGGTGCGGGGGATGTCAAAGACGGTCAGCCAATGACGAATCATCATGACTGCCACTTCCTTGGCAAGCAACCCCTTTTTGCGTGCCGGAACAGCTACAACGTAGCCGCTGTGGCGGTCCACACAGAGAACCACACAGTCAAAGGTCTCCTTGCCAATGTGCACTTCGGGCATGGAGAAGACGTCCATGGCCACGCTCTCCATGGGCTGGTCAGGAACCGGGGTCCATTGGGCTTCCCCCTTGACGTTCCGGTTATCGGGATTGCAGGCCTGGCAGACCGAGCAACCCTTCCTGACCTTCTTGATGGCGGTGTAGAGAATGATATGGTCGATCTCGAACCGGCGCTGCATGTCAAGGGCTTGCTTCTTGACCCCTGGGTGCAGCATTTGGTGGTGCCAAGCTTCACAAAGCTCGAGCACCCAGGACTCCGGTACTAGCAGCTTACCATTCCGGTAGAGCTTGCCATCTTCCTCAGTCAGCCCCTTTGGCCACTTCTGCCCGTCGTCAGGGTCGGTCAAAGCCCTATACTCGGCCGCAAAGGCCTCAGACTTGGCGTAGTCGTCGGTCCAGTCGTCCTGGAGGCAAGACTCCGGGAAGAGGTGCTTGTCGGACTCAGCTCCCGCAGGGGCGAGTACACTGACCGCTCTGCTCACCCTCGACGCGAGGGGGGCATCTGCAGCCATGACGACGAAGCATTGAGCACCCTCCTCCTCCATCAGGCGCTCCATTTAGATGATCCTCTTGGCTTCAGCGGTCTCAGCCTCATCGCCATGGGCAGAGATATCCGTCATGCCCTTGCTGGCGGGATAGGCCCACCTACTGAGACAGTCCGCCACGGTGTTATCCTTTCCAGGAATATACACAACCGTGAGGTCGAACTTGGCCAAGGTCTCATGCCATCTTGCCCGTCGGGAGGCGGGACCTGAGGGGGTGTCCACGTGCTCCTTGTGCCACGACTGCAGACTCTGATGGTCGGTGCAGACGGTGACGGGACCGAGGGCTATGTACCCAGCCAATTTCCTGAGAGCCATGACGATGGCATACGCCTCCTTTTCACGGGATGTCCACGTCCGTCTCTGGCCTTCCGCCAGGACTCGGCTCCACAAGGCCACGGGCACGTGCCTCCCGTCGTCAAGCACTTGCTCCAACACAGCGCCAATGGCGTAGTCTGAAGCGTTGGTGCGCAGGACGAACCCTCGGTCGGGATCCACGAGGTGCAGACCCACTGCGGATAGCAGCGCCTGCTTCATCCCCTCAAAGGCACGGTCGGACTCAGCTGTCCAGACCAGAGCCTTCTTGGACCCCTTCTTGGTCTCCTCTCGGTTGCCCTTGAGCATGGTCGTCATGGGGGCTGCATACTCGGCATACATTTTGATATACCCCGAGTAGTAGTTGCAGAACCCCAGATACGCCCGTAGCTCAGAGACCGTCTTGGGCTTTTCCCAGTGCTCAATCGCAGCCACCTTGCGAGGTATGGGCTTTCGCTGCCCGTTCCCGACTACGTGGCCAGCGAAGACCACCTCGCTTACCGCAATGGTGGCCTTGTCACTGCTGCCCGTGAGTTTGTGCCGAACCAGAAGGTCCAGCACTCGAGTGACGTCCCTCTCATGTGCCTCCAGGAGCTCCTCGTAGCTCAAACTGGGGTCCCTGGAAGCGATGATCACGTCGTCCATGAAGGGGTCCACACAGTCACGCACCGGCTCAAGCAGATTCTCCAGCATCCGCTGAAAAGCCGCATTGCCGTTGGTAACGCCCATGGGCATCACCTTCCACTGGAGAGGTCCAAGTGGGGTGCTCATGGCTGTGCAGGAACGGGACTCCTCGGCGAGAGGCATCTGATGATAACCATGTTTCAGGTCAATCACCGTGAAGATCCTCCGCCGGTGTTGTTTTTGCAGCATATCCTCAATGAGGGGCAGCGTATAGCTGTCTTTCTGCGTTTGGGCGTTTAGGCCGCGGTAGTCGACCACGAGCGGCCACTCACCGGCAACCTTCTTGGGGACGACGAAGCACGGAGAGGCCCATTTTGAGTGGCACGGCTCGAGCCAGCCTCTCTGGATGAAGTCACGGAGGATCTTCTCCATGGCCTCTTTCCTCTCGCCCCTCAGGGCAAACTCCCGGTGCCGATACACACGGGGGTCCTGCTTCAGTCGTATCTTGGCCTCGCCATACGGTCCACGCACCGGTGGAGGAAACACAGGCTTTCCGCTGAAGAAGGTATCCCCATACTTCTGCTTAAGCCTGGCCCTCAATGCCTGAATCTTGGGGCAATCGTCAGACTCCGCCTTGGCTTTTCCGGGCACTTGAACCACGGAGCTTACTTGAGGGGTAGCTACTCCGCTCGTCTTCAGCTCAGGCGGTCTTCTCAGGTGGCCCAAAGGGCCATCTCTGGTCTTGCCTCGGAATAGATCGCTGTAGGTGGGTGGGTTACCCCCGATTGGCTCGTCCTGGCTGGACAGGTGGTCCAGTACCCTCCTTACGAAGGTATCTCCATCGTAGGAACCAGAGACGATCGAGTCCACTTCCCACCAGGCTTTGTCCTGGCCTTTGCCCTCACGCTGGTTTCCCCAGTCGTGAAAGGGCTGATCCATATACCCCTGAACCAGATCCAACTCCTCTTCAGTGGGGGGGTCTTCCGATTCCGATTCTTCGATGTCAACAGGGGGAACCGCAAAGCATTGCCGCCATGGCTCCGCTACGATGCGGTTGACACACACGAAGTCCGTGGCGTCGGCCTGATCAAGGCCCCCATCAACATAGTGGAATTCCGTTGGCCATCTCTGGGGTGGCATGGGCTGTCCCTTAGCGTCCTGATAGACACTCTCTCCAGCCGGTAGGACGACCTTGTTTAAGGTCATGTTGGTCAATGAGGCTACCCAATGTCGGGTACTTTCCTCCTCGGTGCATCCCATAGGAACAACCAGCACTGCCTTGGAGCGGTCCTTGCGAATCTTCGCTATCGCTCTGGGAATGTCCCAACGGGGGCAATGGATCCACATCAATCCCTGATGCGGACCCCAGTGCTTCTTCCACGCGGAGTCCTGGGCGCTCCAGTACTTCTCACAAACCTGAAGATGGGCGGAGGTTCCTGAAGAGAACGCATCCAGGGCCAGATCTGAAGCTCCCAAGTCCGCGACAACTCGGCTCGCCAATTCCGGCCTTACGCCGTACTCCTGGTTTGCAGGACCAGTTGGCTCAGTGTCCAGCGCGGCGACTTCGAGCTGATTGCGTTCGGGGTGGATCCCTTGGCATTCCACATGGTGCTCAGGTGACGAAAGCCACGAGAGTTGGTTGTCCTTGTACAGGGTCATGGAGGCCTTGGCCGGGAGGACGCCGGAGTCCGTGTCCATCATGAAGTCGTACCCGACGATCATGTCCCAGTCCATCTCGGCCTCGTAGAAGCGACCGTGCAGGAGGATTTCCTTGCCGAGGTCTGGGCGGCTCAGCTCACGATGGTTCACGAACTGCAGCCCAATGGCCGCTTCCTTCGTGCCTCCCACCATGTACTGGCCGTTCGCCACATTCAGCCTGACAGGTTTCCGACTGTCGGTCATACCCTCTGGTAGAAGTAGGCCAGCCTTGACCAAGCTGACTTGAGCTCCCGTGTCGACCAACACGTCGAAAACCTTTTCCACTTCCCCGCATAAGGCACGGACCTTAAGATGCAACTGCCGCTCGCGACCGACACGGCGCACGGCGTGCAAACTCAGGATCTCCGGCCGTTCCAGAAGCTCAACAAGCGACCGGTGCAGGTCGTGGACAATGGGCTCAGGCTGCCCATCTGCAGCATCCAGCTGCGGTCCGGGTGATCCACCGATACTCTCGGATAGATCCTGTAGTACATCAAACACATTCTTGGTCGCGAAGGACGGACGGGTGCAAGGGTTCGTGCCTTCACTTGCCCTCACCCCGCCTCCGCGACTGGGTGCCGGACCGGGCCTTCCGCCCGCGGCAGTCCCTTTGTGCTTATCGACTCCCGACTGGGATGGTTCGGCGCTTCCCACGTCACCATCCTGCGACCGCCCTAGCTGGGGCCCTTGGCTGCAGGGGTACCGCTAGGGGGCGTCGGTTGTGGAAGTAGGGGAAGTCTCCTCAGCATCAACCCCGTTGACGCCCTTCTTCCTTTCCCTTGTTTCCTTTCTAGTCGTCTTGTTCTTGTCCTTGTTCTGGTCATTCTGGTTGTTCTCCTTGTTCTTGTTGTCCGATCTGGGGACCCAGTTCCGCTTGATCTCCTGGATCTCCTTGGCCAACTCGGTCCCCTGCGACACCAGCTTGGAGAGCTCGTCCCTGTCCACCTCCACCTTGGCTTCCCGGATACCCGCGGGCGCACGCTTTTTCGACCCGTGCGCCTTCTTGTAAGCCTCCGTGTCGGCCTTGTGGACGGCGCATGTTCGGTGGTCATGGTTGAAGCCTCGCTTCCTCCCATAACACACGAAACAGCCCTGAGGGTGAGCTCGTATGAACTCCCCAAATGACAGCGGAGGGTCGCCAATGCCAAGGGCCAAGCCAAGGGTCCCTCTTCTCCTGCTTCCTCCAACCCTGCTGCAGCGGCTTCCAGTTTCCCGGTTTGCTCCCCGCGCTCAGGTTTTTGGCCACGAAGGCGCAAACGGCCACCTCGGCAGGCTCATCGTCGTCGTCATCGTCGACGAGAGTCTCGTCGCCGTCGGCTCCCGCTGGGTCCATGGCAGCTTCCCCGCCAGGTCCCTCGCCAACGTAGTTGACGTCGCGGTCGCCGGGTCTCAACCCGCGGGTGTGGTGGAGGTTCCGGTACCCCTTGGGCACCTCCTCTCCAACCCACACCAAGATCTCGTCGCAGCTCATCCGCGCCGGGATGGCCTGCAGACGGATGGTCTGGCCGCTCAACTCACACTCGTCAAGGCGCCACATCGCGGTCTTCTCGCGATCGCCCGAGACAGTGATGAGGAGAGCTTTCCGCAGGGAGTGCTGTTTGACATCCCGGGCCACGTTCTTCCTCGTCCAAGCCACCACGTTCGTATGATACTCTTTGGGGAGCATCATCTTGACCGTGTGGTTGGACTTGGCCCTCTTGGATTCCTCCTTGGTGACCCTCTTGATCCATGCTTCCGGCAGCATGGAGAGCAGGCGAGCCTGCTCGTCACCCTCGTTCCAATCCTCCACGTTGCGGCGGAAGAGGGTGTATTTCCCTCGGAAGTCACGCCAGTCCCGTAGGCGGATCTCCCGTCCATCATGCTCAAGCTTGATGAACTTCCACCGCTTGGCAGCCACCTGCGGAGCGTCCACCCGCTCCTGCTCGTTGAGCCACTTCTTGGCTTCTTTGAGGGTCTTGATTTTCCCCTCCTTGGTCGCCACGAAGTATAGCTCGCCGAGCACTTCCGGCAGGCGGTACCTGAACCGTCTGAAGACATACTTCTCCGCATCAGCGGGATGCATGTCCTCAGTAACGGTTACTCCCCATTCGTCCAGCTTCTCCAAGAAGCGGTCGAGGTTGAGGGGGTTGCCGTCGTACATGGGGGGCTTGATGTCCTTCAAGTCTTCCCACACGGCGGCATCCGCGGCCTTAGAGACCATGAACGCCGGCCGCGAGGTCGACCGAGGTTCCCATCGGCCTCTCCCACGGACTCCCACGGCCACCACGTCCATCTCCTCCATGGAATCCCTGTGGCTACGCCGCGGTTCCTCCATGTACGCTGAACCTAGATGTTCACGCCGTACTCCTTCCATGTACTCATCCTCATCACGGCGCCGGCGGCTGCGTCCAGCGGCCTCCCGTCGTACACCACGCGGCGGGCTGATGTCGAACTCCTCCAGGTCCAGGTCCAGGTCCTCACCTTCGCCGACATCCCACTCCACGTCTCCTCTGGGGACCTCATCCCTGAGTCCACCATAACGTCCACCAGCCATTGGGATTGGCTCCAGGGCTGGTGCGGGGCGCCGGGGGCGTACCGGTGTTTGCGGTGGAGCACGGCGGTTGCGGTGCTCCGCGCTGAGCCACTCATCACGCCAATCTTCACTGCCACTGCCCGGCGGCACGCGCTCGTTGCGGCGGCCCGCGCGGGGGCCAGAGGGGGCGGTGAGAGAGGGGGCACTGGCGCTGGGGCGACTCCTGGGGGCTCCGCCGGGGGCGTGGGGTCTGCCTGGACCTGGTCCGGGTCCCCAGCCGTCGTCCGACGAGCCAGATCCCAGGGGTGGGTGGTCGCTGCTGACGCTCCCGCGGGCTTCCAGCGCGTCCAGCCTCTGCTGCAGGCCGCTGATGACCGTGTTCAGCTGCCTGGTCTCAGCCCTGGCGATGTCCACCTCTCTCTGCGCGCGCGCGGCGACCTCGGAGATGCGAGTCATCTCGCCCTTGCCCGTGTCTACCTCGCGCTCGAGGAACTGGACCCTCCTGCGGAGGTAGACAATCCACCGCCAGGTGGTATCCAGGTCGCCGTTCCCTGTTGGGTCGTCGGGGTACCCAGGGGGTCCTCCAGGAGGGCCTCCGCCGGGTCCGCCCTGTCCAGGGGGTCCTCCCCCGCCCGGTGGTCCGCCTCCAGGGGCTCCACTTGGTGGGCGTCCTCCAGGGGGTCCTGATGGTCCTCCGCCAGGGGGTCCCGGTGGGTCTCCACCGGGTCGCCTCAACGGGTCCGAGGATGGGCGCTTCCTCGTGATGCCGAAGTCCATGTCGTCATCCTCGTCCATGTCGCCCCACCTGGGCGTCTCGGTCTCGGAAGACTCCGAGCTCCGGTAGAGAGGAGGGAGATCCTCATCCTCACCTTCCGGCTCCATGGGGACGTCTCCGCCCCCTTCGCCCGTCCAAGCCACCACTTGGCGATGTCGGCGGCCTCGTTCATCCCCTGTCGCTGGACCGTCGCTGGCGGTGAAGAAGGGGTCACTGTCGTGGGGGTGTCCGCCCGCTGGCCTAGGTGGCCTCTCGGGGGTCTTCCCCTTGACCTTCCTCGGTCGATGAGCGGTGGGGCCACTGCTCCCACTGCTGCCCGTGTCGGCCTCGTCCAGCGTCATCTTGGAGGAGGCGTCCCCTTCGAACAGCTTTCGAAGGGTCTCCACTCGTGATCCTCCCGGGGGAGTCTCGCGGCGGAGTTTGGCCTCTGCCTCCTCCATTGCGGCGGCTGTGGCTGCGGCAGCTCGCCTTTCGGCCTCCTCCCGGGCACGAGCCGCCTCGGCTTCCCGGGTCTGCTGCAGCCGCGCCTTCTCCGCTTCCAACGCCGCCAGCTCCGCCTCCGTCTTGGCCCTGTCCTCAGCGACCTTCCGTCGCGCGGCCTCGATGGCGTCCTTCTTGGCGGCGTCCGCCTGGGCCTTAGCCGTAGCTTCGGCGTGGGCCCTTTCCTCCGCCTCCTTCTTTGCCCTCTCTTGGGCAAGCGCCTCTTCCAGCGCCCTCACCTCGGCCTCCTTGCAGGCAATGGCCTCCTGCGTCAGGCGGGCTTCATCGTCGGCTGCCGCCAACTCACCGTTGACCCGGGCAGTCACTGCCCCATGGGCGGCTACGGCCGTGAGTCCGGCCGCAATGGCCGCCACGGTCTGGGCGTGGATGGCCATGCCATGCGCCCACTCCGCAGCCTCCTCCTGGGCAATGCCGACGGCGCCCTCCACGGCAGCGCTGTGCTGCCTGGCCCGTTGCCGGGCAACCCGAAGGTTGCAGGGCACCCCACAGGCACGCTCACAGGCGCGCGCCACGTCCCTGTCGGGAGCGACGCTGCTGCTGGAGCTGGCCTGGTCGGCCGGCATCCTCCCGCGGGGGGCCAACTCCACGTCGCTGCTGGGGCCTGCTGGGGCCTGCTGAGGCCTCAGGAGCAGCGGACGGGGCTTGGCCTTGGTCTGCTTGACGACTTGGATGAAGTCGCCAAGGGTGGCGTGGCCGGGGTGATGACCACCATTGGCCCGTTCGGGACTGGGGGCTGGGGTTCCGCCCTTGGCGCCCTGGGCGGCTTCGGCGGCCAGGGACTCCTGGTACTCCCGCCACTTCTGGTCCCACTTCCTGTCCCCGGCGGACCGCTTCTCCTTCCCCGGAGACGCGCTGCTGCTGCCCTGCAGCCTGCGCTCGCTCCCCGGTTCCGGGAAGTTCTTCTCGATCATGTCCCACATGGAGACATTGATCGAGGCGCCCGACGGGTACTCGTTGGGGGTCTCGTCCTCCTCGATCCCGTCGGGGCGCAGCCCTTCGCCGGGCCTGTCCGGCCGGGTCCAGGTCCTCCAGCGCCTCTGCTGGAAGCGGAAGGCAAACCCTTCCGCCCGCAGCCAGTCCTCCACGGCCTGCAGGCGGTCGGGGGCGATGTCCGTGCGGAGCTCGAAGCTCCAGGGCATGCCGCCTTCGCACTGGGGGTGGCTGTGGCGGTAGTGCTGGTCCCAAACCAACCCACGCAGTAGGTGCGCTGCATGGGGGTGGGGCCGCGGCCACGTCCTACCCGCTTCTTGCCAATTCACCATGGCAGCGGGGGCGTAGTTGGTCTTGAGGTCCTTGGTGTGCACTCGCTCCACCTAACGAACTGGTGGTGGTTGTTGAGGCGGGTGCTGCAGCACGGGATTGAGAGTGCGGCTGGTGCTGGTTAGCCGGTGGTTGTGGAGGTGGTTGACGCGGCCTTGCTGGTCGGCCGATGGGACTCGCTGATGCAGGAGTCCTGGTCTGTGCACCTCTTTCACGGTCGCTGCGCGGTCAGGGCGATGCTCTTGACGGCACTGCGGGCTCCGTGACGAACTCGGCACTGTCGCTGGGCGGCGCCGCGAGCTGCTGCGCTGCGCTGCGAGCTGCTGCGCTGCGCTGCGAGCTGCGAGCTGCGAGCTGCTGCGCCGCGCTGCTCGGGGTTGGTGGCCCCGAGTGGCACGCCTGGGATGGGTAACCCCGCGGCGGTGAAACGCTTTTGACGCGTTCACGTGGGGGGCCTGGCCACGGGACGCTGCGGTGAACACGCGCAAGTGAGCAGGCAGGCAAAGCACTACGCTCACAGGGGCATCAATGCGCTCATGTCATGTGACAAAGCGTTTCAGGATCCTTGCCACTCTGCAACAAGGGAACGAAAGTATGTACAGCAACACATCAGGATATGTACACATGGGCTTAAGACTGGACTGGGGTAAGGGCATCACAGAACAATAGACACTCTATCCCAACTCGTATCCCAATCCCAGGTCCGACCCTCCCAGTGGCTGGTGGGGGCGGGGGCTCAAACACAACCCATGCCCTGCTCAGTCCGGACCCTGAAACCCTGCCAATAGGCGGGGTCTGCCGCCCAGCCACAGGCGCGTTCCTGGGGACCAAGGCTCTCCAAGGCCACCCCACAGTAGCTCCCTATGCTCCCTTAACGGCAGGTCCCAACCCCCCTCTGAGCCAGAGATATGGCCCCGCCATTATCCCCTAGGAGTTGGTAGCTGAAAATGGGCTGCTTCAGCCAAAACTGATATTGGCTCAAAAATCTCCAAAATTGACCCCTCGTCTGGACCCGCCAGAGGTAGGAACGAGGCAACTGACCCTATGCCCTTCGCATACGAACTCCCCAGAGCCCTCACCCAACCTGGTTCCCTCTGAGGTCCCGGCATCAGGGCACCACGGGTTCGTCACGTGGGGTCATGATTGCCAAAATGGCAAAATTGGCCGTCTCGGGCGACCGTCCAGGGTAGGAAATCTTGGCGATATTGACGCGCCAAGCCTTGATTCACCACCCTTGATATCCCCTATGGTCCCATGCCCTGGGTTATCGCTTGCTGTCACGCCGGCTGCTTACTGTTCACCGAGGGGATGACCACACGGACGGGGCAGAAAGCAACATGCGGTGCAAAGGTGGGGATCGTGGATCGCACCAAAAGTTGAATAACTCCGGATGAGCCGAAGGAGCAAATACAAAACTCAAGGGCGTTCAACCCTTGGTCATATGCTACAATATGCGCCCTTTCTTCCTGGCTAGATTCTGTGCCCCATGGAGATATGGTAATTCCAATATGGCATACAATGGCAAAAACAGCGAAATTTGGCCAAAACGGCCCGCACCCATGATTCCATATCTCCATGGCCACGGCGAGGATCCTTTCAACCAAAGATGCGATAGACACATGGGACTTAGGTCCCAATATATGCCACTTGCCATCCCTCATGGTCGCCTCTAGTCATTTTTCCCATTGGAGGGAAAGTGACACACGTATGGGGCAGAATGGCAACATACCCCAAATTGGGTGACTCACAACTCTCCCATCAAGAGGAGAGGCCACATGGGGAAACACCCCATTCGATGTGGGCTTATGTGCCCTCTCCGAATTGCGCTTACCCTTGGTCAAGTGGCGCACGCAACCTCGGGGGTGAAATCAGGGGGAGAAGGAGTTTGTGGCCATTTTGGGCAAAACGGCCAAAATTCACCCAAAAGCGGTCCCTCCAAATATCGTATCTCCGTATCGCACGAGAAAGGAGCCTCGGGCTTTTGCATGGATGTAAACCGAAGCTTTGCCTCCCTTTTGCATCAAGGGTTGAAGTTCAAAGCACAATGAAAGCATTTTTAACACCTCAATCCTTGAAGCACACTATTTATGGGAAAAAGTGCATATATCGGCGATATTGGCATGAACATATCCTTGGGACCTTGAGGAGCAAAAATATGAGTAAACACTTTTGGAGTAGGCCCATAGTAGGTGCTTTCAAATATGCACCCTATGGTTAGATTGTCTCTGCCCACTCGTGTCATTAGTACTTGCTTATGAGCGCGTGTGCGAAGAGGCAATGTGGCACGTGTGCTCACAAGGCGAAATTATATTAAATAGAAGACAAGGATGTAAAAATCAACCAAGCCATCCACGATGTCCTTCGTGGTCTCTACTTTACATATTGCCTTAGTTCGAGGCTCAACTCCCCATAGGCTTCGAGTACGAGCCTCAGGGGTTTGGCCATTTTGGCCTAATTTTCGACCAAAACTTGCTCTCTTCTGAAAATAGAGTGTTGGTACGCATTGAATTGCTTGGAGCCATCGTTGAGTTGGCTCGTAAAACGAAAATGGCCCCGGGCTTTTGGTCTTGTGAGCATTGTATTCGGTCATTAACGTTCATGCTCACAAGGCCACAAAGTTAGCATTTGCGCACGCAAACGACTTGGGTTTGCGAGACCCATAGGCTGCCTAAAACACCGCCATTGCCCGCTTCCCTAAGCAAGATGATATGCCCGCGTGAAAGGGGCATGGATGAAAGACATAGGGGGGAGACGTAGGGTTCCGTGCGAACTCTTGGTCTTTGAGAAGCATGAGTTCGCACGATCGACGGAAAGCCTTGCGCGCTGATTTTCTCGAAAACGCAACGGCGAAAAATTCTGGTGAACACACCAGATGAAAGTACATTAAATACCCTCTAGATTCAGCCCTTAAGTTCTCTTAGAACCTCACAGGTACTCGAGAAAAGTCAATCACAAAACTCGCCACGGAGAAGCGACGAAGGCGCGAGAAGAGGCGACATCAGGCGGCGATTTCACGACAATTAGAAATCGCGGTAGAAATCGGGTATTTCACCGATTTCTGCCCGAAAATGGATCAAGACAATAAAATCACGGTAATTCTACATCGATTTATTGGTTAGAAATCGGATTCCAGATTTCACGGGTTAGAGAACAGGGATAGCCGGTGTCAACGGCTTCCGCACGGGTGTGACGGCTCGCAGGCCTCTGGGCCATGGGCCATAACGGGTGTGACGGCTCACAGGCCTCCGGGCCATGGGCCATAGGTTCTGGGTACCGCTTCAATGCCAAGCCCAAGATGAGTTATTCGCCGGGTCTAAGATATGTTGGGCACCGAAGTATGTACCCTCATGACATACTTGGGTCATGATGTCAATTGAGCGCAACGTTGAGATACACGGTCGCCAGTTGACATCATGACGGGCAAAAAACAGCAATATTGGCGGAAAAAACACCCAAAAGTGCCTTGAAAGGCGCACAAATATATTATAATATCTTCGGCTTGGATTGAGTAATCGACCAATCCTTCTAAACGCAATGACTTGACACCAATGACCTCCGATTCCATATATGTGCTCCACTTGGGGCGCTTTGAAAGGTCACGAGCGCTACTTCCCAAGTGGGCACATGAAAAGATGGAAAATTGCAAAACACACACCTTGCTCCCAACGCATCGCTTTGGGATCGCCACACAAGCTTCCCTCCACGAAGGTTAAGCTTGCAA
This sequence comes from Eutreptiella sp. 'Long Island Sound 2002', assembly GCA_964036045.1. Classification (NCBI taxonomy): domain Eukaryota; phylum Euglenozoa; class Euglenophyceae; order Eutreptiales; family Eutreptiaceae; genus Eutreptiella; species Eutreptiella sp. 'Long Island Sound 2002'. Next base: position 90,104,940 of record OZ038382.1, on the reverse strand, counting down.
TTCATTGTGGAGAGTATAAGGAAGGGCCTCGTGCAATATGAGGTCCATTGGTGGGTGTATCGCTCTTAGCCAAACCCGCCAAATGGGCACGCATTACAACACATGGCACATACCACATATTGCCCAAAAAGGTAGCTCCCCCCACGATATGTCATGCCCCTCCAAGGGCATAACTTTGTGTCAATCGCGCATAGGAACTCAAGGAAAGTTCTTATGCAACACCAACACTTGCGCGCTACACTCGAAAGTTATCTTAACGCACGCAATATCATGGCCAAAGAGTTATAACGCAAACTCTACCCTCTTGACCATGATCCATTACGCTAGCGCGCACGTGTGGAGACGCAAGGCGTATAAAGCTTCCCAAATTACGTCGGGAGTATTGTGAATACATCCCACGTTTCCTTATTGTCATTCCTCGCAAACGGCACGAGATATGACCCTCACAGCTGGCCTCACGAATCAACTTTGTTTTGCCCATATCTCTAAGACAAATGGAGGGCAATACAAAAGGAAAGTTGATTTGTGCATAGGGAAGCACGTAGGTCCACTCGAAAGAGGTCAAATCAAGTGCGGAGATGTCGAAGTCGAAAATCCGATTTCGACATCCTTAAAAATTCGGATAAAGGTTGCGAGTGTAAGATGTGAAAATTGCGGATGCATCAATGCAATTCCCGAAGACTTTAGAGTCTTCGTCACGGATTGCGCTAAAATATCTGTATATAACAGTTAAACTGGCGGTTACGGTAAAGTCGCGAACTAACCGCCAGCTGTCAAAACAGTGAATATCAGAACGGAAGCGTAAAAATTGAAGGAACCAATATGAAAATAAAACCCTGTTGATTCCTGATATTCTGATATATACATCTCCGCTGGCGACGCATCGGTTGCCGATGCGGGGCTTTACGGCACGGAACACGCTCCCGCCGGGCTCGCACCGGGCGTCAACGGGCGTCTTCCCTTCCGTACATGGGGTTAGTGGACCGGAGACCGGTCTCCATTTCCGTACATGGGGTTAGTGGACCGGAGACCGGTTGTATGCCCTACCCTAGCCATCGGGTTCTGGCTACCGCTTCACCCCCCTCCTTAGAGCAAACCCTGGGGGGGGCTCGATAACACCCACACATGGCAGCGGGTACCCAGGACCATTTCCTGAAGGGGGGTGGTGTCACATCCTCACTTCAGGCTGATTCGCAGGTTAGGCTGCCCAAATCCCACAGTAAGACAGGTAAGGTGCTGTAGCTGTTAGTAACTGCAAGTATAGTATCAAGTATCAAGTCCCGGATCCTGGCGGCGATTGTTCGGCATCCAAAGGACCCGTTAACCCATACCAGGCGCACCGGGTGCCTGCTGCTACGGTCACTACCACAGTGGCAGTGGCATACACGGCCAACATAGGCGTCACACGACGACCGAGGTGGTCCCACAGGTCGAAAGCGACCACAAAGATCCATCAGGCTACCCCAAGCTTCCCAAGGCCCGCCGGCTGGGGGAGAGTCCCCACGGGTCCTTCCTCGGGCGCACCATGTCCATATCCACGACGCGAGTCCAGAGTGGTACAGCCGAACGTGCTCCTCCTCAAGGGATCGGGCATCAAGGCCGTCTTTTCCCTCGCCCTATTACCACCCAGGCCATACATGAGGGAGTCCTCATGCAGTGTGGGCGGAGGCGTTGACTCCTCAAACCACCAGTTTCCCAGGCAAACCTTCCCCATCCGACTGCAAGTGCGTCTGCGAGTCGGCAGGCTCACACTGGGACTGACAGTGGCGGACCGCTGGGAGTGTAGTCAGGCAACTGGGCTTCCCGTCTGGCGCCATCAGGATCTCCACATCACAGCGAATAGGGCACACGGTATCACGGGCACTCAAACAGAAAAAACTGTACTTAGGTACCGGTCCAGTCGGGACCTTATGTAAAAGCATGTATACGGCGACTCAGGGCGCCTTCGTAGTCGATTCGCATCCCGTCGGGGGGAAAAACAGTCCAAACTCAGTGATGGGCTGACAACATACAGATGCAGATATCCTGGAGGGGCAGAAAAACAACCAATAAGCGGGGTAAATAGGCGTGTAAACACACTCTGGACAGAGCGCCAAACCACGCCCCGGTTAGGATAAGGCATATGCAGGAGGGTGGGCAAGAAAACGCCTGAGTTCAGGCCATATATAGTCTCGAGACACACGTCGACTGGTCGGGATCCCGCAAGTGCCATGGGACCAGACCACACACCAAAAATCGCAATGCCGATGACAGCGGCATCCGTTGCGCAACGTCGTATGGGCTTCAAGGCCCCAAGAGCTCAGAAATATGAAGGTCAGTCGCCCTACCTGGTTTCCCAAATATTCAGCAGGGGAGGGAGTGACGAATAGAAGAAGAGAGGGGCCATCCTCCTCTGGATTCAGCAGGGGGGGGTATATGGCCACTCTGATGGCAGGTCACCGGAAGATGTAAGAGAGCAAGCAAGTAAGGGACGATCCGTCGACCTCACAAGCGCTCAAAATGCATCAGGGGAGAGCTCAGGGCGCTGATCAGGCACCCCTGGCTGCAATCGCCCGGGTGAGTGCTGCCAAGTCCGAGACATGGATCTTGGTCTTGTGCTTGCGGATGTACTCCATGAAGGGAGTATTAACCCGCGGCACGAACGAGGAGACGGGTTCCCAGGTATTGTGGGACGGCCCATAGCCTCGCCAACGAACCTTGAACTCCAGGCCTCCGGGTGCCGAGGCGTTCGGACGCTGAGCAAGGATCTTCTCGACTGTATAGTCGTCCTGCTCAGCATAGTCGTCGTCCGAATCGGCCTCATGTGCGGCGTAGCTCAGGGACACATGCTGGCCACGGAGGTCGGGTTCCCGCACACGGAGTTGACTCTAGTGGCGCTCCCAGAACTGTCCGTCACCCACCTTGATGCGGTAGGTGTCCTCACCAATCCTGCGGACCACCTCTCTGGGTGTGAACCAGGTCTTGGTGCGGTGGGAGCCCATAGGGCGGGGTCTGATCACCCACACCGGGTCTCCCACCCTGAACCTCTGCGCCGCTGAGTTCGGGGCGGACTTTTGACGCTCAGCATGCTCCTTCTCGAGCTGCTGGCGGATATCACGCGCCGTTGCCTCTTGCCGCGCGAAGAATTCCTTGGCGTCCATAGCCATGCCATCACCAGACAAGGGAAGTCCCCGACCCAGGGGGTCCCTGCCGAACAGAATCTGGTGAGGGGACAAACCACCCGGGGTGGGGGTGTCATGATGGGCCTTCAGAGCAGGCCACATCTCCTCAAACCAGTTCGGACGTGGATTGGTGATGTGAATCTTGCGCAGCTTCTCGAACAGCTGCCGTCCAGCCACTTCAGCACGGCCGTTAGACCGGCTGAGATAGGTGACGCTCTTGGCATGTCGTATTCCCATGAGGGAACACATAGCCTTGAACCAGCCACCAGTAAACTGGGGCCCTCGGTCACTGCAAATGGTGCAGGGGATGTCAAAGACGGTCAGCCAATGACGAATCATCATGACTGCCACTTCCTTGGCAAGCAACCCCTTTTTGCGTGCTGGAACGGCTACTACGTAGCCACTTTGGCGATCCACACAAAGAACCACACAGTCGAAGGTCTCCTTGCCAATGTGCACTTCGGGCATGGAGAAGAGGTCCATGGCCACGCTCTCCATGGGCTGGTCAGGAACCGGGGTCCATTGGGCTTCCCCCCCTGACGTTCCGGTTATCGGGATTGCAGGCCTGACAGACCGAGCAACCCTTCCTGACCTTCTTGATGGCGGTGCAGAGACCGATATGGTCGATTTCGAACCGGCGCTGCATGTCAAGGGCTTGCTTCTTGATGCCTGGGTGCAGCATGTGGTGGTGCCAAGCTTCACAAAGCTCGAGCACCCAGGACTCCGGTACTAGCAGCTTACCATTCCGGTAGAGCTTGCCATCTTCCTCAGTCAGCCCCTTTGGCCGCTTCTGCCCGTCGTCAGGGTCGGTCACAGCCCTATACTCGGCCGCAAAGGCCTCAGACTTGGCGTAGTCGTCGGTCCAGTCGTCCTGGAGGCAAGACTCCGGGAAGAGGTGCTTGTCGGACTCAGCTCCCTCAGGGGCGAGTACTCTGACCGCTCTGCCCATCCTCGTTCCGAGGGGGGCATCCGCAGCCATGACGACGAAGCATTTAACACCCTCGTCCTCCATCAGGCGCTCCATTTCAATGATCTTCTTGGCTTCAGCGGTCTCAGCCTCATCGCCATGGGCAAAGATATCCGTCATGCCCTTGCTGGCGGGATAGGCCCACCTACTGAGACAGTCAGCCACGGTGTTATCCTTTCCAGGAATATACACAACCGTGAGGTCGAACTTGGCCAAGGTCTCATGCCATCTTGCCCGTCGGGAGGCGGGACCAGAGGGGGTGTCCACGTGCTCCTTGTGCCACGACTGCAGACTCTGATGGTCGGTGCAGACGGTGACGGGATGGAGGGCTATGTACCCAGCCCATTTCCTGAGAGCCATGACGATATCATACGCCTCCTTTTCACGGGGCGTCCACGTCCGTCTCTGGCCTTCCGCCAGGACTCGGCTCCAGAAGGCCACGGGCACGTGCCTCCCATCGTCAAGCACTTGCTCCAACACAGCGCCAACGGCGTAGTCGGAAGCGTCGGTGCGCAGGACGAACCCTCGGTCGGGATCCACGAGGTGCAGATCCACTGCGGATAGCAGCGCCTGCTTCATCCCCTCAAAGGCACGGTCGGACTCGGCAGTCCAGACCAGAGCCTTCTTGGACCCCTTCTTGGTTTCCTCTCGGTTGCCCTGGAGCATGGTCGTCATGGGGGCTGCATACTCGGCATACATCTTGATATACCCCGAGTAGTAGTTGCAGAACCCCAGATAAGCCCGTAGCTCAGAGACCGTCTTGGGCTTTTCCCAGTGCTCGATCGCAGCCACCTTGCCAGGTATGGGCTTTCGCTGCCCGTTCCCGACTACGTGGCCAGCGAAGACCACCTCGCTTACCGCAATGGTGGCCTTGTCACTGCTGCCCGTGAGTTTGTGCCGAACCAGAAGGTCCAGCACTCGAGTGACGTCCCTTTCATGTGCCTCCAGGAGCTTCTCGTAGCTCATACTGGGGTCCCCGGACGCGATGATCACGTCGTCCACGAAGGGGTCCGCACAGTCACGCACCGGCTCAAGCAGGTTCTCCAGCATCCGCTGAAAAGCCGCATTGCCGTTGGTAACGCCCATGGGCATCACCCTCCACTGGAGAGGTCCAAGTGGAGTGCTCATGGCTGTGCATGCACGGGACTCCTCGGCGAGAGGCATCTGATGATAACCATGTTTCAGGTCAATCACCGTGAAGATCCTCCGCCGGTGTTGTTTTTGCAGCATGTCCTCAATGAGGGGCAGCGTATAGCTGTCAAGCTGCGTTTGGGCGTTCAGGCCGCGGTAGTCGACCACGAGCCGCCATTCACCGGCCACCTTCTTGGGGACGACGAAGCACGGAGAGGCCCACTCGGAGTGGCACGGCTCGAGCCAGCCTCTCTCGATGAAGTCACGGAGGATCTTCTCCAGGGCCTCCTTCCTCTCGCCCCTCAGCGCAAACTCCCGGTGTCGATACACACGGGGGTCCTGCTTCAGTCGTATCTTGGCCTCGCCATACGGTCCACGCACCGGCGGGAGAAACACAGGCTTTCCGCTGAAGAAGGTCTCCCCATACTTCTGCTTTAGCCTGGCCCTCAATGCCTGAATCTTGGGGCAATCGTCGGATTCCGCCTTGGCTTTTCCGGGCACCTGGACCACTGAACTTACTTGAGGGGTAGCGACCCCGCTCAGTTTCGGCTCAGGCGGTCTTCCCAGGTGGCCCAAAGGGCCATGTCTGGTCTTGCCTCGGAACAGATCGCCGTAGGTGGGTGGGTTGCCTCCGATTGGCTCGTCCTGGCTGGACAAGTGGTGGAGCACCCTCTGCAGGAAGGTGTTCCCATCATAGGAACCAGAGACGATCGAGTCCACTTCCCACCAGGCTTTGTCCTGGCCCTTGCCCTCACGCTGGCTTCCCCAGTCGTGAAAGGGCTGATCCATATACCCCTGAACCAGATCCAACTCCTCTTCTGTGAGGGGGTCTTCCGATTCTCCAATGTCAACAGGGGGAACCGCAAAGCATTGCCGCCATGGCTCTGCTATGATGCGGTTGACACACACGAAGTCCGTGGTGTCCGCCTGATCAAGGCCCCCATCCACATAGTGGAATTCCGTTGGCCATCTCTGGGGTGGCATGGGCTGTCCCTTAGCGTCCTGATAGACACTCTCTCCAGCCGGTAGGACGACCTTGTTTAAGGTCATGTTGGTCAATGAGACTACCCAATGTCGGGTACTTTCCTCCTCGGTGCATCCCATAGGAACAACCAGCACTGCCTTGGAGCGGTCCTTGCGAATCTTCGCTATCGCTCTTGGAATGTCACAACGGGGGCAATGGATCCACATCAATCCCTGATGCGGACCCCCGTGCTTCTTCCACGCGGAGTCCTGGGCGCTCCAGTACTTCTCACAAACCCGAAGATGGGCGGAGGTTCCTGAAGAGAACGCGTCCAGGGCCAGATCCGAAGCTCCCAGGTCCGCAACCACTCGGCTCGCCACTTCCGGCCTTACGCCGTACTCCTGGTTTGCCGGCCCAGTTGGCTCAGTGCCCAGTGCGGCTACTTCAGGCTGATCGCGTTCGGGGTGGATCCATTGACATTCCACATGGTGCTCAGGTGACGGAAGCCACGAGAGCTGGTTGTCCTGGTACAGGGTCATGGAGGCCTGGGCCGGGAGGACGCCGCAGTCCGTCTCCATCATGAAGTCGTACCCAACGATCATGTCCCAGTCCATCTCGGCCTCGTAGTGACGCGTTCCCGTGGGGGGCCGGCCACGGGACGCTGCGGTGACACGCCCAGGTGAGCAGGCAGGCAAGGCACTACGCTCACAAGGGCATCAATACGCTCGTGTCATGTGACAAAGCGTTTCAGAATCCTTGCCACTCTGCAAAGAGGGAACAAAAGTATGTACAACAACACATCAGGATATGTACACATGGGGTTAAGACTGGACTGGGGTAAGGGCATCACAGGACAATAGACACTCTATCCCGACTTGTATCCCAATCCCAGGTCCGACCCTCTAAGTGGCTGGTGGGGGCGGGGGCTCAAACACAACCCATGCCCTGCTCAGTCCGGACCCTGAAACCCTGCCAATGGGGGAGGTGTCCCGGCCAGCCACAGGCGAGTTCCTGGGAACCAAGGGGCTCCGAGGCCAACCGACAGTGGCTCCCTATGCTCCCATAACGGCAGGTCCCAACCCCCCTCTGAGCCAGAGATATGGCCGCACCATTATCACCCAGGAGTTGGTAGCTGAAAATGGGCTGTTTCAGCCCAATCTGAAATTAACTCAAAAATCCCCAAAATTGACCTCTCGTCCGGACCCGCCAGAGTTAGGGACGAGGCAACTGACCCTATGCCCTTCGCATACGAACTCCCTGGAGCCCTCACCCAACCTGGTTCTCTCTGAGGTCCCGGCATCAGGGCAACACAGATGAGTTAAGTGGGGTCATGATGCCAAAATCACCAAAATTGGCGTCATTCCCATGCGCGGCTTGCCCGGCCAAGGTAAAGCCAATGGCTCACAGGGTATGAGGCAGGACCTAGGACTTATATCTGAGTGTACAACTAGAAATTAAGTCCGGGCTCCCTGTGGGCTTAGAGAAATGGGGCCGCCAATTGACCACACGGAAGGGGGAAATTGGGGTCCCAAAAGGGGGTCATTTTGGCTGCCTGAAATGAGCCAAAATTTGGTGTGCTCCCAATAGTATATCTCCACGCCGGCTTGGAGATCGGATCCGCCATTCCATACGCAATCTACCGGGAGTCCAACTGAGACTCCCATGCCCTTGGCTCTCAAAGATCTCCATGCCACTCGGCGTGGTGACGATCCCAACTGGGTCCACAAATGCCAAAATGGCAAAATTGCCCACACTCACTTTGGACTAGCGCCTTAACGAAGGTTGCTCCGCTTCGCCCACGTGGTGTGTGAACCATGGGGACCACTGTCCATATCACCCATGTCATATATGGTCCATTGGTCCAAGTGTCCGGCGTGCACGAAGGTTAGAACATGGTGCACGGCGGGCAGCAAAAGTGGAAGATTGCTCAAAATGGCCAAAAATGCGCACGCTCATGGTTGGGGCAAATGAGGCACATGCCCGACTCGGACCAGAGTGTGCCATAGGATTGGTATCAAGTTATATGTGTCCAACGTATCTTTTGGGCGTCGCCCAACTCCTCCGGTATTGGGAATGGCAGGGTCGCCAAGTGAGCCCATGATTTGGGATAGTCCCAAATCGCCAACATGGCGGCCACGGTATGCCAAGCCTAAGAGGAGTTATTCGCCGGGTTCAAGATATGTTGGGCACCGAAGTATGTACCCTCATAACATACTTGGGTCATGATGTCAATTGAACGCAACGTTGAGATACACGGTCGCCACTTGACATCATGACGGGCCAAAAACGGCAAAATTGGCACAAAGACACACAAAAGTGCATCGAAAGGTGCACAATTATATTATAATATCTTCGGATTGGATGGTGCAACCAACCAATCCTTCTACACACAATGACTTGACACCAATGACCTTCAATCCCACATATGTGCTCCACTTGGGGCGCCTTGAAAGGTTACGAGCGCTACTTCCCAAGTGGGCACATAAAAATATGGAAAATTGCAAAACACACACCTTGCTCCCAACCCATCGCTTCGGGATCACCACACAAGCTTCCCTTCACGAAGGTTAGGCTTGCTCTTGATTGTAAGGAGTATGGAGAAGGGGCTTGCACAATATGAGGTCCATTGGCGGGTTCCGTTTGGAGCAATGGACCCGCCAAATGGGCACGCAACACAACACATGGCACATACCACATATTGCCCAAAGAGGTAGCTCCCACCACGATATGTCATGCCCCTCCAAGGGCATAACTTTGTGTCAATCGCTCATAGGAACTCAAGGAGAGTTCCTATGCAACACCAACACTTGCGCGCTACACTCGAAAGTTATCTTAACGCACGCAATATCATGGCCAAAGAGTTATACCGCAAACTCTACCCTCTTGACCATGATCCATTACACTAGCGCGCACGTGTGGAAACGCAAGGCATATAAAGCTTCCTAAATTACGTCGGGAGTATTGTGAATACATCCCACGTTTCTTTATTGTCATTCCTCGCAGGCGGCACGAGATATGACCCTTACAAGTGGCCTCACGAATCAACTTTGTTTTGCCCATATCTCTGAGTCAAATGGAGGGCAAGATAAAAGGAAAGTTGATTCGTGCATAGGGAAGCACGTAGGTCCACTCGAAAGAGATCAAATCAAGTGCGGGGATGTCGAAGTCGAAAATCCGATTTCGACATCCTGAAAAATTCGGATTAAGGTTGCGAGTGTAAGACGTGAAAATTGCGGAAGCGTCCATGCAGTTCCTGAAGGCTTTGGAGCCTTCGTGACGGATTGCGTTAAAATTTCCATTATAAACAGTTAAACTGGCGGTTACGGTAAAGTCGCGATCCAACCGCCAGCAGTCAAAACAGTGAGTATCAGAACGGAAGCGTAAAAATTGACGGAAACAATATGAAAATAAAACCCTGTTGATTCCTGATATTCTGATACACAAATCTCCGCTGGCGGTGCATCGGTTGCCGATGCGGGGCTTTACGGCACGGAACACGCTGCTGCCGGGCTCGCACCGGGCGTCAATGGGCGCCTTCCGTACACGGGGTTAGTGGACCGGAGACCGGTCTTCCCTTCCGTACATGGGGTTAGTGGACCGGAGACCGGTTGTATGCCCTAACCTAGCCATGGGGTTCTGGGTACCGCTTCACCCCCCTCCTTAGAGCAAACCCTGGGGGGGGCTCGATAACACCCACGCATGGCAGCGGGTACCCAGGACCATTTCCTGAAGGGGGGGGTGTCACATCCTCACTTCAGGCTGACTCAGGTTAGGCCGTTCAAATCCCACAGTGAGATAGGTATAATGCTGTAAAGGCTCGTAGCACATGTATAGTATCAAGTATCAAGTATCAAGTCCCGGGTCCTGGCGGCGATTGTTCGGCATCCAAAGGACCCGTTAACCCATACCAGGCGCACCGGGTGCCGGCTGCTACGGTCACCACCACAGTGGCAGTGGCACACACGGCCAACATAGGCGACACACGACGACCGAGGTGGTCCCACAGGTCGAGAGCGACCACAAAGATCCATCAGGCTACCCCAAGCTTCCCAAGGCCCGCCGACTGGGGAGAGTCCCCACGGGTCCTTCCTCGGGCGCACCATGTCCATATCCATACGACGCGAGTCCAGAGTGCCATAGTCGAACTCCTTAAGAACCCCAGATCTTAAGGGAGCTCCTCCTTAAAGGATCGGGCATCAAGGCCGTCTTTTCCCTCGCCCTATTACCACGAAGGCCATACATGAGGGAGTCCTCATGCAGTGTGGGCGGAGGCGTCGACTCCTCAAACCACCAGTTTCCCAGGCAGACTGACCGAGGTCAGGAGCACCGGAGGCCGCCATCCGAATGCAAGTGCGTCTGCGAATCGGTAGGCTCACACTGGGACTGACAGTGGCGGACCGCTGGGAGTGTAGTCAGGCAACTGGGCTTCCCGCCTGGCGCCATCAGGATCTCCACATCACAGCGAATAGGGCAACACGGTATCACGAGCACTCAAACAGTAGAATCTGTAATCAAGTACTGGTCCAGGCTGGACCAGGCTGTATGAACATGTACACGGCGACTCAAGGCGCCCTTGTATACCGATTCGTGGTGAAAAACAGTCCATCCCTCAGCGATGGGCTGATGACCATTAACATACAGATGCACATATCCTGGAGGGCAGAAAAACAAGCAATAATTTGGGTAAATAGGCGTGTAAACACGCTCTGGACAGAGCGCCAAACCACGCCACGGTCAGGATAAGGCAATGCAGGAGGGTGGACAGGATAACGCCTGAGTTCAGGCATATATAGTCACGTCGACTGGTCTGGATCCCGCAAATGCCATGGGACCAGACCACACACCAGAAATCGCAATGCCGATGACAGCGGTATCCGTTGCGCAACGTCGTATGGGCTTCAAGGCCCCAAGAGCTCAGAAAAATGAAGGTCAGTCGCCCTACCTGGTTTCCCAAGGATTCAGCAGGGGGGTGACTGACGAGTAGAAGTGAAAAAGAGGGGCCAGCCTCCTCTGGATTCAGCAGGGGGTGGGTATATGGCCACTCTGATGGCAGGTCACCGGAAGATGGAAGAGAGCAAGCAAGTAAGGGACGATCCGTCGACCTCACAAGCGCTCATGACACATCAGGGGAGAGCTCAGGGCGCTGATCAGGCACCCCTGGCTGCAATCGCCCGGGTGAGTGCTGCCACGTCCGAAACGTGGATCTTGGTCTTGTGCTTGCGGATGTACTCCATGAAGGGAGTATTGACCCGCGGCACGAACGAGGAGACGGGTTCCCAGGTATTGTGGGACGGCCCATAGCCTCGCCAACGAACCTTGAACTCCAGACCTCCGGGTGCCGAGGCTTTCGGACGCTGAGCCAGGATCTTCTCGACAGTATAGTCGTCCTGCTCCGCATAATCGTCGTCCGAGTCAGCCTCATGTGCGGCATAGCTCAGGGACACATGTTGGCCACGGAGGTCGGGTTCCCGCACACAGAGCTGACTCTCGTGGCGCTCCCGGAACTGTCCGTGACCCACCTTGATGCGGTAGGTGTCCTCACCAATCCTGCGGACCACCTCGCCGGGTGTGAACCAGGTCTTGGTGCGGTGGGTGCCCATGGGGCGGGGTCTGATCACCCACACCGGATCTCCCACCCTGAACTTCTGCGCTGTCGAGCTCGGGGCGGACTTCTGACGCTCAGCATGCTCTTTTTCAAGCTGCTGGCGGATGTCCCGCGCCATTTGCTCTTGCCGCGCGAAGAATTCCTTGGCATCCATAGCCATGCCATCACCAGACAAGGGAAGTCCCCTACCCAGGGGGTCCCTGCCGAAGAGAATCTGGTGAGGGGACAAACCGCCCGGAGTGGGGGTGTCATGATGAGCCTTCAGAGCAGGCCACATCTCCTCAAACCAGTTCCGACGTGGATTGGTGATGTTGATCTTGCGCAGCTTCTCGAACAGCTGCCGTCCAGCCACTTCAGCACGGCCGTTAGACCGGCTGAGATAGGCGACGCTCTTGGCGTGTCGTATTCCCATGAGGGAACACATAGCCTTGAACCAGCCACCAGTAAACTGGGGCCCTCGGTCACTGCAAATGGTGCGGGGGATGTCAAAGACGGTCAGCCAATGACGAATCATCATGACTGCCACTTCCTTGGCAAGCAACCCCTTTTTGCGTGCCGGAACGGCTACTACGTAGCCGCTGTGGCGGTCCACACAGAGAACCACACAGTCAAAGCTCTCTTTGCCAATGTGAACTTCGGGCATGGAGAAGAGGTCCATGGCCACGCTCTCCATGGGCTGATCAGGAACCGGGGTCCATTGGGGTTCCCCTTTGACGTTCCGGTTATCGGGATTGCAGGCCTGACAGACCGAGCAACCCTTTCTGACCTTCTTGATGGCGGTGTAGAGAACGATATGGTCGATCTCGAACCGACGCTGCATGTCAAGAGCTTGCTTCTTGACCCCTGGGTGCAGCATGTGGTGGTGCCAAGCTTCACACAGCTCGAGCACCCGGGACTCTGATACTAGCAGCTTACCATTCCGGTAGAGCTTGCCATCTTCCTCAGTCAGCCCCTTTGGCCACTTCTGCCCGTCATCAGGGTCGGTTACAGCCCTATACTCGGCCGCAAGGGCCTCAGACTTGGCGTAGTCGTCGGTCCAGTCGTCCTGGAGGCAAGACTCCGGGAAGGGTGCTTGTCGGACTCAGCTCCCTCAGGGGCGAGTACTTTGACCGCTCTGCTCACCCTCGTTGCGAGGGGGGCATCCGCAGCCATAACGACGAAGCATTTTGCACCCTCCTCCTCCATCAGGCGCTCCATTTCAATGATCCTCTTGGCTTCAGCGCCCTCAGCCTCATCGCCATGGGCAGAGATATCCTGCATGCCCTTGCTGGCGGGATAGGCCCACCTACTGAGACAGTCCGCCACGGTGTTATCCTTTCCAGGAATATAAACAACCGTAAGGTCGAACTTGGCCAAGGTCTCGTGCCACCTTGCCCGTCGGGAGGCGGGACCTGAGGGGGTGTCCACGTGCTCCTTGTGCCACGACTGCAGACTCTGATGGTCGGTGCAGACGGTGACGGGATGGAGGGCTATGTACCCAGCCCATTTCCTGAGAGCCATGACGATGGCATACGCCTCCTTTTCACGGGGCGTCCACGTCCGTCTCTGGCCTTCCGCCAGGACTCGGCTCCAGAAGGCCACGGGCACGTGCCTCCCGTCGTCAAGCACTTGCTCCAACACAGCGCCAATGGCGTAGTCGGAAGCGTTGGTGCGCAGGACGAACCCTCGGTCGGGATCCACGAGGTGCAGACCCACTGCGGATAGCAGCGCCTGCTTCATCCCCTCAAAGGCACGGTCGGACTCTTCAGTCCAGACCAGAGCCTTCTTGGACCCCTTCTTGGTCTCCTCTCGGTTGCCCTTGAGCATGGTCGTCATGGGGGCTGCATACTCGGCATACATCTTGATATACCCCGAGTAGTAATTGCAGAACCCCAGATACGCCCGTAGCTCAGAGACCGTCTTGGGCTTTTCCCAGTGCTCAATCGCGGCCACCTTGCCAGGTATGGGCTTTCGCTGCCCGTTCCCGACTACGTGGCCAGCGAAGACCACCTCGCTTACCGCAATGGTGGCCTTGTCACTGCTGCCCGTGAGTTTGTGCCGAACCAGAAGGTCCAGCACTCGAGTGACGTCCCTCTCGTGTGCCTCTAGGAGCTCCTCGTAGCTCATGCTGGGGTCCCCGGACGCGATGATCACGTCGTCCACGAAGGGGTCCGCACAGTCGCGCACCGGCTCAAGCAGGTTCTCCAGCATCCGCTGAAAAGCCGCATTGCCGTTGGTAACGCCCATGGGCATCACCTTCCACTGGAGAGGTCCAAGTGGGGTGCTCATGGCTGTGCAGGCACGGGACTCCTCGGCGAGAGGCATCTGATGATAACCATGTTTCAGGTCAATCACCGTGAAGATCCTCCGCCGGTGTTGCTTTTGCAGCATGTCCTCAATGAGGGGCAGCGTATAGCTGTCGTGCTGTGTTTGGGCGTTCAGGCCGCGGTAGTCGACCACGAGCCGCCACTCACCGGCAACCTTCTTGGGGACGACGAAGCAGGGAGAGGCCCACTCCGAGTGGCACGGCTCAAGCCAGCCGCTCTGGATGAAGTCACGGAGGATCTTCTCCATGGCCTCTTTCCTCTCGCCCCTCAGGGCAAACTCCCGGTGCCGATACACACGGGGGTCCTGCTTCAGTCGTATCTTGGCCTCGCCATATGGTCCACGCACCGGTGGGGGAAACACAGGCTTTCCGCTGAAGAAGGTATCACCATACTTCTGCTTCAGCCTGGCCCTCAATGCCTGGATCTTGGGGCAGTCATCGGACTCCGCCTTGGCTTTTCCGGGCACTTGAACCACGGAGCTTACTTGAGGGGTAGCGACCCCGCTCTCTTCCGGCTCAGGTGGTCTTCCCAGGTGGCCCAAGGGGCCATCTCTGGTCTTGCCTCGGAATAGATCGCCGTAGGTGGGTGGGTTACCGCCAGGCGGCTCGTCTTGGCTGGACATGTGATCCAGCACCCTCTGTACGAAGGTATTCCCGTCATAGGAACCGGAGACGATTGAGTCCACTTCCCACCAGGCTTTGTCCTGGCCTTTGCCCTCACGCTGGTTTCCCCAGTCGTGAAAGGGCTGATCCATATACCCCTGAACCAGATCCCATTCCTCTTCAGTGAGGGGGTCTTCCGAATCCGATTCTTCGATATCAACAGGGGGAACCGCAAAGCATTGCCGCCAGGGCTCTGCTATGATGCGGTTGACACACACGAAGTCCGTGGTGTCGGCCTGATCAAGGCCCCCATCCACATAGTGGAATTCTGTTGGCCATCTCTGGGGCGGCATGGGCTGTCCCTTAGCGTCCTGATAGACACTCTCTCCAGCCGGTAGGACGACCTTGTTTAAGGTCATGTTGGTCAATGAGGCTACCCAATGTCGGATACTTTCCTCCTCGGTGCATCCCATAGGAACAACCAGCACTGCCTTGGAGCGGTCTTTGCGAATCTTCGCTATCGCTCTTGGAATGTCCCAACGGGGGCAATGGATCCACATCAATCCCTGATGCGGACCCCAGTGCTTCTTCCACGCGGAGTCCTGTGCGCTCCAGTACTTCTCACATACCCGAAGATGGGCGGAGGCTCCTGAAGAGAACGCATCCAGGGCCAGATCCAACGCTCCCAGGTCCGCGACCACTCGATTCGCCACTTCCGGCCTTACGCCGTACTCCTGGTTTGCTGGCCCAGTGGGCTCAGTGTCCAGCGCGGCCACTTCGAGCTGATTGCGTTCGGGGTGGATCCCTTGGCATTCCACATGGTGCTCAGGTGACGAAAGCCACGAGAGCTGGTCGTCCTGGTACAGGGTCATGGAGGCCTGTGCCGGGAGGACGCCGGAGTCCGTCTCCATCATGAAGTCGTACCCGACGATCATGTCCCAGTCCATCTCGGCCTCGTAGAAGCGACCGTGCAGGAGGATTTCCTTGCCGAGGTCTGGGCGGCTCAGCTCACGATGGTTCACGAACTGCAGCCCGATGGCCGCTTCCTTCGTGCCTCCCACCATGTACTGGCCGTTCGCCACCTTCAGCCTGACAGGTTTCCGACTGTCGGTCAGACGATCTGGTGGAAGTAGGCCAGCCTTGACCAAGCTGACTTGAGCTCCCGTGTCGACCAACACGTCGAAAACCTTTTCCACTTCCCCGCATAAGGCACGGACCTTAAGATGCAACTGCCGCTCGCGACCGACACGGCGCACGGCGTGCAAACTCAGGATCTCCGGCCGTTCCAGAAGCTCAACAAGCGACTGGTGCAGGTCGTGGACAATGGGCTCAGGCTGCCCATCTGCAGCATCCAGCTGCGGTCCGGGTGATCCACCGATACTCTCGGAAAGATCTTGTAGTACATCAAACACATTCTTGGTCGCGAAGGACGGACGGGTGCAAGGGTTCGTGCCTTCACTTGCCCTCACCCCGCCTCCGCGACTGGGCGCCGGACCGGGCCTTCCGCCCGCGGCAGTCCCCTTGTGCTTATCGACTCCCGACTGGGATGGTTCGGCGCTTCCCACGTCACCATCCTGCGACCGCCCTAGCTGGGGCCCTTGGCTGCAGAGGCTCCGCTAGGGGGCGTCGGTTGTGGAAGAGGGGGTGTTCTCCTCGGCCTCAACCCCGTTGACGCCCTTCTTCCTCCTCTCACTACGAGTAGGCTTCTTGTCCTTGTCCTTGTTCTGGTTGTTCTGGTTGTTCTCCTTGTTCTTGTTGTCCGACCTGGGGACCCAGTTCCGCTTGATCTCCTGGATCTTCTTGGCCAACTCGGTCCCCACCGACGACATCAGCTTGGCCAGCTCGTCCTTGTCGACCTCCATTTTGGCTTCCCGGATACCCGCGGGCGCACGCTTCTTCGACCCGTGCGCCTTCTTGTAAGCCTCCGTGTCGGTCTGGTGGATGGGGCATGTTCGGTGGTCATGGTTGAAGCCTCGCTTCCTCCCATAACACACGAAACAGCCCTGAGGGTGAGCTCGGATGAACTCCCCAAAGGACAGCCGAGGGTCGCCAATGCGGCGAGGGTCCCTCTTCTCCTGCTTCCTCCAACCCTGCTGCAGGGGCTTCCAGTTTCCCGGCTTGCTCCCCGCGCTCAGGTTCTTGGCCACGAAGGCACACACGTCCACTTCGGCGGGCTCATCGTCGTCGTCATCGTCGACGAGAGTCTCTTCGCCGCCGGCTCCCGCTGGGTCCATGGCAGCTTCCCCGCCAGGTCCCTCGCCAACGTAGTTGACCTCGCGGTCGCCGGGCCTCAACCCGCGGGTGTGGTGGAGGTTTCGGTACTCCTTGAGTACTTCCTCGCCAACCCACTCCAGGATCTCGTCGCAGCTCATCCGCGCCGGGATGGCCTGCAAACAGATGGTCTGGCCGCTCAACTCACACTCGTCAAGGCGCCACATCGCGGTCTTCTCGCGATCGCCCGAGACGGTGATGAGGAGAGCGTTCCGCAGGGAGTGCCATTTGACATCCCGGGCCACGTGCTTCTTCGCCCAAGCCACCACGTTCGTATGATACTCTTTGGGGAGCATCATCTTGACCGTGTGGTTGGACTTGGCCCGCTTGGATTCCTCCTTGGTGACCCTCTTGATCCATGCTTCCGGCAGCATGGAGAGCAGGCGAGCCTGCTCGTCACCCTCGTTCCAATCCTCCACATTGCGGCGGAAGAGGGTGTATTTCCCTCGGAAGTCTCGCCAATCTCGTAGGCGGATCTCCCGTCCATCATGCTCAAGCTTGATGGACTTCCAGCGCTTGGCAGCCACCTGCGGAGCGTCCACCCGCTCCTGCTCGTTGAGCCACTTCTTGGCTTCCTTGAGGGTCTTGATTCTCCCCTCCTTGGTCGCCACGAAGTATAGCTCGCCGAGCACTTCCGGCAGGCGGTACCTGAACCGTTTGAAGACATATCTCTCCGCATCCGCGGGAGGCAGGTCTTCAGTGACGGTCAGCCCCCAATCGTCCAGCTTCTCCAAGAAGCGGTCGAGGTTGAGGGGGTTGCCATCGTACATGGGGGGCTTGATGTCCTTCAAGTCTTCCCACACGGCGGCATCCGCGGCCTTAGAGACCATGAACGCCGGCCGCGAGGTCGACCGAGGTTCCCATCGGCCTCGCCCACGGACTCCCACGGCCGCCACGTCCATCTCCTCCATGGAATCCCTGTGGCTACGCCGCGGTTCCTCCACGTACGCTGAACCAAAATGTTCACGCCGTACTCTTTCCATGTACGCATCTTCATCACGGCGCCGGCGGCTGAGTTCAGCGGCCTCCCGTCGTACACCACGCGGCGGGCTGATGTCGAACTCCTCTAGGTCCAGATCCAGGTCCTCACCTTCACCGACATCCCACTCCACGTCTCCTCTGGGGACCTCATCCCTGAGTCCACCATAACGTCCACCAGCCATTGGGATTGGCTCCGGGGCTGGTGCGGGGCGCCGGGGGCGTACCGGTGTCCGCTGTGGAGCACGGCGGTTGCGGTACTCCGCGCTGAGCCACTCACCACGCCAATCCTCACTGCCACTGCCGGGCGGCACGCGCTCGTTGCGGCGGCCCGCGCTGTGGTGAGAGGGGGCGGTGAGAGAGGGGGCACTGGCGCTGGGGCGACTCCTGGGGGCTCCGCCGGGGGCGTGGGGTCTGCCTGGACCTGGTCCGGGTCCCCAGCCGTCGTCCGACGAGCCAGACTCCAGGGGTGGGTGGTCGCTGCCGACGCTCCCACGGGCTTCGAGCGCGTCCAGCCTCTGCTGCAGGCCGCTGACGACGTTGGTCAGCGACTTGGTCTCGGCCCTGGCGATGTCCAGCTCCTTCTGCGCGCGCGCGGCGACCCTGGAGATGCGAGCCATCTCGCCCTTGCCCGTGTCTACCTCCAGCTCGAGCAACTGGACTCTCCTGCGGAGGTAGACAATCCAACGCCAGGTGGTGTCCGGGTCGCCGTCCCCTGCCGGGTCGTCGGGGTCCCCAGGGGGTCCTCCAGGAGGGCCTCCGCCGGGTCCGCCCGGTCCAGGGGGTCCTCCCCCGCCCGGTGGTCCGCCTCCAGGGGGTCCACTTGGTGGGCGTCCTCCAGGGGGTCCTGATGGTCCTCCGCCAGGGGGTCCCGGCGGGTCTCCGCCGGGTCGCCTCGGTGGGTCCGAGGATGGACGCTTCCTCGTGATGCCGAAGTCCATGTCGTCATCCTCGTCCATGTCGCCCCACCTGGGCGTCTCGGTCACGGAGGACTCCGAGCTCCGGTAGGGAGGAGGGAGATCCTCATCCTCACCTTCCGGTTCCATTGGGACGTCTCCGCCGCCTCCGCCCGTCCAAGCCACCACTTGGCGATGTCGGCGGCCTCGTTCATCCCCGTCACTGGCGGTGAAGAAGGGGTCACTGTCGTGGGGGTGTCCACCCGCTGGCCTCCGCGGCCTCTCGGGGGTCTTCCCCTTGCCCTTCCTCCGTCGACGGGCGGTGGTGCCACTGCTGCCACTGCTGCCCGTGTCCGCCTCATCCAGCGTCATCATGGAGGAGGCGTCCCCTTCGAAAAGCTTTCGAAGGGTCTCCACTCGTGATCCTCCCGGGGGAGTCTCGCGGCGGAGTTTGGCCTCTGCCTCCTCCATTGCGGCGGCGGTGGTTGCGGCAGCTCGCGCTTCGGCTTCCTCCCGAGCACGAGCCGCCTCGGCTTCCCGGGCCTGCTGCAGCCGCGCCTTCTGCGCTTCCAACGCTGCCAGCTCTGCCTCCGTCTTGGCCTTCTCCTCAGCGACCTTCCGTCGCGCGGCCTCGATGGTTTCCTTCTTGGCGGCGTCCTCCTGGGCCTTAGCCGTTGCCTCGGCGTGGGCCCTTTCCTCCGCCTCCTTCTTTGCCCTCTCTTGGGCAAGCGCCTCTTCCAGCGCCTTCACCTCGGCCTCCTTGCAGGCAATGGCCTCCTGCGTCCGGCGGGCTTCCTCGTCGGTTGCCCTGATCCGGGCAGCCACTGCCTCATGGGCGGCCGCAGCCGTGAGACCGGCCGCGATGGCTGCCACTTTCGAGGCGTGGTAGTCCATGCTTCTGCCCCACTCGGTGGCCTCCTCATGGGCGATGCCGACGGCGCCCTCCACGGCAGCGTTCCGCTGCGTGGCCCGTTGCCGGGCAACCCGAAGGTTGCAGGGCACCCTACAGACGCGCTCACAGGCGCGCGCCACGTCCCTTTGGGCGGGAGCGACGCTGCTGCTGGAGCTGGCCTGGTCGGCGGGCATCCTCCCGCGGTGGGCCGACTCCACGTCGCTGCTGGGGCCTGCCGGGGCCTGCTGGGGCCTCAGGAGCAGCGGACAGGGCTTGGCCCTGGTCTGCGTGGCGACTGCCATGAAGTCACCAAGGGTGGCGTGGCCGGGGTGGTGACCACCATTGGCCCGTTGGGGACTGGGGGCTGGGGTTCCGCCCTTGGCGCCTTGGGCGGCTTCGGCGGCCAGGGACTCCTGGTACTCCCGCCACTTCCGGTCCCGCTTCTTGTCCCCGGCGGACCGCTTCTCCTTCGCCGGAGATGCGCTGCTGCTGCCCTGCAGCCTGCGCTCGCTCCCCGGCTCCGGGAACTTCCTCTCGATCAAGTCCCACATGGAGACGTTGATCGAGGCGCCCGACGGGTAGGCGTTGGGGTCCTCGTCCTCCTCAATCCCGTCGGGGCGCAGCCCTTCGCCGGGCCTGTCCGGCCGGGTCCAGGTCCTCCAGCGCCTCTGCTGGTGGCGGTACTCGTACCCTTCCGCCCGCAGCCAGTCCTCCACGGCCTGCAGGCGGTCGGGGGCGATGTCCGTGCGGAGCTCGAAGCTCCTGGGCATGCCGCCTTCGCACTGGGGGTGGCTGTGGCGGTAGTGCTGGTCCCATACCAACCCACGCAGCAGTTGCACTGCATCGGGGTGGGGCCGCGGCCACCTCCTGCCCGCTTCTTGCCAATTCACCATGGCAGCGGGGGCGTAGTTGGTCTTGAGGTCCTTGGTGTGCACTCGTTCAACTCAACGAACTGGTGGTGGTTGTTGAGGCGGGTGCTGCAGCACTGGATTGGGAGTGCGGCTGGTGCTGGTCAGCCGGTGGTTGTGGAGGTGGTTGACGCGGCCTAGCTGGTCGGCCGATGGGACTCCGGGTCGGCCGATGGGGTTGATGCAGGAGTCCTGGTCTGTGCACCTCTTTCACGGTCGCTGCGCGGTCAGGGCGATGCTCTGGACGGCGCTGCGGGCTCCGTGACGAACTCGGCGCTGTCGCTGGGCGGCGCTGCGAGCCGCTGCGCTGCGCTGCGAGCTGCTGCGCTGCGCTGCGAGCTGCGAGCTGCGAGCTGCTGCGCCGCGCTGCTCGGGGTTGGTGGCCCCGAGTGGCACGCGAGGGCTGGGTAACCCCGCGGCGGTGAAACGCTTTTGACGCGTTCCCGTGGGGGGCCGGCCACGGGACGCTGCGGTGACACGCACAGGTGAGCAGGCAGGCAAGGCACTACGCTCACAAGGGCATCAATACGCTCGTGTCATGTGACAAAGCGTTTCAGAATCCTTGCCACTCTGCAAAGAGGGAACAAAAGTATGTACAACAACACATCAGGATATGTACACATGGGGTTAAGACTGGACTGGGGTAAGGGCATCACAGGACAATAGACACTCTATCCCGACTTGTATCCCAATCCCAGGTCCGACCCTCTCAGTGGCTGGTGGGGGCGGGGGCTCAAACACAACCCATGCCCTGCTCAGTCCGGACCCTGAAACCCTGCCGATGGGGGAGGTGTCCCGCCCAGCCACAGGCGAGTTCCTGGGAACCAAGGGGCTCCAAGGCCAACCGACAGTAGCTCCCCATGCTCCCATAACGGCAGGTCCCAACCCCTCTCTGAGCCAGAGACATGGCCCCGCCAATATCACCCAGGAGTTGGTAGCTGAAAATGGGCTGTTTCAGCCCAATCTGAAATTAACTCAAAAATCCCCAAAATTGACCTCTCGTCCGGACCCGCCAGAGGCAGGGACGAGGCAACTGACCCTATGCCCTTCGCATACGAACTCCCTGGAGCCCTCACCCAACCTGGTTCTCTCTGAGGTCCCGGCATCAGGGCAACACGGATGAGTTAAGTGGGGTCATGATGCCAAAATCACCAAAATTGGCGTCATTCCCATGCGCGGCTTGCCCGGCCAAGGTAAAGCCAATGGCTCACAGGGTAGGAGGCGGGACCTAGGACTCATATCTGAGTGTACAACTAGAAATTAGGTCCGGGCTCCCTGTGGGCTTAGAGAAATGGGGCCGCCAATTGACCACACGGAAGGGGGAAATTGGGGTCCCAAAAGGGGGTCATTTTGGCTGCCTGAAATGAGCCAAAATTTGGTGTGCTCCCA
The DNA here is from genome assembly GCA_964036045.1 of Eutreptiella sp. 'Long Island Sound 2002'. NCBI lineage: Eukaryota > Euglenozoa > Euglenophyceae > Eutreptiales > Eutreptiaceae > Eutreptiella > Eutreptiella sp. 'Long Island Sound 2002'. The sequence continues at coordinate 90,082,870 of OZ038382.1, read as the reverse complement.
ATAGTATATCTCCACGCTGGCTTGGAGATCGGATTCGCCATTCCATACGCCATCCATCGGGAGTCCAACAGAGACTCCCATGCCCTTGGCTCCCAAAGATCTCCATGCCACTTGGCGTGGTGACGATCCCAACTGGGTCCACAAATGCCAAAATGGCAAAATTGCCCACACTCACTTTGGGCTAGCGCCTTAACGAAGGTTGCTCCGCTTCGCCCACGTGGTGTGTGAACCATGGGGACCACTGTCCATATCACCCATGTCATATATGGTCCATTGGTCCAAGCGTCCGGCGTGCACGAAGGTTAGAACATGGTGCACGGCGGGCAGCAAAAGTGGAAGATTGCTCAAAATGGCCAAAAATGCGCACACTCATGGTTGGGGCAAATGAGGCACATGCCCGACTTGGACCGGAGTGTGCCATAGGATTGGTATCAAGTTATATGTGTCCAACGTATCTTTTGGGCGTCGCCCAACTCCTCCGGTTTTGGGAATGGCAGGGTCGCCAAGTGAGCCCATGATTTGGGATAGTCCCAAATCGCCAACATGGCGGTCACGGTATGCCAAGCCTAAGAGGAGTTATTCGCCGGGTTCAAGATATGTTGGGCACCGAAGTATGTACCCTCATAACATACTTGGGTCATGATGTCAATTGAACGCAACGTTGAGATACACGGTCGCCACTTGACATCATGACGGGCCAAAAACGGCAAAATTGGCACAAAGACACACAAAAGTGCATCGAAAGGTGCACAATTATATTATAATATCTTCGGATTGGATCGTGCAACCAACCAATCCTTCTACACACAATGACTTGACACCAATGACCTTCGATCCCACATATGTGCTCCACTTGGGGCGCCTTGAAAGGTTACGAGCGCTACTTCCCAAGTGGGCACATAAAAATATGGAAAATTGCAAAACACACACCTTGCTCCCAACCCATCGCTTCGGGATCACCACACAAGCTTCCCTTCACGAAGGTTAGGCTTGCTCTTGATTGTAGGGAGTATGGAGAAGGGGCTTGCACAATATGAGGTCCATTGGCGGGTTCGGTTTGGAGCAATGGACCCACCAAATGGGCACGCAACACAACACATGGCACATACCACATATTGCCCAAAAAGGTAGCTCCCACCACGATATGTCATGCCCCTCCAAGGGCATAACTTTGTGTCAATCGCTCATAGGAACTCAAGGAGAGTTCCTATGCAACACCAACACTTGCGCGCTACACTCGAAAGTTATCTTAACGCACGCAATGTCATGGCCAAAGAGTTATACCGCAAACTCTACCCTCTTGACCATGATCCATTACACTAGCGCGCACGTGTGGAAACGCAAGGCATATAAAGCTTCCTAAATTACGTCGGGAGTATTGTGAATACATCCCACGTTTTCTTATTGTCATTCCTCGCAGGCGGCACGAGATATGACCCTTACAAGTGGCCTCACGAATCAACTTTGTTTTGCCCATATCTCTGAGTCAAATGGAGGGCAAGATAAAAGGAAAGTTGATTCGTGCATAGGGAAGCACGTAGGTCCACTCGAAAGAGGTCAAATCAAGTGCGGGGATGTCGAAGTCGAAAATCCGATTTCGACATCCTGAAAATTCGGATTAAGGTTGCGAGTGTAAGATGTGAAAATTGCGGAAGCGTCCATGCAGTTCCTGAAGGCTTTGGAGCCTTCGTGACGGATTGCGTTAAAATTTCCATTATAAACAGTTAAACTGGCGGTTACGGTAAAGTCGCGATCCAACCGCCAGCAGTCAAAACAGTGAGTATCAGAACGGAAGCGTAAAAATTGACGGAAACAATATGAAAATAAAACCCTGTTGATTCCTGATATTCTGATACACAAATCTCCGCTGGCGGTGCATCGGTTGCCGATGCGGGGCTTTACGGCACGGAACACGCTCCCGCCGGGCTCGCACCGGGCGTCAATGGGCGCCTTCCGTACACGGGGTTAGTGGACCGGAGACCGGTCTTCCCTTCCGTACATGGGGTTAGTGGACCGGAGACCGGTTGTATGCCCTAACCTAGCCATGGGGTTCTGGGTACCGCTTCAGTAGAAGCGACCTTGCAGGAGGATTTCCTTGCCGAGGTCTGGGCGGCTCAGCTCAAGGTGGTTCACGAACTGCAGCCCAATGGCCGCTTCCTTAGTGCCTCCCACCATGTACTGGCCGTTCGCCACCTTCAGCCTGACAGGTTTCCGACTGTCGGTCAAACACTCTGGAGGAAGTAGGCCAGCCTTGACCAAGCTGACCTGAGCTCCCGTGTCGACCAACACGTCGAAGACCTTTTCCACTTCCCCGCATAAGGCACGGACCATAAGGTGCAACTGCCGCTCACGCCCCACTCGGCGGACGGCGTGCAAGCTCAGGATCTCCGGCCGTTCCAGAAGCTCAACAAGCGAGTGGTTCAGGTCGTGGACAATGTGCTCAGGCTGCCCATCTGCAGCATCCAGCTGCGGTCCGGGTGATCCTCCGATACTCTCGGATAGATCTTGTAGTACATCAAACAGATTCTTGGTCGCGAAGGATGGACGGGTGCAAGGGTTCGTGCCTTCACTTGCCCTCACCCCGCCTCCGCGACTGGGTGCCGGACCGGGCCTTCCGCCCGCGGCAGTCCCTTTGTGCGTACCGACTCCCGATTGGGATGGTGTGGCGCTTCCCACGACACCATCCTGCGACCGCCCTAGCTGGGGCCCTTGGCTGCAGGGGCTCCGCTAGGGGGCGTCGGTTGTGGAAGTAGGGGTTTTCTCCTCCGCATCAACCTCGTTGACACCCTTATTCCTTCGCCTATTGCTAGGCTTCTTGTCCTTGTCCTTGTTCTGGTCATTCTAGTTGTTCTCCTTGTTCTTGTTGTTTGACCTGGGGACCCAGTTCCTCTTGATCTCCTGGATCTCCTTTGCCAACTCGGTCCCCTGCGACATCAGCTTGGAGAGCTCTTCCTTGTCCACCTCCACCTTGGCTTCCCGGATACCCGCGGGCGCACGCTTCTTCAAACCGTGCGCCTTCTTGTAAGCCTCCGTGTCGGCCTGGTGAGTGGGGCATGTTCGGTGGTCATGGTTGAAGCCTTTCTTCCTCCCATAACACACGTAACAGCCCTGCGGGTGAGCTCGTATGAACTCCCCAAAGGACAGCGGAGGGTCGCCAATGCGGCGGGGGTCCCTCTTCTCCTTCTTCTTCCAACCCGGCTGCAGGGGCTTCCAGCTTCCCCGGTTGTTCCCCGCGCCGTTGTGAGCCACGAAGGCACAGACGGCCATCTCGGCGGGCTCATCGTCGTCGTCATCGTCGACGAGAGTCTCGTCGCTGTCGGCTCCCGCTGGGTCCATGGCAGCTTCCCCGCCAGGCCCCTCGCCAACGTAGTTGACGTCACGGTCGCCGGGCCTCAACCCGCGGGTGTGGTGGAGGTTCCGGTACTCCTTGAGTACTTCCTCTCCGACCCACTCCAGGATCTCGTCGCAGCTCATCCGCGCCGGGATGGCCTGCAGACGGATCGTCTGGCCGCTCACGTCACACTCGTCAAGGCGCCACATCGCCGTCTTCTCGCGATCGCCCGAGACGGTGATGAGGAGAGCGTTCCGCAGGGAGTGCCCTTTGACATCCCGGGCCACGTTCTTCCTCGTCCAAGCCACCACGTTCGTATGATACTCTTTGGGGAGCATCATCTTGACCGTGTGGTTGGACTTGGCCCGCTTGGCTTCCTCCTTGGTGACCCTCTTGATCCATGCTTCCGGCAGCATGGAGAGCAGGCAGGCCTGCTCGTCACCCTCGTTCCAGTCCTCCACGTTGCGGCGGAAGAGGGTGTATTGCCCTCGGAAGTCCCGCCAGTCCCGTAGGCGGATCTCCCGTCAATCATGCTGAAGCTTGATGGACTTCCACCGCTTGGCAGCCACCTGCGGAGCGTCCACCCGCTCCTGCTCGTTGAGCCACTTCTTGGCTTCCTTGAGGGTCTTGATTTTCTTCTCCTTGGTCGCCACGAAGTATAGCTCTTGGAGCACTTCCGGCAGGCGGTACCTGAACCGTCTGAAGACATATTTCTCCGCATCTGCGGGATCCATGTCTTCAGTGACGGTCACCCCCCAATCGTCCAGCTTCTCCAAGAAGCGGTCGAGGTTGAGGGGGTTGCCATCGTACATGGGGGGCTTGATGTCCTTCAGGTCTTCCCACACGGCGGCATCCGCGGCCTTAGAGACCATGAACGCCGGCCGCGAGGTCGACCGAGGTTCCCATCGGCCTCTCCCACGGACTCCCACGGCCGCCACGTCCATCTCCTCCATGGAATCCCTGTGGCTGCGCCGCGGTTCCTCCATGTACGCTGAACCCAGATGTTCACGCCGTACTCTTTCCATGTACGCATCTTCATCACGGCGCCGCCGGCTGCGTTCAGCGGCCTCCCGTCGTACACCACGCGGCGGGCTGATGTCGAACTCCTCCAGGTCCAGGTCCAGGTCCTCACCTCCACCGACGTCCCATTCCACATCTCCTCCGGGGACCTCATCCCTGAGTCCACCATAACGTCCGCCAACCAAGGGGATTGGCTCCGGGTCTGGTGCGGGGCGCCGGGGGCGTACCGGTGTCCGCGGTGGAGCACGGCGGTTGTGGTAGTCCGCCCTGAGCCACTCATCACGCCAAACCTCACTGCCACTGCCGGGCGGCAGCGCTCGTTGCGGCGGCCTGCGCTGTGGTGAGAGGGGGCAGTGAGAGAGGGGGCACTGGCGCTGGGGCGACTCCCTGGGGGCTCCGCCGGGGGCGTGGGGTCTGCCTGGACGTGGTCTGGGTCCCCAGCTGTCGTCCGACGAGCCAGACTCCAGGGGTGGGTGGTCGCTGCCGACGCTCCCACGGGCTTCCAGCGCGTCCAGCCTCTGCTGCAGGCCGCTGATGACCTTGTTCAGCGACCTGGTCTCGCCCCTGGCGATATCCAGCAGCCTCTGGGTGGCGGTGGCGATGCTGGCGCTCTTGACCATCTCGATCTTGGCGATGTCCAGCTCTCTCTGCGCGCGCGCGGCGATGCTGGCGATGCGAGTCATCTCGCCCTTGCCCGTGTCTACCTCGCGCTCGAGGAACTGGACCCTCCTGCGGAGGTAGACAATCCACCGCCAGGTGGTATCCGGGTCGCCGTTCCCTGGTAGGTCGTCGGGGTTCCCAGGGGGTCCTCCAGGAGGGCCTCCGCCGGGTCCGCCCGGTCCAGGGGGTCCTCCCCCACCCGGTGGTCCGCCTCCAGGGGGTCCACTTGGTGGGCGTCCTCCAGGGGGTCCTGATGGTCCTCCGCCAGGGGGTCCCGGTGGGTCTCCGCCGGGTTGCCTCGGTGGTGGAGATGGGCGCTTCTTCGTGATGTCGAAGTCCATGTCGTCATCCTCGTCCATGTCACCCCACCTGGGCGTCTCGGTCTCGGAAGACTCCGAGCTCTGGTAGGGAGGAGGAGGATCCTCATCCTCACCTTCCGGCTCCATGGGGACGTCTCCGCCTCCTTCGCCCGTCCAAGCCACCACTTGGCGATGTCGGCGGCCTCGTTCATCCCCGTTGCTGGCGGTGAAGAAGGGGTCGCTGTCGTGGGGGTGTCCACCCGCTGGCCTCCGTGGCCTCTCGGGGGTCTTCCCCTTGCCCTTCCTCCGGCGATGGGCAGTGGGGCCACTGCTCCCACTGCTGCCCGTGTCCGCCTCATCCAGCGTCATCTTGGAGGAGGCGTCCCCTTCGAAAAGCTTTCGAAGGGTCTCCACTCGTGATCCTCCCGGGGGGTTCTCGCGGCGGAGTTTGGCCTCTGCCTCCTCCATTGCGGCGGCGGTGGCTGCGGCAGCTCGCCCTTCGGCTTCCTCCCGCGCACGAGCCGCTTCGGCTTCCCGGGCCTGCTGCAGCCGAGCCTTCTCCGCTTCCAACGCCGCCAACTCCGCCTCCGTCTTGGCCCTCTCCTCAGCGACCTTCCGTCGCGCCGCCTCGATGGCGTCCTTCTTTGCGGCGTCTGCCGGGGCCTTAGCCGTTGCCTAGGCGTGGGCCCTTTCCTCCGCCTCCTTCTTTGCCCTCTCTTGGGCCAGCGCCTCTTCCAGCGCCCTCACCTCGGCCTCCTTGCAGGCAATGGCCTCCTGCGTCAGGCGGGCTTCTTCGTCGGCTGCCGCCACCTCACCGTTGACCTGTGCAGTCGCTGCCCCATGGGAGGCTACGGCCGTGAGTCCGGCCGCAATGGCCGCCACGGTCGAGGCGTGGATGGCCGTGCCATGCGCCCACTCCGCAGCCTCCTGCTCGGCGATGCCGACGGCGCCCTCCATGGCAGCCTTGTGCTGCGTGGCCCGTTGCCGGGCAACCCGAAGGTTGCAGGGCACCCCACAGGCGCGCTCACAGGCGCGCGCCACGTCCCTTTGGTCGGGAGCGACGCTGCTGCTGGAGCTGGCCTGCTCGGCCGGCATCCTCCCTCGGTGGGCCGACTCCACGTCGCTGCTGGGGCCTGACTTCCTCAGGAGCAGCAGACGGGGCTTGGCCTTGATCTGCTTGGCGACTTGGAGGTGGTCGCCAAGGGTGGTGTGGCTGGGGTGGTGACCGTCACTGGCCCGTTGGGAGCTGTGGGCTCGGGTTCCGCCCCTGGCGCCTTGGGCGGCTTCGGCGGCCAGGGACTCCTGGTACTCCCGCCACTTCCTGTCCCGCCTCCTGTCCCCGGCAGAACGCTTCTCCTTCCCAGGAGACGCGCTGCTGCTGCCCTGCAGCCTGCGCTCGTTCCCCAGCGCCGGGAACTCTTTCTCGATCATGTCCCACATGGAGACGTTGATCGAGGCGCCCGACGGGTACTCGTTGGGCTTCCCGTCCTCCTCAGTTCAGTCGGGGCGCAGCCCTTCGCCGGGCCTGTCCGGGCGGGTCCAGGTCCTCGAGCGCTTGCGGCGGAAGCGGTACTCATACCCTTCCGCCCGCAGCCACTCCTCCACTGCCCGCAGGCGGTCCTCGCCCATGTCCTCGCGGAGCTCGAAGCTCCCGGGCATGCCTCCTTCGCACTGGGGATTGCTGTGGCGGTACTGCTGCCCCCACAGCAACCCACGCAGTAGGCGCGCCGCATGGGGGTGGGGCTGCGGCCACGTCTTGCCCGCCTCGTCCCAGTTCACCATCGGTGCTCTCGATGGAGTGGTCCTGGGGTGGTTGTTGAGATGGGTGATGTAGCACTGGACTGGGAGTGCGGCCGGTGCTGGTCGGCCGGTGGTTGTGGAAGTGGTTGACGCGACTGGGTGTGCGGCCTTGCTGGTCGGCCGATAGGACTCGCTGATGAGGGAGTCCTGGTCAGTCCACCTCCTTCACGGTCGCGGCGCTTCCGTGGTCACTCAGGTCGATGCTCTGGGCGACGCTGCGGGCCGCTGCGCTGCGTTGCAAGCTGCGAGCTGCGAGCTGCTGCGCCGCGCTGCTCGGGGTTGGTGGCCCCGAGTGGCACGCGAGGGATGGGTAACCCCGCAGCGGTGAAACGCTTTTGACGCGTTCCCGTGGGGGGCCTGGCCACGGGACGCTGCGGTGGACACGCGCAAGTGAGCAGGCAGGCAAAGCACTACGCTCACAGGGGCATCATTGCGCTCATGTCTTGTGACAAAGCGTTTCAGAATCCTTGCCACTCTGAAATGAGGGAACGAAAGTATGTACAGCAACACATCAGGATATGTACACATGGGGTTAAGAATGGACTGGGGTAAGGGCATCACAGGACAATAGACACTCTATCCCAACTTGTATCCCAATCCCAGGTCGGACCCTCTCAGTGGCTCGTGGGGGCGGGGGCTCAAACACAACCCATGCCCTGCTCAGTCCGGACCCTGAAACCCTGCCAATGGGGGAGAAGTCGCGCCGGGCCATAGGCGAGTTCCTGGAAACCAAGGCTCTCCAAGGCCACCCGACAGTGGCTCCCTATGCTCCCTGAACAGCAGGTCTCAACTCCCCTCTGAGCCAGATATATGGCCCCGCCATTATCCCTCAGGAGTTGGTAGCTGAAACTGGGCTGTTTCAGCCCAAACTGATATTAGCTCAAAAATCTCCAAAATTGACCCATCGTCCGGACCCGCCAGAGGTAGGGACGAGGCAACTGACCCTTTGCCCTTCGAGTACCAACTCCCTGGAGCCCTCACCCAACCTGGTTCCCTCTGAGGTCCCGGCATCAGGGCACCACGGGTTCGTCAAGTGGGGTCATGATGCCAAAATCACCAAAATTGGCGTCATTTCCACGCGTGGTTCGCCCGGCCAGGGCAAGGCCAATGGCTCACAGGATAGGAGGCAGGACCTAGGACTCCTATCTGAGTGTACAACTCAAGATTAGGTCCGGGCTCACTGTGGGTATAGACATATGGGGCCGCCAATTGACCACACGGGGGGGTGAAATTGGGGTCCCATGCCGTTGGCTCTCAAAGATCTCCATGCCACTTGGCGTGGTGACAATCCCAATTGGGTCCACAATTGCCAAAATGGCAAAATTGTCCACACTCACTTTGGGCTAGCACCCTAACGAAGGTTGCTCCGCTTCGCCCACGTGGTGTGCGAATCATGGGGACCAATATACATATCACCCATGTCATATATGGTCCATTGGTCCATGCGTCCGGCGTGCACGGGTGGGCTGAACATAGTGCACGGCGGGCAGAAAATGTGGAGAATTGCTGGAAATGGCCAAAAATGCGCACACTCATGGTTCGCACAAATGAGGCACATGCCTGACTTGGACCGGAGTGTGCCATAGGATTGGTATCAAGTCACATGTGTCCAACATATCTTTTGGGCGTCGCCCAACTCCTCCGGTTTTGGGAATGGCAGGGTTGCCAAGTGAGCCCATGATTTGGGATAGTCCCAAATCGCCAACATTGCGGCCACGGTATGCCAAGCCCAAGAGGAGTTATTCGCCGGGTCCAAGATATGTTGGGCACCGAAGTATGTACCCTCAAAACATACTTGGGTCATGATGTCAATTGAGCGCAACGTTGAGATACACAGTCGCCACTTGACATCATGACGGGCAAAAAACAGCAATATTGGCGAAAAAACACCCAAAAGTGCCTTGAAAGGCGCACAAATATATTATAACATCTTCGGCTTGGATTGAGTAATCAACCAATCCTTCTAAACGCAATGACTTGACACCAATGACCTCCGATTCCACATATGTGCTCCACTTGGGGCGCTTTGAAAGGTCACGAGCGCTAATTCCCAAGTGGGCACATGAAAATATGGAAAATTGCAAAACACACACCTTGCTCCCAACGCATCGCTTTGGGGTCGCCACACAAGCTTCCCTCCACGAAGGTTAGGCTTGCAATTGATCGTGGGGAGTATAAGGAAGGGCCTCGTGCAATATGAGGTCCATTGGTGGGTGTATCGCTCTTAGCCAAACCCGCCAAATGGGCACGCATTACAACACATGGCACATACCACATATTGCCCAAAAAGGTAGCTCCCCCCACAATATGTCATGCCCCTCCAAGGGCATAACTTTGTGTCAATCGCGCATAGGAACTCAAGAAGAGTTCCTATGCAACACCAAAACTCGCGCGCTACACTCGAAAGTTATCTTAACGGACGCAATATCACGGCCAAAGAGTTATAACGCAAACTCTACCCTCTTGACCATGATCCATTACGCTAGCGCGCACGTGTGGAGACGCAAGGCGTATAAAGCTTCCTAAATTACGTCGGGAGTATTGTGAATACATCCCACGTTTCCTTCTTGTCATTCCTCGCAAACGGCACGAGATATGACCCTCACGAGTGGCCTCACGAATCAACTTTGTTTTGCCCATATCTCTAAGACAAATGGAGGGCAATACAAAAGGAAAGTTGATTCGTGCATAGGGAAGCACGTAGGTCCACTCGAAAGAGGTCAAATCAAGTGCGGGGATGTCGAAGTGGCAAATCCGATTTCGACATCCTGAAAAATTCGGATAAAGGTTGCGAGTGTAAGATGTGAAAATTGCGGATGCATCAATGCAATTCCTGAAGACTTTAGAGTCTTCGTCACGGATTGCCCTAAAATATCTCTATATAACAGTTAAACTGGCGGTTACGCTAAAGTCGCAAACTAACCGCCAGCTGTCAAAACAGTGAATATCAGAACGGAAGCGTAAAAATTGACGGAAACAATATGAAAAAAAAACCCTGTTGATTCCGGATATTCTGATATATAGATCTCCGCTGGCGACGCATCGGTTGCCGATGCAGGGCTTTACGGCACGGAACACGCTCTCGCCGGGCTCGCACCGGGCGTCAACGGGCGTCTTCCCTTCCGTACATGGGGTTAGTGGACCGGAGACCGGTCTTCCCTTCCGTACATGGGGTTAGTGGACCGGAGACCGGTTGTATGCCCTACCCTAGCCATGGGGTTCTGGGTACCGCTTCAGTACCGCAGCCTCCGCCAGCTGCCGCTCCTTGCGCTCCGCGGGGGTTTCCCCCACGTACCCCGGGGAGACGGGGGAGCGGGAGCCTGACCGGCGGTAGTCGCAGGCGTCCTGCTGGGGAGAGCCATCGGAGTCCGACATCGCTGTTATCCTGGTAGGCAGGCGCGGCTGCAGGCGTGCCCGTCCCACTACCTCCCAGTGCATAAGTGGCGTGCCGTTGGCAGTGCCGTGTGGTGCCGTGAGAGAGGGGAAGGGGGGGGTGGCTGGTGGTGGTGATTGTTCAGGGCGGTCAGGGGTTGGTGGCCATCCACCAGCACTGGAGACGGGTGAGCCACTCCGCCCACTCGCCGCGCCAGAGCTCCGTGTCTGGGGTGGGGCTCAGGGTCCTCGGCCCCCGGGGGTCGTCGGGTGGTACCAGGTGGAGTCCCATAAGGTGGACCCCCGTAACGGCGGTGACCTCCCGGGATACCAGGAAGCCGTGCACCCCGTCCCGCGCCTTGGGCGCCAGGAGAGGGGGCGGGGCACGGGCGCTGCCCCGTAGAGGTGGGTGGGGGTGACTCCCAGGACCCGCTCCGCGCCCCCGCGGGTCGTGACGACAAGGAAGAGCCGGGGGGTGCCGGGGCATTCTTGCCAGAGGACCTACCCTCTGTGGTGGGCAACCCGGGTCCTGGAGAGGGGGGCTAACGGGCGCGGGTCGGCCCAGCCCCGGGGCGTGTGAGTGGCCGGCGGGGGGGCGGGGCACCAGGCAGGCTCTCTTGGGAACGCCTTGCAAACGACGGCTTACGGGCAGGTTGGCCTGGTGCCGTCGTACACCGGGTTGGTCAGGCGGGGGCGGCTGGGCTCCTCGCCCGCGACTTCCACGAATATCGTGACTTCACCCACCTCTAAGTCCTCGTCCGGAAGATGTAGGAGGTGGAGCACCGCGTCCAGTTGGGACACTCCTCCCGGGTACGTGGCCCGCGCCTGGTTCAGGTACGCGGCCCCACGTCCCATCACCAGTGGGACAGTACTGTCACACTGGGCCGGGTGCTGTGTGAGTATCCACATGGCAATTCCCAGCCCAGAGGCTGCACAGGATGTGGCCAATGATGGGAGTAGTGGGCTAAGGGCGATTGGAGCGCATATCTGCGCAAGTGGGGCAACCAGAAACGAAGGGACCAGGTAAACCGTGAGCACCACGGCACGGCAAAGTGCCAAGGAGGGGTTGGGGTGGCGCTAAGCGCTAGAAACTGTTGGGGAGTGGAGTGACCACAAATGGAGGGGACAGGCCTTGACCAGGGCAGCCCCACCAATATCCTGAAGGACAGTGGGCGACTGACCCTGAGGAAGGCAGAGCATGGCGCGCCCAGCAAGGGGACCTGTTTTTCAGGTGTTTGTATGCCCTTTTTGGACCCCCCCCCCCCCCCCCAAAGACACTACCCAGGCAGCAATCTACGAGTGGCGCCGAAGGAATACAGGTTGGTACGGCGGAATATACCCTGCATGAAGGCGGCGCCAGGCAGTTGGACCCCTCGGGGTGCCAACCCTCCATAAGGGAGGCGGCGTTGGGACACCAGAGAGACAATACCCTGAGGTAGGGCTTGGTCTGTGGTCTGGCATCATGGACCCTATGCCTTAGGACTGCTGATTAGGTACAATATGCCCAGGGTGCCATAGACTGAGTGCCATGGACGTACTGATTGGGCATAAGATGGCATGGACGAGAAGGTAGGGGGTGCTCTGTAAAGACCCCTGACTTTCAGGATGTCAAGACATGCCAACCCACTCAAGACCTATTTTTTCCGTTCTTTCTTGGGTCTGAGTCAGGGATGCCCAGCGAAAGCTGGTGGCTACCTTGTCGGTTGGACATCCATCCCACACATACACTGTGAACACACAATCAGCAGACCAGGAGAAAATGGAGAAACCTCTACAGGTTTAGCAACCACCGGCAGGGACCAACGGTGAAAGTGGTCCTGATGCCACGCCCATTTGTCCAGAAATGCTGAGCAGTTTGCTGCCATCAACTTCCGCAGGATTCACACCAGAAGAGGGCTTGTCCGAAGGACTGAATCACGTCCAAAGACTGACTGGCACTACCCCTGAGAGCAGTAACCCAGAGTCCCCATCCAATGAATGGGGCTATGCCACAGCATATCAGTCCTGCTCGCCCCGTCCGGGAGTATAGCCACCCAGGCTGGGATTTGACAGAATTCCAGAGGATGGATTGAATAAGATACTCCCCCTGCTTCGATGCCAGCAAAAGGCGACCCACAGCTCGTGGACGCCCTATGCATTATGACGTCCCTCTTGAGTGGATTGTGCTGTCAGGTGAAGGCACCCGAGTCTGCACAGCCAGAAAAGCCTGAAGTGCCAATGACCAGTGAGCCCTTTAGCTGCAGCGTACGGGTCCTGGCAGCTGTGACGGACTGTGACCGGACCAAGGAGGCGATGGTCGACGACTTCCACTCCTTCCTTTAGCCTTTTTTCCTTCTCCACTGTAGTTTCTTCACCTGATATCCAGCCAGAGCCGTGCGATCAAGATCCTGCCGCCCAGTTGCAAGTCTCTGGGGACTTGACCAAGATGATCGCGGCCTGTGCCAGGATTGGCTGTACCTGAGCAGGATTTCGAGTCTTGCTCGGGTGATAAAGGTTCTGTAAGGTTCAATCGGCCTGATTAGTTCACGGGCCGGTTTGGATGCCCGCAGAACCCAGGTGGGCATGAGTGTGGTGCCATGAACGTCAGTGTCATGGACCTTAGGGACCCTCAAGACAATATCCTGCCGTCCAGCTTAGCCCCAACCGGGGCCTCCTAGGAGACCGCGGCGAACTGCCTCATCAGTCCGCTGGGACATCGCGGAATGTGTGATTTGGTGAGTGGAGTGCTTGTGAGTACTGTTCTTGGCAGCAGGGGGTGGACAATGTCCTCCAGTGGGGGCCCATCAGATCCAGCAAGGTCTATTCCTCCCGGGTAGACGGACAATCTACCTGATGGATGCACCCACTCATCGTCAAAGAGTGCCACCACAGCCTTGTGGTTACCCTGCGAGGGTCTGGAGGACCTGCACCCAGTGGGAGCCCCAAGTCAACCTTAGAGGAATCCCCAGTCTGGGGTAGTCTTCTTACAGCGCCCCCAAGTGTAGGCCGTATGTGGACGGCTGATTCCTGCCTGCCTGCCTGAACCAAGTGTGTCCCGCTTTCGGGTGTAGTAGTGATGTGTCGACTGTGTTCTGAAGTGTCCTGACATCTCACTGTGGGCGCTGCCTACCCACAGTACCAGGCCAGACCGCCCAGTTGCAAGTCTCTGGGGCTCTGGGGAACATGTAGGTCTTCTCTTTTCCCTTTTATGTGCATATGTATGTCATCTCGTCTGTACCCCCCTGTCCTGCAATCAGGGGTTGGTACACCCGTAGTAAATACATTCATCAGGATGTATTTCAGGATCCAAGGGGAGCCGTTAAGCCAAAGAAGTCCATCAGACCATCAGGGTCGGAGTTGAGGCGGTACGACCTGCATATCCTGGTTCCATACGCCTACACTAATCTCTCTTCCTCTACCACATGACATGGGCACTCAACCCATCTCCCACTGATACATATACAGTCATAATTGCTGTCCGTATGGAGCTGACACGCCCAGGCCACCAGCTTAGGCGGATAGGCCCCAGACTGGCAGCAGCACAGGGTAGTGTGCAGCCTATGTGTGCCTGAAATTGGCTCCCAAACTGCAGCAGTCAGCTTGTTTGGGGTCGCCAACACCCAAACACAACTAAAAGGCCCGATGTAGGAAGAAACAGGTTGTTGGACTGCAAACAGCGGGAGCCGCTGGGTAGTGCAGTAAGATGCAGGCCTCCATATGCGGAGCACCCACCATATATGTGTACTTAGGCGGCACATTTAGTGTCGGAGTGGAGTCCAGGCCCCACTGCAGTGGTTGGGTTGCAGCCACTGGGGCTGTGGACACCCCCAACACGTGGGCTGTTAAGAGGACGTTTCTGGGCTTCTGGCGCAGCACGAACACCCAGAGGCCCTGAAGAGTCTGTTCTGCACTGCAGCAGTGTAATGTCTTTGATACAGACCGGTCCAGAAGATCCACTGATGACCATGTCGGGTCAGTTCTTGTACAATCCCATGGCTGGGTAACCAGGGATAGGGTCACAAGGGGAAATGGCCATGTGAACCCAGGTATCCGCCAGAAACCTGGCAGCTGCAGGGGGTGGACACTAGACCAGTCTGAGGTGAATAAAATGTTGCAGCAACTTCCTGAGATACTCCACAGAGCCGTCATGGCTAAGGGGGCACCTCAAAGCTTCCCCCTAATGTAAGCGCTTGTGGAGGCTGTGGCTGTAAACAGCACTGCTTGTGGTATGAGTACAGGAGCTTTTGGCGTCCCTGAGTGAAAATGAAGTAAGGTATGCTGAGTATTCTGACTGACGTATGTATGCTTCAAGTACTCTGACTGAATCCAGGCACTGCAGGCGCTGGCATAGCCTCTGCAGTACCTCTATCCTGAATCCTGACTGATTCTGGATGATCAGCAGCAATCTGTACATTGTTCTTCTCTGCATTGCTGGGTTTGATGGGATCTAACGCCCACTGAAGGTATGGGTCCCAGCCCAGTGAATGGACTGTCATCTGTTTCTATTTTTTTCACCCACTGTTGGCATGTGGGCCCTTCCTTCAGGGAATTGTGCAGCCATTGTCTTGATAGAACATTCAGTCTTCAATCTGGATAGGTGCTGGACAGAGGATAATGATGGCATGCCTGAACCTTTTCCTCATGTCACAGCATACCTTGAGTGTTAACTGATTGACTTTCTGTGTTGCCAATTTTTCATTTGAATGTGTGGAACCGCATTAGGTTGTTGTGCTGACCTGATGGTTCAGCCCAACAGAAGCACTGATGGGCAGAGGGAGGCCACACGGCTGAAATCGTTTTTCCGTGTCAGTTTTCGCCACCACGATTGCTGGGCTGGGGAGGGCAGTGTAAAACGATTTGAGCCGTAGGTGTAGTTTTACACCCACCCGTCCCATTCCTGTTTTTTCCTGGTTCTAGGTCACGACGTCACCAACTTTGTTTTTTCCGCTTCAACGGTGTCGTTGAGGTAGGGAGGGGAGTGTTTGGTTTCCGTCATGCCCTGCGCCCCCCGGCCCCCCCTGTGGGGCCTGATCCCTGGTTTTCTGGACACACACTCCTCTTTGTGCTGACCCCCGTCATCCATTTGTGTAGGCTATTATAGGCCCACACCATGAGATTTGATAGGAAATATCATTAGCCTTCATCCACCCTTAACCTTCCCTCTCATGGCACTTTTGACCTGAGCCTGCAGTAGGGATATCGGGGAACTCGGCGTGTTTTTCGGCCGCTTTTGTATCAGTCATTAGGGAATTCATTGCCCTGTTGATACCTATGCTAATTTGCCTTCAATTCGCATAGGTACAGAAGTTAGATATTGGCAGCGGCCGATTCGCCGGCGCACTGCCAGTTGGCAGTTGGCAATCCAAATCGCGAGACAATGAACTGGCCTTTACGGCAAGTCCAGCCTGTTGAGTTGATTCAATTCTGACTGCATGGTTGTAATAGTCAATACTTAGTTTATAATAGGGAATTGAAAGTTCGGGCTCCAGTGCCGGAATTTTCAGAAACCCCCTAATGTCATTATGCCCAGGCATTTAAAGTATAGGGATACCTCAGGCATCGTTGCCGGCACCTTACTGTGCCTTTTTCTTTTACCCCCCATTGTTAGATTAGGCATGGCATGCCCATCTTATGCATTTCATGTGCTCACTTCTGCCTTACCGTAAATTGACATTTCCCATCCATTTCTCTTGAGAAGAGATACAATGGAATCCCATGACTCTCCTCTGCAATGGTATGTTATTTGTTTGTGTGAGTTGCAAGCCAGTTTACAGATATGCCTAAATGATTAGGATTGAAATGAGGTTTGGTCGTGGTGAACAATCTATGGTGAATCTCAAGGTCAAATTGAATTCATTGAATCCAGGGTGAAGCCAACGTTGGTATACATTTTGGTTTGCTTTCCCTTCCCTTTGCAATCACGAGTTATGGTCGTGGTGGGTCACCACACTCCATGGTGGGACCCACTTCCATGCATAAATGATGTATTTTTGCTGTGTTCATGTTGTCACTTTTTTGAGTCAGTGTGTCACGTCATTGCCGAGTTTTTTCGTGATTCCTTTAAGGGCTCGTAGCGACGAGTCTCCAGTCCCATTATCACCTTTGTTCGAGCTTGTTTGAGCCGATGGCGAATATTGGTGTCAATTTTAGTTTCAAGAATTTCGGCACTTTGATTTCATGTGCTCAAAGTTCGCCACTATATCACCAAGATGTAGTGGCGACGGAAAATAAGTGAGAGCTCATTTTGTTCGTACTTGGTGGGTAGGAACAATAGATGTTCGATTTTCTTTTAATTGCGTTTCGACGCTTTCACTATCTTTTAGTTCGCAATTTTAAACTTTTTTGAGCTCATTTTGGCACATTCATTTTATGCCAAAAATCACTTATTTTTGGCCTTTCATGGGCCTACTTGTCGAGCTTGGATCGACAAGCTCGCGTCTACTTCGAGTCCGAGTGGTGTCGGTGCGTGTGGTGGCACGTGTGTACTTTTCAGAATGCCTCTTGTGTGGCCGTGAATCATTGTACATAGGGCCACACAGGAATTTTGGTGGTTGTGTCTTGAACCTTATTTTTTTCATGTGTTCACTTGTGACGACCATGGAGATCCACTACCATTGAGTTTTTTCGTCGCACTTTCGGTCATTCATGGTCTCCATGGTCCGTACCATTCATATATGGTCGCTATGAGTCGCCGTCCATTCTTCTATTTGCACTACCATCAATTTTCTATGTGCCATTTCGGCCATTTTCTGCTTATAGTAAATTTGGTCATGTGAACATTGCCCAAATTTACTCAGTTATGGGTTGACTTTTGGAACTCATATCTTCATGTCAATGTTGAGTTCAAACCCAATTGATGATTCCAAAGCAGGATCACCCTTTTCCACTCAGCGTGCATGACTTTAGTTGGTTACAGGTCACTTTGGGTTTGCCACAACATTGCAATCTCTAAAACCTTTTGGAGATTTCAAATTTTGTTTGTTCACTTCAGCCACTTGGTTCTTCTGGGTCTTTGGGCCACATCTCCTTGTTCTTTGACCCAAGACCTCCCCAATGTTTCTACTTTTGATATTTGAACTTTTTCTGGTATGTTCTATCACTTACCCAATCCATTGGAACCAAGTTTGCCAAGTGTATAGGATAGTGATTTTACATGGTCCCAGAGATGTACATTATGGACCCTGAAAACCACCCTGTCATGTAGTCACTTGGCGGGTAAACAGTAAAGAACCCATGAGGAGTTAGACCTTGGGGTTTTTTGCTATGTCTCAATGGTGCTCTGTACGTTGTATTGAGCATTTGTTGGAAGGTTACTGGTAAATGGGCTCACTGTTTTGAATTTTCTCTGGAATTCTGTTGAAAGTCCCAATTTTCATGATGTCACTTCTGGGCCATGGGAACGTTAGGCCATCTTCTGGTTTTGGGCCAATATTTCACCCATTGCCTCTCATTAGTGTCTATTCCTCATATTTGAGGAGATGGGTTATGGCCTATGCTTATGGGATCGGACCGAACCCATATGTAACCTCAATTGTGACTTCAAATCTGACTCAGGAATGTAAGCATAAGCCCTTTTTGAGGTCCCCAAAAATGACCTCCAATAGTGGGTATTGAGGTTTGTTGCCTTGTGCCAGCCTGAGGGAGAGGCAGTGCCAGCCCCTTTTGGGAGAGTCATCTTCTCTCCGGATCCCTTGTGCATGCACGTTTCCTGACCTTAGGCTAACGTTATGTTTGAGTTATTTGCATTCTTCTCTCCCTTGGGTTTTCACTTGTGGCAACTTCACCAAAGTACGCAGCTTACCAGACTTGTTGCAGGGTCATGCTATCAGGGAGACAGACTCGGATGTCCGGTGAGCATAATGTTTGACTGATGCGATTTGGCTGGGCCCACATGGAATCCTTCGAATCCCCTTTGGCTTGGCGGGAGAGTGTGTTGAAGTGGGTAACCTGTGATTTTAGGTTTTGCCTGTTTTTGTGCCCTGCTTCCCCTGCTAGGTCTCAGAGCCCGTGTGGAGTTGGGTCCTGCCCCTGTACGTGTGTCAGGGTGAACGTCTTGGCTACACCCAAGTGCCCTTGTTTCTTTTTCGAATGTGAGATTCTGAGATGGTATGCGTGATATACCACTTTACCCCCTTTTCCACAGAATATCTGGTGCCTAAGTCTTATAGGCACCCGGGACCACCACCCCCCCTACGGTGGTGTGCTGGGGCTATCTCCTGCCCCAGGGGGAGTTGAGTTGGGATATTTGGGGAGCATAGAGAGTATGTGTGTGGGCACTAGACCTCAGCTTCTGGGGTCCTGTAGTGCCAGGCGTGGAGAGGGACAACCCCCCCACTAGGGTAGGCTTGGACAGCCAATCGGCCTTACCCATGTCTTGTTGTTTTCGCATGTTTTGTTCTTCCTCCTTGGGGATTCTGAATCAGGCTACCCAGGATGTGCTGAGTGGGAGAGTGTGCTTCCTTTGTACCCCCCTGTTCTGCCTTGATGTCTCTTCCTTTGGGATTTCCAATGATTATTGCACCTTACCCCAACCGGGACATGGTTTGGAGGTTTGACATGTTCCCATGACCATTTGTACATGCTTTCTTTCCTTTGTTGTTTAGACCTCAAAGAAATTCCTTCGATTTCGCAATCCCGATGGATGCTAAGTGAGTTTGAGCGACTCAATGTGGATGTGAGTGGTCTTCTTCTTATGCTAGGCTTACGTGCAAGGGAGGAGGCCGCATGGGCTTGGATAGGGTCGACCCGGGGACGGTAGCCCCGGACCTCTAAAACGATTTGAGCCGTGGGTGAAGCTTTACATTGGGAAACTTGGCACTTGGGGTACCACACTGATGCCAAATGAATTCGGAAACATGTTGGTGCCAAGCAATGATAGCGGATAGGCGGCGAAAAACCGGGGGGAGACGTATTCCAGTTAGAGCTTGAGCTGGAGCTGGAGTTGAAGCTATTGCTGGACATGGGCATAGAGGTAGAGTTAGGACTTAGGCGGCCCAAACAGGTACACTTTTGTACCGCGGTGTCTGCAGACTTAGAAAAGTGAAAGGGAAGACGACTCCTTTTGTAACTTGCTAACAATCTAAAAGAAATTGGCATTATCCCCCAAAAATGGAAAAAGGATGTCAAAACGTGTGTGTTCTCTGCACGTATATCGTGTGTGTATGTTAACATGTATTCATATATTTTGGGAGTGGGTTTGGTAGCACACGAGCAAAATAAGTTTCTCTTGAAAATGTAATAACAACCGATCAAGCAAACAACAAACAAAGCGAAGCAACAATCAAGAGCAACAAACCCACATTCAGGCAATGCACTCCTCAGTCCGGCATAAGTGCATCTTTATTCTCTATGCCGTACCTGGTTGAACCTCGAGTATTCCATATCCACACCAAGAGGCCCCCGCGCCTCATCTCCGGCCACATCCGGCCATTGTGTCGCCCCCACACATGGGCGAGGCTCACCTTCGCCTACTACATGTCTATGAGGAGATAACGGAAGCAACAAAGAGAAACATATAACCATTGGGATACATCAACACCAATATTATGCATCGACTATTTGTATGCATGTGTGGAAAACATGCATGATTGAAAGAATGCATGCTTCGACCAAACCATTGCACTCGTATGCTAAACCAATCACCAAACTCAGCACGCATGACACGGTACATGGCTAATAATGCGCATTGAATGAATGTACATGAATGAAATGCGCACAGCACTGAAATTCCGCTTGAAAATCTAAATTCAGGCATCCGATAATTCTATTGTTAAAACGACATCCAGAAATTAGTAAATCATGACGATAATCTCACAAGAGCCGATCAACATTGAATGTTTCGTGAAAACCTGAGACGTCGGCGATGGCGACGGCAACAGGCCAGCTGTCCCAACAATAACAGACCACCGGCATTATGTAGAGACAAGAATCAGAAGACAACATCGCAAATGAAACCAGGGTGCCCTAAACACTGTACCTGCAGTTTTTATAACTCCCCCCCAGACGACGCACCAAAGGGTAAGGATGTCTTAGGGGGCGCTCTGGTCAGGGGCACAGGGGGTATGCAAGCCATAAGCATTGCGCCCGGGCAAATTTGACAGCAGACAAGATAGCAACACGACAGTCTGAAACAAATTTGCGTGCATAACAGGCTCTTGAGCCTCCCCCCATGCCAATGGCAATCAAGGCAATTCACCGAAAGTTCTGCATCTCTCGCAGGCTTTGAGAGTCTTCCAGCTCCCACCCCAGGGGGTTCAGAACACCAGTCTCCAGACACGTGGTCCTCCCTGAAATTTCTGGAATCCTCTCCCTTGGAATCCTTGCAACTAAAGTCTTAGGCAAGCCGACAACCAACGGCAGAAGTTACCAGTGCAACTGCAGAGGGAATAACAGGAAACACAAAATTCATGAGGGCTCATGCCCCAGTACGAAGCTCTGGTGAAACTCTTAGGCACAGGGGTACCCGAGGGCTGCAAGCACTGCAAAACGACTGTCTGCGAAATCTGCGAAATTTGCCTTGCAAGAACACATCATCATGTAAGGGCTCTGCATTCTGGAGACCTCAGAAGGGTTACAAACTCCAGTAGGGTTTTGGATATCTGGCAAATGCAAAATGAACACAGAAGTACCTGTCACAAAGGAACAGACCAACGAAGCACAACCTGGAGACAGTCGTGCAGCCCTGCTTTGAATGAACAGAAAAATGACTTGACATCGTACTCCAACTGAGCATGAACATCAGAGGAACAAACAGCAATCTGCGCACAATCGATCTGTCAGACTGAAAGAAACGTCACCCTTTATGTCCTCAGGGTGAACCTGCAGCACCCTGTGGCAAAGCATGCTCTGGGACTGGTTCTCGAGCAACACACCTGACATCCATCGGACGCGTGCAGCACAGAAGTCAAATACACACTGAAGTCTGCATACAGCAGGTGAAAAAGGTCAGACACCGGAGGAGGACCACTAACCTTGAACAGGCTAGGTTCACCAATGATACACTACCCACAGTCGGAATTCTGACATCAGTATGCCGAGGCAAAATCAGAAGTCAGCCCTGCTTACGTTTGTATGCAATTTACACAAAGGCTCGACTCATACGACACGGGCTGGCTGCCCGGCCTGGCAAACACCATACACGACAGGCATAAACAAAACAAGGCGCATGGTACATTCAGTGAACATCCCTTCACAGTACATCCAGTATATTCCTGTTAAATGACAAGCAAAGTACATCCTGCTCTTAAAAGACTTAGACAACAGCACTACAAAAACAGCTAGTAGAAACATGTGAATCAAGGGTGCCTTGGTGGCTTCCCATTTACATTTGCAAAACAAGTCATGTGCCATCTCAGTCAGTCCCAAAGGACCATTATTGACGGCCGTCATGACTCGCTTTCAGGCGGTCTGGCATAGCTCACACCACAAAAAACAAAAAGGTATCACAGGGGGCAGGGACCCGACACAAGCTGAAAACAGCACGTTGGATACATGACTTAATGGTAATTCACCCCCCAGGTGCAGTGGTGATCAATCACTGCTGGGCAAAGGGTATTTTTCTCACAGGCTGTCTGATATGCTGGTCGACTCCCCAACTTGACTAACCTTGCTCCTCCCTTCCTTCGTCAACCCAGAACTACAGAAGGCATTCTAGGGTAATGACAGCAGCTAGGGCTTGGTCTTGTGCGTCGCGTACCTCATGGGTTGTTACTGTAGCACAGACAGATTACATCCAGCCCTTAGCTCTGGGTATGACAGGGGATGACAGCGTCGATAAACCATTACGGTTTCAGACCTGTACGCACACCTGCTACCCCTGCGATAGCTGGCAACTCAGAGGTTAACTTGAGAAGGTTACCGAATTCGTCGAGCCTCCAGGACAGTCCTAACAGACTTACGATCCCGGATATCTCAACTCGCTGAGTGACCTTGGAGAGTCTTATAAGACTTACATTCCTGGCTATCTCAACCCTGTCTAGACGTAATTGTTCAGCGAGTGACCAGAATAGTCTCGTCAGACTTACACTTCTGGCTATCTCGACCAGTGTCCAGACGTGATCCCCGCACCCTGCATCCATCAGAGGTCTCCACGACTTGAGTTGCGCACTTTCGGGTACGGACGGGGACTGAAAAATTGTTATCATGCTCATGGCATCAGGAAGCCCCTAGGTATCGGTATCCCACTACGGCTGCAGCAGGAAAAACCCAGAGGTGGACGCTTAACATGGGTTGCGGCGGGTGTCCTCCGTAACCAACCAGAGGTGATAGCTTAACATGGATCATTGTCGAGATACCTCAGCGCACACGATACTGAAAGGAGATTAACGTTTGTTTGACCTGAACAAACAAGGCAGGACTTCAAGAAGAAATCAGGCTGTGTCCCTGGCCACCAATTGAAGAAGGTGGTGTCCTGCCCAAGACTCTGTCTTGACTACTAAGTACCAAACAAAGTACCACTGACAGTCACTTCAGTGGACCCGTGGCAGACAATTCAGGACTGTCCTGTACACGTCACTTACCTGGAATGCGGAGAGACATACGCTCAGGGTGTCACAAAGTACCAGCGAGGAACCAGACAGAGCAATAACTAGAGAATGAACTAGGAAGAAGGAAACTGCTCTGCACGGTAGACAGGGTCAACCTCCATATAACAGAACCAGAAATACGGTGGTACCTGTGGTCTGGGCCTACAACCGTGATGAAAACATGCAGACAAACAAAGCTGCACACCTCACTGTCCTCATCAGGGACAAGTCTGAGTCCCTCCAGTGAGCAAACAGAAAACAGTACATAGGGAAGGTGACGCTTTTTCAGAAGAGAGAAAAACTATGGGCTATTCAGCCGGTAAAATGCAATCGTACCCAGCAAAATATCTTGTGGTCTAATCGTGGGCGTCAGGACGTCAGGCCTGGGATATCCAAACAGGATACCAATGCAAAGCAACTGCCACTTCTCACAGCCCTGCCAAGCCCCAATCTTGCTTTGGAGAGGCACTCATAGTGGGGCGGCACAAAAAACACCCACTGAGCAGCGAACAAGAGTACGACAGAAGACATGGTGGCCTGGGCATTATCAAACAGGCAACACCTAGTAGTAAGGTACTTCAGGCATCCAGCAGGAGGTACAGCCTGGACTTTGATTCAGGACAAGCAATCCTGGACACGTTCACCACAAATGAGGTTCAGACAACACTGGATCCCCCATTTGGACAAAACAGCAGCAGGTTCCCCCCCGCATTCTGAAAGAGGTGTGGGGGCTGTCCTGAATCCAACACTTTGGACCAACTCAGGCGCTGCTCCTGCCTATTTTGTAGTACCTGTAGACCTAAAGCCATGCCCACCATATCATATTGACCCGAAACTAGCAATAAGTGAGCACAATGTACATCACACTCCTCTGAATCCCAGTAAGCATTACCCAGAGTAAGCTTTCACTCAAATACATGACTCTGTGTTAGGAAACAAAGGGGTAACTGAGAAAGAAGAAAGGTTGGTCACTTCAGTCTATGACGGAAATAACAAAGAAGACTGGCTATACGGAACTCCCACTTCCATACAAGAAGGGTCCACCTGCCAAAGGTGGAGAAAAAAAAAGAAAAGCAGCAGGACAGTAGTCCATACATCATCCACATGACAGAATGACATACATGCAGGCTCAGGCAGAGCCACAACGAGACAAGCGTAAGCCATAACCAGTCAACTACACACTACACACCGCATAAATCGGAGAGGGACTGGTTTTCTCACGCTGTACCAGCAACTCGAGGTGATGTTCCCCAAAGCACGTGTTGAGTTTGGGGCGCTGTGCCATGAAGCCTAATTGTGAGACACACGACCACGGGCAGTGGGCATAACCACGGGGGTAGCCTGCAGGGGAAGGCACGGACCGCTGGTGCTGTATCTTTCAGAAATGTGGGAGTACTGAACTCCTCCCTCATAGATCACAATAGCCTGCATGTAACAGCACGACAAGAAGCTCTTAGTTTCATTCACCCTCAGTTCGGCGAACGTGTCAGGGTTGTCAGCCAAACCCAGCGGGTCATAAGTCTCTCCCGGGTCAGCCTGGTTGGTATCACAGGCGTCACTGTCACCCCTCAGCAACACTAGGCACGCCAAATAGAGTCTTTGAAAGAGGGTATCAGCATACACTGTACCGCAGCACAGAAAACTCTGAAGAGCTTACTTCACTGCAACGCTGTCAAGTGTCCCAAAGCCTTACAGCATTACCAGCTCCCCGTTGCAGAAACATTGCGCTGCAGTGTAGCTGCAGTTAGTACCAGCACTACTTATATGTAAATGCGAACTTTCTAAAGGTCCTACACACAACTTCCTACACAATCTTAGACAGCACTACCCAACACAGTAGGGGGCAAGGCGCGACAGTCTAGTAAGAGTAAATAAAGCAGAGTAATTGGGCATACTAGAGGAGGGCTCAGGCCTCTAGGTCCTTCGGGCAGTATGTGTATAACAGAACTGGATAAAATGCGTTTCGGAATATCGGGTTTGCGGGATGGCTACCTACCGACAAGGGCTGCGACCCAAGGCAAGGCAAACCATGGTGGGCAGATCCTCCAAGGGCTATCAAGGCCCCCACAACGACCGTTTCCCACCTCTGAATTTGGATGTCTCCGCGAACCAATCAGTAAAACAAACTACAGATAGGCAAGGCTAAAACATGCAGTAGCAAGGTCAGTTTGCAGTGAAACCAAAACTGCGGTGCACCACAGATGACCTACAGAGCACAAACAACCATGACTAACAAAGAGCCTGCCAATAGTGGCAACGACGCCCACGTCTGCAAAGCTCAGTTCTGACTGAGCCACATGTAACGTGCTTGGGCTCTCAGGAATAAGTTAGCAAGCGCACTCTTGCTGTTTCATGGATAGCGCCCAAGTGAAGCGCTGGAGTAGGACAGAGGGCCAGATCAGGCGTGCATGCATCGCGGCAAGTGTGTAGCCGTGCGAGGTGCAAAAGCAATTTTTTTTCTGCTTTCCCCAGCGCCCGGCGTCTGGGCTAAAACTGCCTGACGCAAAATCTTCTTTAGACCTATCAAAATATGGTCAAACGAGATAGGGCAAAAGGGCCCAACAAAATTTTCTGAACCAAAATCTGGTTCATGCAGGTAGGGGAACCTGACTGTGAACCCACGGGGGTACCAAGCACACCAAAGCATCAGCAACCAGCACACGAGAGCCAGGGGTATAGAGGACCGAGGACATAACATCACGCTCCCCTTTCATATCAGGGCACATCTTGTCGCAGGATGACGCGGAGATAGGCCGGCACCTGCGGTCAACCTGCCATGCGATGGGAGCGTACAGAGAGCCAACTGTGTTACTTTTGGATGCGCCAGTGGTGGATCCTGAGTAGAAGGCCATGTCTGAGCCATGTCCGCGAGTGGCATCAACAATCTTTCCGCGGACGAGGTTGGAAACCTGGGCCTGCACACCAATTGGTTCGTAGGTTGTATTCCCAACCGCTGCCCAGTTGCAGAACACGCTACCTGCAAAGAAGTCTGGTACCACCAGCTGGCGGCTCGGAAACCCTTCATAACTTGCTCCAATACCCTGCGAAACATGTTTCTTGAAGCGAGAACACAAATCCAACCTGTACCATTTTTCATGTGTTCACTGGGGCGGCATCTTGTCCTTCTAGGTCTGCACTGAAAAAAAACTGACGTCAGGCAACAGGCAACAGACAACAGACATTGCGCAGTTCTGCCAGTTGTACCCCGTGGTGCCACAGCCCGGGCCAGCCTCCGCCCCCGGGGGGAACCCAGTGCCATCGCCTCGCCCTGGGGCGCCCTCGTGGGCTATGGGGGTACGGACACTCTCCAGCCAGGTCGGGGGTCTGGACACTGGTGCCACACCAGGGGGGGTGTCGCCGGGGCTGGTACCGCAGTGGTGAACTTCGAGTCAGTCAGGTCATAGGACGTGCACTGATACCCCATCTGCTCTGAGGAAACAGTAGTACTGGGTCCGCTTCCAGTTTAGTCATACTGGCCGGCTGAATAGTGCTCAGTTCCAAGATGCCAGCGGACGTTGACTGGACACAGGCCAGTCGCCTTCAGAGGTGTCGTAATTTGTGTGCGGCCACTGGCTTTGCACTAGCCCTACTCTCAGTGCTTCAGTGAGTAATCGCAACCCCATCTACTCACTCGGCTCAGTTAGTTCAATCTCGCCTGCCCAGGACATGCGGTACCTGATAGTGGAGCGGCGGCCTTCAACGTGTGTATGCACGTCTATCCTCTTGTGTCCACGCCCTTGGATCTGAGACGTGGCCCAGTACGTGTTCCAGGGTGCCCACTGTTGGCGTCCCACGGGGTCAGGCACTCAAGCCACAGGGGCAGGGCGCAAGATGGGAGCGCGCCCCTTATCTTCACACGATTGGCTCCACGAATCAGAGCAAAAAAAAAAACCGTAGCACAGCAAATGAGAGACCCAGGAACCTGAGGCAACGAACGAATGCTAACACCAATCAAGGTTGTGAGGCAGTATTTGAAACACGTGCCAACAGACTGTGTGGCATCGTTGCTGTAGCAGCCACGGAATCAGCGGTAAGGTTGCTAGTATGGCTCCCCCTCAATCAGAAACATAGTCAGAAAGACAGGGGAGTCAGCTAACAACAAAGCTGTAAATGCTCCTCGCAGAGAGGCTCTCTTCGTATTCTTGATGACCAGTAAACGGAAAGAATAAATCTGGGAGGATCAGGCCGAATGCAGACAAACAGGGGAAGCTCAGTGAAACAGAGAATAGCCCTGGTAGCCGGAGGTCACATTTGCACCCGCAATCTTGATTGCCACAGGCAACCACTCAGCAATTTCATTCATGGGCATGTCCTGCGCAAAGGGGAATTCAGGTCCCGGCTGCTGCAGCCAGCGGCGCCATGCCCCGTAAGCACATCTAGTATATGTATGGCCTTTCAATCAGAACCCAACTACCCAATGTCAATTGCTCCGATTCAGTCACACGTGAAACACCCTCGTTCAACCGGAGTAAGTGGTCTGGCGCAGGCTTGGTATCCTTTTCGGGCCTCAAATTCGGACCTCGGGATTAAGGGCCATAGACTCAATCCTGGGACAGACGGTCAATGTGATAAGGATCTTCCAAGTTCCTAGCATTAACAACCCACAGTGCTCAAGGCATCAACCGGGAATGGAGAGAGAGTCAACACTGTCAACACTTGGTGACCACAAAAGGTAATGGACATCTGACCGAATACACCCCTCGAGTCAATTCCTCGACAGGGATTTCTGGATTCCTGGTCGTCTCCATGCACGGACACCGTGGGAAACGCCGCAGCGAACTCGCCACTGGCATTTCAGCCAACAAGGCGTCCGGCACAGACGGGGCTTCTGCAATGCAAGCACCATTTGTCATCCGCGCACGCTCCGCGAACCAATAACTGCTATATACAACAAGAAATAATGGTTGTCGTATGGCGACGGCGGTGTATTCTCCTTGTCTTTACACCAATAACCAACACCCCTGCACTACACTTGCAGCGCACTGAAATGTTCTGTGAGAGTAAACAAACCCAAACCAGGGCGACTACCCAGAAGGGTAGCAAATCCCAGAGAGAAACTGAGAATGCGAGTAACTGTACCAACCGTATGTACAAAAACATGAAACGAAGCAAAATGCAGATCTCCCCATTATGTTAAAATTCCTCCAATCCCACTGTTCTTCACGAATGTTCCTATTCGTCCTGGACTTCGTCCACTTTCTCACCATTGACGCCAGAGTCGAAGGCGGCCAGGCAGATGTAGCAATCAGGATAGGTCCTGCAGCACTCAGCAACTTCGTGAAACACCTGGCTGAGGTCAATGCAGTCCAACATGGGCAGTTTTCACGGAGCCCGGTAATGCTCTTCATAGTAACCAGCAGCGGAGTTGACGACGCGGGCAGTGTTGTTGTTGGACACGAAGCTGCTGTCCTCCGCCGAGAACTCCAGGCAAGGAAACACGGCTTGGTGGATCATGCTATCCACCTGCTTGCCAATCTGAGAATAGGTCAACGCAGGCAAGTACGAGAGTGCATGCTCTATCCTTAGCCATTTCGTTGTACACTGGTACGGTAGTCCAAGATTGCGCTCACAAATTTCAACCCCAACCGTAATCTTCCATATGGTCATAAGTGACGTAGGGAAAGAGTGTGGTATCGGTGGAGATCTCTTCAGGGCAACGAATTGCAGCTGGGCTTCATTGAATCATGTCCGTTCCCCAAGAAGCAAGAATCGTTCATGCATTGACCTCCCCACCTCGTTTGGTGTTGACCATTCGACGAGCGAGCCGGTGATAGCCATGCATCAACCCATAGTGACGATCCGTTAAGCAAGCAAGTGCGTCGATTGCAAACGCATCTTACTAGCTGCACCATATTTGTCAACTTACTTGACTCGTCATAACCCAACGTCGGCTTTAACGATCATGGTGTGGGGATCCAAGGAACCAATGCATAACCGAATTCCGGGAATATGGGAGGCCACAAAAGGAATAAGGGATGGCGACATTGACGGGGTACACAATTTAGACGAGAATAGGGGCATGAGTACCCACTACTGTCTTGTCTTTGGGCAACACGTCGAGTACACAAGAAAACTTCAAAACCATCAAACCAGCAAGCACAAAAAGACAAGACAAAACCAACTCAAAAATGGAAGGTTGAGCAAAAGATCCCAAATGTTTCTCTCCTAGGCCAACAAAAACCAACAAGAGACAAGGAGGTTTGGGAAGCTCGGGATTAGTCTCCAAGGTGCGCGGGTGATACCACCGGTCCTTAGAGACTCTCAATCATCTCCAAGCCATCGACGGGGACTTGTTTGTTTCTTGTGCCCAAGTGCAAGCACATCTGAGGACTTGTATTGCGCCCAAGAGGAAGCGCTATACTCGCCGGGCACAAGGAGGTCGTACAAGAAACAAAACCAACACTACAACCAAAACTCAAGCAAAGATCCCAAACTCAAAACGGAGTGTATTGTAGGGAAAGGAGTCCGCACAAGAAAGTCCAAAATTTCGGATTTGACAAATCCAAATTTCGAAAATGGGCAAACCAAAAATTTGGCAAGCCTCTGCTACCAAAAAGATGAAAAGGTAGACGACTCCTTTTGTAACTTGCTAACAATCTAAAATAAATTGGCATTATCCCCCAAAAATGGAAAAAGGATGTCAAAACGTGTGCGTTCTCTGCACGTATATCGTGTGTGTATATTAACATGTATTCACATATTTTGGGAGTGGGTTTGGTAGCACACGAGCAAAATAAGTTTCTCTTGAAAATGTAATGACAACCAATCAAGCAAACAACAAACAAAGCGAAGCAACAATCAAGAGCAACAATCCCACATTGAGGCAATGCACTCCTCAGTCCGGCATAAGTGCATCTTTATTCTCTATGCCGTACCTGGTTGAACCTCGAGTATTCCATATCAACACCAAGAGGCCCCCGCGCCTCATCTCCGGCCACATCCGGCCATTGTGTCGCCCCCACACATCGGCGAGGCTCACCTTCGCCTACTACATGTCTATGAGGAGATAAAGGAAGCAACAAAGAGAAACATATAACCATTGGGATACATCAACACCAATGTTATGCATCGACTATTTGTATGCATGTGTGGAGAACATGCATGATTGAAAGAATGCATGCTTCGACCAAACCATTCCACTCGTATGCTAAACCAATCACCAAACTCAGCACGCATGACACGGTACATGGCTGATAATGCGCATTGAATGAATGTACATGAATGAAATGCGCACAGCACTGAAATTCCGCTTGAAAATCTAAATTCAGGCATCCGATAATTCTATTGTTAAAACGACATCCAGAAATTAGTAAATCAGGACGATAATCTCACAAGATCCGATCAACATTGAATGTTTCGTGAAAACCTGAGACGGTGGCGATGGCAACGGCGACAGGCCAGCTGTCCCAACAATAACAGACCACCGGCATTATGTAGAGACAAGAATCAGAAGACAACATCGCAAATGAAAACAGAGTGCCCTAAACACTGTACCTGCAGTTTTTATAACTGATTTTGACTAGGTAACTTGCCACATTTTTTGCACTGGACGGCGCCTTTTGTGGCTGGCCAGGCCGTGGTTACTTGCCTCATTAATCTCCTTTTTGCCGAGGGAAAAGGTAGGTAGGTAGGTATCTTCGGAAGCTCGGGATGCCTCCTTTGACATTGCAGGAAGAAGGTCTTACCAAGGGGACGTCCTGTCCCTCCCACTGCCCTATGTCAGGTGCCTCTTGAGCCGCTCCCGCATGTGCTTGGGGAGGCATTGTCGCGGCCACCCGGTCCATGTGTCCCAGGTGGGAGGCTGTCCCCACATGTGTCCATGGGTAGGGCCACATGCCCCCTCCTTTGGGCGGCAGCTCTGGGGGCTGCCCAGCCGTGTGGAGTATCTCTCATCACAAGGGGTATTGCTCCCGCTAGTCTACAGTACGACCTCCTCACCCTTGTGGCTTGAGTTGCGGGGCCACTCTGCTTGGCAGGCGACCCCCTCCTGGACTGTGTACCGGCTCGCCTGTCACCTGTTGCTTCCATGGCTCCGGGTGACGTTTGCCATGGTCCCCGATGCAGCCTGGCTGGGCTCGGACCAGTGGCCTTGGAGTACCACTCCTGCCACTGGCCCGTTGGGTCGGCTGGGTCGCCCCAGTGCGTCCGACCCATGGGGTGTTGGTTCTTTCCTGTCCCTCGGCCGCCCTACGTGTGTGCAGTGTCCTGGGCCGCTTGGCTCCTGTTCACCGGTGTGCCCGCGCGGTTTGCTGTGTTGCGTCTGCGGTGTCCTGGGCCACTTGGCTCCTGTTCACCGGTGTGCTCGCTCGGTGTGTTGTGTTGCGTGTGCGGTGTCCTGGGCCACTTGGCTCCCGTTCACCGGTGCGCCCGCTGGGTGTGTTTTGTTGCGTGTGCGGTGTCCCGGGCCACTTGGCTCCTGTTCACCGGTGCGCCAGTTCGGTGTGTTGCTTTGCGTGTGCGGTGTCCTGGGCCACTTGGCTCCTGTTCACCAGTGTGCCCACTCGGTGCGTTGGCCCACGTCTTTCCCCAAGGAGGCCATGATGGCCCACTGGCGCTACTACGGAGACAATACAGGCGCCCTGGTCGACATGGCCTATGCCAAACACGCAGCGCACCTCCTACACAGGGTAACACACAACCACCAACCAGAAGTTCGCGAGGCGGCAGCCATACGCATAAAAGAAGCGCAAACGGCCCGCAACACCTGCCCCCGGTGGATACTGGCGCAACACGGCGTCTCCACCTCCGTGGGCACTGGCATCTGGGCCCAGCTACAACTCCTCCTACCACACCACACACACGCCATCCTGACAAACCACCACTGCGATCAACAGGGGCCACTCGTGGCCACACACACCGACATCCACCGACACCCGGCAGGCGAGGTGGACGCCCTGCGCCTCGTGGGGGCCACCTTCACCATAGTGTATATCACCCCAACACAGATGAAGATCATGGCCCAATGCGACACCCACCACACCCCGTTCCTTTCCAACCCACAATGGCCAGCACGCCACGTCTTCCAAGCGTACCTCCGCGCATGTGCTACGAAGGCAGGGCGCGACATGCCGGGGCCCAAGGACATCGACACGGCGTACACAGCCTTCCATCGCCAGCACCCCCGGCCCCGCCCGAGCGAGCACGAGACCCCCAACGACGGCGGCACGACGCAGGGGGAGCCCACCCCGTCAGCTGAAGGCTGGACACCACCCACCATCCTGCTACTAGCACCAAACGGCCACAAACATGCTACCCGCACTGTCCAGCGACACCATGGCCCCTGGTCCATCCCCAAGCACAATGCACCGGAGACCGATGTACCACCAGTCAGACACAGTGACCAGGGCATACCACGCACGTGCTGGCACTGCGGCCCGGCAGCCCTCGACCCTCCGTGGCCCCTGCTGCACCTCATCTCCACCCACTACCACACCCCCACCGCCGCCGCCACCGCCGACCAGCAGACATGGCTCTCCCCCTGGTTTCACACGGTACCCCCAGACCACCCGGCGCACGTAGCCTGGACCCGAACACCCATGGCGACATGGACGTTCACCAACGAGCGGGCAGACCCGGACAGCGTGGCCATAGAGTACGACCGCTGCAACCCGCACCGCGCGGGACCTCAGGAGGCACCCATGCGCCCCCTACAGCACAAATGCCCCACCCTCCGCGGCGACAAATACGACAAGGAGCGGCGACAGACCATCACGTGCCAGAAATTCCACCCCAATACGGGATACCTCTTCCACCTGATGTACGCGTATATCACGCAGGGGCGCCCAGACAGGGGCCTCCTCCGCCTCACCCCACGAGCCCAGGCCATCATCACCCAGGGGATAGGCGTTTATGCAGCGCCACTACTGCAACCCACGCAAATCACCGCCAGAACCGCCCAGGGGAACCAAATCTACGTCTATCACCCCACAGCAATCGCCGGCCTACCCATACCCAGCGACACCGACATCATCTACTTCACTGACGCATCCGGCACCCAGCAATGCACCCCCACGGTCGGTTGCGCCTCCGTGCGCATCACCCGGCACGCGGACGGCCTCCACGTGGAACACCACACCGGGGCCACCATCTTTGGGGCGTCCTCCCACGGCGAACTGCGCACCATGGCAGACGCCGTCACCGCCACACCGCCACCCACGACGATCCGGCCCCGCAACATCTGGGTAGTCGTGGACGCCACGGTCGACATCCACCTCACCAGGCGCCTTGCGGACCTGCCCCTCCACAAAGCACTCGAGTCCGGCCTCACCACACAAGCGTTGGGACTATGGATGGCCTTCAGGGGCATGCACCCCCAGGACGCCCTACACATCGTCAAACAGGAGTCACACCGCTACGCATACGGCAATGGACGCGCAGACACGCAGGCCAAACACCAGAACACCAACCACACCCCAGGGCTCGAACACGTGCGACTGGACACCCCACACCACAGCCACCTGCAGCACCTGCCCCCGATACCCCCGGCCACACGGCCCCCCCAATGGATGCCCGAGGACACGCCGTACACGGATCGAGACAAGCAGTACCACTACCCCACACCCATCCAGCAACTGGCCACCACACTGGGCCACCCAGCGAACACCGAACTCCTCCGACGCCTCGAAGACTCCGTCCACACCCCCCTCTACTACTCCGCCCTGCGCCCGGATAGCCTCCCAGCACACCTACAAAAGCCCCGACTCCAACTCACCCTCGAACAGCTTCCCCTCCTCAGCCGATACCACGGATGGTATGCGCGCCGCTCGATCCACGTCCCCGCAGGATACACCAAATGCATCTGCAGCCACGCGGAAGAAGAAACCTGGGACCACTTCAAGGTGTGCCCCCTGTACCAAGGACTGGACACCCTCACAGACTGGAACCCAACCCACACCATCGCACAGCACGCTGGATGGCTGACGCAGTCCCCGGCGACCCAGCAACTCACCACCATCCTCAAGCAGACGGAGGTACTCGAGGCGGTCCGCAGGGGACTCGTCCCCACTGCCGTCTACACCTTGCTACGCACCCACGCGGAGGACCCCCAGGCCACGGCGGCGCACATGCAGCGGACGGCCGTTGCCAAGACGGCGGGGAAGCTCACATACCGCACCCACAAATACCTGCAGCATGCAGCAACCCTGCCCCCAACAGACCAAGCCCACCTCCACAAACTCCTTTTCTACCAACCATGAGAACCTACCCCGTGAAATACCAACACGGAACCCCCACCACGTCTACACACCGTCCACCGAGCACAGCACTGGCACAGCACACACGGGCGCCACAGGCACCGCACACACTCCCACCAGCATGCGCGCTCCACCAGCCCCCATCCCCCCACGCCGCCGTCCGTCCACAGGTACCACCAACCGCCAGCTACCGCATGTCCCCTCTGCGTTCACCAGCGGCTACCACAGACAGCCCTGCCCTGCAACCCAGACCACTGGGTCTGCCTGGGAGACGCGCACCGCCTCACCCACTGCCCCCACTGCGGGGACCTCAACCCCCACCACCGCGAGCGGCCCGCGGCCCCAGCCGCACCCCCCCGCGCCAGCCACCCCAGCTTCTTCGGGTTCCTCACCGACACCCTCCGGGACCACCTGGGAGGGTACTACGTGGCGGACGCGGCGGACCACGCATGGACCATAGCCGTGGCCACCGGCAGCACACCCCTGCCCCCCCACAGCCCACCCCTACGCCACAGCGGAGGCGGCGTGAACGTGGCGGCCCGCCACAGCCTCCTCGCCCTGTACCTCCACCACCGTGACCTACACCTCCAAGACCTACAACTCCCGGCCCCCCAAAACAGCAGCCCTGGCGCCAGAAGCGTGGGCCGACACGGCACCAGAGGAGATAGCAGCCTACCTCCGAATCACTTGCCGCCGGTTCAACAACGCCCTCGGCCGACGGAAGGGAACACCTTACCCACTCAGCGCACTCCTCTACCCGGCACACCACCCCCACCCCGCACAACAGAAGCCCCCGGAGGGCTGGGCGTCTTTTCGGGACGCCCACCTGGCCGCCCCCGACGAGGCCACCGCCACGCGGATGGGCCTCACGGACCAGGAAACCTACGTCACAGGCCTCAAGACGAGCCTCCAAGAGGCACACCGCTGGCACGCCCGCTCCCCGCCGCCCCCAGGAGGACAGGGGGGTTCACCCGCCCCCGACACCCACCAGGCCAAGAAGACCAAGACAGGTCAGGGGGCCCGCCAACGCGCCCGCCAGCAGGGCGCGACGCCCCGACCAAGGCCCGGGTTCAGCCACACCGCACCACCCCACGCCCAGACCCCCGGGGCACACCAACAACACCGCCACTGCCAGCGCCCACCACCACCACCGTACCGCAGCACCCAAACCCTGCAGCCCAGTCAGCCACCACCGCCCACACACGTCCACACCATGCCAGGACCACCATACGCGCAGAGCCAGGGGACATGTCACCACCAACACCACCAGCACGCCCCCGTCCCTCCCAACCCCTACGCCCTAACGCCCCCATGCTACAGCGACCCCCAACAGCTACATCCCCACCACGCCCCAGCACAACCAGGCCCCACGAACCGCCCACCCCACATAGCGCACATCACCGCACCACACCATCACGTATTCCACCACCACCAGCCCCTGCGACCACACCCACCAACGCCGGGGTACCACACACAACCAGCACACCCTCCACACCACCACCACGCGGTCCAGCACCCCCTGCCGCCCCCGCTACACGGGCCCACGACACACGAGCCACGGTACACCCCCATGGACCCGCGAGCAGCCGCGCACGCACACCAGCAACACCAGGGCCTAGTAGGAGCGCCCGATCGCCACCAACAGCCCTCCCACCCACACCCCATACCAGCGAGCACCATCCACCAGCACCCACCCATTACATACGGACCACAGCCCCACCCGGACGCTCTTGCGGCCGCCTCCCACCCACACCCCGGCACCACAACCAGTCAAGAACCGCAAGGGCCGCACGGCGCACACACGCAACACCCACACGACCCACAGGGACGCCCGGACCCCCAGCCAGCACAACACCCACCCCCGCCCCCCCCACCCCACCACCACCAGCAGCCCCCCCACCCACACCCCATACCAGCGAGCACCATCCACCAGCAGCCACCCATTACATACGGACCACAGCCCCAACCGGACGCTCATGCGGCCGCCTCCCACCGACACCTCGGCACCACAACCAGTCAAGAACCGCAAGGGCCGCACGGCGCACACACGCAACACCCACACGACCCACAGGGACGCCCCGACCCCCAGCCAGCACAACACCCACCCCCGCCCCCCCCACCACCAACAGCGCCTCCCCCACACCAACCCCCCCCCCCCCCCGAGACCGGCCACGGACGCAACACGCGGCAGCCAGCACCAGCCAATTGACGTCGATACCCCCGCCGAAAAACGCCACCGCGAGTCCCCCCTCCCGCGACCGCCACAAGAGACCCCATCACCGGACCCAACGCGCGACAACGACGACCACCCCCCCCAACCCACACCACCCCCTCCATCACACCCCGCACCACCAGCCGCCGCACCGGCCGAACCCTACGCCCTACACAACCCCGCAGCGGTACGGCAGCACCTCCGGGGACTCGGGGAACACGACGTCGTGCTGTGACTCCGCACCTCCGGCACCAGCACCCCCATCCGGGCGGCCACCCTGGTCCAGGCGGCCACCCTGGGGGAAGGCGTCCGAGACTTCCTCTTCGACGCCTTCCTCCACGTCGCCCGACACGACCGCCCCCCACGCGCAACGCCAGACGGCGAGAGCCCGCCCCCCACGGGAGCCGGATCTGGGTGCCCCCCATCGACTGGGGGCGACACCTAGTCGGACACCCCGTGCCGGGGCGGGTGGACACCAAGGGCCACACCCGCTACCACGAGCCCAACATGGCCCACCCCCCTCCCAGCGCCACCCCCGACAGCACCAAAGAGTGGGAGCGGGAAACATGGGTAGCCCGGATGGCCTCCCTGAGCAACTTCTGGCACCACGTCCCGGGGGACATCCCCACCCCCGACGAGCAACAGCCAGCCCCCTCCACGTACATGACCCTCATGTACAATCTGCACTACACCCTCTCAACCACCAACTACCGCGCACCCACTGACCACTGGGTGGTACACGGCACCGACTCCCTCCTCCCCGCCGACTACGCCCCCCCCCCACACAGCCCAGGCCCCAACACGTACGCCAGGGGGGACGACCCGGACGACCCCCACATCTGGGGCACGTGGGAACGCAAATCCCTGGACACGCTGCTCTCCATCCGCAGCAGCAGCCAGGGCCTTGGTAGGGCGATGTATTGCCTCGCCAAGTGGACCCAACGGACCTGGGGGATCCCCACGGACCGGTGGGTGTGGGTGGTCACGTTGCGCCCCCAGCAGAGGGAAGCCCCCCCAAACCGCAGGGGACCCACCCCCCCACGCCCCACCACCCTACAGCTCTGCCCGTACATGGTGGCAGCACGCCTCATGACGCTGCTGTGGCCGGGCCCAGACACCCCCACCCAAAGCTACCCCCACCTCACAGAGAAGGACATGCCCTGCATCCAGCGATGCTTCTTCCAGACCCTCGACTACCTCCAGCAAACACACCCGCACGTCCTGGAGCAGATATGGCCACCCCCCGGGTAACCCACGTGCCCGCGCAGCCGAGACAACGCCGCCACACCAGCACCAGCACGCACGGATCACCAGGGAAAATGCGCGCACACGCCCGGTGCCCGAACCCGCACCCTCGTTCTCGCTACTTGCACGACCCAGCATCATACGCCCGTCCCCGAAGCCCAAGACCCTCCGCTGTCTCCCACAGCCCTCTCCTCCGCCTCCGACTCCACAACCTCCACCACCACGACCACGTCATCCATCGCCACCACCACGTCCTCATCCAGCACTCCACCCCCCAGGCCGCGGGGGACACCTCCCAAACGGGCCCCCAAACACGCCCCCACCGCGAGCAACCCCGCCGCCGCCAAGGCCCACGCCCTGACGAGGCCCAGACCCGCGACCCAGCCGAAACCCAAGACCGCCGCCAAACAGCCACCCAAACCCGTCAGCGCGCCACGACCGCAACCCGCAGCCAAGCCCAAACCCTAGTCCAAACCCGGCGCCACGACGACAGCGCGAACCCGGCCCCCCGAGGACATCCTCTATGACATTCGGCCCCAGCCGTCCCAGGCCCGAAGGCAGCAGCGCCCAGCGCGGCGCCCCCCCACCGTCACCGACGCCACCGCCACCACCTTCATGGCAGAGCGCGCCGCGGCCAAAGCACGACGCACCTCGTCCCGCCACCTCTCAAAGCCCGCACCCCAGGCCCACGGACCGCCCCCGACCAGGCCGGAACGACGCCAGGGTCCGCCAGCAGCGTCCCCGCCCCCCTACCAACCCTCGATGACAGCCCACATACAGCGCATGCCCCACTACCGCCGCCGCCGCGAGTCCCCGCCCAACCCCGAGGCGGAGACCGTGCGCGCACACCCGCGGGTCCACATCCGCGCCCGCCCCCACTCCCCACGCACCCCCACGGAACAGGACTACGAGGAATGCCCCAGGCCCGCCACCGCCACCGGTCCCCACGACCCCGTCACACCCACCCACGCCCACTCCTCCGCCCAAGACCGCAGGCCCGCCCAGGAACAGTGGTGGCAGCGCTGGACCCACACGCAGCTCTGGGAGCTGCGAAAGTGGGCCCGGGGAGAGCCCTCCCTCGAGGGCCTGGTCCATCGGCCCCGCAAGGGGTCGGTGGAGAACTGCCGCCTCCGGCCGGCAGGGGGGTGGATGCCGCAGGCCACATGGGAAGCCATGCTGGCCGATGCGCTCCACCCCCTGGGAGTCCACCCCCGCAACCTCCCCGCGCCCCAGGACCACCCGTATGTCCTCAGGCGCCTGCGGGAGACCCTCGGGGAGACGCAGCGAGACAGCATCCGCCTGTGGGACATCACCCAAAGCCCAGCCCCGCACAAACACACCCCCTCACCACCCCACAAGCGTCGGCGCACCGAAAGCGGCAACACCCACAGCACCCCAGGAGCCCTGCGCACCACACAACACGACGCGCCTGACCCCCCGGCCAGCGGCGCCGCCACCTAACCCCGTTACCCAGCAAACCACCACCACGGGGCGCCACGCCAGGCCCCGCCCAGAAGTCACCAAACGAACCAGACGCCGAAGGACGCCAACGCACACGACAACGGGCACCACTACGCCCAAAGGCACCGAACCCAGGCCCGCTACCGTCGCAACAGCCTGACCGAGCCAGAACCCAAGCACAAATCCAACCCGAGCCACACCCCGAAACCGCTAACTCTTGACTCCTAACCAGGCCCGCCCAGGGAACAACGTAACCACAGCCCACACCCACAGCCCACACAGCCGCCTAACCAGCCAGCTCCAGAAGCAAAGAAACACCTCACCAAACCCACCCTGACCCAAGCCCGTGTACATCAGGACGCGCGAGCCGCACCCCTGGGGCGCGACCGCCGCCAGAGCACCGACGACACACGCCAGAGGACACAACGCTATTGCACCACTGCACCAGCTGCCCATGCCTGTGCCTGCAGTGTACGCGCGCCCCTGTCTTTCTTTTTTTTTTCCCAAAAAAGGGAAAAAAAAAAAGAAACACAGAAAAAAAAAACGAAAATTATGGGGGGAGGAAGAGGGACACAACCACCCATGGCACACGCGCACCGCACACAGCGCGCACACCGGTGAAGGGGGGCCAAGTGGCCCAGGACACCGCACATGCAACACAACACACCGAGCGAGCACACCGGTGAACGGGAGCCAGGTGGCCCAGGACACCACAGACGCAACACAGCAAACCGCGCGGGCAAACCGGTGAACAGGAGCCCAGCGGCCCAGGACACTGCACACACGTAGGGCGGCCGAGGGACAGGAAAGAACCAACACCCCATGGGTCGGACACACTGGGGCGACCCAGCCGACCCACCGGGCCAGTGGCAGGAGCGGTACCCCAAGGCCACTGGTCCGAGCCCGGCCAGGCTGCATCGGGGACCATGGCAAACGTCACCCGGAGCCATGGAAGCAACCGGTGACAGGCGAGCCGGTACACAGTCCAGGAGGGGGTCGCCTGCCAAGCAGAGTGGCCCCGCAACTCAAGCCACAAGGGTGAGGAGGTCGTACCGTAGACGAGCGGGAGCAATACCCCTTGTGGTGAGAGATACTCCACACGGCTGGGCAGCCCCCAGAGCTGCCGCCCAAAGGAGGGGGCATGTGGCCCTACCCATGGACACATGTGGGGACACCCTCCCACCTGGGACACATGGACCGGGTGGCCGTGACAATGCCTTCCCAAGCACATGCGGGAGCGGCTCAAGAGGCACCTGACATAGGGCAGTGGGAGGGACAGGACGTCCCCTTGGTAAGACCTTCTTCCTGCAATGTCAAAGGAGGCATCCCGAGCTCCCGAAGATACCTACCTACCTACCTCCTGTTCACCAGTGTGCCCGCTCGGTGTGTTGTGTTGCGTGTGCGGTGTCCTGGGCCACTTGGCTCCTGTTCACCTGTGCGCCCGCTCGGTGTGTTGTTTTGCGTGTGCGGTGTCCTGGGCCACTTGGCTCCTGTTCACCGGTATGCCCGCTTGGTGTGTTGTGTTACGCGTGCGGTGTCCTGGGCCACTTGGCTCCTGTTCTCCAGTGCGCCCGCTGGGTGTGTTGTAGTGTGTGCGGAGTCCTGGGCCACTTGGCTCCTGTTCACCGGTGTGCTCGCTTGGTGTTTTGTGTTACGTGTGCAGTGTCCTGGGCCACTTGGCTCCTTTTCTCCGGTGCGCCCGCTGGATGTGTTGTAGTGTGTGCGGAGTCCTGGGCCACTTGGCTCCTGTTCACCGGTGCACCTGCTCCGTGTGTTGCTTTGCGTGTGCGGTGTCCTGGGCCACTTGGCTTCCTGTTCACCGGTGTGCCCGCTCCATGGGTTGTGTTGCGTGTGCGGTGTCCTGGGCCACTTGGCTCCTGTTCACCGGTGTGCCTGCTCGGTGTGTTGTGTTGTGCATGCGGTGTCCTGGGCCACCTGGCTCCTGTTCACCGGTGCGCCCGCTCGGTGCGTTGTGTTGTGTGTGCGGTGTCCTGGGCCACTTGGCTCCTGTTGACCTGTGCGCCCGCTCGG
Organism: Eutreptiella sp. 'Long Island Sound 2002'; assembly: GCA_964036045.1. Classification (NCBI taxonomy): domain Eukaryota; phylum Euglenozoa; class Euglenophyceae; order Eutreptiales; family Eutreptiaceae; genus Eutreptiella; species Eutreptiella sp. 'Long Island Sound 2002'. The sequence goes on along the minus strand of OZ038382.1, from coordinate 90,041,744 downwards.
TGTGTTGCTTCGCTTGTGCGGGATCCTGGCCCCCTTGGCTCCTGTTCAGCGGTGTGCCCACTCCGTGCGTTGTTTTGCGTGTGCGGTTTCCTGGGCCTCGTGGCTCCTGTTCACCGGTGTGCCGCTCCGTGTGTTGTGTTGCGTATGCGGTGTCCTGGGCCACTTGGCTCCCGTTAACCAGTGCGCCCGCTCCGTCCTTTGCTTTGTTCGTGCGGTGTCCTGGGCCACTTGGCTCCTGTTCAACGATGTGCCAGTTCGGTGTGTTGTTTTGCGTGTGCGGTGTCCTGGGCCACCTGGCTCCTGTTCAGCGGTGTGCCCGCTCGGTGTTGGGCCACTTGGCTCCTGTTCACCGGTGCGCCCGCTCCATCCTTTGCTTTGCCTGTGCGGTGTCCCGGGCCACTTGGCTCCTGTTCACCGGTGTGCCCGCTCGGTGTGTTGTTTTGCGTGTGCGGTGTCCTGGGCCACCTGGCTCCTGTTCACCGGTGTGCTCGCTCGGTGTGTTGTGATGCGTGTGCGGTGTCCTGGGCCACTTGGCTCCTGTTCACCGGTGTGCCCGCTCGGTGGGTTGTGTTGCGTATACGGTGTCGTGGGTCGCTTGGCTCTTGTACACCGGTGTGCTCGCTCTGTGTGCTGTGCTTTGGGTTGCGCGTGTGGTGTTGCGTGGGCGGGGCGTCGCTGCGGGGCGCTCACTCATCCATCCGGACGGCGGCTGTTGGTAGCCGGTAGGGGCTGGGTACCCTCCGGGCGCGCACTCGTCCATCCGGACGGCGGCTGTTCGTAGCCGGTAGGGGCTGGGTACCCTCCGGGCGCGCACTCGTCCATCTGGATGGCGGCTGTTCGTAGCCGCCAGGGCCTGGGTACCCTCCGGGCGCGCACTCGTCCATCCGGACGGCGGCTGGTGTTACTTGGCACCTGTTCCTGTGCCATGGTTCGGTGCACGTTGTGCGCGCTCTCCGGGTTTGCGGCACGCAGCGGCCGTTGTGGCTTTGCACCTGTCCGTGTGCCTTGGTTGTGGCCGGCGGCGTGCCTCTCTGGCGTGCCTCGTGGCCCCGCGTGGTGCGCCACGCCTCGTCCGGTCCGGTCGCTCTCGGTGCTCCGGTCGGCTTTCCGGACGTCATGGTGCCTTTCTCCAGCCCGGGGCCTTGGGCCCCCGGCTTTACTGGGCGGCTGCGCGGGGCACGCGGGAGCCGGCCGAGAACCGGGCTCATTGTGCCTGCCACTGGCCCCCGCTGAGGCTGGGGCGCTGGGCTCGCTCCGCGTCGTACCCGTTCGGGGCCCCGCGATGGGGTTGTCCCTGGCGGGTCCCTCCGGCGTCGGTCTTGGGCTGCGTGCGCTGCCGTGGTTGGCGTGTGTGGACCCGGTCACTGACGCTTCCGGTTTCCCGTACCGTCCGTCGTTCGACGGGGGACTCGGCCGGTGCACCGGGGCTGTTTCGTGTGGACGCCGACACCTCCCCTTGCGGGTCGGAGGACGCCACGCCTGGGTCCCTTGCGTGTGTACATGTGCTCGTCCTTCCTGGCCGGGTCGGGCGGGCCGGCCTCCCAGGTGCGTTCCGGTGTGCCGAGGGAAAAATTAAGCAGTCAGAGTAAGAAAAAGTCACGGCCATGTCTTTCTCGGAGGACTTGATCCAGGCCAAGCGCCTCCCAAAACCCTTTTGTTGATGCTGAGACTAACTTCATGATTTTCATCTCTCTTTTGAAGTGTCAAGTAAACTTTCTCAAAGTAACTGGGGTTATAACCCTAGCCCCCCATGAAGTTCAGCCCTACCACTCAACTGAGCGGAGGTAACTTCCTTCATGGAGGTTATACCAAAAAAAAGTAGTCACTTCATGCCTAAGGCCTTGCAGGTTAAGCCTAGTGGTCTCCCACCTCAACACCCCTATACTCAATTGATTCTACCACTTATTGTGGTTCTACCTTTGAACTGTTTCCAAATTCAGTTGCTTGGCCAAGTCATATTCTGTGTCTGGCCTAACTCTTATGCCCCAGATTCCTGACCAATTCCATTTCATCCAAAAGAGTGCACATGAAGTGCTTGATGCTAACTTGGAGGCCAGAGTCATGCCAGTTTCCACATCAAAATCATTTGTTTTATCCAATTGTTATTGAATCTTTGTACTTAAGCCTGCTTTGTTGATCTGCAGCCCTTCTGTGATACACTGGATTTCAAAACTATTCATTGATTCAGTCCACATCCTGTTCATCCTCTACTTGCTGCTTTGGTTCTGTTTTGCAACACCAAAACCTGCAGGATTTCATCAAAGCTATTAGGGCACTAATCAAGGACATCTTTCTGGTGGCAGAGGCAACCCTTGAGAACCTTTCGAACCGACCCTGAGAAGTACACAGGCCAAACCCAGCATACAATACGTCCACACCATCAGTACAACTGTCCGCCAGGACTTGGCCAATTCGCAGTGTACAAGTACAACTGGGCAGCAGTGGGCCCGTCTCAATGACTGAGCCCAAGCTCAGAGTTGCATCTGGGTCTCAAGAAGATCCAGTTCACAGAAGGGCGGAACAAGAAGCGCCGGGAGAAATACCAATACCCTTAACCACTGAGGCCTTAGCGGCCCGTGGTGACAGCCTGCAGCACCTCCGCCGACGAGTTACTGTCTCCATCTCCCGTTCAGCCTGCCCTGCATCTTCTTCTACGGCAGTTGGAGGCTCTGAGAAACAAGACGAGCTGAGAAGGAGAATGGACGAGTACCTGCTCAACAAAGAGTACTACAGGTTTGTCCGAGGGAAAGATGGAGAGGAACCACTCGAAGCCTTGGGATCCCCACCATATACGTACATGGGTTCCTACCCTTACTCCGGCCCACCTACGGACCTGGCCGACACTGTGTCTCTACCCAGGCGGCCGAGAGGGCCAGCTTGGCGTCCAGAGCTGCCAACCACTAGCAGGAACCCTGAAGTGTGTCCAGCTTATGTGGAGGAGTCCCATCTCACAGAGCCAGCCTATACTGCCCTGGACCGTACGGCCGAAGTACTGGCCAAACTACTGTCTGCGTCCGAAGATTCAGATGTGACAGCCCTGTCTGAGGCTGTCAAGGCAAAATTGGGTATCCCTGAACCCTTACCCAAGCCAGCGCTGGCCTCACCCTCTCCCGGATTGAGCACGCTTGCTGATGATCTCAAACGATCAAGGGTTTCCAGGTTGTTACCCAAGGTCACATGCCCCAGCCCTTTTCATCCCCGTGCCAGAACAGTCCCCATCGCTGAGCTACAGGACGTGCCCGTGACAGAGACTGAGAAAAAGGGGCTAACAGCTCTGGCACCTCTCGCTGGTGTACCATCTTCCCCTTCAGGCCCAACCCCAGGGGGTGGGAAGAGTGGCAAACCAGTTGCCCAGGCGAACATCCAGCTGGAGTTGCCGGAGTTCCATCTGAAAAACCTGCCCGAATGGGCAGAGGATTTTGCCGAGTTTCTTTTGCTTACCGGCCAATCTCATGTAGATCTGGCCACTAAATGTTCTGTTTTGAAACCCTCATGCAAAACGAAACTTTTGCAAAAACAGGTGAAGCAGATTGTGAAAACCTATTCTACATGGGCCAAGGTTCTCCAAAGACTGGAGAAAACTTTCCCGGTCTATGAAACAGACCTCAGTGTATGCACACAGATTGAGGAGCTCCCTATGCTCCCTGAATTTATCTCCGCTACGCGAGTCTCTGAATATGCGTGCAACCTGGAGTATCTGTTCTCAAGAATGAACGTGGGTTCCTATGGACCCACGGAACCCCACCAGTGGCTCGTGAGTAAAATCCCTACCCGTACGTGAGACGATTGCCGCACCACGTCAGAGAGGAAGAGTCGGACCCACACGTACGTTCCTTGTGGAGCTACTCATCGAGCTGGCGCCTGAGAGGGAGAATGACTCCCATATGGAGAAAGTCCTCAAGAGACACCTGGGTTGAGGTGGCACCCCTACCGCTGAACGTGGCGAAGGGAAAGGGCCTAAGAATCCCACTAACGCCAACAAGGGTGGTGGTGAAGGGGGGGGCAACCTGCGTGCCATGAATGAGGTTAAACCTGAAACAGGTACATGCCCTCTCTTCTACTGTAAACCTGTCAATGACAAGGGAGGACCCTGTCATGCCCCTGACTGCGACCATCGCAGTGGTTGTGTGCTTCAACTCAAAAGACAGCAGCACACTAAGGATGGGAAAACAGTGATCCATCAGGATCATTTCAGGGGTACCATCACCTGTGGGTACCGTGGCAAACTTCGTCACTACGAGGACGAATGTCACACAAAAAAACGTGAGAGTGACAAACACAAACGGCAGGAGGCTGAACGCCAGAAAGCCCAAACACCCTCCAGAACTCCCCAGAATGGGGACAAGGGTGGTAAAGGAGGAGGCAAGGGGGGTGGCAAGGGTGGAACCCCCAACCTTCAGAGGCGCTCATCAGCGCCCGCTATTTCTCCCTCTCCTGCCAATGTTGAACCCAAGAAGCGCCCACAGGGGGTTACCGCCTCCCTTGATGGGTCTAACTCCAAGGAGAGGCAACTGTCCTGGATGGCCAAGTCCCTCATCCCTCATGGCTGCAGGGGTTGATGTGAAATTCCCTGCTGAGGAGTAGGGGGGCGGCTCTGAAGAGGAGGACTTGGTTTTTTGGATCCTCGTGAAATTCGGGGATCAAGTTTTTCGTGCAGTGCTTGACACCGGCGCAACACTCTCTATAGTGGCCCGGCGCCTGCTAAAGACGTTCAAGAAAACTAAGACAGTGGCCATAAGAGTAGGGGATGAGTGTACCATCCATTCCTTGGGGGGTGCCGATGTGACTATTTGTCTTGGCGACGAAACTGTGACCCAACACTGCAGAGTCTTGGACACTGACGCCTTTGACATCGTCATTGGCACCGAGTTCCTACGAAGAATCCCTCAGGTAAAAATGTTGTCTCTCCAACGCTTCTATTCTCTACACTGCCACTTTGTCTCCGTACCTTTGGAGCTGTCAGGACGAAAAGAGTCTGGCCTGCACTACGCAGCAAAGATGAACTATCGTACTGAAAACTACCAATTGGCCCGTCACATTCTTGAAAATGGACTGGCGGCACTGCAGGTATCCCTGGATGAGATCCAGGTGGAATTGTTCGCGAGCCAACAACAGCACATCATGCAGTTGTATTGCTCGAAACATTTGATTAACGCTTTCCGTTTCTTCTGGAAAGCAATGGGCCTAGCGTATGCTAACCCTCCCTTCTCCCTGCTCGCGAAGGTTCTAACCAAAATTGCTTCAGAGGGAGGAAGGGTTGTCATGTGCACCCCTGACTGGGGTTATTCAGGTGAACACGCGTATATTGGAGCCAACTGCTGGACGGAATGACTGTGGGAAGAGTGCAACTCGCCGACGGTCCCATCTATGTGCCTCAGGATCCAAACCCAGCAATGCAGGCCCCTGAATGGGCCAGTTTCTTATCCATTGTAGATGGATCCTTCAACCCTGTACGCCTGTGTGATCTTGACCAGGTGCTACTGAAAGAGGTCATGGCCCAAAGGCGTGGCCTGACCCTTTTTGATCTCAAAAAACGATCTCCTGAGCACCTTTCTGCCACACTTACAGGGTGTGAATCCCCTGATGGCGATCTAGAACCCGCTGCTGTGAAGAAGGATGCTGATGACCAACTGTCTGACATCGCCAGCTCTATCCCTCCTGTTGATCCCAGCTGTGTTGAACTCAAACACAGTGCCTTCCTGGCCCAGCTGTTGCTGAAGGAGGTAGACCCAGAGTCAACCTCAGAACCAACTTCCCCTGTTGCGAAACCTGTGCTGCACATGCAGCATACTTGCTCAGGTGAACCCGTGGCTCAGAGTCCTGATGCTCTAGCGCGGCCTGCTTCTAACAACATGCCACTGTCTGAGCATGACACTCAGGAACTCCGACGGCTGTTGTACCTGAGGGCCGAAGGTATTGAGCGCCAGGAACGGCTGCAATACCTCAGACAGACCTGGAAATCCTCCATCCCGTCTGAGGAGGACGATGATTCCTACACGCTACCTAACCCTGAGATACCCCTAGTGTATTCTCTGCACTATGGGCAACAAGGATCCCCTGAGTGGGATGACGGCTCAGTACCTGCCGAAACGGCTGATCGACAGAAAGAGAAAGAGCATGGTAAGAGCAGCCTCCATGCTGAGGAGGATTTCCTGCAGAAAATCGGGAGTCTGAACCTTAACCACCGACTGAAGAAACGGCTCCTAACCAATGAGGAGGTGTTCAGCGCCCTGCCGCCTCCCCTGTCCTGTAAAAAACGGTCCGAATGGACCTGAAACTGATCCCCGGATTTGACAAGACGCGAGTGAGACGTCGTCCCTATCCCGCTTCTCAGGAGCAGGTTGAAGAAATCGAGCGCAAGATCCAGGAATGTATTGATGCTGGCCTCGTTGAAGAATATAAGAAGGGGGACTACCCCCACCACTGCGGTCCCTGCTTCCTGGTTGCTAAACCTGTATCGACTGCCCTGCGACTGGTTGTTGACTATGGTGAGGTCAACAAGAAAACTCAAAACCACTCAGGGAGTATTCCCAACATGAAAAACACCCTGGACCGTATTGCCAAATATCGGTACGAAACCAAAATGGACAAACGCAGGGGTTTCTGGCAGGTTGACCTAACAGCCGCAGCTCAGGAACTGCTGGCCTTTATAACCAGGGTTGGGATAAGCGAGCGTTTAGCGACTGAATGGTCGTTTGTTTGTTACGCTTAGGGAAATTTATTTACAAACGACGTTTTAACAAACGACGGACCGCAGGCCCTTGCCGCAGCGTAGCGCGCGCACTTCCTGTGTGCTTTGTCCGATGTTTTGCGTTGTCAGAGCCTATGAACTGAAGGATTTCAAAATGCACAGGATTTCAAAACCCACAGGTACAGAAAATTGGTGTATGCAAGAAAATGTTATAAGACCGTTTGTGCAACCTGTCCATTGTTTCACAAGCGTGTCTGCAGGAGTCTGCACGCAAACATGAGGAGCCGACATAAGCCGCTGATAGGCACACCCGAAGGTCGCACAGTGACCAGAACAACGCATCGTGCAAAAAAAGTTCACCGAAAGAAGGGTAGAGTGGCGCCGTGACAACGAGAATCCGCCAATGACAGATCATGAGGATGAGGATCGACCTGACTGGTGACTGGCGCGTCTAACTCTGCATCTTCAGTAAGGTGAAAGGGGACTCCTGCATGGAACACGAATCGACTCCACTGTTGATCAAGGTCTGACCGCATTTTCGTCTGCATGACTGCAATGGATGTTTGTTTTGTGCAGCTTCCGCTCTGTTCAGCACCCTCCAGCACTCTCTTCTTCAGCTCAGCTTTCGCTGCCTTAGTCTTGTCCAGTGCCTTCTGCTGGTCATATTTTTCTTTTCTCTGCAACACCATCTCGTTAAAGACCGCGTCAGGGATGGATGTGAAGGCAATCACATTCTTGCTGCCACCGGATAAATGGTCCCGTGCACGACCAGGGGCAATCAGGCATTTCAGTGTTTTGTCGCAGTAGTTGCAGTCAAATCAGTGGGGTGATTGACAGCGTCGCGGCGGTGAAAATGTTTTTCTTTTGTCTGATCTTTCATCATGGCGCCTGCTCTACAGGAATCAAAATTAATTAACTGACTCAGATCAGTAAGAAAAAGTCACTGCCATGTCTTTCTTGAAGGACTTGATCCAGGCCAAGCCCCCCTTAAAACCCTTTGTTGATGCTAAGACAAACTTAAGTGTTTTTATCTCTCTTTTGTTGCCTAAAGTACACTTTCTCAAAGTAACTAGGGTTGTGACCCTAGCCCCCCCATGAAGTTCACCCCTACCACTCAACTGAGCGGAGGTACCTTCCTTCATGGAGGACATACCAAAATAAATCAGGCATTTCATGCTTGTTGGCCTTGGAGGTTAAGCCTAAGTGGTCTCCCACCGCAAGACCCCTATACTCAATTGTTTCTACCACTTATTGTGGTCCTACTTTGTAACTGTTTCTGAATTCAGTTGCTTGGCCAAGTCATTTTCTGTGTGGTCCTGACATCTATGCCTCTCAGTCCTAACCAGCACCATTTCACCCAAAAGAGTGCACATGAAGTGCCTAATGCAACCTCTGAGGCTAGAGTCTGACCAATTTTCATATAAAACCTTTTGTATTAACCTTTTGTGATTGAATCTATGTGCATAAACCTGCTTTGTCTATCTGCAGCCCTTCTGTGTTACACTGGATTCCAAAACCAATCATTGATTCGATCCACATTCAGTCCTTGCTCTACTTGCTGCTTTGGTTTGGGGTTTTCAACTACAAAACCTGCAGGAATACATCAAAAGACCTAGGGCATAATTCAAGGACATCTTTCCGGTAGCAGAGACAGTCCCTTGTGACCTTTTGAACCGACCCTGAGAAGAAGTGCAGAACAAAAGCTCAACAACAAGTTCATCATGTCCACGCCAAGCGTCAGGACCTGGCCTATCCGAACTGTCCAAGTACAAATGGGCAGCATGGCCCACCCAATGAGTGAACCACCTCACCGACCTCCACATCATCTCAGTGGCGCATCTGGGTCCCAAGGAGATCCAGAACGCAGAAGGGCGGAAGAGAATAAAGGCCTTACCACCGAGGCCTTAGCAGCACACGGTGGAGACAGCTTCAGTCACCTCCACAGACGTGTGGCTGCTTCAGTATCAAGATCCAATTGTCCAGCTTCATCCTCAACTGCCATTGAAGGACCTGAGGAGTATGAGAAGCTGAAGAAGAAGATGGATGAGTACATCATGCATGAGGAGTACTATAAATCCATCCGTGGGGAAGATGGAGAGGAGCCATTGGCTGTACATGGATCCAGACCACATACAGATCTAGGGTCCTACGCACACTCTGGTCCTCCGTCCACTGCATCCCTGCCAAGACGACTAAGACCTGAGTATCCAACCCCAAGGGCTCCCGAAGTGGGCCCAACACGAGTCGAAGAACAACATCATCCAAGGCCAACCTACGGTGCCCTGGATCAAACGGCCGAGTTGTTGGCCAAACTCCTGTCTGGATCAGAAGATCCAGATGTGACGGCCTTATCGGAGGCCATTAAAGCTAAACTGGGTATTGCAGAACCCTTACCCAGGCCTGAGTTGCCCTCTCTCTCTCCAGGGCTGAATACCCTGGCCGAAGATCTCAAGAGATCAAGGGTCTCAAGGCTGTTGCCTAAGGTTACCTGCCCCAGCCCCTTCCACCCCCGTGCCAGGACTGTGCCTATGGCTGATCTACAGGACGTGCCTGTCACAGAGAGTGAGAGGAGAGGGCTGTCAGCCCTGGCCCCTCTTGCCGGCGTGTCGCCATCAGGCCTAACTCCGGGGGGTGGGAAGACGGGCAGACCAATCGCCCAGGCGAACATCCAGCTGGAACTGCCGGAGTTCGACCCCAAAAATCTGCCTGAATGGGCAGAAGAATTTGCAGAGTTCCTTTTGTTGACTGGCCAATCCCATGTGGATGTGGCCACCAAATGTTCACTGCTAAAACGCTCATGCAAAAAGAAATTTTTGCAAAAACAGGTCAAACAGATTGTGAAAACCTGTTCTACCTGGGCTGAGGTACTCCTGAGGTTAGAGAAAACATTTCCAGTCTATGAGACTGACCTCAGCGTACGCACACAGATCGAGGAGCTACCTATGCTCCCGGAGTTTCCATCCGCTGCGCGAATTTCTGAGTATGTGTGCGACCTGGAGTACTTATTTTCGAGGATGAATGTGGGCTCCTACGGAGCCACTGAGCCCCACCTGTGGCTCATGAGTAAGATCCCCCAGCGTACGTGGGATGATTGCCGCTCCACCTCTGAGAGGAAGAGCAGGACCCACTCGTACGATACACTGGTGGATCTCTTGATTGAGCTAGCTCTTGAGAGAGAGAACGACTCCCACATGGAGAAGTTCCTCAAGAAGCATTTGGGACGAGGTGGTACCCCTACCCCCGAACGTGGCGAAGGGAAGGGGCATAAAAATCCCACAAACACTAACCAGGGAGGTGGTAAAGGGAGGGGCAACCTACGTGCCATGAACGAGGTTTCAACTGATGCAGGCACACCCCCCCTGTTTTACTGCCGACCTGTCAATGACAAGGGGGGACCTTGTCATGCCTCTGACTGCGATCTCCGCAGTGGCTGTATGCTGCAGATGAAACGTCAGCAGCATACTAAAGATGGGAAAACTGTGACCCATCAAGACCACTTCAGGTGTACCATCACCTGTGGTTACTGTGGCAAACGTCGTCACTATGAGGACGAATGCCACATCAAGAAACGCGAGAGTGACAAACTCAAGCGTCAGGAGGCGGAGCGCCAGAAGACCCAGACGCCCGCCAGAAATCCCCCGAATGGGGATAAAGGTAAAGTAGGTGGCAAGGGGGGTGGCAAAACTGGACCCCCTAACCCCCACAGGCGCTCATCGGCGCCCGTTGCTACACCTACTCCTGCCGCTACACCCGCTCCTGCCGCAGGTGTCCCCCAGAAGCGCCCCCAAGGGGATAATGCTACCCCTGAGGGGAATAATTCTAAGAAGAGGCGCTTGGCCTGGATGGCCAAGTCCCTCATGGCTGCAGGGGTGGATGTGAAATTCCCTGATGAGGAATAGGGGGGCGGCTCCGAAGAGGAGGACTTGGTTTTCTGGATCCTCGTGAAAATCGGGGATCAGGTTTTTCGAGCGGTGCTTGATACCGGTGCAACACTTTCCATAGTGGCCCGGCGCCTGCTTAAAACTTTCAGGAAAACTAAGACCGTGGCCATAAGAGTAGGGGATGGGCGTACCATCCACTCCTTGGGGGGGGTCGATGTGACCATATGTCTGGGCGACGAAACCGTGACCCAGCACTGCAGAGTGTTGGACACTGACGCCTTTGACATCGTCATTGGCACCGACTTTCTAAGAAGGAACCCCCAGGTAAAAATGCTGTCCCTACAGCGTCCATACTCTTTGCACTGCGACTTTGGCAGTGGGCTATTCTCCGTTCCTTTGGAGCTGTCAGGACGAAAAGAGTCTGGGCTGCGCTACGCAGCCAAGACGAACTATCGTACTGAAAACTACCAGCTGGCCCGTCACGTTGTTGAAAATGGACTGGCGGCCCTACAGGTAAACCTGGATGAGATCCAGGTGGAATTGTTTGCGAGCCAACAACAGCACATCATGCAGTTGTACTGCTCGAAACAAATGAACAATGCTTTCCGTTTCTTCTGGAAAGCAATGGGCCTAGCGTATGCTAACCCTCCCTTCTCCCTGCTCGCGAAGGTTCTAACCAAGATCGCTTATGAGGGAGGAAGGGTTGTTATGTGCACCCCTGACTGGGGTTGCTCTGGTGAACATGCTTACTGGCGCCGTATGCTTGACCGAATGACCGTGGGAAGAGTGCAACTCCCTGACGGCCCCATCTATGTGCCTGAGGACTCAGACACAGCTATGCAGGCCCCTGAGTGGGCCAGTTTCCTGTCCATCATCGATGGATCTCTCAATCCTGTACCCCTGTGTGACCTGGACCAGGTGCTACTAAAAGAGGTCATTCTCGAAAATCGTGGCCTGACCCTTTATGATCTCAAAAACCGATCTCCTGAGCACCTATCTGCCACACTTACAGGGTGTGAGTCTCCTGATGACTATCTGGAACCTGCAGCTGTAAAAGAGGATGCTGACGACCAACTGTCTGAGATCGCCAGCACTATTCCCTCTGTTGATCCCAGCTGTGTTGACCTAAAACATAGTGCTTTCCTGGCCCAGCTGTTGCTAGAGGAGGTAGATCTAGAGTCAACCTCTGAACCCGCTTCCTCTGTTGGGAAACCAGTGCTACACATGCAGCCTGTGCACACAGGTGAACCCGTGGCCCCGAGTGCTAATGCTCTGGCACGGCCTGCTGCTAATAACATGCCATTGTCTGAGCATGACACTCAAGAACTCCGACGGCTGTTGTACCTGAAGGCCGAAGGTATTGAGCGCCAAGAGCGGCTGCAATACCTCAGACAGACCTGGAAATACTCCATCTGGTCTGAGGAGGACGATGAGTCCTATACGCTGCCTGATCCTGAGATACCTCTAGTGTATTATCTACACTATGGGCAGCAATGTCCCCCTGAGTGGGACGATGGTACTGTACCTGCCGAAACTGCTGATCGGCATAAAAAGAAAGAACATGGAAAAAGCAACCTCCATGCTGAGGAGGATTTCCTTCAGAAACTCGAGAGTCTTAACCTTGACCGCCGCCTGAAGAAACTTCTGGTAACCTATGAGGAGGTGTTCGGCGCCTTGCCGCCTCCCCTTTCTTGTAAAAAACTGGTCCAGATGGACCTGAAATTGAAACCAGAATTCGAAAAGACGCGAGTGAGGCGTCGTCCCTATCCCGCTCCACAGGAACAGGTTGAAGAAATCGAGCGCCAGATCCAAGAATGCATTGATGCTGGCCTCGTTGAAGAGTATAAACATGGGGACTATCCCCATCACTGCAGCCCCTGTTTCCTTGTTGCTAAACCAGGGTCGTCTGCCCTACGTCTTGTTGTAGACTATGGTGAGGTCAACAAGAAAACCCAGAACCACTCAGGGAGTATTCCTAACATGGAAAACACCCTGGAGCGTATTGCCAAATGCAGGTATAAGACCAAAATGGACAAACGCTCTGGTTTCTGGCAGGTTGACCTAACCGCCGCAGCTCAAGAGCTGCTGGCCTTTATAACCCCTAAGGGTCGTGTCTTCAAGTGGAAGGTTATGCCTTTTGGGGTGGCTAATGCCCCAGCGCTCTTCCAGGAGCTTATGAACAAAATTTTGTACATACTGAGGCGCAGGCCTGAAATACAAGAGTTGATTTCTCGGGGTGCAGAAATGGAGGCTCACATCGACGACGTGAGTTTGGGTACTAATACCAAAGAGGACCACGTCCTTCTCCTCCGTGAATTTTTCATTGTCTGTCAAGAAAACCAATCCCCGAATCAAACTCGAAAAATGCGAGTTTATGAAAGAGGAGATGGAGTATTTGGGTTTCGACGTGGGGTATGGCTGGTGGAAACCAGCCGCGTCTAAGATGCAGCCCCTACAGGACATGCAGATTCGCGATGACCCTAAGAAGGGTCTACACGATGTGAGGAGTTTTGTGGGCGCCTGTAATTTCTATCGGCGTCACATCCACAATTTTACTTACTCCTCTGCACCCCTCACTGACCTGATCAAGAAAACTACTCCCTGGAGGTGGACCTCCAGAGAGGAAGAGTGTTTCCAGGAGTTGAAGAAGAAGATTGCCTCCTCCAACTGCCTGGGAGTGCCCCGCCCTAAGGGCGAGATAGTCCTGATCACTGATGCCAGTGATGTAGGGGGGGGAGGTACGATCTATCAATGGCAGGAGCTTAACCCCGCTGAACTAACCCACTGCCATTATCGTACTACTGGACTGAACCGTGATGGTTCGTTGAAACATGACTATCCTACCAGTGAGTGGCGACTGGTGCCACTGGGACACTGGAATTAGAAATGGAACCAAGCGCGTTCCAACTACAGCACCTATGACCAGGAGCTCCTGGCCGGTATGTTGGTGCTATCGTCACAATCCCGACTCCTGGGATCTAACCCTATTGTCTGGCTGTGTGACCAGGAGCCTGTGAAGTCTTTTCAGAAGGGCCCACCACCAGAAAAAGCAAAGCTAAAACGGTGGTGGACTTACGTGAGCCAGTTCAGGCTGACAGTGCATCATATCCCCGGGATTAAGAATGAACTGTCTGACTATATATCGCGCAACAACTTCGATGCGCTTATTGGTGAGGGCTCTGAGGCGCTCGCCAAAGAGGCTTTCCAGCGTATGGATGTCCAGCTTGACCTGTCCATGCGCACTGCTGGAATCCTGGAGGGTTGGAGTCTAACCGACTATCAGTCAGAGTATGAAGAAATTCTCCAAACCCTCAGCACTGGTCTCGAACCCCGTGTCATTGAAGGGCACCAGTGGTATAAAAACAATCAGTACCTCTTCTACGAGGACCGAATTGTGGTGCCTGAGGCACGACTGGATGGGTGCCTACAGTGGTCCCATCTCAGTTCTGGTCACACTGGCGCTAATCGCTCAGTGGACTTCTTCCGTGAGTGTTTCTACTCTAGTCTAACCCTGACTGAACTGAGGTCGCGTATGCAGACCATTGTGGATGCTTGTGGCTGTCATGCCAGCAAGCAGAGCGACAGTAGGGATAGGGGTCTGATCTCCAGCTTACCCATACCCTATTGTGCTAACTCTCTTCTCTACGTGGACTACATCCACGGCCTACCACGCTTTGGCGGCTATGATAGTTGCCTCGTGGTCACCTGTGGTCTATCTCGCTTCACCCGTGTGTTCCCTTGCAATAAGAAAATCACAGGTGAGCAGACTGTAAAAATGTTGGTCGAACAATGGTTCGAACCCTATGGAGCACCTAAACAGGTACACTCTGATGAGGGTGTACGCATCCGCAGTGACACTGGGTGGTACAAACGAGTGCTAAATGCCCTCAACGTGGAGGTAACCACAGGTGTGCCCTATACTCACACGTCTAACCCTCTCTGTGAGAGACAGAACCGTGTGGTGGAGCAAAACTTAAGAATCCTGATGAAACAGGAGCGCACCAAGGACTGGGTACGCCTAGTGCCCTGGGCAGTTCTGTCCATGAACTCACAGCGGAGCTCTTCTACGGGTTTCACCCCCCACGAACTGTTCCATGGAGAACGACCTGCATGGTTCTTCAAAACCCCTTTCCCTGAGGACTTCAAGAGCCCTGTGGGAGATTGGCTGGAACACAAGCAGTCTCTGGCTAACCAGGCTGGTACTAACCTGAGGCACATTCGTGACCGTGAACAGAGCCGACGGAACCGCCTACGGCGACCTGCCAGCTTCAAGGTTGGTGACCTTGTTTTGGTACACCATTCACGCCTACCCTCCTGGCCACGTAACTGCCTACAGGACCCTTACTTTGGACCCTATCGTATCATCAGGATAGATGGATCCAGGATCCATGTCAGGTGCAGCCCACGTCTAGGTGGTGAACTGCTATGTGCACCTAAGCAGTGGAGGCACTATCACTCCCCTGACGACTTGTCTTGGGATGAGTGGCGCCTCAGCGACAGTGAGGTCGAACGTATAGACCTAGAGAACGCTGCCAGTCCAGAGGAGGCAGACGAACTCGAAGAGATGACTGCCGATGAGATGGCAGTCGATGGTTACTACGTGGTTGCAGGTATTGCTCGCCACGAGTATAAACAGGGCTGGAAATTCCTAACCCTGTTGGATGGCTATGGGTTGTCCGAGGCGACCTGGGAACCTATGTCAGCCTTCATACAACCAGATGGGAGTATCAACCCCATCTTCCGCACTTACCTCGTTGAGAACAACCAGGGTCAGCTCCTAACCCATGCTGAGACTATGTCCCACCGTAAGAAGCGAAGCTAATTTCCCTGTGTCAGTCTACTGACAGGTGCAGTGAGCATTTTCTGCAGTCGTGCCTGAGTATGGGTGTAAGAGCAGTTGTCACAGTTGCCCCGCATTGCATCGCAGGACAGGACCGTTAGCCCCCCGTGACAACCACTCCCTGGCCGAAGGCCATTGGTTTTTCACAGACTACTGCTTACTGAGCACTGCACTGACCCTGTCTGTGCCCTGCAGACCCATGCCTATGGTTTCCAGCGTGAGCCAGGTGGCCGCTTATCAAGATTGCAGCCACCCAGCGAGTGTATGCCTTGTTGACCATGTGTTGCATGGGTACTACCCTAATGTAATGACCTTGGTGAGCCAACGAAGAACGGTGGCTTACTACACCAGGGGGGAATGACAAGCAAGGTGCTATGAGGCAAGGTGTGTCTTCCCTCCTTGGGGACAAGCGAGCCCACAGTTAGGACCCCTGACTGGTCCAGACCCATGGGGTTCTACCCTTCCTTACAGGGTTTACCATACCCCTAAGTGTGCCACGTATGTCTGTATGTGTCTCACTTCTCTCCCCAGCGTGGCTCCCGGAGATCGGGCTTCGCTGACGTCGGACCGAAGGTTCTAATCAGGTACTATTACCACTCCTATGGCGCCCAATTTCTGTGCTGGCGCCTATCCTTGGGGTAAGACGGCAAAAGCCCTACCTACTAAGAGGGGAGGGGCGGCCAAGTGTGCTAAGGGCATACAAAACGCCCATTTTTGCTACAGGCCAAAAGCTAACGCACTCCCCTGCCCACGAGGAAAAGCACGCGGGACAGGAGACACCACTACACTACACTCACTAACGCCAGCACCGGCCTTCGAAGGCAGGGTGAGCACTCATCACTTGCACTCACCACCTGCCAGGCCTGCTGACCCTAACCCCTACACACGCTACTGGGTGCTGCTGTCGAAGTTCACGCAGGCCCTAATGGCCCTCCTGTGAAGAAGACAAGAGAACACAGCGCTCCTAAGCAGCTGTGGCCTAACAGGGGACGCCACAACGCGTTTCCCCTGTTAGGGCTTGGAGGGAAGGGGTGCTCTCGTTGCGTGCACAGCGCAGATGTCGTTGAGGTCGAACTGCCCTCGCCAGTACTGGCTGAGGCACAGTGATTTGATTTGTGATCAGCGCCCCTGTTTTGCTGGGGCAGAAAAATAATAGCCGCCGAAGGCAGCTGCTGCGTGCACCAATCACCCTTAACCTCTCCCACCTGTACAAAAGAGGCAAATGAAGGGGCGTTTGCGACGGAGGAACCAAGCCACACTCCAGGTATTATAACCTTCTCAGTGTGACCTATAATACACTGTTCGCAAACACGCTGAAGATTCAGCTACCCCTGTCAAGCAAGCAAGCTTTAAGAAACTCCTCGGGTTCTCTTAAAGAACGTACCGAGGAGCCTCTGTGTAACCTAAACAAGGTTTACCGTGCGCAATTCGCGTGGCCTACCCTTTAATGCATCATGTGCACGCAGGGAAGGGAGGCTGAACCACTGACTCAACCAGGAGGTGAGCTCCTCCTGGGCTAACCTACCTTACTCACCATGCATCGTGTGAATGCCGAATTGAAACGAACACAAAACAAACCTAAGCGTTTTAAGCAACTCAACTTTAACGCCACGGCCGCACACGAACAAACGCTTCTGTACTTACCTGTGAGGAAGAAAACAAGGTGAATTTTGGATACAGGTAAAGCGTCACAGCGTGTGGATGCCTCGATTAGGCACATGCATCGCGAGCACAGCGCATATTCTAACCCTACGTGCGCGCTGCGCGCTCCATTCGCATCACATACCTTTCATTCCTGCTTTTACCTGTGCAGAGGACAAGAGGAGAACACCCGACCCCCCAACGAGCACAGCGTTGACAACCCTAACGTTTTGACGAAACAACCAACACGAACGCAATGCGTGAGTGTGAGGTGACACAGACATACCTGAGAGACGGGTTGTTGAACTGCTCTGTGGTGTGGGCTGAATTTGAATGCTTGACTCTGAAGTTTATAAAAGTTTTGATGCAACTGTGCAAAAATTTCCTTTAAAACTTTAAAAACTACGGCTCATACCTTCTTTTCCAAAAGCCGTTTACGCTTGCGCAACCCTTTTCTTGGAGTCCGCTCCCTTTGCACTTGACTGCGACTTTGAGTTATGTGTAAAAATGACGATTTCCCGCGTGGTTTCGTCGATTTTTAACGATTTCACTTGCTAAATGGCAACCCCTTCCGCTAAACCGCAGGAATCACTCCCTGCTGGTTCCATTTTCTATTTTTTCCAGCTCCTGGGGGTTTGTGTCCTCCATTGGGAGTATTGCTCCGCCCTGGCCCTTGGTCAGGACGTATACTAAAACGCTGTTTATACAGCGATACCCGAACGCATTAGAGCGTTCGACTGTACCCTAGTGGGCAAGCACATGTGCTCTAGGGAGGGAGTCCTGGGTTCAATTCCCACTGCCCCCACACTTTTTCCAGAAGTTTTCGCCCCACGCCGGCGACTTTTGAGGAATGCCCCTTCGAAGGGACATCATTCACGGTACATTACACTGTTTTTCAAGGGTCCCTACAGTGTGATAGGCTTCTATGAAGTGATGAGGATGTTTTTGGTAAGTTTAATGCATTTTTTGAGGTAATTTTGAGAATATTTGAGCCTTTTTCCTTGGTCCTACTAGCTTCATGAATTAGTACTCCAGGGGGGAGTAAGAAAAAGTCACTGCCATGTCTTTCTTGGAGGACGTGATCCAGGCCAAGCCCCCCTGAAAACCCTTTGTTGATGCTAAGACAAACTTAAATGTTTTTATCTCTCTTTTGTTGCCTAAAGTACACTTTCTCAAAGTAACTAGGGTTGTGACCCTAGCCCCCCCATGAAGTTCACCCCTACCACTCAACTGAGCGGAGGTACCTTCCTTCATGGAGGACATACCAAAATAAATCAGGCATTTCATGCTTGTTGGCCTTGGAGGTTAAGCCTAAGTGGTCTCCCACCCCAAGACCCCTATACTCAATTGTTTCTACCACTTATTGTGGTCCTACTTTGTAACTGTTTCTGAATTCAGTTGCTTGGCCAAGTCATTTTCTGTGTGGTCCTGACATCTATGCCTCTCAGTCCTAACCAGCACCATTTCACCCAAAAGAGTGCACATGAAGTGCCTAATGCAACCTCTGAGGCTAGAGTCTGACCAATTTTCATATAAAACCTTTTGTATTAACCTTTTGTGATTGAATCTATGTGCATAAACCTGCTTTGTCTATCTGCAGCCCTTCTGTGTTACACTGGATTCCAAAACCAATCATTGATTCGATCCACATTCAGTCCTTGCTCTACTTGCTGCTTTGGTTTGGGGTTTTCAACTACAAAACCTGCAGGAATACATCAAAAGACCTAGGGCATAATTCAAGGACATCCTTCTGATGGGTGTCTAGAAAATCCGACTGGACCTCCCCTGATGGCGTGCCACCGACAGGTGAGTTTGCTAAGCCACCGAGTGTGGACAGCACTTCAGCTCTGGATGGCCTGGCCCGGAAGATCAGAAAATCACTCAAGCAGGAATTTCATTTCATAGGATGTGATGTTGTTTGTTTTTGTTGCATGTAATGGGGACATATCACCTGATGACATCATCAGCCCTGACATTATCCGTGACATCCTCAGTGATGGCACGAAAAACTTTGGAAAAAACTTAGAAAAAACTTTTGGAAACTTTTTTTTTGAAAAAAGATTTTGGCAAAAATTGTGGAAAGGACTGATGGGGCAGAATAGGAACAAGCAAACCATTTGAAGCAAACCGAAAGGACATTAACAAGGAAAAAAATTAACAAACGATGTTCGTTTATTTTCATCGTTCGTTCGTTAGTTCGTTTGTTCGTTAATTTTCAAAAAAAAATGAACAGACAACGTTTGTTAATCCCAACCCTTTTTATAACCCCAAAAGGTTGTGTGTTCAAACAGAAGGTCATGCCTTTTTAGGTGGCTAATGCCCCGGCACTCTTCCAAGAACTCATGAACAAAATTTTGTACATACTGAGGCGCAGACCTCTAGTACAGGAGTTGATTTCTCGGGGTGCAGAAATGGAGGCCCACATCCACGACGTGAGTTTGGGTACCTGTACCCAAGAGGACCATGTCCTTCTCCTCCGTGAGTTTTTCATTGTTTGTCAGGAAAACCCTCTCAGAATCAAACTTGAAAAATGCGAATTCATGAAAGAAGAGATGGAGTATTAAGGTTTCGACGTGGGGTATGGCTGGTGCAAACCAGCCGCGTCTAAGATGCAGCCCCTACAGGACTTGCAGATTCGCGATGACCCTCAGAAGGGTCTACACGAGGTGAGGAGTTTTGTGGGCGCCTGTAACTTCTATAGGCGACACATCCACAATTTTACCTACTCCTCTGGCCATCTCACTGACCTAATCAAGAAAGCTACTCCCTGGAGGTGGACCGCCAGAGACGAGGAGTGTTTCCAGGAGTTGAAGAAGAAAATGGCGTCCTCCAACTGCCTGGGCGTACCCCGCCCTAAGGGCGAGATAGTCCTGATCACTGATGCCAGTGATGTAGGGGGGGGTGGAACCATATATCAATGGCAAGAGCCTAACCCAGCTGAACTGACTCATTGCCATTATAGCACCAAAGGACTTAACCGTGATGGTTCGCTGAAGCACGACTATCCCTCCAGTGAGTGGCGACTTGTACCACTGGGACAGTGGAACTGGAAATGGAACCAGGCGCGTTCCAATTACAGCCTACGACCAGGAGCTACTGGCCGGTATGTTGGTGCTCTCATCCGAGTGTCGACTATTGGGATCTAACCCTATTGTCTGACTCTGTGACCAGGAACCGGTGACGTCCTTTCAGAAGGGCCCACCACCGGAGAAAGCGAAACTAAAATGGTGGTTGACTTACCCGAGCCAGTTCAGGCTGACAGTCCATCAGATCCCTGGTATAAAAAATGAACTGTCTGACTATATATCGCGCCACAACTTCGATGCGCTTATTGGTGAGAGCTCTGAGGCACTCGCCGAAGAGGCTTTCCACCGTATCTATGTCCAGCTTGACCTGTCTATGCGGACTGGTGGAATCCTCGAGGGTTGGAGCCTAACTGACTATGAGTCAGAATATAAAGAAATTCTCCGGACCCTCAGCACTGGTCTCGAACCCCGTGTCATTGACGGGCACCAGTGGTATAAAAATAACCAGTACCTCTTCTACGAGGACCGTATAGTTGTGCCTGAGGCACGACTGGATGCGTGCCTACAGTGGTCCCATCTCAGCTCAGGTCATACTGGCGCTAATCGCTCAGTGGACTTCTTTCGTGAATGTTTCTACTGTGGTCTAACCCTGACTGAACTGAGGTCCCAAATGCAGACCATTGTTGATGCTTGTGGCTGTCATGCCAGCAAGCAGAGCGATAGTAGGGATAGGGGACTGATTTCGAGCCTACCCATACCCTATTGTACTAACTCTCTTCTCTATGTGGATTTCATCCACGGCCTACCTCGCTTCGGCGGCTATGATAGTTGCCTAGTGGTCACCTGTGGCCTGTTCCGCTTCAACCGTGTGTTCCCTTGCAATAAGAAAATCACGGGTGAGCAGACCGTGAAAATGTTGGTCGCGCAATGGTTCGAACCATACGGAGCACCTAAACAGGTGCACTCTGATGAGGATGTACGCATCCGCAGTGACACAGGATGGTACAGACGAGTGCTGAATGCTCTCAACGTTGACGTAACCACAGGTGTGCCCTATACCCACACGTCTAATCCTCCTTGCAAGAGACAAAACCGTGTAGTGGAACAGAACCTGAGAATCCTGATGAAGCAGAAACCTACCAAAGATTGGGTATGCCTAGTGCCCTGGGCAGTGCTGACCATGAACTCTCAGAGGAGCTCTTCTACAGCTTTCACCCCCCACGAGCTGTTTCATGGAGGACGAGCTGCTTGGTTCTTCAAAACCCCCTTTCCTGAAGACTTCAAGAGCCCCGTTGGGGATTGGCTGGAACACAAGCAGTCTATGGCTAACCAGCCTCAGACTAACCTGAGACATATCCGTGAACGTGAACTGAGCCGACGAAATCGCCTACAGCGACCCGCCAGTTTCAGAGTTGGTGACCTTGTTTTGGTACATCATTCACGCCTACCCTCCTGGCCCCGCAACTGCCTACAGGACCCTTATTTTGGGCCCTATCGTATCATCACGATAGATGCATCTAGAATCCTTGTCAGGTGCAGTCCACGTCTTAGTGGTGAACTACTTGTGCGCCTAAGCAGTTGAGGCACTATCACTCCCCTGATGATTTGTCCTGGGATGAGTGGTGCCTCAGCGACAGTGAGGTCGAGCGTATCGACCTAGAGACTGCTGCCAGCCCTGAGGAGGCAGACGAACTCGAAGAGTTGACTGCCGATGAGATGGCAGTCGAGGGCCACTACGTGGTTGCAGGTATTGCACACCACGAGTATAAACAGGGCTGGAAGGTCCTTACCCTGTGGGACGGCTCTGGGCTATCTGAGGCGACCTGGGAACCCATGTCCGCCTTTGTACAACCAGATGGGAGTATCAACCCCATCTTTCGCTCCTACCTCGTTGAGAACAACGAGGGACAGCTACTAACCCGTGCTGAGACTCTGTCCCAGCGGAAAAAGAAAAAGTAATGTCCTGGTGCCTACCCATTAACTGTTTTCTAAGCCTCTCGGTCTACAAACCTCCCAGGGGCGGTGAGCACTGTTGTGCAGATAGGTCTGCGTAGGTGTGTGAGAGCAGTTGTCACAGTTGCCCCGCCTTGCATTGCAGGACAGGACCGGTAGCCCCCAGTGACAACCGCTCCCTGGCCGAAGGCCATCGGACTTGCCCAGACCACTGCTTTCGGAGCGTTGCACCTGCCCTGGCTAGCCCTGCAGTCCCATGCCTATGGTTACCAGCGTGAGCCAGATGGCCGCTTATCAGGTTTGCAGCCACCCAGCGAGTGTGTGCCTTTTTGACCATGTGTTGCATGGGAACTGCCCTGATGTAATGACCTTGGGGAGCCAGCGAAGAGCGGTGGCTATCTACTCCAGGGGGGAATGACAAGCAAGGTGTAATGAAGCAAGGTGTGTCCAGCCTCCTTGGGTACAAGCGTGCCCACAGTTAGGACCCCTGACTGGTCCAAACCCATGGCGTTCTACCCTTCCTTACCGGGTTACCGTACCCTTAAGTGTGCTACGTATGTCTGTATGTGTCTCACTATACTGCCCGGCGTGGCTCCCGGAGACCAGGCTTCGCTAACGTCGGACCAAAGGTCCTAATCAGGTACTATCACCACTCCTATGGCGCCCAGTTTCTGTGCTGGCGCCTATCCTTTGGGGAAGACGGCATAAGCCCTACCTACTAGAGGGGAGGGGTGGCCGAGTGTGCTAAGGGCATGCAAAACGCCCATTTTTCTAAAGGCCAAAAGCTAACACACTCCCCTGCCAACGAGGAAAAGCACGCGGGACAGGAGACACCACTACACTACACTCACTAACGCCAGCACCAGCCTTCGAAGGCAGGGCGAGCAAAACCCCACTGAGTCCCTACCAGGCTTGCTGACCCTAACTCCTACACACACTACTGAATGGCCAAGGCGGAGAAATCTCGAGCCCTACTGGCTCTCCTGTGAAATTTCAAGAAGAATACAGCACCGCTAGGCAACTGTGGCCTACCAGGGACGCCCTCGCGCGTTTCCCTGATGGGGCTTAGAGGGAACGAGTGCCGTGTGCACAGCGTGTAGTAACGGTTGTCCATGAGGAAGTCGTTCTCTGACCCAATTGGTTTGTGTGATCTGCGCCCTTTTTAGCGCCGGCAGAAAAATCCACAGTCACCGAAGGCAAATGCTGCTGCCCACCTGTAAACAGAGGCGGATGAGACCTGGTTAGCGGCTGAGGAACCAAGCCAGCCTCCACGTATTATACGCTTCTCAGGCGGACCTATAATACGCTGTCCTCTAACCAGGCAGCAAGCAAGCAAGCTTAAGGACTCCGCCCGTTCTCTTATAGAATGGAGGGCGGAGCCCTGGGTAGCCTAAACAAGAGTTATACCGTGTGCACTGCGCGTGGCCTACATCCCTTTAATGCATCGTCTGTATGCAGGGAAGGAAGACGAGGGAAAACAATCTTTTCCTCACATTAACCCACAACAACCAATGATAGCGTGACTCGACGAGGAGGTTAGATCCTCCTGGGCTTACCTACCTTATTCACCACGCACCATGTGAATGCCGAAGGGAACACAAACGCAAGGACAACCTGTAACCGGCCATACCTCTGTATACCCCGATCCCACAAGTACACCAAGAGGATGACTGATTATGACCCCAGATCAACAAATCCTTTGTCCGGGTCTACATCATATATCTACAACATGAGATAATAACACACAATGCTTTTTATAATACAATCTCTGTGAAACATGCACTAAATGTCGTAACAAATCTTGGAGACTACCCACACGCGCGCGACCTATAATCTACAGTGACCACGTCCGCATGCACTGCAGCTCAATCCCATTACACTCCCCTCCTAAAACCGGACATACACCTATGGAAGGGTTTGATAATCTACAAAAATGATGGGATGAGTTGCTGTGCCATATATAAAACTGATGGGTGCCGTAAACCCTGAAATTGGTTCAATTACACCATGGGGTTAAATCTACCTACACACTCCCCTACCAAGCCTCAGGACCCCTGCCCCTAGCTGTCTAAGGTGGGCCTACCTTGCTTCAGGGATTAGCTGTCCAAACTTATCTACAACATGCTTCAGTGACCTTAGCTTTCTATAGACCAGAGTGCTATGCCTCAACCCCTAGCTGTCTAGGCCTGAGTGTGTATCATACAATATCTTGTTAAGTTAGATTGAGAATTGGTGTTGAATTGTACAAAAAACTGGCAACCCATATGGCACAATAAAAAAAAATTACAACATCAGTGGGGGGCTTTTGTATGTTTCCAGTGGCTTGGTTTTTCCTTCTGCACCTGCACAAAATATGTTGCTCCAAAAACCAACTGCCGGATTTTTTCCAAACAGTTTTCACAAAAAAAAGCGCCATCAGTGGTAAGGCTACTCATGCAAAAACAATGGTCCTCTGGGCGCACACCAGAGACCAAAACTGTTTCCAGGGTCCGTAAAAACAGTTGTCATGCCCCACGCGAAAAGGGCAGAGTGGCCCGGGCTTCAACCAGCGCCACTGTAACAAATTCCCTGCAATCCCTCCAAGGACCAAACACAAAGAAAAAAAAAAAAAAGAGCAAATACCTCCACACCAACAGTGCAGAATTCCAAAGCTGGGCAGACACGCCAGCGCAAGGACGCATCAGAGTCCACTGAGTGTCTCTCCTAAAGAAGACACCCCACAAAATTAGGTGCAAAGCCAAAAAACAGGCCTGAACTCAGGAGGGTCAGCGCCAAGGCAGCTGCAGTGGCAGCGCCATCGCTGATATATATAAGCCACTGAAAAAACTCGAACCCCAAAAAAAAAAAGTAAGGCAAACCTGATAATATGTATGCACCAACCAGTGCAAAACACTTGGCGACTGAGGCCGCCCGCGCCTCAGTGACATACCTGTTTTTGTCATCAACTCATTTGAAATCGGATTCACCTGACAAAAGGGAGCAGCCCTGGGAGCTGAGGGTGCAGACACACAGGACGCGCACGCACATCAACCACACACCTACACCCATGCGTGGTCGCGCACGCACATCAACACACACTCCCAGTGAGCATGCACCCTGTCGTGGCGCCTGTAGGTATCGTTACACACTCACCCGTGGACGTGCACGCACATCGACACACGTGTGCAAGAACATCTAAACCTTCTTTTTCCGGCACCGTGTTCTTTTTCCTCTGGCCTTAGTCTGCTCACTGGCCATCGTGACCTCCATCGCGTCCAGCGAGGTCACAAAGTTTGTCCAAAACTCTTGTGTTCCTTCGGTACCCTGCGACGTGGCTCCTGGTGCACCATGCACACTTGGTTGCAGCGCCGTCCTCTCTTCGCCTCGTCTGTTTTGCGCTGCGCTCTCCTCTGGCTGGATGCTTTGTTGCAGCGCGCCCATCTCCTCGCGTCGTCTGTTTGGCGCTTTGCTCTCCTCTGGCTGTACGCTTGTTTGCGGCGCTCTGTCCTCTTCACGTTTTCTGTTTCGCGCCGCACTCTTCCTTGGCTGTATGCTTGGCGGCGGCACACTGTCCTGGGCGGTCTCCTGTGGCTGGATGCCTGGTTGCAGCGGCCTCCTCTCTTGGACTGAATCCTCAGTGCTCTGCACTCCCGCTAGCCGCACAATTTGGCTGTACTGCTCAACAATTTTGTCCTCCTGAGCCGCAACCCACAAAGCCTGCTCAGCACCGCCATAGCCAGCCTCCCAAAGGTCAGTAGTACAAGCGCAATTGCAGCCAACGGAGCGTATACCATGGCGATAGCGCTCCCATCTTGACTCACCTAGCTGCCTTCGGAATTTGGTCACCGCTCTCTCCTCGTCGAGTCCTTCTTGGACGGCGGCAAAGACACAAGAGCGTACAGCAGCTTCTTGAGTCTCACGCAATGTCTGCTCGTCCTCATCAGTATTTGGCTTGAGTGACAGCGTCCGAACTTTCAACTCCACTGGTAGATCGTCAGCCACTGCTCCCTCCATGTCAGCAGCAGCACTGACACCCGTACTTAGGTGACGATCTTGTAACCGGCCAGACCTCCGTATACCCCAATCCCACAAGTACACCACGAGGATGACTGATTATGACCCCAGATCGACAAATCCTTTGTCCGGGTCTACATCATATATCTACAAAATGAGATAATAACACACAATGCTTTTTATAATACAATCTCTGTGAAACATGCACTAAATGTCGTAACAAATCTTGGAGACTACGCACACGCGCGCGACCTATAATCTACAGACACCACGTCCGCATGCACTGCAGCTCAATCCCATTACACAACCCTAAGCGTTTAAACCACCCTACGGCGAGTTGTAAACAACCCTAAGGGATTAATGCATCGTGTGTCATGCATGCCCTTCTTACCCTGTTTCCTGCAGAAGAAGGAAGGGGATGGCGAGCAACTGCACAGCGCAAAACAAGCCTAAGCGTTTTAAGTAACCGTATTTTTGCGCTACGGCAACACGAGCACGACCAAGCACTTTCCTTTCTGACCTGTGAAGAGAAGAGAATGGTGGATTGGGGCACAACGGGGAAAGCGCCACAACGTCTGAATGCCTAGATTAGGCTCATGCATCACAACAACAGCGCATACACTAACCCTACGTGCGCGCTGCGTGCTCCATTCGTTGCACATACCTTTCATTTCCATTTTGACCTGTGCAGAGCGAAGGAAGTAAACGCCCGAACCCCCAACGAACGCAACGGTGACAACCCTAGTGTTTCAACGAAGCAACCACCACCAACGCAATGCATGTGTGTGACATGACACTAACATACCTGAAAGATGGGTTGTCCACCTGCTCTGTTGCGTGGGGTTCGGTACAATACGTTTTCCTAAAGTTCATAAAATTTTTGACGCAACTGTGCGCAAAAAAATTCTAAAAGCTTTAAAAACCACGGCTCTTACCTTCTGTTTCAGGAGCCGTTTACGCTTGCACAACTCTTTTTGGGAGTGCGCTCCTGTTGCGCTTGTCTGCGACTTTAGGTTTTAGTCCAAGAATGACGATTTCTAACGTCGTTTCGTCAATTTTTAGCGATTTGACTTCTTAAATCGCTGCCCCTTTCGCTAAAGCACAGGATTCACTCTCTGTTGGTTCCATTTTCTATTTTTTTCAGCTCCTGGAGTTTTGTGCCCTCCACTGGGAGTATTGCTCGGCCCTGGCCCTTGGTCAGGACGTTTACTAAAACGCTATTTATACAGCGCGCCATCCGCAGTAGAGCGTTCGACTGTACCCTAGTGGGCAAGCATGTGTGCTCTAGGGAGGAAGTCCTAGGTTCAAACCCCACTACCCCCAAATTTTTACCAAAGGTTTTCGCCGCAATCTGGCGACTTTTGAGGAATGCCCCATCGAAAGGACATCATTCACGGTACATTACACTGTTTTTCAAGGGTACCTAAAGTGTGATAGGCTTCTATGTACTGATGGGAATGTCTTTGGCTGGCTTATTGCATTTTCTGAGGTAGCTTTGAGGAAATTTGAGCCTTTTTCCTTGGTCCTACTAGCTTGATCAACTAGTACTCGAGGGAGGAGTAAGAAGAAGTCACGGCCATGTCTTTCTTGGAGGACTTGATCCAGGCCAAGGTAGGTAGGTAGGTGCACTCGGTCGTGGGGAGGCGCCCCTTGGTTCCCCCTGGCGTCGCCCCTGTGACGAACAGGAAGAGGCTCCGCGCGTGGAGAGGGGAGGCGGCTTACTTCCCGCTAGACCTGACTGTTGGCCCCCAACAAAGCGGCCCCGGGCAACACCGGGAGGGCTGATCGCCGCCAGCGTGACGTGCTTGTCTTGCCGGGAGGGTGTGCCCCCGTGATTGCGCACGTCCCCTCCTTTGGGCGGAACCCTAGAGGTTCACCGGACTTCCTGGCGTATCCCGTTCCCAAGGCATGCATGCACGTTCTTGGTACTAGGGTTCCGAGGCGCTTGGGTGTCGCACGCTCCGCCTCGAGTCCCAAAGCAGCGCAGGCCTTAGGAAGCAGCCTTACCCCCGGTCTCCGGATCTCGTTTGGCCGGGTCACCCGCATGGCACGGGCTGCCTCAGTGCCCGGGCTGTGGGCACTGGGTTTCCTACTGTTGTGCGGCGTTTGTGTTTGGGTCCGGTTGGCGGTTGCGTTTGGGTTTTGTTAACCCCGCCAGTCCCGGCTGGGGTCTTGGGTGGGTGTGTTTGGGCACGGTTTGTGGTGTTGTCCCGCTAGTGTCGGCTGTTTGTGGTGTTCGTGGTTGGGGTTCGGTTTCGGCCTGCTTATGGGACGTGTGTGGTTGCGTGGGCGCCCCGCTTGCCTCCCGCCGTTTCCGGTTCCGGCGTGCGGTGTGGGCGTGTGTGGTGGGCCTGGGTCTCGGCTGTGCCCAGCCCCTCCTGGCTGGGTTGTCGGGGTGTGTTTTTTGCGCTTTTGTTTTCTTTTTCTTTTTTTTTTTTTGCTGGGTGTCCCTGTCCCGGGCCTTGTGGTCCCTGTCCCCCCATCCCCTTTCTTTCGGGCTGGGCTGCTGGCCCTTTTTTTTTTTTTTGTGGTGTTTGTCTGCTTGTTTCGGTGTCTCGTTTCCTGGTGGGCCGCTGTTCCTGGCTTGGTGTTGCCGGTTTAGGCTTGGTGGTCCCCCTGTGCCTCTTTGGGTGTCCTGTCCTCGGTGCCTTCTGGGGGGGGGTTTGGCCGCCTCTGGTGGTGTTGGCGGGCGGTTTGACGGCTGTGGGCTGCTTTCGCGCCCCCCCCCTCCCCCCTCTGTTGTTGTTTTTTTTTTTTTGGGGGGGGGGGCCTGCCTGTTCCTCCCTCTGCCTTCCCTGGGCTGGCGCATGCACAAAAAAATTCTAAAAGCTTTAAAAACCACGGCTCTTACCTTCTGTTTCAGGAGCCGTTTACGCTTGCACAACTCTTTTTGGGAGTGCGCTCCTGTTGCGCTTGTCTGCGACTTTAGGTTTTAGTCCAAGAATGACGATTTCTAACGTCGTTTCGTCAATTTTTAGCGATTTGACTTCTTAAATCGCTGCCCCTTTCGCTAAAGCACAGGATTCACTCTCTGTTGGTTCCATTTTCTATTTTTTTCAGCTCCTGGAGTTTTGTGCCCTCCACTGGGAGTATTGCTCGGCCCTGGCCCTTGGTCAGGACGTTTACTAAAACGCTATTTATACAGCGCGCCATCCGCAGTAGAGCGTTCGACTGTACCCTAGTGGGCAAGCATGTGTGCTCTAGGGAGGAAGTCCTAGGTTCAAACCCCACTACCCCCAAATTTTTACCAAAGGTTTTCGCCGCAATCTGGCGACTTTTGAGGAATGCCCCATCGAAAGGACATCATTCACGGTACATTACACTGTTTTTCAAGGGTACCTAAAGTGTGATAGGCTTCTATGTACTGATTGGAACGTCTTTGGCTGGCTTAATGCATTTTCTGAGGTAGCTTTGTGGAAACTTGAGCCTTTTTCCTTGGTCCTACTAGCTTGATCAACTAGTACTCGAGGGAGGAGTAAGTAGAAGTCACGGCCATGTCTTTCTTGGATGGCTTGATCCAGGCCAAGCCCCCCCTAAAACCCTTTTGTTGATGCTGACACTAACTTAATCATTTTTATCTCTCTTTTGAAGTTTAAAGTACACTTTCGCAAAGTAACTGGGGTTATAACCCTAGCCCCCCATGAAGTTCACCCCTACCACTCAACTGAGCGGAGGTAACTTTTTTCATTGAGGTTGTACCGAAATAAAGTAGGCACTTCATGCCTAAGGCTTTGTAGGTTAAGCCTAGTGGTCTCACACCTCAGGACCCCTATACTCAATTGATTGTACCACTTATTGGGGTTCTACTTTTTAATTGTTTCTGAATTCAGTTGCTTGGCCAAGTCATATTCTGTGTCTGGCCTAACTCTTATACCGCAGATTCCTAACCAATTCCATTTCATCCAAAAGAGTGCACATAAAGTGCTTATTGCTAACTTGGAGGCCAGAGTCATGCCAGTTTTCACACAAAAATCATTTGCTTTATCCAATTGTGATTGAATCTTTGTACTTAAACCTGCTTTGTTGATCTGCAGCCCTTCTGTGATACACTGGATTTCAAAACTATTCATTGATTCGATCCACATCCTGTTCTTGCTCTACTTGCTGCTTTGGTTCTGTTTTTCAAAACCAAAACCTGCAGGATTTCATCAAAACTATTAGGGCACTAATCAAGGACATCTTTCTGTCAGCGTTCTGGTCCAATTACCCCCAAAAATGCATGTTTTCGGCCCAAAAAACCATATGCTAGATTTGGCAAATTACCTATATTCTTCTGGGAGAGGCCCAAAATCTGGGATATTGTGAGTTAGGTACCCTACTTTTTTACTTTCGTACCTCAGAACGTTTTGGCTTGATGTTTTTTTAATCCTTTTCATGCTCAATGACTAGAGAATGTTGGTAAATGATGCCATTTTCAGTTTGCATTGCGAGGCCTCGCAATCCAAATGGAAATTGTAGGCAAATACCTTGAATTACATACGTTCTGAATCCGAATGCGAGGCCTCGCATTCCAAACTGGGTAGTCTGGCTATTATACAGCCCATTTTCAGAATGCATATTTCGAAATTCACCTATTGACATTGACAGCTGCACTGAACAGCAACCACATATTGGTGAAACGGGGTCGTTTTACACATTCAGATTGGGTGTATTGGGAGGCCTCGCAATCCAAAATGTGGGTAAATAGCTCCATTTTCCGACAAAAATGATTTTTGGATTGCGAGGCCTCCCAATCCCTGATGAGGAAGTGTGAAGAGGCATCCCTTTTGTACAGCCTTGTTGAAAGAGTTACTTTTTTTAGACGCATTCCCGGTTCGAAAAATAGTTGAAAGAAAGTGGGCATTTGGTAGAAGTTACCCACCATATTTTTCTGTTCATTTTTCTAACGACCCCAGTACAAAAGTGTACCTCTTTCGGCCGCCTAAGTAGGAACCGGATTGCCGAAAAAATCTTGAGTAATGTTCATAGTTCTTTGTTTTTTGTGACGATTTGTTGCCTTCTGCTCCGTCTCCGTCTCCGTCTACAAACTATAAAATAACTCCTTCGTCCTAAGTTGCCATGGTTGGTGGTCCGCCATGTACTTGGTCCGAAATTTCACAATTTGCAACTCAGCCCATGCCACTTTGAGAGAAGAGGCTAAACGGTGATCTTCAAAACCGTTGAGCTTGCGGGTGGTCCCGCCTTGTTTGAAAATCAATTCCGCGTCAATTTGTTCATCGGCTGCACGATTCGCCTTATCCAAGCGCCGTAGAATGTCCAACCGTATGGATTTTGGTGCGGAAACAGCCCGAATTGCTTTTTGAAGATCATGGTCTTCTTGCTCCTCGCGGGCTCTTGCCTTGGAAGGCATGTTTTTCCCACAGGCACAACTTTGAACATCGGGAGTAATACCGCTGCCTATGCGTACAGGAAATTCCTTCTTGCTAAGCAACGCATCCACATTTTGTGCTATCCATTTCTTGTCGCTCTCGGCGGAGTCGAATGTCGTAATGCGCCATCCCTTTGACTCCAAGGCACTATTGCTACAAATAACCCCGGTTAGTGTGCGCTCCACGTAAGCATGGTCGCTATGCATCATCTCTGCTTGCGTATTGCCCATGGTCGTGAAAAGGAAAAGGAAACCGCACGGAGCGCTATCTTTCTGAAAATTGTTCTGAATGATACTTCCCAATGGTTGTCTTTGGCACGTGGCTGCAAAAACCACCACCGGTGGTGGGGGTGCAATCTCTTTGCGACTAGACATCCCAAGCAACACCGTGTATTTTGTCCGCGTTGCGGCATGGTTTCAAGTGATTGCAACGGATGTTGTTCCCTTCGAGAATGCTGGCTCTACGTCATTTAAGGAATGGGCAAAAAACGGAGTCTCATCCCATCGAACGAAAGAGGGGTCTCCCACTTGGTGTCGCACCCGAATAGAATCACGCCAGTACCTTCCAAAACGTTTGAACCACGCCTTACGTGACAATTTAAACTTCCTATTGGGCATCCGAAATGACACTCGTTGTGCTTTTTTCTACGTGTCCACCCAATGTCTCCGCAACTTAGGAAGCACGCCGGAGAACTTCTCTTGTACACGGTTTTCCTTCCTGCTACTCCCAAGGTAAGCGGCATGAGAATCCGGATGCAACGATGGAAAGTTGCCCGCCCTTTGCATGCGCGTGGCGGTGTTCGAAGGTACCATTGATACGACGGTGTGCTTATTGCTTCCACGGACCGTGTCTTGGAAGAAATGCTTCGGTATGTAGAACCGAAGTAACTGGCTGCACGTAACACAAGAAATTGACCTTCCTTATATGCTTTGTACGGCTTGAGAAGCATGTCCTTCAATCCCGATGTTGTTTTTGCGTCCTTCAAATTTGGCTTATACAACTTCTTCCATGTCTTTATCAAGTAGATGTTCTTGATCTTTGTCAAGCCGCGGCGCTCCCCTTCAGCTTGCATTGCATCTGCCATCTTACCACAATATTCACGAAGCGCCATCGCGTAGTGTTGCCGTTGCCCCGACATAGTCTTGGTTCCTTGCTTGAAAGCTAGTGCAAACACGGAAGCATGCCCCTCGTTGAGACCCGATACTTCTTGTTTCTCTTCCAAAACTTCTTCTACGTCTTCTTGCGGTGCATGTTGTAACGAAAAAACGGTTGATTGCGATCTTTCTTGTGATGATGCAACATCGTTTGAGGCTTGGGATGAAGGTTGTGACATCCAGATTCTAAATGTGATGAGTGCATATGAAGAGAGCACCATTTCATACTTCAATAATGTGTCTTTCTACTAATCTGGCACAACTCGATTTCAGCGCCCATCACTGATTCGCTGCCTATGACCTCAGCCGATCGCGCCGCGCCACTGCCGATCGCTCCACAGCACCAGCAGCCACTGAAAGACGAGCGGTCGGGCGTGGGAGGGCGCTCCTGCCCGGACGCCCCACACCCAGGCAAGAGGTGCCCCCCCCCCCCCCCCCCGGGCACCCTCGTGCCGTCCCCACAACGCGCAAAGCCAGCTCGCAAGAGCGCGCGCTGTGGGGTTGGTGACGGATCCCCACGCCCACACCCCCCACACCCACAGCCAGTGGGTATTGGGCCCCGGCCGCACGCCCCAAAGGACACGCTTCGGGGGTTGGAGAGCGCCCAACCCCGGACGCCCCACACCCAGGCAAGAGGCGCCCCCCCCCGGGCGCCCTCGTGCCGACCCCACAGCGCAAAGCCAGCTCGCAAGAGCACGCCCTCTGGGGTTGGTGACAGGTCCTCACGCCCGCAACCCCAGCACCCACAGCCAGTGGGTATGGCCCCCGGCCGCACGCCCCAGGGGACGGGCGGTCGGGGGTGGGAGAGCACCTGACCCCGGACGCCCCACAAAGAGGCAAGAGGCGCCCCCCCCGGGCGCCCTCGAGCCGCCCCCACAGCGCGCAAAGCCAGCTCGCAAGAGCGCGCGCAATGGGGTTGGTGAGGGGTTCCCACGGTCGTGCCCCCCGCACCCACAGCCAGTGGGTAGTGGGCCCCGGCCGCACGCCCAAAGGACGGGCGGTCGGGGGTGGGAGTGCGCCCGACCCCAGACGCCGCACACCCAGGCACGAGGCACGGCGCGCAAAGCTAGCTCGCAACAGCGCGCGCTGCGGGGTTCGTGACGAGTCCCCACGCCCGCGCCCCCCGCACCCACGGCCAGTGGGTAGTGAGCCCCGGCCGCACGCCCCAAAGGACGGGCGGTCTAGCGTGGATGAGCGCCCAACCCCGGACGCCCCACACCCAGGCAAGAGGCGGCCCCCCCCGGGCACCTTCGTGCCGCCCCCACAACGCGCAAAGCCAGCTCGCAAGAGCGCGCGCTGAGGGGTTGGTGACGGGTCCCCACGCCCACACCCCCCGCACCCACTGCCAGTGGGTAGTGGGCCCCGGCCGCACGCCCCAAAGGACGGACGGTCGGAAGTGGGAGAACGCCCGACCCCGGATGCCCCACACCCTGGCAAGAGCCCGCCCCCCCCCCCCGCCCCCCCCCCGGGCGCCCTAGTGCCGCCCCCACAGCGCGCAAGGCAGTTCGCAAGAGTGCGCGCTGTGGGGTTTGGTGGCGGGTCCCCACGCCCACAGCCCCCGCACCCACAGTCAGTGGGTAGCGGGCCCCAGGCCGCACGCCCCAAGGGACGGACGGTCGGGCGTGGGAGAGTGCCCAACCCGAGACGCCCCACACCCAGGGGAGAGGTGCCCCCCCGCGGGCGCCCTCGTGCCGCCCCCATAACGCGCAAAGCCAGCACACAAAAGCAGGCCTGCCCGCAGGGGGGCGCGCAACCCCAAGCAAGGCAAGGGGACGGAGAGGCCGGGCCACCCTCCAACGAGCTAAATACGCGGAGCACGGAACCGCCGCAGGAAATGCGGAGGGGCACGAACCGCCTGGAACTGCCCTGCCAGCGCCCTACACCGGAACCGCGCGTAGTGCGCGCGCCACACCGACCCGGAGGGGAAGGGAGGAGCGCACGCCGCGGGAGCACGAGCGCAAACACACGCAACGGACACGCGGCGCGGCCCCGAAGGGCAACCGGACCGAGCCCGCGGAACGCACAGACCGCGTGGAATGGCGTACCAGCAGGCGAAGGAAAGGGACACCCGGGCGGCACGACCCGCGACACCCACCGCGAGGGACGCGAGGGCAGGGAGGAGCCCAAGGGGAGACGCAAGAACCGGCACCGGCCCCGACCCCCTGGGCCAGCTGCGAGCGCCGCGCACACACGACCAGGGTACTGCACCCGCCAAGGCAGTAGTAGCACACAGTGCTAGCCACCAGCCCCACGGCTAGCCAGCCTCTGCGCCAGCCCATGGGGGTCCCACTGGCGACAAGCCAGTAGCAGGGGCCCGGCGGCGCCGGCGGGCCGGGCGACCACGCATCAGGGGGGCGGCGTAGTGGGTAAGCGCTTGCAACCACGGTTGCTAAGTGACACACTGACCGGGGAGTGGCGAAATGGGGAAGCCGGGGAGGGACGGGGCTCCGAGCCCCGTGAACCCGGGGGACTCCGCCACCGGGCAAGAGGTGCGTCATGAAGGGCCCCCGACTAGGTTCCGGTGGGGAGGATATCACGTGGCCCAACCAGGTGGCCCCCCGGGGCCAAAGAAAGTCTAGTACCCGAAACGTGAAACCTCAAACGTCAAACCTATTTTTGCGTTTTTCAAATTCGGCTTATACAACTTCTTCAATGTCTTTGTCAAGTAGATGTTCTTGGTCTTTGTCAAGCCGCGGCGCTCCCCTTCAGCTTGCATTGCATCTGCCACCTTACCACAATATTCACGAAGCGCCATCGCGTAGTGTTGCCGTTGCCCCGACGTAGTCTTGGTTCCTTGCTTGAAAGATAGTGCAAACACGGAAGCATGCCCCTCGTTGAGACCGAATACTTCTTGTTTCTCTTCCAAAACTTCTTCTACGTCTTCTTGCGGTGCATGTTGTAACGAAGAAACGGTTGATTGCGATCTTTCTTGTGATGATGCAACATCGGTTGAGGCTTGGGATGAACGTTGTGACATCCATATTCTAAATGTGATGAGTGCATATGAAGAGAGCACCATTTCATACTTCAATAATGTGTCTTTCTACTAATCTGGCACAACTCCCAGCTCCCATCACTGATTCGCTGCCTATGACCTCAGCCGATCGCTCCGCGCCACTGCCGATCGCTCCACAGCACCAGCAGTCACTGGGCGCCAGCGATCGGTGGGCGCTGAGTCGTGGCAGTGTTAAAGATAACCGAACCAAGGACTGCCAAAAGAAAGCATTAGTCGGCCTCGAACGAGGTCTGATTCCAAATAAGCAACGTTGCTTCTCTACTGTACTGGTGCGGAGTATGACCGCAGCCGATCCCTCAGCGCCACCGCCGGTCGCTCCACAGCAGCAGCAATGGCTGCCGTGCTGAGGTGTGGCAGTGCTGAACGGAAATCTAACCAACCACTGCCAAAAAATACAATAAGCAAAGCTGAACTGTCCCGTGCGTCTTGGAACGAGCCTGGAACGAGGTCTGATTCCAAATAAGCAACGTTGCTTCTCTACTGTGGTACGGAGTACAGGCGTTATGCTGAGTTGAAATTGAAGCATGTACCACTCCTGTTTGTTGTATTTCGGCTGACTTGACATTTGCGCCTTGTTATCGTATGTTTCCCATTGTTTGTTAACTCTTCCTTTATGAGTAATGCATGCCGAGAGCCTGTTTGTTGCCCACGTTCCCAAAGATTGCAACGTGCAACCCCATCGTGCAACCCCAACATCGTCGGAACGTTTGATACGTTTCGTTACGTTCTAAACCTTTGTAACGTACAACCCCCCCGTGCAACCCGAAAACTGTTGGAACGTTCCATACATTCGGTACGTTTTCTATGTTTGGAACGTAGGAAACACACATGGGGTTGCACCCGAGGGTTGGACGTTTTCTACGTTACGTACGTTGCGCGCCAGGAAACTTGTTTGGACGTTTTCTCACACGGTTTAAACTGACGTTTTAAAGCGTAAATACGAAGAGTGGTAACATATTACCACTCCGGAGCCAAAGGAATATATGTTGCGAAAGAGGCACCACGTCCAAGTGTAACCGAAGAATTGCTCAATGGGTTAGTGTGGTCCAAACTACCTTGATCTAGAACAACACAACAAAATATGTCCGTAGAGGGGTCACAACCCACAGTACACTTACATAGAACCCCCTAACGGGGGTTTTTGCCCAGTAGTCCTTCAACGGTCGCTGCCGTGACGGACCGTGACGGACCGTGACTTTAGCCCACCCCGAGTCTATTGTACATGAGAGCCGTTTTGTGCCTAGTGTTGTGCTCGTGTAACCCACTCACACACCGCAACCCACCCGATATCACCTGTGTTGGCGATCGACATGGATTGGAACGGAGCGCCCACCATGTGCAACATCACCGGCCTTCATGACTATGAAGCTGACGAGGTGTACAAGCAAAAGGGGCCTGTTCCGGTCTGTGGGGGGGAGGGGTTGGGGGGGGGAGGGGGGAGGAGGGGGATGGGGGGGCTCTAGCCATCCAGCCATCTAGCCGCCCACCCACCCAGAAAGCAGCCTTAGCACCCATTGCTAGTGACCCGGGAAGATCAACATAGCGCAACCATGCCTCTCTCTGATATGTGTGCCTTTGACAATGTTTGCAGTATTGATCTAGTTTTGTTCTCAATCGTTGTGTATTGAGACGTGTTCATCGCTTAACATGAATGCATTTGCCCCACCTTTGCCCGTGGTTACTATGCGGACTGTGCATGTGAGCCATCATGCTTTCCACATCACTCTTTTGGTTTAGCCTCAAATGCATTTGTGAGCAGGGGTGCAAGCCATCCCCTTTTGACGTGTGGCTATGTACGCCAATGCATTTGGGGCAACTAGGTTGTGTGGCCTCTTTTGAAGTGCAAAATGACCCCCCTCCCTGCCATGATCAACCTCAGCAGCTAACACACAATGTGGCATACTTCAATATGAAAAAAAAATTTTCAACACAAAATTAATTTTCAACACAAAAAAGTTTTTCCAACACAAAATTGTTGTTGTTGATGCGGAACCTGTGCATGATGCATCATGGCATACATACACACTATGCACCAGAGATTCATCGGGTCCATAGAGCTAGTGTAGAGAGGCAATACCATATGGTGAGACAGAAAGCAGAAACCACCAACCGGTGGATATGAACGGTGAAATAGTGCGTGGCAACACTGTAAACTATTTGTGTCCACGGGTCATGGCCGTTTGAGAACGTTTTTTGTCTTTGTCTTTTGTGCTCATTGCCGACTCACGGATAGGTTTGGTGATGTTGGACAAAAAGTTTTATGTTGAAAAAAAAAATTGTGTTGGACACATCATTCTCGTCATGTGATCTTGAGATAAGGCAAAATGCAAGGCCCAACACAATATGGTGGCTAGGTGGCTAGGTGGCTAGGTGGCTAGGTGGCTGGGCGGCTGGCTAGGTGGCTGCACACGCATGGTGCCCCCTTTCTTCTCCCTCGCCATCCTTTTTCTCCTTCACCATGTGGCCAAGTTGTGGAACATTGCGAAGAGCCCCACGTTGATTCAAAATATCTATAGCTCCCAATATGGTATCATCACCATTTTCATGGTACATGGACGACGCCTTCACTATCACATGCAGCAGTTTGGTAGGTACTCCAAGGGAGATCCTTGGATCATTTGCCAACTTTGTCATCACGTTTCCGTCCCAAATGTTTCATTGTTAAATGTGTTCCCAACTTTTCGCTCCACTCAACCACACTCATGAAGGTAGCCTGTGTTGCACCTTTTGGTTGAAAGTGTTTGTTGTAATCCAAAGGCCCACCCCAAGGTGGCGGCAATAGAGAAAGGGCAAGGATGGCACGTTCATGTACCCGGTTTTTTTCTATAAGAATTTCCCTCACACTACACAATCTTAGATAAAATATCTTCATGCACAGGTTTCCTGTGGGAAAAAATTGCCCATAGACGGTTTTCCCAAAGAAAGCCCGGGCATGAAGATTTTGTGTAATACGCACATGCATACATACATACATACGTACGTACGTACATACATACATACATACATACATACATACATCAAAGCATTAGGAGTGACGACCACAGTCGAACACGAGCGCAAAGAAAATGGATGGTACATGCATACATTTGCTTCTAAACTACAAGTTATGTCTTTTTGACATTGTGGAGCTTTTGCTCGTTGCCTTTGGCATTGCATTGCACATTCATTCATTCATTCATTCCTTGAGCATGAAAGCCTCAATGCATCGATGGTGTGTTCTACATGGAAAAATGTTACAAGCACAAGGCCTTTACAACAACATCACGAAAGGGTGGGGAGTGGTCCACACTAAAAAACACAATATTTTCCCATGTGCGTGAAAGGGGTACGCGTAGAGTGTAGGACTGCGCAACGAGAGCAAGAGCGAGAGCGAGACACGGGGAGAGAGGGGGAGACAGAGAGAGAGAGAGAGAGAGAGAGAGAGAGAGAGAGAGAGAACCCTAGAGAGAACCCTAATTCATGTCACATGTCTTTGCCCACACCCTATCATTACAAGTTCGGACTAACGAGTTGGTGCTTTGCCACTTTGTGCAATAGTAATGGTGTGTCGTGGTCTTGCTTGTTATTCCGTTTTCCAAACAAAATTGGTTGGTTGGTGTTCACGTTAGTGCCACGCTTCCATGGCATGCTGCCAACGAATGTCACACAGTGGGCGACGTATCTTGGCATGTGGATCCACATGAAATACGCTCATTTTCCACCCTTAAGCGGGAAAGGTCTTTGAAGATGTTGACAACAATGGTGTCAAAACATGCCTGAAGTTGCACTTACGAGCCGAGCTTGACCTTTGGTGGTGCTTTGACGTGCCCTGGTGCATTGCTATATACTAGCATTAGTATTTGTGCGCTTTGCACCAACTTCCAATTGAAAAATAGATGTTATAAAATGCATATGCTTTCTTGTCCTTACCCATGTCCCAGGGCTACACAAGCTCGAAATGAGTTTACGCCATGGGCCCCAACGGTCAAACTTCCCCACACCACAAAATTAATTTTGACATGTTTGTGCATGCAGTTTGCTCTTGCCTCATTGATCATGACTAATGGATGATCTGAGCCTTTGTGGTGTTTCAACGTCCGTTTGCTTCTTCTTGTGCTTTCGTCGTTCTTCGGGCATGGAAGAGCAGGGTTAAGGATTGATGATAGCATGAAGACATGCGTAATGATGCATCAACGACGAGTCTATTTCGCTTTTGTGCGTACTTGCCTTCCGATAATAAGGGCGTTATTTATGGTTGAGCTGAGTGCCATAAGTATGCCAATGACTCATCGAACTTGCAATGGCCAATCCCAAGCCTTTTCCTTGATGTCCAAGAGAGTCTCCTTCTCCCGAGCCAAAAAAGTGGAAAATACACTCTAGAGTCACCTCTATATCACTTGTGCAAGTGTTCGGTGGCTAGGAAGAACAAAGGCATTGCGGCATTTTGTTTTGTGGTCCTTGTGTGCATGTTTTTTCCTTTCACCCCTTTCCGCGTGTCTTTTTTTTTTCCACTAATGGCCGTGTGATCAGTTTGTTGTTCGGTGCTTGTGTGACTTCGTGTGACCTGGTGCCCCTCTAGTACGCGATAGCCTTCGCGTCAAACATCAAATCTGGCGACACCAGTGATGTGCTTTTGAGCTATTGAGTGTGCACTCGGTGGCGCTTGTGCACATAGAGATAATGTCCCCATTGTTGCTTTGGGCATAATGACCCAATTTCGAGTGTGCCAACATCTCCATACCAACGGAGAACAGGTAGGGGGGGGGGGGGGTACTTTTCAGGTCCGTGTTGGGCCCGTGTTAACACAACACATGAGGGGGTGGGGGGGTACTTTTCACCGCCTGTGTTGGGGCCGTGTTAACACGTCCAATAGGTACGTGGTACGTGTTGTGTGTTGTGTTGTGTTGTTTTCCTTTTGTGTTACGTTGTGTTGTGTTGTGTTGTGTCATTCCTTGTTTTGTTTTGGGTTTTTTTCTTGTGTCATTTTGTGCAGTGTTCTTGTTTTTTATTTTGTTGTGTTGTGTTGTGTTGTGTTGTGTTGTGTTGTGTTGTGTTGTGTTGTGTTGTGTTGTGTTGTGTTGTGTTGTCACACGCATGTGTGGCATGGTGCATACAGTTCCCAGTTTGCGTTATGCCGCTGGGTTCATGCCTCCGCTTTGCGAATCAGTCTGGTTCAATCCATCACCAACAATGGTGTGAAGAGATGTTGTCACATGCATGCCTGGCATGGTGCATACAGCTGCTTGTTCAAAGGCCCGGGTTGCTACGGATGACTGAACCCGCTGTCTTTGGGTACAATATGTCATACGTGCATAAGTGGTCAAGCAATTGTTGCACTACCTTTGCGTGTCTCCATTGCAAACACAACACAACACAACACAACACAACACAACACAACATAACACAACACAACACAACACAACACAACATAACACAACACAACACAACACAACATAACACAACACAACACAACATAACACAACACAACACAACACAACACAACACAACACAACACAACACAACACAACACAACACAACACAACAAAAAATCTGCGGGTTCGTGTGTTGCCATAGGGGGGACAGAGGGGGGGGGGGTACTTTTCAGGTCCGTGTTGGGCCTGTGTTAACACAACACAGGAGGGGGTGGGGGGGTACTTTCTACCTCTGTGTTGGCCGGCCGTGTTAACACGCCCGTTCTCCAACACAATCCCGATGAAACTCATTGTTTGTGCGTAGAGACGTGAGCATGCCGATTTGAGGTGTTATGCTCTTTGGTGTGTCACACACCTTGGTATCTAGCGATGTGGATACTAGTGCTTAGCGTATTGTGCACATGCTTGTTCTATTGGACCGACAGCCATTGGGACGGCGATCACACAGTTTGTGCCTTGCATACACGGCTGGAGCCTACCTTGCCTCCAATGCAAGAAGCAAGCTCAATCAAACAATTGGCGCCAACATTCAGTGCACAACAAGAAGGAATTTCAATTACAAGGTATTTGCTTATGTTGTTTTGCCATTCCAAAAGTGGTTTGATAGTGGACCCCTCTATCGCTTGAGAGTGTGGGAGTGGTTGACACACAGAGTTGAGAGCTACTTGGGGGGTTCAACTACCACTTCCATGATCCAATCCATTTAGATGGGCGAGCGGGGGGTTTTCCACAACCTCAATCCTTTGCAATAATTTTAGTTGGCGCCGATCTATGTCCGATCCATTTTCGTTGCTTGATGCCCCAACCAAGCATGGAATTTCACAGTGCATTTCCTACTTTCCTTGCTTTAGCTAATTTCTAGGAATTGATTCATGGGCATGATGCCCTTCAACAAAAATACCACGGGGGAAGGGTGAACATATAGACTGTTCTCACCATTGCATTGCCACATCTCAAGCTAAAACTCTTCACAATATCTTTGACCCCTTCAAAGTTGCCAAAGGCTTGGCTATTCACGTCAAGATGATTTCTCGATGATTCTCGCTATGCCGAAAGTTGTGCCATGTGTAAAGTTCACTCCATGGATGACAAGTTTCTCAAATTGTCGGCTGAAGAGTTTGATGTTTACATAAGGGATTGGACCCGGTCGACCGGTGAAGGTGTAGGAATTCATCCCACAAAAGTTTGCAAGCCACCGCTTAGCAATCCCATCACTCAAAGCATCCGATCCATGAATGTTTTTTGTCATATTTGGGCTAGGTTTGAGGTTGAGGATCCTGATGTGTCACTTCCTTGTGCCCCGCAAAATTTTCCCCGGTGGGTCTCATAAAGTATACTTCTTGAGAGTGGGTCTTTTTTCCCGGGTTTGGCTTGCAAAAAGGGGTGGTATAAATGGGCTGTTGTTGGTCGGTCTGTAGTCAAGGGGCGCGGATGGGGGGGGGGGATAAATTCATTCATTCATTCACGCCGTGGTGGCTTATACGCCCGACTGGGCAAGTCACCATGTGTTCAAAAGTAAAGACAAACAGCAGAAAAGGGAGTAGCCATACCAAGGGAGGTAAGGATGCAACCAAGGCCTTAGTACTTATCTTCTGTTGGTAAACAAATGGCATATTCCTTTGGCTAAACGTACGGGGGTCGACCGCCCCCTGTTTTGTACACTTTGTGTTACTTCGGAGATGAGATTGGGGATGGGGGTTTCTGAAGGTGCTCAACGCAATGGGATAAGTGGTGTCATCCAAAACATGTGAAATCATGGAGTTTCACACGTGGTCGACCTGTTTGTGGTCGTCTGGTCGTTACTCCCGTTTCCCCCACTTTGGAACACTTTACCACACGTTGTTATTGTCTCCGCGTCCCGGCAAACAGTTCGCTCACTTCGGTTCACTTCGCTCGCTTCGCTCACTTTGGGAAGATATTAATATCCGGTCACGTGTCCGGACAACTTCTAAAGTGAGTAAAGTGAGCGAAGTGAGACGAAGCGAACCGAAGCGAGCAAGCTGTGCAAACACACACACACCACCTCACTTCACAACACTTCGCTCACTTCGCTCACTTTACTCACGTATGTGTAGCCAAAGGAATATTATGGGAGTTAGCAAGCACACACTTGCATTGTTGTCGTGGAGCACTCGTTGGCCCTCAGCCAGGCGATCCCAATCAACATCTTAGCGGTGGCATGTGTCGCTGGTAGGGGCATGCTGCCCGTGCGTCCAACCGGCGTGCAGGGGTGTCCAGGGGTGGGAATGCTGCCCCGGTGCCGGAATCCCTGCCAAATGGGCATACTAAGGAGTGGAAACAATCTGTGGATCGCTGTCTCGGGAGTTTGGACGACTCTGTCAAGAAGCTTGCCCAGAAACCACACGAGGGGCTGGGGTATACATGCACCTCATTTTGAAGGCCCAAGGTGTGCCACAAGCAAACATTGATACAGTGGTGTGCGGCAATGAGTTGCTGCCGGACGACTCACCACATTTGTTTGACGAGCCGGACGACAAAGACGCTGACCAACTTGCTTCCGATGGTGAGGGTGGTGTCGCCGACACCTTCAAACATAAGTGGGGCAGTTCTACACTGGCTTTAGAGCAACACATGGACGTATTGCAAACTGCAACAGTGGAGTTACGGCCGAACCTCTTCGATCGTGTGGCCCGCATGAGGAGTTGCATCAAAATGCTTTTTATCCTTGGTCAATTAATGCCCTCAGAACATTTCGCATTCATCCCGAAGAGCGACGCCGTGGAAGCCAAACCCGAGCCCACTAAGCTCATGGACGACGATAGATGTCTCGGGGGCCTACTAAGGGCACTTTGGTCGTCAACGAGTGGGAGGAGGATACTGCGCTAGAACTTCCGCTGCCACCGTTTCAAAAAAGGTTGGGCTGCAGTCACCAACATCGCTAAGAATCGTCAAATTTCACTACGCAAACGCAGCCGGGCAGACTCCAGGCACTACCCATTTCCAGAAGTCTGCTTGCTGGAGCCCTCATCCTAGCTCCTTCCACGCTGAGAGGCGCTTCAAGCCCCACGCCCAGCACCACCTTGAGAATTAAAGGGGCCCGCGCAGCAGGCTGACAGCTCCAGCCGGTCCCATCTGGCGTCGCAGTCCGGCCCGGAGCCCCGGGCCGAGTCCAAACCCGAGCCACATCCATGTCTTCCCCATGCCCAATCGTGGCACTAGGAACACAGGGTACAACGGGCCCCAGTTTGACAAGCTGTCTGTTTGCCCACACCAGGGCACGCAGCAGCTTGGAGTTTGAATGTCACCACCCCCGATCAGGGAGAAGGCAATGCCACCCACAGCATCAGTTTCCCCTGTCCGGTGACCATGAAGGAGTTGCAGTCTCAGTCGAAGGGGTCGCAAAACCGTGGAGAAGGCGCGGGAAAATGAGGTTTTGGTGGCTCGCTTTGGCTACCGCCTCAAGAGCGGCCGCTTGAAAGTGGATGCCGCCATCCACCGTCCGGGGGGCATTCTGTAGTAGGCTGGTGTGTTGCCCCTCAATGCCATTAGGCATCGCGGGGGGCATGCAATGATGACTGGCCGGGAAATGCATGGCTCTGCATGTGCAACCATGCCGGTCGGGGGACTCGGGCGGGGGCTGAGGGGAGGGAAGAGGAGCAGGAGGGGGATGAGTACGCGAGGAGTCCGTCGTCAGCGGGGAGTCGCGACCCGCCAAGGAGGCAAAGGAAAGTCCCCCCAGCAGCCAACCCCGCTCCAGAGGAACCCCCCCTGCACCCCGACATCACCCATTGGGTGTAGCAGCAGTAGTAGCACGACAAGGAGTTGGAATCCTTGCGCAGCCAACTTGAGGTCTCGCGAAGCGAGACCCATGTGGCCGTGGAGGCGCGGAGGGTGGCGGGGCGGGAGAGGGACCTGCTTCAGGGCCACGTGGACGCCTGGAAGTAGCAGCTTTTTGTCCGTCCAGGGCAGAAGCAGCAGCAGAGGCAGCAGCAG
Organism: Eutreptiella sp. 'Long Island Sound 2002'; assembly: GCA_964036045.1. Classification (NCBI taxonomy): domain Eukaryota; phylum Euglenozoa; class Euglenophyceae; order Eutreptiales; family Eutreptiaceae; genus Eutreptiella; species Eutreptiella sp. 'Long Island Sound 2002'. The sequence continues at coordinate 89,996,815 of OZ038382.1, read as the reverse complement.
CACCAGCAGCAGCAGCCCCAGCAAGAGCTTCAGCTGGCCGGGCGCACCCCCCCCCACCCCCACTAACACCGAGGGGGTTCGTTTTTTGCTTGCGAGCACGCAGGCATGGATGGGGGCGGCCGAGACTATCCGGGGGCAGCTAGATGCGGCGGAGAGGCTTGTCCGGTACCAGCTGCAAGGGACCAGCCCCAACATGCCCTTTGACAACGTTCTGCCGCACGTGGGGTCTGCGTTGGAGTTGCACGTGCGTGTCCAGGCCCACTACACCCCGTCCCGTGTAGTAGCAGCGGCCACAGACCAGACTTTCAGGATGCCCGTGGAGCCATCAAGCCCACCGGCAGGCAGCCAGGGGGGTTACAACAGCCGGGCAGCAGGCAGCCAGGGCGCAGGGAGCCACGACCAATGAGGCCCGTTGCGATGCAAGGCAATTTGCCATTCACGTCCACTACGGTATCCATTTGTGTGAAACATTTTTGCGCGAAATTCACAACCACAACAGATTCACGGGTGTGCTGGCATGTGGCTGTGAATGTGAATTTTGTGCCAATTTCGCACAAAATTTCGCGCGAATTCAGTAAATGTTTTTCAATTTTGTTACTGCCGCTTTCGTGCCATGGAACCTTGATTCCGGGGGGTTGTGATCCCCGTGGGGATTGCACAGAACCCTCCGGGGCTTGGTTGTCCTATGCTAGGGCTGGCTTACTAGCCCTCTATCCGTGAGCGTCCAAACCCCATCTCACCCGAAGGCTGTACCTAGGGCTCACTACTGGCTATGTGAAAATGTGAAGTTGGGGCTCATTTGGGGCTCATTCATGCATTGTGGTGTCTTTGTGCTCATTTCTTGTGCTTTAAATTCTTGCATGCTAGGTAATGTGCACACAGACACCTTCACCCACACATTGATCCATGCAGACCCCTGTCCACACAAAGACACACACACAAACAAAGACACTACAGGAGAGAACTTAACAACGAACAAACCATGTACACTTGCGCGCATGTGTACAGGCACAAACACACACGCGCGAGCACACACACAGTAGCACAACATACCTGTAAACGTCATCGTCATCACCCTCCACGCCAAGCATGTGACGCCCAAAACAAAGGTAAGGCGGGGCAAGGGCAGTGCAACAGCACGGGCCAGGCAAGAGGAGAGAAGGGGTGGGCAGGGGGGGAAGGAGGAGGGATGCTAGCATAGCAAAGTGGAGGGCAAGGGGTAAGGAAGGAAGGGGGTCAATGTGTCATCGTGTAGCTTAAGATGGTCGTATGATGAATGTTACAAAAGTCAGCAATGTCTTTTCTCTCATTTTTTGTTTCATGGTGGGGAAGGGGGGGTCGCCATTACCATGAGACAACAAGGAGCATCCTCCCAAATAGCTAGGTGCTAGGTGCATATTCGCCAACCCCAACCCCACAATTCTCTCTCCCTAGCCCTTTGGGATGCGCTATTCTAGGGCGTGGTGCGGAACCCCCCCAATTTTGGGTGTTGTTAATATGGTTGGAACCCGGAATTTCACATGTTACATGGGTGCACTACGATGCAACAATGTGCCTTGCAGGTTTCTTTTGCTCCATATTGCCCGTTTTACACTTTTTGCGATTTGGTCTTTGTGTGCTCTAACTAGTTAGAACGGGGTTAGAACGGGGTTAGAGCACTAGTTATCGCGTGGGTTATCACGCGATAACCTAGTTATCGCGGGGGTTATCGCGGGGGTTATGACGCGATAACTAGTTTTCGCGTAGGTTATCGCGCTTCATTTTATGTTTCCCCTCTTTGCTTTAGCTCTCAAAGCTTTCATATTCTTTGTAATGGCCCTTGCTGCTGCCCACGCTTGGTGCGAGCACCATCAAAAGCTCCTTGGGGTCCGTCGCCTTGGCAGTCCCGAGGGGCTTACGGTGAGTGACGTCAACGTGAGGCGCCCTGTGGCGACTCGCTTTGAACATGGTGTGGACTTTGGACTCATTGTCCATAAGTCCCCCTTCATGGCCGACGCGAAAGACCCCCTGGTTCTCAGCAACTACATCTTCGAGTTGCTAGAGGTAAATCCAGGGGTTGCTGGATTCTTGATCTAGCTGCATCCGGAGGAAGTGGACGCGGTGTTGGAGTCCGTCACCGCCCATGCGGAGAAGGGTGCGGGGACGAAGACGACCCTTTATGTGGGTCAGGAGGAAGCAGAGGAAGTGGAGGAGGTGGGGGCTGGGAGGGGGAAGGAGAAGCCCAACAACCCCCTCATGATTAGTGTGCAGAAGGTAAGGATCCGACCGGGTAAGGGGAAGGGGAAGTCGGATGGATGGTTCCCCCACCCCCTCACCCACAACACCCGCCGGGTCTGCACTAACGACCCCGAAAACAAGCTCCCCATGCACTCCCTTTGCCCCACAAGGGAGTGGGAGCGTGAGTGGTATGGGGTCACCACTCCCAACATTATTTCGGGGCAGGGGGTGATTCTTTTTCCTTTTGGGGCAACACCCCCCCTTATTGGGGAGGCGGAGGAGGTGGTTGCCGCCGAGCCCTTGGGGGCCTTTGATAGGGACCCCAATGACCTTGTGCTCACTTGGGGGGGAAGGCTGGTGGTCAACCACCTCCTGGAGCACGATTTTTTGAGTGATGTGCAGCTGCAAAGTCTTTTGGATGATCTGGATAGGGTGCCTCTTTCAGAGAAGGCACCCATTTTCAATGAGAATCCCCCCATTGTCGGCAGGCCCCAAGATTCTGGAACCCGCCGCACATTGTATGGCAACTATGGTGGTGCCAACCACCACCAGCACAACCCCCACAAGCTCCATGATCTGCTAGTCCTCAAAAGGGTGGCAGATCGTGTGCTGGAGACGGCGAAGGAGATTGTGGTGGGGGGTGTCGGATGGAGCTGCACCATCCCTAACATGGCCGAAATTTCGGCCTATGACCACACCCCCCAGCACCTCCATCGCGACGTCAACCCCTACACCATTCTTGAAGGCACATTGATTGTCAATTGGCTTATCATGCTAACCCATAATCATGAGGAGGAGGATGGGTCGCATTTTCTTTTTGTGCCCTCTAGTAGTTCGGGGTTCCCTGACCCTTGGGTGGAGAGGGTTGTGCCATTCAAGAGGGGCACTGCCTTTTTTTTTAATGCCTTTGATGTCCACTGGGGGTCGGGCATTCCAAAGGCCTCCCCCACAGGGGTGACCCACCCCCACCTCATGGCATTTTTTGCCATTGAGCTAACCCAAGGGGGGAATCTTCGATTCCCCAACCTGCACGTGACCCAGTCCATCAAGCGGGCCCAGCTGGGGGCACCTGGTGGCCTGGTGGCCAAGACAGTCCAGTGTGAGGGGGCGGTTAGGTGTAGGGGGAAGGTCGTAGCCAAGTGCTACAGCTGCGAGCGGGCGGTTTTGTGCGCCGCCCGCAAAGATGGCCTTTGTGTGCCATGCCACGACGGGGAGGAGGTGGAGGGGGAGGAGGATGAGGTGGTGGTGGAGGACCCCAATGGGGTCACGTGTAGGGGGCCCGGCATGACACAGTGTGCAGTGTGCATTACACAGTGTGTAGTGTGCATTACCTCACACACTGCATACTGCACCCGCGTACTGCACCCTACACACAGTGTGCAGTGTGCAGTGTGCAATACACAGCGTGCAGTGTGCAGTGTGCAATACAGAGTGTGCAAAATGTATTACTCAGTGTGCAGTGTGCATTACAGTGTGCAGTGTGCAATTTGTAACACACAGTGTGCAGTGTGCAGTGTGCAATACACAGTATGCAGTGTGCACTGTGCAATACACAGTGTGCAGTGGGCAGTGTGCAATACACCGTGTGCAGTGTGCATTACCGTGTGCAGTGTGCAATTTGTAACACACCGTGTGCAGTGTGCAGTGTGCAATACACAGTGTGCAATGTGCATTACAACGTGCAGTGTGCATTTTGTAATGCACAGTGTGCAGTGTGCATGACACAGTGTGCAGTGTGCATTACAGTGTGCAATGTGCAATACACAGTGTGCAGTGTGCAATACACAGTGTGCAGTGTGCAGTACACAGTGTGCAGTGGGCCGTGTACACTGCACACTACACGCTGTGTAATGCACACTGCACACTGCACACCGGGCATTGCACACTGCACACGGTGCACTGTGCAGTGTGCAGCGTGCCATTGCACACTGGGTATTGCACACTGCACACGGTGCACCGTGCAGTGTGCAGTGTGTTGTACACAGTGTGCAGTGTGCATTACAGGGTGTGCAATGTGCATTACAGTGTGCAGTGTGCATTACACAGTGTGCAGTGTGCAATCGGTAACACACAGTGTGCAGTGTGCAGTGTGCAATACACCGTATGCAGTGTGCAGTGTGCAATGCACAGTATGCAGTGTGCAGTGTGCAATACACAGTATGCAGTGTGCAATGTGCAATACACAGTGTGCAGTGACAGTGTACAGTGACAGTGGACCATGAGTGAGCCCTCACTGAGCGCTCACTGTGCCATTTGGCGCGCTCACTGAGCGCTCATTGCGCCGTTTTGCGCGCTCACTGAGCGCGACAAATGGCGCAGTGAGCACTCAGTGAGCGCGCCAAATGGCTTAGTGAGGGCTCAGTGAGGGCTCACTTATGGTTCACTGTCACTGTACACTGTTACTGTACACTGTACACTGTACACTGTCCATGTACACTGTCAATGATGTCACTGTCTACTGTCACTGTACATGGTACACTGTATTCTGGCACTGTACGCTGTAACTGCACACTGCACACTACCACTGCACGCTGTCATTATACACTGTCACTGTACACTGTACACTGTACACTGTACCCAAGGTCTCATAGAATGTATCCCCACACAAAGTACGTCCGCCACAACGACCAAGTCTCTATACTAGCACTCTACACTGTCACTCTACCCTCACTGTATGCTCTCACTATACACTGTCATTGTACACTGTCACTGTACACTGTCACTGTACACTTGGTGCGTGTTTTTTTGGGAGGGGGTGGATGGTATTTTGAGCCCCCCTCTTTGCAGTCCTTTAACCCCCCCCCCCCCCAGCTACAGCCAGAACCCAAAGAACAGCTGCAGCCACAGTGAAAGCTACAGCTGCAGCCTTCGCCACAACCAGGGCCACACACACTGACACAACCACAACCAAATCCACACACAACACAGCTTACAAAAACACACCCACACCCACACCCACAACCAAAGCCGCAACCACAGCCACTACCATAACCACACCAACAACGAGAGCTACCACAACTGCCATGGCAACAACCTCACGCAAGTCCAAAACCACAGCCACAACTATAAACACAACCATACCTGCATCTGCAGCGAGAAACACAATGTTATGCGCACACAATCAAAGCCTATGCCACACAACACCAAAACCAACAGCAGCATCCAAAACAAGAGCTGCAAAAGCTGCAACACACACACACACACACACACACATTGGCACACACACACACACACACACACACCTGCGCGTACACACATTCACGAATCCACATACGCACACAAAGCTAGGCAACCAGAAACCAAAGAATGCAGTCATACACTCATAGTGACGCACAAGGACAGCTTCACCCACGCATCCATCCAAGCAAGCCCCCCCCCCCACTCACACACAAACATACATGCAAACACACTAAATGAGAGAAACCAAGAGGGAACAAACCATCCACACTTGCGCACATGCGCATGGGCACAAGCACACACCCACGAACACACCCAATAGCACAACATACCTGCAACGGTCATCGTCCTTGTCGCCACCATCATGCACTCGATGCCATGGCCAACAAATAGGGAAGGCATGGCAAGGGCAAGGCAAGGGGACACGACAGGCAAGATAAGAGAAGGGGTTCGCATGGGGTAAGCGGGGGGATGAGGCATGGCAAAAGGGGACGGGAGGGGATAAGGAGGGAGGGGGATCCATGTGTCATGGTGTAGGTCAAGATGGTTGTATGATGAACCTCACAAAAGCGAGCAATATCCTCTGTGCCCTATTTGTGCTTCATGGCGCGCGCGCTTGTGTGTGTGTGGGGGGGGTGCCATTGTCATGAGGCAACAAGGAACACCCTCGCAAATGGTTAGGTTCATATGCCCGAACCCCAACCCCATAACCATCTCTCCCTAGCCCTTCACTTCACATGGTTCAATGTGGCCATGTGTTTATGTACATGCAAGATAATTGCACACAAGAATGAATGTGGCTGTCAATTTGTGCATGTGCATGTGTGTGTGGACGTGTGTATGGTGTATGCATGTGTATGTGTTTGGATATTTGTGTCCCCGACAAAGTGTGTTTGTTTGGATGTTTGTGTGTTTGTCGCCACGGGTACATGTATGCAAGTATGTATGTGTGCATGCACGCTCAATTTCTTGGAGAAAAGACATGGTGAGAACTGCGGACCGATGTTGGTGTGAAAGGGATGAAGTGTGGGCCAGCAAGGGTGGGCAGAGAGGGCGGAAAGGGGGAGAAACTCCTGAGTGAGTCCCCAATTAGCTCTCAGTGAGCGCTGAGTGAGCCATTTGGCGCGCTCAGTGAGCGCTCAGTGAGAGCTAAGTGAGAGCTAAGTGAGGCGGCTCAGTGACGGCTCAGTGACGGCTCAGTCGGGGTGCTCAGTCAACTGAGCCGTCGAAAAAAACGAAACCCCCCAGTCGAATCCTCTTGCACTAGGGATTGGGATCCCTTTGGGGACATTCCAAAACCCCAACCCACCCCCGAAAGCCACAAGTTATCACATGAAACCCCTTGAAAAACACCACTTAGCCCCAAATGAGCCGTTTTAGCCCCAACTGAGCCCCAATTTCACATTTCCAAGTGAGCCGCAGGTACACATGTGGCTTCCTCCTCAATGTATGCAAGCAGGGGTGCAATCTATTCCCAGGCCGAGAACAGGTTGTGGGACTCCTCCCCGTCCGGTGCGTTGTGCGCCCCCAACGGCACCCCACACCGGTTGCGGTACAAAATTTTCTGTACCTCCCCTGCAACTTTTGAGGGATGTTTTCCCACTTGGGCCTTAGGGAAGGTCACGAAAATCCTTCCGAAGGCCATGGAACAGTGCTAAATGCACAAAAACACCCGGGTTCTAGCTATGACCAACAGCGGCTCGCGGGTGCATCGTAACGCATCCAAATTTTTGCCAATCACCCGATACCGACAAGGACTGGTGGCATCCGACTCGGTTGTCCTCCGAGCAGCGACGCCATTCCACCGCTTGGCCGTATTGTCCCGCATGGCTTGATTGAAAATACTCCCCACTTGGGGAGCCACGCTGATGCCCAGCAGCCGCAGCAGCCACAGTTGGTTCCCCCAAGGCAGGGCCGCTGCCGGCACCCAACCGTCGCACCAGGCAAATTTTTTGCAATCAATAATGGAATGCAGGACTTGTGTTCATAAAAGGTGTCCGGAATTTGTGTTCATAAAACGCGTTCATAATTCATAAATCGGCAGCACGGCATTTTATGACGGCAATTTTCGACTTATGAACGTGCGAATTATGAACAACATATGAACACGAACATGCAGACTACAAACCTGCAAACCCTAAGCCCAAATTTGGCCCACGGCAACTTTATCCTTGTCCCCCATGACGGCCATGCCAATGACCCATAGGAAGGCGGGTGTTCTCGCCTTCACCCCATGGTTCAATAGCCCAACCGATAGCTGCGACCAACTGCCACCAACGCACGGGTACCCGTCACCCCGCACCACAAAGGTGAGGGGGCGGGTCCAATCAATGGACTGGCATAGGGCTAGCTGGGATTGCACGTCTTGTGCCCACGACCGTAGGGGCCAACAGCGACCCGACTACCGAGAATCAGCACATTCCAACGGGGGGGACACCGGAAGCGGAGCGGTCAATGACTCACGTTGCGTCAATGCCGGCACCTTGGTTTTGTGGACCGCCGGGAGGGGAGCGTGGTCGATTGCCTCGGAGAAACGGGCCGTGATGAGGGGGGACGATGACATCCATTGGGCCAATAGGTCGGAACACTTGCTGTCCCGAAGACTGGTGGCACCACTGACCCGAGCAACTATCATGTTCCGCTCCGTGAAGACGGAGTAAGGGTAAGAAATAGCAAAAAATATGGACAAAGAAGCGTTCATAAAAGTTGTCCATAATTCATGGTCCACATATGAATCGTTGATGTATGAAAAATGGATTATGAACAATACTACTTTTCACATAGGTACCTAGGGGTTTGGACCCGGTGTTTGCTTTAGACGACCCGTCAAGGGTGCTTGTAACTTTACCCGCGGCTCGTGTGCGCTTCCCCCGGCACGGACGACTTGTCAAGGATGCCCGTAATTTTACCCACGGCTCGTGTAGGCTTCCCCTACGTAGACGACCCGTCAAGGCTGCCCGTAATTTTACCCGCAGCTTGGATAGGCTGCCCCTACACGGACGACCCGTCAAAGGTACCCATAATTTTACCCGCAGCTCATGTAGGCTTCCCCTACATGGACTACCCGTCAAAGGTGCCCGTAATTTTACCCGTAGCTCGTGTAGGCTTCCCCTACGCGGACGACCCGTCAAGGCTGCCCGTAATTTTACCCGCAGCTTGGATAGGCTGCCCCTATACGGACGACCCATCAAAGGTGCCCGTAATTTTTCTCACGGCTTGTGTAGGCTCCCCCTACACAACCCACCCGGAAACCCACAAGTATGGATCGTAGCGACCTTCACAGGCAAAATCAGAAAGTGTTGTGGTATTTTACTTGGGAAAAGGTGTACCTAATGTGTACGACGCAGGATGAGCGCCACGGTTGCATGTGAAGCCGTGTCTCGGCAAGGACCATAGATCAGAGGGCAAAGGAACGGGCGGCAAAAGAGGCAGCTGACGCTGCACAGACCAGTTGCATGGCAAAAGCAGCTACGCAAGCCGCTGCTGACGCCAAAAAGCAAGCTGCAGCTCCAGCAACATGATGGAGCAAGTGCCCTTGCTAGGCATGTCAGCCAGTCATCCGGTACAAGTTCCACACACCCCACCATGGGCAAGAGTAGGGTGCCACCTGCGAAGGCTGCACCTCTATCACGTAATTTTGGTGAAACTGTTTTTGCAAGATAGGCAGGCCAAAGTAGCGCACGGGCTCCGGGTATCCCCAAGGCAGGGCCCAAGAAGAGTACTGCACCCACGAAAGGGTTGGCAGCAGCATTGAGCAGGAGCACCTGGGACAACTTGCCTTTCCTGCCTTTGTATTCCATTGCTTGCCATGCCAGCCGTCTGACATGATTGTGGGGTGTTCATGTTAGCTGTGTGACACAATGATTGGTGAGTCCTTGTCAGACTTCTGACATCGGATGTCTTTCATATTCCTTTGGCTACCACGCGTAGAACGCATAGCACGAAATTTTGTCGCGTTTTTGCTTTTATGATTGTTTTGTGCTTCCGGGGGGTTTTCGAGGGTGCCCGACGCAATGGAACTATCCGTTTAGCTCAATTCAACCATTTTCCAGGAGAGAAGCACAATTGCCTCCTGCCTCTTGGTGCTGGTCTTGGTGCTACGCGTGCTGCGTGTGTTGCGCGTCCTGCGTGTTTCGGTCCGGTGCCTCTGAGTTTGCCTCTGGAAGTCTTCCTACGCGTTCTACGCGTTCTGCAGGGGCTAAGCGCTTCACACCTATCATACCACCCCCGATTTTTTTTTTTGGCAATGCTTTCACCCGTGTACTCTGCCACACGCCTGCAGTGGTTCCCAATGGAACTGAAACGTGCGTATTCCAACGACAATTGCCTTCTGCCTATGCGTTTGCCTTGGTGCTACATTGCCCACGTGTGTTGGGTGTTTTGTGTGTTGTCGTTTTTCGCTTCTGACGTTGCCTCTGGAGCCGTTCTACGCGTGCTACGTGCTCTGCAGCATGTTTTTGTCCCAACATTCATAGGCCGCTTTGCTTTTATGGTGCAGGAGCCATGCCTGCACCCTTGTACCCCGCTACACATTCTCAATGGTTGCAGAAGGGTGGGAAGCTGGGAGAGTGGAAGCATCCGGAGAAACTGAAGCACGACGCCTTCGTTGTCTTTCAAATTAAACAAGCCACGAGCATGTGTGTGTGTGTCTTCGTTTTCATCTCGCTTCTCGCCTTGCACCGCTGTCCTCCTCACCCCCTTGTGTCGCAGCGGGGTGGCATGCCGGATGGGTCAATCGGAAGAAGAAAGGGGCCAAGGACAAGCAGGAGAAAGAATTTTGGTTGACGAACCTCACAACGTATCAGGTGTACCACGTTCACGGGTTTGCGGTTCATGTGACCACTATTTTGCGCTGCCTGTTGTCCCCTACCGCCTCTTGCACCTTTTCACAGGTCAGGGCCCCGAAGGGCAAGCCACATGCGCCGCATGTGGTGCAGGACGTCCGCAACAAGAAGGATGGCTACTGGAAATACAAAAAGGTGTTTTATGTGTTCTGCGCGTTTTATCCGTTCCCTTTTTCGTTGCCTCTGGATCTGCCTCTGGTTGTGTGTTCTGCGTTTTGCGCGTTCTTGGCGCTCTGCGTGCTTCCTCTGGTATTGCCTTTGGGGTTGCCTCCATGTGTCTTGCATGTTCTGCATGTTCTACAGATTCCGCGCGACCGGCTGTGGACGTGGATCCAAGATGAGGGAAACAACGGAGAGTTCGGATGAGGACGAGTCGGAAGAGGATTCGGAAGAGGAGCCGGAGGAGGCAGAGGATGCGGAGGAGGAGGAGGAGGAGGAGGGCAGTGATGCTGCCAGTGTGAAGGACGAGGACGAGCCCTCCCTCGCCCAACGCGCACCCCGAAGCACCCACCTCGAGGTGGTTGCCCGCATGGCCGCAAAGGGGACCCTTGTGAAGGCGAAGCCAGAGGCAAAGCCAGAGGCAAGGCCAGAGCCGGAGGAGCTGTCCAGGAAGAAGAAGGAAAAGACGAAGAGTCCACCCAAGAAGAAGAGCAGCAAGGGCAAGAAGGTGGAGGAGAGGCCCAAGCATGTGCGTTACGCAGTGGAAGGCGAACCGCACAGGTCGATGCCCACAGGTGCAACCCGAGGGGGGAAGTACCAACCCGGGGCCGCCTACGACAACGATGTGCAGGTCATGCAGCGCACCCCGGAGTCGGAGTATGAAGTGTCACTCGGACGAGTATGCCAACACTACAAAGTGTGTTTGGCCGAGGAAACACAAGCGCGCCGCGAATTGGGCCTGGCGCTGCTTCTGGTGACGGACGTGCGGGCGTACAGTGTGCAGATGGTCCTCCGCTGTGGCACGAAGAATGCACAAAGCACAGCCGCTGCCAGAGAACTGTTTGCGGAGCGATACCCCAGCAGCTCACCCCGCCAAGTCGCAACCGGGTTGATCAAGGGGGTGTCGGTGTGCACGAACTGTGTCGGAGCCCCGGACTGGCCTACGGAATTTGGTGACCCTGCAGCTGCAGGCCTGCCGTTGGCGAAATTGAAGGTGGAGCCCCTGTCGTCCGGATACCGACCACGGCGCACCATGGACCAGCTGAGTGCGTTTGGTGCGGAGGACATTGTCGACATGCCCACTGACACTTTGCAGGTGTACTGCATGTGTTGCGTGTTCCCTCTGTAACGCCTCCAGTGCAGCGTGTAGCGCGTCTTCGGCGTTCTGCGCGTGCTACGTGTTCCCGACGTTGCGCCTCTTCGTTGCCTCTGGGGGTGCCTTCCGGTGTTGCACGCGCTTTGCGTGGTCTGTACAGGAGAAGCTATCGCGCACGGTCCGCATGGCTGGCCTCATGGCCTACACCTTGACGGAGGACAGAGGTGTCGACCTCCCCGACACAGGGGCATGGACACTCGTGAGAACAAAGGATGCAAAGAGGCAGCGGGTGTGCATTCCTTTGCTGGGCGTCGTGGCACGGGTCTTTTCACTTGCCTCTTGAGTTGCCTCCTGTCTGCTTTGGGCGTCCTACGCCTTCTACGCGGTCTGCACGTTCGATTCTGTGACTGCCTCTGGATTTGCCTTCCCATGTCTTACCTAGTTTGCGCGCTCTGCATGTTCTGCGAACAACCTGGGAGGAGTATGGGTATCCGCGGCACCATGGGTATCCGTACGAGCCGCGATACGAGTATGAGCCGCGGTACGAGTACTAGCCGATGAAGACGGATCCGGAAATGCCTTCGAGCTCCGGGAGCCTCCCGTATGGGTCCGACCCGTACAGGCACCGGCCCCCGGATTATCCGCCGCCACCCACGTATCCTCCACCGCAAGGAATGCTGCAGCCACCGCCACCGCCGGGGGACCCACCAGCGCCAATACTCCCACCACCCCAGCCAATGCCGCAAGGACGTCCGCCACCACCGCCACCGTCCGGTGGCGACACAACGGCGGCGTGTGTGCCACTTTTGCAAGAGGGGAAGAACCGGCTATGAATGTACCGGTTGTGGACAGGCATTCCACGTGTTGTGCTTTGCACCGGGACATGGCTATGGAGGTGTGCAAGGCGCACGGGACATGGAGGTAGACGAGGAGGACGAGGAGGTGTGGGAGGAGGACCATGAGGAGGACGAAGAGGACGGGGAGGACGAGAAGGACGAGGAGGACGAGGAGGACGAGGAAGGCGAGGAGGACGAGGAAGGCGAGGAGGACGAGGAAGGCGAGGAGGACGAGGAGGATGAGGAGGATGAGGAGGATGAGGAGGATGAGGAGTAGTGTGGTGGAATGGGGGGCTTGAACGAGACGATCATGGAGGCGGAGCCTCTGCTATCCCTACCCATGGGACCAGTGCGAACCCTGGGGGACAACCGCGTAGGCTGGATACCCAACTGTTGTACCCTTCGTGAACGGGGGATAAGTGGCCGTTTGAATAAATGCGTGAATTTCACGTGAATTTACCCAAATTTTGAGGTTTTCGGGGGAAAACGCAATATTATTGGATCCTTTTGAGGGATTTGAGGGGATAAAATTCTTCCCCCAGCTTCATTACGCATCATCCAATGAAGATCCCGCCCCAAAAGCATCCACCATGCCCAAACCGCGCCCAAAACGAGAGGTGCCAAAATCCGTGAATTTATGCGTGAATTTGGGTGCGTGAATTTCACATTCACGCGAATCTCACCAAATGTGTTGAACCATGTGGCTACTTCAAACCTTTAATTTGCACACATTCGATGGATCTCACTTTGGGCGAAGATAGCAGGACAAAAGCACACGATGGCACCAAGTTAGAAGCAAAACACAGCAAAAATAGGTGAAATTCACGGTACCGTGAATCTCAGATTCAAACGGCCGGTTCACGAAGGGTACAGTGCGGACGCGGCCCCTCCTCGATGTGCGCCCGTGTGCAAAGCGACGTGCTGCGCGTTCTGCGCGTTCTGCGCGGTCCGGTATTCCAATTCTGCACGTGCCTCTGGAGGCACGTGGTCGGCGTGCTACGCGTTCTGTGCGTGTTACTTGGTCTGTACGTGTTGTACGCGTTGTGCGCGCTCTACGCGTTTTCAAAACCTTACGCGCAACACCGTGGGCCACAAAAGCGCGCCTCCGGCCAGAAACGTACAGATGGTAGCCAAAGGAATATGGTTGCTACATGTGCCTGTGTGCATGTGTGTGATGCGCGGGCCTGTGCCTGCAGGTGCAATTTGCACGTGCGTAATGCACATCTGCTCCATCCAACACCGCCCACTGTTCAATGGCCTCATCTTCTTCTGCGTCCCTTGTCATCCCGATGGTGTCACCCGCAGCAGAGACTCCCGAATAGACCCTTCAGCCCTTTCCGCATGTCGTTTGCCAAGACCAGACCAAGAGCGGCAACCATGGCCGGCCGCGAATGATGATCAGAATGGAAGGGGCGGAGGCGGATGCATTTTTGGCAGCAGCTGCAGATGACGTGTGCAACAGGCTCAAGACGGAGTGGGAGGGGCACCGCGATCACAAGGGGGAGATCTGGAAAAAGCCTAGCCCAAAACCATGCCTATCACCTACAAGCCGACATCACTGCACGGAACCATAGCAAATGAAAAAATCATATTGTCATGCCCTTGATCTAAGAACAAGGAAAGCTCGCGTTCCCCGTGTACCCGTGGATCCATGGCCCGGCCAATCTGGTTGATTCTGTTGCTCACATGTTCGACACTTGACAAGCTTTGTGGCTTTGTGACCTAATGTGCTCTGCTGACCATTTTCAGCGCTGCATTGTGTTGTCTTGTGCCAGGCGTGTGACATGAAAAAAAGTGTTCTGAATGCATGTCCGCGATGCACATGCCTGGCTGCAGGATTGTGTGTAGTTGTGTTGCCTTCTTTTTTTTGTGCCTGCGGCCTTAAGGTAAACTATTGTGTCACACGCCAACATGAAAGTGATACACTATCCAATAGTATGCATGCTAGTGTCTCATGTGCTTTGGCGTTGTATGTTTTTGGGTTTGCTGCCTTCAGGCAGACTAGTGTGTCAGCCGGCTGACATAACAATGATGGAACCCTTGACTGAGCAATCAACTGGACTGGAGTTGGGCAGTTTTTAATTTGTCTGCAGACAATTTGAATGGGGAGCACAATATGATGCCAATGGATCCTTGTGGGTGGTTCTGTGGTAACAATGGTGAGTTGTGTTTTGTGCTGTAGTTTGCCCATGTGTATCAGAACACGTATTGGTATTCACAACAATTCATTGCCCTTTTGATATGGTATTGTCCAAATGCACCTGCACCTGTGCCCATTCTTGTGTTTCCCTTGTCCCTCTGCCACAGGCGCCTTTGTGCAAGATTCGGTTTGTTCACTGCTCATCAAACAGGGAGCTTGCGGAGACGATGGAGAGTATGCAGCATGTCAAATGTCTTAGATCTGATGTTTCCATCGGACTTTTGACATGAATTGGTGGTAGTGTGTGTCTACAAAATGCTCTAGCAGAAACATTTCCAGTCCTTACAAATTTCTGCCCATTGAAAACCATCAAATTTGGATGCCACACGTTCGGTAAAAAAGGGCAGTGGGGGAAACTTTTGTGGTCCCACTTGTGGATAGACCACATGTATTTTTTTGCTCGCCAGTGTTGAATCCTCTCCAAATTTGCATGTTTTGCACTGGAGGGGAGCCACCGGCGACTAAAGCGCATGTCGCACAATAGTGGGGGGCCTAAGCCTCTTGCGGGGCAGGTTGGGCCGGCAGATGGTTGTGGATAACCACACCATTGATGACAGTCTCCGCCGCGAGGGATGGGATCCCAAGCGGAGCATGTGCATGAGCATGTGCGGCCAAGGGCCCAGAAGTGTGCGACTTCTTGCCGCTAGAGCATGCCGAAAGGCACTTAGTGACCTAGGCTATGGTAAGACTTTGCTGCAAGGATTTCGGGCCCGCAAGAGGCGGCATTGACATAGGAAGCTGCATCAAGACATGGTATCTCTTGTTTTGCACACCATGTGGTCTTGTGTCTTGTCATGTGGGAATTCACCGAATTTTGCGCGAAATTCACCCAAAATTCACATTAAGTTCGCATTCACAAGCTAGCAGGGAGGATGCAGGTTTGGACCCATATGAGTAGAAGAAAAATGGGGGCGGTGAGGCTCTAGTGCACCAAGGATTGGCCATCCTTGTTTGTGGTCCCCTAGGAGATATTTTTGTGGAATTTTTGGGCACATAGCTACCTTGTAAGAGGGGGGGGGAAGTGGGAAAACATGGCCCCATTCACACTAGGTTTAACGCCCATTCAAAAGGAACTTTATCGCCCATTCACAAAGGGTACATGGCCACCAGGGATTGCATTTCAACCCGTCACCCGGCGTCTCGTCGGTAGGCCGCTCTGTGGGGGTGGTGCAGAACTCACCCATGTACATATTCATTTCTTCGGGAGCGTTTGTGGTTGCTTTTGCAAATAGCCAATGCACAATGGACGCATGCCTCTTTATCAACAGCCCGGAGCGAGTGCCGTTTTCGTTCACAATGGCAAGTGGGGTCGTGTACATCTATTTTCCAAGCTGTTGTAAAGGACGCCCGAAGTATTTTTTTCTTTGTTACTCAGGAACGTCCTGTATCAGCCCAAATATGTGGGAAATGTAGCAAAGTTTCAGGCTTTCGTGATGCACTTGGGACCCTACGCCTATTTTTTGGGCCCACGGGTGCAATGTCCGATGCCACTTTGGCTCGGCTCTATAGGCCAAATTTGGCGCTCTGTGGCCATTGCGATGTGTATTTCCTTGCGGATCTACCTTTGTATCCCGAACACATTGCCGCCATATAAAGGTGCAAACTGGACGATATGGAATTTACACACGTGCACCAATTCTATCGGCCCGTGTGGAAAAAAACTTTGCTCGGCTCAACGACTTTGACATTGTGAATAGGCATTAATGCGGCTACAATTTGTTTTGGTTGGGTGAACTTGTGCATGTGTTGGCTAGCGTGTGCAACGTGCAACGGTTGTTGCATTTGCAATACGTGCCATACGGCCCATATCCTTAACGGACGAGAGTGATGAGCTGCGGTGCGCCATGCTCGCATCGTTGCAAGGCGACTCTGACGTCGCACACGCGGTCCCGTCGAAATTCGCTTCCGCGAAGTTTGGCGCCCAAACTAACACACCCATGGAAGCTGAGTACTCCAAACTACCATGCATAGTGTGTGTAAAGTGGAAACCTTGTTCCCCATGTTAGTGGCGGCGTTTTTATCTAGGTTTTCCAAAATTCCATTGCTTTGCTTTGTATGCGCCTACCTTCCTTGTGTTTGCACGCACTGCGATTATATACAGGCGGTAGTCCGGAACAAACAGCAAACTACATGCAATGTGCGCCTGAGTTGATGTACTCTGCCTACGCGTGTTTATAAGCCTGTTCGACGAAATCCTGAATTAATTGAACCTATGGAAAACTCTTGCTCTTGTTCCCCTGCGACTAGTGGGGGACATCCCCCCCATGCTGGGTTGGATGGAGAGGGGGATCTTTTTTCTAAACCCATGACACAGCTAGACGCATCCGTCGCTGATGCCATCCGGACCCAACTAAGCCTCCTTGAGCAACAGACACAAGCTATATTAGAGCTATTGTCAGATTGCTTGCCAATGATCTTCATGCACCCCCCCCCTGGGGAACTCCCCGAAGACACAAATCTGTCATCCCCCCCCCTCCCCGAGGATGGTGGGGTGAGGGGAATCTGCCTTTTGAGTTAACCGCTCTGCAATACGACTGTGGGAAGTCTATGCCCGTGGACGAAATCTTGACCCTAGTGATCCGCAGCCTTTTTCCAGTAAACTATCATGGATGATTCTAGAATGTATAGCACGGCAGAATGTATTGGGCAACGGGCCGGGCTCTCCTACGTTTCAACGGCGGGTGGGAGCATGTGTTTAAGGACTGCTTCAACACACCCTGTTCGTTGGGTGTCTCCCCTTTTGCATCCCCTGCGCCTTTTTTCACAAGATGTTCGTCGGCATTTGCCTCACTGGGCGCATCCCTGCAGACACACCTTCTATTCATTGCAGAAAAATCGGCGGAGGAACCACACCCTCGGTTTTTTTCCGCCGTGATTTATTTTCTGTCCACCACCCCCAATTTTTTGACGTAGTTAATGACCTTGTGTTTGGTGAAGCCCCATTTCGCATAGTTGTCGTTGTGTGAACCTCTCTGAAATGGGCTACATGGCTCGAACATTGGTCGCAAATAGGTCGTGCGTAGATTTTTGCTCGGTTACCCTTGATGAAACTGCGGAGGTATGGGGCTTTGTATGAGGAACGGATCCTACCAAAACCGCCAAAGGAGGCGCGCTGGTTCGTGGTGGGGGCATGGACACCGTTTCACAACCTCTCCCGCTCCCCAGCCACCGCGGGTTTCACTCTCTCGATTGGGTACATGGTGACATATCCCATCCCCTACCTCGCAATTAGCCTCAGTAGGGATGGCATGCAGCCCAATCTTCTAGCTTTCACTAGGCTGTTACATTGACGTCGTACATACTTATTTTTCAATGATTTCCCCTTTCTACATTGCTCACAGAAGCGCTCAACAGGGGTACGTAACCCCGTGATAGCGCCACAGTGACCGATGTACGGGGCATGCGGTCCGCACACACAATAGATAATGCAATCAAGACGATTATGTGTGGGAGTCTTTCCTCCTAGAATTGCGCTCTGCTCTCGTGGGCATTGACGTCTCAAGCAGGAATTCATGCAAGCGCTTGGCCCGCCTGTCAAGAAAACCAAGGGTTTTCCTTTTGGGAAATATGCGAATTGTTTTCACCACTGTACTCAGGTAATGTAGAGAATGTACGTTGTGATGGGTTTTCCCAGCAAGATGTTGACGCCTTTTGGTTAAGGGGGCGGGGGATACGCGTTGGCTCTGCCGGGAGCGGGAGCGGCGGGGGCGGGGTTGTCGTTCTTAGGGGGAGGGGGATGAGTCCGTGAGATTGGGCGGTGGTGGCGTGATCGTGGGGCGGGGGACGCGTGGCGGTCCCGCGGGGAGCGGGAGCGGAGGGGGCGGGGGTGCCGCCTGTAAAGGGAGGGGATGCGGTGTCGCTTGCAGGAGTGCCTTTGCGCGGCGAGGAGGGCCCCTCGGGGAGCGGTGGCGGTGCCAGGGTGGCATCATGTGGTTCCGCCGGGTAGGGGGGGGGGGAGCCGCCGCTCCCCCTGGTTCTGCCGCGTAGTGGGGCTGTGCCGGGTGGGGAGGGTGTGCCGACGGGGGGGGCAGGTGGTAAGGGTCCAGCGGCGCTTGAGGGGGTTGCCACGTGCGTGGCTGGCCCTAGAGGGGGGCTGGCCCTCTCCCGCGTTGGCACGTTGGCTGCGCGGGTACGCTTCTCGGGGGGCGTTCATGGGGAGGCCTTCCCGATGGTGGACTGGGAGGAGCCTGTGGTCTGCGGGGCCGGGGCCGGGCTGGTGTGGCGGGGGTGGCGGCCAGCTAGCGTCAGAGCGGCAAGCTCTTTTTGACGCTGGTAATGCCGACTAGTCTGCAATTTTGAAACTGCTAACCAAGCCTGACAAACTCATGCTAAATTCGCCAAACCGGCGTCTGCGGCGGATTGCACGCCTTGCCCGTCTACCCCCCGACCTAGTCCTTTTGTGTGGGGGCTCAGCCTCGGATGCCAGCCCCCATGGCGTGATCGGTGGTCTCCAAGCTGCCCCATTACTCTTCAATCCATGATCCCATCCATAGTGCTAAAAGCCACCACACTGTGCTCAGACCCAGTGACCCGAAAACTTAATTTTTAGACCATTGTTCAGGGGTGTGGAGTCAAAGGTTACCCCTAGAAGTGGTGGTGGATGCCCCTCCGTGTATGCCTCAAAGCTTTAGGACTTATATCGCTTGTCCCTTTGAAACACGTGAAGCAGTGGTATGCTCAGGGCAAAGCCATGGGAGGGTAGTAGGCAAGGCACATCACACACAGGCAACAATTTACCCTTGCTACATTCGCTCTCAATGTGGAAGTATATGCGAAAATCGAGACCCATCTACTGTCTGGAGATTATGTGTTTTTAACGCTGTTGAGCCTGTGTTGTGTTGTTGCTTTGCATTGTGTTGAAAATGTGTGCACTCATTGCAACCCGGCCCAGGTTCTTGGGCCCCTAGGAGGGTCTTCGTTAGCCCCCGGGGCTATCCACGTGTACGAATGGATGGTCCGGAAAATTGTGGATCATTTTGCTAGGCGGTGGGGGGGTGGGGGTTATGGGGTAGGTGATCCGTGATCGGTGGATCATTCTAGGGGGGGGGGGGGGTGCTCCTTGGCGCGGGCATAGTGAGGCGGGGATGGAGAAGTTGTTCCGGCACATGAAAGTGCCAATTAATTTGATTGCATTCTATTTGCGCCCATTCCAAAAGTATGAGCTTGTGGGCCCTTGGTGACATCGCGTTGCTGTTAAGGAGAAAGAAAGGCCCAAGCTCTCCGCTTCTCTCTCCAACCCCAGAGCTCTTGTTCAAGCTCTAGTTCTAGTTCAACCTCCCCCCGCAGATCAGTGATCCGCGGACTACCCAGTGCACCCTGAGATGGTATACGACTGATGGACCCTTGGTGCAGTGACTTGCCCCTCACAGAAGTCAGCGATGTCAGCGAGATGTCACACCAAGGTGCTCGCCGATGGAGAGGGAAAATATTGGTGAACCCAAGTTGCAGCGAGTCCAGAGCACCATTCATCTATGGTAATGTTATTGGATATTGGTGTATACCATGCATCCCTAGCATTTCCTCCCCTCAAGTCACTTTCCATGATGTCTTTCCCTGCACCTTTATCAGTGTTACACACTTTCACTCAATGATGTGAACGCTTGAACCAATGCAATTTTTTGGAATTGAGACTAAATACCAACATCTTCTTTGTTGTATGTAGCTAGTCTCTTTTCTTTTTGCATTGTTGCACAGTGTGTGTGTGTGTGTGTGTGTGTGTGTGTGTGTGCGTTGCGAGATGGAATGCCAAAGGCACAAGCAGCAAAGCTCAACAATGTCAAAAAAGACAAAGTGGCAATGACTGAATGTGCACTGGAGTTTTCAAAAGGACTGAGACGACTGAGACAAAAGGGCAAGAGACGAGTTGTGGCGAAACCAAATGCCATCCACAACACTGCACACTTTCCGATTGCGTTGTAGTTGTCAGGTTCCCATGTTTCTGTGAGCTGTTGAGCCCTGCTTTGCATTGTGTTGTACAAAAGGTTCCTTTGACACTATGGGTTTTCACTGCCACTCTTGTGTATGCCGATGTCCAACTCAATGCAAAGCAATGGTGGCGCACGTGCTTTGGTGTTGTGTGTGATACCTGGCTTGACCCACAAAGCGTTCCGTTTTCACCACACTACACTACAAACAGCCAACTCACGCACAAAGCAGCAACTTGCTGTCATTTTGTTTGGCTGGAATGCATGGGCAAGGGGAAAGAAAGGAAAATGGAATCACAAATTGCAACCAAACCCAAGAAAAGATATCTCGTAATATAGGGGCACAAGCAGAAGACGAACAGGTCACCAAGCAAAATATAGATCAGCAATGCAACTTTATAACATCCACAACAAAGTTCTTGATGCAACTAAAATAACTTTGCCCATCCAAGCATCATGCTCATCCAAGCACACGTCCTCCCCTTTATGCAAATTCCAACGAGGACAAGAATGGTCTCAATGCAAAAATATGTTTTTGCAAATTTCAATTCTTGATCCGCAATGAAGTTCATAAAGCTTAGGACAAAGCTTGGTAAGAAAGTTGTGGTGAAACCAAACGTCGTACACAGCACATGCAGACTGTTTGTTGCGATTGACAGGACACATGTTCTTGAGCTGTTGAGCCCTGCTTGCTTGCTTTGGCTTGTGTTGCATGCAACAAGTTGTCAAAGGGACAAGGTGGCGAAGCAAAGGTTTTAAAGAAACGTAAGGAGGACAGGTAGAATAGACTTCAGTCAGCATGCACATCGTTACACACTGCATCAAGTGCAGCAACATCTGGTGCATCCACTCGTGCACTTCCAAGCAAATTTTCGTGACTATTTTGGCTGGCCCAACTTCATACGGAAACGGAAATTGACATAGTGCCCATGGTGTATGCGGCACACCACCCATCAAGCTTTTGGCGGTTATGTTGACGTAGCCTGGGAACGCTGAGGGGTTGCGGAATTGCCTCTCAAAATTGCTTGGGGCAAAATTGGCCACCACTCTCATTGCTGAGTTGTGTTTTCCTGCTTTTGTAAGGGGCACCAGTTGTGGTGACACTTGTTGGTCTCATTTACAGCAGTTGACAGTACGGAACAGAATTTCGGTATCTTCCCCCGTACCTTGCTATCTCTGCCTGTGCGCATCTCAGGTGGCCGTTGATCTGTCAGCCCAGTAATGGCAGCATGCCTACATGTGCTCGCCTGGCCCTTGGCTGTGAGAAGCTACAGGGCTGCAAGGCAGCTGCATTGCTCCACCTACACACAGACCCTGGCCGAAAGGTGTTGAACAGGTGTGCTGTGCAACGGTCAGGCCGCGAGTCTTCTTGCACCCCTGACAGCGGTGAGGCATGGATATCAGGGTGTCGCACGAGATGTCTCCTTGTTGTGCCCACCTCCGTTGTCAACCTCGGGACTTGCACATCGCAGTACTCTACTTGGCTTTCTCCTGTTAATAGATTATTTGGTCCCTAGAAGCACTACATTCGCACCATTGTTCACTGTGTATGAGATGGTTGTCCACATTGTGAGAATAGAGATCAGAGATTGCAAACATTCAATTTCTGTCTCAACTGCGCAAACATAAAGTTGCAACTTGGAGAAACATACCAACAACATGCAAAACGAGAATCGTGCATGCCATTATCTCATGTGAGATTTTCAATATTTTCAGCATGCGTTGCAATACAGGGGTGCATCTGTCCAGGAATCTCCGGCTCTTTGTCTTGGGTTTGAATTGTTTGGTAAGGGCTTGCATGCCACCCTAATGGCGCATGCTCAACTTCAAGACGTTTCTTGTGCCATTGTGGCCACCATGTTGTCTTGTCAGGTGTACATCTTCCCTTTCACCATTGTTCAGGGCAGCCCCTCCAACATTTGGAATAGTGGGCTCGGCCTCAAATGCTGGTTCTTGGAACCCTCTGCACCTTACAAAGGATGTCAGCCAGCCGTACAGCCCTACTATCTGCAGTGGTCAGAAACACATTGGAATGTCTTCAGGTGCAGCCCCGACTTGTTTTGCCAACCATCTCTGTTTTCTGTGGCACAGTTGTTCTTGCCACCAACAGTGTTCAGACCTCTTCCACCAGCTTTTTAACCTGATTTTGACTCTGACAGTTGTCCTGATGCCCGCCCTGCTTCTGATTCTATTTCTGATGCCGATTCCTCTGATTCCTGATTCTGATAATCTTGCCCACCGGAGGCCACTGTGGGGATTTCCTCCCTCTGCAAGCTTTAAGATGTAGCTGGGATTGACTGGTCATGAGTACGGAACGCCTATGGAGTGGCCAATCAGGTTTTGCCCAATTCGCAATGAGTCAGAAACCCACTCTGGATATTTGCATGGGGCATAGTCAATACCCCCTGATCCAGGGGGGGGAAGAGCATTCCAACATATATTGCATGTATCGCCTCCGTCCCCCCACCACACATGCGGGGGGTTGTGGAGAGGTTGGGATGTTTTGGGGGGTCTGGGTGATGCAAGATCAGATATGGCCATGGTGGTGGCTCACCATGGTCTAGAGATGCACTGTATGCATGCCTCTGGGGGCTGTGCACTGAGACCCCTAATCTGTGGCAGAAGACAGCGTTTGATGATGTTTATGGTGCCAATCAATCAATCAATCAATCAATCAAACGTGCTGGTGCACAATACCCTGGAGGGTTAGGGCGAAGGTGAGGACCAGTCATTGTGGACCTACTGAATGACATGTATGACCACCCATCCTTGGGCAAGGTGGGCAGGTTGTGGCGGCCACTGTCTATTGAAGGATCCACCCTTGGGCAAGGTGGGAACCTGTTTAATGTCATGCAATTGATGTGTTGGCCCCCCAATATTGGGCAAGGTGGGTGGGTCGTTGCGGGTGTGTCTTGCAGAACCCACCAGGCTTCGTTTATAAGGCATTAAGTTAACGGGGGGGGGGGTGCCCCAGCCTGGGTGGGTGGGTCAAAATTCTGGGACCCCCCCCCTCTTAGAATTGTACTCTGGGTGGGTGGGTCTGTAGTCTAGGACCCCCCCCGTTTAATGTTCGTGTGCAGGCTGATGGCGCTTTTTTTTCGATTTGAAATGTAGGGAATCACCTGATTGGGAGGTATGTGCAACACATCTAGACTGTAGTAGAACGGTAATGCAGTTGTGTCCAGTTCTACAGGTCTGTGGTTCAATTCCTAGTCAGGGAAACTGTTTTGAGCACCGCTTTTTTTGCAAGGTTGGGAGCTGCAGTGACACCCATTTTGTCATGCCATTGGGGCCGCTTTGTGTGTACCCAGGCAGCCCGAGCAGAAAAAGACTCGAAAAATTAGGGAAAAAACAGAAAAAGCAGAAAACCCAGAAAAAAATCAGAAAAGTACAAAACCCAA
Source organism: Eutreptiella sp. 'Long Island Sound 2002' (assembly GCA_964036045.1). Lineage (NCBI taxonomy): Eukaryota > Euglenozoa > Euglenophyceae > Eutreptiales > Eutreptiaceae > Eutreptiella > Eutreptiella sp. 'Long Island Sound 2002'. The sequence goes on along the minus strand of OZ038382.1, from coordinate 89,972,961 downwards.
AAAAAAAACAAAGCTGGGACCATGTGCTTCGGCAGCCGTGGTAGCATCACCTCAGGTGGGGCTGGGGAGCCGTTCAGCCCCGGGACCTCATCAACCCCCCCCCCCCCCCCTCAAATGTTTATAAGGGTCGGGGGGGTCTGGATGGGTGGCTTGGTCTTGGGTGGGTGGGTGCCTCAAAATCCCAAAACCCCCCAGCCCCTTATGAACGAAGCCTGGATCCCACCCTTGGACAAGGGAGACTTGGTTGATTCAGGATCTGGAGTGCTATCTCAAGTATGGTAATAATGGGGAAGAGTAGCTGAACTCAGTGTCTTGAGGAATGGGGCTGAGTTTTTAGAGTTCAGGTGGATTCTTTCCAACAATCGTAGTTGCATTCCTCAGTTTGCACTGTATCATGGGCACACACATGTACCGAATTATCTCACCATGGCACATTTTGGATAGGGGCTTGGAGTGGGCTTGCCATGTTTCATTTATGGCATGCTGCTCAAGTTGGAATGTACCACCCAGTTGTGCAGGCCCTTTGGCTACCCATGCTTCCATGCAACCCGCCCTAACGTTTCGGTTGTGCTTGACCTTGCAATGAACCTGACTCTTGGCCGGTGTGCTGGCCAGCCATGTGCCCTGAAATGGTCAGGCATGCACCAGCCAGCTAGGTGCCCTAAATTGTTGGCCTGCCTGCCGGCCCACCATGTGACCCGATTTTTTGAGGCCCAGCGTGGCCTCCTCAAGGAGCCTGGGATATTGCCGGCAATGTTCCCCCCGACCCGCGGCCAGCCACGTGTCCTGAATTTTTGGGAGGTCCCCGCTGGGCAATGGTGCCTCGATTTTGCAGCTATGGCTGGCAATATGCACTGAAATCTTCCCACCTACATTGAGGAAATGCCATGCAGTATGGGTTGGACATTTTCAGATCTCCTTCGGACAATGATAGGCATTTTGGTGTCCTCCTTGGCAAGATGCCAAGGCTGTTACCAAATTGCATGGCATTTCACCCCTCTCCCCTCAAATCTAGTTGACAGGCAACAATAAGCAAGCCATTCGGTTTTGGCCATTACTCCATCTCAGCACTTTGGGCTCTGCTCTAATTGCACCAACTGTTTTCCTTCGTTTGGCTGTTTTGAACAGGTCTTGGAGCTGTTTTGCCCCCCCCCCCCCAAAAGCTTTTTTTGGCCCCCTGCGGCCCAAATTTGGGAGAGCACCTCCCAAGTTGCCAATTGCACCCGAAGGCGCCATCGTTGAATTTTGGCTGAAAAATTGGATTTGGCAGGGGAATCACCTTGGTTCTAGGATGGCGGGAGACGTCCGGCTTGTCTTCATCATGACAAAACCCCCTTTGGTGCCCCCTCACTCCACATATGTCTGAGAACCCCCAAACAGCCCCCAAAAGGCCCAAAAAAGCCACCAAATCTGCGCAGATTGGCTGCGGAGAGACAGCCCCAAACCAAGAACAGGCCGTATCTCAGCTCCGAGGGTGCCTAGACCACCCGTAGCCCCCTACTTTTTGTGGTTTCCATTCTGCAAAATTGGTCAAACAGCCACCGCCATTTTGGGACTAAAAACAGGTCAAAAATGGGTCAAAACTGCGGTTTTTCGAATGATCATGAACCAATTAGGGTACACTAGCGCATGAATTGAGCCCATTTTGACAGATTTTAGTCAATCTAGCTAGATCAAGGCGCCAAGTGGTTCACTTGTGGCTCCCCTAAGGCCGTGCTCTAGAGCCACCTAGAGTAGGGGAGAGGGGTGTAGATTAGAGGTCATGTATAAATCAGTAAATACATGTTGGATATGATGTGTAGTGTATCCACCACAATATAGGGGCACTAGGAGGGCTTAAGGAGGCTTTAGTAGGTACCCATCCCCCTATTTCGAGGGTTGGACACTCAAAACACTTGTTTTCGAAGTGGATGGGATGGTTTCTTTTAGTGGGTATGTGCCCCCACAAAGGGCTCACTGCGACTAAAAGTAGGGTATGACATCATTGTCTATAAGATCCTAGCAAAATTATACAAAATCAGTTTTTACCAAAAAAAAATAGCCATTCCAACCCCTAACTCCACCCAACTCCTAACTACACCCAAACATGAAATTTGGGGTTGTTTTCTATCTTCTCTTTCACTATTCTCTTGGGAAGTGTGGTATTGAGGACGGAATAAATTGTCATACTAATGTGGATGCCAAGGTGATTCTGGAGGGTAGCAACCATCACTAATCTATGGCCTAACACGCACTTGTCCTCACGCTGCGGCTGCATTGCTAAAATTTGTGAACATTCCTAGGGGCACCAGATGGCACCTTGCTGGACAGTGCACGGGGGGGGGGGGACCGGACCCTTTACCCCCCCTCCCTCTTGGAACTTGGTCCGAGAGTGCCGGACCATGGGCGCCGAAGGCGCCTTAAGGAAAATTTGCTTGATCTGGTAGAGGGTGACAAAATGGGTTTTCACCCCATGTGTCTGTACTCAAAGTGCTCTGATTTTTCAGAACTCAATATTGGATGAAGATAATATGATCAAATATCAATACCACCCCTGTGCAGACATTTGTCACAGTTGGCCCATACCCTAGTGGGTAAACTACTGCCTATGCAACTAGGAGGTCATGGGTTCAATCCCTAGTGTTGGCAATATGTAGGACTCCCATCTGGGTGGGGCCCTCAAAGGAAACTTTGTTTTTTGGTTTGTTTTTGCCTTTTTCTGCTTTGATTTTGTTCCCTTTTGCTGGGGACCCCCGAGAATGCCGGGGTTGTGTAGCATTTCCGCCCATTTTTGGGCCCCCAAGAAGGCAGGGGTGAGGCGGCCAATTCTGATTTTGTCCCCTTTGTTGGGGTCCCGAGAATGCAGGGGTTGTGTAGCATTTCCGCCCATTTTTGGGCCCCCGGGAAGGCAGGGGTCAGGTAGCCAAGTCTGATTTTTGGGGTGCTATGCCCTTCGTCAAGAGTACCACCTACCATGCCTCCCCACCCTTTGTTTCAAAATCCCCCCCCCCCCCCAACATACATGCCTCGAAGTGATGAGCGCGATGAGGCCGTCATTTTGAGCCATATATGTTGGGGTCCAGGAGCCTCCCCCCCCCCCCTCCTTCCTCGCTAGCCCCTAGACCCCCCCCCCCCCCACTGAAAGTGGTCCGAGATTGGGAAGGAGTCGGCGTATGGCCCGATGCTACGCCCCCCCGTGGGACACTGCACCAAGAGTCTTCCCAAAGGGATTCTAGAGGTCAACGACCACCGTCCATCTTTGGCCAAACATAGCGACCCCATGTTTCCGCACCTTTGGGCTTGTTTTTGGAACCATGGGTTTTGCGGTTCCAATACTAAGAGAATGTGGTTTTTAGGTTTGTGTAGGCTGCTGGAGCAATCAATTTCGGTGCCCAAGTGTGGGTGTGGCTGCAATTGCATGTGCTCTTGTGTTGTGGTGTGTATGCTTGCCTGGTGGACATCATTGTATAGTGATGACCAATTCTCTATTTACTCCTTGTCCCCAAGGTAGCCCCAAAGCTAGCTGCTAAGCCAGCCCCAAAAGGCAAGCTTGTTCAGCTTATCAAGATGAGGCGAGTTGGCAAGGTGTTCTATTCGGTGCCTACCAATCACAATGAAAGCAACCGAGTGGTACCGAGTGAGTTGTGCACATGAGGACACATGCTTTGTATTGTTGTCTTTGGAGGGTTTGGGTTGGCTAATGTGTGCAACATGTGTTCATTGGTACGTATCACATGCAAACATGTGCCTGGCCCAGCATGGTGACCCTGTTAGGCCCTTGTTAGGACAAGGGGGAGGGTTAAGGAATGGGCATGGTGAGAGTTTTACGGTGGTGGCCTTCTTCATGTGAGAAGCCCATACATCCGAAATGATATATCAAGTGTGCAACGGAGATGAGATCAAGATCAGGCCAATATTGTGCCCAACTACGTACACATACCACAGTCCCAGGATGAGCGTGAAGAGATATTGGAGTAGGCAACAAATGGGGCCCCAAATTTGGTGGAACATCCAACCTCAAAAGGGGTTGATGGGCTTTTGTGTCTCCATGACCGCTCGGTATGATACTGTGTCATCAAAAGATGACACCATGTCAACAATACATGGCGTGTTGGTATGCTGCAGCACACGCATCGATGTGTGCCTGCTCCTTGGGTGAAAATGGACTGGGGATAGTTGGGGGGGGGGGGGAAAGCAACCACGGCGGTTTGAAATATGAGGGTGTTGGCAACTGCTGAAGCGTGTTCTGGAACAAAATTGTCGAAATGCATTCGCTAGTATGCTAGGCCGTGTCACAATAAAAAATGCCTTCCTTCCAAGTGCCATGTTGTAATTTGTCAACACCCGAGGTATTGGCACGCAAAACATCAGGTGACATTGAGGATTCCTTGTGTATACACGAAAAAAAGATAGACGGGCTGTGCCTAAGGGCTGCAGTGGCTAATGCATAATGGGATAGCAACACGGACCATCCAGCTGCTTGTCTCAGAAGCAACAAGACACACTAGACAAAATGAGAACAAGGCAGAACCCCGGTGAGAAGGTGAAATCGGCACATGCTCCCAAAGCCCGGTCAAGTGATGGGGATGGTGAACCCATTGGGGCAACCAAATTGGAGTAGCTGTTTGATTTCACCAGCATGCCGCAGTATACACATTTTGTACATGTTTTTAGGGCGCCAATGTTTTTAGGGCGCCAGTGCGTGCTGTGCGAGCTTGCCTCTGAGGGTGCCTTGCGCGCGGTGCACGCGGTGGGGGCGCGTGGTGTGACTAAAGCCCGGTTGGCGTAGAACAGTGGTACCATGGAATGTTGCCCCAAAGCGGTCATAGGGGCCTTAGCATCACAACTTGGTGGCCAATTGTTGTGTTTTGGGTGGAATCAACAATGTTGAGGTCTAAGATTGGGCAGCAGGGCACCTTGTAGATTTGAAATGTCGGTTTTGCCTTCTTTGCTTTCCACAAGACACATGACAATGAATGCTGGCGCCCTTTTGGCGCCCGGTGGTATTCTCTTTTACCTGAGAGGCACCACACGGGAACGTGTGCCTGCCACTATTGTGGGCCTCTCATCCTTCCCGAAGTGTGTCACCATGAACTGTGACTGCTCAGGGCATGCGCAGCTTTACCGGGATTGCCTTGTTGAGCGGTTCACCTTCCCCATTGTCCATGTGGACTCTCCCGCTTCGGACCGCGGTTCGTTCCCACCACCTACCGCCTACCGCCCTCTCCCTTTGGTGCACACACACACACACACGCGCGCGCGCGCGTGAGGAAATACGTTTCCACCAAAGCCCCCATTCTGCCATTAGCGTGTTTTATTGTGAGCAGCTCCGGTCTCCTTGCCACCACATCCCTGTCTGAAAAAGTGGGGCAGTAAACTGGTAATTGACACGTCCGAAGTTTTCCATAACAATTGAGGTTTTTGGGAGGGGGGGGTGTCAGTGACCAAGGCAGGGCAAGGCAGGGCAAGGCAGGGCAACATGCCAAGACTGCCTCAGCGCGCGGTGTGGGCGTGCGGTGCGCTGAGGCACCCTCTTTTTCGTGACATTTTTTAAGGGGAGCATTTCCTTTTTCCAACATTTTGCAAAGCGCTACCATCAAATTGTAGCAGGTGCCACAAGTTCGCAGTCCAAAAGTCTAGCATACCACTCAGGGGCCTAATTTTGGTTCTCAAGTTTTCTAAAATTATCGATGGCCCAACATACCCCCCCCCCCCCCTTGTATAAGCTACGCCCTTGTTCAAGCTACAGTAGGCTTAGGGACCGTAATAATTGTGTACGTAATTTTAATTACGTACAAGATGTAGTGCGGCCACATAAGACATGGGTTTGTCATCACGTTTGCCAATTACATGGAGCCATGGACACCTTTGTGAGTCTTTGCCCACTTCAACCCACATGGCTCTGAATTTGGGAATATTTGTGCTTTATATTCCCCTTTTTTGCATCAGCTCACCATGCAATCTTCTCTTTTTGAACCTGGGTGTCTACTTATTTTCACGTGTTCCACCGGTGACCGTGTGGATGCTACAATGAAGGGACCATCGGAGAAGGGGGACCAATTTTGCGGTGTTGGAGTACATGAAGGGTGGGCAGATGGTCACACACCCTTGTGCCCCCCTCCCAAGAATCGAGTTCACGCATCTTCAAGTGGTGAGCATGTGCAATTGTTCCGCATGGTGTACGATCGCAAGAAGGGTTTCCAAGCCAAACATTTGTAGGCTTCGCATCCTTCATTGTTTGTGCCAACATGGGTGTGAACCTGAAATTTTCATGTTCCCAAGGCTTTCTTGTGTTTGCATGCACTTGGAAATGTGGGCGGAGGTCAAGGTGCACTCATGCCATGCGCATGCGCACGTGTGTGCCAGTAGTTGTATGTGTTGCGCGCAAGCTACGCCCTTGTCCAAGCTACAGTGGGCGTAGGGACCGTAATAATTCCGTACATTGGCGTAGCTTATACAAGGGGGGGGGGGGGTACAGAAATAATCACAATTGTACACACACAAGGCAGGAGAAACTATTTCATGGAATAACCAACACATGTGCAATTGTCCACCCTGTTCCCTCTTCGCTGTGCCAAGGTTGTTCCTGCTTTGCCCTCGCTCACAGGATTCTCAAAGGCAGCTGCTGTAGATTTGACTGCTTTTCAGCCCATCGGCAGGCGACTTCTAACAACCACAGCAACATCCACGCCCACACCCACCCACCCACCTACTCCAACCCCCGGTTGTACCCTCAGCCTGACGTGTACACCCACATCCACGCCTACACCCACATGCACCTCCACACCCACACTCACATGCACACCCGCATATACGCCCACATACACACCCACGTACACACCCACACTTACATTGACACCCTCCCCTACACCCTCACCAACAATGACCCCGTCGTTTACCCTCACAAACACGCTTGCGCCTACTTCCACGCTCACTCCCACACAGACAGCAACACCCACCACCTCACCCACATCAACACCAACATTTACGAGCACCCCATCAGCCACATTTAGCCCGACAGCAACAGTGTCATCCACACCTTCCCCCTCACCAACATGCACGCTTACACTCACCCCCACATCCACCCCCACATGCACACCCACACCCACACCAACCTCGACGCCCACTCCTAGTACAACATTGACTTCATCGCCCACACACACATTAACAACAACACGCTCGTTCACAAAGACCCCTTCAATGACACCAACATGCACACCCTCACCCACACCAACATGCACAGCAACATCAACAACGTCATCCTCACCCACCGCAACGCCGCCTCTGACACCCACACCAACATCCACACCCACAAGCACGCCAACAGGCACACCCTCACCTTCAACGACACCAACATCAACACCGTCATCTTCACCCACTGAAACACCGTCGTTGACACCCACTTGTACGCCCACAAGCACGTCAACAAACACACCCTCGGCCTCACCCTCACCGACATCCACATCTACACCCAGCTCCAGCCCGTCATCTACGCCATCATCTACACCAACATTCACACCGACATTCACACCGAGTTCTACACCATCTCTATCACCAACACCATCACCCACCACAACGCTGTCTCTGACACCCACATCCACACCCACAAGCACGTCAACAGGCACACCCTCACCTACACCAACACCAACATCAACACCATCATCTTCACTAACTGAAACACCGTCACTGCCACCCACTTGCACGCCCGCAAGCACGCCAACAAACACACCCTCACCCTCACCCTCATCGACATCCACATCTACGTCTAGTCCCAGCCTGTCATCTACACCATCATCTACACCAACACTCACACCGACATCCACACCGACATCCACACCATCCCTAACACCAACACCCTCACCCACCACAACGCCATCTCTGACGCCCACATCCACACCCACAAGCACGCCAACAGGCACACCGACACCCACACCTACCCCATCATCTACACCAACATCCACACTGACATTCACACCGACATCCACACCAACATCTTCATTGTCATCCTCACCCACGACAACGCCATCTCTGACATCCACATCCACACCCATCAGCACGCCAACGAATACACCCTCACCCACACCTACACCAACACCGACGTTCACATTCAGTCCCAGCCCCACCCCCACGTGCACATCTACCAGCACACCCTCACCCTCACCCACATCCACCCTTACACCAACACCCACACCCACATTCACATCTACGCCTAGTCCCAGCCCTACATCTACCCCATCATGCACACCAACATCCACACTGACATTCACACCAACATCCACACCATCCCTAACACCAACACCCTCACCCACCACAACGCCATCTCTGACGCCCACATCCACACCCACAAGCACGCCAACAAATACACCCTCACCCACACCTACACCAACACCGACGTTCACATCCAGTCCCACCCTCAGCCCCACGTGCACATCTACCAGCACACCCTCACCCTCACCCACATCTACACTGACACCCACACCGACACCTACTTTAACACCCACCACAACACCAACAAGCACACCCTCACCTACACCAACACCATCATCAACACCGACATCCAGTCCCAGCCCCACCCCCACGTGCACATCTACCAGCACACCCTCACCCTCACCCACATCCACCCTTACACCAACACCCACACCCACATTCACATCTACGCCTAGTCCCAGCCCTACATCTACCCCATCATGCACACCAACATCCACACTGACATTCACACCGACATCCAAACCATCCCGAACACCAACACCCTCACCCACCACAACGCCATCTCTGACGCCCACATCCACACCCACAAGCACGCCAACAAATACACCCTCACCCACACCTACACCAACACCGACGTTCACATCCAGTCCCACCCTCAGCCCCACGTGCACATCTACCAGCACACCCTCACCCTCACCCACATCTACACTGACACCCACACCGACACCTACTTTCACAGCCACCACAACACCAACAAGCACACCCTCACCTACACCAACACCAACATCAACACCGACATCCAGTCCCAGCCCCACCCCCACGTGCACATCTACCAGCACACCCTCACCCTCACCCACATCCACCCTTACACCAACACCCACACCCACATTCACATCTACGCCTAGTCCCAGCCCTACATCTACCCCATCATGCACACCAACATCCACACTGACATTCACACCAACATCCACACTGACATTCACACCAACATCCACACCATCCCTAACACCAACACCCTCACCCACCACAACGCCATCTCTGACGCCCACATCCACACCCACAAGCACGCCAACAAATACACCCTCACCCACACCTACACCAACACCGACGTTCACATCCAGTCCCACCCTCAGCCCCACGTGCACATCTACCAGCACACCCTCACCCTCACCCACATCTACACTGACACCCACACCGACACCTACTTTCACACCCACCACAACACCAACAAGCACACCCTCACCTACACCAACACCATCATCAACACCGACATCCAGTCCCAGCCCCAGCCCCACGTGCACATCTACCAGCACACCCTCACCCTCACCCACATCCACCCTTACACCAACACCCACACCCACGTTCACATCTACGCCTAGTCCCAGCCCTACATCTACCCCATCATGCACACCAACATCCACACTGACATTCACACCGACATCCACACCATCCCTAACACCAACACCCTCACCCACCACAACGCCATCTCTGACGCCCACATCCACACCCACAAGCACGCCAACGAATACACCCTCACCCACACCTACACCAACACCGACGTTCACATCCAGTCCCACCCTCAGCCCCACGTGCACATCTACCAGCACACCCTCACCCTCACCCACATCTACACTGACACCCACACCGACACCTACTTTCACAGCCACCACAACACCAACAAGCACACCCTCACCTACACCAACACCATCATCAACACCGACATCCAGTCCCAGCCCCACCCCCACGTGCACATCTACCAGCACACCCTCACCCTCACCCACATCCACCCTTACACCAACACCCACACCCACATTCACATCTACGTCTAGTCCCAGCCCTACATCTACCCCATCATGCACACCAACATCCACACTGACACTCACACCAACATCCACACCATCCCTAACACCAACACCCTCACCCACCACAACGCCATCTCTGACGCCCACATCCACACCCACAAGCACGCCAACAAATACACCCTCACCCACACCTACACCAACACCGACGTTCACATCCAGTCCCACCCTCAGCCCCACGTGCACATCTACCAGCACACCCTCACCCTCACCCACATCTACACTGACACCCACACCGACACCTACTTTCACACCCACCACAACACCAACAAGCACGCCCTCACCTACACCAACACCATCATCAACACCGACATCCAGTCCCAGCCCCACCCCCACGTGCACATCTACCAGCACACCCTCACCCTCACCCACATCCACCCTTACACCAACACCCACACCCACATTCACATCTACGCCTAGTCCCAGCCCTACATCTACCCCATCATGCACACCAACATCCACACTGACATTCACACCAACATCCACACCATCCCTGACACCAACACCCTCACCCACCACAACGCCATCTCTGACGCCCACATCCACACCCACAAGCACGCCAACGAATACACCCTCACCCACACCTACACCAACACCGACGTTCACATCCAGTCCCACCCTCAGCCCCACGTGCACATCTACCAGCACACCCTCACCCTCACCCACATCTACACTGACACCCACACCGACACCTACTTTCACAGCCACCACAACACCAACAAGCACACCCTCACCTACACCAACACCATCATCAACACCGACATCCAGTCCCAGCCCCACCCCCACGTGCACATCTACCAGCACACCCTCACCCTCACCCACATCCACCCTTACACCAACACCCACACCCACATTCACATCTACGTCTAGTCCCAGCCCTACATCTACCCCATCATGCACACCAACATCCACACTGACACTCACACCAACATCCACACCATCCCTAACACCAACACCCTCACCCACCACAACGCCATCTCTGACGCCCACATCCACACCCACAAGCACGCCAACAAATACACCCTCACCCACACCTACACCAACACCGACGTTCACATCCAGTCCCACCCTCAGCCCCACGTGCACATCTACCAGCACACCCTCACCCTCACCCACATCTACACTGACACCCACACCGACACCTACTTTCACACCCACCACAACACCAACAAGCACGCCCTCACCTACACCAACACCATCATCAACACCGACATCCAGTCCCAGCCCCACCCCCACGTGCACATCTACCAGCACACCCTCACCCTCACCCACATCCACCCTTACACCAACACCCACACCCACATTCACATCTACGCCTAGTCCCAGCCCTACATCTACCCCATCATGCACACCAACATCCACACTGACATTCACACCAACATCCACACCATCCCTGACACCAACACCCTCACCCACCACAACGCCATCTCTGACGCCCACATCCACACCCACAAGCACGCCAACGAATACACCCTCACCCACACCTACACCAACACCGACGTTCACATCCAGTCCCACCCTCAGCCCCACGTGCACATCTACCAGCACACCCTCACCCTCACCCACATCTACACTGACACCCACACCGACACCTACTTTAACACCCACCACAACACCAACAAGCACAACCTCACCTACACCAACACCAACATCAACACCGACATCCAGTCCCAGCCCCACCCCCACGTGCACATCTACCAGCACACCCTCACCCTCACCCACATCCACCCTTACACCAACACCCACACCCACGTTCACATCTACGCCTAGTCCCAGCCCTACATCTACCCCATCATGCACACCAACATCCACACTGACATTCACACCAACATCCACACCATCCCTAACACCAACACCCTCACCCACCACAACGCCATCTCTGACGCCCACATCCACACCCACAAGCACGCCAACGAATACACCCTCACCCACACCTACACCAACACCGACGTTCACATCCAGTCCCACCCTCAGCCCCACGTGCACATCTACCAGCACACCCTCACCCTCACCCACATCTACACTGACACCCACACCGACACCCACATTCACACCCACCACAACACCAACAAGCACACCCTCACCTACACCAACACCAACATCAACACCGACATCCAGTCCCAGCCCCACCCCCACGTGCACATCTACCAGCACACCCTCACCCTCACCCACATCCACCCTTACACCAACACCCACACCCACATTCACATCTACGCCTAGTCCCAGCCCTACATCTACCCCATCATGTACACCAACATCCACACTGACATTCACACCAACATCCACACCATCCCTGACACCAACACCCTCACCCACCACAACGCCATCTCTGACGCCCACATCCACACCCACAAGCACGCCAACAAATACACCCTCACCCACACCTACACCAACACCGACGTTCACATCCAGTCCCACCCTCAGCCCCACGTGCACATCTACCAGCACACCCTCACCCTCACCCACATCTACACTGACACCCACACCCACACCCACATTCACATCTACACCTAGCCCCAGCCCAACACCTACAGCATCACCCACACCAACATCCACACCATCATCAACACCAACATTCACTCCATCACCCACACCAACATTCACACCTACACCTACACCTTCTATGACACCCACACCTACACCCACGAGCACACCATCAAGTACACCCACACAGACACCAACTTTCACACCCACACCCACACCCACGCGCACACATACACCTACGCCTACTCCCAGCCCTACATCTACACTTTCATCAACACCGACACCTACCCCAACCCCGACCCTCACATCCACACCAACATCCACACCCACAGCCACACCCACAACTACTCCTTCCATGACACCCACAGCGACACCTACAAGCACGCCAACCAGCACGCCCTCACCCACACCCACAATGACATCATCGTTTACCCAAACACTGACACCCACACCAACACCTACAACAACATCAACATCCACCCCGACATTCACAATTTCATCTACAATCACCATCAGTTCTTCCCCAAGCCCCAGCCCAACATTCACACACACGTTGACGCCTACATTCTCACCAAGTTTAACACCCACAGCAACGTGCACATCTACGCCTACATCTACACCCACAAACACACCCACCATCACACCCACAAACACACCCACAAACACACCCACCTGTACCCCCACAGACACGCCAACGCCCTCAACCACACCCACAACCACACCCACACCCACACCCACCTTTTCACCATCATCAACGCCAACACCCACCCCAACACACACATCAACACATACACCTACGGTCACCCCAACAGCTACACCTACAACCACACTTTCACCTTCGCCTTCATGCACGCCCACTTTTTCACCCACTCTTACACCATCAACCACACAATCCCAAACACCGTCTTGGACGCTGACGTCGACACCCACGCTCACGCCTACGCCTACGCCTACATGGACACCCACATCCACACCCACATCTACACCCTCACCCACATCATCAGTGACCCATACGCCCACACCCAGCCCAACACCCACTATAAGCCCAACACCCACACCGACAGTCACACCCACACCTACCCCTAGCCTGACGCTCACTTCAACACCTTCGCCCACACCTTCATCCACACCTTCACCAACGTCTTCACCAACACCCTCACCAACGCCGTCACCAACGCTCTCGCCAACGGCCACCCCTACACTCACCCCTACGCTTACGCCTACGGGAAGCCCAACTCCGACACCCACTTTCAGCCCATCCCCATCCCCTAGTCCCAGTGCCTCACCAACTGAAACTCCTACTCCTACGCCCACGCCCACGCCCACGCCCACACCCACGCCGACGCGCACGCCCACACCATCCTTTTCGGGCTCATCATCAGGTGTGGCTTCCTGCTCAGAGAGCATCACCGCATCCTCCTGCAGCAGGTCGCTGTCTTGCCGTCAGACTATTTCGTCGAGTAGCTCTGCGACGGTGACAGCCTCTATCAGCGGATTGGTCTCACACACGCAGACACGCTCTGGCTCTGGCAGCGTTACCCTGAGCCCCAGTCGTTCTTTCCTCTCATCTGCCACCTCAACACTCTCCCCAACATTTTCTCCGTCAACGCCCAGTGCGACTCTTACTTCCTCCGGCTCACCCACGTGGTCCATTGGGCTCAGTGCATCTAGCAGCGCCAGCGCTTATTCGTCACCATCCCCATCCACCACCAAGTCATCCACTCATTCCGTTTTGCGGACACGCAGTGATACCATGAGCCTCTCCAATTCAGTCACACCAATTTCATCATGTTCACATACTCCCAGTACATCACCGAGTGGCTTGGCGATGGTTTCTCAGACGCCCTCCACATCATTGACCGCCAGCAGCTCAATGACAGCCTTGTTCACGGGCACGTGGTCCAGAACCATGTCATTGTCAGCGGTATCGCCCTCATTAAGTGCAAGTCCATCGCTTAGCCCGACCCTGTCAGCCACACCGGTGCCAACCGTGCTCGGCAGCGTAAGCCCGTCGGTATCATCATCTGTAACATGCACCCAAACCTCGAGTGGCTCGCAGTCAAGCACGCTGAGAGTCTCCAAGAGCATGTCCAAATCAGCGACGCAGTCCACTCTGTCCATGAGTGCACCGCGATCTCTCACGCCATCCACATCTTTCACCGCCAGCATGTCAATGACGCAAATGCCCACAGGCACGTGCTCCAAAACCGCAACGGTTTCACTGTCGGAATTCTCAAGTGGAAGTCTTTCCTGCTCGGCTACCCTTTCCTCATCCCACTCCTCACAAACCCTGTCTGGATCCCTCCCTAGTCTGTCCAAATCATCAACGCCCACTCCCTCCCCATCTTCCAGTGCATCCTCCAGCACTAACCCCTCCTGTTCATCATCGCCGTCCCCAAGCCTCACACCCACACAATCCAGCTCGTGCAAAAGTAGTATTTCCTCCAGCTTGTCGTTGTCCGCCACGCCGACCTGCTCCTACTCCCAAACTTGCAGCGCATCACGCAGTGCCTCCCTGTCTGTCTCTCTTACGCCATCGACAGCTTTCTCCTTTAGCAGCTCGGTAACCATCTTGCGAACAGGCTCCTGGTCCGCAACAGTGTCATTATCACCTTCACCATCTTCAAGTAGAAGTCCATCGCAAGCCACAACGTTGTCAAACACACGATCATTGGGCGCCTCCTGCAGCCTCAGTCCTTCATGCTCCTCATCTCCATGGCCCAGCCTCTCGTCCACATATTCCACCACCCCCAAGAGCACTCAAACTGTCACACACTCCGATTCAGTCACGCTGTCTACTGCATCGTCCAGTGTTTCCTTCAGCCTCAGTCCTTCGTGCTCCTCATCATCATCCACCAGCCTCTCGTCCACAGACTCCACCTTAGACCAGAGTAGCGCATCCTCCACCCCATCATTGTCCGCCACGCTGTCCTCATACTCACAAACCTGCAGCACGTTGCACAGTATCTCGGCGTCCGTTTCCTATACGCCATCCACTTCTTTGACTGCTGCCAGCTCCGCCACGCCCTCCACGACGAGCACCTGCTCCAACCTCGGGACTCCATCCGCATCCCCTTCTTGCAGTGCCAGTCCATTCCACAGCACCACCCTGTCCACCTCCCAGTCACTGAGCACCTCCACCAGTGCAAGCCATTCCTCATGTTCAGTGACAATCGTCCCAACCTCCACTTCCTCTTCGTCGGCGACACTGACACACTCAATCACCGTCACAACAACCTGTTCCCTGTCTTCTGCCTCCGTCAGTGCTTCTCGCAGCGCGAGTCTCTCTCCTTTCCACTCCACCACGGGCACCCACAGTGCAACACGCTCTAAGTCATCCACGGTCACAGCGTCCCTCAGCTCCTTACAATCCGCTACGGCGTCCCTTACTCCGTCCCGGAGTGCCTCGCGCTCCTCGAGCCCCTTCCCCTCTGCATCATCCTCTGCCACCCCGTCTCCAACGCGCTCCCTTTTGCGCGGCCGCAGCGAGTCCCGCACGCCGTCCTGGTCCGCCACGTGCTCTTCAGAGTCCCAGACTGGTAACCCATCGCAGACCTCGACGCGATCGCTTTCCATGACGCGCTCCGGGTCACTGACATCCAGCAGATCTGCAACCACCTGGCCCACCGTCACCAGGTCGCCGACCGTGTCCTCGTTTGCATCCCCGTCCCGAACTGGCAGCCTATCCCCTCCAGCAACGGCGTCCATCACGCGGTCGCTAAGTGTGTTCCACACCTGCAGCACTTCTTTATCGCTGTCCCCGTCCTCCACCCGCTCCCTCACCGCCTCCTGCTCCCGCACGGCCAGCGAATCGTTCGTTCCAACGCGATCAGTCACGCCCTCCCCATTGGGTTCGCAGACGGGCAGCCCTTCGCAAAGTGTCTCGAGGTCAGGGTCCAGGATTCCATCCGCCTCGTTGACGACCAGCGGCTCCTGGACCGCCGTGCGGACGCGCACCTGTTCCACAACGGTGACGCCATCAGGGGTCTCGCCCTCGTTGAGTGGGAGTCTTTCGCCCAGCAACACACCATCCTCCAAAAAGTCACCGAGCCTCTCCCACAGTGGAAGCCTTTCGTCGTCGGCATCCCTCGTGCCAACGCTCAGTGCGACCGGCACCAGATCGCACACGGGCAGCGGTACCGCCAGCACGTCCTACTCCGCCGCGCCGTCCTCCTCCGCATCTGCCAGCAAATTCCACAGTCCCAGTCTCTCACGCTCCCTATCTGCATCCACTAGCCTCTCCAAAACGCACACATCGTCCCACACGCCAAGCGGATCCATCGACATTTCGAGGTCCAGATCTGTCTCTGCCACTGCATTCCACAGTCCAACGTCCAGTACCAGCGGGTCTGTATCAGTATCGCCATCCCCGGTCTTCAGCCCCAGCGACTCCGACACCCCGTCCCCTTCCCGGACGCGGACGCCTTCAGGGACACATACTCTCAGCCAGTTGCAAGTCGCCACGCTGTCTCCGTCGCATTCAGTGTCCACAACCGCTACAGCTTCCACCATCATGACACGGCCGCGGACACGGACCGATTCCCCAACTCTGACCCGTTCGGCGGTCTCAAATTCCCCCACTGCAACCCCTTCACCTTCCGCAACTCTGTCCGCCACAGGCACCCCTCCAACGGCGACGGCATCTGCCACATCTGCAACTCTCAGCGTGAGCTCTGTTCCATCTCTTACCTCGAGCTGGACGGTGTCCTGCTCCGTAACCTCGGCGGTTTCTTCAACGCATACGGCAACACTGACTGCCAGCGGGGCCGATAGTCCATCGGAGTCACTCAGTGGATCCCACACTGCCACACACAGCTGCAGCCGAGTGCCATCCATGTCGTTCACCCAAAGCCGTTCTGTCAATCGGACGCCTTCCGCAACCCGAACCGGCTCGCACACCGTTTCATCGAGCCGGTCGCGGATGGCGACCCGCTCTCTCACGCAGTCAACCATCACCTCGACATTCAGCCACGAAAGGACTCAGAGGCACAGTCAAACTGGGTCCGAGACCTGCACTGCATCAACCACCAAGACTCGCACTGGCAGTTTGTCCTTGTCCCACTCCGCATCCACGCCGTCTCCGAGTGCATCTCCTACGATCTTCCAGTCCCTATCGCCATCCGCAACATCATCTGCATCCTCCACGGACTCAACGTCACCAACACTCAGCGTGCCTGCCACCGAGTCCAACTCCTTTACCCCGTCCACAGGCTCTCGCACACTCGCCACACACACTCCCACCGACACCTGGACCTACTCGCCATTCATGAGATGGACGCAGAGCTCTTCGTTTACCCCAACACTTTCGAGCACGAGAACACTCACACTCTCGCAACCATTGAGCCGCTCAGGGTCTGGCAGCGACACACACACTCCATCTGCAATGGGGTCTGGTTCACCGTCAATCTCCTCCACAATGAGCACGTCAATCTCGTCAAGATCCGCCACACTGTCCACAGCATCTCGCAGCACATCTCCCACCGCCAGCCTTTCTGCATCCCAATCACCATCTGCAACCCTGTCTGCCACGCCCTCCGCATCAGTCACACGTACCGAACTTTTGATGCTATCTGCATCTTTGACACAAACCTCCACTGAATCCCCCAGCGCTTCCCGCAGCATCAGCTCAGTGACCAGTACATGGTCTGGCAGTGCCCACAGCCACACACACACCGACACCTGCACCCACGTGCCATCTGAACGATGGACCGAAAGCTTGTCATGCACCCCAACACTGTCTCGTACCACTACGAACTCCCTTTCCTTTACAACGTCCGGTACACGCTCTCGCAGTGCTACCGGCACTCCGACTGACACGTACAGCCACATGCCATCTGAACGATGGACTGAAAGCTCGTCATGCACCCCAACACTGTCTTGTACCACTACAAACTCCCTTTCCTTTACAAAGTCCGGTACACGCTCTCGCAGTGCTACCGGCACTCCGACTGACACGTACAGCCACGTGCCATCTGAACGATGGACCGAAAGCTCGTCATGCACCCCAACACTGTCTTGTACCACTACGAACTCCCTTTCCTTTACAAAGTCCGGTACACGCTCTCGCAGTGCTACCGGCACTCCGACTGACACGTACAGCCACGTGCCATCTGAACGATGGACCGAAAGCTCGTCATGCACCCCAACACTGTCTCATACCACGACAACCTCCAAGTCTTTTACAACGTCCGGCACACGCTCTCACAGTGCTACCCGCACTCCCACTGACACGTACACGCATGTGCCATCTGAACGATGGTCCGTGACTTTGTCACCCACCTGGACACACACATTCATGCGCACCGTTACACAATCGCAGTCGCTCAGCCAGTCATACTCCATCACGTCCTGCAGCGCTAGCAGCTCCTCGTCCCCATCGCCATCTGTAGTGCAGTCTCCCACACTCTCAATCTCGTACACCTTCAGTAGGTCCACTCTGACACGGTCCGTCACAGCGTCTACAGCATCGCTTTCTTTATCACCATCGCCGTCGACAAACCAAACCTCCACCGTCTCCACATCCCTCACACTCACCCTCTCGACGGTTTCCAAAACATTCACGCCGTCGACAAGGTCCGCCACCACGTCTCAGACCACGAGCGCTTCTCCATCAATTCCGTCGCAATCCGAGGTGCGGTCGTCCACATCCTCAGTATCCACCACATTCAGCAGCTCCGTGACAACCACCCAATCTTTCAGTCGTACCACAGGATCATTAAGCGCATCCCACAGCATTACCGCTTCATGGTCCCTGTCACCGTCCACAAACCAATCCTCCACCCACTCTGCATCGCATACACTCTGCACCACCTTGACACCCTCCCAGTCCTTTACCCTTTCCACCGCCTCCATCACTGTGACCCACAGCTTCAGCCCTTCCTCGAGCCCGTCACAATCCACGAATCACTCTGCTTCCTCCTCAACATCACGGACGCCCACCACGACCCACTCGCGGGCCTCGCACTCCCACACCTTCTCTGTGTCGCATACCCCCATCAGTACCCGGACGCCGTCACAGTCCACGCTCTCCGCCACCAAGTCCAAGTCACAGCGCGGTAGCTGGTCGGTGACCGACACCCCATCCTGCACGCCATCCCCCCCAAGTCTCTCCCAGTCTGTTACAGGTACGCCATCCGTCAGTACGTCCCGTTCCACACAGACCCTTTCCCGCAGCCATTCGCACAGCCCCTCCCTCATCACCTGGACAAACAGCGGAACACGCAGCTCCCGCACTCCAACTGCGACGCGCTCCCATTCATACAGTCAGTCTGCGTCCACCCTCTCCGCCACTGGCACAGCCAACCGGACTATCACCTGCAGTATGACCAACCCCATCACCCCCACCCCCTCCCAGACCTCTCAGTACTCACTCACCTCCACAATCACTGAGACTCCACCGATTCCAGGCACAGTCTCTGACAGCTTCAGCCGCTCTGGCAGCGGCGCCCCGACCTCCAGCCTCACGCCTTTCCTCACGCTCTCCCCCCCGTCGCGCAGCCACTCCCCCTCGGCATCGGGGAGCGGCAGCAGCACACCCTCCGCCTCGGCATCCCTCACGCTCACGCGCGTTGTGTCGCTCACACCCTCCCTCGGATCCGGTAGCTGCACCAGGTCGCCCTCCCCTACTCAGTCCCTCAGCACGTTCTCCCTCACCCAGTCGCGCTCCATTTCGACCGAGACGGCCACCCTCACACTGTCAAACACGCTGAGCTTCACCCTCACCAAAACCGTCACTGCCTCAAGCTCGTCGACCCGCACACCACCCTCCCTGACCTGCAGCGCTTCAACCTGCAGCCCCAGCCCCAGCCCTACTTGCAGCCCTCACACACGAACACTCTCATTCACGCCAACTGGCAGCACTTTGTCCCCCGCCACTGGCACTTTCACTGCAGAACGCACTTCCAGCCTCACCTCCAGCCGCTCGCACAGCAAAACCGTCACCACCACCCCCTCCCACTCAACTCCCTCCCCCAGCGCCACCGTCCCACAATCCCCAACGCCATCCCCCAGCGGCACCCCCTCACTCCTTCCCAGACGCACTCTCTCCACCACTCCATCCCGCACCACGTCCGCCACGTACACCACGTGCACCCGCACCTCCTCAGCCTCCACGTCTCCCACAACGCAGCCCACAGCCACCCCGCCAAGCTCCAGTGGCACGCTCTCCATCTCCTGTTCCCCCATTTTGACCTGGAGCCCTTCCTTGACAGGATCCTGCAGTGTGCCGCAAACCCTGTCCCTCTCTCCGCCCTCCCTTTCCGGCACCTCAACCTGGTCCTCGTCCGCCACCTTCTCGGGCACCGGGACCCCCTCGTGCTCTTGTACCCGTACTCCCACGTCGCCGTCGCTCTCATACTCCCCCTCCCACACATCCGCGTCCCCGACCCCATCACCTGCCTCCCCCTCCCCCTCCCTGACATTGACCTCCCCCTCCCCCACTGCGAGCCTCCCCTCCCTCACCCTGACGTCTCCCACCCGCACCCTTACAGGGAGTGCGCCCTCACCCACGCCCTCCCCCTCCCTCTCTGCCTCGCCCTCTGCCTCTTCATCCAAGCATCCCTCTTGGACTGCCAGTCCAAGCCCCAGTGCCTCCCCCTTGAACACCCACTCTCCATCCCTGACCCGGGCGGTCTCCGTCACCGGCACAGTCTCCCCGCGAGTCACACGGTCCGGCACTGCCTCTGTCAGTGGGACCCAAGCGCCAGTGCACACGGACAGTCTGACCCCCACCCGCAGCCCCTCCAAGACCCCAACGCGGCCGGCCACCCTTCGCTGGAGCACCTCCCAGACTCCGCCGACGGAAACTGCCACCGCCACCACAACCCCATCCCTCGTCTGGACCGGCACCCTCACAACCTCCGCAAGTGCCACCCGCAGTCAGCGCCTCAGCCCCACGGCCTCCGTGACTGTGTCACATAGCCCCAGTGCAGCCGTGCCTGCGAGCCGCAGCACGTCCTGCACGACCTCTGCAAGCCCTGCGGCCTCTGCAACGGCTAGCGGCAGCATCACCAGCACCGCCTCCTGCGTGCCGACCGGCACCGCCACCTGCACTGCCTCCGGAAGCCTCATTTACACCCCCTCGCTCACCCCCACCGTCTCTGACACTGTCTCCGCCACTGTCACCCTCACCGCGCCACGGGTGCCCACGCTCACCCTGACCCACACGCATAGCCTTGCTGCAACCCGGAGCACGACTCTCTCGCTGTCGCCCCACAGCACCCTCTCGCTCTCCAACAGCCCCTCCCATACGCACTCCGTGCACCGCACAGCGACCCTGACCGCCTCTGCCCTGCCCACCAACACCCTGACAGCCCACGAGCACCAATCCACTACCGCCACTGCCTCCCGAACAAATACTGGCACATACTCCTGCAGTATCCCTGCCTCAGCCTCCCAATCTAGAGCTCCCACCAACACGTTCTCGGTCCAACGCACCACCACGGCCTCGCGCAGGGCAAGCCCCAGTGCCTCCGCCTCGCATACAGCCTCGTCCTCGCTGTGGCTGTACCCCACCGACACCGCCACCGGCCCTGGTACCCTCACCCCCTCCGCCACCAACGAACTTGACTCCACCCACACCGCTACACCCTCCCCTTTCCCCACGCTGTCCTGCACCCGCCCGCACAGCGCCACACCTACCACCTCCTCCTCCAGCACGTGCAGCACTCCCACCAACGCTCTCTCCAGCAGCCTGACAGGCGCCGCCACCAGCTCCAGCTCCCTTTCGTGTAGTCCTCACGCGACGCCGAGCGCCACCACAGTCCAGACCCCCTCCCTTACCGTGACGCGCTCTACATGCACGCGCACTCAGCTGCAGAGCGGCACTGCCACACAGCCTGGGGCCGCAACCGCCACGGCCACGCTGTCCAGCATTACCCTCTCCACCTCCGGGTCACGAGATCCCGGTGCCACGGCAACTGCCAGCCCCTCACAGTCCTTGTCCTACATACCAACAGCCTCCCTCGCCCTCCCACCCAGCCACACACCCACTTCCTCCGGGAGCATCAGTGCGTCGCTCACCACGAGCCCTCAGCCATCACCCTTTGTCACCTTCTCCCCGTCTCTGACGGCGACTGCCAGCCACACTCCTGTTCGCACCCGCACGCCCTCCCGCAGCAGTACCTCAACGCACAGCACGCACTCCCAGACGGCTACCGCACCCACGTGCAGCGTCACCACCACGAGGACCCTGTCCTCCTTCAGCAGCCGCACCCAGACACCCACCATTCGTGATACCGCCACCCTCCCGGCCCCCGCTTCAGTCTCGCGCAGTGGCACGCCGTCCCACACCTGCGCGCAAACAGCGTCGTGGCTGCTCATTCTGACGCATTCTTTCTTGCAGACTGGGACTCAGTCACCCTTGCCCCGCGACACTGTGACCCTATTTGGTACCTGCACCTGCACCGTGTCCCGCTGGTGGGTCCCCACAGCCACCCACAGTCCCTCTGGTAGCTACACCATGACCCACGTCCCCACGCACACCTTCTCCGCCACGGTTTCCGCCACTCCATCCTTCACCTGGCGCCCCAGGGCAAGCCCCAGCCATGCCTTCACTTCCACACCAACCGCCCCCACCTCCCGCTCCCTGTCTCACGTCCTCACCGGGAGCGCGAGTCCCTACCCCACCCTCTCGCCCACGCCCACCGACACCGCGGGCGCCTCGGCAACCGCCACCGTATCCCTCTCCTTCACCGCCAGCACACCCCTGTCACCATCAAGGACCCTCCCGGCATCCGCCAGCTTTTCTCCGCCTCCCACGAGCAGCTGCTCGCGCCCTTCCACCTCGACCAGGACCAGCGCGTCCTCCCTCTCGTACCCCCTGCCCACCTCCCCAACCCTCAGGGTAACCGTGACCCCCTCCCCAAAACCCACCCCCTCCAGCACCGACCCCCCAAGCCCTACCCGCAGCCCCACAGGGACCACCACCCCCCCGGCCTCCGCACAGCCCACCTCCGACGTCTCGGCAACGGCTACGGACCTGAGGTCTGAGACTGCGGCGCCCGAGCGCACGCCCAGCGCCGCCCCGACCGCCACGCCGTCGCGCCTGGCGGTGTCCACCGGGACGTCCTCGGGGTCGCGGTCCCGCTCCTCCTCGCCCTCTTTCTCTCCCTCGAGACTCGTGACCGGCATCCCCACCGGCGGCGGCACCCCGAGTGCAGCCCTCACCCCCACCGCTTCCGTCCCCCCGACACCCACCAGCCTCGCTGCAGACACCGCCACAGCGTCACAGGAGCGGGTCACAAGCACCGCCAGCAGCACCGCCACGCTCCATCTCGAAACCCTCTCCGTCCCGTTCTTGACCCCCACCGTCAACCTCAGCACCATCACCGGCCTGCCAACGCCCACGCTGTCCTCCATCCCTCGGCTCACGACCAGCGTCAGCGTGACCTTGAGCGCTGCCCCGGTGCCCTCAATCACCCAAGAACTCACGCCCACACCCACGGCCATGCGCGTCACGTACACTTTGCCGAGCACCGAGAGCCTGAGCTGGCAGTTCACTGGGACCGCGCCGGCGCACGCGACCGACACCGCCACGGCCATCCCCATCACCGGGTCCGGCACCCGCACCGCCTCGCCCGCCGGGTCTGTCAGCATCACCGCCACCACATCGCCCACGCCACCGCCATTCGACCCGGTGGTGCTGCCGGCGGACTACACACTCCAGCGGCCGGTGCCGCTGGTGTTCGTGATCAACGGCAACTACCTCGATGAGTTTGGTGTGCCCGACCTGAAGAAAGAGGTCTACGCCGTCGTTGGGCCTCTGGAGGACCCTGCCTACACGGCGGCCCGCGACGAGGGTTTCGCAGCCGCAACCGGGGTCGCCGGGAGGCGGCGGCTGCAGTCGCAGAGGCCGGTGGCTCTGGACGCCTACACGCTCAACGACCCCCGGTGCATGAACGCTTCCAGCGGCCTGCGTAAGCTTCTGAGCGGGGCCAACTTGAGCCGCTACAACCAGTACTCCGACGCCTTTTGGGAGGCCCGCGTGCAGCACCAGTTCCGGGGCGGGGGCTGGTACCTCATTTGCTTCACACGTGCAGGCGATTGGTGGAGCAACCGGGAGCCCTTTTTCATCCGTGGTGCTGACCGGTACGCCGTCACCCCGTCGCCTCCGCAGCTGCAGTCCCTTTTCGCGCTTGCGATCCTGGGCTACGGTCTCACCGCTGCCGACACCATTGCCGTCATCAACGGGACCGCTTGCACGGCCGCACGTGCCACGCCATTCGGGCGCATGATTGGCGACTGGAACGGGACGGTGCTCGAAACGCCATCCCGAGTGACGCGGGTGCAGCTGCGGGATGTGCGCTTCACCGGGACAGGGACGCACCTCGTGTGCTACCGGCACTGGGACAGTGCGGACTGGTACGTGGTGGGCGGCCCTCTTGACCCCTTGAAGACCTCCGGGGCCTCAGGGCTGTTGGGGCTGCCATTGGCTGGCGGCGCTGCCGTGCTCATGGTGCTGTGCTTGGGCGCCGTAGGGCTGTGCGTCGTGTGTGTGCTGGGGCTGTGGGTGTGCGTGCAGAGACGGCACCACCCCCAGATTGAAGATGAAGAGCTGGCGAGCCACAGAACAGGATCAGGTATGCCCGTGGGGGTGCGACTAGGGCCAAGCCATGCCCACGGGGGTGGAGGGGGTATGCCCCAGGGGTTTAAGGGTTTGGCCCCGTGGGGTATGCACAGCGTCATGCCTGGGGAATGGAGTGGAAGCCCCATGGTGGCATGTGGCATGGGGGCCTTCCCAGCAACTCTACCTGCCCGCAACTCCTGCCTCCTTTCACACCAAGGTCACCACCCAAGGTGCCCTGTTTCCTCTCTTTTCTGCTGTGCCCTGCCACCATGCAGATGGAGGAGGGGCTTGGAGGGGCGGCCCGCCAGCCGCTTTACTCACCTCCGAAGGGCTAGTCACTGCCTCGCTATCAGTGCATGAGGCAGCCCAGCTGGGGGGGGGGGATCTATGGGGAGGCACACCATGAGTCGCTTTACTCACCTCCGAAGGGCTAGTCACTGCCTCGCTATCAGTGCATGAGGCAGCCCAGCTGGGGGGGGGGGGCGGATCTATGGGGAGGCACACCATGAGTGTTTCATATATTCCCCCTCTTTTTGCAGCTGCTGGGTTTTTACGCCATTTGAAGTATGGTGTTTGATGGAGGGACAAGAATTTGTGTGGGCATGAAGTTCAAATGAGGAGACACTCATATTTGCACCTTTGCGGCCTGAATTCCACCAAGGCCACATGATGGAGGGACAAGTTTGGTGAGACCTTAATGTTTCCTTTGGCCAACAATCCCACACAACCAAGGGGGTAAATTACCCCCCCCTTTCTTAATTTTCAGAATTCTGCACCAAGCCTCATGGTGTCACATTTCGCAAGCCCCCCCCCCCCCCAGGGGTTGCTTAAATTTTCATTTCCGCAAGGGGAGGGGGGATTTCAGTTCTCTGTTGTTTGTGAACTCAACGGACAAAACAGCTCTCCATAGTGGGAAATCTGGTCAATGGATCTTATGAAATGAAGTGCCCGGTCGATTTCATGCTGTTGGATGAATCTCGAGCTTATTCGCTGTATGTTTTCACAATTCCCCCGGTGTGATGCACATGCGACCCATCTTTGCCCATTTGCATCCACTGTGGTCACTGCGGAATTGCTCCTCGGGGTGCGCCTGAGCACGCGTGTGCACCCAAAAATTGCGGAGACCGCACACGTCACATTGAACCCTAGGTCCGTTATAACGGTTTGGCCCGGTTTGCATCCCTGATATACCATCATTTTGGTCCAAACTGCCGTCTAACTCATCTGTTCCGAATCTTGAGGTATTTTCAGACGTTTTTGCAATACCGACAGAGTAGGTCCAATAGTCGCTGCTTAGCTGTGGTATGTGACGTGCCGCTGCACCCTATTGCTTCTTTGTGCATGTTGGTGGACAGCCCACTTGGCATCTGTATGTCCTTCTTGTGAAAGAAAGGTACCAATGGTCTTTTAGGCCATTGATGAGCCAATTTCTTTCTGAGCTTTGTACTGCTTGCCACCTACCTGTGTGCACGTGCAATAGCTCAGCATTCCACTGGGGGGGGGGTCCCCCTGGACCCCCTGCCCCCCCCCCCCCTCACTCTAAATTACGTAAGAATTAGGGCTCTGGGAACCTTTTTTCATTTGGGCCAAGTTTTTCTCGTGCGCCTTTGGTGCACCTATAGCGGCGTTCTTTGGTCATTCCACTCTTTTCTTCCTTGTGTTGCCGATATCATGTCGAAGCGTCCCATTCATACGTTCTTTGGCACCCTGGTCCAACCATGCTCCCATGCAAAATGCAACGATGTTGTAGCCGCCATCCTCTATTTTTGCTTTTAAGATAGATGGAGTGGGAAGAAAAGGCAAGAGGCATACAATGCTGCACAGAAAGCATGTTCCACACTTTTTCTGAACACTCGAATGGCGCTCCTTGAACATGCTGATGATGGAGCAAGTGCTCATTTTTGCCCATGATTCACCGCACTAGGCGCGTTATGATGTTTTTGGTGTGGCCACAGAGTTTCAAAAAGTGCAACAAGTCCGCAATTTGCATGGTAGGTGACAAGATAGGGGTGTCAAGAGGTGGAAGACAAATGTGCTTCATGTTCTGATCCAGCCCCCTTTGATCTTGAGTCCGAACCAGACACAGATGGTATCCTCTTCGATGTGTTAGCCCCAAGTCGTAAATCATCATCCAACTGAGAACGGGTCAGTGTGGTACGTTTTTGCAGTTCCTTGCGGAAATGGTACAATTCAGCAGGGGCGGACCCTCCCTGCTGGACCCCTCCCCCTCCCCTAGACCCCCTCCCCCCCCTCTGCTCAAGCAACGCCCTGCCCCCCCCCCCCCCTTCCCCCGACTGTGGCAGCCCTCGCAGTTAGATGCTACCTCATTGCATTTTTGGACGCCATAATAAGTGTGGATTGCTGGTCTGGGTGGGCTGTCAACACAAAAGAAACTGTGGCTTCGGGGCTCAGCCACATGGGCTAGCGGTGGATCTCGTAATGAAAGGCACAATAAGTGACTCGGGCCAGGAGAGGCACAGAGATCTGAGAGACTGCTGTACATGTAATACTCTAAACGGGCGGCATGCAGGGTGCTACAGCACCTCTAAATGAGGCTGAAAACACCACAGACTGAGCTGATGAAAACCAATGAAAAGATTCACCAGGGGGATCATATGCGGCATGTTGTGTTGGTTTTGGTGGGGGTTGGGGGGATGTGGAGGGGCCTGTGATTGTGAATCACGAGTTATGAAGTGTGCTCACATCATGCACTCCTCTGAAATGTCAGTACACTATAAAAGGCCCCTGGACATCAAAAGCCAGGTGTAGGTCAATCAAGGGGGTTGGCCTGTTCGAATTCCAGACCCCCCCCCTTCCAGACCCCCCCAAAGTTTTCGACCCCGTCTATCTCCAATTTGAGATTGTGGGGGAAAGGGCCGGCGCCAAAGGCGCCGAATTTTTTTTTTTTTGCACTTCTGAGGGGGTATTTTTTTTCACCCTATGTGTCTATACTCAAAATACTCAGAATTTTGTGGAGAATTCAAAAATGTTTGAAAAACACAGAAAGGTTTTTGACCCCTAACCTGACCTCCGGGTCTGACCTTGCCTGCCTGAGCTAATAGGCAATTTTTTTCTAAAAATTTTTTACCCCATTTGTGTGTACCCCATTTGTGTGTGTTCAAAATGATCAGCACGTCATGGGGATCATTTTGAGTTATGTATGTTGGGGTACCCACTGACCCCCCTCTAGGGACCCCGGCGGCTGACTGGACCCACCTCCCCCCCCCCCCTCCAGACCCCCAAAAGTTTTCGCACCCGGTTGGGGTCTAGAATTTGCACAGGCCGCCCCCCTTGAGGTCAATGTAGTGCAACTTTTCTTGTGGTATTCTTGAGCGGTGTTGTTGGTTGTATGCAAAGGACGTGCCTTTCCCATTATGGGGTACCTGTTGTTACCTACAGCTGTAATCACTGAGCATGCTGTATGTGGAATTGCCAGCTGCACTCTGTGTGGGTGACATCACCGTCACCAGTTGTCCACTAGAATCATGAGTGGCACCCAAATTCACAAAATCCAAATCCATCTTGAGGAAATTGAAACACGCAATTTCTGTGAGATTGCAGACAGCCAACAGCTAGGGGTTGGCCTTAGTTTTCATGCTACACCGTTGTAATGCAGCTGGATAAACTGCCTTTCAGCAGTCCGCTCATCCATTTGTGCTATGATACAAGGGGGGGTTGGAAAAAATTTGCACGCATTTTCTTTCCCTACCCCCGGAAAAAAAAACTAGCACCCCCTGTAGGAATTTTTTTTTGCAGGGAGGATTTGCATGTAACTTTCACTTTGCTACATTGTGCACCATAAGGAAAATTTCTTCATCTGGCAGAGGGGGAAAAAATGATTTTTCACCCCATGTGTCTACACTCACAATGCTCAAATTTTGCAGGAGAACTCAATAATGGATGAAAACCATATTGGACCAAATATCAATACCATCCCTGTGCGGACATCTGACAGAGATGGCCCGTACCCTAGTGGGTAAACAGTGCCTTTGCGATGGGAAGGTCTCAATTCCCGGGGCATGCAATCTTCGTGCTTCTAGATAGGATGTGGGACAGAATGGAAATTTTTTATTTTTGCTTTTTGTTGCTTTTTTGTGCTTTGATTTTGTCCCCTTTCTTGGGGACCCCCAAGAATGCAGGGGTTATGTAGCATTTCTGCCCACTTTTGGGCTTGCGGATAAGAGGCTAGGGTGGGCGCTGCACTGCAGCCGGAACAGACTGGGGGTCTTTGTGCCCTAAAACACAAATCCCACTCATATGGTCGAAACCATCAATGGTTACCTTGAAAAACATCGTCCTTGCACTTTCCAAACCCAAAGAGGTGGGGTAGAGTTGAGGAAATTTCAGGTTTTGGGGACCCGAAAAAAATTTCGTGCGAATCTTTTTTCCGTACCCCTCCCCCCTCTTTTATGGGTACCTCCCAAATAAAAAGCAGTACGCCGGTCCTAGGAAAATTTTTTTCTACCCCCTCTCCCCCCCCCGGTATGATACAAAGTGATTTCAGTGACTGTTGGGCTCCAGCTGACTTGGGGAGGTGGGGGGTGATCCAGCACCATGGTAGCACCAAGACCACACCACCATGGTAGCCCCACGACCACACCGCCATTGTGGCGTCATGGCCAGCAGTGCCGGCATGGTGACCTTGGTGGCCCGCCATGGTGGCCAATATGGTGTGGTGACAATGGTCTCCATCACCTGTACCCAGACACGTTAGCATGGCATGCTTAGGACTGGGAGCCACTAACCTTCGAATACTCCCTGCTAGAGCTACCATTTGGGGGATAATACACCAGGTTATATTGTTGGGTAAGTACGGCATATGGTGGGGCATACATGGGGGCAAGCCTAGGGGGGCTGGCACCGCTTGAACCAAACATATTGCCAGCTTGTCACTAGGAGTTGCCCGGGATCTGCCTATACAAACGGGCCGGGGTCCGTGCCGGGATTTGCCTGTACGAACGGGTCGGCGTTTGGGCGGTTAGGGAGCGTGGCATATTGGGGCCGATCCGGCCTGGCCGTTTGGCTCCAAGGTGCCCCAGGATTTGCCCGTACAAACTGGCCGGCACCCGGGCTGGGATTTGCCCGCACAAACGGGTCGGCGTTTGGACGTTCAAGAAGCCTCGCATATTGGGGCCGATCTAGCCGCTCAGTTTGGCTCCAAGGAGTCGCGGAATTTGCTTGTACAAATTGACCGCTAGGCTCGGCATATGGATCGCCATTTCGGTGGACAGCCCGGGAGGAAACCTGCCAATATTGTTGGCTAGGCCACAATATTGGGTGCAAGATACTTGGCAAATTTCAAATCTTGCCCGCCAATCCTGCCAGCGATACCATTAGCTTAAGTACCCGGCCTTCCTCAGCTATCTAGCTACATGTGTGGTGCCACCATGGTGGTGGGTGTGGCCTTGGTGGTGTGTTCAACAAGGAGAGAGAGACAGAGAGAGAGAGAGAGAGAGAGAGAGAGAGAGAGAGAGAGAGAGAGAGAGAGAGAGAGAGAGAGAGAGAGAGATGGTGTGTGGGTGTGTGGGTGTGTGGGCGTGTGGGCGTGTGTGTGTCCTAGGGGGTTGGCGATTTTTCGAAAAGCAATTCAAACAAACTGGTCTCCTGGTTTGCCTCGGCACATGCATGTCACAAATAACGTTTGCAATATCTTTTTTTGTGGGGTGCACGTGGGGGTTGTATTGGTCTGACTAACCCTGTCCCCACTCCTGCCCCTCTGCCCCAATGCTGCCACTCCCGGCCCCTGCCCCTACTAGTGCCCTACTCGCGTCCCAGTACCTCACCCTTGCCCCAGGCCGCCCTGTACTTCTTCCTTCAGGCACTCTGGATATTACCATCCCTGCTTTGGATAGACTGGTCACACCCAAGAAGCCGCCCAGCCCTTTGATCATACCCTTAGGCACTGCAGAGGATTCGATACTCAGCCCTTCGCAGCTGGAGAGTCCTCTGGTGCCGCAGGACATGTTCAGCACCACTTGGAGCTTCAAAACGGTGCGCAAGCCTGACCCACTGCTGGCGTTGGGCACCCCTGGAAGCCCAAACTCCGGGTACTGGTCATGCGAGAGCTCGCTCCCGGCCTCGCCGGAAGTCCCTACGCCGCCATCTGGGCTCACCTCTAGAACATCTTCCCGCCAAGATGGCAGCAATGCCCCTTTCGCTGTGGGTCGCGTGCACGTGGTGGGGTCAGCACTGGCTGCTGCCGTACCACTGCCTGAGGATGCGATGAACTATGGTCCAGGCATGCGCTCCCCCAACGTATTACATCAGTGCCATGATGCATGTGCACATGCCAAACATTCCTGCTGACAATGTTTTCCTGCCTTTGCATGATGCAACATTTGATTGTGTTTTATTTCCTGCCCGCAGCCAGAGGCTTGTGCCTCTGCTGTCTGACGTCATCAACACGTCCTGTCTAATCCCGAACCCCCCCTGGACCGTCAATTTTGGAACCTGGGTTATGTCCGCAACAGGGGCTGCAATGAGGACATGCATTTTGGAAGGCAAGTATGCACAACAATCAGCCCCCCCCCTCCCCCTCCACCCTTGTCGGCCCAAATTTCAGCCACCACAAAGCGAGGGTGCAGGCCGTGGGCTGGTCCCCCTTGGGGACCAGGAAACAGGGGAGCAGGCCTTTTGCTGCCCCCCCCCCCCCCCAACAGAAATGGGGCCGAAAGCAGGCCCAGCACAGCCCCCCCCCCCAGCATGCCCTCGCACCCCCGCACTCTCACTGCAGACCGTCACATGGTGATCAAGGTCCCTCCCCTCACGGACAGGGAGCGGACGCCGAACGATGGGTATGTTGGGATCTGGGACCCGCATGGTAACCCAGCAGGTGGTCCTCCTCTCCCAAACAAGTGAGCAGGTAGACCCAACCACCACTACCCCCCCCCCCCCCCAGCCTGCCCCCCGACGGGAGAGGTGCACGGAGTCGGCACCCTCAGGGCCTAAAAAGTGGAGGCTGTGAAGGGCTCGCAGATTGACTGCTGTGGGTATCCCTTGAGCGGCCTGCCTAGGGAACCTCCAGGTGTGCGCGTGCCCCTCCAACTTCATCACAGACGCCTAGGCCAGCACAGCCCCGTGCACTCCAGTTCAGTTGTGGGCGACCCCTGGAGGCCAGACAGCCACCTGCCGACCCCTGCCCCCCCCTCCCCCTTCCAAACGGAGCGGTCACTCGGGTGGTGTGCCCTCTGGGCCCCCCCGTTTACGCGGGCAGTAGCACCGCCACCCAGGCCCCGAGCCCGGGCAGGCTCCAGGGCAGGGCAGCGCTCAGCGCGCCCTGGAGCCCCTCCTCCTGCCGTCCCTCAGCGCCGTGGGCGGATGGTCCAGTCCACGACAACACCACCAGTGCCTAGAGCAGTCAGGAGGTGTGGACCCCCCCAGTCGAGCGCCCAGGGAGCGCGCCCCCGTGCCTCATGCAGTCGTGGGGCCGCTGGCAGCATGTCAATGACCGGGAGGCGGCGTGTCCAGTCCGAACACTCCCCCGGCGGGCTCAGCGTCAGGCTCCCATGGCCTCCCTGCCGGGGCCTGGAGCACCAGGCATCACACAACCCCCCACACGCCCCCCCCCCCCCCGACGCGCCTCCACCACAAGCAGCCAGGGCCCGGTGGTGGCGGACCCTGGTTCACACCCGATGACCACACGAACAGCCGGGACGCCACTACAAGCGGCGACACGGACGGACCAAGCCGCAGCGGGGGAAACCAGAAACACTGGAGCGGCACCGGCGCCAGCGGGCAGGGCCAGGCGCGGCGCAGCCGTGTGACCCGTCATGCCCTGCGAGCGCCACCAGCATGCACGCCCCGCCCTCCTGCCCCGCGCGCGCCACACACACAGGCACGGCGGCATCTCCCTCCCGTGTGTGCCACCACGGGGTACGGGGGCGGTCAACAGTCCGGCAGGCCTTGGGACCGGACAACCGCGATTCGCCTAGCCCAGTCGTGTCGGCACAAAGGCGAGTGCTGACCATAGGCCAGGGCGTCCGGCACAGGCCTTGACCCAAACCAAACCAAACCTCCCCCTCCACAAAAAATCCACCTGGGCCCCACTGACGGGCCCTGGTGGAACAAACACTGGAAGCACAGAACTACCGAGGCCTCAGCACTGCAGTAGAACAATCACCTAAAGCTCATGACTGCCTGGGCCCCACTGCAGGGCCATGGTGGGCATTGAAGAGCCTTCGTGGAACAATTTAGGCACCTTTCCACAACCAGTGAGATAGCCCCTGACAGGGCCTTTGTTGTTGAAGGAAGTTTCCCCGTCGTTGCTACGCTCAACCCATCAGGTTCTCCCAGATCCCTGCTTTTTGCAGCTCACGGAACCTTCTGAGGCTTGGGCCCCGCTGGTTCCAGCTGCCAGTGGTGGCGGGTGCAGCAAACCTACCCCAGTTCTGCCTGTGTACCCCTTGCAGCGATCTCCTGGGCCTTCAGCTTTGGCCCCCAGGCTTACACTAGTTGGTGCCCCCCCCATGCTGTATCATTGGGTGCCTGATTTTTTGGGGGCAAACCAATCAAGATGGATTTGGGTTGCCAGCAGGGTCCTGACTGTATACGGTTTCCCTTTGGTGCGTCTGAAGAGTTGGTCCCCTGAAGAAGACACCTGGTTGGGGTGGGGGTATCAACCAGCTGCAGGGCTGCGTGCAACCTTGGATGTGGGTATCAGCAAGCCACTGGTGCCCCCCCCCTCCCTTCCCTCAATCCCAGAAGAAGGCAGTGGTAGGCCCCGCCACCAGGCTGCACCCACAACCAAGTATTGACCTGCTGTGGTGTTGTGTTGTGACCTCTGGTGTGGGTGCCAGCAAGGCCTGCACCGCGTATTCACACCCAGGTATCAGCCTGCTGCAGGCCTGAAATGTTTACCCGGGTGTGGGTGCTTGCCACCTACCAAAAAATGCAAACAAAAACCAACGACAAAATGCCTGAAAATGCTGTGCACCACGGATGAGTAAGCTTTGGTGACCCGAAACCCCCTGGCCCTTTGTTACATTCCCACACCAGTGCTGGTGAGCACCCTCCGATTTTCACTGTCTTGGGAAAGACTTTGTGTGAGGCATGCTGGCACCGGCATGGAAGGGACGCCAAGGGGCAGAAGCAGCACCTGTGAGCAGAGGACCTGTCCCACTCTCACTGTTGAAAATAATTTTCCCCAATTGCTTGGGACAAGCACCCTTATGCCCCCCTGCCCAACCTCGCACCGCCCTTCCTTCACCCACCGCACCCCACTCACTTGCACTCCTGCCCATTGTTCAATAGAAGAAGGTCTCGTAGTTCAGCGGTCATGCACATGACGCCTGAACTAAAGGTGCTCGGTTCGAATCCCGGTGGAGGCCGAACGCAGTGTCCTAGGCGCTAGGGTGTCGGTGACCCCGCGAGCCGGAAGGGATGCTGCGCTCGGTTCGAACCCCGGTGGGGGAGGAACGCAGTGTCCTAGGCGCTAGGGTGTCGGTGACCCCGCGAGCCGGAAGGGATGCTGCGAGGGACAGGTAGGGATCACTGATACGCTGGAGTTCGGAGATCGCCCGAGCAACTTACCTTACCTTACCTTACCCATTGTTCAATAGAAGCAGCCCCTTCCGCACCAGCGGCACTGCGTAAGCGACCCCTTGTATATTCATGCCACACACTCTCTCACTTGAGGCGGCAGCCGAAGCCCAACCCACAGTCCAGCCTATATGAGACCTCACTGAGACCTCACAAAGCCAACAGAAGAAGGGAGCGAAGTCAGTGTCTCTGCTTTGCTTCATTGTCCACCCAGTCAGTCGCCATCAGTGGTGGAGAGCACCATTTAGGCTTGCGGCACTCGAATCGCGCCATAACGGCCAGAGCAGCCAGCCTTTTCACGAAGGGGCTATGCCCCCATTGTACCAACTACTACTGGGAAGTGGAGGGGGCGGGGCAGAAGCTTTTTTTTTTGGGTTGCCACCGCTGAATGCATGCGGCACTCGGAGCCCCAAAGCGTTCTCTGGATTACTGGTGTCGGCAGCCCCCCTTCTCGCGATACTGCACAGCAGCCCCTCCACCCTCTCCCTGGCTCTTCCCTGTGCTCAGCATCCCCCCCAAAACCACCCCCCTCTCTCTATCGCTTCAGCTGGGCTTGGGCCCGAAAGCCGCACGATGCACCGCATCATGGGCGATTTGCTGCAGTCCGACAAAGCCTCCGAGGTCACCCCCAGGTCACTGCTGGGCCGGCGCAAGCTGTCTGACTCCACCAGGTCAACCAGTCCTCATGCCCAGTCCCCACTGGGATCGGAGTCCAGGTTGGGGACGTTCGTGATGGGCCCCGCGAGTGACCTTCCATCCGTTCCCACCCAGACCTTCTCTGGTGCCGTCCCGGCCTCTCCCTCCAACGGCCTCCGTGCCCCTGCCTCGCTCCGGGACGCCCCCATCCTCCAGGCAGACGCCGGGACCGTCACGCAGCGCGGTGCTGCTCCCGGACGCCCCGCACACGGCGACATGTTGGAATCCACGTTGATGCCGCGGGCGGTGCGCATCAAGAATCTGGTGCGCCGCATCCGGCGAGATTCACACTTTGGCGACACGTTCGGGCGCACGCCGTCGCCGGGTCCACCGAGATCAGGGTCACCACACAAGAGCAGGTCACCATCACCGCAGCCCTCATTCAAGGTGTGCAAAGGCAATGGCTTGATTTCCCTCTCACGGGGGCTGTTCTGCACTGGAGGGTTTGGTCTTCTTGACCGTTTGGGGCACGGCTGTCCCTTGGCATGAGGAGTTACCCCTTGTTTTTCCACTTGTGACAGCCCAACAAGCCACAAATGGGCAGTTGGCGGTTGGTTAACTGATGCTGGATCATGTTCCACTGATGGCAGTCAGCAAGGGCATACTGGCCCTCGACCCTCCCTACCTAGAATCGGCTCTTTGATAGGGCTGGACTCACTCTATGGGGACAACTGCGCCCCGATCCTACTCCTCTCAGCCTGTGGGCATGCGTGGCCCTTTGACCCCATCTCCACATTGTCCGCCACTGCCATTAAGACAGGACCCTGTTTCCAGCCTCCTGCTACTGTGCCAATAGCCGCTCTGACTCTGACTCAGTGCCTGCCTCCCAGTCGGTCTGTTGCTGAGCTGCTTCCTCAATGCACGGCATCGCGCTCCTGCCGTGGTGCAAAGTGACTCGACGCCTGCCCCATGCCAGAGTCCTGCTGAGTGGTTGGCCGACAGGGCGAGGCAGGAGGGTGGGTGGGTGAGTCAGTGCATGTTAGTGCTGTGTTAAGCCGGGTGATTCAATGCCAACCCCCCTTTCTGGTTTGGGGGGGGGGGGGTGCAGGTGGGTTCATGGCGGTGTCGCAGAGGACCACTGCAGCAACACTTTTGCAATGGGTCCTGTTTCAGAACGTGTGATATGACATCAAGTTTTCGCAGGTGGCGGCAGGTTTAGTCGATATTGCTGTGGCTGTCAGCAAAGCAAACTTCACGTTTGTTGAACGTGCGGGTGTTGTGCAAGAGCTGCAGACCACCGTGCTGGATGATGTTGCTAATCAGCCAGAGTTTCTGCATTCTGCCAACCTGTTGTTCTGAGCAAAAGGTGTGAGCATGGTCCATGGCATGAAGGCATGAACTGCACGTGGTTGGGAATATAGTCCCTGCCCATGGCCTGTGGTTTTAAGTTATTGGTCCCTGGTCCAGTGCTTGTGTCTGCGTATGTATTTGGCATGCACAAAAATTTGTCCCATGGGTGGGTGGGGCAGCCCCGCGCGCAAGGGGGGGGGGGCAGGGCATTTTGAGTTTTCCCAAAATCTGGGTGCGTGGATGGGTCCCTGAAGTCCCTCACCCCTTCTGCGAAGCACAACTCTGCCCAATGTATAGTCACTCTCGACTGCTACTCCTGCACGGTCCGACGGTGACTTATCAGGGTGGTGCGCAGGAGAGCCCACTCTCACATTGCTCTGCTGTTTTGTTTTTTTGGACAGCGGTGGGGGGCCGGTGTACATGTCAGAGTCCTTGCGCCCCACGCTGACGCGCATGAGGAGGGGTTCACGATGACCGCTGCTGGCCGCCCCTGTACTATAGCTGGCTGAGCAAAGCCCCCCTGCACCAACTGGCACACATACTCAGCCTTTGCATCCGAAAACCCCTGGCCCTGCGTTACGTTTTCTGTCCAAATTTCAATGTATTGGGAAATATTTTGTGTGAAGCCTGTGGGCAATGCTGATTCGTATTCGCAGCCTATTCTTTGGTTTCTAGTCTTCACATTTTCATGCTCTGTTCTCTTTAATCTCTCGTCTTTAACTGTTGTCCCTGCACGCGTCCAGATTTAGGAACTTTCCGCTTTCAATGAGACAAATTACAGAGCTGTTGTGCACCCAGGTTGAAGGCCAGCTCGCAGAGTGTGCTTTGTTTTGCAGGCCCGTTCACCATCACCACAGCCCCCGTCGAAGGCCCGATCACCATCGCTGCCCTCTCGCCAGCCATCAACAACACTTGACAAGCGCTCCCCGTCACCCCACCGCCGGCCCTCCTTACCCTCCTTCAAGGTCCGTTCGCCCTCGCCGCAGCCCTCATTCAAGATGCGGACCTCATCACTATCGTTGCAGCCCTCCTTCAAGGCCTCATTCAGGGGCCGGTCGCCATCGCAGCCCTCATTCAAGGCAAGATCCCCGACACCACAACATCCCTTCAGGACCCGGTCACCCTCCATGGCCCCAACCCCGTCACCAGTGCCACCTCGATCCCAATCAAGGAACTTCCTCAGGTGCCTCTTCTCCTCCCCTTTGTTCTCATACTCACTACTCTGAGGAGGATGGGTTGGACCTTGAAGACGGAGAAAGTTACTAGTGAAGAGTTGCGTGTTGGTTCATCTGTTTTCTTTTTGTTGAGGAAAGAAAATGATGCCCCACATTGCGCTGGAGCGTGTGGGCTGCCTGTTTTGTACAGCGTACCACGGGTCCCGGACCGTGGTATAAAAGATGCAGTTGTGCAGTGAGAGTGGAACAGTGGCACCACAGCTCACATTTGTATCCCTGTGCGCCATCAGCGTTTACTCCCATGATGGTCCATGTTGGCGCCAGCTGGGGCTGCTACAAAAGAGGGTTGCTAATGTGCAAGGGGGGGGGGGGTACGGAAAAAATTTGCGTGGATTTTTGTTCCGTACCCCCCCTCTCCTGGGGGTACCCCCGGAAAAGAAAACTAGCACCCCCTGTAGGAATTTTTTTTCGCAGGGAGGATTTGCATGTAACTTTCACTTTGCTACATTGTGCACCATAAGGAAAATTTCTTCATCTGGCAGAGGGGGAAAAAATGATTTTTCACCCCATGTGTCTACACTCACAATACTCAAATTTTGCAGGAGAACTCAATAATGGATGAAAACCATATTGGACCAAATATCAATACCATCCCTGTGCGGACATCTGACAGAGATGGCCCGTACCCTAGTGGGTAAACAGTGCCTTTGCGATGGGAAGGTCTCTGGTTCGATTCCCGGGGCATGCAATCTTCGTGCTTCTAGATAGGATGTGGGACAGAATGGAAATTTTTTATTTTTGCTTTTTGTTGTTTTTTTGTGCTTTGATTTTGTCCCCTTTCTTGGGGACCCCCAAGAATGCAGGGGTTATGTAGCATTTCTGCCCACTTTTGGGCTTGCGGATAAGAGGCTAGGGTGGGCGCTGCACTGCAGCCGGAACAGACTGGGGGTCTTTGTGCCCTAAAACACAAATCCCACTCATATGGTCGAAACCATCAATGGTTACCTTGAAAAACATCGTCCTTGCACTTTCCAAACCCAAAGAGGTGGGGTAGAGTTGAGGAAATTTCAGGTTTTGGGGACCCGAAAAAAATTTCGTGCGAATCTTTTTTCCGTACCCCTCCCCCCTCTTTTATGGGTACCTCCCAAATAAAAAGCAGTACGCCGGTCCTAGGAAAATTTTTTTCTACCCCCCCCCCCCTCCTGGCTAGTGTGTACAATCCTTATGAGGATACTAGTCAGGTGTCCGGAAAGCTTGGTAAGTGGGATACGGATGCATTTGTTCATGTGTTCATGCCGAATTGTTTGGGCGGACTCGGTGCTTTCAGCCTGGGATTTTTCGCATAGCGCAAGATTTGGCCAAGATTGGTTTGAGGTTGTTTCTCGCCCAAAATATACAGATTCTGGGCTGTTTTGGTTTTTTTTGAAAACAAATCATTTTTGAACCTATCCTAGGGTTCCAACGCGCGGAGGCACAAAGTGGTTACAAACCAGAATGCTGTCAAGGGTTGGGGACTTTTTACTTGGTATTTGGCCAATTTTCTCAGACCAAAAAAGGTCCGACTGAGTACAAACCCGGAGTAGGGGATTTGCTGCAACAGTAGATCCTTAAAATGCTTTCCATCAAAATGTTGATGTTGAGAAATATCTATCACGGGGCAAAATTATTTGATGACAGAGCATCTATTTTGCCCACTGTGAAATCATAGTGTGGCCCATGCTTTAACTGCCACTTCGGATTTACACGGAAGCGAAACCACTCGCCGGATTGTAAACCTACGCGCGCACCCTCCACGGTAGAGTGGCGGAAGCCCTCAAAACCACCCTCTCCAATTACCAGTCCCTCACGCACACTCCCCACGACCGGATACAAAAGGCCCACACCCTGTGGTGGCAGCACCTGTTGGAGTGCAGGGTTGTAGGGTGCCGCTGCTTCCATCAGGACTGGCCCTACCCAGTGGGGTGGTGCCCCGCCTGTTGTGCCATGGCGGCCACGGCGTGGGTTATCGCATTGAGTCCGGGGCTGAGGCCGAGTTGGTCATCTGGTGGCTGGACGACCTCCCCGCGCATGATGAGTGGGTTGTCCACGTCCTCATACCCCACGGCACCAAACCCAAAGCGGGGGCTACCAAGGCACACATCATGAAACAACTCCCTAGCACCACATTATTGTATTACGTGCAAACGCCCATCGTGGTGGTCACCCGAAGCACAAAACGCAAGGAATACTGCCTCCAATCCACCCATGACCACTCCCCCAACAACTTCTACACCTTCACCACCTACCTCGGCCTCCAACCCCCACAGCACCACACAAGATGCCTGCTGAACATGCACCCCCTCCCATGGACCGCACCGCCCTCCACGCAACCCGCCGGAGGGCCGGTGCACAATACCAGAATTGCGTGCTCCGACGGATCGACCCCGGACTTGGCGCCGTCACCAACGCCACCAAGAAAGGCACCAAGAGCCCATTGCACAACAATTGCGCCATAAAATGGGGGTGGAGGAGGCGTTGTGTATCGCAGCAAATGGCGCACGGCACCCGGGCAACTGTGCACCATCATCACCCGGCTCGTGCAGCGCGTGGTGGGACCCTTCAAAATACACGACGTACCACACCCCATGACATCCCCGTGTACCTTTTACAATTGTAACAGTCCACAACAGGCACGAGCAAGCACCGCGAAAGAGCATTTGTCTTGGAGTCCAACATCAGTGAAATCATAGTGCAGCTGATTTCGCATTAAAACCCTTTGTCATCCTAAAACACAAAAAACAAGATTTTATGCTCGATTACACTTGCGACTCCCACGGTGCGCATGTGACTTCTGCACTGCCCTCCTCTTGCAGCATCCGCGGTGCGCCCACACATGTACAGGTGTCCTCCACGAACCCTTGCCCACTACGACCTACCGGGGATGCATGTTCCTCGGAACCATACCCGGGGACCCAAAGCCCTACCGCCTACCGGCGGCGGACCGCAGGCACGGCATACCACTGCACCACTTGCGGGACCAGGCAGTAGGATCCTTCCCCTTCCAAATGCCCCCCCGCCCCCCACCCTACACCCCGTCCGACAGCTGGCCATAGGATGAGCGCAGGCACCCCGCGCAATGGCCCAAGCGAGCCATCGCACTCATGTCCCTTAAGGCGGAAATCACCATGCCCTGAGACCTAGATGGGCTGTCCCACGTCATGGTTCAAGGACTGATCGAGCAAGTCCGGATCACCGCCATGTATGCAACAGCGGCAAACGCTGACCTCTGGGAGGACCGTCCCGCCCCAGAAGTGCACGCCGCACACACCTCCACAGGCCAGGGGCCCACCATGGAAGATACCAACCACGTGCTCAACATGCGGGCGCCCCCCAAAACGCACCAAGTGGTCCGCCTCATCCAGCTGGTGAGCTGGAACGCCATGGACGCACCACCAGCCATCAAAGAGGTGCACATCCTCAAGCACCGTGACGCCCGTTGGACCGTGGAACGAGACAACAACGGCAAGGCCCGGCGGGCAACAACACCCACCCCCAACGACGATTGGTAGGTAGGTAGGTATCGTCGGGACTAGGGTTGCCTCCCGTGATGACTTACCAAGGGGCTTTGCCTTGCCCAACCTCCTAGGCACAAGGCAGATGCTAAAACGAACGGTGCTCTTGTGTCCAATAGAGATGCTGGACCTTGCGGCTAGGCTTATGAGGTGGATGGGATGGCCATGGGGATAGCAATGGCCATGTGTATGAGACGTGGATGGGGATGGGGATGTCAAGGCTGTTGAATGAAAGGAAACAGAAACGCTTATCCCACCAACTAGCCTGAGCGCAGAACCACTAGAAACCACGGCATGATGCATGACCACGGGCACAGATATGGAGGCTGCGGGGACCGAATGTTGCAACCATTGTGACCAATGAGACAAACATTCTGCCCTCACCCACAAAATTACACCCCCCCTTCCCATCCCCTCTCGCTACCCCACTGCTCCCCAAAAATAGGCAGGTCATACTAAGCATATGGCACTGGACCCCATTGTACTGCACGGCACCCAACGAGCCTTCATGGAACACCCCCCATCCAGGCCTCTAGGGACTAGGGAGCCCTTTGGGGCTGCGCATCGTTTGCGTCACATTGCTTCTTTCACAAGTGCTTTAGGGCTTGGGAAGTCCATGGCGATGGTCATGGTGACACGGGTGGATATGGGGCATAGGGGGGCCGCCTCCTTGGTCCGGCAATATGGACCCCCCTCCCCACGGATGTATTAGAACCGCCTTACACCGTAGGAGGAGGGGGGTGGTAACCCCCCCCTTGCCCCCCCCCCCCTCTATACCGCCCTCTTCCCCCTCCCCCCGTTGGCCCAAATTTTCAGCCACCACAAAGCGAGGGTGTAGGCCGTGGGCTGGCCCCAGTTGGGTGTTGGAAAACACAGGGAAGGCGTTCCCCCCCCCCCCCCCCCGGGTGGCATAGCCACAGCAACTAGCTCCCCCCCGCCCAGCCTAGCAACCACCTCCCCCCCCTTGTGCCCTCCCGCTCTACAAGCCTGAAAACAGATAAGCCGGCCCCCCTCCGCTGGCGGCTTTGTATACCCAGGGCCCACCCTGCCCCCCCCCCCCCTTGTCCCTGCGCTCCCTTCTCAGACTGGCCGCTAGCGGAGACATAGCAGTCGGCGGAGTAGGAGTCTTGCCCCTTGTTCTGACGGGTGCGCCACCATCGTGGCGGCGGCGTGGCCAACGAGCCACCCCGGCGGCAGCCACCGCACACGCTGCCTCGGCGTGGGGCACTGCGAGTGGAAGGGACCCGGGATGGGGAGGATACGGCGGCCCGACTGTCTCACACCCCCCCCCCCCCTTCCGAACGCCCCAAACACCACAGCCATGGATGGGACCAGAGACCGCTGCTACGACGCCGCTGCGCCGCGGCGATGGCGACTACCTCGCGCTGCCTAGCACCCCCGCCCCCCACCTCCGGGGACGGGCGGGTCGGGCACACCACTAGGTGGGGCGGTTCGGCGTATGGCGAGCAAAGAGGGCGCGGTATCGGACCCCGTGCCCGGGCCACCATCACCCAGAGCCCCGCGGAGGGCCCGACAATGGCCTCCTTGCGGAGCCCAACCAACATGGCATGTGGGTTACTGCCCTATGCCGGGCGCATTGTCTCCCCGCCCAGAGTAGATGTGCCCAGGGGTGGGAAACCTTTCCCTCCGCCCTGTGCTATGGCACACAAGGGTGCGAAAATGTTCCACCGCTAGGTGCACAGGGGTGGGGAACCTGTCCCTCCACCCAATGCCAAGGTGCACAGGGGAGGGGAACGTAGCCCATCTCCCTTGTGCTGTGGTGCACCCGAAAGGGGACCTTGTCCCTCCGCCCTGTGCCGTGGTGCACAGGGGAGCGGACCCTCGTCCCTCCGCCGTGTGCAGATGAGCTCAAGGGTGGGGAACCTTTCCCTCCGCCGTGTGCTATGGCGCACAAGGGCGGGGAGCCTAGTCCCTCCGCCCTGTGCCGTTGTACAGAGGGGGGGGGGGGCTGTCCCTCCCGCCTGTGGTGTGCTGCGCGCGTGGGGGGAACCTATCCCTCCACTTTGCGCTATGGTGCACAATGGA
Organism: Eutreptiella sp. 'Long Island Sound 2002'; assembly: GCA_964036045.1. Taxonomy (NCBI): domain Eukaryota; phylum Euglenozoa; class Euglenophyceae; order Eutreptiales; family Eutreptiaceae; genus Eutreptiella; species Eutreptiella sp. 'Long Island Sound 2002'. Next base: position 89,929,571 of record OZ038382.1, on the reverse strand, counting down.
TGTGAACTTGTGCTTCCGCCCGGTGCTGATGTGCATAGGGGTACGGAACCTGTCCCTCCGCTCAATAATGTGGAGCGCAAGGGCATAGAAACTTGTCCCTCCGGCTTTTGCTGTGGTGCACAGTGGAGGAGAACCTGTCCCTGTGCCCTGTGCTGATGTGCTGAGGGGTGGGGAACCTGTCCCGGCGCCCCGTGCTGAGCAGCACAAGCGCGGGGAACCTGTCCCTCCGCCCTCTACCATGGTGCACAGGGGTGGGGAACCCAGTCTCTCAGCCCTGTGCTATGGTACACGGGGGACGGGAACCCGTCCCTCCGCCATGTGCATTGGTGCACAGGGGTGGGGAATTTGTCCCTCCGCCCAGGAAAGCGCAGAACGGCTACAGCCGGCGCGTGTGTGTCTCCAAACACCTTCCCTCCCGCCCCATCTAACCCAGAACGCCAACAACCCCCTGCAACACCTTCCCTCCCGACCCATCTAATGCAGACCGGCTACAGCCAGGGCGTGCGCGTCCTGTGCCCACCTTCCCTCCCGTCCCAGCTAACGCACAACGGCTACAGCCTGGGCGTGCCTGTCCCCACACCACCTTACCTCCGCTCTCGGCTAACGTAGAGCGGCCAAGGCCGGGGCGTGCGCGTCCCCCGCCCACCTTCCCTCCTGTCACCGCGAGCGCAGAACGCCTACAGCCGGGGCATGTGTGTCCTCAGACCACCTTCCCTCCCGTCCATGCTAACACAACACGGCTACAACCGGGGCTTGCGCGTCCCATGCCCACCTTCCCTCCCGTCCCAGCCAGCGCAGAACAGCTACAGCCGGGGCGTGCGTGTCCCCACACCACCTTCCCTCCCGTCCAGGCTAACAAAACACGGCTACAGCTAGGTTGTTCGCGTCCCCAGACCACCTTTCCTCCCGTTCCGGCTCTCGTAGAAGGGCCACAACCGGGGCGTGCACGTCCCCTGACCACCTTCCCTCCCGTCTCGGCTAGCGCACAACGGCCATAGCCGGGGCCCGCTCGTCCCCTGCCCACCTTCCCTCCTGTCCCAGCTAACGCAAAATGGCTATAGCCGCGGCGTGCGTGTCCCCGGAACACCTTCCCGCCGTCCCCACTAACGCAGAATGGCTAGAGCCGGGGCGTGCGTGTCCCCAGACCACCTTCCCTTCCGTCCCGGCTAACGTAGAACGGCTACAGCCGGGGCGTTCGCGCCCCTGCCCACCTTCCCTCCCGTCCCGGCTCACGTAGAAGGGCTACAGCCGGGGCGTGCGCTTCCCAATCCCACCTTCCCTCCCGTCTTGGGTAGCGCAGAACGGCTACAGCCAGGGCGTGCTCGTCCCTAGACGAGCTCACCTTGGCGCAGGGTGGAGGCACGGGTTCCCCACCCTTGTGCACCACCACATAGGGCGGAGGGCATGGATTACCCACCCCTGTGCGCCATAGCATAAGGTGGAGGGAATGGTTTCCCACCCCTCAGCAGCACATTAGCTTTGGGAGGGGAAACGAGTGGGAGGGTTGACAGGGGACACACACGCCCCAGCTGCATCCTTTCCGCGTTAGCCGGGACGGGAGGGAAGGTGGGCAGGGGAGGCGCATGCCCCGGCTGTGGCGGTCATGCGTTACCCCGGATGGGAGGGTAGGTCGGAAGGGGACACGCATGGCTCGGCTGTAACCGTTCTTCGTTAGCCGAGATGGGAGGGAATGTGGGCACGGGAGACGCACGCCCCGGCTGTGGCCGTTCTACGTTAGCTGAGGCCGGAGGGAAGGTGGGCAAGGGACGCGAACGCCCCGGCTGTGGCAGTTCTACTTTAGCCGGGAGGGGAGGGAAGGTGCGTAGGCGACAACCACACCCCGGGTGTAGCCGTTCTACGTTAGCCGGGACGCGAGGGAAGGTGCGTAGGGGACACACACGCCCCAACCGTAGCTATTGTGTGTTTGCCAGGACGGGAGGGAACGTGGGCAAGCGACACACACGCCCCGGCTGTAGCCGTTCTGCGTTGCCCAGGACGGGAGGAAAGGCATTCTAGGGACACGCATGCCGCGGCTGTACCCGTGCTACGCGGGCCGGGGCGGCAGGGAAGGTGTTTTGGGGACACACACGCCCCGCCTGTAGCCGGCCGGCGTTAGCCGGGACGGGAGGGAAGCACTGGGGAAGGGAATGCAGGCCCTCCCCCCTGTGCACTGGTGCAAAGACGAGGGGAACCTAGTGGCTTCGCCCTGCGCTGTGGTGCACAGGGGAGGGGACCCTATGCCACCGCACTGTGCGGTGGCACAGGGGTTGGGATCTGTCCCTCCGCCCTGTGCCAATGTGCATAGGGGAGGGGAACACAGTCCTTTCGCCCTGTGTTGTGGTGCATAGGACAGGGGACCCTGTCCCTCCGCCCGGTGCTAATGAGCTCAGGGATGGGGAACCTTTCCCTCCGCCCTTTGCTAAGGCGCATAGGGGAGGGGAACCCAATCATTCCGCCCTTTGCTGTGATGCACAGGGGCGGGGAACCTGTCCCTCCGCCCTGTGCTGATGTGCTCCGGGGTGGAGAATTTGTCACTCCAACTTGTGGTGTGAAGGACATGTGTGGGAAACCGGCCCCTCCGACGTGTGCCATGGTGCAGAGGGGAGGGGAACTCAGTCCTTTTGCCCTGTGGTGTGGTGCGTGGTGCGGGGGGACTTGTCCTTCCGCCCTCTGCACCTGGGCTCAGTGGTGGGGAACCTATCCCTCCGCCCTGTGCTGAGGTGTACAAGGGACGAGAACCGGTGCCTCCACGCTGCGCTGATCTGCGCAGGTGTGGGGAACCTGTCCTTCAGCCCTGTGCTATGGTGCACAAGGGTGGGGAACTAGTCCCTGTCTCAAGTATTGTGGCGCACAGAGGAGGGGGACCTGTCCCTCTGCCCTATGCCCATGAGCTCAAGCGTAGGGGTCCCATCCCTCTGCCGTGCTCTGTGGTACACAAGGGAGGGGAATGTGTCCCTCCGCCCACTGCTAATGTGCTCAGGTGTGGGGAACCCCTCCCTCAGCCCTCTGCTCTGGTGCACACGGGTGGGGAACTTGTCCCTCCGCCCTGTACCATGGTGTGCAAGGCTGCGGAACCTATCCCTTCTGCCCTCCGCTATGGTGCACACCGGTGGGGAACCTGTCCCTCCGCCCTTTGCTATGGTGCAAAGGGCTAGGAAATGCTGTCCCTCCGCCCTATGCCGAGGTGTGCAGCGGAGGGGAACCTCTCCCTCTGCCCCGTGCTCATGTGCACAGGGGTGCGGAATTGTCCCTCCAACCTGTACTTTGGTGCACACCGGAGTGGAACCTCTGCCTCCGCCCTGTGCCGATGTGCGCACTGGTGTGGAACCTCTCCCTCCGCCCAGTGCTCTAGTACACAGGGGTGGGGAAAATGTGCCTCTGCCCAGGCTAACGGAGAACGGCTACACCCGGGGCGTGCGTGACCCCACAACACCTTCCGTGCCGCCCCGGTTAACGCAGAAGGGCTACAGCTCGGACGTGTGTGTCCCCTTTGCACCTTCCCTCTCGTCCCGGCTAATTTAGAGCGGCTACAACTGGGACATGCGCGTTCCCTACCCCTTCTCCCTCCCATCCCCGCTGACACAAAACGGCTATGGGCGAGGAGGGTTAGGTTTGGCGGTTAGTGCGCCGGGGTTAAGTTGTTCTTCCTGGGTCAGCGGGTGGGGGTCTGTGTGCGGTGCCACTCTGTGGTGTTGGTGTTTTGGCGGGCACTCCGGTCACTGGGTTAGGCGCAGTCTGCCTTGGTGTGGCTAGCGTGGTTCTTGTGCGGTAGTGGGTTGCCTCCCGCCCAAACTAACCCAAAACGGCCACAGCCGGGTCGTACCTGTCCCCTGCCCACCTTCCCTCCCATCTAAGCTAATGCAGACCAGCTATCGCCGGGGCGTGCGCGTCCCCAAGTCACCTTCCCTCCCATCCCGGCTAACGCAGAACGGGTACAGATGGGGCATGCGTGTCCACTCCCGACTTCCCTCCCGTCCCGGGTAATGCAGAACGGCTATAGTTGGGTATGAGTTTTCCTACAACACAGAACGGCTATAGCCAGGGTGTGTGTGACCCCTACTGACGTTCCCTTCTGTCGCGGCTAACGCAGAACAGCTACAACCATGGCGTCGTTGTCCCCACACCACCATCCTTCCCGTCCCGGCTAACGCAGAACGGCTACCACCGGGGCGTGTGTGTCCCCTTCCTACCATCCCTCCCGTCCCGGCTAACGCAAAACAGCTACAGCCGGGGCGTACGTGTCGCCTGCCCACCTTCCATGCCGTCCTAGCTAACGCACACTAGCTATAGCCGGAGTGCGCGTCCCCTCCCCACCTTCCCTCCCGTCGCAACTCACTCGGCACGGTTACCGCCAGGGCGTCGGTGTCCCCAGACCTCTTTCCCTCCCGTCCCGGCTCACGAACAGCTACAACAGGGTTGTGCGTGTCCTCATACCACCTTCCCTTCCGTTCTAGGTCAGGCAAAACGGTTACAGCCGGGGCCGGTGTGTCCCCTGCCCACCTTCCGACCCGTCCCGGCTAACGCAGAACGGCTACAGCCGGGGCGCGCGTGTCGCCAGACCACCTTCCCTCCCGTCCCAAGTAACGCGGAACTGCCACAGCCGTGGCGTGCGCGTGCCGTGCGTACCTTCCCTCCAGCCCGCCTCACGCAAAACGGCTGCAGCCAGGGAGTGCGTGCCCACACAGCACTCTCCTTGCCGTCCAAGCTAATGCAGAACGGCTACAGTCGGGGCGTGCGTGACCCCTACCCATCCTCCCTCCCGTCCCGGCTAATGCACAATGGCCTAGGCCGGGGCGTGCGTGTTCGGAGACCACCTTGCCTCCCGTCCCCGCTGCCGCAGAACGGCCACAGCCGGGGCGTGCGCGTGCCGTGCGCACCCGCCCTCGCGTCCTGGCTAACGCGGAACGACTACAGCCGGGGCATGCGTGTCCGCTGCCCACCTTCCCTCCGGTCCCGGCTAACGCAAGAACGGCTACAACCAGACCCGCGTGACCCCTAACCACCTTCCTTGCCGTCCCAGCTACCGCAGAACGGCCACAGCCGGCGCGTGCACGTGCCCCGCGCACTTTCCTTCCCCTCCCGGCTAACACGGAACGGCTACAGCTGGTGTGTGTGTCCGCTGCCCACCTTCCCTCCCATCCAGCTTAACGCCGAACGGCTACAGCTGGGTGGCGCGTCCGTGCACCATCTTTCCTCCCCTCCCGGCTAACACATAACGGCTACAACCGGGGCGTGTGTGTCCCCACACCACCTTTCCTCCCGTCCCAACTACCGCACAACAGCCATTGCCCGGGGCGTGCACGTCCCCTGCCCACCTTTTCTCAAATCGCGGCTCACGCAAAGTAGCTAGAGTTGGGGTGTGCAAGTTCTTAAGCCAGCCTCCCTCCCATGCCGGCCAATGCACAAGGGCTACATCCGGGGCGTCCGTGACCCCTACCCACCTTCCCTCTCCTCCAGGCTAACGCAGATTAGCCACAGCCGGGGCGTGCGCGTCCCCTTTCCACGTTCCCTCCTGTCCCGGCTAATGCACAACGGCAACAGCTGGGCGTCCCTACCCCTTGACCACCTTTCCTCCTGTCCCAGCTAACACAAAACGGCTACAGCCGGGGCGTGCGTGACCCCAGACCACCTTCCCTTCCGTTTCGGCGAACACAAAATGGCTACACCCGGGCTTTGCGTGTCCACAGACCACCTTCCCTCCCGTCGCGGCTAACACGGAACGGCTACAGCGGGGGCGGGTGTGTCCCTGGACCAGCTTCCCTCCCGTTCCGGCTAACAGAGAACGGCTACACAAGGGGCGTGCACGTCCCCTAGCCACCTTCCCTCCCGTCCTCGCTAACGGAGAATCGCTACAGCTGTGGCGTGCGTGTCTCCGGTACGCCTTCACTCCCGACCCAGCTGACGCAGATCAGCCACAGCCGGGGCGTGTGCGCCCGCTGCCCACTTTCCCTCTCGTGCAGCCTAACGCAGAATGGCTACCGCTGGGGCGTGCCTGACTGTGCACGACCTCCCCTGCCATCGCGGCTAACGCACAACGGCTACAGCTGGGGCGTGCGCGTCCCCTGCCCACGTTCCCTCCCTTCCTGGCTAACGCAGAATGGTCACAGCCGGGGCGTGTATATCACCAAACCACCATACCTCCCGTCCTAGGTGACACAGAGCAACTACAGCTGGGGTGTGGGAGTCCCAAAACCACTCTCCCTCCCGTTCCGGCTAACAGAGAACGGCTACACAAGGGGCGTGCACGTCCCCTAGCCACCTTCCCTCCCGTCCTCGCTAACGGAGAATCGCTACAGCTGTGGCGTGCGTGTCTCCGGTACGCCTTCACTCCCGACCCAGCTGACGCAGATCAGCCACAGCCGGGGCGTGTGCGCCCGCTGCCCACTTTCCCTCTCGTGCAGCCTAACGCAGAATGGCTACCGCTGGGGCGTGCCTGACTGTGCACGACCTCCCCTGCCATCGCGGCTAACGCACAACGGCTACAGCTGGGGCGTGCGCGTCCCCTGCCCACGTTCCCTCCCTTCCTGGCTAACGCAGAATGGTCACAGCCGGGGCGTGTATATCACCAAACCACCATACCTCCCGTCCTAGGTGACACAGAACAACTACAGCTGGGGTGTGGGAGTCCCAAAACCACTCTCCCTCCCGTTGCGGCTAACGCAGAACGGCTACAGCTGGGGCATGCGTGTCCGCTCCCGACTTCCCTCGCGTCCGGGGTAATCCAGAACGGCTATAGTTGGGTATGCGTTTTCCTACAACACAGAACGGGTATAGCCGGGGTGTGTGTGACCCCTACCGAGGTTCCCTTCTGTCGCGGCTAGCGCAGAACGGGTACAGTTGTGGCGTTGCTTGTCCCCACACCACCATCCCTCCCGTCCCGGCTAGCACACAACAACTACCACCGGGGCGTGCGTGTCCCCTTCCTACCATCCCTCCCGTCATGGCTAACGCAAAACAGCTACAGCCGGGGCGTGCGTGTCGCCTGCCCACCTTCCATGCCGTCCTAGCTAACGACCGGCTATAGCCGGAGTGCGCGTCCCCTCCCCACCTTCCCTCCCGTCCCGACTCACGCAGCACGGTTAGAGCCGGGGCGTCGGTGTCCCTAGACCTCTTTCCCTCCGGTCCGGGCTCACGAACAGCTACAACAGGGTTGTGCGTGTCCTCATACCACCTTCCCTTCCGTTCTAGGTAAGGCAAAACGGTTACAGCCGGGGCCGGTGTGTCCCCTGCCCACCTTCCGACCCGTCCCGGCTAACGCTGAACGGCTAGAGCCGGGGCGCGCGTGTTGCGAGACCACCTAACCTCCCGTCCCAAGTAACGCAGAACTGCCACAGCCGTGGCGTGCGCGTGCCGTGTGTACCTTCCCTCCAGCCCGCCTCACGCAAAACGGCTGCAGCCGCGGAGTGCATGACCACACAACACTCTCTCTCCCGTCCAAGCTAACGCAGAACGGCTACAGTCGGGGCGTGCGTGACCCCTACCCATCCTCCCTCCCGTCCCGGCTAACACACAATGGCCTAGGCCGCGGCCTGCCTGTTCGGAGACCACCTTGCCTCCCGTCCCCGCTGCCGCACAACGGCCACAGCGGGGGCGTGTGCGTGCCGTGCGCACCTGCCCTGGTGTCCTGGCTAACGCGGAACGACTACAGCCGGGGCATGCGTGTCCAGTGCCCACCTTCCCTCCCGTCCCAGCTTCCATACAACGGCCACAGCCGGCGCGTGCACGTGCCCTTCGCACTTTCCTTCCCCTCCCGGCTAACGCGGAACGGCTACAGCTGGGGCGTGTGTGTCCATTGCTCACCTTCCCTCCCATCCAGCCTAACGCCGAACGGCTACAGCTGGGGTCGCGCGTCCGTGCACCACCTTCCCTCCCCTCCCGGCTAACACATAACAGCTACAGCTGGGGTGTGTGTGTCCCCACACCACCTTCCCTCCCGTCCCAACTACCGCACAACAGCCATTGCCCGGGGCGTGCACGTCCCCTGCCCACCTTTTCTCGAATCGCGGCTCACGCAAAATAGCTAGAGTTGGGGTGTGCAAGTCCCCAAGCCAGCCTCCCTCCCATGCCGGCTAATGCACAAGGGCTACATCCGGGGCGTCCGTGACCCCTACCCACCTTCCCTCTCGTCCAGGCTAACGCAGACTAGCCACAGCCGGGGCGTGCGCGTCCCCTTTCCACGTTCCCTCCTGTCCCGGCTAATGTACAACGGCAACACCTGAGGCGTGCCTATGCCTTGACCACCTTTCCTCCCGTCCCAGCTAACGCAGAACGGCTACAGCCGGGGCGTGCGTGACCCCATACCACCTCCCCTTCCGTTTCGGCTAACGCAAAATGGCTACACCCGGGCTTTGCGTGTCCACAGACCACTCTCCCTCCCGTCGCGGCTAACACGGAACGGCTACAGCGGGGGTGCGCGTGTCCCTAAACCACGTTCCCTCCCGTTCCGGCTAACAGAGACCGGCTACACAAGGGGCGTGCACGTCCCCTAGCCACCTTCCCTCCCGTCCTGGCTAACGGAGAATCGCTACAGCTGTGGCGTGCGTGTCTCCGGTACGCCTTCACTGCCGACCCAGCTGACGCAGATCAGCCACAGCCGGGGCTTGCGCGCCCGCTGCCCACTTTCCCTCTCGTGCAGCCTAATGCAGAATGGCTACCGCTGGGGCGTGCCTGACTGTGCACGACCTCCCCTGCAATCGCGGCTAACGCACAACGGCTACAGCTGGGGCGTGCGCGTCCCCTGCCCACCTTCCCTCCCTTCCTGGCTAACGCAGAATGGTCACAGCCGGGGCGTGTGTATCACCAAACCACCATACCTCCCGTCCTAGGTGACACAGAACAACTACAGCTGGGGTGTGGGAGTCCCAAAACTACTCTCCCTCCCGTTGCGGCTAACGCAGAACGGGTACACCTAAGGCGTGCGTGTCCGCAGACCACCTTCCCTCCCGGCCCGGCTAACACAAAACGGCCGCAACCGGGGCGTATGTGTCCCCTACCCACGTTTCCTCCCATCCCGGCTATCGTAGAACGGCTACCGTGTATTTGTGGTTCGCCCCAACATGTGTAGTTGGGGCTAAGGGAGCCGCACCGTTGGTTCATTTTGTGCTAATGGCTTGTTTTCATGCAAGTATATGCACACAATGCTATATGTAAGGGGTGGGTGCAACAATTTGGATTTACCTAGCGTGATTTACATACTCGTATCATTGGTATTTAACGCACAAGATCTTTTTTTTCCCAAAGGCCAATTCTACTGAGCCGAGCCAATGAACCCCCGCTGAACCGCAACTCAGCGCTCAGTCCGGGGTTCATTTTGCTTTCATTTAGCTTTCATTGAGCTTTCGCTGGGCTTTCACTGAGCTTTCATTGAGAGCTAGGTTTGGTCGATTTGGGGTTCATTCAAGGTTCATTCAGCATGCAACAAGCAACAACACTTGCCATTCACAATATTACATCCTTCGTCGTAGTGCACGCTTCACGATCTCGTCCACCAGGGCTTCCATTCCTTTTCTCTCCTGCCGGGCACGTGACCAAGCCATGTACCTGCATTGGTACCCCCGTTGCTTGGTCACTGCCCTACTAGTCATCTCCCAACCCTCCTTGCGGAGGTGGTCATCCAACGTGTGGCTATTCACCACACATTGGAGGCCTGACTTGTTGTGTAGGAGACTAACCCCCAACTATCCATAACGGCCCTCTTCAATCGTACATGGCTCCCTTCCAAGGCAAAGCAGTTGAACCTTGCCAAGGTCCCCCATTTGCAAAGGTACGCAAACATGTGGTCAATCCACAGGTGCGTCCACAAGGTCTTGCTCCACCCTAGAGCAAGATGCCTTACCCCCATGGTCAAATGCTGTTGCAACTGGGCCCGTTGTTCATGGCCACTGAAAGGGGCGCGTGTCCATGCAACGTTGGCCATGGCAGTAAGGGCTCCCAACAATCCCTACATACATCCACCTAAGGGCGGCCCCCCACTTGATGGCCCTCAATGATGGTTCCCTTTTTTTTTGGAGCAGTGGGCGCAACAACCTAACCCTCACAAAATGCACCGTGGCCCCCAACTCGATGCGCATTTCGCCCTTCCCGTTGGCCTTTTCAGAACCCCAATGCCAAGGGCGTGCAGTGCCGGCAACCTTCCGTGCCCGAATCACCGAATCTTGCACGAGTTTTGCCGCTGAGGGCCACAACATACCCCCGTGTTCTGGCAACACACCCACCATCCCGCTCAGTGCACAATGGGACACCCGAAGCACGCCATGTGCCCCGTAACCAGCGCTGTGGCGCTCCGACGGAATGTCACGAAAGACACCTATGAGGCGGGGTCGCCCCTCAATGCCCGCCATGGCCACTTCAGCTCCACCAAAACCGTTGCAACACAATTTCGCGATTCTTGCCACAACAATGGCAAACCATGCCCCCCGGGCTCTTCTTGGTGAAGGAATCCCCTCCAGCCAAGATCACATGGGCCTTGCCAGCGGGCGGAAGGAAGAGCAACGGCTGGCGTTCCACCCCATCAACATGGGGCAAACGCAAAGCCTAAGCCGCCCGGATTTGGGCATCGAAGTTGCACTCAGTTTGCATCCGGTACACCGTTACCCATTGCTGGCTGCCCTGAAAGAGCCACCAACTAGCGAAGTCGTTGGGCCCAGACCAAAGGCCAGCCAATGCACAGCGGACCTACCCCCTATCCCACATATTGGTTCCATCCACGCCAATGGTCACCCATGTGTGCCGCGAGCACCCTGTTTGATTTGAGCGATGCAGCGTTCTAGGGCGTGGTGCGGAACCCCCCCAATTTTGGGTGTTGTTAATATGGTTGGAACCCGGAATTTCACATGTTACATGGGTGCACTATGATGCAACAATGTGCCTTCCATGTTTCGTTTGCTCGATATTGCCCGTTTTGCACTTTTTGCGATTTGATCTTTGTGTGCTCTAACTAGTTATCGCGGGGTTAGAACGGGGTTAGAGCACTAGTTATCGCGTGGGTTATCGCGCGATAACCTAGTTATCGCGGGGGTTATCGCGGGGGTTATCGCGCGATAACCTAGTTATCGCGTGGGTTATCGCGTGGGTTATCGCGCTTCATTTTATGTTTCCCCTTTTCGCTTTAGCTCTCAAAGCTTTCATATTCTTTGATAATGGCCCTTGGTGCTACCCACGCTTGGTGCGAGCACCATCAAAAGCTCCTTGGGGTCCGTCGCCTTGGCGGTCCTGAGGGGTTTACGATGGGTGATGCCAATGTGAGGCGCCCTGTGGCGACCCGCTTTGAACATGGTGTGGACTTTGGACTCCTTGTCCATAAGTCCCCCTTCATGGCGGACAACCGAGACCCCCTGGTTCTCAGCAACTACATCTTCGAGTTGCTAGAGGTAAATCCAGGGGTTGCTGGATTTTTGATCCAGCTTCATCCGGACGATGTGGACGCGGTGGTGGAGTCCGTCACCGCCCATGCCGAGAAGGGTGCGGGGACGAAGACGACCCTCTATGTGGGTCAGGAGGAGGAGGAGGAGGAAGTGGAGGAGGAGGAGGAGGATGCGGGGGGGGTGGGGGCTGGGGGGAGGAAGGAGAAGCCCCACAACCCCCTCATGATTAGTGTCCAGAAGGTAAGGATCCGACCGGGTAAGGGGAAGGGGCAGTCGGATGGTTGGTTCCCCCAACCCCTCACCCACAACACCCGCCGGGTCTGCACTGACGACCCCGAAAACAAGCTCCCCATGCACTCCCTTTGCCCCACAAGGGAGTGGGAGCGTGAGTGGTATGGGGTCACCACTCCCAACATTGTTTCGGGGCAGGGGGTGATTCTTTTTCCATTTGGGGCAACACCCCCCCTTATTGGGGAGGCGAAGGAGGTGGTTGCCGCCGAGCCCTTGGGGGCCTTTAATAGGGACCCCAATGACCTTGTGCTCACCGTAGGGGGGAAGCTGGTGGTCAACCACCTCCTGGAGCACGATTTTTTGAGTGATGTGCAGCTCCAAAGTCTTTTGGATGATTTGGATAGGGTGCCTCTCTCAGAGAAGGCACCCATTTTCAATGAGAACCCCCCCATTGTCGGCAGGCCCCAAGATTCTGGGACCCGCCGTACATTGTATGGCAACTATGGGGGTGCCAACCACCACAGGCACAACCCCCACAAGCTCCATGATCTGCCAGTCCTCAAAAGGGTGGCAGATCGTGTGCTTGAGACGGCGAAGAAGACTGTGGTGGGGGGGGTTGGATGGAGCTGCACCATCCTTGACATGGCCGAAATTTCGAGCTATGACCACACCCCCCAGCACCTCCATCGCGACGCCCCCCCCTACACCATTCCTGAAGGCACATTGATTGTCAATTGCCTTATTATGCTAACCCATAATCATGAGGAGGAGGATGGGTCACATTTTCTTTTTGTGCCCTCCAGCAGTTCGGGGTTCCCTGACCCTTGGGTGGAGAGGGCTGTGCCATTCAAGAGGGGCAGTGCCTTTTTTTTTAATGCCCTTGATGTACACCGGGGGTCGGGGATTCCCAAGGCCTCCCCCACGGGGGTGTCCCACCCCCGCCTCATGGCATTTTTTGCCATTGAGCTTACCCAAGGGGGGAATCTTCGATTCCCCAACCTGCACGTGACCCAGTCCATTAAGAGGCCCCAGCTGGGGGCACCTGCTGGCCGGGTGGCCAGGACAGTCTAGTGTGATGGGGCGGTTAGGTGTAGGGGGAAGGTGGTAGCCAATTGCTACGGATGCAATGGGCTGATTTTGTGCACCGCCCACAAAGATGGCCTTTGTGTGCCATGCCAGGAGGGGGAGGAGGTGGAGGGGGGGGAGGAGGAGGAGGTGGTGGTGGACCCCAAAGGGGTCAGCATTGAGCAATCTGCTCAGTGCTTGCTCCCGGTGGGAACAACCACCGGGCATTTTTTGTTGTCGGGGTGGGGGATCGGGAGGGAGGTGATTGCCCCCCTCACTAATGAGGAGGCGGGGGCGGTCGCAGGCCACCCCGATCAGTGCCCCTTGGCCAAGGTGTGCCATGGGGAGGCACTGCCCTGGCCCACCTTGCAAGGGCATGTTGGGATGAAGGTGCCGGCGGGCACCATTTTGGTGGTGAGGAGGGGGTTGTATGGGGGAGTGGCAAGGGTGGCCCCTGAGCAGGAGGGGGTGGCCCAGGTGGTGGAGTGGCGGCAGGTGGGGGAGTATGCGGCCGTCACGGACTTCGTGTGGCTGCGGAGGCTGGGCCTGGTGATGGACGACGCCAAGAAGGAGGGCCAAGGCATGTGTCCATGTCACCAGGTGTGAAAACTTCCCACAACACCCTGCTCTAACCCCTGCTCTAACTAGTTATCGCGCTAGGTTATCGCGTTCTAACTAGGTGCTCTAACTAGTTATCGCGCTAGGTTATCGCGTTCTAACTAGTTATCGCGGGGTTATCGCGGGTGGTTATCGCGGGGGTTATCGCGCGATAACCTAGTTATCGCGGGGGTTATCGCGCGGGTTATCGCGTGTTTTTTTTTTGTTTCTTTTGTTTTTTTCAGGCTACCATCTTGCAGCTGCCCCGCATCTTCGTCAAGGACGACGCCCAGGCAGCCGACGCAGCAGGCGGAGCGGCAGAAGCAGCGGGGGCACGGCCCGCCAAGCCGGTGGCGGCCCGGTTGGAGCTGGAGGGGGAGAAGAGGCTGCCGGAGGGGGCGTCGTGGCGGTTTGGGGAGCCTGGGGATGAGGCCTGCAGGATGGGGGGGACGGGATGGTACCGGCAGGTCACCATCACAGAGAAGGAGGGGGGGTTGGAGAGGAAGACCAACCTCACCCTCCCCTCCTATGTGTGGGTTGGGGGGGAAACGGCCAAGTGGCCGCAAGCCGCAGAGGGGGAAACGGTTGCGGCTTTTTTGTGTTTGTTTGGGATGAGCGACCCCCCCCAAAGGAAATCTTATTTCCTTTTGAGGGTGTGTTTTTTGTGGGAGGGGGAGTATACGGGGAGGGAAGTGTGGCAGAAGCTGCACAGGGGGGGGGACATCCACCAGGTTGGTGGGTATGACCCCCCCCCTTCTGTGGTGGACGCCACTGCCGATTGGGTTCGGCAGTATGCACCCAAGGGGGGAAGGCCGGGAAAAGGCCAGACGAAGCGGGGACCAGACGTGGTGGTGGTTGAGCCGGATGCCCCCCCCCCCCTTAGGGGTAAGGGCCAAACCCCCGCCCCCAAGCCCTCCCCCAAGCCATCGAAGGTGGCAAAGGTGGCGGCAGCCCAGCCCCCCCATGAGGCCCTGGACGTGGAGGCCTTGGGGGCCAGTGTGGCCACCCACGTGACGGACGCTTGCCAGGTTTTGGTGGAGCAGGCGGCCGCCACGGGGGTCGAGGCCGCACTGGCCAAGGGTCGGTCGGCCGACCACAAGTCGGCCTTGGCAAAGGCCGAAAGGGCCCAGGGCAACACCCAGCGTGCCCTGGACCAAGCCCTCAACCTGGCCGCCAAGAGGGGGGAGGAGGTGGAGGCGATGAGGGAGGCCCTGAGGAAGGCCCAGGAGGGGAGGCGGAAGGCGGAGGTGGAGGTGGCCCAGCTTAGGGTGGAGGTGGAGGGGCAGCGGAGGAGGGGGGATGACCTTGGGCAGCGCTTGGGGGTGGCTGAGGCGCAGGTGCGCAGCCTCACCTCCACCCTCTGTGCCTCCTTCGGGGCGCAGCAGGCCTAGCAGGGGCTGGCGCCGCAAGGGTTGCAGAGTCAGGGTAGCGGGAGTAGGAGTGGGAGCCAATGACTAGTGGATTTGCTCAAGGGGTTGCCCAAGGGCATTTTTCGTGGGGAGGAGCGATATGGGGCCCAAGTGGACATGTGCCACTTTGGCCTCGTGGGAAGTGGAAACCCAAACCCCTCTAATTTTAGGGCGACCCACATGGCCGCTGCTACCCTCAGGCCTGCCCTCACCCCCTTGGTAGCAGACCTCAATGGGTATTGCACCTCCAATGCTCCACCATGGTTCACATGGTGTAGCATCCAAATTGTTCGCCCCCAAGGGACGGACACCATGGGCCTCCACTCCCATTTGCGGGATGGGGCGCCCATGGCGCTTATTGTGTGTGTGGGGTCTTTCACGGGGGGTGAGTTTTGGGTGGAGAGTGGTGGCCTGCTGAATCCCTCCTTGAGGGAAAAAAAGCGGCACACCCGTGTGTGCAAGGGTAGGGCGGTGGAGGGTTGGGCATGCACCGCCACCCCCCAAGCCCCGGTGTTGTTCAACACCAGGGCACTACACGCTCCATTGCCATGGGAGGGCGAGCGATGGAGCGTGATTTTTTATAGTGCGGGGGGGGTTCTGCACTGCACACCTGTGTGGCGGCAGCAGCTGCTGTCCATGGGTTTTAGGGTGCCCAATGCTTCCTCTAACCCCTCCAGCTAGTGTTATTTGTGATTCGATTATTGTTCACTATTTCTATTACTGTTATCTGTGGACTCTGAGGAGGGGCAACTAGCCCGGAACATGTCCATTTGACTGATTTGAATTTGTGATTGTGGCGCCATGTACCCCGTGCCTGCACATTGTTGACATCTCCAAGGTTTCCTGGGTGCAAAATCAACGTTTGTGAAGGTTTTAGGGTGCCCAACGCTTGCTCTAACACCACCAGTTAGTGCGCACTAACCCCTGCTCTAACTAGTTATCGCGGGGGTTATCGCGCTCTAACTGGGTGCTCTAACTAGTTATCGCGGGGGGTTATCGCGCTCTAACTAGTTATCGCGGGGGGTTATCGCGGGGGTTATCGCGCGATAACCTAGTTATCGCGGGGGTTATCGCGTGGGTTATCGCGTGTGTTTTTTGGGCCCTTGCTTCAAAACCCTCCCTCATCTCGCGCCCAGGTCCTCTTATTCTTCATGGACAATGCTGTCAATGAGGCCCTGCGGGCTCTCAACACAGCCAACCTGCGGCGGTACACCGATCTGCAGTGCCCCAAGGCCCGGCGGCGGCGTTTGAAGGCGGTTCAGCGGCTGGTGCGAGTTCTATTTGGTGACCCAGACGTCGTGTGTGGCACCAACACCAAAGGCGAAGTTTGTTTAAGTGGTGGGGCGTGCACTGCCCTGTCTGGCCCACTTGGCGGCCATCTTGCATTAACAGCTCAGGAGCATGAGGCCCTGAGCATGCTACGCATGGCATGCAGCATGCATCTCTCCCAACGGGCCCTTTTGCGAATGCCCCGCCGTTGCACACAACGGGACCTAAGGACCGTTCGGCAACGGATCATGCCCTACTTTCCCCAAACCACCATTGTAAAGTCTACCACAGGCCGCAATAGGGCAGCTGCCCATGTGCCTTTGCAATCAATTGTGCAAAATGCAATATCTATGGCCCGAGTTATTGGGAAACCCCCCCCTAGTGGCGTTGCCATTATTGTTATTTCAGTTGATGCGACTTCTCTGTGGAAGGCATCCTCTACCCGTGCGGATGTATGGGTTAATGTATGGGGGGGGGCAAAATATGCTTCGAAGGTGAAGCTATGGGCCTCATGGTTTTGCATGGATGGCGGGGATGAACAGGCTTTTTTGAGAAGCCTCGACATCTCCGCCAACCTCAACCAAAAGGTGAGGGATGTGGAAGAGGACGTTGTCCTCTTTCAAAACCAATTTTTGACTTGCACTGTCATTTTGACAGGGGATGGGAAGGGGATGCAAGCAATGGGGGGGGCTGGGTCTAAGTGTTGGTTGTGCAAAGACCCCAATGGGATTGTTGAGCAAAGGGGGGTGGAGTCCACCTCAAGATGGGGGTCATTCTTGAGAAGTGTGACCCCTGATAGGCGGCCGGGGGACTACCAACATGCAGCATGCCGCATCCTAAACGGCATTGCAAAGCGCATTGAGACCACCCTTCAGGCCCTCCCCCCTGGTACCCCTGGTAAGGCCCAAGCTCTTGCAGCTTTGCAGGCCTTCAAACAAGCCCTCAAGGATGAGACCTCAGGCATCCCTCTTAGGGAACGCCTCCCTTCGGCCTCGAGGGCCACAGAAAAAGATTTCGATCTAACCAGCACCAAAGTTTTCCTAACCTCCCCCCCCTTCCAAAGGCAATTTGTGGAATGCCTCAAAGAGCATGTCCCCACAGTGAGGACCCCTGGGGGACCTATGTTATGGGTTGTTGTGCATGTCATGGTGAAATGCATTGAGGGTTTGTATGAGCTTTGGAGGGTGAGGGAGTTGTACACTCTAACCCAAGTGGAACGCCACCGTGCGTTGACCACAAAATTTTCAAAAGCGTGGGGAGACTCAGGTTGGTCCCCCACCAGGTGGATCCATTGGTGCTTGGCACATTCCACCTTTTTTGCCGAGAAATGGAGGAACATTTTTCAGTTTTCCTCCATCCCAACGGAGTATCGGCATGGGCCTTACAAGAGGAGGCTCAAAAATTGTTTTAAGGGTTGGTCCTTGGTGAGGCCAAGTATGTCCCTCCGCCACATGCACCATTGCATGTCCATGAACGCCCTGGAGCAAGGGCTTTTGGGGCTGGAGGCAGCCAAGGCCTCAGACATTGATGACTTTGTATGAAAAAAGACCATACATGCTTTGTGCCAAGTGTTTTCTGTTGTTTGTCCTAGTGAGGGATGGAGGAGGGGTGCGCGATAACTACCCGCGATAACTACGCGATAACTGAGTTATCGCGCGATAACTAGCGCGATAACTAGTTAGAGCAGGGTGCTCTAACTGCGTTCTAACTCTGTTCTAACTGTGCTCTAACTCTTTGACCCCCCCCCCAAAAACCACCCCTACAATGAGGGTTATGTGGGGAAAGAAAGGGGATGGGGGGTTTTTGAGGGTGCTGAATCCATTTTTTTAGGTGGTTTGCCCCAAAATTAAGGGTAGGTGGGTGTTCCAGAAATTGCGTTCTAACTAGGGGTTCCGCACCACGCCCTAGAACGCTGCAATGCGCCGGGCACAGCCCGCACTTGGTATATCACGTCCAAGCGTGGTGGGAAGGGACAACAGGTCCCCCGCATCTCATCCGACCCCTCCAAAATGGTGACCGGCTTGCTAGCACACTCGCTTAGCCTAGTCAACCACGGCGCAACATCCGCCCAGCTCACGGAGCAATCCACGTTGGGCAGCAGGTAGATCATGTCCCGGGGCGAGATTTGCATGCTATGCATCCGCCATAGGACGCATCGTTGTTCGCTCTTGTAATGCGGGATGATATCATCCCTATGTGCGTTGGAGCGCTCCATCACTAGCAAAATGCTACTATCGGGCTGCACTTCCGCCGTGTATGGTTCACGAAGCTCGGCCGTAACAACAGCCTCTCGGTCACCCACGCGGCGCCTAATGTGCCGGTCGGATGTCACGAGTGAGAATGGTCCCTTTTCGGGCATTGTTGGTTGCCCCTATGAGGGGATTGCATCCACAATTACGTGGGGGGTGGGTCTGCATGGTGCCGCGCTGGGCCTGCTTGGGAGGGGCGGATTGTGACCCATTGCTGAGGAACTGCTTGCAATGAACCTTCAATGAACCGTTTTCAGCTTTCAATGAGCTTTCATTTGGGGCTAAGTGACCTTTTCGCGCGCTCAGTGCACGCTCAATAAGCTTTTAGTTAGCGTGCGAAAAGGTCACTTAGCCCCAAATGAAAGGTCACTGAAAGGTGAAAACGGTTCATTCACCTTCCCGTCCCCGGCCGTTTTTGCTATTGGCCTTGCACCAACCAACGCAGACCACGTGACATGCGGAGACAACCGGGGATGCGAGGGAGATGAAGGGGAGGGGGCTACCACACCCCTCGAGGAAATAAGGTTCCTCCGTAGTGAAGTTGGGGACCACCTGGGTCCACCCCAGTACGATGGGACACACACAAAGTGTTTTCCACCAACCCCATTTACCACTCCCACGGTGTAAGGGGTTGCGGCAGGACCGCTTTTTGAGTGGAACCTTTGTGACCCCAACATGTGCAGTATATCCATACTGCAGATCGTTGGTGTCAACGATCTCCAACCCAACTTGTCTAGGTGAGGTATCTAGCTTCCCGGTCTACCAGCACAAATCGTGCACAGCATCCACCGGACAGCGGAAGCGGATGGCCTGCAGGTTTGGATGTACCGAGGGCAACTTATCGGTGACCTGGTACATCCAACCGTTACCTAGAAGGGTTGCATCAAGAACGTTGATGTGGGCCACATCTGGGGGGGAGGGAAGCTGCTGCGCCCCCGTGGCCAATGGCTGCAGGTCTTCCGTAGCCACTCTTATGTACCCAGCCTTAGTGAACGAGGTGGGTGTACGGGGGAGCCCAAGGAAGGCCTCCAAGGCCTTCACACACGTAGCGTCCCGGTGAGTGGTTCCGGACATAGGAGAATAAAGCTCTGGGTGAGGAAAGAGAGGATACAAGGGGATGTTCTCACCAAATGAAAACCCTCCGGGTGTCCGATACCATTGGTCATGTAACTAGCAACCTGCGGCGAGAAGGCAAAGTTGGGGATGGGCTGGGCGAGGGCAAAATGGGAGGAAGGGAGGTATGGTTGCATTACCCTTGAATGAACCTTGAACGAACCCCAAAGCGACCAAATCTAGCTATCAGTGAAAGCTAAGTGAAAGCGCAGTGAAACCTCAGTGAAAGCTAAATGAAAGCTAAGTGAACCCCGGACTGAGGGCTCACTTGCGGTTCAGTCGGGGTTCATTTACTGGGCTCAGTCGAATTAGCCTTAAAAAAAAGTTCCTTCCACCAACCAACTTGACCAAACATCCATGCAAATCACCAAAACACATTAAAAACACATTCCCTAGCAGCACTAGGCAAAGGAACCGCACATGACCCCCAACTTCACAAGTCCTCTCACCCACTAATGAAACACAGGTACAAGCCGGGGCACGCGTGTCCCCTCCCACTTTTCCTCCTGTCCCGGCTAACGCAAAACAGCTACACCTGGCACGTGCCAATCCCACAAAACGGCTACAGCCGGGGCGTGCGAGTCCCTTGCCCACCTTCCCTCCCATCCGGGACAACGCGAAACGCAAGACGGCTACAGCCGGGGCGTGCGCACCCCGTGCGAGCCTTACGTGGTATCCCGGCTAACACAGAACGGCTACAGCCGGGGCGTGCGCGTCCCCTGCCCACCTACCGTTCCGTCACGGCCAACGCAGAATGGCCACAGCCGGGGCGTGGGCGTCCCCTGCCAAGCTTTCCTCCCGTGCCAGCTATTGCAGAACGGCAAGAGCCAAGGCGTGCGTGTCCCCTTTCCGCCTACCCTCTGTCCCAGCTAGCGCAGAACGGCTACGGCCGGGGCGTGTGTGTCCCCAGACCACATTCCCTCCTGTCCCGGCTAACGCGGAACGGCTACAGCTGTGGCGTGCGTGTTTTTTTGCCACCTACCATCCCGTCCTGGCTAACGCAGAACGGCTGCAACCGGGGCGTGCGTGTCCCCTCCCCACCTTCCCTCTTGTCCCGGCTGACGCATAACGGCTACACCCGGGGCGTGCGTGTCCCCACACCACCTTCCCTCCCGTGCCGGCTCACGCAAAACGGCTACAGCCGGGGCGTGCGTGTCCCCTTCCCAACTTCCCTAGTGTCCCGGCTCATGAAGAACGACACAGAATTGTAGCGTCCCGGAATGTAAGTCAACTGAAGGTCAAATTTGCTGACGTACTCATGCCAACGGCCACTTCTCCTAGCAGGACCACCAGGGGTATCCACTTGCTCTGTCCTCCGGCTTTCAAGCGACTTGTGATCCGTCAGAACCTCGACGCGGTGGCCCATGATCCAGCGGTCATAGCGCCATAGGGCACAGCGGATTGCATAGGCTTCTTGCTCCCTTGGACTTCAATTTCGTTGTCTTGTTGTAAGCTTGCAAGACCAGAAAGCCATGGGCTGATGGTAACCTTTGTCCATCACTTGCTCGATCGTAGCGCCTGTGGCGTAACGACTAGCGTCTTTAGGACTATCACAAGGTCTTCCATCCAACCGCTCGGCCTTCAAAGTAAATACATTTGCCAGTGCTTCCTTGAGACCAGTGAATGCCACGTCACATTCTGGCGTCCACTTGAGCTTGACTTGAGATCCCTTCTTTCTTTCTACCTTGCCAACCTTGAGTAACTCCGTCAAGGGACCACCGTATTTGGCGTAGAGAGGCAGGAACTCGTGGTAGTAATTGCAGTAGCCTAGAAAGGCAGGAAGCTGCGTGATGGTTTTAGGCCTTTCCCAGAGCTGCAAGGCAGCCGTCGTGCTTGCGGCAGGTCTCCTTGTCCCATCTTCCAAGACCGAGCCGCAGAATTTTACACTTTGGGGGAACATTTTGCCCTTCTTGGGTCCACACACGAGCTTCTCATGTCAGAGAACATCGAGGACTTTGCGAACTTGTTCCTCGTGCTTCTTCATGCACTCTTCAAAGTTTCCCCCCAATGCCCAGTGGCGTGGCAATTAGAAGGTCGTCGATGTAAATGGTGCAGAATTCTTGTACATCCAGTGCTTTGTGCTTCTGAAACAAGACATTCACCATCATCTTCTGGAACATTGACGGCCCATTCTTGAGGCCCATAGGCATCATAGTCCACTGGAGACTGCCGGAGGGTGTGCACATCGCCGTCAGGTGCCTATCCTCGTTTCAAAGGGGCATCTGATGAAAGCCATGGCGCAGATCTAGCACGGTGAAGAGCTTGCCCTTTCCCCTTTTGGTGATTCCCTCCTCCATTAAGGAAAGAGGATGCGCATCAGGAAGGGTGGCGGCTTTTAGGGCCAAGCATCTATGCTGGCTTGGTCAGCAGGTGGGGGTTTTGGCACTGTAAATGGTGTTGAACACCACTCAGAGCTCATGCATCCCTCCAGCGTGCCGAACTCATTCAGATTGCTCTTGATAATCTTTCGCTGGGCGCCTGCTTTTGTGCCGTGGAGATTGAATGGCCGTGGTTTGTGAATTTTTGAGCCTTGAACTATCTCCATCTTGGCTTCCCCATGTTCACCTCGAATGGGGGCATTCTTCCACAACTTGTTACTCAGCACAGCGTCTTTAAAATCTTCGAACACTGTGTCCCGTCTTGTAGCTATCTTGTCTCTGTAGATGTGATTCTCTAATTTAATCACCGACATCATGTCCACCAAATTGCAAATTGTTGGATGTGCTGTCATGTTCTCTGCCACTCCATACCAAACTTCTTCGTCGCATTGTTGGCGGTTGAAGCTCACTTTAGCTTGCTCCACAGTGGGATCCCACCAATGAAGGGGGTCCACGAATGTCTTGAAGGGATGGTCGGCCGAAAGCACCTGCATGCCTGTCGATGGAGGCGAGATTCTTGGAGATTTGTCATCATTCTTGATTGAAATCTTGACATTTTTGACTTGAATCCTGTCTGATGGGGACGATTTGGACTGGATGAAGGGGGTTCCTCGGGGGACTGTTGTTGTCCTTCCCTCCCTCCGCAACGATGTGTCGCGATTCTGCTCTCGGTCGTCTCTATCCACCTCGATTTCGTAGATTCTTGAGGAATCGGAAATCATATCTCCTGTTCCCATCTCGCTTGATTCTTGCCAATAATCTCTCAGATCCCCGTCAACTAAGCACGCCAACGTGATTCCCGAACACTGTGGCAAAGGTTTGCCATTGTCTTCGCAATACAGCTTTACTCCCTTGTGAGGCAAATCGACAATGTCGATCGAAAAGTTCGTAATGTCCTTGAACAATGATTGCTTTGGCCAATTGGGGACGATTCAGATCGCTTTGGCGCCGGATTGCTTCAGCTTCTTCACAACACGAGGGAAAGTGTCGAGGGGAGGATTGATCAAAAGCGGTTCAGACCAGTCCTTGCTCCAGGCATCCTCATAGAACGTCGCAAATCTTTTCTTGGTCGTGTTGGCAAAGGCGTCAACTTGTGAACAAAATCCATGGTTCTTTTGGAAATAATCCACCACAATGTCCCGCCATTTGTCAACGACACGACATCAAACTGACTTCCACTCCTTGCATTTCAATGATTCTATCCATCGATCTTCAGAGTCCGCTTGATTCCTTTGAAATCCCTACTCATCTTCCAGAATTTGTAGCTTATTTTGCTCCTTGAAGTGTTGATCACTCTTGGTGAACGGATGTAGATAGTACAGCTCGGATGCGTTGTTGGCCGACGCATCCTGAGCAAAGCATGTCCTGTGCTGCATAGGCGACACAGGATGAGCGTGAAGCCAGGGTTGACCCAGGAACAAATCATACTTTATGGTGGTCTCATCGAATTTTCTAGCGAACCACTCAACCTTCACTTCCTCCGTGCTCCAGACGGACTGCTTCACCAAGCGTACGGCCAGATATGCTTCCCTTTTCCCACCTTCAAGGCGATGTCCGCTTAAGCCTTCCAGCTGGACAAGCTTCAGCGAAATCTTGGCTTCATCCTCCTGCACGAGGCCTTTCCTCACCAGATTCACCTCGGATCCATTGGCAATAAGACACTTGGCCACTTTGATCTTGCCATCAGCCGTCTTGACCTAGATCCAGCAGACAAATTGGCGCCTTTTGCCACAACGGGCAGCGCTCAAAACCCATCTAGGGTAGAGGAGGCCAGAAGAGCGAGCCAGGCGAGCCCAGCACCGTTCATCCACAGCCCCTACTACCTTTATGGGCTTAGGGCTTGGCCAATCAACCTCAATGTTGGGGGTTGGGTAAAGTTGGCTTCCCTATTGCCACTCTTCTTCCCCAGACGGCTGGACTTCATGTCTTGGTCCTTCATCCACCACTACTTCTACCGCTTCGGTGGAATTCATTCCTCTTCCATGTCCGCGTCCACCGAAGGATTTTCTGCCACCTCGTTTCCTACCACCCTGCCTTTTGTTGTTGGAGGTGTTTGGATTGGGGTTGGATTTGTTGGATTTGCCCTTGCCACGACCTCCAGAGTCCTTGCCCTTGCTAAAGGTCTTGTTTGCCGGCTTCTCCGCGTACAAGGGGTTGACATTAAACTGACAATCCTCTTGATTCCTACACACTTGGGGCTTTCCCCTCCTTTTCCACCTAATTTTGCACTGGATTCTGTCCATTTTGATCCGTTTTGATCTCTGCCTTGCTGTGAGTAATCTTTCGGCCCCCAGTCCCTATTCTTGCCTTGGGACTGTCCTTTTCCTTTCCCACTTCGATGCTTGTCGTGACTCTGCACGTGGTCATTTTGGCGATTTTTTTCTTGTCCACATTTTCCAAATGGATTAGCAACTTTTCCATGTATAATCTTCAGGTCCGAAGCTTGCCAGCGGTGATGACCCATAGAATGTGTAGCTGCACGTTGGTCTTTGCCCCTAGACAAACATACTGCACAACCATTGTTGGTCACAACGTTCACCCAGGTACAAAATCCCTTGGAATCTGGAGCTTTTGGGCTTTCCTGATTGGCAAATTTTTCCAACTGATCCCAAACTTGATCCACAGAATAAGAAAAAACCCAGGGAAAAACTTGAAGTAGACTGCCCTTGTACGGGATCTTGTTGTGGCCCATCCTTATGAAGAACTTAGCTACTTTGCTGTCATGAAACTACACCCTCCAGCGACCTTGCCGTACAATAATCTTCTTCATTCCAACTGAACTAACAGAATTCAATACATCTCTTACCTCCATCTTGGTCATTACTTTTGGTAATCCACGCACCTCTGTCCAGTGACCATTGACTTTCTTATTTGCCTCACTGTCACGGATCTTACCCTTTGTCTCCGGAGCCAATTTCCTCAGCAAATTTTTTTTCAATTCGCCTTCTGAAAGTCCTTCTTCGGCGCTCTCCGGGGCCTCGACCAAAAACTCCCAATCTTGCCCTGCTATTTGAACCTCTTTGAGAAACAACTTTTTGATCATTTTGAAGTTCTCGAGCTGGTGCCTGTAATGATCCTCAGCGAGTATTGAGCCTTTCTTCTTGAGAGCACTCAGTCTTTTTGCTCTTGCAAAGTGGCGTCCAATCTAACTCGCCCGCTTTCCCTGATAAACTGACACGAAGCCCTTAGACCACCCTCCCTCCCGTCCCGGCTCATGCACAACGCCTACAGCCGGGGCGTTCGCGTACCCTTCCCTTCCTTCTTCCCGTCCCGGGTAACGCAGAACGGGTACAGCCGGGGCGTGCGCGTCCCTTGCCCACCTTGACTCCCGTCCCGGCTAACGCAGAACGGCTACAGCTGGGGCGTGCGTCCCCCGCACCACCCTCCCACCCGTCCAGCCTAACGCAGAACGGTTACGTCCGGGGTGTGTGTGTCCCCTCCCACCTTCCCTCCCATCCCGGCTAACGCAGAATGGCCACAGCCGTGGCATGCGCGTCCCCTGCCAACCTTCCCTCCCGTCCCGGCTAACGTAGAACGGCTACAGCCGGCGCGTGCGCGTGCCATGCCAACCTACCCTCCTGTCCCGGATAACACAGAACGGCTACTGTTGGGGTGTGTGTTACCCTTGCTCACGTCCCCTCCCGTCCCGGCCGGCGTAGAACGGCTACAGCCGGGGCGTGCGTCTCCCTAGACCACCTTCCCTCCCATCCTGGCCAATGCAGAACGGCTATAGCCGGGGCTTGCGTGTCTCCTTCGCACGCGTTAGCCCGGACGGGAGGGAAGATGTTTGGGGACACTCACGCCCCGCTCAGTAGCCGTTCTGTGTTAGCCAGGACGGGACGGAAGGTGGTTTGGGGACACGTACGCCCCGGCTGTAGCCATGCTGCGTGATTCTGAAGGGGAGGGAAGGTGGTCTAGGGACACACACGCCCTGGGTGTAGGCGTTCTGCGTCAGCAAGGATGGGATGGAAGGTGGGCAGGGGACGCGCACGCCCCGGCTGTAGCCGCTTTGCGTTGGTAGGGACGGGAGGGAAGGTGGGAAGGGGACACGCATGCCCCGGGTGTAGCCGTTGTGCGTTAGCCGGGAAGGGAGGTGAGGTGGGCAGGGGACGCGCACGCCCCAGCTGTAGCCGTTCCGCGTTAACAAGGACAAGATGGTAGGTGGGAAAAGGACACGCACGCCCCGGCTATAGCCGTTCTGCGTTAGCCAGGACGGGAGTGAAGACACGCACGCCCCGGCGGTACGCGTTTTGCGTTAGCCACAACGGGGGGGAAGGTGGTCTAGGGACACACAAGCTCCGGCTGTGGCCATTCAAGGTTAGCCGGCAGGGGAGGGAAGGTGGGAAGGGGTCACGCCTGCCACGGCTGTAGCCGTTTTGCGTTGGCCGGGATGGGAGGGAGAGTGGTCTAGGGACTCGCACGCCTCAAGTGCAGCCCTTCCGCTTTAGCCGAGACGGCAGTGAAGGTGGGCAGGGGAGGCGCATGCCCCCGCTGTAGCCGTTGTGCGTTAGCCGGGACAGGGGCAACGGTGGGCAGGGGACACACACGCCCTAGTTGTAGCCGTTCTGCGTTAGCCGGGACAGGAGGGACGGTGGGAGGACACGCATGCCCCAGCTGTAGCTGTTCTGCGTTAGCCGTGACGAGAGGGAGGGTGGTCTGGGGACGCGCACGCTCCGGCTATGGCCGTTTTGCATTATTCGGGACGATAGGGAAGGTTGGTAGGGGTAACGCACGCCCCGGCTGTAGCCGTTGTGCGTTAGCCTGGACGGGACGGAGGGTGGTGTGGCGACTCCCACGCCCTAGTTGTAGCCGTTCTGCTATCTTCCCGTCTCAGCTAACCGAGAACGGGTACAGCCGGGGCGTGCGAGTCCCCAGAACACCTTCACTCCTGTCTCGGCTAATGCAGAACGGCTACTGCCGGGGCTTGCGTGTCCCCTTCGCACGCGTTATTTCCGAAGGTAGGGAAGGTGGTTTGGGGACACACACGCCCCGGCTATAGCCGTTCTACGTTACCCGGGACAAGACGGAAGGTGGTTTGGGGACACGTACGACCCGGCTCTAGCCATGCTGCGTGATTGTGAAGGGGAGGGAAGGCGGCCTAGGGACACACATGCCCCGGGTGTAGGAGTTCTGCGTCAGCAAGGATGGGATGGAAGGTGGGCAGGGGACGCGCTCACCCCGGCTTTAGCCGTTTTGCGTTGGCCGGGACGGTGGGGAAGGTGGGAAGGGGACACGCATGCCCCGGCCATAGCTGTTCTGCGTTAGCCGGGAAGGGAGGTAAGGTGGGCAGGGGACGCGCACGCCCCAGCTGTAGCCGTTCCGCGTTAGCAAGGACGGGATGGTAGGTGGGCTACAGCCGGGCTGTGCGTTTCCACAGACCACCTCGTCTCCCTGCCTAGAGCTGCTGTGCTAAGGGGTGGGGAACCATTCCCTCCGCCCTATGCTATGGCGCACAGGGTTGGGGAACCCAATTCCTCCGCCCTGTGCTGTGGTGCACAGGGGCGGGCAGCCTGCCCCCCCCCCCCCGGTGCCAAGGTGCACGAGGGAGGGTAACACAGTCCCTCTTCCTTGTGCAGTGGTGCACAGGGGAAGGGAACGCCATCGCCCCACTCTATGCTTTGGTGCAAAGGGGAGGGGACCCTATCCCTCCGTCTTGTGCAGTCGTGCACAAGGCTGGGGAACCTATCCCTCCGCCCTATGCCAAGGTGCACACGGGAGGGGAACAGAGTCCTTCCGCCTTGTGTTGTGGTGCACAGGAGAGGGGACCCTTTCCCTCCGCCCTGTGCTAATGAGCTCACGGGTGGGGAACCTTTCCCTCCGCCGTGTGCTAAGGCGCACACGGGAGGCGCACCCAGTCCCTCCGCCCTGTGCTGTGGTGCACAAGCGAGGGGAACCTGTCCCTCTGTCTTGTGCTATGGTGCACGGGGTTGGGGAACCAGTCCCTCCACCCTGTGGAGTAGTGCACAGGTGTGCGGAACCGGCCCCTGTGCCCTTTGCCATAGTGTACAGGGGCGGGGAACCCAGTCCTTCCGCCCTGTGCTGTGGTGCACAGGGCCGGGGAACCAGTCCCTCCGCCGTGTGTTGTGGTGCACGAATGGGGGGGGACCCGTCCTTCCGAGCTGTGCATCTGTGCTCAGGGGTGGGGAACTTGTCCCTCCGCGCTACGTTGAGGTGCCCAGGGGAGGGGAACAAGTGCCTCCGCCCTGTGCTGATGTGCGCAGGTGTGGGGCACATGTCCCTAAGCCCTATGCTATGGTGCACAGGCGTGGGGAACCAGCCTCTGTGCCCATTACCGTGGTGCACAGAGGAGGGGGACTTGTCTACGCCCTTTGTTGTTGTGCTATGGGATGGGGAACCTCTCCCTCCGCACTGTGCTGATGACCTCGGGGTGGGGGTCCAGTCCCTCCGCCCTGCGTTGTGGTACACACGGGAGGGGAACCCGTACCTCCGCCGTGTGCTCGTAAGCTCGGGGGTGGGGGTTCAGTCCGTCTGCCCTGCGTTGTGGTACACATGGGAGGCGAACCTATCCCACCGCCCTCTGTAGTGTGCTCAGGTGTGGGGAATGTTTCCCTCCGCCCTCTGTTTTGGTGCACACGGGTGGGGAACCTGTCCCTCCCCCCTCTACCATGGTGTGCGGGGCTGGGGAACTTGTCCCTCCGCCCTGTGCTATGGTGCACACGGGTGGGGAACCTGTCCCTCTGCCCTGTGCCAGGTGCGCAGGGGTGGGGAACGTGTCCCTCCGCACTGTGCTATGGTGCACAGGTGTGGGAAATCCTGTCCCTCCGGCCCATGCCAAGGGGCGCAGAGGAGAGGAACTTGTCCCTCCGCCATGTGCTGATGTGCTCAGGGCTGGGGAGCCTTGTCCCTCCGCCCTGTTTCTGTGGGCTGGGTGGGAGGAGAACCCGTCCCTCCGCCCCGTGCTGATGTGCACAGGGGTGTGGAACGTGTCCCTCCCCCCTGTGCTGTGGTGCACATTGGAGGGGAACCTGTGCCTCCGCCATGTGCTGATGTGCGCAGTGGTGTGGAATCTGTCCCTCCCCCCAGTGTTGTGGTGCACAGGGGTGGGGAACCCGTCCCTCCACCCAAGCGAACCTAGAAGGGCGGCATCTGGTGTGTGCCTGTCCCCAGAACACCTTCCCTCCCGCCCCGGCTAACGCAGAGGGGCTACATCTGGGGCGTGGGTGTCCCCAAACCACCTTCCCTCCCCAGCCGCCTAACGCAGAACAGCTACAGCCGGGGCGTGCGCGTCCCCTACCCACCCACCCTCCCGTCCCGGCTAACGTAGAACGGCTACAACTGGGGCGCGCACGTCTGCACACCACCTTGCCTCCCGTCCCGGCTAACGCCAAATGGCTACAGCCAAGGCGTGTGCGTCCCCTGCCCACCTTCCCTCCCGTCCCGGCTAACGCAAAATGGCCACAGCCGAGGGGTGTGTGTCCCCAGACCACCATCCCTCCCGGCCCGGCTAACGCAGAACGGCTACATGCGGGGCGTGTGTGTCCCTTGAACTCCCCTTCCTTCCCCGGCTAACGCAGAGCGGCTACAGCATGGGTGTGGGTGTCCCCAAACCACCTTCCCCCCCCCGGCCGGCTAACGGAGAACGGCTACAGCCAGGGCGTGCGCGTCCCCTACCCACCTACCCTCCCGTCCCGGCTGTCACACAACGGCTACACCTGGGGCGTGCGCGTCACCTGCGCACCTTCCCTCCCATCCCGGCTAACGCAGAATGGCTACAGCCGGGGCGTGCGTGTCCCTCGACCACCATCCCTCCCGGCCCGGCTAACACATAACGGCTACGGCCGGGGCGTGCACGTCCCCTACCCACCCACCCTCCCGTCCCGTCCAACGCAGAATGGCTACAGCTGGGGCGTGCGTGTTCCGAGACCACCATCCCTCCCATCCCGGCTAACGCAGAACGGCTATAGCTGCGGCGTGCTAGTCCCCAAACTACCATCCCTCCCGTCCCAGCTAACGCAGAACGGCTAGAGCTAAGGCGTGCGTGTCTTCAAACCACCTTCCCCCCCGGCCTGGCTCACACAGAATGGCCAGAGCTGGGGCGTGCGCGTCCCCGACCCACCTTCCCTCCCGTCCCGGGTAACGCAGAACAGCTACAGGCGGGGCGTGCGTGTCCCCAGACCACTTTCCCTCCCGGCCTGGCTAACGCAGAACGGCTACAGCCGGGCCTAGTGGCTACATAACCCATGCCGCCCGAGGCGTCCGTGGAGAATGGCGCAAGGTGTCAGATAGCTACCCCAAAGATGCATCCGGCTAGTTGGAGAGTGATCAGCAATTCATCAACGAGCCGGCCAAGTAGCTAGTAGCTGAGTTGCGCGTGGCTTGTTAGCTAAACACCAGCCCTCGTGCAAAGCCCAAGTCCATCGATACAAAAAATGACCTCATCTTCAAGCGTACATTCTGCAACTACTTGTAGCGGGTGCATGTTTTGTAGGCTTTTCACTTCACTATATTTTCTTCCTCCTGATTGGTGTACCAATGGTGGAGCGTATAAGCATGCTATTATGTTGGCCCCATCCAAGTGCCTTGGTGGCCTATAATGGTGGCACTAATGTTGGCCATAGCCCTGTCAAGACTCTTTTCTTGAGCCTGATTTTGTTTCTAGTGCCAATTACACCACGTGATGCGACGTTTCTTTTGGCCAAGTCCCAACTAATTGGTGGCCACACAGAGTACTTGGTGCTTTGTGGAATCGGCTTCCCATCATTAATTTTGCTAAGGGGTGCTGTACGGAACCGGCAATTGTACATATTGCGCAAATTGCAAAAGTTGCATTTATTTCAAGTTTTGAATTTTTTTTATAATTGACACAATTTTACGGCAAAAAAAAGGTACACGCATTTATGCAAAAAAAATTGCATGACTTCAGGGGTTTTTTTGTACACGAGTTGCATTTTTCACATTGTCTGCCTCTTGTTGCAACCTTTGAGAGCGCAATGGCTTCAATTTGGTTCACAAAAAATGCTCCCCACAGAATTGTAAGAGGGGGGGGGTCTGGGTGGGTCCAAAGTCGGATGGGTGGGTCTTGTCCAAAATACCCCCCCCCCCTCTTATAAACGAAGCCTGCTGACAACGGTCCCATCCATACGGTTTGTTGGCCCAGTTGAACATGTCTAAGCCGACTGGAAAATGCGCGTGTAGTTGTATCAGATGTGTTTTCCAGCTTCCCATTATGCCCAGGACATTGGCTTTCGCGTACCATCCAGAATGCCTTAACTCAATATAGGGGACCACAGCTCCCTACCTGCACCTGCAAAAAAGCATTGTCATCAGCCATCATTCGGTTGGGGGAGAATAGGAAAAAAATGTGAGGGACTCCCATCCTACAATGAAATTGTCTGATACCCTTAGTATCCTTGGGTGGTGAAAGTTGCCTCTTGGAAACTGCCCGGGCACGTGGTGCAGAAGTGGTGCTCAAAACAGGCCGCAGAGAGGCCTTTCTCAGCACTCAAGCAGTACAAAGTGTACAGACAGATGCAGCCAGGCAGGCATGCGGGCAAGTGGCCAGACAGACAGCTCGACAGGCGGACATCATCGAGGCTGCATCATTTGCCTCTCAAACCATGTTGTCAAGCTCCAGCTCACTGTCTGGTACTGGATCTCACTACCGACACAAAGATCTCAAAAATACAGGGAACACAGCAACCCCATATCCCCCTTGGCTTCCCCTCGCCCCTGTGCCTCACGCTCCTCCTCAGGTCACTGTCTCCTTTCGGCTCCCGATCATCGTCGCCCACACTCAGACCCCAATTCCCGTCGCGCTGGCCATTCCGGTCCCAGTCACGGCTCCGTGGTGCTCAACCACGGCCCCCCGGCGCGCCCTCAACAAACCCCCTGCAGTTGCCTTCGGGGCCCAGTGCCCCCAGCCCATTGACACGGCCGTCCGCCACACTGGCCGCCACCGCCCCAGTGCCGCGGACCGTGTCCACAAACCCCCTGCAGCGGTTCGCACCAGGCCCTCTGGATGCCCCCAACAACCCCCTGCAGCCGCGGCCACGCCGCGCCTCAATGGTGGCTCAGGGGCGGCTGTGGCAGCAGAACAATGCGGTCCTTACGATCCCCAGTTGCATGGGCGCAGACAGCCCCGACTCCTGGTCGGATGATGGGGAAAGTTGCTTGCCGTTGTCCGCCCGTAACGCGGGGGCCTCCTCCCGCGGGCTGTTCTCTCCTATGTCAGGGTCATCGCAGCATCCGAGGGGGCCAGGGCCGCGCCCGCCAAACAGGCCAAGGAAGTAGCCTGTCGACCTATCCCAACTGAGTTCCGTGAAGACAGCCCTGGCCGCCGGTGCTGTTGAACACTCAGCAACACTCTCGGGCCGGCGGGAGGCGGCATCGATGGTGGGCGGATGACGACCTACGCGGAAGAGGCATTTCTGGGGCACAGTGTATTGGACCGCCGCAGTGCCTCTTGTTGTGTAGCACTGAGCCACGGCTTGCGCCTTTGTCAGCGGGGGGTCAGCGCCATGCGCTTCACCCAAGGAAGTCCTGAGGGCTGCTTCCCGTCAATCGCTCAGTCATGGGCCGCCCAGCCACGGCAGTGTGCTGTGGTCTGCCATTTCTGCACCACGCGCGCAGTCACAGACCCCGTCGCCTTCCGGCAGTATCAGTGCTGCGTGTGTCTGCCCCGGCCTTCCCTCTGACACATGCAACCCCGGGGCGTGGCCTTGGGTGCCGTGCTGGCCATGCCTGCTGCCCCCCCCCCCCCCATGTACAACGTGCAGCCTTTGTGCTTTGCGTGTCCGTGCCCTTTCGTGTTGCTGTTTATGTTTCGGGGGCGCAGGTCCCTCTGACCCTCAGCTAACCTCCCGCCCCCCTCCCACGTCCTGCCTGCTGCTCCTCCCGCCTCCCAATGTGTGTCTCTGTTGCATGTTTGTTCGGAAACGAAGGTGCCTGCGCATCGGTACTGCCGTGACCCGAGCCGGTGGTCCACGACCTGGACCCCCTTGACCAAGGGGTCGTATGGCTCTAATCCCAGCGTCCCGCCCAAAATGTATGTCGCCGAAATGGCAGGCTGATGTGCATTGAATTGAGGCCGTCAGCACCAACCGGGTTGCATGAACGGAGAAGGTGAAGAGCTCCACAACTCTGGGCTGTATTTAGCCCTGACTGGCTCTCGTATAACTGTCAATTCCGGAGTGGAGAGTGTCAAAAAAAGAAGCCCCCAAAAGTAGCGGCGGGGTCTGGGCCGGTGGCTCAATGCTCTCTGGGAAATCCGGCACGGAAAGAACTTTTGAGGTTGAAGAAAAAATTGGTTCGAAAGTCTTCACTGAATCCCTGACATATGATGACCTTTACAGACCCCCTTGTCGCGTTGTTTTCAAACAATAACATGTTTGCCTTGTCTGAAACTTGGGGTCCAAGTTCATTTCCGGGCCATGCTGGGGGGCTTCAAGGGAGCCTCTATGGGTGGGTAGGGGAGCGTCCAGCCAGAGAGAGCCCCCTGCAATTAAAAGTCTGAGAGCCCCTCTGTCATGCAATCCTCCACGTTTGACGTACGCCCTGCCCCTTGAAGACACGTTTCATCCTGTCCCCCCCCCCCCCCACATACTACACTCCACTGAACCCACCAGCAACAACTTTGTTGCCCGGGATGACGGCGGTGGGCTCACCCTGAGAGTCAGCACCAATCCTCATGTGAATCTATCAACAGCTCTAGGAAAGCCCTTTTTCTTGCGTTGACCAGGGACAGGTCGCAGGGCCTGTTGCCAAAGGAGGAGTGGAGGTGGAGTTTCCTTGGTGTGCTGGGGCCTGCGGCCAGGTGCAGACCTCCAGCACCAACACCCGTGCTTGTGATGCACATGGACGGATGAATGCTGGATACACCATCAAGGCCCCCGTCTCCAACGGGATAGGAGTACCTCAGAGGTACCCCAGAGGGGTACTGTCATGCAGGATCAGCACATACCGCAGGGCAGAGGGGGACTGGCTTCCCTGTCACCAAGAGTTTTAATTTGTGGGGGGACACGGACCCTTGGGAAACCAATGTCACCAAGAGGCCCAACCCAGCGGTGTTGGTAGGGCCCCTCGCCCGTCGCTCCAGCGCCACAGAGGACCAGAGCTTGACTTCCATGTATACGTTCAAACTTTCAGATGACGCACCCGCTCAGTGGATTGAGTGGCTGTATTCTATAAAAAGGATGCGTTCTGATGCAAAGGCATCTCATTTTGTGCAGCACCGTGGCCGTTCCTGCGCGCCCGATCATTAATATGTTGAGGGTTCGCCCCCTGAACATCACGTGTACCGAACATTAGGACGGTCCATCCCCTGCCCTTATCGAGGCACGTGTGGTGGGGCGCACATCGTCGATTCTATCCACCAATTCAAGCCTTTCTTCCTGAAGAGCATTACCCGCCATGCATGTAAGCGGACCCCCTCCCTCCCCAATTCCTGGTGTTGCAGGGACCGATGTCCGAAGTCTCTGCCAGAGGTGGCTGGCGCCTGTCGCAAGGCGCGTGCCAGACAGACACCGCTGTGGACGATGGTTTTGGAGGATTTTGTCACGAATTCGGCACTATGACCGCTGCGGATGCATCAAGGAGCCCGGGGGAGGGGGGGGGTCCATCGGGCATCCGGCAAATTTCCAACATTCTGCACAGCGCTCTTGTGACGGAAATTTTGCAGCACCGCAAAAAATTTTACTGTCGAATAGCGGCATTTTCGAAACGGTACATTTCCTGAGGACCGCACATTTCCTCGGACAGTCTTCCACATTTCTTGCGAATTGCAGGTTCGCCCCTCCTGTTCCTCAGGCCCCGATGCCCATCCCCTGGGCCCGTTTTGGATACGCCTCTCTCTCTGTCTTTACACAGCCCCACCTCCCCTTTGGATACGCCACCTCCCCTTCCGATACGGCCTCTCCTTCCGATGCGCTTCCTTTCCAACACGACCCATTACCACCGCCTTTGCACCCACCGCCCTGCCCCCGAATCTTGTGGCCATCCCCCCACAACCTCCCCAAACCCCACTCTTTTATCGCAGTCTGCTACCGAGCGCGCCAGACTCCTGCCACCATTTGCCACCGTGATTGTGCCTGGCCCCTCAGGTGCTGCCCCTCCCCAGCCCCGTATCACTGGTGGTTGAAAAGTTATGATGAGAGAGGTTTGTTGTGAAAATGGGCCTGAGAAGATCCAGGGGATAGACCCGTCTGCCTGCCTCACAACGGGCACCCTCAGGGGGCGCACTGTGCGCTGTGCCCGCGCTGTGCCCGCGCTGTGCGAAAAGTACGCTGTTTTACACCACTGGTAGCCATGGGTCCCAGGGTCCTGAATTCTGCACCCTACAGCCCCTGCTGGTGCACCAGGGATTTTTTTGTTTAGTCTGATGCTTGCCACAGGTCCCAGTGTCCTGAATTCTGCGCCCATGCTGCTTTGAATTGACCATGCATGCTTCTGTAGGTGGGTGGTTTTCAGGGGTGTTCCCGGGATAAACGACGTAATAATTGGCGCTGCGCCCGCCCCCTCAGGCTCCGCACACATTGGCAGTGGGTCGTCTTTGAGTGATCTGCAACAGGGTTTTTCTTAGTGTGTGTCCTACCCTCCAGAGGTGGGTGGGTGGGTGGGTGGGTACTTCAGAAATTCTGGGTGGGTGGGTGTCCAACCCCCCCCCCCCTCCATGACATTTTGGGGTTGGGTGGATTGGTGCCAAAGGCGCCGGAAGAAAGCATTTGCCCTTTTCTGCTTTTGGGTGAGCGGGTAGGGTGGGAGGGAGGATTGGTGGGGTCTAACAGCCCCCCCCCCCCCCCCCATGGGGGTGGGACATTTCTGGGTCCCAGGGTTTTCCAAAAATCTGCCTGGCTGGGTCTCAAATTACACTCCCCCCCTGTGGTTAAAAAAAAAACCCTGATCTCAAATGGGAGGGGCAAACCCTGGACCAGTACTACTTCTTGTCCCCGACCTGCTCTTGATAGCTCATAAGGGGTAGACAGATATTGGAAGTTTGGAACCATGTGCACGCAGAGGGTCCTGTGCAGAGGCTGATGACAATCCCCTACAGCCTGGTGCTGCAACCTGTTGCCTTCAGGGTGTTGTCATTGTGTGTGTGTGTGTGTGTGTGTGTTCGTTCTCTGATCCCCTTCACCAAGTGTGTGTGTGTGTGTGTGTGTGTGTGTGTGTGTGTGTGTGTGTGTGTGTGTGTGTGTGTGTGTGTGGCTGTTTGCCCAAGATGCCCGTGCATCCACATAGTGGCTTGTTCAACCCCTCCCCCTACGGTATTGGTGTGTACGAAACATTGACAACACAAACTCCAAATTGAGGTACCCCTCTGTGCACCAAATGTCTGGCCATCCGACCAGATGGAGTGGTCGTCCTTTGGGGGAACAAAGTGCATTCCGACCCAGGGTTGGTTCTTGGACAACCTGAATGTAACAACGGGTTCCTCAGGGGTGTGCAGCGACGCCTCACTTACCAGACAAAAACAATATTTACGTCATCCCAAAAGCAATTTTCAGTGTCGAATTTTCCTGTACATTCGTTACTCAGTAGACCAGATGGGGTGCCCGACACCAAACAATTTCAAACAACAAGAATGGCTCAATACTGCTGCATACATCAAAGCGCCGCAATGCCAAAAAACAAGGTGCACGGGGCGTTGTTTGTTATGCTTGGGTGCGGTGCAGAGAACAGCCGAAGGCAGGCTGATTCTGTGTGGTGAAGGAATATTCGTGTGCTAATGACGTAGGTTGTCCGGGGGGGCGGCCGGGCCCAGTCCTTGTATGCGACACCCTCCAGCCCCCCCCCTCCCCCCGAGTTTTGAAAGATAGCGGTGTGGGGGTGGCCATGGCGCCAACAACGCCAAATTTTTTGTCCCATGCTTAGTTGAGAGGGGTACTAAGCCTTTAGTCCTTAAGACCCTTAAGACTTTCTTCCTGGCAAAGACAAGATGTCGCATACATTCCTCTATACCCCCATGCCCCCAGACACCCCCTTGAGGTATGCATGTGATAGTAGTGGGTTGTGCGCACCCCCCCCCCCCCGGCCAAGCTGCCAATACCCCCCCGACCCTCCCGCCGACCCCCCCCCCCTTCCCAGTCGGCCCAAATTTCAGCCACCACAAAGCGAGGGTGCTGGCCGTGGGCTGGACCCCCCGTAGGGGACTAGAAAACACGGGGCAGGCTTTTGCCGCCCCCCCACCCCTAGAGTGTAGCCACAAAAACTACCCCCCCCCCCCACGCCCAGCCCAGCTCCCCCCTCCCCCCTCTTGTCCCCTCCCGCTTCTACAGGCCTAAAGAACGTTATGCCGGCCCACCTCCAGTGGCGGCAGTGTATGCCCCGGGCCTGCCCTGCTACCCCCCTCCTCCGCACACTCGCTTTTCAGGTCCGCACGCAGTTGAAGGCGGCGCAGATGGTGACGGCAGCGGAGGCGTGCCTCAGTGCCGAGCGGCTCGCCACCG
This sequence comes from Eutreptiella sp. 'Long Island Sound 2002', assembly GCA_964036045.1. NCBI lineage: Eukaryota > Euglenozoa > Euglenophyceae > Eutreptiales > Eutreptiaceae > Eutreptiella > Eutreptiella sp. 'Long Island Sound 2002'. The sequence continues at coordinate 89,892,493 of OZ038382.1, read as the reverse complement.
GAGGAGCGGTGGCGTGGCCAGCAGGCCCGTCTAGTGGCGGGCTCCGCGGGCCGGCCAACAAGCGGGGTGCCGGCAGGGCAGGGGGCACTAGACTCGCGGGCGTACCGGGAGGCCCGACGTACTCGCCCCCCTCCCCTAGACACCGCGGCCGAGGACACGACCTGATCCCACCACTACGGCACCCCCGCCGGGGGGAAGGCACCTACCTTGCGTCGCTTAGCGCCCCCCCCCCCCCCCGCCTCCGGAGGCGGGTAGGTCGCCGGTACTTGCGGGCAGGGTAGTGTAAGTGGCGCAAGCGACAGGGAGGCGGTAACGGGCCTCATCCGCCGGTGCCCGGCATTGTGCGGCGCCCGGTAGCCGATAGCCTCACTCACACCCAGGGCTCCCGCCCACCTCCCCTCTCGCCCTTGTGTCCCGATGCAAGCTGAACGATGGTGCTAAAGGGGGCGCCAAAAGCGCAGTGGGCGCGCAGTGCAACTATTTGGGCGTCTGGCCGTACTAGAGACCCATTTTTTGAGATACTAGGGGCCCCTAGGGGCATCATGGTGACCCCTAGGGGAGGTTTTGAGTTCTGATTTTGTCCCCCTTTGTTGGGGACCCCCGAGAATGCAGGGGTGATGTAGCATTTCCGCCCTCTTTTGGGCCCCAACCGTCCGGTGCTATTGAGGAAACCGGGACAATCTTTGAATCCACGCTTTGTTGCGTGGTGCATCATGGTGACCCCCGGCGTAGGTTTTGAGTTTTGATTTTGTTCCCAATATAAGAAGGCCGCGGATGCATACTTGGTAGAGCCCAACATTTGCGATGAGGATTCACCCGATTGGACTGTGTACAACCGGAAGTTTCAAGGGCAAGCTCAAACCAAATTACGGTATGTGGCACTACACGCAATGCCGCTTTTGCCTCTCTTGCCTTAATTGTGTTTATGCTTTACGTTATATCTCTACAGAGTCGCAAAGAGCCATGTGTCATGTTGTGCACACAAGTTGTCTATTCTCAATGTGTACTTAGTTGACAATGGACCAGAGAGACAGTTGTCTGTTCTTGAGGGTGGCGACCAATGCGCTGTTCATGGCCTTTCCAGTTGTGCATGATGTGTGTTATGTGAAGGGAAGGTAGTTTGCAACTTTCTTGAGCTGGGGCAGTTTGGGTCACCGAATTCTAAGAGTGTTTCCAAGGGGTGTGCTTGGGGGCTCTTCCGGGGGAACATAGTCTAAAAGTAGCGCGCAGTGCGCGCGCAGTGCAAAGACTCCCTCCCCCAAAGGGGCGTTCAGTACATGATGCGCCGCGTGTGCGGCCTGTGCCGTGCTGGCCTCCCACAAAGCGCCAAACGCGGGGCACCTCGCTAGCAGCGGGCCACCCGGCTGGTCCTTGTCTCGTGGCCGGCGATGGTGCAAGTGGCTGGTGATGCCGTTGTTGGCCCCACCGCTATAGCGCGGTGCACTGCGGCATAGTGCGCTGCAGCACGGCACGCACAACGCAGTGCGGTGCGCAGCACAATGCAGTGCAGCATGATGCACGCACTGTGTGCAGCACAGTGCGAGCGGAGCATAGCCCGCACGGGGCACTGAAGCGCAGTGTTGTGCCCTGCGGCATAGCATCAACAGTGCGGTGCGGCACAACACAAACGGTGCAGTGTTGAGCACATCCGAGTGCGGTGAAGCACAGCACACACCGCGTAGTGCAGACCACAGCATGGTGAACTGGAACACAACACGCACACTGCAGTGCAGTGCGGTGCACAGCAAAGTGTAGACCATCACAACGCACACAGTGCAGTGCAGCACAGCACACCCAGACCCCCTCAACCCTCCCCCCTCCCCCTAGACCCCCTCCGCCCCCCCCTCCCCCCAAAGTCCACAACCCCCCGGGTTGTGCCGCGGGTGTAACGACCCCCAGACCCCGCTCACGCAGTCTAGCTATGGCCAGGTGGGGGCGGGTCCTGCTGCCTTTCATCCCCCCCCCCCCCCGCGAGCCACAAAGGCCGTGCGGGAAGGCGGGTGTCGTGACCCCCTGGCCCGGCTAACGCAGACCGGCCACAGCCGGGTCTGGGAGGTCCTGCTAACCCCAACCGCTTACCCCCCACTGCCAAGGAGGCTCTGCGGGGGGGCGGGTGTCCGACCCCTAGGCCCGGCTAACGCAGACCGGCCACAGCCGGGTCGGGGCGGGTCCAGCTGCCTCCTAGCGCCTTCCCCCCCTTGTCGCAGAAGCTCTGCGGGGCGGCGGGTGCCGTGACCCCGTGGCCCGGCTAACGCAGACTGGCCACGGCCGGGTCAAGGCGGGTCTTGCTGCCTCCCAACGCCTTCCCCCCTCTGCCGAAGAGGCTTTGCTGCGGGGCGGTTGTCGTGACACCCAGGCCCTGCTAACGTAGACCGGCTACAGCCGGGTCGGGGCGGGTCCTGCTGCCTCCCACCGCCTTCCCCCCTCCTGCCGAGGAGACTCTGCGGCGGGGGGGGGGGGGTGTCGAGACCCTCTAGCCGGGCTAACGCAGACCGGCCACAGCCGGGTCGGGGCGGGTCCTACTACCTCCCATTGCCTTCCCCTCCCCTGCCAAGGAACCCCTTCGGGGGGCGGTTGTCGTGACCCCCTGGCACGGCTACCGTAGACCGGCCACAGCAGAGTCGGGGCGGGTCGTGCTGCCTTCCACCCCGCCCCCCTTGTGCCAAGGAGGCCTTGCCAGGGAGGCGGGTGTCATGACCCTCTAGCCCAACTAACGCAGACCGGCCGCAGCCGGGTCGGGGCGGGTCCTGCTGCCTCCCACCGCCTCCCCCCCACTGCCAAGGAGGCCCTGCAGGGGGGGGGGGGGGGGGGCATTATGACCCCTTGGCCCGGCTAACGCAAACCGGCCACAGCCGGGTCGGGGCGGGTCCTGCGTCCTCCCACCGCCCTCCCTCCGCTGCCAAGGAGACCTTGGGGGGGGGGCGGGTGTCATGACCCGGTGGCCCCGGTAACGCAGACCGGCGACAACCGGGTCTGGTCGGGTCCTACTGCCTCGCACCACCTCCCCCTCCTGCCAAGGAGGCTTTGCGGGATGGCGTGTGGAGACCCTCTGCCCCCGCTAACACCTACCGGCCACAGCCGGGTCGGGGCGGGTCGTGCTGCCTCCCACCGCCTCCCCCTCCTGCCAAGGAGGCTTTGCGGGATGGCGGGTGTCGAGACCCTCTAGCCTGTGTACCTGCGGCTCACTGGTGGCTAAGTGGAAATGTGAAGTTGGGGCTCATTTGGGGCCCAGTTGTGCATTGCGATGTCTTTGTGCTTGTTTGTTGTGCGTTTTGCATGCTAGGTAATGTGCATTTAATGTTTTTAGAAGTTTTAGATACTCACTTGGTCAAGGTTCAAGGGGGGGGGTACTTTTTTTGGCGACGGCTCAGTTGACTGAGCGCCCGACTGAGCCGTCACTGAGCCGGCTCACTGAGCGCTCAGTGAGCGCTCACTGAGCGCGCCAAATGGCTCAGTGAGCGCTCAGTGAGTGCTAAGTGAGAGCTAATTGGGGGCTCACTCAGAGGGTTCCCCCCCCTTTCCGCCTCTCCTCCGCCCCCCTATCCGCCTACCCATCCATTCCTTCTCGCTCCCATAGGTCCTCTCTTTCACACCATGTCTAATGTTGTCCCAGGCCTGGAACCGGCAGCTTCAAAGGCTCTCGCGTCTTTCCTTAGTCGCCCCCGGGTACCTACCGCTTTCACAGAGTCAGCGTACCCGGGGGTGCCTTCGATGGACCTAGAGCCCTTGAAGCTGTGGGCCCAGCAGCTCCCTGCCCCTTCCCTAGAAGTGGTCCACATCAACGTGTCCGATGTGACGCTTCTTGGAAAGAGCTGGATGCACCGGTGCAACCAAATGTTGCGCCAGGTGCATCCAGCTCTTCGTGCCGTACGTTTCCGCTTTCCTGTGGCTGCTGTCCCAGATTTGGTGCAGCAGTCCTCAGGAAAGCTGATCCATACCCCCCACGAGTTCGGGACACGGGTTCATGACACCAAAGATCTCCAACACGGTCGGACTTCAGATCTTGGGGTCAGCCACGTGGCACCCAAGAAGGGACTCCTTGAGCCCCTGCCTTTCGGGGTCGGGGTGGTGTCAGGGGAATGGTGGGAAAGCCTTTCGGCTTGTCCCATCATTCCTGAATGGTGCCATGTGGTGCCCGACTACACCACCCCAGCCCTGTACAGGACCAAGGAGCCTGTGTTCCTCCGCGGTGCCGCCTCCCCTCCCCCCTACATCTCCCTGGCTGCCCCATGTGTTCTCACATGAACTCCCGGCTCATGATATTGAGTCCGATGAGTCCTTGTGCGACTCGGGGCTCCGGGTGGTTAGGGGGGCGGTAGAGGCTTAGGAGTGCGTGAACTGGTACCGCATTCTCGTCGACTCCTGCGGCACCCAGCCGGATGCAATTTGGGATATGCTGTCCAATGCACATTCTCGCGAGGCCTTTCCAAACACCCTGGTGCACCCCACCACCACCCTGTGGCGCCCCCTACCAATATTCCCCCCAACACCCCGGTGTGAATCCTGCAGGGCAGGGGGAGAAGGGAGTAACACCCTGCCGCTGCACATGCAGCGCATCAAAAGCGGGACCTCGGCGCCCGCATCGCTCCTTGTACACCGCTTCTCCGGCCCGCGATGCCACGAGAAGCCGCGCAGCAAAGCCTGTTGTGCGGAGACGGGGCGGGAGCACGTGCCAAATACTGCTGCTGCATGGCGGCCTCCCCGGGTCCACTGTTACCCAGGTCGAGCCATGATGGCCCGCTTGTCCACAGGACGTCGCCTTCCTCCACGTACACGTGGCACATGGGGTCGGCGGCGTCCAGGGCAGGCCTGGCCAGCAGCAGCAGGTGGTATGGGCAGCCGGGGCCTGACGGGCCCACGGGGGCCAGCCAGTCGTCCGGCTGCTCAAACCGCGGCAGATCGACCGCACCCTGCAGTCCCTCGCCGAAGGCGAAGTACTGCCCCCAGTGGCTGATAGCCCTGGGGTTGGGCAGCGGCCCGTCTCCCCGTGGCCGTGAAGCCAGCTCATCCTTGGCCCCTGGCAGAGGGTCAAGGATGAACCGCTCCACGTCCACCCACTTGTGACGCTCGTCGGGGGTGAGGAAGTGGAAGAGAACGACTTGCTTCCCCACCCCTGGCAGCGCGGTGAGACCCCGATGTCTCAGCGTGGAGGCAAAGAGAACCATGTCCCCACACTAAAACTCGAAGGTCTCGACCCGCAGAGCGTCATGGTCACCCAGGTGGCTACCCAAGTGCACCTCTAAATGATACTTGTCCGAGAGGACGAGCATCATTGAGAGATGGTCGGGCAGCTCACCCATGCTAGGGAGCGTACTTGGCAACTTATCAACGGCAGTATGCCAGGTCTGCTCCCTAGCATCTTCCCCGGCGGCATTTGCCGACCACTGCGCTGGGAAGAGACCCCTCATCTCGGGCCAGCGAGCACTGCACTGCTCACTAGCCCGTTGCAAGGGGTCCCTTCCCAACACAGAGATAAGCTTGCCGGGCCGAGTACTCCAGCGCCGTGGCAGTTTGGGATCAACCAAGCACTTGGCAGGGGGTTCTCTATGTGCCGCACGAGCGGGCTTAACATGTGCACAGGGCGCCCCACGAGTGGGCTTAACATGTGCAGAGGCTGGCCAGCGCGTGGGCCTCCTGCACAGGCCGTGCCAATTTGCTGCTGGCCTTCACGGTTCCTGTATGGGGGCCTGTACGGGCCCTGTGTGTCGCCTGCATGGGGCTGTGCTCAGGCGGCTCTAGCATCCTGCCGCCAGTTGCAGTTGCCAGTCTGGAGGTGCAACTGAGACCTGACTGAGCCGTCTTGTGCGCTCAGTGAGCGCTCACTGAGCCATTTGGCGCGCTCACTGAGCGCTCACTGCGCGATTTGGCGCGCTCACTAAGCGCTCAGTGAGCGCTCACTGAGCGCGCCAAATGGCTCAGTGGGCGCTCACTGAGCCCAATTAGCTCTCATTGACGGCTCAGTGAGCTCTCAGTGGGGGCGGCGTGAACGCTACCGGGCGAGAACGTTGACTCTGTGGTTTGCTACTGTTTGCATCTTCATTTTTGGAGCCCCCCCCCCCCCTACATTTGCAGGCTCAATTCCCCCTGCACGAGCCTTTGGTTGATGCAAACGGAATCAAAACACAGAGTCAACGTTCGCGCCCGGTAACGTTCGCGCCCCCCACCGAAGGTGCCAGCAGCTCCTCGTGACCACCGCTACTGGCAACGCGACGGCAACTGCAACTGGTGTCAGCGATGAAGGAGCCGGTGCCAGGGGCATCGAGAGCGGAGCCCGCGATGGTGACAGCCGCGGACGAGAGGGCAGCGGCGGTTGACAAGACACGGGGGCAGGTGGGCCCATCACTCGATGACCTGGCCATCGGGTCCCCGGTCCCTTTTCCCGCGGTGCAGCCAGCCCGGGCCAGTGATGTACGCGCGGGCTACTTGGGGCTGTACATTGCCCCGGTCAACAAGCAGCCCGCACCGGCGTACCTCCTCAACAGGACGGTGAACGTGAAGGGGGTACCGGGGCACTCCACCGAGAGGTGGTATTGGAGCGTCACCCTCAACGCGGTCACCGCCGCGCAGCAAACCACGGCCACCCAGATGCACCTGCCGTGCAGGGTGACCCTGCCCCAGGATTGCTTAGGCGTCACAAGTTGCCCGCCCGCTAGGACCCCATATACGCACGATGTGAGAATATTCTACATTTCTAGTTTGAGTATGCTATTTGACATATGTGAGCAATGTTGGTACCAGCGTTATGTGACATCCATTGAAATAGGTGGTGATGTGTTAGCCTTAGGTATCCGCTTCATCTAGTGTATCATGTTTGAGGTTTTTTTGAAGCTGGCCGAAATTGAGGCCAGCTTTTGGGCTCCATTGGAAACATCCATGTGTATATACACCTTTTAACGCTTCTGGCCGAAATTTCGGCCAGCTTTTTGGTTTAATGTTGAATGACTATACTCATTTTCATTTTTTTGAGGGCTGGCCGAAATTTCTCCCAGCTCTCTGGTCTAATCACCATTCATACACTCATATTCGGCTTTTTTTTGTTGGTGTGGCCGAAATTTCGGCCACCATTTCCTCTTTCTGCGCATATCAGCAATTGTTTTCCCATCCAACACATTCTTCTTGGTTCCAGGGGTTCCACAAAACCGACCTATACACCACAAGTGAAAGAGCAGCAAAGATATGGTTCATTGAACAGCAAACAAAACTACCCCCAAAGGATATACGTGTATTTCCTATTTTTATTAACCTGGCCGAAATTTCGGCCAGCTTTTCCAAGAACATCAAAACACATGGTCTTATTCACCAGACAGGCCCAAGCTGGCCGAAATTTCGGCCAGGTCCTTCAAAACTTTAAATAACGTCACAGAAATGGATACCTTTGAGGTTTTTTGGAAGTTGGCCGAAATTGAGGCCAGCTTTTCCATTGGTTCCATTGGAAACATGCATGTGTATATACACCTTTTAACGCTTCTGGCCGAAATTTCGGCCAGCTTTTTGGTTTAAAGTTGAATGACTATACTCATTTTCATTGTTTTAAGGGCTGGCCGAAATTTCTCCCAGCTCTCTGCTCTAATCACCTTTCATACGCTCATATTCGGCTTTTTTGCCAGTGTGTGCCAAAAAAATCAAAACACATGGTAGTATTCACCAGACAGGCCCAAGCTGGCCGAAATTTCGGCCAGGTCCTTCAAAATGTGAAATAACGTCACGGAAATGGATACCTTTGAGCTTTTTTGGAAGTTGGCCGAAATTCAGGCCAGCTTTTCCATTGGTTCCAATGGAAACATGCATGTGTATATACACCTTTCAACGCTTCTGGCCGAAATTTCGGCCAGCTTTTTGGTTTAGTGCTGAATGACTATACTCATTTTCATTTTTTTAAGGGCTGGCCGAAATTTCTCCCAGCTCTCTGGTCTAATCACCTCTCATACACTAGTATCCCGCTTTTTTGCCGGTGTGGCCCAAATTTCGGCCAGTGTGTCCCATTTCTGCGCATATTAGCAATCGTTTTCCCATCCAAAACATCTGGCCGAAATTTCTGCCAACTTGCAATTCTTGTTGTGCATAAATATTACACCGTACACTTCTATAAAGCTGCTTTCTTCTCACAGCGTTGATGCTTTCTGGTATTACTATAACTGTCATGCTCGTATGGGGTGTGCCACGCATTGCCACTGTTTTGTGTGTACATTCTCTGTTTTGCATTTTGCTGGCCGAAATTTCGGCCAAAGTTGCCTTATGTGGACCCGTGATTCCAAATGGCACACATTTCTGGCCGAAATTTCGGCCAGCTTCTCGGCAACCCAATTTTGAACAGTGGTTTCACATCCAGTGCATGGCTGGCCGAAATTCTGGCTATGGTATTACATCATTCGTGTCAAGACGTCGATTTTGGGCCATTTTGTGTTGAATTGCGCTTGTTATTGCCACTTTTGTTATTTCTCTTTCCATGAAATCCCCTACTGTAGCATCCTGTTTTATGACCGAGCCTGCAATGGATTCACAGGAGGTGCTTATTTCCCCTCCAGCTGAAGCTGCGTCCGAAAATGGGCAATCCCAACCTGCCCATCAACCGGACGGGGATAAGGCAAGCACAGAGGGACTTCAAGGGAAGCCTAAGGCACCACCAATGAAAAATTCATCAACCACCATCACGTTATCCGACCCGGTCACGTCAACAACCAAAATAAAAGTTTTCTTTGACCGAATTGTAATAGACCACGACCGAAGCATTGGCCACGTCCGTAAATTAATCGAGGATCGTGTGCAGCGGCGCTATGACGATCTCAAGGCCGCACCACCTGTGGATTACATCCAAGATCTTCTTTTTTATAAAGTCATTCGTATGTCTCCTGTTGCCTACTGCCATTCCCAACGGGTTATATTGTTTGCCGGTACGAAGGTTGGCCGAAATTTTGGCCAGCATCTGCGTCCCTAAGTGTTTTTGGTGTACTGCTATTGTTTTTTCCCATAGCCTGTGTGGATTTGTCAGTTGGCAAGTATTTGCTTGTCATTGAGTGTGGTACATTGTACACCATCTTCAAATGTCAGTGCACCTCTGCTCTTTGCGCATGTCTACCGTCATAGGTATCCATTTCGGTGACGTTACTTCAACTTTTGAAGGACCTGGCCGAAATTTCGGCCAGCTTGGGCCTATCTGGTGAATAAGACCATGTGTTTTGATGGCCTTGGAAAAGCTGGCCGAAATTTCGGCCAGGTTAATAAAAATAGGAAATACACGTATATCCTTTGGGGGTAGTTTTGTTTGCTGTTCAATGAACCGTATCTTTGTTGCTCTTTTACTTGTGGTGCATAGGTGGCTTTTGTGGAAACCTTGGAACCAAGAAGAATGTGTTGGATGGGAAAACAATTGCTGATATGCGCAGAAATAGGAAATGGTGGCCGAAATTTCGGCCACACCAACAAAAAAAGCCGAATAAGAGTGTATGAATGGTGATTAGAGCAATGAGCTGGGAGGAATTTCGGCCAGCCCTTAAAAAAATGAAAATGAGTATAGTCATTCAACGTTAAACCAAAAAGCTGGCCGAAATTTGGGCCAGAAGCGTTAAAAGGTGTGTATACACATGCATGTTTCCTATGGAACCAATGGAAAAGCTGGCCTCAATTTCGGTCAGCTTGCAAAAAACCTCAAAGGTATCCATTTCTGTGACGTTATTTCAAGTTTTGAAGGACCTGGCCGAAATTTCGGCCAGCTTGGGCGTGTTTCGTGAATAACACCATGTGTTTTGATGTTTTTGGACCCGACTGGCAAAAAAGCCGAATATGAACGTATGGAAGCTGATTAGACCAGAGAGCTGGGAGAAATTTCGGCCAGCCCTTAAAACAATGAAAATGAGTATAGTCATTCAACTTTAAACCAAAAAGCTGGCCGAAATTTCGGCCAGAAGCGTTAAAAGGTGTATATACACATGCATGTTTCCAATGGAACCAATGGAAAAGCTGGCCTCAATTTCGGCCAGCTTCCAAAAAAGCTCAAAGGTATCCATTTTTGTGGCGTTATTTCAAGTTTTGAAGGACCTGGCCGAAATTTCGGCCAGCTTGGGCCTGTCTCGTGAATAACACCATGTGTTTTGATTGTTTTGGCACAAACTGGCCGAAATTTCGGCCAGGTTCATAAAAAAAGGAAATACACGTATATGCTTTGGGGGTAGTTTTGTTTGTTTTTCAATGACCCATATTTTTGCTGTTCTTTTACTTGTGCTGTATACGTGGGTTTTGTGGTACCCCTGGAACCAAGGGGTAAAAGTAATAATAGATAGACCCCCCCCCCCCCTACTAAAGGAATGCAATGGTCTAAATGTAAAATACCACCATATTTTTGTGATTTGGTATCTTTATTTCGAAAATTTGTGTGTAGCTAGAAATAGAAATAACGGCATATATTTCACATACATACCTTCATTTTGCCTATTGCCACCGGGGGGGGATAGATACCCCCAAAATAACACCCCTTTTCACATACCTTTCTCCTCACTACAACATGGACTTCCGTGGGCCATAGCGCCAGGTGGGGGGCGGGCAACTTGTGACGCCCAAGGATTGTGGGCTTGTGGCAGGGGAGGGGGTTTTTTTTGTAGCTCGCTTTGCCTACCGGCTGGGGTCCAAACACTGGTGCTTGGACCTAGCCGTGGGGTCGGAGGAGGGGGGGTTGCTGGCGCGCGCTGGCTCAATTGCTTTTAAGCAGGTGCTGTCATGGGACGTGCAGGGGGAGGGGTTTTTCTCGGAGGCTTGGCACGCCATGCGTGGCCACGTCTCCACGTTCCGTGCCAGCGCTCTGGGGGGGGGGCGTCATCGACCCAGAGGTGGTCATTGATGGGGAGGTGACGGATGGGGGGAAGAGTGATGGCGCCCGCAGTGATCGGAGTGCCCGCATTGGGACCGCAAAAGGAAAAAACGGGCAGCCAAGGACAGCCACCCCCCCGCCCCCCCCCAAAAAGCTGGCGGGCAAGGGAAATGCAGCCGCACCTCAGAAGGCGCCTCTGGGGAGCCCCCTTCGTGAGCCTGGGTCACCGGGCACTGTGCCCATGATCGTGTACCGGGAGGCATGCCGTGACCGTGACCAGTTCCGCCAGGAGCGGGATGCTGCCCGTCTGGCAGCGGAAGCAGCCACCCGTCTCAAGGAGGAGCTGGACACGGTCAGGCGGCAGCGGGACGACCTGCAGTCCAAGCTCGTGGACGCTGAGCGCCAAGGGGCTGCCACTGAGGCACGCCCGAAGGTGCTGCAGCGGTCCAAGGGCTTGAAGCACATTGAGTCTGGGCCGGGGGCTGCATCCCCCTCCCAGTCAGGGGTTCCGGTTGCACCCCCCGCCACCTACAGCGCGCAGTCCATGCAATTCCCGGCATCGGGACTGTTGGAGTACGCCCACTTGGCCACGCCGCTGATGGCCGACGCCAAGTTGTCATGCCAGCAGCTGCAAACCATTGTGGGGCTGGCTCGAACAACCACGATGCCGGACCTGAGCGTGGACAGCCTGCCGAAGGTTGAGGCGGAAGTGTCAACCCGCCTGCAGAACGCCGACTGCCGGTACCGGTCGGATGTGGTGGCGGCTGCTCAGCAGCCTGGCTGGGAGCCACACCCCGTGGTTGGCTCCGGGTTCTCTCCCTAGAACTGCGGCTCTGTGGTAGCCGCTGGAGCCCCAATACGTGGTTCGTATATATGTATGGTATATATTGTTGTTGAGCACTTCATGGTGCTGAAATTTCTTCGGGGGGGCTGGGGCCACAGATTGCAGCGTGCTGTGCACTTCCTGCACCACTTTCTGCCCTGTTGTGTGCCTTTGTTTCACACGTAAACGTGCCGTGATTGTGGCCGTGTACCACTTGCAGTTGTATGTTACTTTCAAAATATTGACGGAGCTGAAAATTTTTCAAGGCGGCCAGGGGCCACCACTTTCAGCTCCGATGTGCGGCTTTTTTTCACACAGGCCGTTGGCCACAACTTTCAGCCCTGTTGTGGGCCTGTGTTCAAGCCCAGGGCCGACTCTGGCCCCTGTGGTATGTTAATTGCGCCCCCTTTTTTTTCTTTCATTTTTTCAAGCAGGCCAGAGGCCACGTCTTTCAGCCCTGTTATGGGCACGTACAAGAGCAGGGCAGTCCCGTCTGGCCCCTGCGGTATGTTCAGACCGCAAACAGCCCCTTTGAAAAAAGTATTGACCTCTTGTGTGGTGCCTGTGTACTGCCTAAATTTTGGTGTGCAGTGACTGAGAGGTAACTGAGAGCTCAGTGAGAGCTAACTGAGCGCTCACTAAGCTCACTGAGCGCTCACTGAGCCATTTGGCGCGCTCAGTGAGCGCTCACTGAGCGCGCGTAACGGCGCAGTGAGCGCTTAGTGAGCGCGCCAAACGGCTCAGTGGGCTCTCAGTCGGGTGGATGGAATTGTTGGCCGCCACAAACAGGTGGTTGTGGGCAGGGGGTGCAAGGGGGATGTGCCACCTACCACCAAGGACTGAAAACAGGTGTGTGCCAGGGCCGTGGGGGGGGGGGGGGGGGGGCTGCAGCGCATATTACGGCATCAACCCGGCGGAGGGGGGCATCAAAGGGGGCAATGGGAGACATTGCGGGGGGGGGGGTGGGGGGGGGCAGGATGGGACAAACACCCTGGCGGCATCCTCGGGGGGGGTATGACGTGACAAACACGCTGGCGGCATCCCCGGGGGGGGGGGGGGGGCAAACACCCTGGCGGCATCCCCCCGGGGGGGGGGGTGGGACAAACACCCTGGTGCAACCCCACTACCCCAACCCGACGAAGAGTGTGAATCTTGCAGGGGCAAGGGGGGGGAAGGCTAGGGACAACAATTAAGGGGAAACAGGTGGGGGGGATAGCAAAGAGATGTGAAAAGAGGTAAGTGTGCCGCAAGCACGGGGACTGCATGTGGCAATACACCTCTACCACAGGTCCTACACAAAATGCCACCTAAGCGTCCCTTTTCCTTGTTGGGAACACAGCGCCAGCGCGCAACCTGGATTGAGCATCTGGAGGCCGCGGTGGCGGCCTCCCTATGTGAGGAATATCGGGCCGAGCTGCAACCCGATGGTAGCATACTGCTAGTCCCTGAGGACTATAGCCGGCCCACGGACACCAATCCGGACATCAAGTCGGAGGCGTTGCGCGTGCTGTGGCGGATGCGTAGTTCACAGATGTCGCGCCGCGACATGGCCTAACTGCTGCCCGACCTGGAGAGCACCGTTAGCTGGGCCGACGTGGCCCCGTGGCTGAAGCACCTCAGCCAACCTGCTAGCCGGCGGGTTTGTATCCTTGAGGGGGAGTATGAGATGCAAGGGGCGTACTGCAATATTGCTGAGCGGCTAGCCCTGCTCTATGAAGCGCGTGCCGTACGCACACCGGAAGCCTTGCAACCGGGCGCGCAGCGCAACACCTGGGTGACCATCGGCGTTGACGGCACCAACCGGTGGAATCGGGCCTACGTGCACTGTGCAGTGGCTGCACCGGGTTGTGGGCCCACACAGCTTGCTAGCTGGTGGCTGTTCGAGGGTAGCGAGATGTGGGTCACGGTGTACAACATGCAATCGGAGTGTGACTTCGATACGCAGCTCCGCGCTGCTACGGCCCTGCAACTGCGCATGCGGATGGGGTGGCGTGCAGCCCCCTATTCTTCGTCCGGGCCGATGGCAAGGCCCACATCATGCTGGCCGGCGGGGACGGCTTCACCAAGAAGAGCCCCGGGGCCATGGTGTGCCATTGCTGCGGGGCAAACAGTGAAACGGTTTTGCGCAAGTTCGGGGGACAAGAGGTTGCCCTGGAAGGAATCAAGGGACATGTACGGCTGACCGGGGTGTTTCGTGACATCCCGGCGGACCGCCGCATTCCTGACTTCGGTGCGCATGGAGTCATGCGTGTTGCCATTGCGGGGGTCAATGGAATTGTGCGGGGGCTGGTGAGCCATGGAGGGGTATCGAGGAAGAGTGCGGCCACCATGGTGCTGGGGGTTGTAAACGGGGCACGGAAAGTGGCCCGCACGGTGCGGCCTGGAAAGTGGGGGGCGGACAAGGCAAATGCCAAAGGACAAGTGCGCATGGAGTTGGGGGCTGCTGCGCACTTTGTCAAGGCCCGGCTGTGGGGCCCACTTTTGCACCGGTGATTGGGAACCATCAAGTGGGGGGCAGGCCATGGGTTGATGTGTGCACGGAGTGGTGGGAGGCGTTTGCGGCCATGGCCCAGGTGGCCTGGAAGGAAGACTTTTCGAGTGGTGCAGAGCAACGTGCCTTGCTGCAACGCCAACGGACCATGGGGGCAAGGCACCTTGACCTGGGATGGGGGAAGACCTTGTGGACGCACATGTGGGTTGACCACATGTAAGCGTATGTTGCACGGTGGGGGACCATTGCAAGCTTTAGTTGCTTTGCATTGGAGGGCAGCCATGTGCGACTGAAACGGTTGGTTAGGAATAGTGGGGGGGTTAGCTTGCTGAACGATAGGTCCGGCTTGCAGTGTGTGGTGGATAACCACACACTAGATGATAACCTCCGCAAGGAAGGTTGGGAGGTGGAGAGTAAGGCCGTGACCAAGCAAAGGGGGTTCCAACGACGGTACATGACTTGGTCACGTGCCCGGCGGGAGACGAAGGGGAGAGAGAACATGGTGAGGAGGATTGTGGAACGTGCATTGCGACAAAGGACCAAGTAAGTGCTTATGATGGATGATTTGTGCCCGTGCATGTTAAGTGAGCCCTGAGTGAGCCCCCAATTAGCTCTCACTGAGCGCTCACTGAGCCATTTGGCGCACTCACTGAGCTCTCAGTGAGCCCTCAGTGAGCGCTCAGTGAGCCGGCTTAGTGACGGCTCAGTGACGGGTCAGTCGGGGTGCTCAGTCAACTGAGCCGTCGAAAAAAAACGAAACCCCCCCGGTGAAATCCTCTTGGCCTAGGGATTGGTATCCCTTTGGGGACATTCCAAAACCCCAACCCACCCCCGAAAGCCACAAGTTTTCACATTAAACCCCTTGAAAAACACCACTTAGCCCCAAATGAGCCGTTTTAGCCCCAAATGAGCCCCAACTTCACATTTCCAAGTGAGCCGCAGGTACATGGCTAACGCAGACCAGCCACAGCCGGGTTAGGGCGGGTCTTGCTGCCTCCCACCGCCTCCCCCTCCTGCCAAGGAGGCTTTGCGGGGGGGCGGGTATCAAGACCCTCTGGCCCAGGTAACGCACACCGGCCACACCCGGGTTGGGGCGGGTCGGCTGCCTCCCACCGCCTTCCCCTTGCTGGCACTGAGGATCTGCAGGGGGGCGGGTGTCGTGACCACCTGGCCCGGCTAACGTAGATCGGCTACAACCGGGTCAGGGCAGGTCCTACTGCCTCCAACCGCCTCGCCCCCTTGCCAAGGAGGCCCTACGGGGGAGCACGTGTCGTGACCCCCTCGTCCGGGTAACGCAGACCGGCTATAGCCGGGTCGGGTCGGGTCCAGCTGGTGCAGCACGTCACGCGCAGTGCAGTCGTGCACATCACGCACAGCGCATTGCAGTGTAGCACGGTGCATCGCAGCACAGCGCGCACTTTGCAATGCAGCACTACGTACATAGAGCAGTGCAACGCAGCACACACAATGTCCCCCCCCCCCCCTCCTTCCCTACCGAGGCCTGTCAGGGCACATAGGGAATCTGTTTACGCTTTGGTCACAAAGGGCACCATGGCGGTGGAGCACCAATAGCGCTGCAGCACATTGTTCGCAGTAGCACCGAGCGGCGTGCACCGTGGCGGTATGGGCACAATGCGGTGCAGTGCAGCACGCATAGTGCCGAGCAGAGCTGCACACGCAGTGCAGTGCCGTGCGTAGCATAGTGCAATGCGGCACATCACACACAATGCAGTGCGCATCACAACACAGTGCAGTGCGGTACAACACATATAGAGCAGTGCACTTCAAGCACAGTACACATAAGCACACCACACATAGTGCAGTGAGGCATAGCAGACACAATGTAGTGAAGATCATAGCACAGTGCGTTATAGCACAACGCACATAGTAGAGTGCGGCACATCACACACAGTGCAGTGCAGCACAACACACGCAGTGCAGTGCAGTGGGGCACACTTAGTGTAGTGCAGCGTAACACAAATTTGCATTGTGGCACGGCACACACAGTGCAGTCCATCACGGCATGCACAATGCAGTGCTGCACACCCAGTAGACCGCAGTGCACAGTAGTGAGTAATCCCCTGCAGTGGAATACGGCACACACTTTGCAGCACATTTCACACGGAGCAGTGCCACGTGCAGCACAGTGCGGTGCAGCACCGCACACACAGGGCAGAGCGGTGCACAGCCGGGTCTTGGCGGGCCCAGGTGGTGCAACACGTCACGTGCGGTGTAGTCCGGCACATCACGCACACCGCGTTGCAGCGTAGCATGGTGGAGCGCAGCACAACGCGCACATTGCAGTGCGGCACGACGTTCACAAAGCAGTGCAACACAACACACACAGTGTCACCCCCGCTCCTCCCCCCCTTCTTTCCCTAGCGAGGCCTGTGAGGGCACATAGGGAATCTGTTTAGGCTTTGGTTAGGAAGGGCACGGTGGCGGTGCAGCACCAATAGCGCTGCAACACACTGTGCGCAGTAGCACCGAGCGGCGTGCACGGCGGCAATGTGGGCACAATGCAGTGTAGTGCAGCACCCATAGTGCCGAGCAGAGCTCCACACGCAGTGCAATGCCGTGCGCCGCACAGTGCAATGCGGCATAGCACACACAGTGCAGTGCAGATCACAGCAGAGTGCAGTGCGGTGCAGCACATATAGAGCAGTGCAGTTCGAATAGAGTACACACTAGCACAACACACATAGTGCAGTACGGCACAGCACTCACCATGTAGTGAAGATCATAGCACAGTGCGTTGTAGCACAACGCACATAGTGGAGTGCGGCACACCACGGAGAGGACAGTGTAGCACAAAGAACGCAGTGCAGTGAAGTGCGGCACACTCAGTGCAGTGCAGCGCAGCACACACGTGCAGTGTGGCACGGCACACACAGTGTAGTACAACACGGCATGCACAATGCCGTGCTGCACACCTAGCACACTGCAGTGCACATCACCGAGCAGTCCCGTGTAGTTGAGGACGGCACACACAATGCAGTGCAGCACAGCTGATACGGAGCAGTGCCGTGTGCAGCACAGTACACTGCAACACCGCCCACACAGAGCAGTGCGGTGCACAACACAGTGCACGGCACTACAACACGCACAGTACAACATCCCCCCCCCCCCTGACCTCCCCTCCCCTCCCCTCCCCTCCCCTCCCGGGGGTGGGTGTCGTGACCCCCTGGCCCGGCTAACGCAAACCGGCTATAACCGGGTGGGGACGGGTCCAGCTACCTCCAACCGCCCTCCCCCTGCTGCCACGCAGGATTTGAAGGGGGTTGGGTATCGTGACCCCATGGCCCGGCTAACGCCGACCGGCCATAGCCGGACCGGGGCGGGTCCTACTGCCTGGCTGCACCTCCCCCCTCTCCCAAGGAGGCCTTGCGGGTTGGGTTGGTGTCGCGAGCCTATGGCCCAGCTAACGCAGACTGGCCATAGCCGGGTCGGGGCGGGCCTTGCTGCCTCCCACCGCCTTCCCCCCACTGCCAAGGAGACCCGGCGTGGTGGGGACGGGTGTCGTGACCCCCTGACTTGGCTAACGCAAACGGGCCACAGCCGGGCCTCGGCATGTCTAGCTGCCTCCCACCGCCTCCCCCTCCTACCATGGAGGCTTAGCGGGGGGGGCGGGTGTCAAGATCCTCTGGCCCGGCTAACACACACCGGCCACACCCAGGTTGGGGCGGGTCTGCTGCCTTCCACCGCCTTCCCTGCTCTCCCATGGAGCCTCTGAACGGGGGCGGGTGTCGTGAGCACGTGGCCCGGCTAACGTAGACCGCCTACAGCTGGGTCAAACCAAGTCGTGCCGCCTCCAACCGCCCCCCACCCCCTGCCAAGAAGGCCCTATTGGGGTGCACGTGTCATGACCCCCTCGTCCGGCTAGCGCAGACCGGCTACAGCCGGGTCGGGGTGGGTCTAGCTGGTGGAGCACGTCACACGCAGTGCAGGCGAGCACTTCACGCACACCGTGGTGCATCGCAGCACGATGCAGCGCAGCGCAGCGCGCACATTGCAGTGCGGCGCAACGTTCACAGAGCACTGCAACACAGCACACACAGTGTCACCCCCCCCCCCCTCCTTCCCTAGCGAGGCCTGTCAGGGCACATAGGGATCTGTTTAGGCTTTGGTCAGGAAGGGCACGGTGCTGGTGCAGCACCAATAGCGATGCAGCACACTGTGCGTAGTAGCAGCGAGCGGCGTGCACGGCGGTGCTGCGGGCACAATGCGGTGCAGTGCAGCACGCATAGTGCCGAGCAGAGCTGCACACGCAGTGCAGTGCTGTGTGCAGCACAGTGCAATGCGGCATAGCACACACAGTGCAGATCAGATCACAACACAGTGCAGTGCGGTGCAGCACATATAGAGCAGTGGACTTCAAGCACAGTACACATAAGAACAGCACACATCGTGAGGCATAGCACACACCATGTAGTGAAGATCATAGCAAAGTGAGTTATAGCACAAGGCACATAGCCGAGGTCGGCACGTCACACATAGTGCAGTGCAGCACAACGCACGCAGTGCAGTGCAGTGTGGCACACTCAGTGCAGTGCAGTGCAGCACATAGGTGCAGTGTGGCACGGCACACACAGTGCAGTACATCGTAGCATGCACAATGCAGTGCTGCACACCTAGCACACTGCAGTGCATAGCAATGAGCGATCCCCCGTAGTTGAGGACGGCACACACAATGCATTGCAGCACAGCTCGCACGGAGCAGTGCTGTGTGCAACACGGTGCGGTGTAGCACCGCTCAAACAGGGCACAGCGGTGCACAGCCCAGTGCACGGCACTACAACACGCACAGTACAGCACGCCCCCCCGTCCCCTCCCGTTCCCTCCCCTCCCCTCCCCTCCCATGCAGGGCGGCACAGCACACACGTGTGGTGCGGCACAACACACACAGTGCAGAACAGCACAGCATGCACAATACCGTGCAGTTCGGGGCACAGTGGAGGGTTGCACAACACGCGCAGTAGAGTGTAGTGCTCAGCACAGTGCGGTGCGGTGCGGCGCACACAGGGCAGTGCTGCACAGCACCACGCACACAGTGAGATGCGGCACATCACACACAGTGTAGTGCCGAAGAGTTTGCGCCTGCGATGCGGCACCGCACCCGCAGAGCCGTGCAGCACAACATACACAGTCGGGTGCCGCAACGCGAGCACCGCGCAGTGCTACAAGAAATGTAGTCCCATGCCAAGCAGTGCAGCAGAGCACACATGGTGCAGGCTAGCACGGCGCGCACAGTGCATCACAGCTCAGCATAGCACACATCGTGTAGTGACGCACAGCATGCATAGCGCAGTGCAGCACGGCACACGTGTGCAGTGCAGCGCGTCACGCCTAGTGCCGTGCAGCACAGCATGTGCAGTGTAGTGCTGCACAGCAGGCACTGCGCACAACAACGAAGCTCGCGGTTCCGTGCCGCGCAGTGGAGCACAACACGCAAACAGTGTAGCGCAGTGCAGTCGCACAGTGCAGTGCGCTGCGCAACAAAGTTTGCTGCGGCACAAGACCGCACACACCGTGCACAGCGGCACAGCACACGTGCTGTGTGGCACAATGCACACAGTGTAGACTAGCGCAACATGCGCAGTGCAGTGCTGTACAGCACGCACAAAGCAGTGCAGCGCAACAAGCGTAGCACAGTGCAGTGCGCAGCACACGGCAGAGCAGCGCAATGTGCGCAAGGCAGTGAACAAAGTCCGGTGCGGCACAACACACACATTAAAGTGCAGCACAGCTCGGGCGTGCCGTGCGGCACCGCACACACAGTGCCATGTAGCCCTGAATGCGCACTGCGGTGCCGCAAAGCCGGCACCGTGCAGTGCCACGGGGTGTGCTGTCTTGTGCTATGCACTGCAGCACAACACACACAGTGCAAGACGGCGCAACTGACACAATAAAGAGCAGCACAGCGCGCACACGGCGACACAGCACAACATATCACGGCACACTACGTGCAGTGTAGTGTAGCACACACAGTGCAGTGCCGCAAGGCACACCTCCGGTCCCCTCCCCCCCCCTCTCCTGTCCGCCCCCGTCCTCCCCTCCCCTCGCCTCGCCTCCACTCCCCTCCCCTCCCCTCCCCTCCCCTCCCCTCCCCTCCAGCCCCCTCCCCTCCCATGTTGCAAAGGGGAGGAGGACCTGTCCCGCCGCCCTACGCTATGATGCACAGGGGAGGATACCGTGACTCTCCGTCCTGTGCTATGGTGCACAGGGAAGGGAAACCCGTCCCTCCGCCCATTGCTGTGGTGCAGAGCACAACACAGCATGCACGGTGCGGCATAGCGCGCAAAGCGCAGGCCGCACAGCACAACACACACAGTACGGTGTGGCACAACAAACACAGTACAGTGCAGCGCGCACTACAAAGCAGTGCGGCGAGGCACGCATAGGGCAGTGCAGCACGGGGCGCACAGTGCAGTGCGGCACAGCACGCACAGTGCGGTGCGTCACAGCATACATGGTGCGGTGCAGCACCCAACGTGCAGTGTAGCACAGCACGACACACACAGTGAGTTGCGGCACAGCAAGCACACAAGAGCATGGTGCGGTGCGGCGCGCACAGAGGAGCACAACATAGCCCAGCAAACTTAGTGCAAAACGGCACAACACACGGCGAGCAGTGCAGTACGGTGCACACAGTGCAGTACGGTGCACGCAGTGCAGAGCACCATAGCACACACCGTGCCGTGCAAGGAGGTGCACACAATGCAGTGCTCTGCGCCACAAAGTGCGGTGCACTGTGAGGGTGTGGTGCAGCACAGCGTGCACACTACAATGTGGCTCGGTGCAAGGCAGTGTGGCACACAACAGACAGCGCCGCACAGCGCACTTAGTCCGGTGGGCCACAGCACACACGTGCACGTGCAGTGCGGAACACAGAGAAGAATGCTGCGCAAGACGCAATCCCGAGCAGCACATGTACCACCAATGCCTAGCATAGAACATTGCAAGAGAGAGCAACATTCTTCCATCACCGGGGGCAATTTTGGGGGATACCCAGCGAGGTGCGTGCGATATGCTCGGTGGGATCGCTTCCCCCATTTTACATACGGCGGGGTACGACCCCCGGAAAACCGCTTGGAAGTTTTGGCAGCCAGCTCAAGCCCCAAAACGCAACCCATATCGCTTGGAATCTTCTAGGGACCTTCCTGCCGAGGTTCCATCCAACGCTGGGAAGAAATTTACGTGGCATCTGTGGAACCTGAACCTATTGGAACTTTGGAACCTGAACCTGTTGGAATTTTAGTTGGATGCTTGGTGCCTGCTTTGCGTGCAAGGTGGTCCATGAACAATATTTGTGAACAAGATTTGTGTCGTGTGTCCATTGTGAAATGCACTTGGTGAGGGTAGGTCATACCAAACCCATACCCAAAGTTGGCCCTGAAACTGACTAATGACCTGCTATGTGTACTCTCAATGGACACTTGGTGGAACTTCGGTCACGAGTTAAAAAAAAAACAAGAAATGCACACTCTGTGGATGTCCGTTTCCTATGCCACAGAACACTAGGCCGAATCCGGCAATACGAGTGAAGATCCTTACCTCGAGCTACTCCCCGGCTCCAGGAGGCATTCGGGGGCATTCTTTATTTGCTTTCACGTGCATTGCATGCCATTGCCGACACTGACAAATCTTTGTGAACAAGGTTTGTCTCCATTGTCAATTGCACACTCTATAGATGTCCGTTTTGTATGCCAGAGATCACTAGGCCGAATCTGGCAAGACGAGTGCAGATCCCTGCCTCAAGCTACTCCCCGGTTTGAGAAGGAGGCATTCAGGGGCATTCCTTCTTTCTTTGCTTTCACGTGTTTTGCGTGCCATTCCCGGTACTTACAAATATTTGTGAACGAGATTCGTGTCCATTGTCAATTGCACATTGTGTTGGTTGCGCCTCTCTCCCCCTTGTGCTCTTGTGTGACGTTCCACTTCGTGCCTCGAAATTCGCAATAGACATGTCCACTTCAGCCAAACCAGTGCATCCCCTTCGGGGCCCCACGACCCCAAGGGCCCCCAAGACGGAGAAAGTTTGGAGTTTGAGGCAGAGATGATTGATGCTGACATCGTCAATGTGGAATTACCTGAACCCGTGGACGTACAGTCCCGTCTTTAACATGCCTTGGCGGCACTATGTCTGAGGCATAAGCCGCCGGAGACAATCCAGCCCCGAATGTTAACGGTTTTTTTGAATACGGTCACACCTAAGCGGTATGGCATTCCACCCCCTCACAGGGAACATGGTCCCCCTGGTGGTGCTGCACCAGATCGCGACTGCCACCCCCCCCCCCTCACACTCAGTCTGAGTCTGAGTCTGAGTCCGACCCCGATGCCCATGTGTCATCTACAGGGGTGAAGGGGAAGAGGAAGATGGCCTTTGCAACACGGCACAAGAAGAAGAAGAAGGGGGCTGATGCCCCCAGCCCCAACTCCTCCTAGAGTGGGACAGGGCCGGGGGGGGAAGGGGGGGAGGCGAGAGGGGGCCCTTCCACTTAGGATTGTGACGTCAGTCCGCACAATGCTAGACTACGTCAGGGGCACGGGGCACCGCATGGAGCCCTGCCCCCTGCTAGATGGGAGTTCATGTGGTCAGGGGGAGCTCATCCTTGTCCCTCCAGATTGTCCCTCCGGAGACCCGAGCCACAGGGTCCCAAAGGCAGAGGCAGAGGAGTCAAAGGACTCAGATAAATATATACTTTAATTCTTTCTTCCTTCTATGTGTTATGAGTTCGGAGCCAGAGGAGTTAGGGGAGTCAGGTAAGATATTTAATGAGCTCATGGTGCACAATGGTCATATCTTATGTACAAGGAATCACTTGCAGATGTCATCTTCTACGTCCCATGCTGTTTCTGTGTCTGTGTGCCTGTGTGAAGGAGGTCGGATAGTCGAGCACACTTGGAGGGACCAGATCTCGGAGCCACTATGAGCAAATTGACCAAAATGACCTTCTCGTGAATGCTACTGATCGGGGCATAACAAAAATGCTTGGTTGGGGAAAATGTGCACCACTGAGCCCTTTTCGGGGGGCAGATAATGGTGCACACTTGGAGCGACAAGATCTTTGAGCCACGATGAGCCAATGGACCAAAAAAACATTGTGGTGAAAGCTACTAGTTGGGGCATTACAGAAATGCTTGGTGGGGAAAAGTCTAAAACAGTGAGTCCCTTTTTTGGGGGCGGATAGTGGAGCACACATGCAGCGACCGAATCTTTGAGCCATTGTGAGCAAATCAATCAAAAAAACATTGTGGTGAAAGCTACTGGTCGGGGCATTACAGAAATGCTTGGTTGGGAAAAATCTGAAACGGTGAGCCCTTTTTTTTTACGGGCGGATAGTGGAACACACTTGGACCGACCACATCTGTGAGCCAACTGTGAGTGCACCGACCAAAGAAACATTCTGGTGAAAGCTACGGATCGGGGCATTACAGAAATGCTTGGTTGGAAAAAATCTCAAATCGTGAGCCCTTTTTTGGGGGCAGATAGTCGAGCACACTTGGAGCCACCAGATCTCTGAGCCATTGTGAGCAACTCAACCAAAAAAACATTCCGGTGAAAGCTACTACTCAGGGCATTACAAAAATGTTGTGTTGGGAAATTTTTGGAACACTGAGTCCTTTTTGGGGGGTGGATAGTCAAGCACACTTGGAGCAACCAGATCTCTGAGCCACTGTGGGCAAATCAGCCAAAAATTTTTTTTGGTGAAAGCTACTGGTTGGCATTACAAAAGTGCTTGGTTGGGAAAAGTCTGAAACACTGACCCTCTTTTTTTTTACGCGGACACTCGAGCACACTTGCAGTGACCAGATCTTTGAGCCACTGTGCGCAAATCCACCAAGAAAACCTTGTGGTGAAAGCTAGGGGTCGGGGCACTACAGATTTGCTTGGTTGGGAAAAATCTGAAACAGTGGGCGTTTGTTAGGGGGCAGATAATTCAACACACTTGGAGAAACTAGATCTCTGAGCCGGTGTGAGCCTATGGAGCAAGAAAACATTTGGTAAAGGCTACTGGTCGGAGCATTAGGGAAACATTTGGTTGGAAAAAATTTGAAACAGTGGGCCTTTGTTAGGGGGCGGATAGTCGGGCACACTTGGAGCAACCCGATTTCTGAGCGACTGTGAGCAAAAGGACCAAAAAAGCATTCCGGTGAAAGCTACTGGTCGGGGCAGAACGGAAACACTTGGTTGGGAAAAATGTGAAATACTGCGCCCTTTTGGGGGGGCAGGTAGTTGAGCACCTTTGCAGCGACCTGATCTGTGAGC
This sequence comes from Eutreptiella sp. 'Long Island Sound 2002', assembly GCA_964036045.1. NCBI lineage: Eukaryota > Euglenozoa > Euglenophyceae > Eutreptiales > Eutreptiaceae > Eutreptiella > Eutreptiella sp. 'Long Island Sound 2002'. Next base: position 89,868,108 of record OZ038382.1, on the reverse strand, counting down.
CAATGTGAGCAAATCGACCCAAAAAACATTCTGGTGAAAGCTACTGGTTGGGGCATTACAGAATTGCTTGGTCAGGAATCTGAAACAGAGGGCCTTTGTTAGGGGGCGGATAGTTGGGCACACTTGGAGCAACTAAATTTCTGAGCCACTATGAGCAAATGGACCAAAAAAACATTCCGCTGAAGGCTACTGGTTGGGGCATTACAGAAATGCTTGATTTGGAAAAGTCTGAAACATTGAGCCTTTTTTGGGGGGCAGATAGTCCAACACCTTTGGAGCGACCAGATCTCTTAGCCACTGTGAGCAAATTGACCAAAAAAACATTCTGGTGAAAGCTACTAGTCGGGGCATTACAGAAATGCTGTTGGGAAAAATTTGAAACACTAAGTCCTTTTTGGGGGGCGGATAGTCAAGCACACTTGGAGCAACCAGATCTCTGAGCCACGGTGAGCAAATCAACCAAAAAAACATTTTGGTGAAAGCTACTGGTTGGGGCATCACAATAATGCTTGGTTGGGGAAAATCTGAAACAGTGAGCCCTTTTTTAGGGGCGGATAGTTGAGCACACTTGGAGAAACTAGATCTCTGACCCGCTGTGAGCCTACGGACTAAAAAACCATTCTGGTAAAGGCTACTGTTCAGAGCATTACGGAAACGTTTGGTTGGGAAAAATCTGAAACAGTGGGCCTTTGTTAGGGGGCGGATAGTCGGGCACACTTGGAGCAACCCGATTTCTGAGCCACTATGAGCACATGGACCAAAAAAACATTGCGGTGAAAGCTATTAGTCGGGGCATTACAGAAACGCTTGGTTGGAAAAAATCCGAAACACTGAGCCCTTTTTGGGGGGCAGATAGTCGACCACCTTTGGAGCCACCAGATCTCTGAGCCACCGTGAGCAAATCGACTTAAAAAACATTGTGGTGAAAGCTACTGGTTGGGGCATGACAGAAATGCTTGGTTTGGTAAAATGTGAAACAGAGGGCCTTTGTTAGGGGGCGGATAGTCGTGCACACTTGGAGCAACCAAATTTCTAAGCCACTATGAGCAAATGGACCAAAAAAACCATTTTGGTGAAAGCTACTGGTTTGGGCATTACAGAGTTGCTTGGTCGGGAAAAGTCTGAAACATTGAGCCCTTTTTGGCGGGCAGATAGTCGAGCACCTTTGGAGCAACCGGATCTCTGAGCCACTGTGAGCAAATCGCCCAAAAAACATTCTGGTGAAAGCTACCAGTCAGGGCATTACGGAAATCCTGTGTTGGGAGAATTTTGAAACACTGAGTCCTTTTTGGGGGGCGGATAGTCAAGCACACTTGGAGCAACCAAATCTCCGAGCCAGTGGTTGGGGCATCACAATAATGCTTGGTTGGGGAAAATCTGAGACAGTGAGCCCCTTTTTTGGGGGCGGATGGTAGAGCACACTTGGAGAAATCAGATTTCTGAGCTGCTGTGAGCCTATGGACCAAAAAAAACATTCTCGTAAAGGCTACTGGTCGGAGCATTACGGAGACGTTTGATTGGGAAAAAACTGAAATAGTGGGCGTTTGTTAGGGAGCGGATAGTCGGGCACACTTGGAGCAACCAAATTTCTGAGCCACTATGAGCAAATGGACCAAAAAAATATTGCGGTGAAAGCTACTGGTCGGGGCAGAATGGAAGTGCTTGGTTGCGAAAAATCTCAAATGTTGAGCCCTTTTTGGGGGGGCAGATAGTCGACCACCTTTGGAGCGACCAGATTTGTGAGCTACTGTGAGCAAATTGACCCAAAAAATAGTGTGGTGAAAGCTACTGGTTGGGGCATTACAGAAATGCTTGGTTGGGAAAAATCTGAAATAGAGGGCCTTTGTTAGGGGGCGGATAGTTGGGCACACTTGGAGCAACCAAATTTCTGAGCCACTATGAGCAAATGGACCGGTTGGGGCATTACAGAAATGCTTGGTTGGGAAAAATCTCAAGCAGTGGGCCTTTGTTAGGGGGCGGATAGTCGGGCACACTTGGAGCAACCAGATCTCTTTGTGAGCAATTGGACCAAAACAACATTCTTGTAAATGCCACTGGTGGGAGCATTACAGAAATACTTCGTTGGGAAAAATCTGGAACATTCAGCCCTTTTTTAGGGGCGGATAGTGGAGCACACTGGAGAAACTAGATCTCTGAGCCGCTGTGAGCAAATGGAACAAAAAAACATTCCGGTGAAACCTACTGGTCGGAGCATTACAGAAATGCTTGGTTGGGGAAACTCCGAAACAATGGGCCTCTGTTAGGGGGAGGATAGCCGAGCACACTTTGAGGGACCAAATCTCTGAGCCACAGTGAGCAAATGGAAGAAAAAAACCATTTTGGTGAAAGCTACTGGTTTGGGTTTTACCAACATGCTTGGTGGAGAAAATTTTGAAACACTAAGTCCTTTTTTTGGGGGCGGATAGTCGAGCACACTTGGAGGGACCAGATCTCTAAGCCATTGTGAGCAAATGGACCAAAAAAACATTCTGGTGAACGCTATTGGTCGGCGCATAACAGAAATGCCTGGTTGGGAAATTTTTGGAACACCGAGTCCTTTTTGGGGGGCGGATAGTTGAGCACCCTTGGAGCGACCACATCTCTGTGCCACTGTGAGCAAATCGACCAAAAAAACATTCTGCTGAAAGCTACTGGTTTGGGCATTACGGATATGCTTGGTTAGGGAAAATCTGAAACACTAAGCCCTTTTTGGGGGGCAGATAGTCGAGCACACTTGGAGCCACCCGATATGTGAGCCAACTGTGAGCAAATGGACCCAAAAAACATTCTCGTGAAAGCTACTGGTTGGGGCATTGCAGAAATGATTGGTTGGGAGGAATCTGAAACAGTGGACCTTTGTTAGGGGGCGGATGGTTGAGCACACTTGGAGTGACCCGATCTCTGAGCTACTATGAGCAAATCAACCAAAGAAACATTCTGGTGATAGCTACCGGTCGGGGCATTACAAAAATGCTTGGTTGGGAGGAATCTGAAACAGTGGGCCTTTGTTAGGGGGCGCATAGTCGAGCACACTTGGAGGGACCACATCTCTGAGCTACCGTGAGCAATTTGATCAAAATAAGGTTCCGGTGACAGCTACTGGTCTGGGCATTAGAAAAATGTCTGCCATCCTTGCTGCCTATCATAGTATTGCAAACTCACAGCGTTGTGCCATGAGTTCATCGTGGACAATTTTGCTATATGGGTCAATGGGGACGTTTCCAAACTGGAGGCGTTTGCCAGCATCTGCCCTGTCCCTGCCAACCAGTTCATGGTGTCGGCTTTCATCTTGAACTTCCCTTGGGCCACCCCTTTGGGCTGCAAGGAGCTAGACAACCTGCCACGGACCCCACTGGCACCGTCCGGGTTGTGTGGCGCCCAATGGGCCCTTTACCACCCAACCCCGCCAAGCTAGTTCCACAGTGTACGCAGGCACCAGCTGGCATGCTTCTGCGGCATGAGCATGTTCTGCCAGCAGCAACGCTGCAAACCCGTGATCGCCTCCAATCAGGTGCCGGGTGGTCTATGGTGGCACTGCGGCAGCAGGAGCTCCTACATCTTCCGGCAGTGGACTACTCCCTGAGCAACAGCAGACTGTTGCCAAAATTGTGCCATCTACTTCTGCAGAAGTCCGGCACCCTAGCAGTACAAGGGTACAGGGACCCTCCACCCCAACTAGCCACCCTAACCTTGGGCCTGTATGCAGATGGATACCAGCCCAGGGGGCGTCCCAAGGTTAACACTAAGATTTGTATAATTGATTTTGCGGGAGACTGGTTCCCAAGCTCTGGCCATGTGCCCACGTGCACAGACATCATAACCTGGATTGAACTTCCCAAAGTTGTTGATGGGGAGTGGCTACCCAAACGGGCACAGGCCCTACAAGCCCTGCCTTTGTGTCAATTCAAGCAACATATGAAGCATGGTGGTGCAGAGTACACTACGGCACTGCACCTACGGTTAGGTTGCCCGACTGCAGATTACCACCATCTGTGGTCAGAGTGTCGGCAAAAGGGGTGCATGGCATGTCCTTGGGTCAATAAGCATAGGGTCGCCACACTGTTTTTGCACAACGGGGGGCATCTAAATGAGGTGCGGGGTTCCCACAAGTTCAAGGGTGTATCTGACCTGGCACAGATTTATATTATACAACCAGTATTACACAACACCAAAGGAGCAGCCTCCAGACTCCTGGGTGTTAATTGGCGGACCGTACCCGGGCCGTACAAGCATGAGCTGTTGAAGGTTATAGCTCAAGTTGCTCGGAGATGCCACCCTAGATCTTTGCCTCTTGATAGCAGGGAGCACCTGCGCCTTGTGTGAGGAAGGTTCCAAGCAGGCATCAGCTTAACTGGCCGAGAGGCCCGCATTGTGATGGGCAGACTAGCGGGGGGCATGGTCCTCCCATTGCCCTTCCATTCTCTGGTTCTGGCCTTCTGCCACATAGTACCCCTGTGCTACGGTTGCACTACATTGGCAACTCCAGCATGGCAAGCTATGGGTTTGGTGTGCACATATATTGTGCACATCATTGTGGAATTTGCGGAAGAAGGTTGCGCTGCAACCCTATATGTGCATCGGTGGTCCCACACTTGGTTCAACCCGCGGAACCCCATGCTATATTCTGATGAGGCAGGGGAACGGGGTCTCCAGGTGGCCAAAAGATATGCCCCCGTGACTAGTACTAGGCAGGATGTCAGTATTAGTGAAAGTTTGAAGCATGAGCTGTATGAAAAGGTTTTGCGTAAAAAAAAGAAGATCCCCAGTGCCAAAATTGTTTTGGAGGCTTGCATGGTTGCTGCCAATGCAATGTGGCAGACAGCCTTCCAGCGCCTGTTACGGCACTTGATGACTTATCAAGAAGCGGTCAGATTCTTCATCATCATCTCATGACAACCCTGAACCTCAACCGCAACCCAAGAAGTATTGGCGTACGGCTGTACATAGTTAGGGGGAACGGGTGTTGGATGTGGACGCCATGTCAAGTGATGGTTGGCCTGTGCATATGCTCAGTGAAGGGGAGTAAGCATTCACAGTTCCAATTGAGGACAAGTAAGGACAAGTATTTCAAATTTTTTCAGCATGAGCATTGCCAACAACGTATCTTTGGATATGGACTCACTGTTCCAATTCAGGACCAGTATTCTTTTCTGTTTTGCATGTTGCTTTGCTGAGGTCAGGTATATGGGTGGACAACATTGCCCCCTCTCAATGTAGCAAATTTCAATGGAAAATCGCCTGGAATTTTCAAAGTTGCCCGGAAAAATGCTCGGAAGTTTTGGCAGCCAGCTCGGGACCCGAAACGCAACCAATATCGCTTGGAATGTTCTATGGACCTTCCAGCCAACCGTCCCCGGGTAGCTCGGAAGAAATTTTGGTGCCGATTTCTGAAATGTACCGTGCGATACGAGTCCCATTTGGTGACCATAAGTGCTAAGCATTTCCAAAAATCCACCACAAAATGCCCAGCTTTTTCCTGCCACTTTTTACCTTCTACGTTGTGCGTTCTAGCGCCATGTGGTGCAGCATAGCACACACAGTGCAGTGCAACGCAGCACAGCACAACACACACAGTGCAGTGCAGTGCACAGCGCAGTGCAACACGGCACACATAATGCGGTGCAGCACAACGCGCACAACGCAGTGCAGCGCAGCGCGCGCAGTGCAGCGCGGCACGGCATGACACACACAGTGAAGCGCAGCACAGCGCGCGCAGTGCAGTGCAGCACGGCAGGCATAGAGGAGCAAAGCGCGCACCGTGCAGCACAGCACAGCTTAGCACACACAGTGCAGTGCAGTGCGGCACAGCACGCGCAGTGTGGTGCAGCACGGCGCACACAGTGCACTACAACACTGCACACACCTGCACACACCGTGCAGTGCAGCAAGACGCACACAGTGCAGTGCCGTGCGCCACATAGTGCAGTGCAACATGCGGGTGCGGTGCAGCACAATGCACATGGTGCAGTGCGGCTTGGCACGGAGCAGTGCAGCACGCAACAGACCAGTGCCACACAGCACACACAGTGCGGTGCGGCACAACACACACGGTGCAGTGCGGCACGGCACACACAGAACAGTGCTGCACAGCGCGCACAGTGCGGTGCAGCATGGCATGCTGAGTGCCGTGCTGCACAGCCAACACCGTGCAGTGCAAAGCACGGCGCAATCCCGAGCAGTGCAGCATAGCTCACACAATGCAGTGCGGTGCAGTACGCACAGCGCGGTGCAGTGCGGCACTGCACACACTGTGCGGTGCAGTGCTGTTGGGCACAGTGGCCGCTCGGCACCGAAAGTGCTGTTGCGCAGGGTGAGCTGCTGCACCGAGCAGCACATTGCGGTGCAGCACGGCACGCAAGGTGCTGAGCAGCAGAGCACACACAGTGCGGTGTTGTGCACAGCACAGTGCAGTGCAGCACAGCGCACACAAGTGCAGTGCGGGGCACGGCACAGTGCAGTGCAGTGTGCAGTGCGGCGCAGCACACACACAGAACAGTGTTGCGTGGGAACGCAGTGCAGCGCAGCGCACAAAGCAGCGTAGTGCAGCACAGCGCATGCGGGCAGTGTAGTGGGCAGCACGATGCAAAGTAGCACGCCACGCATAGTGCCATGCGGCACAGAGCAGTGCAGCACGGCACACACGGTGCAGTACAGCGCAGCACACATGCACGTGGGAGCCCCCCCCCCCCTACAAGAGTGACCCCCCCCCTCCCTACCCAGGGCACGGCACCCCGGCCTGCCCCCCCCCCCCCCCGGCCTGTGGACGCGGACGGGGCGTGCATCGCATGCACGGCCGGCCGATATGCAGAGTCATCGGGAAAGCCATCGTGCACCCCCCAGGCGGCCTGTGAGCCTCAAGATCGGCCCTCAAATCAACTCAAATCAAATCAAATCCCGCCGACCCCCCCCCCCCCCCCCCGCCCCCCCCCCGCCCCGGCAAGTTTTGACAGATAGCTCGGGGGGGTGTCGCATCAGGACCAGTTGTAGTCGCCCCCCCCCCCCCCCCCCGGGTTTTGCCCGTGCGGACCGGGCAATGAGACTGCGTTGCAGAATCAAAGTTGCAGAATCAAACACTGAATGTAGTGTGTTCCGATCACGGCGAGCGGCGTTGCTGCGGATTCCCAGGCTTTACTGGACAGCAGCGTCGCTTGCATGCTGCAGGATGGCTGCAAAATTGGCCTTGGGGAGTCAATGGGTTTTGGGATCAGGGGCGAGGCGCGGATTGCCCTCACCAGTTTATGGGAAACTTAGGTCAAACAATTTCTTTGGCGCCTTCGGCGCCAACCCTACTTCAGGACCAGAAGGGCTGGGGGTTGGGGGGCTGACCCAGCTATCCCCACTCTTGACTCCCTATCCCCCCATGCCAATAAAGTGGAACTCTGCGCGTGTCTCTCTGTGCGTTTGTTGTACCATCTACTTCCTCCGACATCGTGTGAGGCGCACCCCTCAAGCAACCAAGCATGGGCTGGGGCAGTGACTGTTTGGATCCACTTGAGCCTTCCCATCTTTTTGCGTTGCAACCCCGAGGCATGCCTGGTGCAATGACACCAGTGAACTTACCAGAACAGTGACACGCCTCCGATACGCCAGATTCCCAACAGAATCTGCACCATTCTGTTCGCCTTTCACCTGCGGGTACGGTGCCCATTAAATTGACAATACCTGTGACTGTGCAGGGACAGCACAGGCACTGACGAATTTATCTGCATCTCCTCCTTTACATGCCCTGAACATGCTTTGCATTGATTGGACGCATTGCCCGAAAAAGGAAGCCATTCCCCACTCTGACCCTTTTTCCAACCGGTTGCATGTCCAAAGATCCTAATCCTGTGATAACGCTGAGACCTTGTAGCCATCCTGCACCCATTTGCCTCTCTCCCCCTGCCTCACATCCAGAGCTGCATGAGCGGAAGGGCGCAGGCAGTGATGTGTAGATCACGGGACTTCTATGTTGTATTTTACCTGCCACACAGAACCGGGTCCGTCTGACGGAGCACTTAGAAGGCACACAAAAATCTGAGCACAAAAAAAAAGATCCAATGGGTACCCTCCAGCCTGAATGTAGAGGGACACGACGAGTCCGATGAGTTGGCGCATCAGGGAAGAGAGGGACATCGTAATCACCTGCTGCTGTTGTCTAAGTGACGTCAACAATGGAGTGGGCTGCCCTGGAGCCCATGGTGGAGAGTGTGGCCAGGCTCTGCACTCCAGTGAAAAGAGTAAGGAGAGATGAGTGGCATGTCATCTTTGGCAGTACCCGTCGCAATGGCCTGTCGGGCGAAGTCTGGACAGTGACGGCTGCTGGAAAGATGTCAGTGACACATATAATGGGTAGGCGGAGGAACAAAAGAAAATTATATGAGGCATGAGCATGAGCAGGTAGGAATACCCATGGGCCACGCAACAAGTTCCCTACACTTGTGGGAATCCCTTTGTCTATTTGATCATGCAAACAAAAAAGATCTCACTGGAGAAATTGTTTACACGTCCTTCCCTTCCGCACTCCCCCCTCCCTTTGTAAGTTTGGCATGAATCTTGTTCAGCATTCCTTTCGGAAGATATGCAGCCCCCTCCGCCTGATTGTTTGTATTTTTCATGGATTGTTTCTTTGCATTTTTTGATTGCCCTTAAGCCAAAGGCGAAAGGTCGGCTGGCGACTCACAGCGTGTTCTTTGCTGCAGTACCCTGAGGAGGCAGGAAATACCCGTCCAGGGTAGCATGCTCATTTGTTTGCTGATTGGGTTCTACAGCGTTTGTGTATGGCATTTGATGTTCAGTGGCAAGATTCAAGGGCAAGGCATGCACAGAGTTCAGTGATTGAGCATCCATTCATGATTTAATGACAAGTCGCTGGACGTTTCACCAGGTCTGAGTCTGGTAATGAAGATGTACTCCATTCAGATTTTGGAATCACCTTCCCTCAATGCTGCAATCCTGCATAATTCTGGGTTCTGGCCCTCTGCCCAGTCCGCGCAAAGCCATCAGTTGAAGCCATGGATTTAAAGCGCACTCATGAGGCCTGCAGCCTATCTTTGCAGATGCATTACTCATTCAGTCCTTTTATTTACACCCACAGCAGGCATCTGAATGGCCCAGTATTCAGCTACTCGGCTACAGCGTTGCAACAACGGCTCTCTCTTAACAACGCCAACCGGACCTCCACCCAAGCTTTGGGCCCATGGGAGCTCAACAACATGGTTTGTGCGCGGGGGGCGGGGGGGGGGGTGGCGGGGGCTCGTCTGAGCCTCGTGAAAGGTGGGTGGAGGTCTGGGAAACAGGCTCACATGACAGTGCCTTGATAAAAGGGCAGTCTAAGGACTGGCAGTGGCTTAGAATTCAGGCCGCAAAGCGGCCCAGAAGAAAAGGTTTTGAGAATTTTACGCCATGATTTGTGGCTCAAAGTGATCAGTGTGTCATGAGGATCATTTTGAGCCACATATTTTGGGTTACCCGGGATACCCTCCAGACCCCCTGGCCAGACCATTTTTGGCCCCTGTCACCTGAGCCTGGAAGGTGGGATGGGGGGTCTCCAAATCGGGCTCAGACGACTCCAACCCCGTGCGAATCTTTTTTCGAGCACTCTATGTAGAAAAAAAAACGTGCAAAAATATATTTACCTCGTGTCTCGTCTGCATGCCGGCTCTGCTTTGCCCTTATGGTAGTCTGCACAGCTCAGCCCAGTGTTGTTCAGCACCTATTTGGTATTTTTGGTTTTTGAATGATTAGGGGGGTCTCGTATCATTGGCACATTTGCCCCGACCACTGAATGGGGGACGTTCAGAGGAGTGCTAGCCACCAGGAGGAGGAGTCGGCGACATAATGGGCTCCACTTTCACTGATTGCGCGAAACGTCTGTCGGCAGGACTCTGGCTGTGCTACCGCATTCTGTAGTCACCCACAGCCTCTAGTTTGATGCTATTTTGGCCAACGGCCTATCTATCCGTATGCAAGTCCATTGCACTGCAGATCTGTGATGTGATTGGCTGTTGCATACAATGGCTGCTGCCTGCCCCTTACCCCTCAACACTGGACGCACGCTGTTCCTGCCCATAGCGCCATTCTACGGGGGAAGGGAAGCAGTGCAATTTATGCCGCATTGAAGATTATCCCAATGAAAGGATCCCGTTCCAATTTTAGCGGATGTCCCCGAAGGGCTTTGTGGTATCATCACAGAACCAGACAGCTCTGAACCTTGGCCCCGAGATGTAATCTCGAGTACTATGAAGAGAGCAGGCTGCATCAGCTCATCTTAGTCTGAACCAAGAAAAAATATACCAATGAAAGGATACTGATTTCCATGTTTGCCCACACAGGGCGCCGAGTTATATCAGCATAACGTTGATATTATTGATACATTGATTTGTATTTTCTTTGAGTTGGCAGCCACCAGTGCTTGGTATCAACCTCCAGCTTATTCACAATGTGCGGCTCATGCTGTGCAATTGTTTCTAACATGCTTTCTCTCAAGTGATTGACTCAGTGACCCACCAAATAGTGCAATTCTGTTGTGCAATGCTTTCTGCGTTTTATTGAGGTGTATGGGCCCCCTGCCGCTGCCCCCCCTTCCAGATGGAAGAATCATGGCCCAGGCCAATGACATGGGGGAGGGAGGGTACCCATGTTAAAGCCGACCTCTCCAATGGCAGGGGGTTCTACACAGGCCATAGCTCACTGACAGCGGGCCGGGGGAGGGGGGGCTTTGTACATGACACCTTAGCAGGAAAGATGGCCCGGGGAATAGAGGATGGTGGCCACACAGGGCTACGGGAGATGGGTCAAATAGGTGAGAACATATAGGGGAGGGAGACAGGGGCACATAGCGCACGACCGTTTTGGGGAGGTGGCACGAAGAGAAGCAAGCAAGCGAGTCAGGTGGGCAGGAGCAGAGGCATCAGGACTGTTGTTGTATGGCACAAGTGGCAGCAGGCATACCTCGGGGCGGTGGCTTGGCGACATGTATGGACATGCAACGCTCAGAGGGCGGTGAGGATGAGGCAGGGAGGACAGGTCACGGAGCCCGCCCTACCCTACGCTACTGAGCTTATTTTATGGAACGCAAGCAAGGCGATTGGGGGTGCCCAGAGTGCCACTACTACAATTTTGCACGCCGCATGGTGTGTGTGAAATCGGCGGCCTGGAGACCAGGCATGTGGACATGCGGACACTGTAGCCGTAAAAACAGGGAGCATCGCGCGCTGTGCCACTGGTGCCGGTAGCCACGGGGAGTGGAGTCGCTCAAGCGTACACGCACAGAAGAGGATGAGAGAGTGCAGCCGAAGCCAAAAAGACAGACCAAGCCGGAATAGAAGATTATCCCTGACACGGGACCGCCCACACGACGCCCGTGGAGGCGGCAGGCACGAGATCCAGTGCCGGTTAGGATCTCAGCTTACAGGGAGCAACCGGCCACACCAGGGGCTCGGGGAGCCAGGAGGCTGGTCACGCCGCCGGCGCAAAAACAGGAATCAGAGCAGGGCCAATCAAACTTAGTACACAACGAGTCATACCACGTGCACGACCAGCCGCATCCAGTGCACGACCGCTTTTGGAGGTGGTGCGAGGAGAAGGAAGCACGCGAGTCAAGAGGGAAGGAGCGGAGAGAGGCACCGGAAAGGCCGAGAGAGTTGCCCAGGTTGTGGAGAGAGGGAGAACGCTACTTCAACCATGGGGTGAAAGAGCAATATCGGAGGGAGATGAGAGACTACGAGAGAGGACAGCTGAGTTGGAAGTTGAGGGAGTGAGTTAGGACCAGCATACACATTATGGAAGAATGTTTCATAGGTTCCCTCCTCGCAGGAACAAGGGCAGATTCTGCCCACAGCGTTTCCTTGGGATGCGTGGCCAATAAGGCATACCATGATGGTTGCATTTACCACTACTGGGAATCCGAGGGACTGTTTTTATTAAACGCCCCGGACAGACCAGCATGTACTACCGTTATGGACCGTGGCATTGCCATGTTTCCGCTCCCCACTGGGGCCTTTTATGGACTTGCGGAGTTAACAAAAAAAAAACATGACACCTTAGCAGGAAAGATGGTCTGGGAGGTACAAGTCCATGAGCCACGTGTGTCACATGTGTGACCAAGTTGTGGGAGCTAGGTCTCATGTATTGCCAAGTTCGGGGAGGCACTTAAGCGTAGTGCGCGCGCAGTGCGACTACTTGGGTGTCTAGCTGTATTAGAAACCCATGTTTTGTGGTACTTTGGGCATTTGTTGCTTCACGGCAGGTTTTGGTGCTTCTTGCACATTGGGGATGTCGCATTCTTGGATTTTCACCGAGGTTCACCGATTTCCACCCCCTTTTACTCGCTTTTTGCTCATTTTCACCATATCCACTCCTTTCTAGGTTAATTTCTCCCCACCATGGGGACCCCGAGAAGGTAGGGGTGATGTAGCCATATTGATATCTTCCAACTATGGGGCCCCGAGAAGGGGGGAGCGTTAGCGCCCCGGGCGCACGCAGGGCATCTTTGTTGACCCACGGTGATTTTTTAGGGGGTGCACTAAGTGCAGTGCGTGCACAGTGCAACTATTTGGATGTCTAGCCGTCCCAAAACCCCATACTTTGTGATACTATGGGCATTGTGGTTGAAAAGGGGTATTTTGATGTTTATTTGGAGTCTCACCTAGTTTCACCCATTTTCATCCATTTTTTGCTCGTTTCCACCACATTCACTCCTTACCAGGTTGATTTCTCCCCACCACGAGAACCCCAAGAAGGCGGGGTTGATGTAGCCATATTGATTTCTCCCCACCACCCTTGGTACACACTAGAAGACCCAATCTCGTTCTAGCCTAGACGCCGCTAGAGTGGCTAGAACGAAAAAAATAGTGGTTGCCCCAACCCATGGGCATAGGGGGGCGGGGGTATGAAGGGTGCAAATTGGACCCCTATTACCATACTAGGGGGTCCATACCTTGTTTTTTAGAAAAACACATTTTGACCTGAAATTCAACAAGTACAAAAACCCGTTCTAGCGACGTTCGAGCGCCATTCTAGCGCCGCCCCGCTAGAACGGCGCTAGTACGTCGCTAGAACGCTTTGCTAGAACAAGGCTAGAACAAAAACATGCACACACATTTGGCAAGTAAAAGATCACAATGTGGGAAGGGGGGGGGGGTTCCATGACTCACAGACACATAGAAACCATCACATTTGGTACATGTGTAGTCATATGTGCACCCACACACACACACACACACACACACAAGACTTCGGCGCACAGCTGAAGCATGCTGTGCGCTGGGACATCACGCTGATGACCACATAGCACGCAGACCGCAACTGCAACTGTGCCCACTGCATGGCCTGCCACCGTGCCCGAGGTGCACACTCAAGCAAAGGGGAGTGCGCCACTGCTGTCAGCGGGGACACCATAAAGTGTGCACCCCAGTGCCTGCGCGCCGGAAGCGCCCACTTGCTGCACATGCACAACTGCCCAACAAACGACCACGCCTGCAAGGGCCTGCACGTATCTCTACGGGTCTGCTGAGGTCCCCACACCAACCCCCCACCCCTCCAGCCCCCAAACGCAGGAGGCCGAAAACACCCCCCCCTCCGTCCCCACCAGCCCCAGTTCCACGGGGGCCGGAGGAGACCGTGGCCGAGGATGTCGCCCGCCCGCTTTTCGTGACGAGGCACGGGAGAGCAAACACTCTGGATACCTAGCCAGCACAATACAGAGGTTCTGATTCCGCAGAAGGGAGGGAAACAACGTCACAAAGAGGCCTCAGCAGACCTGAGCCAAATGAGACGTCCAGCCCAACGCTGCACAAGGATCCACCTCTAAAAGTACAGATCACACACACACACACACACACAAACACACATGCACACACACACACATTTTGACGTAGGCACGGGCACCGTGGGTCTGCCCTCCCTTCAAGCGTTGGTTGGGGGGGGGGCGTCTTTGCTTTTGTCACACATTTTTCAGGGGGGCCCTGAGAACTACCTTGGCGGGAGGGGGGTTGGACTAAGAGGTTTGGAGGGGTTTGGAGGGTGTTCTTTTCTTTGTTTCACAGGTGGTTTTTTGTTGGATTTTTTTGATATTTGACTGACGAAATGCAATTCCAAGTTGCAGGTATGCCATGCAATCTGTGCAGTGTTGTGGTGTGTTGTGGTCTCATAAGGTGTAAAGTGGTGTCATGTAGTGTGATGTGCTCTCGTGTGCTGCGGTTTGCTGCAGTGTGTGATCTGCTGTGGTGTGCTGTACTGTGCAGGGGCAGACAGCTCGAGACAGCATGGAACCTGCGGGTCCTGTGCTCCTGTGATGAGGTGTGTACACACAACTGTCTGAAGGACAGTGCTTCAGCCATGGAATATACACTGGTGATGCATAAGGACCATCAACATACTCCCTTTATCTAGCCGAGTCCCCTGAATGACGCGTGGGAGGGGTAGTGTGTTGTGGTCACATGACGTGCCCTGTGGTGTGCTGTGTTGTCATGTGGTGCGGTCGGGTGTCATGTGGTGTGGTCTGGTGTCATGTGGTGTGGTGTGGTGTGTTGGGGTGGGGTATCGTGCGATAGGGTTGTCTGGTTGGTTGAATGGTGTGTTGGTTGCTTGGCAGGTTGGGTTGTTTGGCAGCTCGGGTGATTTGTTGGGTGTTTGGCCGGTTGGGGCATGTTGTGTGGTGTCTGCACCCTGTGGTGTTTGGTGCCGTATGCCGCTGTATGCTGTGTGATGTCATGTCTGTGGGTACACATGTATTTACTGTCATTTCAAGGGAGGAGGGCGGGGGCTGATAAGCATTTAATATTTTTTTTCTAGCGGCGTTCTAGGGAACTGTTCCAGCGGCGTTCTAGCGGCGCTCTAGCGCCCCCCCCCCCCCTCCCTTGGAATGGCAGTAAACACATGGGTGCCCACAGACATGACATCACACAGCATACAACAGCATACGGCACCACACACCACAGGGTGCAGACACCACACAACATGCCCCAACCGGCCAAACACCCAACAAATCACCCAAGCTGCCAAACAACCCAACCTGCCAAGCAACCAACACACCATTCAACCAACCAGACAACCCTATCGCACGATACCCCACCACACCACACCACACCACACCACATGACACTGTGTTGTAGTCTGTTGTGGTGTGTGATCTGCTATGGTGTGCTGTACTGTACAGAGGCGTGGTGTGTTGTGGTCACATGATGTGCGCTGTGGTGTGCTGTGTTGTCATGTGGTGTGGTCGGGTGTCATGTGGTGGGGTGTGGTGGGGTATCGTGCAATAGGGTTGGCTGTCTGGTTGGTTGAATAGTGTGGTGGTTGCTTGTTTGCTTTGGTTTGTAGCTACGTTGAGTTGTTTGGCAGCTTGGGTCCTTTGACGGGTGTTTAGCCGTTTGGGGCATGTTGTGTGGTGTCTGCACCCTGTGGTGTGTGCTGTGGTATGCTATTGTATGCTGTGTGGTGTCATGTCTGTGGGTACACATGTATTTGCTGCCATTCCAAGGGAGGGGGGGGGCCCGGTAAGCATTTACTATTTTTGGTCTATGGGCGCTCGCGGGAACTGTTCTAGCGAAGTTCTAGCGACGTTCTAGCGCCGCCGCTAGACCGTCGCTAGAACGATTCGCTAGAACGCCACTGGAAAAAAATATTAAATGCTTACCAGCCCCCCCTCCCTCCCGTGGAATGGCAGTAATTACATGTGTATCCATAGGCATGACATCACACAGCATACAACAACATACGGCACCACACACCACAGGGTGCAGACACCATACAGCATGCCCCAACCGGCTAAACACCCAACAAATAACCCAAGCTGCCAAACAACCCAACCTGCCAAGCAACCAACACACCATTCACCAACCACACCAACCACACCACATGAAAGCACAGTACACCACAGCGCACGTCAGGTGACCACAACACACTACCCCTCCACACAGTACAACACACCACAGCCAATTACACACTGCAGCAGACCGCAGCGCAGCACACCACACCACACCACAACACACCACACCACACCACATGACACGAGGCCACAGCACATGACACAAGACCACACCACATGACACCGCAACACACCACAGCGCACCTCATGTGACCACAACACAACACACCACGCCACTACACAACACAACACACCATAGCACATCACACACCACAACACACTACCACACAACACACCACACCACTTTACACCTTACGAGACCACAACACACCACAACACTACACAACATTGCATGGCATACCTGCAGCTTGAAATTGCATTTCGTCAGTGAAATATCATAGAAATCCAATACAAAACGACCTGTGAAACAAAGAAAAGAACACCCTCCTAGAACCCGGAGTCCAACCCCCCCCCCCCAAGGTAGTTCTCAAGCCCCCCCCCCTGAAAAATGTGTGACAAAAGCAAAGACGCCCCCCCCCCCCAACCAACGCTTGAAGGGAGGGCAGACCCACGGTGCCCGTGCCTACGTCAAAATGTGTGTGTGTGCATGTGTGTGTGTGTGTGTGTGTGTGATAATTTGTTTTGTTTGTTCTACCCAGGCTATTATGTCGTTCTAGTATTGATCTATTCTAGGCTAGAACATCTAGGCTAGAGTGTTCTAGCCTAGAACGAGATTGGGTCTTGTAGTGTGTACCAAGGTCATGGGGACCCTGTGTCACCCCCCCCCCCCCTATGGACCATGGGAGCATGTCCCGCCTCATTTTTGGGCTGACAAAAGCAACTCGCCCACCACGTAAGATGAGCTAGAGGATGAGGCAGAAGTGTGTGTGTTGTGTTGTCACAAGAGTTCCACCATCACATTTTGTGGTGAGTGCGAAGAACACTATTGTGTTGAATGTATTGACACCCACACTTCAAGAACCAATGTTGTTTGTTAAGTACAATACAAATGATATTTTGAGTTCTTGAATTCACAGCTATTGCCTTACTGTGCAACGTGCTTTGTGGAGCAGGTGTGCAGTCCAACGTGGTCTACTTGGGGGGCTTCTCCATGAGGGGCTAAAGCTGGGGCTGAAGTTGCAACCATCCGCACTAGCCGCCGAGGCAGTGAGTATCGCCGAGTGGCCAAAATACCCATTTTTGCGGCGGTGAGTGGTGGTGCGTGATCCGTTGTTAATTTTTCAATTGCTACAATGTACATGCCATGTTGTGGTATTTTTTTTGTGGTGTGCCATGTGAATGTTGCAAGATGTACCTCACCTTCCCCATGTTGGCATGGTTGGTTCCTTTTTTCCGCACTTTTCCCCATTTTTCCGTGGTTGGTCCCATTTTTCGCCTCTATTAGCCATGGAACCTCCCAATTTTCATCCACATAATGACAATCTGTTTGTACGTAAAATGTACTTGGCCAGCCGGCGGTGGCTCTCAAGCTGCCAATCCTCGGAGAAATTGGACGACATGAAGCTTCATTGTGCCACCAACCTGAAGCTACAACTTGGGTCAAAGTACATTGGAGGACGTGAGCCCGAGTATATCAATGTGCCAGTGTTACAGTCATCGTCACAACCACAGCTTTTTGGCAGTTTTTTTTGTAAATTTTTGTTATAAAATTTTTCTGACGGAATGGTCACATTTGGGGAGTGTCCCAGTGGATAACACGCCGGATTGTGGAAATAGAGGTCGTGGGTTCAAACCCCAGTGCGTTCATACTCATGTTGTTTTCCATTTTGTTCGAATATTCCTCAAATTTTACGTGTCATTTCTCCAATTTTCCCCAATCTTTTCCAAAGTTCAAATTTTTATGTACGTTTGTATCCAAATGTGTTCATAAATCCCCCATTTTTGCCTATTTTCCTCCATTTTCCTCCATTTCCCCTCCATTTCCCCCCATTTCCCCCCATTTTTTCCCATTTCCCCGCATTTTTCTCATTTTCCTCATTTTTCCGAGCTCGGAAAACCCCATTCGGTGGATCGGTGAGTTCGGTGTCAGCTAGTGTGGATGCCCGCGATGACTATGACTATGTATGTATGTATGCATGTATGTATGTATGCTTGCTTGTTGCTTGTCGCTCGTTGCTTGTTGCTTGCTTGTTGTTAGCTAGATTTAATGGGAGAGGGGTGTAGTAATATATATGGGCGTTTTTACGGGGGGGTCATTCCGACGCAAACTGGGAGATTTTTCAGTTCTCGTTGTTTTTCTCAAAAATGGCGTTCATTGTGGGGGCGCGTATGTTATACCTTTTTGGAATCTGCAAAAAATGGCCGTTTCGGACAGGTATGGGTTGGGGGGGGGGGGTTAGGTGGCCATATTTTTTGGTACCGGACCCGAACTTTTCGGCGTTTTGGTGTCTGCTCCAAAAATGTGGTGTGGTTTGGTATGGTTTGTTTTCTGGGTTTCACGGACCCTGGCCCGGTGCTGCAACATGTCGTCAGTATGGCAAATTTCAGTGGCAAGAGTACTTAGGCGTCACAAGTTGCCCACCCTCTAGGACCCCGTATACACGCGATGTGACAATATTCTACATTTCTACTTTGAGTATGCTATTTGACATATGTGACCAAAGTTGTTGGCAGAGCTGTGTGACACCCGTTGAAATACGTGTTGATGTGTTAGCCTTGTGTATCCCCGTCTCCTAGTGTGTTGTATTTGACGTTTTTTCGAAGCTGGCCGAAAATGAGGCCAGCTTTTGGGTAACATTGCAAACAACTATGTGTATATGCAGTTTTTGACCCTTCTGGCCGAAATTTCGGCCCGCTTTTTGGTTTCGTAGTGAATAGGCATAGTTATTTTTATTTTTCTTAGGGTTGGCCGAAATTTCGGCCCGCTTTTTGGTCTGTTCACTATTCAAGCACTTATATTGTGGTTTTTGGGCGGTCTGGCCGAAATTTCGGCCAGCTTTTCCTATTTTTGAACATTTAAGCAATTATTTCCCCTTCGAACACACGTGGCCGAAATTTCGGCCAGCTTGCAATTGTCGTTGTTCAAGAGTATTACACCATACACTCCTACATAACTGTTTTCTTGTCTCAGCATTAATGTCTTCTGCTATTACTGTCAATGTTGTACATGCTGCAGTTACTGGTGCTTTTGCTACTACAGCCAAAGGGCTGTTGCGAAATGCATTACGTGGTGGGACTCTGCAAAAGCTTTTGCAATTCTGCCTCTTGTGCGGAAGAATCGCAGGAGCCGGCACTCCCTGACACAGTTGAAGGCTGCCGCCACTGAGAAGAAGCCCCCACGATGGTACATGACATTTTTGTCACAGTTCCATGCCCTATACTGCCTGCTGCGTCGTATGGCCCTCCCATACCCTAACTGTGGGTCCGGTTACAACTGGGGTATTATGTCCTGCCGCCAACGCCGTAAGGTAGGAGTCCTTGGTCAGTGTAACACTAAGCAGGAGTCCATTCACCATCGTGTTGGACTAGCAGCACACAACTTGTGGAACACCATGCACCGCAGGCAAGTTTGTACATGGTTTGATAACCTGAGGCGTTACAGGTTGGGAGCTGATGCCCATTCACCCGACTTAACCCTAAACTGTACAGCTGTTACTGTTTTGCACACTACTGCCCTACGTGCATACCGGGGTCTACCGGAGCTGGCCGAAATTGAGTCCAGGGTACCAAAGGTTGCAGATGACATCTTTCGCTCACATAGAGCATTGTTTGATCGTATTGATGTTGCCAACCAAGGTATTCAGAGAGTTTGGGTTCGTGCTCCTTTGGATATTGCCAGAAAAAATGTTCGTTCCCTCAACTGGAGACCCTTTTTCCTGTCTAAGCTCCGCTCCGGCACACACAAAGAGCTTTTGCAACTCGTGGTTGATTTGTCATGTGTGGAACACCGCACCAGACACTGTGTTCCGCTGCTTGTGGACATGAAAATACACTTTGCCCTACTTAAGCTATGTTATGGTGCTGCTTATGTTCCGTGGAATGTACCACAATTCCTGTTGGGTTTTCCTTTGGTGTACGGAGTATGGCATAGCTATAAGTATTGCGTTGAATTGATCTACAGGGCGTTCGTGCCGTTCATTAAGTTTTTGGAGCAGGGGAACAGCCTTCAGGTTGGGTCTATCCTCCCTCGCAAGGTCAAGGTCATCCATATGGAGAAGACATTGCTTGGACTCATGCTAGCCACATCGTCCAATAGAGGCAGACTAGATGAGCGCGTCACTACCCTGCTCAATAGCCAGCGGGACTTGACACCCATTCAGCGCAAGGGTGTGCGTATGTTAATAGCCCTTGAGGCTTTGCTGTACACATACTGTCCAGCTGCTTTCAGCATTGGGACTTTGGTTTGTGAGTGCAACTGGGAGGGCCGGGGGGCAGGTTCCGGGATTGTAGCCAAGCAGGCACTTGAGATGTCCCTACTACTCATGCTGAACATCCTAAAGCCCGAGGAGCAGTTAGCCACGGAGTATGTGAAAACCACTGCTGTTGCTCTTTTGTTTTGGAGTCAGTGGCATTCCGCCTCCCTAGGGTGTATCCACTCTGAGGAGCTGGGTGAGGCACTTCTGAGTCGGTTCTCAGCCCACTGTCGCCGCAACACTGCCTGTACCAATGTCCAACAGTCGTCTTCCCCCTGTCCAACCGGGAGAGAAAGTTTTGCGTGGTGTGCTGACTGAGAGATCCGTGGCAATGTTCTCTGCCAATCTTAAACAATTCATCTTGACAGCCCATACACAGAGCCTGCCCATTTGTGTTCCCGTTCCGGACTATAAAGTTGAGGTGAGAAGACTGGATGCAGTTGAAGATGTGACGTTCCCCGGTACCATGTCTAGGACACGAATCACCGCAGACCGTTTAAAAGTGGTTCTGTTGCATGCAATGCAAAATCTGGTTGCGCGTACCACGGTTCCTCAGGGTGTTGAGGATTTTTTACAGACAAATGCACCTGCCCGCACTGCTGCCCAGCAAGGGGTGTTGCGTACTGCACATGCTTCTATCCGCGCTAGTTTGCATAACCTGGTTGCGCACCTGCTTTTGTCCGGTGTGCCTGTGTTCATTGCGGGTGAGTCTGCTGATGTGAAAGCCACTGTTGCTGCTTTGAAGGCCACTGTGGCTGAGGATATGTATCAGTGTGATGTTGCAATTTACAATTTGTCAACCAAGACCCCGCTGTACACTTCTACGTCCCATCTGGTTTCCATTCGTTCTGCCACTGCCTTTGATAACAGGCTGCCCCGTTACGTGGCTTTTACTGAAGGACCCATGTCGTCTGTGATGCCTGTTGAGATATTCTCATTTCTTTTGAGCCTGGTTCCGGTCCCAGAACGGGCAGGGAACTGGTTTTTGCTGGGGACTCTGTCTGTGTATTTTGCAAGCATGATGCCTAACAGGTTTTCCAAGGACTGTAATGTTGTGTGTGCCCTTTTGGGTGAGGAGACTGTTGTGCGTGATGAGTTGGTTCAGTCCATCAGAGCAGCTATCACCAACGCCGACACGTGCCCCCCCAAGTCATGGGAGGATGTGTACCACGACTTGGGGGCAGGTTTTCCTGTGGATTGTTCTGGGGTTAGGTATGTAGATGAGGATCCTGAGGAGCAAGATGGGGAAGCAGAGTGGCAATCAGAGACCCACACTCCAAAGAAGAAACCCAAAACTGCCCCTGCCCCCTCACCTAGTGGCACGCAGTGCGCCCAGGCCACCCTAGCTTCCTCCTCAGGCACTGTGGCCCCTACTGGCAGAGGTATGAATGCTTTTGTGAATCATTTTTGACCATCCCAGGGTGGAAACACACAGTCACAGAACTCTGCCACTGCCAAGCCTGGTGCTGCAACCCCTGCCAAGCCTCCTGCTAACGCAGGTGTTAAGAAGCCCCGTGCATCTGGTCTGCGCAAGCGCTAATGCCAGTCCTACTGCCTATATTGCGTATCAATATGAAGTCTGGCCGAAATTTCGGCCAGCATGCAGTCCTCAGCCTCTTCAGCCTCTTATTATTGTGTTTCCCCATAGGCACTGCAAAAGTCTGATTCGATTCGTCAGTTGGCAAGTATTTGCTTGTAATTGAGTCCATTATGTTGCACACCCTGTTCAAATGTCACTGCTCCTGTGTTCCTTGCTCATGTCTCGTGTCATAGGTCCCCATGTCAGTGATCATATTCGGAGTTTGGATGGACCTGGCCGAAATTTCGGCCGGCTTAGGCCTGTCTTCAAAATAGGACCATGTGTTTGGACATTTTTCGAAGAGCTGGCCGAAGTTTCCGCCAGGTTGGTTAAAATAGGAAATACAAGTATATGCTTTGGGATAGTTTTCTGTGTGCTTCCATGAAAGGTATGTTTGGGGTTCCTTTATCTGTGGTGTATAGGGGGATTCTGTGATCACCCTGGAACAAAGGGGAGAGAAAAAATAGGCACCCCCCCCCCCCCCGCACTGGAATGCAGTGGTCTAAATGTAAAACAACACTATATTTTGGTGATTGAATATCTTTATTTTGAAAATCTGTGTGTTTCCAGAAATGCAAATAATGGCATATACTTGAAATACACACCTTGTTTTTGCATGTTGCCACCAGGGGGGTTTGGATACCCAAAAAATACACCCCTTTTCACATACTTTTCCCCTCACTACAACATGGACTTCCGTGGGCCATAGCGCCAGGTGGGGGGTGGGCAACTTGTGACGCCTAAGTAGTAAATGATGCAGAATTTTATGCCGAATCTAGTGGTGAAGGCCCCACCCTTCAACTCAACGATATGTTGGAGAAATTTACCAAAAACTGTGTGCAAGCCTACTTTGCGTCCAAATTTGTCCGGTTAGCTTGACTTTTGCAGGCTACGCTGCCAGCAGTTTTTGGTGATCTTCTCTACCACATGCTTGAGTTGAAGGGTGGGACTTGCACCAGTGGATTCGGCTTGAAATTTTGCATAATTTACTACCTCACGTAAATTTGCCATAGTGCCGATACGTTTGAGTACCGGGCCAAGCACGGTGAAAACCTTGTACATACGCCAGACTAGTAGCAGTAAAATTCCTGAAAATTGCCTACGTTCGGTACCTCGGATAGCCGCGCCACCGGTTTGTTGGGCCACGAAACCCTGATTTTTGAATTCTCCCTCTCCGAAATAGGTCCATACCGACCTCGGGCTGAAAATCCAAAAATGGCAAAAAACCCTCCCACTTTGCGCCAAATCCTCAGAATTGAGCCCCCCCCCTGGGTAGAAACCCCCATATATATGTATTTATTTCTCTATGTATGTCTATTTTGTTTTCGATTTTTTGCAGGAACTTTTGATGGATCCCCCCCCGGCGACCAGGCGCCGCGGGGGGTAAAGTGAAACCTTGGCCGGGGGGCTGCCGGGGCTAGCCACGGCTGCGCCCCATGCGACATTTGGACTGGTCGCCCGCGGTAGCGCCTCTTGCGGGGGCTGTGAGAGTAGTGGGCGACCGCAACGTGCTGCCCATAGGAGGTAGCGGCTCATGTTGCTCAAGGTAGCAAGGACCGGTGACAGAGGTGGTTGTCGTGCTATGTGCCATGCTTGTTGCTATGTGAAGTGCGTGTGCAGACAGAGGGGGTAGGCACAGGTCAAACAGAAAGGGAGGGAGGGACGGGGCACTAGGGACGCCCAAAGAGCAAGAGTAGAAAGAGATAGGGGGGAGTGGGATAGGGCCTGCCTCGCTTATTGTTTTGCTCAGTGCGCGCACGGACAGAGGGGGCTGGGGTAGGATTGGGCGACGGGGCCAGAACGCCGGGGGGCAAGGCCCAAATAAGCCAAGCACAGGGGCTAAACAAGAAAGGGTAGGGTAGAGTAGGGGCTGTCGCGCTGATTGCTTCGCTCAGTGTTGTGCTTAGTGCCCTTAGCTCAAACAGGCAAGGGAGGGCAGCAAGGGAGCGTGCTCGACGTTGCCAAGAGAGAGGAGAGGGCTGAGAGAGCAGAGAGACACCACAAGGGTTAGAAGGTGCTGTGCCCCAGGCGGACATCTGACAGGTGGTGGTGTTGGAGGGGCTGTGGTATTGGGCTTGTGTGCGGGTGGAACAGGGGGGGCAGGATTGGATCGTGGTCACCGGGGATAGGCTAGTGCGGCAGCGGTGCAAGGGGTCTACCTGCTACGGGGTCCTCCGGGACCGCCTAACGTTCACGCGTCCCGTGCGCCGGGCGCAGAGGTGCTCGCCCGGAGTATCCCGCCAGCACCAATTGTGTTTGTGGAGGTGGCGGAGGAACCACGCATCCCGGGGCAGGATGTATGGATCGTGGTCCCTAGCAACATGTGGCAGCCTCAGCAAGCGGCCACCATGTGTGCGGCGTTGCGAGGGCACGCGGTGGCCCTTCCACGCGCGCCAGCAGCACAGTCGTCCAACAACCGGCCGGCGGCTTCCGTGACATGGAAGAGCTAAGGATGCTTTAAAGAACCAATGTGGAGGTGTGCGCTTTTCGATTCTTCTGAACAATTGATCGTGAGATGAATATTACGACGAATATTGGTTGTCAGACAAAATTTTAAGACGAAAATTCTTTGTACCGTTCTCTCTTCCTCGTAGGCCATTCGGCACATCTTGACAACCAGTTGTATTAATCTGCGGTGGGGCATGGTGCCGGCTGCCTGCAAGTTTGGTCGTGACTTACCCTTCTTCTGTGGGTTCCTTGGACTCAGTACTACTTCGATGGTTCCTTCCCCATTCTCCTTTGGTAGCTAGCGCCAAAATGAAATTGAACGATACCAAAAACAAGTGGAAAGAATTTTCTGCGTGGCTAAAATGAAAGCCAATTACCATGAAAAACACACACAAAAAGAAGCGCGCAGCGAAACACGTTAACACGCGACGGAAGGACTTTGTAGCTTAAACAGAAAATCAATAGCACTGTAAGCGCCGTAACAATGGTACGAGGCCAACGCTGCGTTTGGCGTCCATCTTCCTGCCGTGTACCCCAAGAAAAACGCGTCGCGAGCAGCGCCGAAAAATTCAAAAAAATTCTAAGTTGCCGCATACATTCAAGTCGTTCTTTCTCACTTTCGTTCATTCACCATGAACCTCCCGTCCAGCCCTTGTATCGATGCGGCACCTTGCCCTCTAGCTCACGCATTGGCCCTAGCGGGAAACGCGGTAAACCCCTTGCAATGTGAGACCAAGGAGGACGCTTGGTGGACGAGACCAGCAAGGATTGCGGGGGACATGTAAGTTGGACGTGCACCAGTGGTCTTCCTGCATGCCTGTGTGTCGGTAGATAGGTGGGGTAAACTTTTATTTCATTTTGAAAAGCACAAAGGAAGTCAGGGTAGAAAAGGAAGGAAAACCCCAAGAAGGAAGAAATTGGGGAGGGTGAAAACCATTTGTTAAAAGGAGAAGGAAACCAAAGGAAGGAATGCCAGGAAAAAGGGGCAAGACACGGCCGCACCAAGGGACAAGGCAGAGAGAGGGCAGGGCACCACCAAGAAATGCACCACACAACAGCACAACGGACCACAACAACACGGAGCATGCCACGTGCAACACCACGGCAGAGAGCAGCACGCACGTGGAGGAAGCAAAGCAAGGCACATTACAAATAGCACGGCAAAAAACACAACGCAACGCTACACCACACTATAATTTCTCCCACAGATGTGGAATGCCACCCCCACCAACGCGCCATAACCTTCCAAGTCATGTCTCACCCAACCGCCCATCCCCCCTTCGCCCGGCAACAATTGGGGTAGGGCATGTGGCCGGTATGGGCTGCAGGATTCAAGCAAAGCCCGCCTGACAGAGATTGACGTTGTGTAATACTGCATGGTGGGCCTTGGGCGTTGTGCCGGGTCATCGTGGCGTTGGAGCTGCACTCCTTTGCGGTACAAATGTACGACCGCGGAGCGGCGCTCCAGCTCACGATCCGCCCGGCGGACCTGGAGGACGTGCACCTCGGTACTTTGAGCAGCGACGGGGGCACCGCGCTGTTCCTCCACGGGCCCTTAGTGGGCTCAGCGGCGCTCCGGTTTCGCAGGCACTACGGAGGAGACGCCTTCCGTCTGAGAAGGCTGAGGCCATGACGCCGTGGCTTCGGGCATTTTGCAACTTTCGGTGGACCGTCATTTGCGACCGGGAGAAGTTCGGCGATGCCTGGCGCCGGTGGGTGGAGGGGCAGTTCCCGTGGAGGGTATGATGCACCTGCCGCCGCCGCCCAGTGTGCCGCCGGTCCCTGCGGTCATTGTAGCGAAGGCGGTCCCTAAGGTGGCACTGAAGCCCCCCCCCCCCCCCCTCCCGGAAGGGCCTGAGCGTGCCGTATGGCAACTAATCTAACATCAGGGTGGTGTCGCAGCACTTCCGGGGGCATTTTGCCACGGAGCAGCGTGGGGTGAGCAAAGTGAACGTCTCCCTCTGGTCCAAGCTCAAGGGGGCGGGCCGGTGCCCGTGGCGGGCCGGCCGCCACCTGAAGGTGAGCCACCTCAACCCCAGGGACCTTCCCGACCACTTGGCGAGGGACCATGGGTTGGACCCAGCTCAACGTGAGCAAGCGGAGGCCATGATCAAGGGTGTCATGCCTGATGCACATTCGGGGCTGTTTGCAGTGGCCAAAGCTGGCTCATCGACGCTCGTGCAGCCTACGGGAGTGCAATCCTCAGAAGCGCAGGAGGCGTCTTCGTCTGCGGCGTGGAGCGGTGTTTGCGGGCCTGCGGCGGTGTCTTCGACGGGAGGCATGGGCGCCGACGCAAGTGCGGCCCACAGCGGCAGAACCACGCGGGCTTCCCCATCGCCCCGCGCGGCGCGCCCGCATGCAGCCTTGGACGTTCCAAGACACCGCAGTCCGGGCGTTAGAGGCGGGATCCCGTCACTGCATTGCTGCTGGCTCCAGATCATTGGCCTTCTCCAGCCGCCAAGATGAGAAGGGCCGGCGGCACCGGCACCAGGCGGCGCGCGTGACGATCCCTTGGCACTACCCGACGCCGAGCCCTGTCGTAGGAGGAGGTCGCCGCCGGGGTGACGGCGTGCCCACAGCCCCGGCGGGCATTTTTAAGGCCGAAGATGCCATCTTTGGTCTCTTCCAGGAGATAGGCTTGCAGGACCCCCAGGGCGTGACCCCCAGGGAGAATGAGTGGCGCCACCATGGGTGCCACGCGTTCCCGGGGGTCGATTCCCAGGCGGCGTCGACGGCTGCGGTACGTGGTGGTCTCTTGATTGCCCTTCAAGCGGATGTGTTCGCTGCGGAGGAGGTTCGAGACGTGGTGGACATCTTACCGGTCAAGGTCATAGCCCTCAATGTGGTGAGCTTAGGTGGGACCTTCACGGTCATCATTGCCCACGGCCCTGGTAGTGGCGGTGACTCCTGGGCGTCTAAGGCATCCTTTCTGGGCTGCATTGCCATGTATGGGGCGGCCAAGAGCGCGGGAGGCACGAGGCGATTGCTCATTGGGGGGGGTTTCAACGTATGGCTGGACTCCCCGGGACACCCCACGGCCAGGCAGTTCGTGGCACCGTGGGAACAGTGTGGATTCCTGAGGCAGGAGACCCCGCAGAAGAAGACCGGCAGCCCACGCGTGAAGAGCATAAGCTGGACTCTCTCTTGCTCAACACGCCGCCGGTCCCGTGGGCAATTCGTGAGCTCCCGTACGTGACACCGAGGAGCTCTCTTGCGGCGCTGGGGTCCGACCATGGCCACTTGGTCCTGAGCATCCCACTAACAGTGGGTGCCAAGGAGAGGATCACACGGCTGGCCTACTCGCACGCCCAGGGCAGGCTGCACGCGATACGCCCGGACTCGCCAGGGGTCCGCGAGGCGGCGGCGGCAGTGCTGCAGCGGGTCTGTGATGACCCGCCACTGAGGGTGTGTCTCTCATCGGACCAGGACACTGCCACCATGGGCACACCGGAGGTTCAGGCCATCTTCAACTTGCTCTATCTCCTGCGTGACGAAGTGTCACGGGTAACGGGGGTGCGCATGCCCTCAAGCATGGACCCACAGTACCCCTATCGACAAGCGGGTACGAAAGCGTCTTTGTCCTAGGTTCTCACGGATCAACACGCCCTCGCATGGCGGGCCCAGGAGTTGTGGAGACGGGATGCAGAGGGGGCACGGCTCAGCTCCAGAGAAGCTTCTGCCATACGGCAGCACCTCTGGAAGTTGGACCCTTACTTGTCCCCCGCCACCATGGAGGAATTGCGGGATGCTTTGGATCGACAGCTTTAGCATCTTGACCAACGCGTGGAAGAGCTCAAGGGGGGCCCTCAAATGCAACCGGCTTAGGTCCATCAAGGACTGTTGGCGGGGCAAGGTACCAGATTTGCAGCTACCATTGACGGTGATCCGCGGGGCCATCAACGTGGTCAGCTCCGCTCCCTCCGGATTATGGTCGGTACACATCCGGGAGTCGGAGAAAGTGCTCATGGAGGCCTCGGGGCTGCTGCGAATGTCGTTAGTCTTGAGAGCTTACGGAGAACACAGTGTCAGCTGACACCGCGTCTCATCTCTTTGTCGCGCATGCAAGCAGAATATCACAAAAACAAAATTGTCACAAAAACATACGAAGCTCAAGAAAACAAAGATGAGCAATCCAGCAACCATCCTGCATGCCCTTGGAAAGGACCACTGCCCTCGGAAATTACCACGGAGGTTCAGATTCAGAAACAGAAACAGCCGTACAACTGGGATGACACACTGCTGAAGACTATGAAATTCACGTTGATTGGATAGCTGGGCGAAATTTCGCTCAGGTCTGGCAGTTTCAAATATTACCAGCCTCAAAATCATGAAAGTCGGGCGACTGGGCGAAAATTCGCCTAGCTAACATCACAATAGCATATAACACAGTCAAATCAATCCCAACCCTGTGTACTCCGTCCCAACTCCTCTTCCTCATCAAGCATGTCGAGTGACATTGATGCAAAGGGCAACATATCAAGCACAAGAAAAGCAAAGAAACAAAAGGAGGGGGGCTGGGCGAAATTTCGACCAGGATCACGGATTGGTTTTTTTGACCTATACATTTTGCAGAAGGGGCAGAGCTGGGGGAAATTTCGCCCAGGGTCATCAAGACATCAAAATATGTATATCTTTTTTGCTATCCAGGGGGGCCATGGAACAATTCGCCCAGGGTCATCAAGACATCAAAATATGTATACTTTTTTTGCTATCCAGGGGGGCTGGGGGAAATTTCGCTCAGGGCCCGGAAAATTGGCAAATTGAGACAGTGAATTTGAAGGCTCTGAAATTCACTTTGATCAGAAAGCTAGGCGAAATTTCGCTCATCAACACTGATTGGTGTTTTTGACCTATACATTGTGCACAAGAGGCGGAGCTGGGGGAAATTTCGCCCAGGGTCATCAAGACATCAAAATATGTCTACCTTTCTTGCTATCCGGGCGGGCTGGGCAAATTTCGCCCAGGTCTGGGAAAATTGGCAAATAGAGACAGTGAATTTGAGTTTCAAAGTGTGTCTGCATAGGACACACAATAAATGTATAATTGTTCTTCACCGCCTATTACAGTACATGCGACACATGGAAAACGTAGACACAAAAACAAGACACAAAAAAGGCGACAAAGTGCACATGTTTGGGTGCCTGGGGCGGGTAGTTAGCGTGGCCTAAGTATGTGGCGACCCGGGGAATGCGGGTGTAGCCATAATTCATCAGTTGAACTGGTACGCGGAGGCGGTACTGTGCACTATCAAGCCGGCACAACCTGCCACGTCCCGATGGCCGTCATATCACGTCCGCTCTCGCCGCACACACAGGCTGGTATGAGGCCACTTTTCATATGCCATCTCGGGTCCACCAAATGGACAACACTCCGCATACCCCCCACCGTCGCGTCTGGCCACACAGCATCACCCTTGAAACCGGTAACTCCCCTAAATAAGCTCCTGTGTGATGCCAAAGCCACAGAACTCGGGAGTCACCGTCCAACGCAACCTACCACGGCAGCAAGGGAAGTGCCGCAGTCGGGTCATCTGCGCATCGCACTCCATCCACCTGTACACCCCGCAAGTCGCGCTGGATCGCCCTCCATGCGCTCGACGACAGTTGTCCTGTGTGCCGCAGCGCCCACGTTGCTTTGGGCCACCCCCTACCGGCGCCCTCTCGGCATGACGCACAAAGTGGGATGGAGGCACATTGGTGCACCCATACCGGCGCCGTTTCGCCGCATCCGCTGCACATTTGCGGAAGTATCGACCGTGATGGGACACAGCCGCCTTCGCAATGTTGAGACCATGTGTCCTGCCATACGTCTTTGCAGGCCGCATGGTAGCGGAGAAGCGCACCCTCTAGTGCACGAGCGGTAGCACTACTGAGTAGCCCGTGCTTCGCCTGGTCCCACGTGGACGCTGTGGTGAGAACTGGCTATCCGTCCAATCCTCCGGAGCGGTTTTCCGGCAGCCGCGGCCACCGTACTGCCCGGTGACTCGGTTTGCCCCCCGCCAGGAGCCTGCATCCATAGTCCTGTGCTATCTCCACGATGACGTCTACCCCTGCTTGATTGTGGCTTTGCCGATGCGATCACCAATCGCTGCCCCCCAAATTCGGCTTGAGACCAACAGCCCAAGGTCCAAGGTATCCAACGTGTGACGGGGGTCTGCTGACGCGTTGTCATCCCCGTTGGGCAGCAACAACAGCACCTCCATGATGCGACTAGGCGCGTTGTCCCCCTGGATCCGCGCAAGTGGCTTGGATTCCACCAGAGTTGCCATGCACCTTTGCCCCTTCGCAACCAGGACGACCCTCCGTAGCTGCTCGCCATACTGCCACAGTTCCCCCACGTCCAACACTGTGGGTACCCCTAGAACCGGGAGGGGGCATAACGGTTGTTGCGAAACGGGCAGCACTTCACGGGGCCAGCCCGTGATGCTTCCGGCTGCAAGATGGCCTACAAACACGTTGAGCTACGGTTCGTCATGACCAGCTGAGTCACGCACCATGGTACCGCGGATAGTGGCCTAGGACTGTGCAGACACTGCACGGGACCGCTCCCGGAACGTGGGGAAGTCTTGGGCTACCCAGGATTCGATCCAATGGCTAAAGGTGTGCCCCGCCGCTCCCATCCACTATGGGAATGTGGACATTGCCACCTTGTGCGTAATGTACGAGGTGGACACCAGCAGCGCGTGCAGCTACGCCCGCTGAAAGGCTGCCTCAAGGATGCCTGGGAGGCCATCAAAAGAGTTCCATGCCGGCAGCCGCCTAACCCCTCCAGCGAGCGGACACAAGGGCGTATCACCTCGCAAGAATGCATACGTAGCCTTCTTGCAATCTCCCGGCGGTAGTTGCATGATGTTGGTGACCCAATGATTTCTCCGGCCGTATCCATCTTCCCCAATCTGGATCATATCGTCAAGAAGAGCTAGCCCTTCGCCGGACCCCGGGATGATGCGGCCCTCACAGCCGGGAAGAGCCGCTTGAGTTCTCCCGGGACTACTCCTGCCATTAAGGACTGAGTCTACGTGCATGCGTGCTCTTTCCAGGACATGAACTCCAGGGCTTTGGCCTCGAGTGGCACGTCCGCGGTGAACTCCTAAACTTTCGCTCACAGTGGCGGTGCAACCGCTTGGTCCCTTTCGCACAGCATGCGCAAGTGGCCCGTGTCTTCCTCGGGTACTGCACAGAAAATGCAGGGAAACGCAAGAATCAGCGTGCGGGTGATTTTTTACCGCCACCGTCGCATGACTTGCATGGTCGGGTGGTGGCCGTCCCTTGTTCGCAACAAATCTCGGTGCGTGGGCCCATGATGCGCCTTTCGCATCGGCACAACTTCACAAGCACCGGCCAACGGCGTGTGGTCCCTTGTGCGCACTGCCAACGAGTCCCACACCACCTCTTTGACCTGTTGGAGGGCCCGCATGGAGCGCACGTCGGATTCTAGCACCCCACCTTCATTGGGCACCGGGAGGGTTGTGTCTTCCTTGGGTAACAGGAGGTGCACTGGCGGGGCCGTTGTGTAGGCTGCAGCACAATCAAGTTCCTCCAGCAAGACCGCCGCCAAATGCGAGCTCTGCCGTACCATCCAGTGATGAGGTCCTCCAACTCTGCGTGGCAGTGGACGCAGGCCCTGCACCACCACCCCTCCACCAGTTCAATGCCTGCGTGTTGATGAAATGGGACGTTGGTCCTTTGATGCCGCGCTACAGGGCCACCTGAGCCCTGCGCACTTGCGCCCCAATGATGGAGGCATCCACCGCATGAGCCGTGAGGCCTCAAAGAGGTGTGTGGCGCAGGTAAGCGGCTGCCCCGATGATCTCCGCCTCGGGGACTGTGCCGCGGATGCCACCTGTGCACGTGGGGCTTCCGTGGCTCGCCACGGCCACGTTGGTGACCCCATCTTCCTAGGGAGAGGCATCAGATGACGTGACCGTCGCCGCCACTGGCACCCAGCAGTACCTGTGGGGCTCCAGCCATGCCACGTCCGAATGTGGGCTCGTCACGATTTTTTTTAGCAACGCTGCATTGCAAGCCGTCAACTCCGGAGAGAGGACAGCTTCCGGCCAGTATAGTCCATGCGGCCACCAGTGTACGTTGCATCCGCATATGATCTTGATGGCGTCCAGCGCGGTGGTATACTCCGCCCCCCACACGGTCGTTGACCTGTGCGCTGGTACACCACCACCGTTCCCTGCTCCACTGCCCCACCTTGGCGCAGCGAGGTGGTAGGGAGGTGCGGGTCATGTGGCACTTTGTCTATAGTGACCACCTCCGGGACCGGGCTCGCATCAGTATCAGGGGCAGGGCCTGCAGGCAGTAGCAATACTATGTCCCACTCCGCTCTTCCCCACACCGGCTTCAATGCACTGTCGAATAATGACTTCCCGTGTACAACCCATAGAGGCGGAGAGTCAGACTTAGGCGGCTCTATACGCACGTAGACTTCTTTGCTAAAAGGCACGATTCATGGCGATTTCAACATCAGTTTTTTGCACCTAAAAAAAGCATATCATTTTTTTGGCCAACCCCACGTGGATTTTCATCGTGGCATACAACAACCTCGCCTTTTGTTGCTTCCAGAGGTGTACTTATACACCCCCTATTCCGGGCTGAAAATTGTATCATTTAAAATTTTTGGGCACTGCAGTGCCCAAAAATTTGAAATGGCTTTTTTCAGTGGGTTCTCCAGTACACCTCTGTAGTCATCTCCACAGGTGATGTCATACTGCAGCAGCATGCATCAAAACTTGGCATACCCGTTATCCATGGGTCATCGCACCGTGGTGTTATACTCGGAAGGCCACGTACAATGTACCTTGCCCAATCACTTCCATTCCTGTCCAAATGTGCACTTGAAAATGGACTTCCAGTACCTTTGGGCACTGCAGTGTCCAAAAAATTGAAAACTCCGTATTTCACTCCTATTGGTTCCCATTGCGTAACACCTGACAAAGGACGTATGAATCATTGGACGTTGGTACTCATCCTCTGCTCATTGGAAATATATTGCCGGTTGTCGACTGCCACCTTGGAGTGTACCCAGGCTTTGGAACGTCCCACGTCCATTGGGGGATACATTGTTTGGATCTTCACTAGCTGCTTTTGGTCTATGCCGCATCAGGTTTGTTTTGTGATGGTGCCTCTGTCTTCTTTGTCCCCTTACCTTTGCTGCCTGCGAACAGGACTTTTGTCCATGGATGCGGCTCCCTTCCGGCAGTTCCCTAGTTCGAAGGTATATGCTTCAAAGGAGGATCTATGTGAGGCTGTGGGTGTGGATAAGGGTGCCGATGCGTTTTGTACGTGGGTGTTAGATCTCCGGTTGGAGTGGAGAAGTAGGCGGTCTGTTGGTGAATACATCCAACAAAAGGACAGGCGGACCGTTAATTGTCTGCCGGACCAATGGTTCCGTGTTGCTGAGCAAGAGATTTTTAATATATGGTATGTTCTACACAAGAGGTGTCGTCCACGTGCCAAGAGGGCTGTAGGTGTTCAACCCAAGAGTCGTGTGCAACGTAGGTGTTTGGCTCACATGGGTCAATGTTCTTACAATGTACCCTCCTTTGCAGTTCAAGGAGCAACTGCGTGCACCAGTCTTTGGCAGACCTTGGAAGGTAAACCCGCTGTTCTGTGGTTTGATAATTTTTACAGACGTAACTTCCGGCCTGTGCCTGGTAATGAGAACCGGTCCCTTAATTGTACAGCTGGTGCTATCATCCTCTTGAAACGACCTGTCGACGTTATGCCGTCTTTTCCTAGCCTCTCGGTCTTGCGGCAGAGGATTGGGTACATTGCAGACTTGTTGGTGCAGAGCCATAAAAACTTCATTGATGGCTTGCAAGGGTTGATGGACGACCCCATCCGCCTTCAACATGTTCGTTGTCCCTTGGACATACGACGGGCTAATGTTACCAGCCCAGCTTGGACCCCCTTTTTCCTCACAGACCTAATTGTGTCCGCTACCCCCGACCTTGTCTCTATTATTCACGGGCTCCAGGAGGTGCAGCAGCACACACAGCACCGTCTTCCATTGTTGGTCGACGAAAATATTCACTACCGTGTCCTTAAGCTCGTTTACAGCATCAGCTATGCTCGGTACAACGTGCCCCTGTTCATTACACGTACCCCGGTAGTGTATGGCACATGGCACCCGTATAAATGTTGTGTAACCCTGTGCTACAGAAGATTCTTCCCTTTATTTACCTATTTTTCCTATGGTTCACTCAATTTGGGCACTGCAGTGCCCAACTTTCCGAAACTCATCTATATGGAGCGTATGATTCTGGTGCTCTTGCACTTGGCCCATAAGTGGCGCCAACCTTTGGAACAGAAGTTACAGACTCTAAGGGGTTTGCACCGACCGGGTAACGCTAATCACAGCACACTTCTTACACAGGTGCAAGGGTTGGTAACACCGCTGTATGGTTACATTCCAGCCTTGTTTATTATTGGGTCGCAAGTGAGGGATTGTCATTGCTCTGCACAGGGAGAGCAGCACGCTGCAGGGCCATTGTTGAGCCGCTGCCTACACGTCCTTCTGAGGCTCACCCTAGGTTATGAGGACAAGGTTCAATATGAGCGTACCATTGTTGTTGCTAGGCTGTTGTGGTCCCAGTGGTTTGCCTGCTTACCTGGGGTGGCACACAGTGAGGAACCGTGTGAGGCCCTGTTAAGCCGTGTTGTGCACTTAATGGCACAACACCATGGGAACTGTACGTTGCCACAAGTGCATGACCTGTTTGTACTCACTCCCGTTGCAGACCAGACCCCAAAGGACCTGCAGTACGTTAATGTTCCCAAGGGACTACCACAACTTGTTGATCGTCGTTTCACCAGATTGATGGCGCGGTTTGATGTTGGTGTTATACCCCCCCTGGTCTGGTCCAGTCAGAAGTCGAGTATCGTGCAAGACAGGTGGGATCCTGCCAAGATGGATTTTCCTTGCGCACTAGATACGGTGCTCACTGCAGAGCATTACCGAGATCTATGTGCCAAGACATTGCAGACACTTGTTAAACCTGTTAAGGTTGATGCTGACGTGATGACAGAGCTGGGTAGATACGTGCCACAACGTCCTCCAGGTGATATGGACACAACAGTAGCACAGGCACAGGACATGTTACGCGCATGT
The DNA here is from genome assembly GCA_964036045.1 of Eutreptiella sp. 'Long Island Sound 2002'. Lineage (NCBI taxonomy): Eukaryota > Euglenozoa > Euglenophyceae > Eutreptiales > Eutreptiaceae > Eutreptiella > Eutreptiella sp. 'Long Island Sound 2002'. Next base: position 89,832,737 of record OZ038382.1, on the reverse strand, counting down.
AATACACCGGACCGGTACAAGCGACGCCGGCCAGCACGCGCTTTTGCGCAAAGCGACCCCGCCCGGATACCCGCCCCCCCCAATGCTGATGGCGACAGTGACAGTGATGAGGACCGCCCCCCCCCCCCGCTGGTGGGGCAGCCGGAGATCCAGACCTAAGGGCTGCTGATTTTGTGGATGATGATGGATGGGACCCGGACCCCCCCCTTCCAGAAACAGTGTCTGTTCACAGTGATGATTCCGACGCCCCCGTGGCTGTCCTTTCGGAGCTGAATGACTTTGACCCTCGACTTTTACCAAGTGCATCCGACTGTGATGCTATTTCTGCCATCTGTGTTCAATCGTCGAGCGCTGCCAGTAGTCATCAACATTAGAAGCCTGTAAATCAACAATTTGCAGCCCTGTGGCCTTTTGTAGTGTGTCGTGTGACCCTTTGTTAGCCCCTTTGCTAAGCTATGCCTTCGGATACCGAACTGCCGGAAGGGGATGAGCAGCAGACCGCATCGCAAGGGAGTACAAAGCGGTATGCAACCATTAGGCATAAGAATGGGATCAATTTCGCATTGTTGGTCACTTTAGGCACTGCAGTGCCCATCTGTAATGAAATGTGCTTTTGACAACAGGTCTTCATTGAGTGTACGAAGGAACAAATGGACGATATCCATCCCCTGGTGCTGAAGGTTGCTGGGAAGTTGGTACCTGTGGCTATTGGTGGAATGGCGGCCGATGTTAAGTTCCTGGTTAATCAATTGCGCGACTCTGAGGAGTGTGAAGGCTGGCAGTATATTGTGACCTCTTTTTTTGATCAGGCAGTCGGTCACCCGACCTATCGGTTCGAGGAGAGGACTATTTGCTTCTGTGTCCCCGACAAGTTTAGGGTGAAGGTCCCGAATATTTTCATTTGCTATCAGGGTGCATACGGCAGCACCATTGGTCTGGCAGCGGCTGGTTGGCTCCTGCGTGTGCTTGGTATTGGGCCCCGACGCGACAGACAGTCCGAGGATGAAGTCTGGCTCCTGCTTTTGACAGCATCGGCTGTATTGCCAGCACAGCTCCTGTCCTGCCTTCCGGAGTCCCCCTGTCTGGCAGCTTGCTTCACTGGGCGCCAAGGTTTGTTTAACGAGTTCTGTGAACAGCTAGCGGCGTATGTGCAGGAGATGGACTGTGTCTACTTGGTGAACTAGGACGCTTGGATGCCAAGGATTAGGGACTGTATGCCAGTTGTGGTGCAGCGGCCTGGGGAAGGGGAAGATGAGGAGGGGGGGGACGATGTGGAGGAAGAGGAGGATGACAAGATCGTGCTGGTCGGAGGTGGTGACAGCAAGAAGAGGAGCACCCCCAGCAAGAAGAAGCCGTCCTCCGATGACAGTGGGGATGAGGTTGATGATCCCCCCAAAAGGCCAGCCAAAAAGGCCAAGGACAGTACCCCCCCCAATATGTTTCACGCCAAAGTAGGTCAGGCCAAGGGTAAGAAGGTTCCACCAAAGAAGAAGTAGACTGCGTTGTGCGGTTGGCACTGCCTGTGTCCATGTCAGTAGTTTTTTCGCCTCGATTTGCACACTGTCGCGCGTCCTGTTCTATGCAGGTGTGAGACTGGTGCCCTTTTTCATGTTTTGGTAATTTTGGGCGCTGCAGTGCCCAAATTTAGCGACTCGCCATTTTTTTACCCCTGCTGCGCCATCTCTTTTGCAGGCATTGTTGCCGTCATTTATTATTGCATTGGCTGCACCAGCGGCGCCTCCGTTGTTGGTTGGCACCACTGATGGTGCATTATTCTTGACGCTTTGCATACAATCACAGTGACTGGGTCAGCAGACGCGGTAACAAAAAGGAAACCAGAGTTTTGCATGTGTTTGCCTGTCGTCCTCCTTGCTTCATTTTTTAGGTTGCATTTTACGGTATGGTTTGAAATGCAGCAGCGGATGATTTGGAAGAATTGGATTTTTCTTTGGATGGACACTGCAGTGCCCAAATTTGAAGGGGATACATGACTTTTGACTGGCACATGTTGTACCCCCTACACACAGTCATTTTGGATAATTCACAGGTTTTTGGGGGTGTTTCCTGCAAAGCACAATTGTGCAATTTTTCAAAGTGGTTTTTTAGCCCCCGTTTTGGGGTGGTACCCACTTGGGAACTGTGGCAATTTTGCTACGTGCGTATAGAGCCGCCTAAGTCAGACAGCCTCCGGCATGTGGTGTAAGAAGGGGGACTGACGCCGGATCATCCTGTTGCCGATGAGTGTCGAAGACGTCCCCCAAAAAGAACATCAGGGCAGCGGGGGGGACGAACAGCATGCACAGCCCTGACCAGTCCGGATTCCAGTCTTCTTCCCTCAACCCGCCCACCACATATGCATCGGCCGTAGTGGACTGCCTTGTGCTCTTATTGCCCTTTTTGTGCCGCACCGGATGAAGTAGACGATGGGTCGGGGGACCGGGCATCCGCGATTGGAATACCGCTTGAAGACCCGTTAACCACACATGGTCGAGCTCACTGGGCCCAACTCCAGCATTACGAAGGTGCAGATGGTCTTCATGACATTCGTGAAGCTGCATGGCCCGGCGTCGAGGCTCATGGCATGGAAGCCGCGCGTGCAGGAGGTCATTCGCCGGATCCGTCAAGGACCTCACTGCAGCGTCCGTGCGGGGTAGACGTCTCTACCCTTGAAGCTGGGCTCAAAACACGTGTTTGTGCACCCCCAATGGTCCAAGATCACTTTTGGAAAAATGCGTTTTTGATCGATTTTTCACCCATTTTTGCTCCCAAAACGGCCCCTTTTCGAGGAATATTGGGATTTCCATTGGCCCAAACCCGTCCAAATGGGCTCAAAATGGGCTAAAAAAACTTATCCGAGGATCCCCGATGGTGCAAGATCACCTTGATGGGTGGCATGGAAGTTGAGCATGAATGAAGCGAGGGAAAAAATGGAAGGCGCACGCACAACGTGGTTCTCCATGAATGGTTTGGAATGTCATTGAAAGTTACTGAAGGTAACTCCGTTAAGAGTACACCTGCTTTCCCAACGCAATGTTCACTGTACGATTTGGAAAATGGATCACCCTTTCTTTGAGCGATTGTGTTTCTATATCATTGTTTTTTGCCATGGATGGTTTGAAATGATATTGAAACTAAGTTAAGGTAACTCCGTTAAGAGTACACCTGCTTTGTAAACAAAATGTTGCTGTACGTTTTACGAGGCACGCGCACAAGGTTGTGTACGACGGTTGGTTTGTACTTTCGTTGCAAGGTAGTCAAGTAAACATTAGTTATTATCCAAACAGCTATGGCAACAAGATCTGGTGTTCCTTCCGTAGCGAGCGGACTTACCTCGTTGCCAAAGCCGGATGGACAATAACTCCCATACAACGAGTCTCACCGGGCCCTCGTTGTGGGTAATGGCCCCCTCCATGCGCCCATGGAGGAATTTTTTGTTGTCACTTGCGAACAAGGCCACTAATAAACAGAGTGCGGGGCCCCGAAACGACGTACCCAGCGCTTTGTGTGCGGTCCCACTGACCAACAGAGCGCTGGGTCCGTCGTTTCGGAGCACAATGTGAAGAAAAGCCGGCCCTCTGAAGTAGAGGGGGAGGCGGCCGGCGTTTCTCCTTTTGTGCGCTCACCGAAACCGTGTCGACATATCTCGACGGCCGTTGTGGCGATGGCCCGCGGAAGGCACGAGATTGGTCCACTTATGACACTGTGAAGCTACTAACCCATTGGCGGGTCCTTGCTTCGCCCACATCCATCCACCACATCCACTCTTGTGGATGGATGTGGTGTGTTAATTGAGATATTCGAGCTCTTCTCGCGAATTCGAATCGTTGTTGCGGATTCTACTTAATTGGAAAATGGAACCCTTTAGCTGCTGACCGTGATAAAATCATAGCAAAATCCAATTCCACCCTTTCATCAGCAAATCATCCACGTAAGTGCATGGAACTACAATGTGCGTGGCAAATGATACGATTAGTTGCATCAGAACTTCTCATGCGGCTGAATTGTTGTGTGAAATGTGCAAAGGGACGAAGCATGTGAACGTTGACGTTAGCATATTGAGAAATACTACACGCATCATCATGTGGCGAAGTCAGAGTCTTTTGGACCATTCAAGTATGGAAGAATTGCATATTTGAATGCACAATTGCGGCGGCTGTGCACGAATAATATAGTATGGCACGATATGTTGCACACATGCATTGAATAGGCATTCAATTGCATCAAGGAAGCACATTAGAAGGACACAAGCTTGCCGCTTTCCTTCTTGAACGTAAGTACAATATGTGTTGCCCTGCTCTCCTTAGTCGGCTTAGGATGGACTTCTTTTGGAAATCGGATGGTGCGGTGATAACTTTGAGGGTCCGTGGCCTCATTGGTTGTGCCCGTTGATGGCAATTCATGTGCAAATTGCAATTCGTTCACGTGGACGATAGCTTTGGGGGGTAGACCTCTTGGACTCTCGAAGTTTAATGTAACGGCATTGGCATCCGCCGTACCTGTGACTCCGCGTCGAGCGAGTATGATGTACAAATCCTCGGTTTCGTACATTGTAATTGGTATGGCGGGCTTGTGTTTCAAGTCTTGAGGGCGGACATAACTTTGAGTTGGTGTTGCGGGATTCGGCCGCGGAATTTTGCGCGGTGGTGTTGAATCCATGGGAGATGTCGATGCTGACGGAGATGACACGGGCACACATTCAGTTGTGTTTTGTGGCGTGTACACCCAACCGCGTGCCACACAATCACGATGTTGGAGGTCCTGAACTGTGGTTCCGCCGCGTGAGAACTTACAGCCTGAAGGGGACTCATCCCAGCATTTGAAAGAGTAAGTTGTGCCCCATTTTTTGATCTGCGCAGGCACTCCGCACAAACATGGTCAATCATGTGGGACATGTTTTGGCGGCTCCGTCCACTTGAAAGCCCCTTGATGACGGTTGTCCGGTTTGTCATTTGGGCATGCCAAAAAAGCTCGGTCAAAATTTGGAGTCGCTGAGCCGCTAACCTTAGGGATGAGTCCGGTGTGGCACACGGGGCAGGTGGGCGCATTGTCCATATTTGAAGTGAAGGTAATTCCGTTAAGAATACACCTAGAAAGAGGGGGTGGAAATGTGGGAGATTTAGACCGTCGTACTGGAACGTAGCCTCAAAGTAGTGGTGCAAGAATGGCAACCAGGTCTCTCTTTGTCATTTGAACACCACGGACAAAATTTTCAGGCGGCTTGCGCATATTTTTTTGTGGTCAAATGGGGCACCTTTAATTGGCGTGTGGCCAATGTTGGCTTTTGGATAGGACGGCCGCCGGAAAGCCCGCACCCCGGCATTATTTACGTTGTTTGAAAATGATTGCAATATTGGTACCCTTGAGGCCTTGTGGATTGGACATGGCATTTGATTGGGGCGTGTGGCTAATGTTGGCTATTGGATAGGACGGCCGCAGGAAAGCCTGCACATTGGCATTATTTACGTTGTTTGAAAATGATTGCAATATTGGTACCCTTGAGGCATTGTGGATTGAACATGGCATTTGATTGGGGGTACAAGGGTACATGTATGCATGAAATCAAAAAAATCAGAAACATTGACCATGGCGATGCTTTAGGAAATTGTTTTAATTCCCTCTATTGCTGGAGTACACATGATGCAACGCACGCAAGTTTCAAACATAAACGTAAGTGATAGAAACGATGGCGGATGCGCGCACAACTTGGTTTGCCATGAATGGTGTGCAATGACATGGGATGTAAGTGAAGGTAACTCCTTTAGGACTACCGCTGCTCGTATGGATTGGAAAATGAGATGGGTGCCCCCGGTGGGGCCGGGGGGGGGGGGGGGCACCGTCCTATTGTGCCATGCATATCCCCTTAAATCTAGCTAACAAGCAATCAAGCAAGCAAGCAAGCAAGCAAGCACTTCTCCTTTCCGTTTTGGCCATTGCTCGGCCTCATCGCTCCGGGCTCTACTCTACTCTAGCCATCCTAGAGCCTAGGTGGTGGCCTTGCCAAATCCAAGTTTTGAGCCAAAAACTCACCGGTGGCGCCCCGGGGCGGGGGCACCAAGTCGGGAGGTGCCCTCCCAAAACTGCGCATTTTGTGCCCGAAACCAGCCTTTTTTGGCCCAAAGCTGTCCCGAAACCCGCTCAAAACGAACAAACGAAGGGAAACGGTTTGTACACATCACGTGCGCCTCAATTGCCCCTTGACAAAGAGCCCTTTGTTGCCCTGTAGCTCCACAATATGTCCGAGAAACGGCCCAAAAATGGCTAAAAATGGCCGGAATGTGCGCTCCTCGTGTCAAACAAGCCCAAAACCAAGAACGGGCCATATCTTGGGCTACGTGGCTGATAACCAAATTCCGAGCGCACCTATTCCACCCGCAGCCGCCCACTTTTTGTGGTCCTCAAGCTTCACAATCGCCAAACGTGACCACTAGACCCCCGTACCAGTGGTCACTTGGTGGAGCCGGAAGGCAGCACAACCCGCGCACCGTTGGGGCCAACGGTGGGTCCACCGTGGTCGCCGAGGCGAAAAAAATCATTTTTTTTCAAAGTTGTTCCTAGACCACTTGGGATGCTCAAACAAGTGCCTTTAGGCCGTTTTGACCCCGTGGTGGCGCGTTATGGGCCATGCAAAATCCTAAAATGCCTTGAAAATGGGCCGTTTTGGGACCAAAAAGGGGCAAAAATGGGTGCAAAACGCATTTTTCCAAAAGTGATCCTGGACCATTTGGGATGCTCAAACATGTGTTTTTGACCCGTTTAGAGCCCGTGGTGCCGCGTTTTGGCCCTTGGAGATTCCCAAAATGCCTAGAAAAGGGGCCGGTTCGACACCAAAAATGGGTCAAAGCTGGGTGAAAAACGCGTTTTTCTAAAAGTGATTTTCCGGCCATTTGGGAGGCTCAAACAAGGGCTTTTGGCCTGTTTTGAGCTCGAGATCGCGCGTTTTGGCCAATAGAGAATCCCAAGGCAAGAAGAACACCGCGGGGTCTCAAGTGGCCAAGGGTTCGTCTGAAGGCAAGAAAAACACCACGGAGTCCCAAGCGGCCAAGGGTTCATCTGGAGGCAAGAGGAACACTGCGGAGTCCCAAGCGGCCAAGGGTTCATCTGGAGGCAAGAAGAACACCGCGGAGTCCCAAGCGGCCAAGGGTTCGTCCGGAGGCAAGAAGAACACCACGGAGTCCCAAGCGGCCAAGGGTTCATCCGGAGGCAAGAGGAACACCGCGGAGTCCCCAGCGGCCAAGGGTTCATCTGGAGGCAAGAAGAACACCGCGGAGTCCCAAGCGGCAAAGGGTTCATCCGGAGGCAAGAAGAACAGTGCGGAGTCCCAAGCGGCCAAGGGTTCATCCGGAGGCAAGAAGAACACCGCGGAGTCCCAAGCGGCCAAGGGTTCATCTGGAGGCAAGAAGAACACCGCGGAGTCCCAAGCGGCCAAGGGTTCACCTGGAGGCAAGAAGAACACCGCGGAGTCCCAAGCAGCCAAGGGTTCATCTAGAGGCAAAAACAACACCGCAGAGTCCCAAGCGGCAAAGGGTTCATCTGGAGGCAAGATGAACACCGCGGAGTCCCAAGCAGCCAAGGGTTCATCTGGAGGAAAGAAGAACAGTGCGGAGTCCCAAGCAGCCAAGGGTTCATTTGCAGGCAAGAAGAACACCGCGGAGTCCCAAGCGGCAAAGGGTTCATCTGGAGGCAAGAAGAACACCGCGGAGTCCCAAGCAGCCAAGGGTTCACTTGGAGGCAAGAAGAACAGTGCGGAGTCCCAAGCAACCAAGGGTTCATCTGGAGGCAAGAAGAACACCGCGGACTTCCAAGCGGCAAAGGGTTCATCTGGAGGCAAGAAGAATACTGCGGAGTCCCAAGCGGCAAAGGGTTCATCTGGAGGCAAGATGAACGGCGTGGAGTCCCAAGCGGCAAAGGGTTCATCTGGAGGCAAGATGAACACCGCGGAGTCCCAAGCGGCCAAGGGTTCCTCCGGAGGCATAAACAGCACGCCAGAATCGCAACGGAATAAGGGCATCGTTGGTGGACACGGCAATACGCCAGAGAAGCAACACATCAAGGCATCGGGGTGTTGTTCTTGCGGGGTCGTTCGTACAGTGTCTCAGGAGTTGTTCCGTGTTCGTGCATCATCGCCGTCCAACATTTCTTTGAACTCTGTTCGAGAGTATTGGCTTGATGGTTTGGACACTTTGTACTCACCACTTTTTGATGCACTTTGCTACCGGTGTGGTCAACTCCTCTGGGGCCCAATAGGTGGGGGGCACAAGTTTACGGTTCGTAATACTGGCGAGATACGTACACAAACTTTGTTTGGCGTGCCACCCACCGATTTGGTTACAAGTGGGATATTTGTGTTCCGCAACGAGATGTTCGCGAATTACTTGAAGTAAAAGAATGCACCGTTTCCAGTTCCCCCACGATCTCCTGCACGTAGCACAAGTCGCTTTGTGGTGTATGATACTCCTGTTTTGCACTCAGCTACACGTATGTATGCTTGCCACGTTTGTAGCAAGTATTCCGCGAAGTATGACCCCATCAACTATGGCTACACTTTGGATGGGGACATTCATTACAATATCCCCTCAAAAATTGCGGACCTCACCGAGTACCAAAAGCGACAAATTGCACTTGGGGCCCTCTACTCAAATACGCTGAAGCACGTGGATCTTCGTCACAAGCAATGGCACCATGCCATTGGTACCGTTGGTGTCGGCCGGAAACCAAGCCAACACTACAATGCACTTTATGGTTTCATGACAATGAAAGAGGATATTTTGCGTGATTACCAGAAGCCCAAGGACAGTGAGCAAAGCACGCGCCAAATGCACCAAGCATTGTTGCTGCTCAAGAAAATTCACCCTTTTTATTCTCGGTTCTTGGCGCACTATGAGACCTTGTACCGATACTTGGAGAATGCGGCCACCACCATGGGCACATTGACGCAGCGGTCCTATGAAGACAAGTACGGAAAACGCTTGGAATACCATTTACAAGATGAGTATGTTGCTTGGGCTGTGGAGTGTGATGCCCCACGGAACATCATTCCGGATTTTGCTCCTCACTCGGACAAAGTGGGCTTCCTCCATCGGACACCCTTCCGGGGAGCGGGTGGGAACGTTACCACGGCCGCTCAATCGTTGGCCAATGACACTTATTTGCATTTTAACGACCCCAAGTAGGAACCGTGTGTGTGGCCTGATTTGTATCCTAGCGGCGTTGGTGGATATACCGTAGGTTGCGGAATTGGAGGTGCTGCCTACTACCGTAGTCCTTATCTTGCCTTTGATAGGCGATGGCGTCGGGACCGGTGGTGGTCCTTTTTCCAAGTGAGCAAAGAGATGAAAAACCAATTGATTTGGAATCAACAAAATTTCAAGGCTCAACGTGCGAATCAGGCAGAGGAATAACTGCGGCAAATTTGAGAAGTGCGAGGAGTTCCACAGGTCCAAAACCAGCGCCAAAGAAATCTTCCTCACAATTATCACACACGTCCTCACAGTGTCCGCAAGAAAGTCAATGCACCCAGCCGAGTCAATCTTCACAATCCGCAACCCAAAGCACCCAACACTCTCCACCTCGTTCCCAGTATGACCCAACGTCAACATCGACGTCAACTCCGCCTACTAGTCAAGGCAAAAAGCCACGTGCATGCTACCAAGACAGTTTAAATTCTATGAACCACAATCTTCAGCGCGAGGGGACCGATAAAGGTACGGCCGAGCTCAACCCGTATTATCGGTATGGACCTTATGTACCTTCGAAATTGGTTGGAACCCGTTCTTATTGGGCCTCACGACATTTAGATCTTACAACCATGAGTCGTGAACTTCGCAAAGGGGACCTTTTCATCACGTTGACCATGAATGACAACTGGGCCGATTTGCAAGCTGCTGTGCAAAAAGGGTGCGGTGCAGCAGCTGTGTGGCCTGGAGAATACCCCAAAAACACAGGGCCAAACAAGCCAATCCAAGATGGCCGCGATATGGAGGCTTGTGTGGCGTTTCACAAGCGGGTGGAGATATTCAAGCGGGAGTTCTTGGCTATTGGCAAAAATGGTCCATTTGGATAGGTGCAGGATTATTGGTTTCGATTTGAATATCAAGAGCGAGGCCGGGTGCATTTGCAAGGCGTGGTATGGTGTGAAGCCAACAGCATCCCGGACGATGTGATTTGCGCAACAATGCCTCGTGAAAGTGACGGCTTTGATCCAAAGTTCACAGCATACCTACGTGATCTATACAAGGAGTGCAACATGGTGCATCAATGCTACCCCGACAAGTGATTCAATATCGGTCGTGGGCGTGTGTATGCACCAAGTGCAAGTCGGGTTATCCCTTTAGTGTGCCGCAAGAGAGAGAAGAATTGGATGACAGTGGAGTCCGCTTGCTTTATCGCACATATGAAGCCGAAGATGCATGTGTTGTTCCGCACAATCGCCGTTTGTTGGTCCGGCTCCAGTGCCACAATAATGTGCAACGAATAACATCTTCGGGTTGGGAATTATATCTCGCCAAATATCTCACAAAGCAAAGCAAAGTCATTGACGTGCCCATCACCATCTCGCCCGATGCAAGCGAGGTGAAGCGTTTGCTCAAGTTGCGTTCATTGGGACGCATGGAGAACGGCATGATGCTCTTAGGAATTCATCAGTGTCGAGGTAGCCGAGAGGTGGTATGGATTCCTACAGATCCATGGCCTGAACTAGGACTCCAAGCGCCGAAAGCATCTCCCAGACGAAGATACGTCCACAGAGGTTTGGTATTTGGATTGCTATGACCACTATTTGGAACGCCCCATTGCTGCCATCCCCATCAAGTACCCCGACTACTATCGCTATTATCGTCGAACACAACGTGAACCCGGAGGCTCCACTGCTATAGCAAGCAATCCAGCAGAGGACTTTGCATATGATTCTCCTTCTAGCGAATCCGATGATGCAGTGAGCGGAGATGGTTTTCAAGCCAATGTACGCCCCGATGAGGGCGAACGACCATATTGGTGGCCATCACCACCAGAAAAGTTGGAGAAGACATTCACTGACGAGGTGGGAAAAAGTGGATTCTGCGAAGGCGAACAGCGATCCCAAGGTGGAACTTTTACCTCACGTATGGAGAAGATCCAGAATTGTATTTCTTGCAAAAGATATTTTTGTCACAGCCGTTCACAAAAGCAGACCACGAGCGGAAATTCCTCTCATCCAACAATGTCACTAAAACATACATGGAGGAGTGTATTCATCGAGGATTGTTTCGCGGTTATAAGGAAGAGGCAAGAGAAACTTTAAACAATGCCCAAGCACGTGGGTATTCGGTTGAGCGTTTGCGACTTCTTGCACAAGTTCTTATGGCTGAAGAGATCATAGACTCCACCTTCCTCAATACCTACATCTCCGATTTAGATGAGCTTGAAAAGCACCGGTTTGGAGAAGATGAATTAAGCAGCAATGGCCGAGGAAGCCGAACTGGATCCCCAATTGGAGGAGTTAAGGGCATTCATGGATGCCGACATGGATGCCGACGACACGCGTGCAGCGGAGGCACTTGTGAATGCTTTGAACCAAGGGCAACGCCGGGTATTTGACATTTTTATTGCATATTTTCAACGGCAACCTCTTGAGAATGGTCCGGATATTTCCCAGCAGTGCCGCACATCAAGTGGAAGTAGTGTTCGGCAATTGTGTGCTCTTCTCACAGGGGTTGCGGGAACCGGCAAGTCTTATGTCGTTCGCTTGCTAATTGCCAAGTTACTAGCGCTTGGTTTCAGCATCCTAGTTTGTGGTTCTAGTGGGGTAGCCGCCCTAAATGTTGGAGGACGCACAATCCACAGCCTGTTCTCATTATCTTTGGACTTGGAGTGGCAAATAAAGGAAGGCACAACCATGTGGTGGATGATTCGAAGTGCCGATATGATTTTTGTCGATGAGTCCTCCCTCTTATCCCACAAGCTCCTTCACACGCTCCACGATGTGCTACACAAGTTACGCCGCGACAAGCGCAATCCTTTTGGTGGCATTACAGTGCTCCTCGTAGGTGATCCATTGCAACTACCCGCTGTTGATTTGGATATCTTTGGCAGTGTACTCTTTCGAAACCATTTTGTTGCGTTTGTGCTGACAGACGTAATGCGCCAAGACGATGCACATTTCATTAACTTGCTCAATCGTGTGCGGACTGAAGAGGAGAGTGACGAGGACCACTTCATTCTGCAACAACGCCTTGCGCCAAATTCCGATGTGTCAGTGCAAGACTTGGAGGATGCCCCCATGTTGGTTGGGCGTAGAAATGCTATAAACCGATGGAATGAACATTTCATGGCTCAATTGGGGTCAAGCATTGTAACGTTCGATGCTAGCTACGTTGATATGGGTGGTGCTCCTACCAATCAAGCAATGTGCCACTACATCAATTCTCGCAATCGTCGTGTGCTGCGTGAGCAAGTGTGTGTCGCAGCGGGCATTAGGGCTGGCTTATTCGCAATGTCTCCATCGAAAATCGACTGGTTAACTCAACCTTTGTTGTGATCAAAAGATGGTCAAATGATGTCATTGTGGTAAGCCCGGTGGGGCACGCAAGGGAGTACCCCATCTGCCATCTCCAGCAAATTGTTCCGGTGTACGGCCCGTCCGTGCAAGTCAAGATAATCCAATTTCCTATGCTTCCCGGATACTCATGTACCGTGCACGGCACGCAAGGCTGCTCTTACCACCGCGTATGGGTGGACATGGCAGCATTCTTTGCCGCAGCACAGGCATATGTTGCTTTATCACGCGCTCGTTCACTTCAAGGCCTATTCATCCTCAATTACCGTCGTGACGCTTTCCTTGTTTCTCCATATTACGTGCAATTATGGAATTGGTTTGTGGCCACAAACGTCTTGTCTCCAAAACCACCAAGCCAAGTTCCTCCTTATCCACGAAGAACATTTACAACATCACTCATAATTGGAATCATGTGTGTCCATCGTGCTTGGAGTGTCGTAAGTCAACTCCCACAGCGGTTGGATGCTCGGATATTGAAGGTCAACATGCTCCACATTATTCAATATGTGTCATTTCCGTATTGGTCGTATATTGAGAGACAATTGCGTGGAGACAAGGTGTCCTTGGACATTGATGATCTAAACGAGGACGGAACGGAGCAAATCCGCAAACAAGGACGACCCGTTGGTACTACGCGGCAACCGGCACAAGGCTTCGAACTATTGGACGCGTGTAATAACCCACGAGTGTTTGCGGCCCAAGACTTGGCTCAAATGTCAGTTGTGCAATTGCGGACATTGTGTGCCGCACATAAGCTATCAACTTCTAGAACCAAAGCCCAGTTTCAAGAACGCCTCCTACAAAAGCAAAACCACATTCCACCCCCATCATCTACACCATCACCTACACATTCACAAGCACGTGTACAACTTGTACCGTCATCCATCGATGATTTCCCCCATTTGCAGCCACGAGTTAATTACTTTGGAGAGGATTTTTGGCCACAAGAAAGAAGCGATACCATGGAGGACAATGTGCACTTATTGGATTGTGCATGGTTGTCTTGCGCAGCAGTGCAATGCTTACTAGCGGTCTTGTTGCCACAAGGCAATTCCTCCGTTAAGCCCGTCATCTAAGATGTGACATTGGCAGTAATAACGCAGCAAGCTCCGACATCACGGGTTGTGTATACTCTTGGAGATGCCCTAACCGTACTACTCACCTCGCAGCACTCCACTGTTGGAGTTCACTACATGTTGGTCACCGACATTTCCATTGTAAACAAGACCTTGGTCGTCCACGATCCTAAAGATCACGCGTCTACCTGTGGCGCATGGTTCCGGGGAATTACGAGTAAAATGGGTTGGTCTTTTACATGGCATCATTATGGAACTCAACCCGATTCCAATACATGTGGCTTCCGTGTCGTCATGCTCGCCATGCAATGGTGTCAGACAAATCGACTCACCGGGCAACTCCCACGGTGGTTCTTGACGTATTGTGCAAGCGTTCTCCAGCTTTTTGCCGACGATACGAGCAGCTTGCGCTCTACAGTTCCAGCTTTTCGCCAACGATACGAGCAGCTTGCGTTCTACAGTGAATACCTTTCAAGATTGGGCATATGAAGATGCTTTGAGAGAGTATGATGAACCGGTGGACTGGGCAATGAAGGAGGTTGGGCCGCTTCCTACCGTTACCAACAGCGACATGGAAGCTGCAATTCACAGCCCCCAATCCAATTCGGCAAGTGGTCCATCTTCGACGTCCAATGACCCGCTGACTCCGCATTCGTCAACCCGTAGGAAGAGTGGTACAAGTAAAGGGACATCGGGGGCAACCCCACAAACCACACGGCCAAAAAACCACGCCTACAAGAAAAATTCCAAAGTCAACAAAGACAAATATGCCTCCACGTACCCGAACTTGCGAACCACCACCCTACCGGTCGAACCGTCAACCACATCCCAAGAGTGGACAGGAGGCCGACCCAACTTCTCGCAAACACTCCTCAAAGAAGCGGTCATCCAACTCCGAGTCCGGGCCAAGATCCAAGAAGAGCCGACCAGAGGACCACGAAGAGTCGAATACTAGACGCAAGAGATCAACTTCGAGCCGTCCTTCCGAATCAACAAGCCAAGAGCCGCCAACAGCAAAGCAACGGCAACAAAAAGCTCCGGTAAATCATGCTACACTATCCGAGAACGAGATCAAGAAGTGGTTAATCCTTATCACGGACGACAACTTAAGTCGACGCAAACGCCGCGAGCATGCTTTGCACTTCTTGGGAGCCGCTGATAGTACCCTGGTAACATTACAGTACCGCACTCTGAGTCTTCAACTGCATCCCGACAAAAACCCGTCGGACGCACTAGCAAAGCAGCGATTCCAAGTTCTTGGGTGTGCAAGAGACATGTTTCGTTAGCTAAGCTGTTGCCATACATGAACAATCGTCTTTATATTATTTCTTCCAATGTGGCTAATGCTCCTTGTATGGCGCCCACCCACACGAAACAGCTTCTTTTCCATGTGTTACACATGTATTTTTGTCTTGCGTGCAATGGCGTGTCCTCTGAAATTGTAATTTCCGACATTGTGTGCTTTAAATTCGAGGGGTACGATTAACAGACTTACAATCAAATACGCTAAATTGCAAATTTAACAAACTTACATACAATTAGTGCACGACGCAAGATGCAGGTGTACTCTTAACGGAGTTACCTTCATTTATTATTACACGACGTAGGATGCAGGTGTACTCTTAACGGAGTTACCTTCACTTACTTGCAGCAAAAGTACAAAGCACTCATCCTAGACAACGCTGTGCGCGCGCCTTCTATTATTGCAAACCGTTTGTTACAAAACCCTCAAACAAAGGGTGATCCATTTTCTGAAACGTACAGTGAACATTTCAGTAGCAAAGCGGGTGTACTCTTAAGGGAGTTACCATCACTTATTTTCGTTCGTTTCCAACCATCTAATTTGCCAATTCATACGAGCAGGGTACAATTAGTGCACGACGTAGGATGCAGGTGTACTCTTAACAGAGTTACTTTCACTTATTAGTACACGACGTAGGATGCAGGTGTACTCTTAACGGAGTTACCTTCTCTTACTTGCGACAAAAGTACAAGCCAAGGTGTACTCTTAACGGAGTTACCTTCACTTACTTGCAGCAAAAGTACCAAGCACTCATCCTAGACAATGTTGTGCGCGCGCCTTCTATTGTTGCAAACGGTTTGTTACAATAACCCTCAAACAAAGGGTGATCCATTTTCTAAAACGTACGGTGAACAATTTGGGAGCAAAGCGACTGTACTCTTAACGGAGTTACCTTCACTTCGGGGGTTGGGTTGGGGGTAGGGACCCCCCCCCCTATTTTGGGGTCGGGAATTCCAAAAAAAATTAGGTTTTGGAAGCATTTGGGACAGTGGGAGGGCCAAATTGGAGGGTTATAGGGTCATCTTTTGCGTGCTTTGTGTCCAGATTTCATGTCTTTTTGGCCGCATTGCACTGCCAGTTTGCCCTGCCGTTGCCTTTGCTGTGTCTCTTATTTGTTTTCTGAACCTCACTGCCATCAAATCTTTCATTTTCACTTGAGTTGTGGGGTGAAGATCATCACCCCCTGTGAGTGCAGGTTTGGCGTGCTATTTGCCTACAGCCACAACTCCTGCCTGCCCCGGCAGCTGGAGTATCCGGGGCTGACGCGCGCGACTTGGTTGTTTGCTGGCCGCCTGGATTACGAATCGGATCCAGAATCGGAGGCCGAAAATGCTGAAAAGTAAGGTCCACTTGTCCTCTTTTGCGTTCTTTGAGGCCACAGCACGCCGCCTTCATCCGACCGCCCAGCCCCAAAACGGGCCCTATCTGCAGCTCCTGCCCCCAAGGCAAAACGCCCCTTATGACGCCAGGTTTGGCCCTCCCACTATCCCAAATGCTTCCAAAACCTGCACGTGCGCCACCATTGCCCCGTGAACAAGAGCCCTTTCTTCCCCTTTAGCTCCACGATATGTCCGAGAAACGGCCCAAAAAGTGCCAACAATGGCCTAAATGTGCGTTATTTGTGTCCCACAGGGCCAAAACCAAGAACGGGCCGTATCTTGGGCTACGTGGCTCAAAACCATGTTGTGAGGGCACCTATTCCACCCGCAACCCCCCACTTTTTGTGGTTTCCAAGCCTCAGAATCGCCCAACAAGACCCCTACACCCCCGTACCAGTGGTCACTTCGTGTAGCCGGAGGGTAGCACAGCCCGCGCACAGTCGAGGCCAACGGTGGGTCCACCGTGTGGTGTCCCTGAGAAGGGGGTAGCAGGAACCCCCCCCCCCAAAAAAAAATAGGGTGCCGCCCCCCCCCCCCCCCCCCCCTCCCCGAGCCCTCTAACTCGTGTACCGGGTACCCGGGGTTGTTCGCGTAATAGAATCATCGGACGGCCGCGCCACGGTTTCTCCAAAGTCTCCACATGGACTTTTCTCCATTTAGGTTCCTAACCACTTCGTGAGTACTTCCTGACTACTTCCTGATTCACTTCCTGATGCGAAAGGGGATCCTAAATATAGATCCTGACCACACTTCGTGATCAGAAAGTACTTGTTGCATGCACGTCCTGTGACACTTCCTGATTGTGCATTGTTTTTTGCTGTGCGCAGGTCGGTTCTGGTTTACGTCACAAATCAAACGAACACCAAGTTATGCAGTGGCATTTGCAATCATTGTTCGGTATTCATTCACACACAACACTCTTCCTTCCCCCTCAAGCCCCCCTTCTCTTTTCTTCTTCAACATGTCCACCGCCCCCCCCGTCGTTTCACGGTGGCTCTCTGCCGCCGCGGAGCGAGCCGGCACGCGGACCATATCGCCCGTGCAGGGGGATAAGGAACACCCCGTCATGTACCAGTTCACCGTGGGCCTCCTCCTTCCCTTTTGGGCACAGCCGGATCAGCAAGGTACAACATTGAATACCAAGCCTCGTTGCTCAATGGAGAGGTGTCAGACGCAGCCAACGACCACCTGCTTTGTCTGCAACCTGAGTCCGTTGTGCAAGGATCATTCGGCCCTCTTATGCCCGGGGTGCGACCCGCTTCAACCACGTCAGCAGGAGGAACAGTAGGCAACGGACACCAGCAGTGCCGACAAACTGATGTTCTCACATACCGAGATCACATGCTACATGCCGGTGGACGCCACAGCCTTGTACCTTTTGCTGCAAGCCTTGCCTGCGCCGCCTCCCATGCCCTTTCGTGTAGATGTTCCTCTCCCCACTGTTAAGCCCAATCACTGTCCAGTGCGGGAGTGGGTTCACGAGGCCGAGTACCTGCCATCCCCCAACAACAAGGACCTAACGTTGTCGGTGTGCCAGCCGGGCACTATCGCCGCTGTCCGTCGCAGATTTGGTGGGATTGCTGCAGTACCCAGTGGAGAGGAGCAAGCCGTGCTATGGCGCTGGGACATGCCCCCCGTGAACACACCACTTTTGGACCCGAACACCGCGTTGCAGGCAGGCTGGTTGAAGGAGTTGCTGAATATGGGCAATACCACTGTCGACGTGGTGAGGTGTCAATTGCACCGTGTTGGGTGCTTGTGTATGGTGTGCTTGTGTATGGTGTGCTTTTGTATTGTGTGATAAGTTACCCCCCCCCCCCCATGCCAATGGCCCCCTCAGATTTTTTTTACCAAATCGCACACGAATTGCCTTTTTTTGCCTGGTTTCCTGACTGTGACATTGTGGGTCTCATGCCTAATTCTCCACCTTGCTTTGCTCTCACAGAATTTGACTATTGATGTGCCCCAAAGCAGATAAAGGGGCTAGTTCGGGTCTTTTGATTGTTGCAGTTCTAAATATTAGAATTTGCCTGGTGCTGTGCCCCAAAGCAGATAAAGGGGCTAGTTCGGGTCTTTGGATTGTTGCAATCCTAAGTATTAGAATTTGCCTGGTGCTGTGCCCCAAAGCTAGTAAAGGGGCTAGTTCGGGTCTTTGGATTGTTGCAATCCTAAATATTAGAATTTGCCTGGTGCTGTGCCCCAAGCAGGGGTATTTGCAGATCAGGAACCACATTCAGGATGTGCATTCAGGACGCTGTTGCTGATCAGGATCCCCAATCAGGAAGTGGTGTCAGGAACATGATCCTGATCCGGATCCTGATCTTGATGCAACTTCCTGATGGGGGATCCTGATCAGGAACAGCTTGCTGAATGCACGTCGTGACTGTAGTTCCTGAAACCCCGAAACACAAACGGCAAAAGATGGCAAGGAACTACTCTTGTACCAACCGCTGCACACCATTGTTGCAACTCTTGCTCCCATGATTAGACATGACGTGAATGTGAAGGTAACTCCGTTAAGAGTACACATGTACTCCAAGTCCAATCACTAAGAGCAAAGGGCACGGAAAAAAAAGCACGCACACGGCAAAACATGGCAAGGAACTACTCGTCCGTCTTGTACCAAAAGGGACTCAAAATGGGCTTGTTTCACTTGTTTGTGTCCCACAACGGCCCATTTCCAAAGCATTTTGGGATTTTCCATGAACCAAAATGCGTGATCTCGGGCTCAAAATGGGCTACAAACACTTGTTGGAGCATCCAAAATGGTCCGGGGTCACGTTTGAAAAAAAGCGTTTTTCACCCATTTTTGACCCACTTTTGGGTCCTAAACTGGCCCATTTTCAAGGCACTTTGGAATTTTCCATGGCCCAAAACGCGTCACCACGGGCTCAAAACGGGCTAAAATCACTTGTTTGAGCATCCGAAGTGGTCTAGGAACCACTTTGGAAAAAATCATTTTTTTCGCCCCGGGGACCTTGGTGGACCCACCGTTGGCCCCTGCCGTGCGCGGGCCGGGCTGCCCTCCGGCGCCACCAAGTCACCACTGGTAGGGGGGTGTAGGAGTCTCGTTGGGCAAATCTTAGGCTTGGAAACCACAAAAAGTGGGGGGTTGCGGGTGGACTAGGTGCCCCCGGAATTCCGTTTTGAGCCACGTAGCCCAAGATACGGCCCGTTCTTGGTTTTGGGCTTGTTTGACACAAAGAACGCACATTTGGGCCATTTTCGGCCACTGTCGGGCCGTTTCTCGGACATATGGTCGAGCTAGAGGGCAAGAAAGGGCTGTTGTTCACGGGGCAATCAAGGCGCACGTGGAGTGTAAGAACCGTTTGCCGTGGTTTGCCCGTTTTGACTGAGTTTCAGGGCCAATTTGGGCCCAAAAAGGCTGTTTTGGGGCACAAAATGCGCAGTTTTGGGAGGGTAGCTCCAAACTTGGCGCCCCCGCCCCACGGCGCCAGCGGGGAGTCTTTGGCTCAAAACTTGGATTTGGCAAGGGCACCACCTAGGCTCTAGGATGGCTAGAGTAGATTACAGCCCGGAGCGATGAGGCCGAGGAATGGCCAAAACGGAAAGGAGAAGTACTTGCTTGCTTGCTTGTTGCTTGTTAGCTAGATTTAGGGGGAGAGGGGTGTGGCAATATATATATATATATATATATATATATATATATATATATATACATATATATATATATATATATATATGTATATATATATAGTCATAGTCATAGTCATAACCACTTATCATGCCGTCTACTGGAGTTACCGGGCATCTCGCGCCGACAGGTGCTTCCTGCCTCGCTCGATCCCGTGGGTCCCAGGGCTGCCTGAGGTGGCCCACAGCATGACGGAGGACCCAGAGGACCGGGGATACCGGGCAACCAGGCTTTGGGGGCAGTGGCAACTGCAAAGCGTTAGCATTAGCAACGGCGACGGACGCTGGCCCGTTTGTTCGCCGGGGGTAAGGGGGCAAGGCAAAGCAGCGCAGCAGCATCGCAACAAGCAGAAAGCAAGGGCACCTCTGTCCGTCGCAAAGCAGCAACCAAGGAACAAAGCAGCACGCATGCGGCGAAGCGAGAGCTGACCCTCCATCGTTCACGTTGCCCCGCCACTGTGGAGACACCCAACACCCATGACCCCACGTAATCCATTGTCGTCCGCGTCCTCGAAACTGCCCACCACCCCTGACTCCACGTATCCCTCTGCCAGCACGCACTAGCCCGTATGTGCATAGCCAGGATTTCTGGGAGGCTCCAGCCTAGCCTGGCCCTCAGCTTTCATCGCCCCCATGTCTCCACATTGTACGCCATCTTCCCACCGCACCAGTCCCCTAGTATAGTACAGAAACATGTTACCAACTCCACGTCCCCGTGGCCCCGTGCTGCCCCCACACCCCAGATATATACCATGCTGGCATCCCATGTCAGGGGCCAGCGCCCAATCTGCTTCGAGGCATTCACTTGCCCACATATAATATATCTTGAGGGTCTACAAGGGGGGACGCCGGCCGCTTTGCGACGGGAGTGGCGCAACCCGTGAATATCGCTGGCTGGGATTCGGGCTGGTGGGTGCCGTAGCTTGGTTATCGACCCCCTGTAGGGGTACCCACCAGAGGCTCGCCCCGGGCCGTGGTTACCAGGTGCACCTCATCTGGCCCACTTACAATGCCCTGGCGCCTACCCTTGACCCTTACCTGCACTGATTGGCCAGCTTCCGTGGTTGCGCCTCTTCCGCCACAGCAGCGGCCAGGCCGCAGGTTCGGCCCCCACCGACGACGTGGCGAGCCTACTTATAGCATTGGCCCGCGCGTCACCCCCCGGACCACTCAGCATGCCGCTCCCCTGCCCTCCTCGCCTCTAGCCGACCGGACTGGCGCCCCCCAGGGGTAAGCCGTTACAGTGGTGAGGCGACTGCATACTCTTCACTACGACGCCGCGCAGTACCGCCGTTGCCACGCCGACGCCACCTGCTAGCCGCCACGACACTCACCACTGCAACCACAAGGCCATGGTCAGAGGTTAGACTATGTACATGCCCGCAGGCACGGTCCCTCTAGTTTGTTAACGGGGCCAGGGGATGCCCCCGCGCTCCCCCTGAGTTGTTAGAGGGGTCAGGGGGACACCCCAGTACCGCCATGCATCCCCGTGCTCCCCCACTGTACGGTTCCCCAGTACCGCCGCGTTCCCCCACCGTACGGACCCCAGTACCGCCGCGTACCCCCACCATACGGTCCCCTGTACCGCCGCGTACACCCCCACGATGTCAGTACACCGTCATCTGGAACTTCCCCGCTGCTCCCCCACTGTACGGCTCCCCAGTACCGCCGCGTACCCCCACCGTACGGACCCCAGTACCGCCGCGTTGACCCCCAAGACTCCGGTACTCCGCCACCTGGAACTCCACGTGCCCCCTGTGAGCGCTCCCTCCAGGCTGCCATGCCGTCTCCACGACGCCCGCCATACTGTCCCCCTGATGACCCCACCGTCATAACCTTCCACGCACACATCTTCGCCCCGTCGCCGCTCCTGGGGCCTGCAGGCTGACCCCGCAACCCCGTGTAACACTCCCAGGGGGCGCCGCAGCGCTGTAACCCCCAAACAACTCCGTGCACCCCCGGTGTATCCCGAGCAACCACTCCCAAGACTGCCGTAGCCGGGCCGCCAGTAGAGACCCCGGTGCCATGGGAATACCCTACAGGGGTTTGGGCCTTATTACCCTGGTCGGGACGACCCATGACACCTCACTGTTGTATGCGGCGACCCGGGGCAGGCGGGTGAAGCATCCCTGTCCGACCCTCATGCACGGGGGCAGTACGGCTCACCATCAGGCCGGCACGACCTGTCACATCGCGTTGGCCGTCATACGCCGCCTGCCAGTACCGCACAATCAGGCCGCGTAGGCACTGCTTCTCAGGCGCCACTCCCTCCGCTGCGTCCAGCGTAGGGATGGTAGCTGGTGCACCCACAATTCCCATCCCCATCAACCTGCACCCCCGGCACCCACCACTCCGTCACCATTTCCTCCGTGATGCCACAACCAGAGTATCCGTGAGTCGCCCTCCAGAGCCGCCCACCACAACATCAGGGGCAGGGCCGCAGACGGCGCTCCAGGGCACCGTACCCCTTCCACTCGGACGCTCTTCAGGCCACCCTGGATAGTCGTCCAGGCACTTGAGGACATCCGTCCAGAGTGCCGCAGTGCCCACCTCGCCTTAGGCCACCCCCTGTCGGCATGCTCGTGACATGTCCCGCACAGCGGGGCGGAGGCACACTGATGAACCCAAACGGACACCGTCTCCCCGCACCCGTGGCATCGCTGCGGAAGCACAGACCGCGATGGAACGCAGCTACCATCACAGCACTGCGACCACAGGTCCTGCCATACATCGCAGCACGCGTCCTGGAGCCCGAGCAAAGCCCCTGTCAGCGTGCGTGCTGTGGCACTACTGAGGAGGCTGCGCCTCGCCTCCTCCCACGTGGACACCGGGCGGAGTATCGGTCGTCCGTCGGGCATCTCCGGCAGGCTCTCAAGCAGCCGGGGCCACCGCGCCACCTTGGGGCCGCGCGTGCCATGCGCCAGGAGCTCCCAACCGTAGTCCCGCAAGACCTCCCCGATGACAACAACCCCGTCCTGCTCCGGGCCCCTGGCGGAAGCCAGAACCAAGCGTTGCCCTCCCGCCCGAGCCTCAATGACCGCCCTGAGACCCAGGGTGTCAAGGGCGTGACGGGCATCGGCAGCCACGTGGTCGTCCCCCTCTGGCAGAGAGAACATGGCCTCCGTGACTTGGCCTTGCGCGTCGTCGCCCTGTACCCGCGCCAGCTGCTTGGAGCCCACTAACACTGCCATGGACCGCTGCTCCGCGACCGCCGGTACGGCTCGTCGCAGCTGCCGGTCATATAGCCACAACGTACCCACGTCAAGTACGACAGCCACCGCCAGGACTGGGAGACCGCACAGAGGTTGCTGAAGGACTGGCAGCACCTCGCGAGGCCAGCCCATGACGTTCCCCACAGCTGGATGGTTGGCGTACACCTGGAGCCAGGGATCACTCTGGCCGTCAGGGTTTCTCACCTTGGTACCCCGCACCTGGGCCCAGGACTGCGCCGACACCACGCGGGACCACTCCCTGAATGCCGTGATGTCCCGCGCCACCCAGGAACCGATCCACCGGTCGAAGGCCTGCGCCACCGCCGCCATCCAGTGAGGGAACAAGGACAGGGCCTCCTCACGCTCGATGCACGACCGCGACACCAGCAGTGCGTGCAGCGGTGCCCTCAGAAAGGTTGCCCGCAGGTCGCCGGGGAGGCCGGCAAACGGGTTCCACGGCGGACGCTGCAGGATCCTCCCTGCCGGCGGGCAGAAGGGTGTGTCACCGCGCAGGAACGCGTATACCGCCCTCCTTCGATCTTGCATCGGCAGCTGCATGATCTGGGTGAGCCGATGGTTCCTGCGGGCATACACATCTTCCCCAATCTGGACCATGTCCTCCACAAAGAGCCTGGCCTTGGCAGGGCCCCGGGACGACGCCGCTCGCACCGCAGCGAACAGCCGCTTCACGTCCCCGGGGACGACACCTGCCATCAGGGATTCTGCCCACCTTCAGCCGTGCTCCCTCCACGCCACGAACTCCACCGCCCTGTCCGTTAGGGGTAGCTCCGCCGTGAACTCCTCCACACGCCTGCACAGGAGCCCAGCCACCTCCTCGTCCCGCGCACACAGTAGGCGCATGTGGCCGATGTCCTCCTCCGGCCCCCCACAGAAGATACAGGGGTGGGCTGGTATTGCCACACGCGTGAGCTTCTGTCTCCACCGTCGCATGACCTGCATGGTGGACAAGCGACCGTCACGTGCCCGCAGCATATTCCTGTGCGTTGGGCCGTGGTGCACAGCTCCCAGGGACATCGCCTCGCAGGCGCCAGCTAGTGGCGTGTGCGCCCTGGTGCGTGCCGCTAGCGAACGCCACTCTATCTCCCGGACTTGCTGAAGGGCTTGCATGGATGGTACACGCGGCTCGAGCTCACCATTATCCCCCGGTACCAAGAGGATGGCGTGCTCCTTCGGCAGGACAAGATGGACTGGCGGGGCCATCGCACGGGCCGCGGCAGAGTCCGGTGCCTCAAGCGGGACCGCCGCCAAGTGCGAGC
Organism: Eutreptiella sp. 'Long Island Sound 2002'; assembly: GCA_964036045.1. NCBI lineage: Eukaryota > Euglenozoa > Euglenophyceae > Eutreptiales > Eutreptiaceae > Eutreptiella > Eutreptiella sp. 'Long Island Sound 2002'. Next base: position 89,808,307 of record OZ038382.1, on the reverse strand, counting down.
TCTGCCTCACCACCCAGTGGTGCGGCCCCCCAACTCGGCGCGGCAGCCGCCGCAGCCCCTCCACTATCCAGCTCAGTGCATGTTGATTGACCAGATGTGACGTCGGCCCCTTGATGCCACGGTACAGGGCCTCCTGCGCCCTGCGGAGATGCGCTCCTATGACGGACGCATCCACCACGTGTACCGTGCACGCTGACGGGGGCGTGTGCAACAAGTACGCCGCCGCGCCAATGATCTCTGCCTCCGGGACCGTGCCGTAGATGGCACCCGTCCACGTGGGGATTCCGTGGCTGGCCACCGCCACATTTGTGGCGTCGTCTCCCTGGGGCGACGCGTCAGACGATGTGACTTTAGTCGCCACCGGCACCTAGCAGTACCGGTGGGGCTCTAGCCACGCCACGTCGGAGTGGGGGCTCTGCACCACCTTTCCCAGGGACGCCGCGCTGGAGGCCGTGAGCTCCGGGGACAGGACCACCCTCGGTCGATACACCGCATGTGGTCTCCAGGCCAAGGCACATCCGCAGACTGACTTTATGGCGTCCAGGGCGGTGGTGTATTCCGCCCCCCAAACCGTTGCGGAGCAGGAAGGCTGGTATACCACGACAGACCCCTGCTCCACTGCGCCACCACCACGCAACGACGTGACGGCGACATGCGGATCATGCGGCACGTTGGACATTCGGACCACTTCCGGGACCGAGTGCTCATCCGGATCCGGGATTGGGCCTGCCGGTAGCAGAAGAACAATTGCCCATTCGCTGCACTTGTGCACCGCCGCGCACGCCCTGGAAAACGCTGGCTGTCCGTGCACAACCCACAGTGGCGGCGGACTTATGCCGCCCCCGGCGTGAGGAGTGAGTAGGGGGACGGACGCCGGATCGTCTTGCTGTTGGTAACCCTCAAAGACGTCCCCCAACAGAAACAGGAGGGCGGCTAGCGGGACGAACGGCATGGATAGCCCCGGGTTGGCCGGGTCCCATCCTTCCTCCCTGTACCCGCCCACCACATACACGTCCCCCGCAGCGGACTGTCTATTGCGTTTGCTGGCCTTCTTTCGGCGCACTGGGTGAATGACACGGTGAGTCAACGGACCGGGCATCTGCGGCCGGAAGACGTCGCGAAGCCCCGTGAGCCACACGTGGTCCAGCTGGTGGGGCCCTACTCCCGCGTGCGGAAGGTGCAGGTGGTCCTCGTGGCACTCCTGTAGCTGGACCGCCCAGTGCCCAGGCGCAGGGCAGGGGAGCCGCGCATGCAGGAGGTCATTTGCAGGATCAGTCAGGGACTGCACTGCCGCATCTGTGCGGGGCCCCGAGAGAATGCAGATGCCCCTACCCTTGAAGGCGTAGGATTGGGATACCCACTTCCGCCCCGCCCACTGCACTTGCGGCAGATGGGCGTGTACACACGAGTACACCGACGATGGCATGAGAAGCCCCACGCGCAACGTCCCCATTGCCCTGAGCACCCTGTCCACCCACGTATTGCCAGCGTGTGTGGCGAATGACGCAGAGGGCACTATGAACTGCCCGCACACTCCGTACTGCACGTGCATGTCTCGGAGCATGGCCCGCAGCTCATCACGGACCGTCATCGACCTGTGGTGGGTGAGCTGAGCCACGGTCGCCACGACGGAGTCGCGGCATATAACCTGGACATCTGCCAACCGTAGCCCATGACCTGACCGCACCGCCACGTTGGACAGGTCCTTGGGCAGCTTCTCGAACTGCAGGGCCGCAGCCTTGATGGCAGTATTCAGCTTGATCACCGCCTCCGCCGTGTCGGACAGGTAGGGCGCCGCGTACCGCACGATGCCACCAACCACGGCCGCCATCACCTCATGAGGCACCGACGCCGGCCCCAGCGTGTTCTTGCACCAGCCCAGCAGGGCTTCACACCGGAGTACATGTTTCTCCTTCATGGTCGCCATCCCCCTGGGATCGAGGCGCAGGCCCAAGTATGGCACCGTGCCCTTGGCACGTAAGCATACCCATGGGGCCGCTGTGTCCCCCGGGTTCAGGTATACCATAATCGAGTGGATGCGAGCAGTACTGGCATAGGCGCATTTGCTCACGTTGAGGGACATGCCCATGTCAGTGATATACCGCGCTATCATCGCCGCATACTCCAGGAATTGCGGCAGGGAGTGCGCTATCAGCAGGAGGTCATCACAGTACGCCTGTACCAGGGGTGGCACCGCGTGGCGAGCATCTCCCCGCGCCTTACAGGCAAGGCTCCGCAGGAGAGGCTCCAATAGGAGGAGGTAGAGCACAGCGCTCTCCGCACTGCCCTGCCGCAGGCCCCTGTGGAGCCGTATGCTCGGCGTCGGGCCGTGCGCAGTGACGATGCGCACGTGGGAACCGCAGCTGAGGGTGTGGAAGAGCCTGATGAGCTCCTCCGGGACACCCATGTGGCGTAGGAGGAGCGCCAGTGCTCCGTGCGGCGCTGTGTCAAAAGCTTTCGACACATCGAAGGCCAGGACGTGGTTTTCCTCCAGCCCACGCTGCAGCCTGCGCTGGGCCAGGAACACCGGGGCAGCCGCCGTGGAGCCCGGCATGGCTCCGAACTGCCAGTCCGCGGCCAGTCCCTTGCGTGCCAGAACAGCTGTGAACCTCCGCATGAGGGGGGTCATGAGCATTCGCATGTCTTGCTGCCCCAGCGCTATCGGCCTGTACTCGTCCAGGTTGCCCGTGGCTGTGCCCTTGGGCATCAGCCAGATAATGGCCTCGTGCCAGGACTCCGGGACATCCGCACCCCGCAGGATTGCCCTGTACGCATGCACCAGGAGCCCCTGCACCGGTTCAGGCAGCTCTGCTATGAGGGCAGCCGTGACCCGGTTGGACCCCGGAGCTTTGTCGTCCGCCACGGCCTGCCTCACGGCGTCTTTAAGGTCCTGCATGGTGTAGTCCTGTACCGACCTCCATTCCTCCGGCACCCCTTTGGGAATGTGGGCCCGGACCAGCCGCTCGAAGGCCGGCAGGTTCACTGGCCGCTTGGCGTACAGCGCCTCCCAATACCTCTGGACCTCGCCAATGACGTCCGAGGCCTCCAAGAGCACCTTCTCCGACTCGCGGACGCGTACGGACCATAGGCCTGACGGGGCATGGTTCACCACGTTGATGGCCCCCCGTATCGCCGTCCATCGGAGCTGCAGGTCCGGTACTCTCCCCCGCCAGTAGTCCTTGATGGACCGGCGCCTGTTGCTCCTGGGGACATCCCGCAGCTCCTCCACGCGTGTCTCCAGCTGGCGGAGCTGTTGGTCCAATGCGGCACGCAGGTCCTCTACCGAGGCGGGGGACAGGTCGGGGTCCACTCGCCGGCGGTGCTGTAGCAGGGCAGTCGCTTCCTGGGAGTGGAGTCCGGCCGCCGCCGCGTCCCGTTGCCACAGCTGATGGGCACGCCAGGCCAGGGCCTGCTGATCCGAGAGGACCTGGTCCAGCGACGCCTCCGTTTCCGCCTGCCCGTATGGGTACTGCGGGTCCACGCCGGAAGGCATGCGCACTCCCGTGACCCTGGACACGTCATCACGGAAGGCGTAGAGCAGGTCAAAGACCGCTTGCACCTCCGACGTGCCCATGGTGGCAGTGTCCTGGTCCGATGAGAGCCACGCCTGTAGCCGCTGATCCCCGCAGGCCTTCTGCAGTACTGCCGCTACCGCCTCACGAACCCCCGGGGAGTCCGGGCGTATGGCGTGCAGCCTGCCCTGGGCGTGCGAGTAGGCCATCCTGGTGACCCTCTCTTTGCCGGCCACCGCCAGCGGGATGTCCAGGACCACAGGGCCATGATCCGACCCCAGCGACGCTGGAGACCGCCCCGGCGCCAAGTGAGGGCGCTCACGCGCCGCCCACGGGACCAGAGGCGAGTTCAGAAGGAAGGAGTCCAGTCGGTGCCCCGCCCTCGTGGGCCTCCTGTCCTCCTCCCGTTCCGGGCCTGCCCTGTGGAAGCCACACTGTTCCCACAGGGCTTGGAACCTCCTCGTGGTAGGGTGCCACGGGGACTCCAGCCACACGTTGAAGTCCCCTCCGAGGAGCACGGCCCTGGTGCCACCCGCGCTCTTGGCCGCCGCGTACATGGCCACGTCAGCCCAGAAGGACGCCTTAGACGCCCAGGAGTCGCCGCCGCTACCCGGGCCGTGGACGTTGATGACCGTGAGGGTGCCACCTGCGGTCACCACATCCAGGGCCATGGCCTTGCCCGGCACGATGTCCACGATGTCTCGAACCTCCTCCGCGGCGAACACGTCCGCCCGAAGGGCAATCAAGAGCCCGCCGCGCACCGCCGCCGCCGACGCCGCCTGGGCATCCACCCCTGGGTATGTATGATACCCATGGTGACGCCACTGGTTCTCGGAGTGCACCACACCTTGAGGGTCCTGCAGGCCAGTCTCCTGGAATAGGCCCAGGATGGCACCCTCGGCCTTCATGATACCCGCCGCCACCGCTTCACCGTCGAGCATACCTGGGGTCACTGGTACACCGTCCCCCCGCATCGAGCCCTGGACGTTCCAGGACACCGCCGCTCTGGTGTCGGAGGCGGGGCCCCTTCATGGCTGCACGTGTGGATCGGGGTCCCCCGCCGGATCCGGATCACTGGACGGAGAGGGGCCACCAGCAGGCTCTGGGGGACCACCTGCATCCGGCGCGGGTGGCTGGCGAGGTGGCCCCTGACCCCGTGGGCCTCCGCCCGAGGATGTCGTCGCCTGCTGAGACCCGGCAGATGCGGCGGGCTCCCCCTCAGCCTGCCCGCCGGACGTACTTGCCGCCGTACTCCCCGTAGAAGTCACTGCCCCACGCCGCGCTGCAGACCCAATCGCTCGAGACCGTGCTGCCGACGGCGACGCCCCGCGCCCCGCTGCAGGGCGGGCACCCGTGGGCAGCGTGAGCGCTCTGGACCCCGCCTGGGCCGACGCGAAAGGCCCCGCCTGGCCCCCCGGCATAACGCCAGCCAGCATGGCCAGCGCCTGGTCCCGTTGTGCCGGATCAGTCACATGGTCCCGCTGGATGTGGTCTAGCAGGTCCTTGGGGTGGAGGTGGGTAGGCCGGCAGTGCGTGCCAGCTTTCCATGTGCAGTGACCAGCCCCATCCAGCCGAGACCAGGGGCAGACGTTGATCGTCTTTGTCCCACGCTGATCCGTGGCCAAGTCACCGCCGAAGTGCCGCAGCACGTACCGAATGTTGACATAGGCGCCATACTGAGGCGGGGGGCTCCTCTTGGGCGGCGGCTGGGGCGCCGCTTTCGGGGCCTGCTTCGCCGCCGCAGCCGGGGGCGCCGCAGGCCGCACTGGTGGCACGCTTGGTGGTTGCGGCAGGTGCAGCATTCCCCCCACGGGAAACTGCTCATCCACCCAGCGGCGCCACGCGTCGGCGAACTTCTCCCGGTCGCCCTCGACCCTCCACCTGGAAGTGGAGAACGCCCGGAGCCACGGCCCCATGTTCTCCGCCATAACCAGGCGGAGGGCATCTCCTCCGCTCTGCCGGCGGAAGCGTGTCGCGGCCGCGCCTGCCACGGTCCCCTGGAGGTACAGCGCGTCGCCCCCGTCCCCACTCAGTGCACTAAGGTGTAGGGCCTCCAGGTCGGCGGGGCGGACCGTGAGCACCGTGCCCTGCCCGCGATCGTACAGGCGCAGCGCCGAGGAGTGGGGCTCCAACGCCGCCACAACCCAGTACCACGCCCGCGACGCGCTATGCAGCAGTGCAAGCGAGGCTGCCGGTCTGTTGCTGGATGACTGCGCCGCCGGGGCCCTGGGGAGGGCCGCCGCGTGACCCTGCAGCGCCCTGCATATGCCAGCTGCATGCTCAGCCTGCCACATGTTGCTCGGGGCTACGGGCCAGACGTCCTGCCCCTGGACCACTGGCGGCCGCGTGACCTCCACGAAGACCGCCGGCGCTGGCGGGATGTCCTCGGCCGTGCACCTGTGCGCCCTGCGCACCGGCCCCAGCCCACTGAGGCACTCCTGGAAAACCCGGTAGCAGGCCGGGCCCCTGGACTGCTGCCTCCTGAGCCGGCACGCGGTGACTACGACCCACTCCAGTCCCCCCGTTTCCACCCGAACACAGGCCCAATACTCCGCCCCCTCCAACACCACCAGCCGCCCCATATCCGCCATGCCCACCGTATGGGTGGAGGACACGCTCTCCACCCTCAGCCACCGCTTGGCGCTCTCTTCCCACGGCTGGGGGGCATGCATCCGCTGCTGCTGCATCGCGTCCTGCACGTGCTGCAAGGACACTGTCGCCAGCATGGACATCCCCCCGTCCGACGCCGCTGCCATACACAGTAGGGCATGTTGCATGCGCGCCCCGGGCAGCCCCACGTTGTGCGGGACGTTTGCCAGGTCCAAGGGCGTGCGGGGCGCCGGCAGGGCCTCCAACACCGCCGCAGGCAGCTCCCCCAGGGACGGCAGACGCGCGATGGGCCCCATGTCCCTGTTGAGGACCACCGCCGCCACCCACCGCCTGTCCAGCGCGGATAGGAGGTTGCCCGGCCTCGGCACCCTGAGGAGGGTACCGACGGCGGACATGAGGGCGCACACGCCACAGTCCTTGGTGTTGCCGGCCGGCTGCTGCACCTGTGCCGCTCGGGCCTCCGCCAGCAGACGCTCCGCACCCGGCCATCCCGCCCTCTGGCCCCTGGGTGCCATGCGCATCGTCCGGACCGCCATGTCCCACGTGTGCGGCCATTGGGGCGGGGCCCCCGACACCACAGGCCGGCCCAGCGGGTCCACTGCCAACCGCGTGTCAGGGGCCACGAGGTGGTGGGCCGTCCAGTGCCGCATGTCCGGCGTCTCCGACCGGTCGAGGTACACCGCCTCTGAGCCCCCCAGCTCGACGTACCTCGCAATGAGGAGGGCAGCCGGGGTTTGGTCGTGCCGCTGGCCTTCCCACCCCTCCCTCGGGAGCATCATGGCGTGGGGGGCCAGGCACTGCACCACGTCGGCTGCCAGCGCGACCACGTCGTCGCTGAGCTCCACCCCATGGTCCGCGGCCACCAGGAAATGGTGCCTGGGCTTGGAGTACACTCGCTCCAGGGCGCCCCGCAACTCAGCTGGCGGGGGAGAGGCGTCTCCGCAGCCCCGCAGCCAGGGGAGTGCGCCCGGGAGGTGCCGCCCCGCCCCTCCTGACCAGACGGCGGCCCTAAGGACCGGCAGGTCCCGCCAGACAGCCACTGCGACCTGATCGCGCCAGGGCTGCGGCTTGTTGGCACCCCACTGGAGGACGGCCACTACAGCATGCGTGGTCAGGGGCTCCGCCGTGAGCTGCAACGCCGTCCCCCCGTCGGTCTCGATCACCGTGCCCCTTGGGGCAGTGAAGACGTGGCCATCGGCCCCACGGACCGCCACCCATCCCCACAAGACCGCCACGGTCTCCCAGCTGGGGTGGTTGGTTCTCCTGGGCAGGACCACCACCGGTGGGCACGGGCCGTTGGCGGCCCACACGCGCCATTCCACTCCCACAAGACGCTCGTGACCAGGGGGCCGGTACACCTGGGGCCACGCGTCTGGGAGCTGGCGATGGACAGCGGTCCACACGTCAGCCCCGCCAGCCCGCGTGAACTGAAGTCCCCCCAGGATGTCCCCGTCCACAGGGCTGGGGAGGCGGGCGGTGCGAACTTCCAGCCCCTGACTCAGGCGAAGCCCTGGCCCCTCTCGGTCTCCCAGCAGCGAGACCTCCGGGTCCGTGGTCGCAAGACGAGCCGCCACCGTGGGGAGATGCAGGGAGACAGTCCACGGCTGGACTGAGACGGGCTCGCGAGGGAGGTCAGGGCAGGCCGCCACAGCACTGCCATCCCTCGCCCAGCTGAGCGCCCTGTCCCACCACTGCGCCCACGCACCCGGCGCTGCCGGCAACGACCGAGACAGGTACGTCACGACCGCCTTAGCCTGCCACTCGCGAGGGTCCATGCCGGCGGGGTGTGTGTGCCACGTGCACACCCATCCCAGGTTGGCCTCCTGGACGGTGACCATGTCCCTCCACGGGACCACCGGGAACGGAGTGAGCAGGGCCGCCATGCCACACGGCAACGCCACCGCCCACTCGGTCAGGCCCCCACTCTCCACCGCATACACCACCGCCGGGAGTCCTCCCCCTTGCGCCTTTACCACCGCATCCTGCAGCAACGTCCCGTGGCCCCTGCTGTGGTCCCGGCTGCGGTCCAGGCTGAGAGCCCCCACACGGGCCATGGCCTGGAGGATCAGGAGCAACTCCTGGGGTACTCCCCGCGGCACCGGCGGCTGGGGGTGGGCGTACCGGCAGGCATCTGCCCGCATGCACCACCCCTTGGCCCAGTGCCTGCAGGTTTCCTCCTCCCCCGTCTTCGGCCCAGCCTTATCCGCCACCCCCGGCTCCCTGGGACTCACCTCACGCGCTTCCTTTGCCCCCACGATCACCAGCTCCTCGTCCTGCTCCCCGGCACCCTGCCCCTCCTCACCCTTGAACTCCGGCTCCTCGTCCTGCTCCATGGCGACCTGCGCATCCTCACTCCCCCTGCGCTGGTCCTCCTCCTCCAGTTCCTCCGTCGTCGGCGGCGGGCCCGCAGCATCCGAGATCCTCGCCAGGGCCGCCGCCACAATGGCCTGCACGTCCACCTCCTCCCTGGCCACCTCCGGCTGATCCTGCTGCTGCTCCTCCCCCGTGGGCTGCTCTTGCCCCACCTCGTCACCGCCACCGCCTGCTTCCCCGTGTCCCCCCACCGGGATCGCGCGTTCGGACCCCTGGGGGGCGGCGCTCCCGTCGAGGCGCGTGCCCACCACCACCAGCAGCTTGAGGTCACCGCCGCGGCTCTCAAGGCGGTAGCTGCTGGAGGTGGGGACGAGGACCGCCCCATCCCCGGTCAGCAGCAGGCGGTCCGCGCCGAACACGACCTCTGCACCCTCGGGGTGCAACGCCACCAGGAGCGCATGGGACCCCAGCGCCTGGGGTGTGAGGGGCCGCCCAGCCTGCTCGCGACGCCAAGCGTCAGCCCCACCCCGCCACAAGGCCACGTACAGGCCTTCGTCCCGCCGCACGTCCTCCAGCCCTGCCTCGCCCATCAGGCGCACCACGGACAGGCGCACCGACAGGGGGAGGCTTTCCTGGGGCTCGGCCGCCCGGACATCACCGGGGTGATGACCCAGGACCGCCGCATCCCCCAGTTGGACACAGCGGACCTGGCCGTCGCCCGGGGACGCCGCCGCCAGGGCCATCTCCCGGGCGACCTGCCCTGGGCGCTGGAGCTCATAGCGCTCCAGGGCGCTCGCCAGCATCCCTTCCCCCCGCTGCCCCGTGCCCGTGAGGCGGTGCCTGTGGGCGCCCTGGGCCGCATGGTACCTGCAGTGCCGCCGCTCACAGCTCCCCAGGGGAGGGGGCGGCACCGCAGTGGGCATGGGCCGCAGCGGCTCGTTGGCCGGGTCCTCGTCCATGCCGGCGTAGACGTCGGGCCCGGCGTCGTCCTCAAACATGAGGGCCAGCGCCGACTCGCCGGGCCCGTATGCCTCCTCGTCCTCCACTTCCTCCGCTTCCTGCCCCCCCTCCGCCCCGTCCCCGGCTGCGACCACCGCCGGCGGCGTGTCCGGCCGCGGCGGGAAGGGCGCCAGAGGCCGCTCGTCAGCGCCTCCGCCCCTTGCCGCCTCCGCCGCGTCCAGCCGTGCCCGCAAGTTGTCGGGCAGCCGGGCCCAGCTGGTGCCCGCATGGAGGTCCATGCTGTACGCCAGCCCCGCCGGACACGGCTCACCGGGTGCCACCTGGCGCCACTCCCGCCACTCCCACATCCACTCCTCCACTCCTTCCCCCTTGGCGCGTCCCCCACTGGGCTCCACAACCCCGCCGCCCCCCGCTGGCGTTTGCGCCTTCGGCACACCCCGCCCCGCGTCCTGTCCCCCCGAAGAAACCGCCTCCGTCGACGTCTCCTTGGCCCCGTCCGTCCTCGGGGCGACAGCCGCGAGCGCCTGCGCTATCAGCTCGCCGGCGTCAGCCCCTTCCGGCGCGGCTCCCCCACTCCTCACGGCCGTCCGCCGGTACTCCTCCAGGGCCTGCGCGAGCAGCTCGCTGATGCCTCGCGGGCCAGCCACTGCCGCCTCCTGCGCCGCATCCTCCCCCGCTTGTACCCCCGTCGTAGTCCTCCCCACGGGGGCCGCGCCCTGCATCCCACCCGGCACCACTGGCTCCGGGCCCGTCGGCACCACGGGCGGGGCCTCACGCGGCACGGCTGGGTCCGGCATCTGGACCGTCCGCGGTGGCGACCCCGCCGCGGGAACCTCCGGCTGAGGCTCTGCCAGGGGTGGCGCAGGTGCCCCCATACTCTTCGCCTCGCCCGGGGGCACACCATGTGCCTCCCCTTGCGACACCCCCTGCTGCTGGGCGCCCCGCCCCGGTCCAGGAGCCGGCACCGGTACCGGCACCGACACGGTGTGCTGAGGTATCGGCCGTGAGTGCTGCTGGGGCGGGGGGCGAGGGCATTCCACATGCAGGTGCGGACGGTGATGGTGATGGTGACGGTGAGGGTGGACGGGGTGCCGTGGCACAGCCCCTTGCGACACCCCCTGTTGTTGGGCGCTCCGCCCCGGCCCAGGCACCGGTACCGGCTCTAGCACCGGCATTGTGTGCTGAGGCCGCCGTGGGTGCTGCTGGGGTAGGGGATGTGGGTACTCCACATGCTGGTGTGGACGATGTTGGTGATGGTGATGGTGAAGGTGGACTGGGTGCTGTGGCCCAGCTCCTTGCGACACCCCCTGCTGCTGGGCGTCCCACCCCGGCTCAGGCACCGGAACCGGTTCCGGCACCGGCATCGTGTGCTGAGGCGGCAGTGATTGCTGCTGGGGCAGGGAATGTGGGTACTCCACTTGCTGGTGCGGATGGTGATGGTGACGGTGATGGTGAAAGTGGACGAGGTGCTGTGGCACAGCCCCTTGCGACACCCCCTGCTGCTGGGCACTCCGCCCCGGCCCAGGCACCGGCACCGGTTCCGGCACCGGCACCGTGTGCTGAGGCGGTCTTGGGTGCTGCTGGGGCAGGGGATGCGGGTACTCCACATGCCGGTGCGGATGGTGATGATGATGGTGATGGTGTAGGTGGACAGGGTGCTGTGGCACAGCCGCCAGTTGGTGGTGAAGGTGAAGATGGACGGGGGGCTGTGGCACAGCTGCCGGGTGTACGTGTTGGTGTGGGAGGTGATGCTGCATCATGGGGAACCCGACGGGGTGATGAAGTAGGTGATGGAGATGAAGTTGGTGGTGGTGGTGAGTCCCAAAGGGCGGGATGGGCATGGGCCCGAGGCCAGGGGGCGGCGGCATCGGAAACGCACCCGGCGCCGCATACCCCGGCTGCCCCGCCGACCCCACTGGGGGCCGTCCGCGCTGCGCGTCCTCGAGCTGCCCGAGATCTTGTAGACATCGGAGTAGTCGGTTGAGCAGGTGCACCCCGAACGGCACCGTGCCCGCCGCGAACCGCGCCTGAACGTCGGGCGCGTTGTACGGGTGGGGATCGCGGGCCAACATCTGCCGCAAGCAGACGTCGACGAAGTGGTCCCACCCGTTGTCCCTGGCCGGACGGTCCGCGTCCACGCGCGCCTGGAACGCCGCGTACGTGTGCGGCCCGTGTCTGACGAGATCAGACACTGTGTCTACCAGGCGCCGGGCACGTTCGCCGGAAGGCTGGCAACTCCGCGGGATTGGTGGGGACAGATAGCGACATTTAGCTAACGAAGGCTGTGTGAGCTAAGGACACGGGAGAACGGGTGGACTCCATGGCCCGTCCCGCTTGCCGTTGGCGTATGGTTGCACGACACTTCGCACGACACAGCTGCGCACCCCTCTTGCTCGCCCCTTCTCCCCTCCGTGTTACTGTGCCCCCGACTGTGCTCGCTTGGTGTGCCCCTTGGCCCTTGGGTTGGGGGGGGGGGGGGCGCCCGACGCTGGCTCTGGTCCCTCCCCCCGGGAGTTTCCCCACGGGGGGGCCGATGCATGCACTCCCCGTCAGGGTGTAACTCTGTTGTACGAGCCGTCCATTTGTACCCGCTCAGTACAAATGGACCTGCGTCGTAACCAGGTACGTCGGCCCTTCCCCACACCGGGGTCGGGTACACTGTGGGTCTCTGGGGAGTCCTTGCGGGTTAGGCACGTCTCTTGCTTACCCCGATGGACGGTGTGCCCTACCCGCAGCCCCTCACGGGACACGAACCGCAGTACGTGCCGTGGGGAGTGCTCTTGGTCAGGCCCATTGGCCACCCCCCCAGGCCGGTGCCACCTCGGGCCGCTGGCCATCGGTCCCGGGCGTAACCCACCTTTTTGCTCGCGCTCAGATGGGGCCGATACGGACACCGGGGGGGGCCCCAAACCCCAGAGGTCGGGTACCTCACCAGCGTTGTTCGCGGGCTCTTGTCACCCCGCCCCCCCCCGTTGGTCCCTGCTCCCCTTCTTTCATCCCCAGGGGCGCTGACCCTGGCCCCTTGCTGTGCCCCCTGGCTCCCGCCATGTCCCGTCTGCCCCTGCTGCCTGTCCCTGCTCCGGCGTGTTGGTGTCCTTGGTTGCTCGCTTTGTGTTTTTTTTTTTTTTTTTTTTTCACTGTCTCCTCGCCGCCCTCGCCCTTTCTGCGGTTGGGCGTCGGAGAAGGGGGCGGGGGGGGGGGGTTCTCGCTGTCCTCCCTTTTGCGCAAGCACGTCGGAAGCACGGCGCAGGCACGAGGCTCGGCACTTGTCCCTCCGCTGGGGGGGGGGGGTTGCCGTGTGGCCCCCGTCGTCACCCTACCCTTCCTGCGGTTGCACCCCCGGCGGTCCCCCCGTGGGGGCTTGCACGGCGCGTGCCCCCCTTGGGCACGGTCGTCTCGCCCCTCTGTCTCTCCACCCCGCCGCGGCGTCCCCGGGGGGGGGTCCGCCGCCCGCTACCGTCATCCCTCTTGTCCCCTCGCCATCTCCCCGTTGCCCTCGCCTCTGTCCTTGGTGGGTGCGGGAGGTGGGGGCGAGGGGGGGGGGGGGGTGCGCCCTCGTTGCCCTTCCTCCGGCGTAAGCACGTCGCAGGCACGGCACTGGCACGCGGCACGGCACTTGTCCTCCTGCTGGGGTGTGAGGCACGCCGCGTGGCCCTTGCCTTTGCCCTATCCACGCTGCGTGCTCTCCCCCGGTGCCCCCCCCGCTGGAGAGGGGGGGCCGCTGCCCGCCCTTCCCTTCCCGCAACCCCCACCCTTGGGGGGGCGGAGGCTTGTGGGGGGGGGGGGGGCCTTGTCGTTTTCCTGCCGTTGCCCTCGCGTCGTAGGCACGAGGCGTGGCTTTCGTCCCTCTGCAGGGGGGGGGGGGGTTAGCCTCGCGGCTCCCTCCGTCGCCCCTTCTATCCTACGCCCGCACCCCCGGTGGTCCCCCCGCCGGGGCTTGCACGGAGCGCGCCCTCTACGGGCACGGTCGTGTGGCTCGTCTCGCACTCTCCTTCCTCTGCCTCCCCACCCTGCCGCGTTGTCCTCGGGGGGGGGGGGGGGGGCTTTTCGCCCCCTCCCTTCCCGCATTCGCCCTCGGGGGGGCGGTGGTGGTGGGGGGGGTGGGGCGCCCTTTTCGCCTCCCCTCCGTTGCACGCACGTCGCAGGCATGTCGTAGGCACAGCACAACCACGGGGCGAGGCACTTGGCTGCCGCGGGGGGGGGGGAGGTTTCCCTTTGGGCCTTCCCGCCCTGCTCCATGGTAAAGGCCCCGCACTCCAGGATCACCAGCCGCTGTTGCCCCCTCGGCGGTAGTCGCCACGTCTCCGCATGGTGCTCAGTGTCCCGTGCCTGCTCCCTCCTGTGCCCATACTTACTGGAGGAAGTACGTACCCGGGTGGATTCGGAAGATGATGAAGTGCGGGCAGCGGGGAGGACTTACCGTACGCCTCGAAGGCTTCTTGCGCCATCCGCTGCCCTGGACGAGGGGAGGGCCCCTGTTTCGGCACCCAACAGCCCGGGGGGGGCCGACCTCCCATCCTCTCCCTGGTGCCTGTGCATCCACTTCCGAGCGTCCTGATACCGGTGCCGTGGTATCAGTCCGCTGGAAGTGGCGGCTACAAAGCGGCCGGGCGCTCTCGTCCCCCGGGCCTCTGCCACCCCCGAGCGCGATGGAGGCCCCTGAGGTCCTATGGCAGAGACGCGGGGAGGCGGATGGGGGATTCATTTGTGGCATCCCCTGGCCACCTAGTTAATCAGTACAGTTCAATTTACGCCGCAGGGGGCCCACCGGTTGGCGCCGCTGGTGCCCGTCCCCTCTGCGTCACACGCTCTGCAACAGGCGCAGGGGGTCCAGTGGATGGCGCCACTGGCGCGCGTCCCCTCTGCGCCACTGGTGGGGTCACTGCACGGGAGGCCCTACGGATGGCGCCGCAGGTGCCCGTCCCCCCGTGTCGCTTCCTGCTTCCTGTCCTAGGCGTGACGGACATGACATGACGCATGGATGAGGTCAGAGTCGGTCGCAGGACGCGCACGGCGCACGGCACGACGTTTGGCAACTTTCCCCTACCCTGCCCCCGCTGCTCCCTCCCTCGCCCCCTGTGCTCGCCTAACGCTGCGCTTGCCCCTGTCTCTCTCGTCGCCCCCTCTCTCTGCTCTGGCTAGCCCTTTGTGCCCCTGTCTCCTTGTCCTCGTCTTCGCTGTACCCTCCCCGCCACACACCTCTCCCTTTCCCTCTCCCCCTTGCCTCCCCCTGGCGCCCCGGCCCCTAGGCTTGTGGCTCGCTGGTCGCTCCGCACTCCCCTGCGGCCTTCATCACTCTTCGCCCGCCTTGCCTCCCCCTCCCTCTCCTGCCCTGTGTCCCCTCTACCTCTTGCTGGCCACCGTGTAGGCAAGTCGCACGCACGCACCTGGCCCTCGTTGTATGTCTCTACGCTGCGCTCCGCCTTGTCCGGTGCCCCCGCGTACTGCGGGCGGCTCGCTCGGCAGTGGGGCACCTTTGTGCTTCTGCCCCACGCCCACCCCTTCATGCCGCCGTGGCACGCCCTCGTCCCTGCCCTGCCTTCTCTGCCCCTCCGCCCTCCGGCCAGCGCGAGCACATTGCGGAGCATTTCGCGTGGCAGCGCCCTCCCTTTGCCTCCTCTCTCTGTCCTGGCCCCTTGGCCCTGTCCTGCCCCCTGTCTGCTCACACTCCCTCGCCCCCACATGCCCCCCTTCCCAGGTCCCTTGGTCCCTGGCCCTCAGTGTCCCTGCCCTCGTCTGCCCTTTACCCCCCCGGCATGCATTTCGCGGAGCAACACGCGAGGCACCCCTCACTCCCCCTTCACCTTGCCGCTCCCTGGTTCTCTGGTTCTGTCTGCACCGCAGCCCGCGGCCCTCTTCTCCCGCCCTACCTCCCCCTCCCTCCCCTGCCCTTGCCCCTCTCTATTCTTACCTGTTGTCCCCTCGCTGGACACTTTGTTGGCATGTCGCACGCATGTCGCAGGTTCGCTTCCTGCCCCTCCCTTCCTGCCCCGCCCTTTCCCCCCTCATCTCCACGCAGATTGCTTCGCAGGACACTGCGTAGGCAAGTTGCATGCACGTCGCAGGCACGCACCTGGCCCTCGTCGTGTGACTCTGCGTGGGGCGGACCTCTTCGCGGCAACGCGCCGCGGCGCCCCGCCTTGTCCATTGCCACTGCGCATTGCGGGCGGCTCGCTCGGCGGTGGGGCACCTTTGAGCTTCCGCCCCACGGTCGCTCTTTTGTGCCGTCGTGGCACGCCCCCTGCCCTGCCCTGCTTTCTCTGCCCCTCTGCCCTCCGGCCAGCACGAGCACAATGCGGAGCAATTCGCGTGGCAACGCTCCCTCTTTGCCCTCTCTCTCTGCCCTGGCTCCTTGGCCCCGTCCTGCCCCCCGTCTGCTCGCCCTCCCTCGTCCTCTCGTGCCTCCTAGGTCCCTTGGTCACTGGCCCTCGGTGTCCCTGTCCCCGTCCTCTCTTCACCCTCCCTGCTTACACTTCGCAGAGCAATTCGCGAGGCACCCCTCCAACTCCCCCTCCACCTTGCCGCTCCCTGGCGCCTTGGTTCCGTCCGCACCGGCCCGCAGCCTGCGGCCCTCTTCTCCCGCCCTATCTCCCCCTCCCTCCCCTGCCCTCTTCCTCCTCCACACTCCGCAGTACACTTCGCAGGACACTTTGTTGGCATGTCGCATGCATGTCGCAGGCACACGCCTGGCCCCTCCCTCTCCGCCCTGCCCTGTCCTCTCTCTACATTACGCAGGACACTCCGCAAAACACTGTGTTGACACTTCGCACGCATGTCGCAGGCACGCACCTGGCTTTTATTGGCGGCGTCGTCGGGAGGGCTGGCTCCACGCTGTGACCGCCCGCCGCCGCCGCAGCCCCCGCGGGAGCCGCCGCCGCGGGCAGCCACTCCATATGCCGCGGGGGGCGCGGCCCTGGTAGGCCCCGGCTGCCCCCCGGCCAGGGTTTCACTGTACCCCCCGCGGCGCCCGGTCGCCTGGGGGGATCCATCACAAGATTCTGCAAGACATCGAAAAAAAATAGAATAATATATATATATATATATATATATATATATATATTTATATATATATATATATATATATATATATGTATATATATATATATATATATATGTATATATATATAGTCATAGTCATAGTCATAACCACTTATCATGCCGTCTACTGGAGTTACCGGGCATCTCGCGCCGACAGGTGGTTCCTGCCTCGCTCGATCCCGTGGGTCCCAGGGCTGCCTGAGGTGGCCCACAGCATGACGGAGGACCCACAGGACCGGGGATACCGGTCAACCAGGCTTTGGGGGCAGTGGCAACTGCATAGCGTTAGCATTAGCAACGGCGACGGACGCTGGCCCGTTTGTTCGCCGGGGGTAAGGGGGCAAGGCACAGCAACGCAGCAGCATCGCAACAAGCAGAAAGCAAGGGCTTCTCTGTCCGGCGCAAAGCGGCAACCAAGGAACAAAGCAGCACGCATGCGGCGAAGCAAGAGCGGACCCTCCGTCGTTCGCGTACCCCCGCCACCGTGGAGACGTCCATCAGCCGTGACCCCACGGAATCCATTGCCATCTGCGTACTCGTAATTGCCCACCACCCCTGACTCCACGTATCCCTCTGCCAGCACGCAATAACCCGCATATGCATAGCCAGGATTTCTGGGAGGCTCCAGCCTAGCCTGGCCCTCAGCTTTCATCGCCCCCATGTCCCCACAATGTACGCCGCCGACCCACTGCACCAGTCCCCTAGTATAGTACAGAAACACGGTATCAACTCCACGTCCCCGTTGCCCTGAGCTGCACCCACACCCCAGATATATACCATGCCGGCACTCCATGTCAGGGGCCAGTACCCAATCAGCTTCGAGGCATCCTCTTTCCCACGCATAATATAACATGAGGGTCTACAGGGGGACGCCGGCCGCTACGCGGCGGGAGTGGCGCAACCCGTGAATATCGCTGGCTGGGATTCGGGCTGGTGGGTGCCGTAGCTTGGTTATCGACCCCCTGTAGGGGTACCCACCAGAGGCTCGCCCCGGGCTGTGGTAACCAGGTGCACCTCATCTGGCCCACATACATTGCCCTGGCGCCTACCCTTGACCCTTACTTGCACTGTTTGGCCAGCTCCCGTGGTTGCGCCTCTTCCGCCACAGCAGCGGCCAGGTCGCAGGTTCGGCCCCCACCTACGACGTGGCGAGCCTACTTATAGCATTGGCCCGCGCGTCACCCCCCGGACCACGCAGCATGCCGCTCCTCCTCTCTCCCCGCCTCTAGCCGATCGGACCGGCGCCCCCCAGGGGTAAGTCGTTACAATGGTGAGGCGACCGCATACTCTTCGCTACAACGCCGCGTAGTACCGCTATTGCCACGCCGATGCCACCTGCGAGCCGCCACAATACGCACCACCGCAACCGCAAGGCCATGGTTAGAGGTTAGACTATGTACATGCCCGCAGGCACGGTCCCTCTAGTTTGTTAACGGGGCCAGGGGATGCCCCCACGCGCCCCCTGAGTTGTTAGAGGGGTCAGGGGGACACCCCAATACCGCCACGTACCCCCACCGTACGGACCCCAGTACCGCCGCGTATACCCCCAAGACGCCAGTACACCGCCACCTTGAACTCCGCCTGCCCCCCGTGAGTGCTCCTCCCAGGCTGCCACGCCGTCTCCAGGACGCCCGCCATACTGTCCACCGAACGACCTCGCCGTCATATCCCTCTACGCACACATCACCGCTTCGTCGCCGCCCCCGGGGCCTGCAGGCTGTCCCCGCAACCCCGTGTAACACTCCCAGGGGGCGCCGTAACGCCATAACCCCCGGACAACTCCGTGCACCCCCGGTGTAACCCGAGCAACCACTCCCAATACTGCCGTAGCCAGGCCGCCAGTAGAGACCCCGGTGCCATGGGAATACCCTACAGGGGTTTGGGCCTTATTACCCTGGTCAGGACGACCCATGACACCTCACTGTTGTATGCGGCGACCCGGGGCAGGCGGCTGAAGCATCCCTGTCTGATCCTCATGCACGGGGGCAGCACGGCTCACCATCAGGCCGGCACGACCTGTCACATCGCGTTGGCCGTCATACGCCGCCTGCCAGTACCGCACAATCAGGCCATGAGGGCACTGCTTCTCAGGCGCCACCCCCTCCGCTGCGTCCAGCGTAGGGACGGTAGCAGGTGCACCCACAATTCCTAACCCCATCAATCTGCATCACCCCCGGCCTCCACCACGCCGTCACCATTTCCTCCGTGATGCCACAACTTCAGTATCCGCGAGTCGCCCTCCAAAGCCGCCCACCATAGCAGCAGGGGCAGGGCTGCCGACGGCGCTCCAGGGCACCGTACCCCTTCCGCTCGGACGCTCTTCAGGCCACCCTCGATTGTCTTCCAGGCACTTGAGGACATTTGTCCAGAGTGCCGCAGTGCTCACCTCGCCTTAGGCCACCCCCTATCGGCACGCTCCTTACATGTCCCGCACAGTGGGACGGAGGCACATTGATGAACCCAAACTGACGCTGTTTCCCCGCACCCGTGGCATCGCTGCGGAAGCACAGACCGCGACGGAACGCGGCTACCATCACAACATTGCGACCATAGGTCCTGCCATACATCGCAGAACGCGTCCTGGAGACCGAGCAAAGCACCCGCCAGCGTGCGTGCTGTGGCACAACTGAGGAGGCTGCGCCTCGCTTCCTCCCACGTGGATACCGGGCGGAGTATCGGTCGCCCGTCGGGGATCACCGGCAGGCTCTCAAGCAGCCGGGGCCACCGCGCAACTTTGGGGCGGTGTGTGCCATGCGCCAGGAGCTCCCAACCGTAGTCCCGTAAGACCTCCCCGATGACATCAACCCCGTCCTGCCCCGGGCCCCTGGCAGATGCTAGAACCAAGCGTTGTCCTCCCGCTCGAGCCTCAATGACCGCCGCGAGGCCCAGGGTGTCAAGGGTGTGACGGGCATCGGTAGCCACGTGGTCGTCCCCCTCTGGCAGAGAGAACATGGCCTCCGTGACGTGGCCTTGCGCGTCGTCGCCCTGTACCCGTGCCAGCTGCTTGGAGCCCACTAACACTGCCATGGACCGCTGCTCCGTGACCGCTGGTATGGCTCGCCGCGGCTGCCGGTCATACAGCCACAACGTACCCACGCCAAGTACGACAGCCACCGCCAGGATTGTGAGACTGCACAGAGGTTGCTGAAGGACCGGCAGCACTTAGCGAGGCCAGCCCATGACGTTCCCCACAGCTGGATGGTTGGCGTACACCCGGAGCCAGGGATCACTCTGGCCGGCAGGGCTTCTCACCATGGTACCACGCACCAGGGCCCACGATTGCGCCGACACCACGCGGGACCACTCCCTGAATGCCGTGATGTCCCATGCCACCCAGGAAATGATCCACTGGCTGAAGGCCTGCGCCACCGCCGCCATCCGGTGAGGGAACAAGGACATGGCATGTTCGTGCGCGATGCACGACCGTGGCACCAACAGTGCGTGCAGCGGTGCCCTCTGAAAGGTTGCCCGCAGGTCGCCGGGGAGGCCAGCAAACGGGTTCCACGGCGGACGCCGCTGGATCCTCCCTGCCGGCGGGCAGAAGGGTGTGTCACCTCGTAGGAACGCGTATACCGCCCTCCTTCGATCTTGCATCGGCAGCTGCATGATCTGGGCGAGCCGATGGTTCCTGCGGGCATACACATCTTCCCCAATCTGGACCATGTCCTCCACAAAGAGCCTGGCCTTGGCAGCGCCCCGGGACGACGCCGCTCGCACCGCAGCGAACAGCCGCTTCAGGTCCCCGCGGACGACACCCGCCATCAGGGATTCAGTCCACCTGCAGCCGTGCTCCCTCCACGCCACGAACTCCACCGCCCTGTCTGTCAGGGGTAGCTCCGCCGTGAACTCCTCCACACGCCTTCACAGGAGCCCAGCCACCTCCTCGTCCCGCGCACACAGTAGGCGCATGTGGCCAATGTCCTCCTCCGCCCCCCCACAGAAGATACAGGGGTGGGCCGGTATTGCCATACGCGTGAGCTTCTGTCTCCGCCGTCGCATGACCTGCATGGTGGACAAGCGACCGTCACGTGCCCGCAGCATATTTCTGTGTGTTGGGCCGTGGTGTACTGCTCCCAAGGGCACCGCCTCGCAGGCGCCAGCCAGTGGCGTGTGCGCCCTGGTGCGTGCCGCTAGCGAACGCCACTCCATCTCCCGGACTTGCTGAAGGGCTTGCATGGATGGCACACGCGGCTCGAGCTCTCCATTATCCCCTGGCACCAAGAGGATGGCGTGCTCCTTTGGCAGGACGAGATGGACAATCGGGGCCATTGCACGGGCCGCGGCAGAGTCCGGCGCTTCAAGCGGGACCGCCGCCAAGTGCGAGCTCTGCCTCACCACCCAGTGGTGCGGCCCCCCAACTTGGCGCGGCAGCCGCCGCAGCCCCTCCACTATCCAGCTCAGTGCGTGCTGGTTCACCAGATGTGATGTCGGCCCCTTGATGCCACGGTACAGGGCCTCCTGCGCCCTGCGGAGATGCGCTCCTATGATGGACGCATCCACCACGTGCACCGTGCACGCTGACGGGGGCGTGTGCAACAGGTACGCCGCCGCGCCGATGATCTCTGCCTCCGGGACCGTGCCGTAGATGGCACCCGTCCACGTGGGGATTCCGTGGCTGGCCACCGCCACGTTTGTGGCATCGGCTCCCTGGGGTGACGCGTCAGACGATGAGACTTTAGTCGCCACCGGCACTCAGCAGTACCAGTGGGGTTCCAGCCACGCCACGTCGGAGTGGGGGCTCTGCACCACCCTCCCAAGGGACGCCGCACTGGAGGCCGTGAGCTCGGGGGACAGGACTACCTTCGGCCGATACACCGCATGTGGTCTCCAGGCCAGGTCACATCCACAGACTGACTTGATGGCGTCCAGGGCGGTAGTATACTCCGCACCCCAAACCGTTGCGGAGTAGGAGGGCTGGTACACCACCACACATCCCTGCTCCACCGCGCCGCCGTCACGCAACGACGCGACGGCGACGTGCGGATCGTGTGGCACGTTGGACATCCGAACCACTTCCGGGACCGAGTACTCATCCGGATCCAGGACAGGGCCTGCTGGTAACAGAAGGACAATTGCCCACTCGCTGCACCCCTGCACCGCCGCGCATGCCCTGTAAAACGCTGGCCGCCCGTGCACAACCCACAGTGGTGACGGGTTTATGCCGCCCCCGGCGTGTGGAGTGAGTAGGGGGACGGACGCCGGATCGTCTTGCTGCTGGTAACCCTCAAAGACGTCCCCCAACAGAAACAGAAGGGCGGCTAGCGGGACGAACGGCATGGATAGCCCCGGGTTGGCCGGGTCCCATCCTTCCTCCCTGTACCCGCCCACCACATACACGTCCCCCGCAGTGGACTGTCTATTGCGTTTGCTGGCCTTCTTTCGGCGCACCGGGTGTATTAGCCGGTGAGTCAACGGACTAGGCAGCTGCGGCCGGAAGACGTCGCGGAGCCCCGTGAACCACACGTGGTCCAGCTGATGGGGCCCTACTCCTGCGTGCAGAAGGTGCAGGTGGTCCTCATGACACTCCTGGAGCTGGACAGCCCAGTGCCCAGGCGCAGGACAAGGGAGCCGCGCATGCAGGAGGTCATTTGCGGGATCAGTCAGGGACTGTACCGCCGCATCCGTGCGGGGCCCCGAGAGAACGCATATGTCTCTACCCTTGAAGGAATAGGATTGGGACACCCACCTCCGCCCCGCCCACTCCACTTGCGGCAGATGGGCGTGTACACACGAGTACACTGACGATGGCATGAGAAGTCCTACGCGCAAGGTCCCCATCGCCCGGAGTACCTTGTCCACCCACGTATTGCCAGCGTGCGTGGCGAATGACGCAAAGGGCACCATGAACTGCCCGCACACTCCGTACTGCACGTGCATGTCCCGGAGCATGGCCCGCAGCTCATCCCGGACTGTCGTCGACCTGTGGTGGGTGAGTTGAGCCATGGTCGCCACGACGGAGTCGCGGCAGATAACCTGGACATCCGCCAACCGTAACCCATGACCCGACCGCACCGCTACGTTGGACAGGTCCTTGGGCAGCTTCTCGAATTGCAATGCTGCAGCCTTGATGGCAGTATTCAGCTTGATCACCGCCTCCGCCGTGTCGGACAGGTAGGGCGCCGCGTACCGCACGATGCCTCCAACCACAGCCGCCATCACCTCATGAGGCACCGACGCCGGCCCCAACGTGTTCCTGCACCAGCCCAGCAGAGCTTCACACCGGAGTACAAGTTTCTCCTTCATGGTCGCCACCCCCCTGGGATCGAGGCGCAGGCCCAAGTATGGTACCGTGCCCTTGGCACGTAAGCATACCCATGGGGCCGCCGTGTTCCCTGGGCTCAGGCACACCATGATCGAATGGATGCGAGCAGTATTGGTATAGGCGCATTTGCCGACGTTGAGGGACATGCCCATGTCCGTGAGGTACCGCGCTATCGCCGCTGCATACTCCAGGAATTGCGGCACGGAGTGCGCTATCAACAGGAGGTCATCACAGTACGCCTGCACCAGGGGTGGCAGCGCATGGCGAGCATCTCCCCGCGCCTTGCAGGAAAGGCTCCCTAGGAGAGGTTCTAAGAGGAGGAGGTAGAGCACAGCGCTCTCCGCACTGCCCTGCCGCAGGCCCCTGTGGAGCCGAATGCTCGGCGTCGGGCCGTGCGCGGTGACGATGCGCACCAGAGACCCGCAGCTGAGATTGTGGAAGAGCCTGATGAGCTCTTCCGGGACTCCCATGTGGCGCAGGAGCAGCGCCAGCGGCCCGTGCGGCGTTGTGTCAAAAGCTTTTGACACATCGAAGGCCAGGACGTGGTTTTCCTCCTGCCCACGCTGCAGCCTGCGCTGGGCCAGGAACACCGGGGCAGCCGCCGTGGAGCCCGGCATGGCCCCGAACTGCCAGTCCGCAGCCAGTCCCTTGCGTGCCACGACAGCTGTGAACCTCCACATGAGGGGAGTCACGAGCATTCGCATGTCTTGCCGCCCCAGCGCTATCGGCCTATACTCGTCCAGGTTGCCCGTGGCTGTGCCCTTGGGCATCAGCCAAATAATGGCCTCGTGCCGGGACTCCGGGACGTCCGCACCCCGCAGGATAGCCCTGTACGCGTGCACCAGGAGCCCCTGCACCGGTTCAGGCAGCTCTGCTATGAGGGCAGCCGTGACCCGGTTGGACCCCGGAGCTTTGTCGTCCGCCACGGCCTGCCTCACGGCGTCTTTAAGGTCCTGCAGGGTGTAGTCCTGTACCGACCTCCATTCCTCCGGCACCCCCCGGGCAATGTGGGCCCGGACCAGCCGCTCGAAGGCCGGCAGGTTCACTGGCCGCTTGGCGTACAGCGCCTGCCAATACCTCTGGACCTCGCCAATGACGTCCGAGGCCTCCAAGAGCACCTTCTCCGACTCGCGGACACGTACGGACCATAGGCCCGACGGGGCATAGTTCACCACGTTCTTGGCCCCCCGTATCGCCGTCCATCGGAGCTGCAGATCTGGTACCCTGCCCCGCCAATAGTCCTTGATGGACCGGCGCCTGTTGCTCCTGAGGACACCCCGCAGCTCCTCCACGCCTGTCCCTAGCTGGTGGAGCTGTTGGTCCAACGCGGCACGTAGGTCCTCCACCGAGGCGGGGATGGGTCGGGGTCCACCCGTCGGAGGTGCTGTAGCAGGGCAGTCGCTTCCTCGGAGTGGAGTCCGGCCGCCGCCGCGTCCCGTTGCCACAGCTCATGGGCGCGCCAGGCCAAGGCCTGCTGATCCGAGAGGACCTGGGCAGAGACGCCTCCGTCTTCGCCTGCCCGTACGGGTACTGCGGGTCCACGCCTGATGGCATGCGCACTCCCGTGACCCTGGACACGTCATCACGGAAGGCGTAGAGCAGGTCAAAGACCGCTTGCACCTCCGACGTGCCCATGGTGGCAGTGTCCTGGTCCGACGAGAGCCACGCCTGCAGCCGCCGATCCCCGCAGGCCTTCTGCAGTACTGCCGCCGCCGCCTCACGAACCCCCGGGGAGTCCGGGCGTATGGCATGCAGCCTGCCTTGGGCGTGCGAGTAGGCCATCCTGGTGACCCTCTCTTTGCCGGCCACCGCCAGCGGGAGGTCCAGGACCACAGGGCCATGATCCGACCCCAGCGACGCTGGAGACCGCCCCAGCGCCAAGTGTGGGCGCTCACGCGCCGCCCATGGGACCAGAGGCGAGTTCAGAAGGAAGGAGTCCAGTCGGTGCCCTGCCCTCGTGGGCCTCCTGTCCTCCTCCCGTTCCGGGCCTGCCCTGTGGAAACCACACTGTTCCCACAGGGCTTGGAACCTCCTCGTGGTGGGGTGTCACGGGGACTCCAGCCACACGTTGAAGTCCCCTCCGAGGAGCAAGGCCCTGGTGCCACCCGCGCTCTTGGCCGCCGCGTACATGGCCACGTCAGCCCAGAAAGACGCCTTAGACGCCCAGGAGTCGCCGCCGCTACCCGGGCCGTGGACGTTGATGACCGTGAGGGTGCCACCTGCGGTCACCACATCGAGGGCACATGGCCTTGCCCGGCACGATGTCGACAATGTCTCGAACTTCCTCCGCGGCGAACACGTCCGCCCCAAGGGCAGTCAAGAGCCCGCCGCGCACCGCTGCCGCCGACGCTGCCTGGGCATCCACCCCTGGGTACGCATGATACCCGTGGTGACGCCACTGATTCTCCGAGTGCACCACACCCTGAGGGTCCTGCAGGCCGGTCTCCTGGAAGAGGCCCAGGATGGCACCCTCGGCCTTCATGACGCCCGCCGCCACCGCCTCACCGTCAAGCATACCTGGGGCCACTGGTAAGCCGTCCCCCCGCATCGAGCCCTGGACGTTCCAGGACACCGCCGCTCGGGTGTCGGAGGCGGGGCCCCTTCATGGCTGCACGTGTGGACCGGGGCCCCCCGCCGGATCCGGATCACTGGACGGAGGGGGGCCACCAGCAGGTTCAGGGGGACCACCCGCACCCGGCGCGGGTGGCTGGCGAGGTGGCCCCTGTCCCCGTGGGCCTCCGCCCGAGGCGGCCGTCGTCTGCTGAGACCCGGCAGATGCGGCGGGCTCCCCCTCTGCCTGTCCGCCGGGGGTACTTGCCGCCGTACTCCCCGTAGAAGTCACTGCCCCACGCCGTGCTGTAGACCCAATCGCTCCAGATCGCGCCGCCGACGGCAACGCCCCGCGCTCCGCCGCAGGGCGGGCACCCGTGGGCAGCATGAGCGCTCTGGACCTCGCCTGGGCCGACGCGAAAGGCCCCGCCTGGACCCCCGGCATAACGCCAGCCAGCATGGCCAGCACCTGGTCCCGTTGCGCCGGATCAGCCGCATGGTCCCGCTGGAGGAGGCGCACGTGGAGTGTAGGAACCGTTTGCCGTGGTTTGCCCGTTTTGACTGAGTTTCAGGGCCAATTTGGGCCAAAAAGGCTGTTTTGGGGCACAAAATGCGCAGTTTTGGGAGGGCAGCTCCAAACTTGGCGCCCCCGCCCCACGGCGCCACCGGGGAGTCTTTGGCTCAAAACTTGGATTTGGCAAGGGCACCACCTAGGCTCTAGGATGGCTAGAGTAGATTAGAGCCCGGAGCGATGAGGCCGAGGAATGGCCAAAACGGAAAGGAGAAGTACTTGCTTGCTTGCTTGTTGCTTGTTAGCTAGATTTAGGGGGAGAGGGGTGTAGCAATATATATATATATATATATATATATATATATATATATATATATATATATATATATATATATATATATATATATATATATATATATATATATATATATATATATATATATATATATATATATATATATATATATATATATATATATATATATATATATATATATATATATATATATATATATATATATATATATATATATATATATATATATATATATATATATATATATATATATATAATATATATATATATATATATATATTATATATATATATATATATATATATATATATATATATATATATATATATATATATATATATATATATATATATATATATATATATATATATATATATATATATATATATATATATATATATATATATATATATATGGCATAAGGTGGGTGCCCCCCCCCCCCCACCCCCGTGACTTGGGGGAGGATTGGAGGGCAAGTAAGGACCACAACCCCTATTTTAAGGGTGGGGAACACAAATAAACACCTTTGAGAAGGTTTTTGGATAGTTGGGGTGGAGCATTTGGGCGCATAAAGGTGTGTGTAGGGCTAAAAATAGGGTATGACATCACCAAAAATAGGGTCCTAACCACTGAACTAAAAATAGCAAAATATGCAAGGTTGGCTCAAAATTTGGTACGCTGGGGTGTAGGTGCCCCTTCCCATGCCCCTAGTGGGGCAAAAGGGTGATGAATGGATCCAATAGAAGGCATTGACGGCAATAG